>OW052182.1:99206280-100456280 GCA_932526625.1 Rhingia campestris
TAAAACTAATTATCTGTCAAATCAGACATGAGCTAAGTGTTACCATTCACGAAATAAGCACTAGTTGAAAAAAAAACGTTAGATGGCGGACCCGTTATAAGAGAGTGTATCTACCATTCGATTGATCTTAAATTAGATATCGAAACAATGCAAGTTAGCTCTATACAAGTCAAAAGCAGACAATCCTTTCTGAAGATATCGTCTATTTACTGCCCGCCACGATGCAAGGTTGAGAAAATTGACTTTGAAAACTTGCTTAATTCCCTTGGACAACGTTTTGTCTTCGGAGGGGTCTTTAATGCAAAACATACATTCTGGGGATCTAGATGCATATCACAGAAAGGTAGGATGCTTAATGATGTTGGTAGAAAGTACAATACCGAGGAAAATCAGATTAAATTCGATTAAAAATTTTAAAACCATACAATAGAAAATTATTTGCAAAGCCAAACCGCTGGAAAGCAATCGAATTAATCGCTCTGGAAAGCATTTCGAGTCATAAAACGGCCAAAAAAACGCTGTGCCGCCAATTAGGGTAACTCAAGACGTTTGGGCAAAAAGCGATAAGGAAGTTTCTTGAGGAAACATTTAAGCCATTTGATGGTCCAGCGCAAAATAAAAACATTAACATATTCGAGAGTACAACCGATAATAACATAGTTAGATATGCAAGTATTGACGAACTTAAACGGGAAATACAGAAACTAAAGGCTAAAAAAAGCTCCGGGATATGGCCTGATTACGGGAGAACTTCTTAAAATCTTGCCTTGGAAAGCATTAACTAAGTTTCTTATTATTATAAATGCGGAATTAGATTAGAGTACATACCAAGACAGTAAAAAGTCGCGAAAGGGATTATGGTTCTAAAACCTGGAAAATCACGGAATCAAATAAAATCTTACAGACCTATTTCACTTCTTCCAATAATTTCAAAAGTTTTTGAAAGGATATTATTTGGGGGCTTACACCCAATTATTGATCAGGAACGCCTTTTACCTGCCCATCAATTAGGGTTTAGAAGTAAACATTCGATTGTGGACCAAGTACATTGAATTACCGATGTAATTGAGAAGGCTTTCGAAGAAAAGAAAATTTGCTCAGGTGTATGCAACCTTTTGACAAGTTTTTGCATAGAGGCGTTCAATATAAGTTAAGACAAGTTTTGACTGAAAAATTATATAAAATCCTCGTGTAGTATCCTGAACATAGACTCTTCGGTGTGAAACTTGGAAACGAATATTCAGAGTTCAAAGAAATAATGGCAGGAGTACCCCAAGGAAGCGTCCTTGGACCACTCTTGTACCTCATATTTACACGTGGTATCCCACAAACAAACGATACAATAGTTGCAACGTTTGCTGACGATAATGCTTAAAGTGAGTCACACTACTTTGGGCACGTGCATCAGCCCACGGAAAAAAAATTATGAAATTAAGTCGAAGAAAAGAGGAGATACCGATGTGCGTTGGTTTTAAATTTCTGTTAATTTTAATGGAAAGGAAATACTGAATTTGGGAAAGCATTAAACATTTCCACATTCGTGTTGTTTGGTTTACGAAGGATTTTCTATATTGTATAGTACGTCTAAAGATAGGCTTGTAATACGGTTGAATTGTTATATGCGGAATGCAGCTGGCTATTTACTTGATATTTCTGTTCGAGCGAGACTATGGAGTTCAGTATGGTAAAGTCTAATATTTGTTTTATTACACGCTTGTACCCAATATAGTAGGTGCAATGATGTTTTTGCTGCACCTGACCAGATGCGGGCGTTGAACTCAAGTTTGGGCAGTATTCGCTATATATAAAGGGTGTCCCATAATTCATGACAAATGTAATTTTGATAGAAAATACCGATTTTTAATTAGAAAGCCTTAATTTTTTTATTGACTCATATAGTATAAAGATTGGGGCTATGTATTAATTAGCACATAGGATGAATGGCCGCTACGGCTTCCTTTGAAAATTTCTATGATCGTTTCGTATAAATGTGGCGAAATTTCATTAATACAACGCCTATTTTCCTCTTTCATAGCGTTGGTGGTCGTAGGCTTATTTGCATATACCTGTGACTTAAAAAAAAAACCGAAGAAAAAATCCAATGGCGTTAAATCACAAGATCTGTACGGCCAATTCTGATCGTAAAAACAGCCGACTACGTGATTAGGAAATGACTCATGAATTTTCTCTGGCTGTATGGTATAGGGCACCGTCTTATTGAAACTACATGTTGATCACGTCCATATCTTACAATTCAGGCACTAAAAACTGGGTTATCATTTCACATGGACACGGACACCATTAATGGTTACTGCCTGGTCCAATAATGTCTCGAGTCCAAAATCCGCACCAAACAGTCACGCGTTGTGGGAGCATTTATTTCTTAACAAATGGGGTTTTCTGAACCCTATATGCTATAATTTTGACGTAAACTAGGCCATCACAATAAAAAAAAGTTCCATCACTGCAGATGATTTTGTTCGAAAAATTAGAATCCACATGATGTTCCAAAATCCATTCAACGAACTCTATTTGCGCTTCAAGGACAGTAGTAGTCTTCAGTTCTTAAGTCGATTAAACTTTGTAAGCATGAAGTTTTAAGTCTTTCGTGAGAATTCGCTCAATTCTTGACTACGGTGCCGAATTGATGTTCCTTGCTTGTCAGCAATACTCTCGCGGGCTGCTTCGATGTTTTCTGTTGAACAACTTTTGAGAGGCACAGGACACCCAACGTCCCAACCCTGAGTATCTAAGATCACCAATTGATCCAGTCCCTCTGAATTTTTCAATTATTCTCTTCACAGTTGATGATTTTAAATCACTATGAAGGCAATATTTTGTACGAAAATTGCGGACTGTTGCTGCCACTTCATTATTTTTAAAATATTGCTCAACCATGATAATGCCGTACAGCGATTTATTTTTAATAACCTCGAACTGTCAGCTGTCATATCGTTATTTTTCCCCCTTTGGTAACACAGTTCTATTAAATGGCAAAAAATTCCAATTTTTCGTGAATTATGGGACACCCTTTACATTGAAACAAGATCAGAAGAGGTGAAATATTTCTTGCATCGGTTTAGAAAATCAACAATGCGTTTCGTTCTGATGACAGAAAAAAAGCATTGAGTTTTGGAAGCATTAAATTCCACTCTAGTGAACTTACCCCATTTAAATATGCTATCGAGGTTAACTGGAAAGGGTTGCCAGTTGAGGGCCAATATCACCCAGGTTTGTGATATCACAGCTGACCAAATATAATTATTATGGGAACCACCCATAATCTCACATCACCTATTAGGGTATAGATCCCTAATACCCTAATAGGTGATTATGAGAGCATCTTGTTTGTTTACTTCTCTCAATGCAGGAAGTTATAGACTTCCTAATAGCAGAAGCCCGAGATATTCAATATGTTTGTTAACGTTATTCTGAAATCCTTATAGTCCCTTGCGTTGTTTTTTTTGTTATCTTGCGGTAGTAATTTTTGGAACAAGGAAGCACCCCCAATCGATCTTGACTGTAACCTTTTATGTCAAAAACGTCTGTTGCCCTTAATTAAAAAAAATGTATGTCTGTGATTTTTTGTTCCACTTGTCTTGATGAGGGTGATTAAGTGCCAAACAAAGGAAGTACTACTAAACTTCAAAATGGCGACTAAACGCAAAAACTTTGACTCATTGTTGCTATATTGTATTTTTTTTTGTTCCACTCCGCAGCGAACTTCATCCTACCACAAAAAAAAAACAAAAAAAAAACACATACACTCTGTCATAAAGTTACCTCCTGGCGGAGTTCCTTTCACTTCCTCTGGAAAAGAATGAAATAAAAATGAAGTTCAAGAACACCACTTCGTGAGAGCTCTTTTTACGTACTTCTCTGCTATTGCATCTTATGCGACTTTTGCCCTTCCAAACCAACTAAAACTTTTTTCCTTTGTGACACATGTCCCTAGCGCTCGCACTCTCTCCCCCTGTCTTGTATATCTTATGTATACCTTTCCATCGTCATCATCGTGTCATATAAAGCAAGCGTCAGAGAGTCGGGAAAGGAATCCATATGCCATATCCATACCACCATCTGACAAGAGCAATTCGCCTGCCAACTTCTTCACAGTAGTGAATATCCTTGCACCGTGCACAACTTGTGACAATTGTTCTCGTTCTTTGTGACTGCACCATCGACCTGTCAAAATGCACGTCGACCCAACAAATACGAGATACAATTTTGATGTTTAAGACGTTTTAACTTTCTAGGGTGTAGGGGTTTATTTTTTTCTGTAGATATCAGTTATGTGTATGCCTGTGTATAGAAGCAAATACGTGTACATATATGTGGACATCAGTTTAAAATCTCCACCACATGGCAAAAGTTTTGCTCTAATTGAAGGCTTCAAACCACTTGCTGGATCACCTTGTCTTAATGGAATTACAACAGTGTGGAACCACAAAATCACTTGACTTATTTCTGAGTCCTTTCTCTTGTCATTAAAGTTGTGGACGACCAGCACAGTAGCGACTATAGCACCGAAGCAAGGGTAATTGAATTTTCAAAGATTTTTGGTACTCTCATTAAGTTGTGCAAGTAAATGTTGACAGGTGGCGATTATCCTTAAAAGCTTTTTACGTACATTTGCCCTCCTCCCTACACTTACGTACGGTTTCGATGTTACACAGGAAGGTGAACAAAAAAACATGCAATAGGGGAGGGGACTGTTTGTTGTTGTTGTTGTGGTGGTGATAGTATAGTTCCGAAGGAGAGAAGAGCTATGGAAGGATATGTCTGGAAATAAATGGCTTTCTGGTCAGGGTGAGGAAATATTGTTTCTTGTGATTTAATAAAGGGATTTACGAACTCTGGTAGAGGTAGGGGTCTGTTTATTTTCATGTTCAAATGACTTTAAGGTAAACCTTTCTAAAGGTAAGGAAATCCCTAATGATGGGAAAATATTCAGGAAAACAGATGAAAATGAATATCGATAGATATTGTAATAAATTCAATGAGGAACAAATCCTTCGTTAAATGAAATTAAAGAATTACCTTCATTTCAAAAGACACTGCTTTAAATGAACTTTACCCTTTATGGACTCGAGCATTTTGAAGTTCTTGAAGAATTTTATTAAAAGCTATCGGCGAAAATTTATAGTCGCTTAATGTACACTTTAAAATTATTTTATCACGTACTAACACGTTTTGATAATTATAGTCGTCAAAAAGTCTACTTTAGCGTTATCACTCTGCATTAAAGTTAAAGCAACCGAAACCTCACTTTAAATATTTAATGCAGAGTTAGCGTAATGTCATCTGTAATTCTCGGTCAAACGAATTCGTTAAAATGTTTTCGGAAGATGAAGATTTCGATATTTTTGAGGATTATGAGTTAATGAGAAAACCTAACGTTTATAAAAGTCGTGCGAATCAATTTGATGACCTTGATGATGGAGAATTTTACTGCCGATATAGATTCGACAAAACCACCGTGCAGTTCCTGATTGAAAATATCAATATTGATGTTCCTGTTAATAATCGTGGGCTTCCTATTCCTATAGCGTTGCAGGTCCTTGTATGCTCCCTATCTCGTTTAGTCTGAAATTTAATTGTTTTTTTTAATATTAGCACTGTATAAGTAACGGGTGATTTTTTAGCTGGTTTGGTTTTGGCAACACTGGTTTTGACAGCTGACGTGTGTTTAGTACCTTGTGTCACTGTCAAACAGCTTCAGTTTGGTTTGCAATTTAACCATGGATCGTCTTACAAATGAACAACGCTTGCAAATTATTGAATTTTACTATCAAAATTCGTGCTCGGTTCGAAATGTTCATCGCGCGCTGCTTCCATTTTATGATCGGCATTCTCGACCTTCTGAGCAGTCTATTCGGAAGATTGTGACCAAATTTCGCACCAAATTTACTTTGTTGGACATTAAACCACCAACACGTTTACGTACTGTGCGTAGTGAAGAAAATCTTGCGGCCGTATCAGCTAGTGTGACAGAAGACCGCGAAATGTCGATTCGGCGCCGTTCCCAGCAGTTAGGCCTTTGTTACAGCACTACGTGGAAAATTTTGCGGAAGGATTTGGGCGTAAAGCCTTTTAAGATACAGCTGGTGCAAGAACTAAAGCCAGCCGACCTACCACAACGCCGAATTTTTGGTGAATGGGCTCTTGGAAAGCTGGCCGAGGATCCGCTTTTTTATCGAAAAATTGTGTTCAGCGATGAGGCTCATTTTTGGTTGAATGGGTACGTAAATAAGCAAAATTGCCGCATTTGGAGTGAAGATCAGCCAGAAGCATTGCAACAGCTACCAATGCATCCCGAAAAAGCCACTGTTTGGTGCGGTTTATGGGCCGGCGGCATTATTGGGCCATATTTCTTCAAAGATGATGCGAATCGCAGCGTTACTGTCAATGGTGAACGCTACCGAGCGATGATAACAAACTTTTTTTTGCCCGAAATGGAAGTTCTTGACTTGCATGATATGTGGTTTCAACAAGACGGTGCCACATGCCACACAGCACGCGAAACAATGGCGCAATTGCGAGGCGAGTTTGGTGAACAGTTAATTTCACGTTTCGGGCCGGTCAATTGGCCGCCTAGATCGTGCGATTTGACACCATTAGATTATTTTTTGTGTGGGTATGTCAAGGCTAATGTCTATAGGGACAAGCCCGCTTCGATTGACGCACTGGAAGCCAACATCCATGCATTC
Organism: Rhingia campestris; assembly: GCA_932526625.1. Classification (NCBI taxonomy): domain Eukaryota; kingdom Metazoa; phylum Arthropoda; class Insecta; order Diptera; family Syrphidae; genus Rhingia; species Rhingia campestris. The sequence continues at coordinate 99,212,991 of OW052182.1, forward strand.
ATTCGTGAGATACCGGCCGATATGTGTGAAAGAGTATGCCAAAATTGGACTCAGTGGATGGGCTACCTGAGACGCAGCCGCGGTCAACATTTGCATGAAATTATCTTTAAATTGCAAGGTTCAAACTATCGATTCAAATAAATATTTCATTCATTTTTTCGAATTTTTTGTGTTTTTTTTTAAAAAAAAAGTTCTAAACCTCTTAAAAAATCACCCGTTATATAGTTTTAAATAATTCCTACCTTCGTCTCCATTATGTTTTTGCTTTGTTTTTTCAAATCGGGAAACGGGTAAACGCACAAATAGCTGAAATATTTTTGACTGTTATGGGTGGTTGAGAGTGTTCAATGAAATTGGGTTTGTTTGATTGTCAGAACTGTCACTTTTTAGGTGAGTTTGACTTAGAGTTCTTAGAGGTATGTTCATTAGTATACACTAATTAGCGTCACGTTAAAAAGTGTCTATTAATGAAAATAAGTTAAAGCAAGCTTTTAATTTTAAGTACCTCATAACTAGTGTAGAGTTAAACCCTTAAACATCGATTGACTATAAATTTGCGCCATTGTATTTAAATGCGGAATATTTTGGACATGTTGTAGGCAATTTAAAGTTGTAAATTGTAAAGTGGTTCATCTATTAAGTGGAAACTCCTGAATAGTGTTTAAGGTTCAAGGTAAGTCTATTGTTCCGGTAAGACTACTTTTGACAAACCTTACTCATTTTAATAACAATACTGTCAAAAAGTTTTTAGTTTTTACTTAACATAACCTAAATAAAGTTTGAATTATTATGTAGGCTAAGGGTATAAAAAAGAATCGAGTGTGAGTTCACACGCGGTAGACGTAGAAGTGAAACTGTACTCTGCTTACTTTCTTTCTCTCTCTCTCTCTCTCTATCTCTCTCTCTTCCTCTCTCTGTGTATTCATTTCATACAAGATGAGTTGAACTGACATATTGACAATTAATTGACTTAATTGGTGTTTTGATTAGTTTTCAACCTTGTTCTACCACACAAACTCGGCTAAAGAATTTCAATTATTTCTTACTTCGAAACATAGTTCCCTTGCCAACAAAAACGGGTTTTTGAAAGTTGAACTCATCTCATTCTATTACAATAACCAACAACACGTTCCCAAGCGTTCCCATAGTACTTACCGCGACCGAGGCTGCTTGGTTTCAGTTATCAGACGACAACCGATATTTTGTTTGATCTCTTTTTCGTTACACTTTTTCGTTTCATTGAATAAAATTCACAATGTCAAAGTTTCAATTCAAAAAGGCAATCATACAAATATAGCCATTAGTCCCTTCTGCAAGATCTGTGAAGATATTCTCTTTTCATTGTTAGCAAACAAATTAACCCAGACCAACACTCCACCTTTCGGGAAGACTCCCAAATATCGATAAAGCCGTCAAACATTCAAATGGCAATGCTGGTCAAAGGTACCATTATACAACTCAAACATAAAATCTGAATACGTCTTCCCACCCGAATCAGACCACATATTGATTTTAATCTTCATATATCAGACTCTCTCGTCCCATATGTCCTTTTCAAAGTACCGCAATTTGTACTTGCACTCAAAAACGTAAGAGGCATTCCCGATATCTAGCATCTAGCATTTAAAAATATCGTCATATGAATAACACCGTCCTTCCTGAAGGCAACACTCCAATTCCAAAAATACATCTTCATTATCACCAATCACATATACACATCTAAAACTCAATTAAATCTACCTGTTTGAATTCAAGCTTCAATTACAAGCTCTAGACGTCAGACACACTCCTTCGCTAAAACACACTTATGACCAAAAATCAGCTGTCATTTCAAAATTCAGAGGGGAAAAAACATTTTGGCCACCTACATGTTACCAAATGTCGCATCCATATATGTAACAACTTTCGTTTGATTTCTTACAACAATGGATATTGCGTTCCTGGACTCACCGATGAGTTTAATAAATTGATGTTGCTCACACACAATCCCTGGTACCCAAATTTACTTATTGACAGACAACACACTTTCTTAGTGCATACCGGTGCACCAACGTCCTTTCTCCAACCAAAATGCCAACAATCATCTCTTTTTATGCACATCAAAGTACGTGTTGCCTGCGAGATACAAGTCCATACATCCGTTCATTACACACGATCAATCAGCCACAAAAACAGCCGTCCAAAAATAAGTTTCACTTTAAACAAACCTAGTAAACCAACAACACGCGTTCACTGACATCAAGCAGTATAAAAAAAACACTGTCATCGTGATGCTTTTATGTTTCATAAAACCCAATTCACACCGTCCCAAAAGAAGTTTCACTTCAAAAAGATGAGCTTATTCAAAACCCTGGTTATACAAAGCTTTAACATACCACCAGAACTAGTTCGTGTCAGCAGGTGGTAGATATAGAGCTTTGAAAGCTGCGCAGTAACCTTGCGACATACTGCATATTAATATTACAAAACGAGCGGCAAGTCAACGATGCCGAAATAAGCGGAAGTCATGACAAAGATGGATTATGAAAAACGAGGAACCCCTAAAAAAAATGTTTCCACACAAAACCTTAGGCAAACATACACATTATACCCTATCCCATAGGGGTATATTAGTTTTGACATTAAGTTTGTAACATAGAGAAATAACTTCGATATATATACCTCAAAGTATATGGATCGATTCAGAATCGCTAGCTCAGTTGATCTAGCCATGTCTGTTTGTCCGTCGGTCCCTTCGTTAGTACGTCTGTGTGTCACCGATTTTTGGGCTACATATATTGTTAAAATTTGGTATAATAGACTCTCTGGCCGACGAAGCAGAACAAGTTTAAACCTTTTCAAAATTCGGCTCTGACATTACGTTGAGTCCGACCAATGATGTCAATATAATTGGCGCATGCTAGTAGTTGCACCTTTCTTGGTATCGAATGTATCGGTGAGGTTATTTACGACCCTGATGGAGCAGTGAGAATTCTCCATCGTCATAATACACAGACAGACGAGTTAGGGCGGTATACCAAAACTAGACATGGTTCTGTATGTATCTTTTGTATGCGGCTTTGAAATCGATGAATAGGTAGTGGGCATCGATTGGACTTCTTGGATTTTTTTTTCAGGATCTGGTGAAGTGTAAAGATTTGATCAGTTGTAGACTTTCATGGCCTAAAACCACACTGATAAGGGAAGATCACCTTGTTGGTAAACGGTTTCAGGCGTTCACATATTACAGCGGAAAGGATCTTGTAGGCTGAGGAGACTTACGCATCTGTAGTGAGAGCAGTTAAGTTGGTCTCCTTTCTTTGTGGATTTTGATTTTGAATGTTGAGGTACCATTCTTTAGGCATACTTTCATCCGACCAGATTTGGCTTTTGAGTTAGTGGATGTTACTTACCAAGTCATCTCCGCCGGCTTTATAAAGTTCGGCGGGAAGGCCACCATATCCAGCAGCCTTGATTCACTTAAGTCGGGTGGTTGGCAGTTTTCGGATTCGTCGCTAGTATTGAATGGTTCATTCTGCCTGACAGCGGAATGTTGTTTTTCATCGACGTTTAACAGTCTGCAGAAGTGGTTCTCCATATCCTCAGCATCGACTGTGTCTCAACTACTATATTTTCTTGTTCATCTCGACAGGATTCTGTTCAAGCCTTGTTTCCTTGACTTTGATTTTAACACTTTGGTAAGACTTTCGAACACCGTTCCTGGAGTGGCACCTCTTCTTTTTCTGAAAAGCCGGTGTTCTTCACTTCTTCTTTGTCTATAGAGCTCAATGGTCTCGCCTTCATCTGTAGCTTAGCCTTGTAGGCCTCGTTCTTGGCTGCGAGCATCTGTCGGCATTCCTCATCAAACAAGGGATTTATTGCTGGTGGGCGCGAGAAACCTAGCACAGCAGTTGCGGCTGATCTAAAGGCTTGTTTGCATTGTTGCCACATTCCACCATATATCTTTGCGATTTCTAGTATAAGGCTTTACTAATGTCAGTGGTCCAAATCAAGATAGACCTCACCGTCCCGTTTGTGAGTAGAGAAGAAATCAAAAATAAAATCAAACTACATATACTGTCAAAGAAAATCACACAGCATCGGCCAAGAAGACTGAATACCGAGCAATTGTCAGAAATGAAAAAAAATGAATTACTCTTGCAATTCTTTGTAGCTTTGGAGCTATTCCTTCTTGTTAATATGGCCCTAAGGAACTACTACTGAGTTACTCCATATAGATTTGATTACCCTTGTCCTACTTTACAGCGCTGGAGTATTGACTACATCATGCAGATAAATAAATCCTAGATTGTTAAGAGTATACAATTCTTATAAAAATCGTTGATCCCTTTTGCCTTGACGTGCTTTTGATGTCAAGACTGAAGATAGCTGGGGCGTATAGAACAAATGCTTGCAGAGTACCTATTCGATATCCAGGAAGTTAGTCGACACAGTATAGTGAAAAACCACACATTCAGTGTCGCACTTAAATAAAAACTAACTAACCAACTCGGAGTGTGTAACTGAAGGCGCTAAGCTAAGGACCCGGTCGAAGCCGGATGGCAGCTCCACTTCAAGGAAATTATTGTGAAAGTATGTTAAACTCAAGGGACATTTCTGAATCATAAATAGTACCATCAAACAGTCGCGGCTAACTAAAAGTGTTTCAGATTATAGGTACGGCTAGAATATAAAATAATGTATGCCAAATATGTCGACATGGACAAAGAATACTTCATGTTAAAAATTAAAACAATACAAAATGCACTCACCATAATTATTTCTTTTCAAAACCCCGTTCATTCTAGCTTCTCATTGATTCTCATGTGGGAATTCGATGAACGCAGTCGGTCACTCGCGAATTTCCTATATTGCACCAGCGAAAGCATAAAACAAATCATTTCACTTTGTATTCGCCGTTATAAACTATAAATTTTTTTAATATAAAAAAAATAAACTTAAACGCTCTTTCAATAATCAAATGCAAATTAAAATCGAGGTAAAACTCATTATTTACGAAAAACTTCGACACTTAGTGAGCGAACGCCCGCTTTGAAACAGCGCTCGCGATCCGAAAAAAAGAAAATTCATAGAGGATTAAAAACATTTAAAAACACATTTAGGCGATACAAAAATAATGGAGAAATAAACAGATATTTTGAACGATATCATTTCCAAAGTGGATTTTTTTTAATTCCGCAATAATTCACACTACAGCAATTTTTACAATATGATCACCTTTATCCAACTGCCAGGAACGTGTAGAAGGTTCTGAAAAGATATGAATAAAAATTACTGGTATTAGGTATTTAAAAAAAAAATATTAAATTTCTTGCAATTATATGTGTATTTAAGAATTAAAAGATAGATTACGGGGCAGTGCAATAAGTCAATAACCCCCGCGGAATTACACACTGCAGAGCTTAATTCCGAAAATAGGAAAAAAAACCCGCATCTGTTAATGCATTATGCTTGTGGGGCTTATTTCATTTGTATACATCCGACCTCGTACGCAACCACAATCCAACAGTAAGCCCAAGTGGGGGGTTGCTGAGAGGCAGCCCAACGGGGCTTAACTCCGCAGGGGTTATTGGACTGTACCTAAACTTCATATTGAGATTGTGAAACCGTATGTAGAGCTTACTTAAAAAGTTGAATACATAATAAGCTTTAACAAGTTTTTAAAAACAAAATTAAAACATTTCTCCTACAACGAAATTCCGACGAAATACAAAGACGACTTAACCATTTCTGAAAAGTACTAAGAAAAATTATAGGTAGTTATAACGGGTCCGTCATCTAACGTTCGTTATCTTGTGAAAAAAGTGAAAGAAACTGGCATCCTCATCGATAAACCAAAGCGTGAAAAGCCAAAAACAGTGCGTACACCCGAGAATATTGCTGCTGTGGCAGAAAGTGTGCGTGAAGCGCCATCAACATCAATTCACCGTCGTTCTCAACAATTGAACATTTCGGAGACATCATTGAGACGAATTTTGCATAAAGACCTTGGTATGACGCCATACAAAGTCCAATTGGTTCAGGAGTTGAAGCCAACTGACCATCCAATGCGTTTTCGCTTCGCTAAGTGGGTCTGCGATCGACTTAGAGAAGATGCCGATTTTGCCAATAAAAATCATCTTTTCAGGTGAAGCTCATTTTGATCCTGATGGGTATGTAAACAAGCAAAATTGTCGCATTTGGGGCACGGAAAACCCGCACGCATACATTGAAAAGCCGATACACCCAAAACGAGTCACTGTTTGGTGCGGATTTTGGCCCAGAGGCATAATTGGGCCATTTTTCTTCGAAAATGAGCAAGGAGTGGCCGTTACAGTCAATGGCGATCGTTATCGGGTCATGTTGAACGAATTTTTGTTCACAAAAATTGAGGAGGAGGATATTGGCAACATTTGGTTTCAACAGGACGGAGCTACGTGCCACACAGCCGAAGCTACACTCGATGTTTTGCGCCCTGTTTTTGAAGATCGCATTATCAGCCGCAGAGCTGATGTCGTTTGGCCAACTCGGAGCTGCGATTTGACACCGTTGGACTATTATTTGTGGGGTGCCGTAAAAGATAAGTGTTACGCCGACAAGCCAGAGACAATTGACGCTTTAAAGGACGATATTCGTGAAGCCATTGGTGAAATACCGCTGCACACAATCGATAATGTGCTTACAAATTAAACCGATCGTGTAGGCTACTGCATGGCCAGCCGAGGCAGCCATTTGAATGAAATTATTTTCAATTATTGACCGGAAGGATTGTACTTTCAAATAAAAAAGAAATTTGAGAAAATATTCAGTAGTTTTTTTTATAGCATTTTCAAAAAAAAAATTATTTGGCGGACCCTTTAGTATTTATAGCAACATCAAATATTCTGGCAGATTGTGAAAATTGTAATTAATCATTAAAAACAAGGTACTGTGGAGATTTGGAATATACAAGGTGGCGCAAAAGTTGTCACCCGTCGCAAAAGCTGTCACCCGATGTTCTTTGGTTGCAAATATTTAAATTCTTCAGCAAAAAAAGTAGAAAAAATTATTCCATGATTCATGTCTTATGCGCCACCTATAATAATTGTTTCGATTTTTTTTTGCAAAACACTTTAAAAAATGGCGGCCAAAAAAACATCGGGTGACAACTTTTGCGACGGGTGACAACTTTTGTGCCACCTTGTATATCCCCTTATTAACACATGCTGATTAGTGACTAATTTTTGACATTTGCGCGAGTTATGGGGAAAACTGTCAGGATAGCCATTAATTAGCTAACCAGCGTTTATTAATACGGGGTATTATCTTTAACTTTGTTATCTACGGGCTGGAGGAAATCTTCAATAGACAAATGGGGACGGTTGACCCATGTTCACATTTGTGAGATTTTTATTCACGAAAACCACCACCCTTGGGGTATATGTATTGCAACGAAATATGTGACATATCTAGCAATTTCAATTTATCTCGAGTACATATTTGGCAGCTAACTTTCCCTTGAGAGTTCCTGCCTTTTCCGCAATTTCTTGCGCGGTTTGGGATTGTTGGGATGAATCCAAAAGATTAGTTCTTTGAAGACGACACAATAAAATTAACGAGCAGTATTGAAAATTATTTTTGTAACCTCCAGTTGCGCAACTCCAAGTTGGTTCTACTTGTGCGGTCTTCCTCTACTGCGTCCGACGTCTGGCTGGGAATCGAAGACTCTACGAGCAGGAGTATTGGTGTCCAAACGTCCAACGCAGAGTTTTTTGACCAGGAGTATGTCGCTGTACAGCTCGTATAGTTCGTGGTTGAATCTTCGTCTCCAAAGCCCGTCAACGTAAACAGGACCGAAGGTTTTTCGAAGAATTTTCCCCTCGAATCGACCAAGGATTTCTTCATCCACTTTTCAAACGGTCCATGCTTCAGCGCCGTAGAACAGGACTGGGATGGTCAGGCTTCCTTCTCTATACTAGCAAAAAGGACTATGACATCATGTTGAGTCCTACCAATGATGTCAGTATTGTCGGCGTGTGCTAGTAGTTCCACCGATTTTTGGCAAATTGTGCCTCTGGTGTTGGCTCAGGAGTTTTTTAGTATCGAATGAGTCGGTGAGGTTGTTTCCGACCCTGATGGAGCAGCGAGAATTCTCCATCGTTATCCTACACAAACGGATGATTTTTGCGCGGTTACCAAAAGTAGACACCGTCTTCATGCGTTTTTGAAATCGATATCGATTTGGGCTTCTTGGTTTTTTCCAGGATCTGCCAAAGTGTGAAAGTTTAATCGGTTGTGGACTTTCCTGGCCTAAAACCACACTGATAAGGGCCGATCAGGTTGTTGGTAAACGGTTTCAGGCGTTCACATATTACGGCAGATAGGATCTTTTAGGCGATGTTAAGGCCTCTGTAGTTAGCACAGTTAAGAGGGTCTCCTATTTTGTGGATTGGTTAAACGATGCTGAGGTTCCATTTTACAGGCCAGATTTGGCTTATGAGTTGGTGGATGTTACTTACCAAGTCATCTCCGCCGGCTTTATAAAGCTCAGCGGGAAGGCCGTCATTTATGGCAGCCTTATTAAGCCTGAGTTTAGATATTGCTATCCTCACTTCACATAGGTCGGGTGGTTGGCAGTTTTCGCTGCCGTTTTCAATATTGAGTGGTTCGTTCTGCCTGACAGCGGAATGTTGTTGGTCATCGCCGTTTAACAGTCTGCAGAAGTGGTTCTTTCATATCCCCGGAATCGACTTTGTTTCAAATACGATATTACATTGTTCATCTCGACAGGATTCTGTTCGAGCCTTGTATCTTTGCCTTTGACGTTTAACACTTTGGTAAAACTTGCGAACATCGTTCCTGGAGTGGCACCTCTCTATATCCTCGACCACGCGCTTTTCTGGCTCTTTTGTCTTCTTTCTGAATAGCCGGTGTTCTTTCCTTCTTCTCTGCCTATAGAGCTCAATGGCAGCTCTCGTCTTCACCTGCCTTATATACCTCGTTCTTGGCTGCGAGCATCTGTGGGTATTCCTCATCAAACCTTGGGTTTCTTGCTGGTGGGCTCGAAAAATCTAGCACATCAGTTGCGGCTGATCTAATGGCTTGTTGGCATCGTTGCCATTGTTCTTCGACATTCGATGCTGGTGGTATGGTGTGAATCCAGGAGTTAGGGATGCGCGTTGCGCGACGGCCTTGACGGTCTCTTGCGATTGCAGTATTTCTGGTTTGTTGTGGCGTGGTGGATATCCGCATTCTTATCGGGCATCCAAAATACTGGATGCGTGCCTCTTGTCTAGCGCAACGTTATCAATTTGGTTAACTGTTCGTTGATCTGGAGACAGCCATGTCCCCTTATGGTAAGGAAACCGTGTGCTGGCTATAGTGGCATTTCGTTCCGTAGCGAAGTCAATCAGTCCGAACAGTTCGTTGCCAGACGTGTTGTCGTGTTTGCTGTGCTTTCCGACAATACTGGTAAAGATGTCTACTCCTCCTACATTTGCGTTAAAATCTCCCAGCACGATTTTAATATCGTACTTCGGTAGTCGCTCATAGGTTTTGTCAAGGAGCTCGTAGAAGCAATAATTTGCTACATCATCTTTTTCCTCCTTCCGAGCGTGAGCGCATATAAGGCTTATGTTGGCGAATTTGGCCTTTGTGCTGATTGTTACAATGCGTTCGCTAATGTCTTGGAAACACAAGACTTCTTGGCTAAGTTTGGCACTTATAAGTTTATAACAAATCCGCATCCGAATACTCGCTGTTTCTGCTCACTATAACACGGCCCATAGTAGATGCCACAGTTTTTCATCCTCTTTTTGCCCGGCCCACCCCATCGTATTTCCTGTATGGCAGTAATGTCTGCTTTTTAGCAGTTAAGGGCTTCCGCTAGTTGTAAAAATAAGCACATTTGGTGTGGTGTCAGAGTTACAACCACTGGATACTGCCGAGTTAAAGCCAGTCAGAGTCTTCCCTCGTTCAACAACACCCAACCACAAACGGAACGCACTTTTCATAAAGCCATGATCAAATTCCGAACCCATTTTACACCATTGGACGTAATAATGAGAATATTGCAGCAGTAGCAAGAAGCACAGATTATTCTTGATCAATCAATTCGTCGCCATTCTCATATGGAACATTGTGTACTATTTTAAAGCATGGTCTTGATTTAAAAGCGGATAAAAAACAGCTCGTTCAAGAATTGAAGCCGACTTATTGTGGTTGACTTTTTAATTTCAGTTTGCAGGTCTTGGAACAGCTTCAAATTTATCCATCAAAGTCGGAGGTTTTATAGAACTCGGCAAAAAGGCCGTCATTTCCGGTAGCTTTCCCATCTTAAGACTAGGTATTGATTACCCAATTGAGGTTATTTTTGCTATCGTTGCCTATAATAAATGGTTTCACCTTTTCGATGTTGCCAGCTCCTTGATGAATTGATATATGTTCCCAAGAGAAAAACTTTTTCCGTGTCCACTCATACATAAGAAAAAGTTATGACCCTTTGTCTCTATACTAAAGTAGAAATCATTTTCTGACTTCTTTCGCGAAATATTTAACAATTTAACAAGCAACCTATTACTTACTCCCAGTATTATCATTCATACTCTAATTGAGAGTAATATAAAAATATGTACCGTTGTTAGCACAAATTTATGAGCACTGCAAAATTGCATCACCATTTCTTCCAACAAAAATGTGGAAAATGTGTCTCCTTAAATAACACTGCTCTCCTTTACCTCACTATTGTTGACTTTGAAGGAACACCGACCTAAACACAATTAAAAATCTCAACACCACCAGACCCGGTGAATAATTAATCCAACTGCAGGACACACTACTCGTACTCGTAGTCCCCTACAATTATTCATTCTTCTTAATTCTGTTCGCTTATTAAAAACACAAATCAACCCGACTCAACTCCTTGCCAGAGTATCCTTGCATCGTACGTTGACCGTTACAGCTCCCCCGAGTCCAAGATTTTCATTTCGTTTCCAAATCTTCGTCCTCTGTGTTTCTGGGATTGACACAGAAAAAAAAAGAATCTATTTGAAGTGCAGTCTCAACGCTTTACCCAGGATGACGACCAAAAGACCACAAAACCACTCGAGGTGTCTCCTGAGGCAAACGTAAAATTTTAATTTTTCACTGCAGCATGTCTGTGAACGACCCCAAGCATCACATCATCATGGTATGGGCACAATGCTGAAAAACCACTGATGCATGTATACACGCACAATTTTCATGCATCATGCAGGCGTGGCGGACGAGAGACGGAACATCGGCCAAATTTACATTTTCAAAGTCCGAAAATGTCGTTTTTCTGCTCAGGATCCAAGAATGAAACCTCACACACATGCTAAATTGATGTAATGTTGTACGCACCACAAGTACAACACACAGTATGCACATTTCAACTGGATTTCTGCTAAGGACATGCATGTAAGCAAGCGTTTCGTTCAGCTATTTTTGAGGTTCGTCAATTGTGTGGGTAGATGAGTGGGACAACAAAATATTTACTTTTCCTGGCATCTGCAAGGACATTCCAACCGGGTGGACTTGGTTTTCTGGAACAAAGAGACAGAGGTAGAAACGTAGACATAGTCATCATACCAGAGGACATTTAATGAATGTTTACCCGGCATGTTGACATGTACGGAAGACAACTTTCCTCTCATATTAATTACTGGGACACAGCATAACCACTGCTGTCGGATCATCGTTTGACGATGATGAGATATAAATTTCAACTAATGGACATGATATGTGGATATTGAGGGAGTTACCTCTTGACGCACAATGAGTATCCATGCTGAAACGGGAAACACTCTCCGGAAAGGAATTGGACAATTAGTGCGTTTTCACTGCAAGGAGTTTTTGTTGTTTGACGGATCTTAAGACGAATGATCGTAATAAGCAATTGATGTGTCTATGCAATTGGTTCGCTGGTGGAGTTGCTAGGTATAGTTTATAAAGCCTAACTGAACTGAAGAAGAAGAAGAACTGAACTTTTATAAGAGCTCCATTACTTGTAGACCGGAGTATCTTAGCAAAAACTCTGCCCTATCATGGTATCCGTTCTGAAAGGAAAAATCTCCGATTTTCTTACATAGCCGAATGGATACCTCGATAGGGGTGATTATTTTTTGTCATTATTACCATCAAACTATATATCCAACATGTGCTTTCAGATCTTACAGCTCTTTAAAAAAAAACGTTATGATGTAAGGATTATTATGTTGAGAAAATGCGCCTCGATGCTAGGTACATTAAATCTCAGTTAAAGCTGGTCAAACACGTCAACTCCTTCCAGTGATTACCTGCCGTTGTCTGTCCGGCAACATTACAATGGTTTACTTTTACAATGTTCAGATTCTTCTGTCAAAATGACAAATTCCACCTTGTGCATGTTTTGCTGCAATAAAACAGAAGCCCGACACACTTCATATCCCTTTGAGGCCACCCTTTCTCAGCTCATTCACCCGCCAATCAACAGAGAATATCGATTTATGTTGATTAACATAAATTGTCTGGACCACATGGTGGCTTCAAATACAACCCAAACGCAATCAACTCGCTTTTGTGAAAGTGTAGCCTTTCCAAAGCTCGGTTATTTGAATAGGACCACATAATACGCGCAGCATACACGCCCATTCCTGGTAACTACACCTCATAGTTGATATTCCCGACGAGTATCGATTTAACCCTTACACGTTGCTCAGTATACCTACACACACAAACAGACAAATGGTGGAAGCATTCACGGTGACGTTGGCTGGCGATGTCGTTGTCGTCATTCAATATACCAAGTCACAATGCAGCTTCATTATAAATTAACAACATTGTTGTGCAGTCCACATGAGGGAAGCCACAAAGTGTTGTTTTGTACTCTTGTATACAAGCTCAATACGCAAATGCTCGTCATCCAGGACGCCAGAGCGCACTGTTACGCGGAAGTCACGGTCGTCGAGGTAGGCAATCAGGTATGTAAGCCTGAGGTTGAGTGGCAAAAACTATTGAAGTGAAGAAGACTCATGATTTCAGCATCCATCCATGCATGTTGGTTGAAATACATGCATCTAGGACCAACAACAACAAAAAAGACACTGAGCGCCATCATGTCCTTCCGTTTTCTGTCTGTGCGCACAGCATCACCATAATTTGAAAAAAAACAACAAAAAAAATCACACAAACGGGTTCAATGTTCCGCCAAAAGGAAACCAGAGACAAACGCCAAAGCCACTTATAATGGCTTCTATCTGTGTGCGTTTGTATCCGTGTTCTACTGTCAGCCGTCTCGCTGGAAAGCTGGAGAGCAAACAAAGTTCTAGTGGTTGGAGGCTGTAATGTCGCGACTTTCTGGCGCCGTCTGGGTACTAGGTTGAGTAAGCTGAGCACAATGAGCGCGACGTTGTGCGAAATAGGAAATAAATCCAATGGAATGTAATTATCCGATGGACATCACCAGGGATCTCTGTTTGGAATTACATTCAAGAAACGACACGAGCGGGGAGCACATTCATTCACTGCCCCAGTTGGAACAAAGGGGTTGGAAAATTTGTGCTAAACAGGACATACGTATGCAACATTTTATTTTGATTAATTCAGGACCGGGGAAAAACCCTGGTCCTCATGGAACTATGAAGCTTTGTATACATATACAACACGACTCCAGTTACAACTTCTAATTACTAATGTGCAATTACAAACACCGGACATGGTCCTGGGGGGGAAATTCCACCACCAGAGTACCATCAATGTAAGGATCATTGTGGTGCTGGTGAGTGGGGGAAGGCATCTATGAAAGAACTATGCAACATATGTACCCGTAGAACGGTACCTATGTGAACATTTAATGACGTGAAATGTTTCCCAAACAAAAGCAACTCAACAACTATGATGATAATAATAACAGCAGTAGTAGTAATCCGAGCAATAATCACAACTTGGGTATGTCCTATGTAAGTACGATGCGTCTGGATAGTCTCAAACGAGTATAAAACTTGTTAAACAAAATTAGAGGTGGATGATTAAGCTTACTCGAGTGAATCATAAATTTAGTTTGTTCTCGTGCAACCATCACTTCGCACCACCGGCACCATCACCAGGATCATCACTTCGCACCACCATCACAGGATATGATAGGTACGTGCGCAATTGTGGGTGGAACTTTGTGGTCGGAGAGAAGACGGACGTAGATAACTATACAAAGCGGTAATAAAATCTCTTTTAGATGAAGAAGTCGGAAGCCAAGTAAGCACGGATACAGGGTGTAACGGAAATGGTCAGCGTTCTGAAGATCAATGGTTAGTTTTGTTTACAAGAAAAACAATTTTTTTTTTCGTTTTTCAGGAGTATTTTTATTTTATTTATAAAGTCAAAAAAAAAAAAACCACCCACATGACTTAGCAGGTTCTCACGGACTTGATATTAAAGACTAGAGTTTTCGCAGAGGAGCTACCACTAAGGACTATCCGATCGTCCGAATGGAATAGCTTTTGTGAAAACGTGTTACCAGGAAATAAGATAGCGGTACTACGAAAGGCATCATCGGAAAAATTTAAAACTCTCGGCGATATCAATGGTTGGCCAATTTTGACATTGCTTACATATACGACCTTACCGATGGAGCGCTATTGCCTGAGACACTGCAGCCTTCCATCCTCTACGATCCCTGGCTCGCTGCTTCCAGTTGTCTAGACCAAGCGTTCTGGCATACGCGATGGCTTGGTCTTTGAAACGGAGGTTCGGTCTTCCTTGCCTTCTCGAACCTGGGGGATCCTCTTAGCTGGAGCATTTTTGTCCATTCGCTCGATGTGGCCGAGCCAATGTAGTCGACATGTTTTGGCTTTTTGGACTACATCCACATCGTGGTACTGCTCATAGATTTCGCGGTTGTATCTTCTCCTCCATTCGACCTCCTCGCACACAGGACCAAAAATCGGCCGAAGTATTTTTCATTCCAAGGAGCCCAGTATCAGCTCTCCCTTCTTGCTGATCGTCCAGCACTCGGCACTATAAAGCAGAACTGGCAGAATTAGGGTTTTGTAGAGCACACATTTCGTGCTTCGAGTTAGGAGTTTCGAACCCAGTTGTTTCGCCAAACCGAAGTAGCACCGGTTTCCTATGGTAATTCTTCGACGGATCTCCACTAGAGTGTCATTCGTGTTTGTTTACACCGCGGTAGGTGAACTCCAAATTACTGCTATCAATAGTAACGTTTTGTCCTAGGCGGTGGACAGATGCTTGTTTGTTTGTCAACAGCATGTACTTAGTCTTGTCCTCATTTGATTCAAGGCCAACGGATTTCGCCTGTTCTTCAATCTCCGTGAACGCTTTTATCCGCGGCATGTTGGGAGCGACCGATGATGTCAATATCATCCGCATAGCCCAGCAGCTGGACGGACCAGATGAAAATAGTGCCTTCCGTGTTAACACACCTGCCCTGCGCACTATCTGCTCCAGTACGAGATTTAAGAAGTCACATGAAAGCGCGTCTCCTGAATCAGTTTTGCTGGGATTCCTTATTTGGCCATGGCCATATAGAGCTCCTGACGATGTATGCTATAATACGCGGCTTTGAAGTCGATGAATAGGTGGTGAGTTTCGACATGAAATTCGTTAGTCTTTTCCAGGATTTGCCTCTGCCGGGCCGGAACCCACACTGGTACGTGCCGATTAGTGTGTTGCAGAACGGTTTTAGACGTTCACACAGTACGTTGGATAGGATCTTGTATGCGACATTAAGCAACATACCACATACATAGTAAGATTGTCAAAATTTTTCAGACACTTTTTCAAAATTCTTTACGGTTTGAACGCAAAACGACGTTTATTTGAAAAGTGGGGGTGTGGCAGTGGGCAAGTGAAAACGTCGGAAATAAAATCCTGGGAAAGGCCAAATTATTTCATGTGGATACTCATCATCTATTCATCGACTTCAAGACCGCGTATAGTAGGAAAAGCCTGGGATCCCATCAAATTTTAAACCACACGCGATATTTTCTAAACATGCACAGAATCATGCGATCACACGATTTCTTCAATCTCGTGCTGAAGACAGATGTTGCCTAAATAGCAGATGTAAACTAGGAAGAAACTAAATTTAACAAATCTGTCCAGGCATTGGGATAAACAGACGATTTTGACACCATTGGTAGCTCCCATCGTGTCATTGTAGAGGCGTTCACGCCATACAAAAAAAAAAACCTAAATTTGGACAGGAATGATACAGTACTAGTAGTGGAGCTGATGCTGCTTGAAGTCAAATAGATAACTTAGGCACAAAAAAATATGCGTGTTCTACCTACAGATCCTTCGGAGATTATCCTCTGCAAATTTCAGTTTAAGCTTATTGCAGAAGATGCTTTGCAAAGTAAGGAATTGTTTTTCTTAAGGATTTGTTTGAGGCATCGAAGGAAGTCAAATGGGGAAGAAAATATTGCCATACTTACTTACTTAAGTGGCTATACAGTCCAGAATAAACCTGGGCCTCAACCAACACGCACTCCAAGTTGGTTGAGGTCGGTTTCTACTTAAGGCGAGGTCTTCCTCTACTGCGTCCGACGTCTGTATGGAATGGAAATCGAAGACACTGCTAGCCGCAGTATTGGTGTCCATTCGATCTATATGCCCTATCCATCTTAAACGTCCAATGCGGAGTTTATAAGCTGTACGAAGAAATTTATAAAGTCCAAGAGGTAAGAACGTGTCGGACTAAACATAAAGGCGCCAAAACCACTAGACAACTGAGCAAAACTTTCAACACAATGATCCATAAATCATAAGCCTACGATATAATTGGATTGGTCGGACTAAACGTGATGACATAGTCGCGTTTTTGAGTGTAGAAAAGCATGCGGCTAGAGAGGGTTTATAAGTAAATAAATAAGACCAAGTTTATGACTTAATAAAACACACAACATTGGCGAATTGAATAGAACACGTCACAATCGACAGCTTTAATTTGAGGTAGTAAAGGTAAACTTCGACTTTGTTATTAATTATGACATCTACACCTCTTCAGAGGAGATACTTAAAAAAATTATTTACTTCTTTAGATACAAAAGTAGAGAAGGAAATTCTTTGAACCTGAGCAGTTTAACTTGGCTTGAACATGTAGAACTAATGTATTATACACCAACACCAGCTAGATGATATTAGACGCAGCAGAATAACCACTCCTTAAATGGCGAGTTAATTTAAAAACCGAGCTCAACCAACTTCAAGTGCAAAATTGAAGCTATGTGTAGTACGACCCAGTTCTCCCCGGAACATGGCGCTACTCTAGTAATAACGTTTTCAAGACTATGTTTTCAAACAACACACTTAACTCCAACGGTCGGTCTTATAAGGAATTTCATGATATTGATGCAATGATTTTCGCAAGCACACATGTGTTGCGTATATGACCAAGTCCAGTCCTACAAGTATATTTATAGCTTTCATTTTTAGATTTCTACCATTTTTTGAATTTAGTAAAATAACAATCATTATGTTTCATCTGCGGTATCTCTATATTGTAAGACATTCAACAGGAAACCAATTGGAATAATTTATTGGGCTTGAAACCCCAGTCTTTAGTGTCACAGAATAGCAAATTGAGGAACAAATTAAATCAATCCATTAGAGCTCCAGTAGCAAAAACAGACTTCAGACTGATAACAGCAGATATTCATTAAAAATTCATTTACTTTAAAAATATAAAAATTAAAATTAAATTAAAAAAAAAAAACATTCCCACTTTCTAAAATCAATCAATTTCAATTGTCGTGCCTTATACATCCAGTAAATGTAGCAAGCCAATGAATTTATTAAGTAAAATGTCATTCAACCAACAAAATGTTTTTCGCAACCACCCTGTTCACACATAACTATAAAAGTACTGAAACTTCGACTGCATAGTTAGGATCAAGATCAAGTAATTAAAGTTGAAGTGAAACGAGAACGCAGCAGCCCTTCAAAATGAGTGGAGTAATGGATCAAATTGCTTAATTACTCCCCAACGAGTGCTCCAATTAGTTGTGGTCGTAAGTGCAGCAAGTCGATTGCGGAACTAGGTGTGTCATAAGCTAAGAACAATAAATGTTCATGTGGGTTGGTGGTAGATACACACTTCAGTTTGTCCATAGTAAGAAAAGAGGTCTTACCAAAGCTAAATGTTTATTTGTGTACTTCCTGAAAGTTTCATCTTCTAGTGTGGTATTCATGTTGCATAAATATTTAATTTTTGTTGAATTTTGAATGATTACATAGAAAACGGAGTTTTGGAGAACTTTGGGAAAGGAAATGAATTATTTAGAGAATGAAATATATGGTAAATGTTATCTGACAATCATCAGATAATTCGAGGGTGAAATTTGGGTTAAGTTAGTCCATAAGGTCAATAGGCAAAGAGGAAACAGTAAAATGTGTGGATTATTGCTGATATCTATTCCAAATTCTAAAAATCCATTATAATTGAAAGTTATTGCACATTAACAATTTAATATTACACCTTCCTTTGAAAAACTAAATTTAATTTTGACTATCTTATGACATCGATTTTGCCTTGATTTGACAGCACTACCCGACAACCATGTAATTGGTGAACAACTTAGTGACAGCTAATTGGTATATCCTTTGACTGGGGACCTTTCTGAATCATGTGAGAATAACGGATAAGCCTTTGTGTCAAACTAGGTCTTTTCTAGTACAAACCATTAGTTAAGTTTCATAAAACTATAAATTTATAAAAGGTCCGCCATCTAACGTTTTTCTTTTTCAACTAGTGCTTATTTCATGAATGGTAACACTTAGCTCATGTCTGATTTGACAGATAATTAGTTTTATCCTTCCGCTGAACGAATAAGGTTGTGTATACGCTTTTATTGTTGACGACCCTGCTAAACGAAAAAAGGACAACGACGTTCGTATCTGCACCTGGAATGTGAGAACATTAAACAGGAAAGGTGCAGGCGAACAACTAGCGGAAGCCCTAAACTGCTACAAAGCAGACATTACTGCCATCCAGGAAATACGATGGGATGGGCCGGGCAAAAAGAGGATGAAAAACTGTGACATATACTACGGACCGTGTTATAGTGAGCAGAAACAGCGACTATTCGGATGCGGATTTGTTATAAGTGCCAGACTTAGGCAAGAAGTCTTATGTTTCCAAGACATTAGCGAACGCATAGTAACAATCCGCATCAAGGCCAAATTCGCCAACATAAGCCTTATATGCGCTCACGCTCCTACGGAAGAAAAAGATGATATAGCTAAGGATTGCTTCTACGAGCTCCTCGACAAAACCTATGAGCGACTACCGAAGTACGATGTTAAAATCGTGCTGGGAGATTTTAACGCAAAGGTAGGAAGAGAAGACATCTTTAGAAGTATTGTCGGAAAACATAGCCTACACGACAACACGTCTGGTAATGGACTTAGGCTAATTGATTTCGCTACGGAACGAAATGCCACTATAGCCAGCACACGGTTTCCTCACCTCGATATCCATAAGGGGACATGGCGGTCTCCAGATCAACGAACGGTCAACCAAATTGATCACATTGCGATAGATAAGAGGCACGCACCCAGTATTTTGGATGTCCGAACATTCCGAGGAGCTAACATCGACTCGGATCACTACCTTGTAGCAGCCAAGGTAAGAATGCGGATATCCACCACGCCACAACAATCCAGAAATACTGTGAAAAAATTTAATGTCGGAAGACTGCAATCGCAAGAGACCGCCAAGACCTTCGCACAACGCGTATCACTTAACCTCTCGATTAACACCATACCACCAGCATCGAATGTCGAAGAGCAATGGCAACGATGCCAACAGGCCATTAGATCAGCCGCAACTGATGTGCTAGGTTTCTCGCGCCCACCAGCAAGAAACCCCTGGTTTGATGAGGAATGCCGACAGATGCTCGCAGCCAAGAACGAGGCCGCGATCGAGGATATAGAGAGGTGCCACTCCAGGAACGATGTTCGCAAGTTTTACCAAAGTGTAAAACGTCAAAGCCAAGGATACAAGGCTCGAACAGAATCCTGTCGAGATGAACAAGGAAATATTGTAGTTGAGACACAGTCGATGCTGAGGATATGGAAGAACCACTTCTGCAGACTGTTAAACGGCGATGACGAACAACATTCCGCTGTCAGGCAGAACGAACCATTCAATATTGGCAACGACAGCGAAGACTGCCAACCACCCGACCTGAGTGAAGTGAGGATAGCAATATCTAAACTCAAGCTTAATAAGGCTGCCGGAAATGACGGCCTTCCCGCTGAGCTCTATAAGGCCGGCGGAGATGACTTGGTAAGTAACATCCACCAACTCATAAGCCAAATCTGGTCGGATGAAAATATGCCTGAAGAATGGAACCTCAGCATCGTTTGCCCGATCCACACAAAAGGAGACCCTCTGAACTGCGCCAACTACAGAGGCATAAGTCTCCTCAACATCGCCTACAAGATCCTATCTGCCGTAATATGTGAACACCTGAAACCGTTTACCAACAACCTGATTGGCCCTTATCAGTGTGGTTTTAGGCCAGGAAAGTCCACAACCGATCAAATTTTCACATTTCGGCAGATCCTGGAAAAAACTCAAGAAGTCCAAATCGATACCCACCACCTATTCATCGATTTCAAAGCCGCATATGACAGCATTTATAGAGACGAACTGTATAGAGCCATGTCTAGTTTTGGTATACCGCCCAAACTCGTCTGTTTGTGTAGGATGACGATAGAGAATTCTCGCTGCTCCATCAGGGTCGGAAACGACCTCACCGACTCATTCGATACCAAAAAAGGATTTAGGCAAGGCGATGCGCTGTCATGTGACTTCTTTAATCTGATTCTTGAGAGAATTGTGCAAAACTCCAAAGCCAACACCAGAGGCACAATTTTCCAAAAGTCGGTGCAACTACTAGCATACGCTGACGATATTGACATCATTGGTAGGACTCAACGTGATGTCATAGCCACGTTTGCTAGTATAGAGAAGGAAGCGGCGAAAATGGGTTTAGCAGTAAATGAGGGTAAGACTAAGTATATGCTGTCAACACGAAAGGACACACAACATCGAAGAATTGGACAGAACGTCACCATTGACAGATATAACTTTGAGGTAGTACGGGACTTTGTCTACCTCGGCTCCGCTATTAACTCTGACAACAACATCTCGTCAGAAATTAAACGAAGAATTACTCTTGCCAACCGCTGTTTCTTCGGGCTAAGAAGGCAATTTAGTAGTAAAGCCCTCACTCGAACTACTAAGGAAACCCTATATAAGACCCTGATCATCCCAGTCCTGCTCTACGGCGCTGAAGCATGGACCGTATCAAAAGCGGATGAAGAAATCCTTGGTAGATTCGAGAGGAAAATTCTTCGAAAAATCTTCGGTCCCGTTTGCGTTGACGGGCTATGGAGACGAAGATTCAACCAAGAACTATACGAGCTGTACAGCGACATGCCCCTGGTCAAAAAACTCCGCGTTGGACGTTTAAGATGGCTAGGACATGTAGAACGAATGGACACCAATACTCCGGCTCGCAGAGTCTTCGATTCACAGCCAGACGTCGGACGCAGTAGAGGAAGACCTCGCCTTAAGTGGCGCGCACAAGTGGAAACCGACCTCAACCAACTTGGAGTGCGCAACTGGAGGCAGTAAGCTAAGGACCGGGCAAATTGGAGAGGCATGTTGGTTGAGGCCCAGGTTCATTCCGGACTGTAGCGCCACTTAAGTAAGTAAGTATACATTGAAAAGCCAATACACCCAAAACGAGGCCCAGAGGCATAATTGAGCCATTTTTCTTCGAAAATGAGCAAGGAGTGGCCGTTACAGTCAATGGCGGTCGTTATCGGGTCATGTTGAACGAATTTTTGTTCACAAAAATTGAAGAGGAGGATATTGGCAACATTTGGTTTCAACAGGACGGCGCTACGTGCCACACAGCTGAAGCTACACTCGATGTTTTGCGCCCTGTTTTTGAAGATCGCATTATCAGCCGCAGAGCTGATGTCGTTTGGCCACCTCGGAGCTGCGATTTGACACCGTCGGACTATTATTTGTGGGGTGCCGTAAAAGATAAGTGTTACGCCGACAAGCCAGAGACAATTGACGCTTTAAAGGACAATATTCGTGAAGCCATTGGTGAAATACAGCTGCACACAATCGATAATGTGCTTACAAATTAAACCGATCGTGTAGGCTACTGCATGTCCAGCCGAGGCAGCCATTTGAATGAAATTATTTTCCATTATTAACCGGAAGGATTGTACTTTTAAATAAATAAGAAATTTGAGAAAATATTCAGTAGTTTTTTTTTATAGCATTTTCAAAACAAAAAAAGTTATTTGGCGGACCCGTTATAACATTAATTTCGTTTAGTGAAGTCGTTAAGTTTTATTTTTGTTTTTGTAAAGTTGCCGCGGCCATCTCGGCGCAATAAAGAGATCAAAGTTAAAACGGTGTCGTCTTCTCATTTTTAGACGTTTTTTTTTAAATTACAGTCAATTTCAACGCGTAGGTATAACAACAGGTATATGTGTTAAACGGACATAGGCATTGAAGTAATATAAACAGATGCAGTATTGGAACTGGAAAGGTTGGAGCTCAATAACGACTGGATCATTAAAGAGAATAAAACCGGTGGTTAAATTTTAAGGGCCGATGTTGAATGTGAACCACACCAAACGTCAAGCTTTTTACTGCATTTCATTTGACATTTGTCAACTTCAGACTAACTCAATTTAAACCATGGAAGATACACAATCAAGCAACGCGTTAAAGTTATTCAAGCTTATTATGAAAATGGGCCATCAAATCAAAATGCATAACGTGGACTTCGTGATTTTATGGTCAATTTAATCCAAATGTGCGTACAAACCAAGAATGAATTTACAATCCTAGTATCCGTTTTCGAATGTGCATCAACGCATTCATTTGACATCAGCAAAAATCTACAACATCTTCTGCTGTCCTTTTGGTGAAATTCCGATCTACGACGGGTTTCTCACGCATCAACTCAACCAAGCGTTCATATTCTTTGGTGCTTGTTTTTAACTTTCTCTTACAAAGAGAAAGATATTAAGGGTATTCATGCATCGTCGTAATTTTATTACGTGCGAAAGATTGTAATTTTACGACGACTTTTCATGAACGACTAAATAAATAATGCGGTAACCCACTGAATTCAATATCATTTTAGTAATTTATTTATTGATAGAATTTTGTTCCTATTGTTCTCTTTCCGTTCTCGATAATTTTTTTCAGTTTAGCGCATATGTTTTATGTGTGAAAGTGACTGATTTAATGTCAAAATAGCATTTCAAAAGTTTACAACGTTTACCATCTCAGTTTACGCACCCAATTCCTGTGAGAAAATTCCGATGATGTTGGAAAAGATTTCCCATACAATTTTTGACAGTTCATTTATCACGTCGTAATTTTATAACGTTTACAACGTTTACGACGACTTTCCGACGTTGCATGAATACCCCTATTGTTTTCGTGAACATTTTCGACCTCGAAATTTTGATTGATTCTAACATTACGATGATAGCGGAACACAAAAAAGTGGTTTTTGGAATTCCGTCCGTCGGTTCGTCTGTCCGTGACGGTCTCCCCAGCCTAAACGGCTAGACCGATTTTCTTCAAACTTCGTATCCAAGCTTGGTTTGGTCATAATTCTAGGCCATTTTTTTTGTTTGCTTTTAGCCATGTTAAAACTGGTACCTGCCATATAAAAATTACACATAACCTCAATTTTCTCGAAAACGGCTCTAACGATTTTGATTAAACTTTATATATACTATAACCATATTAGTTCCAACAAAACTGCATACCCAGTTTTTTCGAGAAAATCCATATAACGGATTTTGTCATTTAGGCCATATAAAGAAAATTGTTAATATCTCGCAAACTATTGTGTCAAATTGAATGAAATTTACTACACTACTATTATAGCTTGAAGCAATTCCACATAATTAGTTTTAGCCCAACTATTACTAAACGGAATTTTCAGTTTTGCCAAAAACGGAAAATCATTATTTTTCACATTGACATCGATTCCTTCAAATTTTGGAGTAAAAATTCGTATATATACATTTCGACATTATTTATATCATTTTAGCATCAATAATCAAAATGCTTATGATAAGATCTAACGCCCAACTTGCTGTGAAAGAGAAAGTTGCGTACGACCCAGTCGTGCACCCACCACTCGTTTAAATGTATGTTCATAACAAAATAATTTTGAAAATTTAAATCACTTCAAAGTAACATTAAAATTGTGCACAACCTGCAGATAAGCACTTCGCTTTGTAGGTAAACAACTATTGTAAATACAAATGTGTGAATAAAATCTCTTAATTGAAAAATTGAAATGTACACTATTTGCATAAAATCTGACCCGTCTGCCCGCCCATCTGTTTGTTAACAGTCTATGACCCTTCAGTAAAGGATTTTACAAAATCCGCCAACTATCAACCACATTTAGTATAATCAAATTAAAAAAACGAGTGGTGGGTGCACGACTGGGTCGTACGCAACTTTCTCTTTCACAGCGAGTTGGGTGTTAGATCAAATAGTGCGCATTTTGATTATTAATGCTAAAAATTATATAAAATGTCGAAATGTGATTATACGAACGTTTACTCCGAAATTTGAAGGAATCGGTGTCTATGAAAAATAATTAATTTTCGTTATTGGCCAAAACTGAAAATTCCGTTTAGTGATAGTTGGGCTAAAACTAATTATGTGGAATTGTTTAAAACTATTATAGTAGTATATATATTAAATTTCATTCAATTTGACGTAGTAGTTTGCGAGAAATTAACAATTTTCTTTATATGGCCTGAATGACAAAATCCGTTATATGGATTTTCTCGAAAAAACTGGGTATGCAGTTTAGTTGGAACTAATATGTTTATAGTATGTATAAAGTTTAATCAAAATCGTTAGAGCCAGGTACCGTTAATAACATGGCTAAAAGCAAACAAAAAAAATGGCCTAGAATTATGACCAAAACAAGCTTGGATACGAAGTTTGAAGAAAATCGGCCAAGCCGTTTAGGCTGAGGAGACCATTACGGACAGACGGACCGACGGACCAACGAACCGACGGACCGACGGACGGAATTCCAAAAACCACTTTTTTAGGCTCCGCTATCATCGTAATGTTAGAATCAATCAAAATCTCGAGGTCGAAAATTTTCACGAAAACAATATCTTTCTCTTTGTAAGAGAAAGTTAAAAATGTGAAAAACTTAATAGACAATGATGTTGTCAACATTTAAATCAAAAATACTATTTAAGTCCCTCCAACTGTTATATATATTTTGCCTTTAAAAAGTTTGTATGTTCCAAAATATTTTTAACTTTCTCTTTCGAAGAGAAAGATATTGTTTTCGTGAAAATTTTCGACCTCGAGATTTTGATTGATTCTAACATTACGATGATAGCGGAACCAAAAAAAGTGTTTTTTTTTTGGAATTCCGTACGTCGGTCCGTGCGTCGTTCCGTCTGTTCGTAATGGTCTCCCCAGCCTAAACGGCTTGGCCGATTTTCTTCAAACTTCGTATCCAAGCTTGTTTTGGTCATAATTCTAGGCCATTTTTTTTGTTTGCTTTTAGCCATGTTATTAACGGTACCTGGCTCTAACGATTTTGATTAAACTTTATACATACTATAAACATATTAGTTCCAACTAAACTGCATACCCAGTTTTTTTCGAGAAAATCCATATAACGGATTTTGTCGTTCAGGCCATATAAAGAAAATTGTTAATTTCTCGCAAACTATTATGTCAAATTGAATGAAATTTAATATATATACTACTATTATAGTTTTAAACAATTCCACATAATTAGTTGTAGCCCAACTATCACTTAACGGAATTTTCAGTTTTGGTCAATAACGAAAAATAATTATTATTCACATAGACACCGATTCCTTCAAATTTCGGAGTAAACGTTCGTATAATCACATTTCGACATTAGTTATATCATTTTTAGAATCAATCATACAAATGTTTTTTTTTTTTATTCTAACTCCCCCAACTCGCTGTAAAAGAGAAAGTTGCGTACGACCCAGTCGTGCACCCACCACTCGTTAGTCAAACGGTAAGTAGTTTTGAAAAAGTTTCTGAACAATATATAAAGATCTATATTTCTAAAAAGATTTTCGTTTAACTTTTTAAGGAAATTTGAAAAAACCTTCGATGCGAAAACATTTATTAAATTTATATGAAGCTTCCGCTCTTAGTTCATTTTAACCCACGCCCACTTTTGGGGGTGTTTTCCTATAAACACCATTTGTATATCCTACTAAAAGGCACATGCAATAAGATAAACTTTTTTTTATGGGTTGGGTACGATTTGCCGATTTAAAAAGATCGACCGTCATAGTGTGGACTTTCAAAAAGTCGATTGGTAAAAAAACCCGACTGATAAAAATGTCGACTCTAATAAAGTCAATTTGTAAAATATCGATTCATAGAAGCTCAACAGTCGATCAAACTTCAGTCGACATTTTAACAGTCGATGCTTAATTAAATTTGTCCAGTCGACATTTTTTTGTCTACCATTCGAACGTCTCCCTTGTTTTTTGTCTAACCATAAAATATTTTGATAAACTGTCTGAAAAATATGTTGTGATAACGTCATTTTCTGTATTTCATCGCCATAAAACCCATAATTTGGGGATATTAATTTTATTTTAATTTTTTCATTCGATTTTTATTTCTCTAAATTATGATTTCATGGATTTTGGCTGGGATTAAACGCACAACATTCAACTCAACACATTACCACACTACACCGCGGCCACACACTCATTGACCCCGATTGAAATTTTAGAATTATCGTCTTCTAGGGGGGCCTGTACCACGACACAACAAGCATTGTACAAGAATTATTTTTTTAAACTTACAACAAGAGATTCTGTACCTAAAAAAATGCTTGTTGTTTCGTGGTACAGGCCCCAGGTCTCCTATATGTAAAGAAAAAAAAGAAAATTCGAAATTAAAAATTAAACTGACCAGTGGTCATCCTTAATTTTGAAAAATATAGATTATTTGGAAATTATCGTCGTTCTAAATTTTAAAGAAATTCAAAATTTTACATAATTGAAACGGCAACCGTTTAAAATGGAATGGCAAATCAGTCGGAACCATTGGGATTCGTGATATCAAAACGTCTTCTCCTTTGTACTTCCATTTAAGTGTTGTTGCTTCGATAACGTTGTTCATCAGGTTTTTCAACGCAAGCCGAATGTCATTACAAAGACGTGGTTGGTTTATATTTCGTAACATTATGATTACCGATCCGACTTTCAGTTGGAGATTGTGATGGTAATCTGGGTAATTCCAGCGAATTTAAAAACTCGGTTGGATAGTTGCCGATATTATCTTGGATAGTTGCCGATATAATCTTGGGAAGTAACGGAATCCAATGTTTTGTACATTATTAATCCGAGAGCAATTTCACTTTAATCTTAAAATTCAATTCGTCTACATCAATGTTTTTCGCAGCCAATATAGCACGATCGCTCAACCAATGATGATTTTAGTAATTTTGTGCAAAGTTCCAAACCTTTCGAGTAAGTTCGGATTTTGATTCGCTAAGCTGACAGAAACCGACGGAAAATTGAATACAGCCGGTCAAAATATCAACAGGGATTTTACCGTTGCTAATGTCAAGCAATTGATTTGAAAATACTTCTCCAGATTGGTCTTTCTGCAAATCGACATGCATGTTCGTAGTCGGATTGAGTTTCTTGAAGTGTATCCACAAAACGGACGACTCCAAACATGCATCAAGTTCATCGGCTGGCGTTCATCATGGATTCACATGCAATGTTTGCCGAAAATCACCTGCCAACAGAACTATCGCACCACCAAACCGTCTTTGATTGTTTCGTAAATCTTGCACCCTTTTGTCTAATGCCTCCAAAGACTTTTTATCCGCCATTGCACACTCATCCCAAACGATCAGTTTTTTTTGCTGACTTTGGCCATCGCACAGTTTGCATATTCAATGGCAACTTGAGTGCTGAATGAGCAGTTAGACCGCTTCCAAGAATGTAGATACAATTCCTGATGAAGCAAATAGAAGTGCATGTGCAATATCATTCTGCGAGCATATCGTTGCCAAAATCAATGCGATTTTTTTTTTCAGTTCTACCGGGAGAGTCCAATTTTCCATTTCATAAGAGTGTCGTACGCATATTTTTGTTGTCGATTCAACAAAATCACCTCGAATCACCGCAATCATATTTGGCCCTATCGAGGTATCCATCGGAGCGGAAAATTCTCCGATTTCGTTTGATTCGGAGGATTTTTGCTTCGAGGTATTCTTCCGAAAAGCTGTTCGGAATTTTTCTCCGACATTTTGTAACGCATCCCGGCGAATTAGGTTGAAGTCAGCGTTACCAGATAAAATTTTTTAAACCTGCTAAAGCTAGGACAAAAACTGCAAAACCTGCTAGACGAAAATGTAAAAAAATGCTAAAAAAAAAACTGCGATCGATTTTTCCTTGAGAAATACGTTTTTTAGTTCAAAAAATACATATACAGTTACATTTGTTATTATATTAGAAGATAATTTATAAAAGATGAAAATTTTTAAATTTAAATATGTACAAAGTTATTAAATTAAATCGTTCGGAATCTTTAAAGAGAATTTTTGAATTTATTTAAGTCACCATTTTATTTGTTGGAACAATGTTATAACAGCCTTCACCTTAAGAAACCCCCTGCTTTACTTGTATTATTAGGGGTATTCATGCAACATCGGAAAGTCGTCGTAAACGTTGTAAACGTGATAAAATTACGACGTGATAAATGAACTGTCAAATTTTGTATGTATTTTCTCACAGGAATTGGGTGCGTAAACTGAGGTGGTAAATGTTGTAAACTTTTGAATTGCTATTTTGACATTTGATCAGTCATTTCACACAACAAAAGTATGCGCTAAACTTAAAGAAATTATCGAGAACGGAAAGACAACAATAAGAACAAAATTCTATCAATAAAAAAATTACTAAAATGAGATTAAATTCAGTGGGTTACCGCATTATTTAGTGATGATGTTTTAGGATCGTTCATGAAACGTCGTCGTAAAGTTATAATCTTTCGCACGTAATAAAATTACGATGTTGCATGCATACCCTTACTGTTTCACAAGCAGTATTAGATGCCAGTAAGCATAAATATTGCAAATTTAGTTATTGTTGGATACATAAGCATAATCGCTTTGAAATATAAGGTTGAATTTGTTTACCATAGGAAATTGTAGTCCAAGCATAAAAAGTATTACTATACTGTCATTCAAACTATTAAAAATAAATTCGTTGGGACAGAATTTGTTGTTAAATATTCACAATTTTAATGCACTAAATTGTTCTATAATTCGATTGACGCAAGCATGTAGCGATAGGCATCTAATGTCTTAATGGCGCAAAATCCTATGCTTTTCTGTTTCAAAAAAAACTCTTGGAATTCTAAAAATTCTCGTTGGCTTTTACTACTTTGAGAAAAGTATGTTTTGACCAATTGCTCAATGGATTTTGGCAATTTCTTACTGCCATGACTGAAAGCTAGAGCAACCGAGTGACGCACGTATTTAATAAATACACAATTTGGATTGAATGTCGTTGTCCAAGCAATGCCTATGTAAATAATATAATAACTATCTGCACCCTTTCCATTTGGAAATGCTACACAGTTACATCAATAGGTATCCACCACACCGACACCACACATAAACAGCTGTGTTTACTTTGTTTGCTTTCTGACCCTAACTCTGCGTATTTCTTCTTTGGAATCATTTTTCTTGAAGACGATCGTGTATTCGTGTTTTCTGTCGCCCAAACAATTAAAAACATGTATAAATTTTTTTTTGTTTGAAAACTGCCAAAAAATGCTAAAATTTAAGAATATGCTAAAAAAACTGCTGCAGGTCATTTTCATGATCAAAAACTGCTAAAATCGCAGGAAACTGCTAAATCTGGTAACGCTGGTTGAAGTGCGTTCAGGTGCATTTTTCGTGCACCTATCCGCTCCAACGGATACCTCGATAGGGCTGATTGTTTTTCGCGTCGCAACTGTTGATTAAATGCATCGTGCATCGGACGATTGGGAACTGTCATTCAACATCATCAAGCGCATGTCCTTAATTAATATCAAAGCCCCGTGTGAATTTCTTCGCTTATTATCGCTTCTTTAGATTTAATGTTGTAATACGCATCTGATGCAAAATATCATTACAAATGGCATATTTGTATTTGCTCCACAAATCGGTTACTTTGGATGGGAAGCATGTTGAGATAATTATCGAAAACAATGCTCGTATTTGAATGCACAGCATCTTCGAGGGTGTAATCCGAATTAGTGTAATTCTCTAACAATCGCAAACGTTGGCACGCTTCTCTATACATGCTACATGCTACATGAAACACAATTCACCATTTATAGTTCGCAAATCTTGGAATGATGTTGGGAATGAACGTTGACTAATAATAAACCCAAATGGAATCGCTCGATTCTTGTGGACTGTTACAGACATTTTTAAAAAAAAAATAGCCAATTCGGTCAAGGAGTTCATCGATTTTAGACGAAGGCGTATTGATTACTACGAACATTTGAAAAAATAGACAAATCGACCCAGCCATTCACCGATTATAGATAGACCAAAAAAATGGACGTGGTAAATTTTTCTTTCCGTAAAAACCTAAGTTGGGTAATAACGAACATTTACAAAAAAAAAAAAATAGCCAAATCGGTGCAGCCGTTATCAAGTGATGCGATTCCGAACGAACGATATTTGATTTTTATTTATATAGACAGCTGTTCCTAATCCTGTCAATCTCGAACATATATGAGTCCTCGTTTTCATAAATGGCCTTGATCGATCCGAATTCAGAAGCATAAAAATATATTGTTCGGGTTTAATTTAAATGCAGCTCATGGAAGCATGTATCGGAATATTTTTTTGGTTTGCTACGACTGGAAATCGAAACCAGACCTTCTGTACTTTGGTTGATGGCACAAACCATGGACTCTACTAAGCCCGTCAGCTGCTACGACTGGAAATCGAACACAATTTTTCGTCGCAACGGGATATCCGACTAACCATAGCTCTACTGAGACCTTCAGCTGCTGTGATAAGCATACAATATTGACAACATCAAGGATAGGAATGACTCAGCTGTTTAAATCCCACGACGATTGGTGTTTCGAAAACGACGCACGCTTGTTTTTTAAACAAAACAAATGGGGTCAAATGTTATTTATGTTAAAGGTATTGAACCGTAATTCCACCAGTCCTACTTAATGCCGCAGAGTGTTGGCGATTAGCTGAGCAAATATTAAGACGAATGGGGAAAAAGATATAACAGCGAATTTAATGAGCTAAACCCAACTTATAAGATATAAACCAAGTGAAATGCGAATTTTCATAGATGATCAGAATTGAATTTATTTCCCCCCTTGTTTAAAAAAAATCCACACAAAGGCCACGGTCTTACATAAGTTTTTTCCAAAAAAATTTAATTCAGTAGCTCATAACAAACACGAAAACCATAAAATGTTGCAGTATACGACATATCTGATTTCTTCAGCAGACTATTTACGTACTTTATATATCCCGTTCGATTTCTTGTGTGAGTCACTTTTCCATTATTCGAATGATAGCCAACGTCTAGACGAGGTTCATGGTCCATGTATACCCCAATACCTATTATCGTCCATGTTTTTACAATCATGCAGTTATTCCATCAGCGGTTTAGCTGATTGAAAATCTTGATCGCATCAAATTGCATGCCACGCAGACAAGTGGAGCGTCTGCATTCACAAAAAGGACATTAGGCGACAGATTGTCCAGGCGCCAGTCATCTGAACGAAAAACAATCATGTTACTGGTATTTCAAGAAAATGGAAAAAGAAAATTAATAAAGACACCCAGGACATCTGTATTCATATTACGTACATGTATAGTGGATAATCCTTTCGGGCGATGTGACACATTTTTGTCGCTTTCTTAGAATCACTTTAAATATGCAAATTGTCTCACCAACTGCTTCATGTTATATTTGCTTCGCTTATCAATCCGCCATGTTTTCATCAACTTCACACGCCCAACCCCCCGCAGGATGCGAGGGATAAAGGGAGTCTGAGATTTATATGCTCGCTCATGCGTTTAATATGCATGCGATAAAATTTTGATAAGATGTTGCTCTGTTCGCATCTGTAACAGCAAAATGATTTACAATCGACATGCATTCAACGGCCGCCATCGATGATGCTATGTGTATGCATATTTTAAGCATGACAAGGCGATAAGAAACGACAAGGACGCGCGCTTGAATGTTGCGCGTAGTGTCGTGCATATTGGTACCGATCCGCCTCGTCCTTGTTGCTGCTTTTGCAAATTGCGCTGTGTATGGAGAATATCTATATGTATTATTGGTGAGAGTGTTGTGTAACTGTTATATAGATTCCCATTGTTCACTGAATAGGAAGCAATAAATTTTCGATTTCCCCCGTTATGGAATAAATAAGCATAACTGCCTCGACGAGGGATGGACGATTGAACCGCTGATGCTGAATGAGAAGAAATTTAAACTCATTACTGTGAGGATCACTTAAAGTGTGCCAAACGGAAGTGAGGTTTTAATTTAAGTGCTGACGTTGTCTCATTTTGATGACTCATTGGGCAGGAAGTATAGACAGGCCAATTTCCAGATGCGTTAACCGATTATGATGCTACATGGACAGCAACATTATTGAAGTAGGATAATGTTTATTTATGTTGAGCTTTAGAGCTCGTAATGACTCGTACATTTTGATATGAAATGTGGCAATGACATCATAACTAACCAAGGGAATAGTAGATTTGAAGTGTTGTGATATATCTTGACATTGTTGTCCACCTGAATGTATTTATTTTACTTTCAAAGTCTGTCATGAAAAAACCTACAGATGATATGTCATCTAAAGTGTGTTTTTTATAGATGTTGGTTTTTCGAGTAGAGATACAACTTACATCTTGTGGTCAAATCGGGCAACTCGAATGTCCTTATGTTCAGTTTGGTTTGCCATTTCATCATGAACAGGTTGACAAATGAACAACGCTTGCAAATCGTGCAAATTTATTTCAAAAATAATAGTTCAGTTAGAGAAGTTTACCGCAAGCTCCGTCCATTTTGTGGTCGACATAATCGTCCATCAGAGCAATTAATTCGGTTATCCATGGATCGTTTTCGCACTACGTTTACTCTATGAGATAATATGCATCCGCATAGATGTCGAACAGTGCACACCGAAGAAACAATTGCCGCTGTAGAGCAAAGTGTTGAAGAGGAACCGAATGAATCAATTCGCAACCGTGCACAACAATTGGAGCTTTGTCCATCAACTTAATGGAAGATTTTACGCAAAGATCTTGGCTTACGACCTTACAAGATCCAGCTTGAGCAAGAATTAAATCCGAGAGACCATGCAATGCGTCGCGATTTTGGTGTATGGGCCGAAAATGAGATTGATCCCGATGCTGATTTTCATCGCAAAATTTTATTCAGTGATGAGGCTCATTTTTGGTTGAATGGCTACGTCAACAAGCAAAATTGCCGCATTTGGAGTGAAAAAAAATCCACATGAGACCCTTGAGACGCCATTACATCCACAAAAACTGACTGTTTGGTGTACTCTATCGGCTGGTGGAGTCATTGGGCCATGGGCTGGGGAGTCAGTTACCTTTAATGGAGACCGGTATAGAGCCATGATAACCGACTATTTTGTTCCCGAATTAGACGGCATGAATGTGGATGAGATGTGGTTCCAACAAGGCGCTACATGCCACACAGCGCACGTCATAATCGATTTATTGAAGGAAACATTCGATGAGCGCATAATTTCGCGGAATGGACCTGTCAATTGGCCACCAAGATCGTGTGATTTGACACCATTGGATTATTTTCTTTGGGGATATGTGAAGTCGCTCCTCTACGCCAACAAACCAGAAAGGTAAGCAGACTTGGAAGCCAACATTCGTGGCGTTATTGCCGACATACGGCCCCAAAAAAGTGGTTAAAAATTAGAACTCTAGACTTGGCGTTATTTGAACCAGCCGTGGTGGCCACATGCCCGAAATCATATTTAAACATTAATAGCATAAAAT
Organism: Rhingia campestris; assembly: GCA_932526625.1. Classification (NCBI taxonomy): domain Eukaryota; kingdom Metazoa; phylum Arthropoda; class Insecta; order Diptera; family Syrphidae; genus Rhingia; species Rhingia campestris. The sequence goes on from OW052182.1 coordinate 99,247,118, forward strand.
TCTTTCCAATAAAGCCAAATTGATGGACATTCAAACGATTTTCTTGTGTTTTATTTCAATTCGAAGTTTTATACCTCTAAAAAAAAAACAAACCTTTTACTATCCGAACTTCCAGAACTTGACATGATCTGATCTGTGCGGTTACAGACCGCTTACCAAAGACACTATGCGTCAACAAAAGATTCTCAACGAAGATCACAAAGAGAGAAGCAAGCCTTTGCAATAACTCACCAAACTGCCAAAACGGCCTAAAGTGGTATACGGATGGTTCTAAAATGGACTCAGGGGTAGGAGCTGGTATCCATGGACCAAATCGGAATGTCTCAATACCTATGGGAAAAAAACCCACTGTATTTCAAGCAGAGCTACATGCCATCAAAGAATGCCCAAACCTAATACACAATTCAGGTATTAAAGGCGAAAACATCCATATATTCACGGACAGTGAAGCAGCTATAAAAGCCCTTAGCTCTCAATTTATTGACTACAAATCAGTACTACACTGCTTTAATTCCCTCCAAACACTTAGTTCCAGGAACAAAACCAGGTTATGGTGGGTCCCCGGACATAAGGGGATTGAAGGTAACGAAAAAGCTGGTGTACTAGCCAGAAAAGGCTAAAAAAAACCCTTTCATTGGACCCGAACCCTTCGTGTGCAATCCCCAAATCAGCCATAAACCTGGTTCTAAAAAACTGGAAACAAAACAAATGTAATTCATACTGGGAGAACATCTCAGGCCTAAGACAGGCCAAAAGAGCTATGCAGCACATAAAAACAGATGCCAACAAGATACTTAATCTTCGCAGGCACGATATCAAAAACTTAGTAGGCTACCTAACGGTTCACCACGGTCTGCGATATCAACTAAATAAAATGCACACCATATGTGAATGCCCGTCCCTTAACAGTATAAAAAGGGAATCCTTCTTCACGGAAAAATTAAGTACCGAAGAACTAAGGAAATCCTCTACTGAATGTATTATCAGCTACATTAGGAAAGTAGAAGCGCTAAATTCATTTTTATTTTACTTCAACTTAGAACCAACTTACATGCTAGACAAAAGTTAATGAAAAACTAGCCTACTTATCTACTAACTTAACTAACTTACTGGTCCTCTGCAGGCACAATAAATTAAATAATAACAACTTAAAAACTAATGCCTTTCGGCCTACAAACTCATTTAATTATTTTATTATATATTTATCTTTTTGTTTACCAAGAAACATTTAAAAAAAACTTGGTTTCGCATATTTTTTTATTTTTATTTAAACTTATTTACTAATTAAAACTACTTATGAACTAACTAAAACTACTTTGAAACTAATTAAAACTACCTAAAAAGAAGAACAGTCACAGCAAGCATTTTTGTATTTTTTTTTTGTATTTTATTATTATTATTATTTTTGTGCCACCCTGACTGTTGAACCTAACGTAAACCTTAAAGTATATAAGTCGGCCATACAATATAGTGCCCCCGAGAAATACAAGATTTAGTAATTTAAAAAGAAAAGCTCGTAAAAGATGGCACCAAACTCGTGCCCCGCAAGATAAAACACATCTCAATCGGTTGAGTAATTTGCTATCAAATTCGATTAAAAATTTTAAAAACCATGCAGAAGAAACTTATCTGCAAAGCCTAACCGCTGGAAAGGAATCGAATTATTCGCTCTGGAAAGCAAATAGTCATAAAACGGCCAAAAATCGCTGTGTCGCCAATTAGGGTATTTTATTTTATTTATTTATTTTTTCTTATCAATAACATATTTAAATATACTATTAATAAATTGTAAATAAGAGCACTAGCAGCATAAACTATCGGCTCTTTTGTAAGGAATAGAAATTATAATTTAATTTGAAGAAGATATAATATTTTACTTATAATGTAGATATTGGACTGAGTAGGTTCTTTTAATAAGTCTATAATTTTTGATTTTGTATTTACTATGGTTAGCAATTTGTTTGAAGAGAGAAAACAAGGGCCAAGCAGGTGTCTGATGGTGATAATACTATGGCAGGTGGGGCAAGATGGTGGTGATTCTTTTTTAAGAAGATATTGGTGCGTAATACAGGTATGACCAAGTCGGAGACGGACAAAATTCGTTATCATTTCCTTTGAGGTGTGGGTCGGATATGCTGGGGGTATTTTGTTGGTGTTGATGGATGTGTAATGATGGTGGTATTCGTTCCATTCTGTGATTTCATTTTCATGAAGTTTAATTTGTATCGACCTTTGTAGGTCACGTTGGGAATATTGTTCAAATGTGTAGACTGGAGCAGTTTGAACGTCGTTAGCAGCTTTGTCAGCCAGTTCGTTGCCCCTTATTCCAACATGTCCAGGAGTCCATAATAACTTAAGTTTGGAGGATTTTGAAATTATAATGTCTCTTATTTTGGAAATGATGATAGACGTATGGAAAGGGATGATGACGGCTTTTATGACTGAGAGGCTATCAGAGCAGATCGCCCATTTGCCTGATGTATTTGAGCATTTCTTCATCGCTTCATATATTCCCACAGCTTCTGCAGTGAAAATTGATGTTATGTCAGATAAGATACCTTGTATAAGTGTATTTCCTTCTTTTGATACAACTGCAAATGTTGTTCTGTATTGGTTCGAAGAACCGTCAGTGAATACAAATTTCCAACATTTGTCGGAAAGTTTAGAAGCAGTTTCAGAAAACATTTGTCTGTAGATTTCTGGGCTGGTATTTTGTTTTTTTAAGTCGCATAGGTTGAGTAGTATGGAACTGGGATCTAAAAACCAGGGTGGCTGCGATGGTGTGTATTTCGGGTAACGTTTTAGGTGTATATCCATTTTTTTTCCTAAATCCAAAATGTTGTGAATTGCTGAAGGGATTCGTCTTCTTCTTTTGTGGGATAGAGCTTGAGTTGTGTCTTTGTCTATCACTGATCCAGTTTGGAAGGCTAGCTTCGGTAGCAGAGAAGTTGTAATTTTTAAATAGCGTTCTTCTATTGTCGGTAGTCCAGCTTCAGCAAGGATGTTTTTAATTGGACTAGTTGGAAAAGCACAAATACTCCTTCTTGCAGCTTGATGATATGTAGGTTTAAATATGCTTTTGGTTGACTTTGGACAGGATCCATATATAGCTAGGCCGTAATCAATTTTACTTAGAATGAGCATTTTTGTAACATAGCAAAGAGAGTTGATATGAACCTTACTCTTTTTAGATGAAAGGTACTTAATGATACTAAGCCTTGCTGCTAGTGAGTTTTTTAAGTTAGTACAGTGATTTTTCCAATTGTATTTATTGTTAAAAAGTAGACCAAGGATATTAAGATTAACAACATTTTCTATTTTTATATTATTAAGCTCCAGTTCAAAATTATTACAATGTTTTTTCCTGCATACATGAAGCATTTTGCATTTATTTAAAGATAGTTGAGATCCAGAGATATTGGACCAGTCATTTATTTCTTTGAGCAAATTTAAGAACAAAATTTTAGTTTTGTCTTGGTCATTCTGTTTACAAAGGATATATGCATCATCTGCATAGACACAATGATCTAGATCTTTGTATTTTGAAATAATCATATTTAATTCTTCAAAAGCAATTGAAAATAAGATTACAGATAGCGGTGATCCTTGAGGGATACCGTTATCGCATGGAACGATTTTAGAGACAGTGGTTTTAATTTTCACAGAAAATCCGACTGGGTGTATCGCTTAGAACCCCATTGGAACTCGAAGTCGCTGTTGACTCATTTATCAATACCATCCAAAAAGCAGCATGGAATAATACTCCTCAACAGAACAAAATTCTGAGCTATAGTAAAATTAAGTACCCCCGAGAAATACAAGATTTAGTAAGACAAAAAAGAAAAGCTCGTAAAAGATGGCACCAAACTCGTGCCCCGCAAGATAAAACACATCTCTATCGGTTGAGAATTTTGCTATCAAATTCGATTAACAATTTTAAAAACCATGCAGTAGAAACTTATCTGCAAAGCCTAACCGCTCGGAAGGAATCGAATTATTCGCTCTGGAAAGCAAATAGTCATATAACGGCCAAAAATCGCTGTGCCGCCAATTAGGGTAACTCAAGACGTTTGGGCAAAAAGCGATAAGGAAAAAGCTGACGTTTTTGCCTCACATCTTGAGGAAACATTTAAGCCATTCGATGGTCCAGCGCAAAATGAAAACATTAATATATTCGAGAGTACAACCGATAATAACATAGTAAGATATGCAAGTATTGCCGAGTTTAAACGGGAAATACAGAAACTAAAGCCTAAAAAAGCTCCGGGTTATGACCTGATTACAGGAGAACTTCTTAAAATGTTGCCTCGGAAAGCATTAACTAAGCTTCTTTTTATTATAAATGCAGCAATCAGATTAGAATACATACCAAGACAGTGGAAAGTCGCGGAAGTGATTATGGTTCTAAAACCAGGAAAATCACCGAATGAAATAAAATCTTACAGGCCTATTTCACTTCTTCCAATAATTTCAAAAGTTTTTGAACGGATATTACTCGGTCGCTTACACCCCATAATTGAACAGAAACGTCTTTTACCTGACCATCAATTTGGGTTTAGAAGTAAACATTCAACGGTGGACCAAGTACATCGAATTACAGATGTAATTGAGAATGCTTTCGAAGAAAAGAGAATTTGTTCAGCCGTTTTTCTTGACGTGTCGCAAGCTTTTAACAAGGTGTGGCACAAAGGCCTTACTTATAAACTAAGTCAAGTTCTGCCAGAACAATTATATAAAATCCTCGTGTCGTATCTTGAGCATAGACTCCTCCATGTGAAACTTGGAAGCGAATATTCCGAGTTCAAAGAAATAATGGCAGGTGTACCGCAAGGAAGCGTCCTTGGACCAATCCTGTACCTCCTATTCACTCGTGATATCCCACAAACAAACGATACAATAGTTGCAACGTTTGCTGACGATACTGCTATACTAGCAGTTGGCACACCAATAGAGGAAACAAATTTCAAATTACAAACAAACCGAGCTATAAATTGCGGAAAAGCAGGAACTCTCAAAGGAAAGTTACCTGCCAAACATATTATATCCTCGTGATAAAAAAATTGCTCTCTTAGTTGCAATAGAAATACAAAATGGGTGGTGGTTTTAGTGAGTAAAAATCTCAAAAATTCCACCAGCCCACGGAAAAAAAAATACAATTTATAAGTCAACTAACTCTAACCCAACTAAATTTACAGCCACCACAACAGGTTTTCCTGTTGCCATCTACTCCGACGGTCCCAATCGGACACACTCCTGCTGAACCGCAGGCGCTCTCCTCCGCCCTGAGCGACTACGTCTCGGTCGTACAGGAGCCGCCTATCCACTGTTCGTCGGAAGACGTGGTAGATTAGCGGAACCGCCGATCTGTCCTGTATCAGCCCTCGACTATCCAAAAATAGGAAAGCTTCAGGCGGAATGAAGCCGCTTAAACGTGCACTTTCAAAATATTCATCAATGGGGTAGAAGGTCCCAAAGATGAGACTATTGCTCGAGGTCATCGCTCTTGCCAAGTGAAACCGAATGAGTTTCACCAGACTATCCCGTTTATAGGCCCCGTTGTATTCGACCTGATTGGAAAAATATTTTGTGTAGTCAGATACTGGTGTTCTGTGTAATCCAAGGCAGCTTCTCAAACACGCCTATCTTTTCCATTTGATATGGGGCAACGTTGAACCACACCGGGCATCCATAGACAATCATCGGCCTGATAAGAGACATGTAGCAAATCACCTTCACCCTGCTGTCAAGACGGCTGCTATAAAATAATCGTCTTGTCAGGGCAAATGCTCCCCTAGCTCTCGCCGAACAGCATCTACATGTCTTCCGAAATATAGATACTAATCCAGCCAGATCAAGCACAATAGACTTTTTAGGTCGACGTGCATCTTATTGCTTCAGCAAGTCAGAATTTAAAAAATATATATATATGAGCAATTGTTATTCGGTTTTTGAAACATTAAGTTAATTTGCTTAAAGTTTAAAAAACATAACAATGAGTCCCTCATAAAAATTACCCGCAGTCTCTCTGAGTACCAACGTTTAAAGACTTTAAAACTTGAAAAAATAAATCAAAACCCAGCTGCAGAGCAGACCTCCTGTTAATGGATTGTAGAGCCCACCCAACACTGACAACATCCGCCATTCCGACTTTGGTTGGTTATTTATTTTCACATTTCGCATTAATCGATGTAATTAATTCTTTGTAATTATTGTTTCATTTTTTATTCACATGTGTGGCGGTTTTTTTTTTTTTTTATTGCTGCACCTACTGCAAGGAGAACAATTTCAGTTCGGTCTGGCATCTCATTATAGTTGTTTGATTAATTAGTACCTAAATATTCATTTTAAATTTAATATTTACATTGTGTAAACATGCAGGGATCAGGGTACCGCCGTTTACGGTTTAATGAATAAAAATTCATTTTTAAACGAGCAGCAGGAGGCATTAAGCTTCAGCGGATGCAGATTGTAATGTTAAACGAAATGATTTACTAATGACCACAGGATGAGTGAATTGTTTAAACATTTGTCAATTTATTATTATTATTATTATTCGACTCGTGTATAAACGGATTGGGATGGTCATTAATTATTAATCAGTTGCAGTTAAAAAAACAAATATTAAATGTATAAAAAAATACACTCCTGTAGATTGGAGGTACTTATACTCTCCAACATGAGTTGATGAGGTAGACAAAGGTCAATATAGACACTTTGACATTGATATATGGATTAGGTATGATGGGTTGAATTGCAAAGGATAAGCCTCTCCTGAACACACGCAGCGTGTGAACTTTAGATTAAGTGGCTGCAAGCGATACGCATGCATACTTAAGCCATAAAGGTCCGTTGTGGTACCACGTGGATCTATCGACTTCCGTTTATTCGTTCGTCTAATTGAACCATTCAGAACTGACTATATAGCGTAGGAGCTTTCTGCCATTAACATTGGCTAGCTCACCTATATTTCAAATAAATAGATTCCCAAATAGAGTTTTCTTTTGTCTGAGAGAGCTGGACACGAGCTGACGAGAAGGTGAGTAATACTTTCCTCTTCTTCAAGCTTCTACAAAAGTCATTGCTAAAGGGGCCAGATGGAGTTTACTTACTTAAATAAGTAGCGATACAGTTCGGAATGAACCTGGGTCTCAACAAACATGCCTCTCCAATTAGCCCGGTCCTTAGCTAACTGCCTCCAGTTGTGCACTCCAAGTTGGTTGAGGTCGGTTTCTACTTGTGCGCGTAACTTCAGGCGAGGTCTTCCATTACTGCGTCCGATGTCTGGCTGGGAATCGAAGACTCTGCGAGCCGGGTGTCCATTCGTTCTACATGCCCTAGCCATCTTAAGTGTCATAAAATGCGGAGTTTTTTAACCAGAGGAATGTCGCTGTGCAGATCGTATATTTCTTGCTTGAATCGTAGTCTCCATAGCCCACCAAAACGCAAAGAAGACCGAAGATGTTTCCAAGAATTTTCCTCTCGAATCGACCAAGGATTTCTTGAGCGCCGTAGAGCAGGACTGGGATGAACAGGGTCCTATATAGGATCTCCTTAATATTTCGAGTGAGGGCTTTACTACTAAATTGCCTTCTCAGCCCGATTTCGAACAATTCGGAGAAAAAATTCTTCCGAACGGATACCACGATAGGGGTGGTTGTTGTCAGAGTTAGTAGCGGAGCCGAGGTAGACAAAGTCCCGTACTCCCTCAAAGTATCTGTCAATGTTGACGTTCTGTCCAATTCGTCGATGTTGTGTGTCCTTTCGTGTTGACAGCATATACTTTGTCTTACCCTCATTTACTGCTAAACCCATTTTTGCCGCTTCCTTCTCTATACTAGCAAACGTGGCTATGACATCACGTTGAGTCCTACCAATGATGTCAATATCGTCGGCGTATGCTAGTAGTTGCACCGATTTTTGGAAAATTGTGCCTCTGGTGTTGGTTCGGGAGTTTTGCACAATCCTCTCAAGAATCAAATTGAAGAAGTCACATAACAGCGCATCGCCTTGCCTAAATCCTTTAATGGTAACAAATGTATCGGTGAGGTCGTTTCCGACCCTGATGGAGCAGCGAGAATTCTCCATCGTCATCCTGCACAGACGGACGAGTTTGGGCGGTATACCAAAACTAGATATAACTCTGTACTCTGCTAGTCTCTATAAATGCTGCCATATGAAAGCTTTGAAATCGATGAATAGGTGGTGGTTATCGATTTGGTCTTCCTGGCATTTCGTTGGCGGTGTTTTCCGACAATACTGCTAAAGATGTATTCTTTCCTACCTTGCCGTTAAAATCTCCCAGCAAGATTTTATCATCATACTTCGGTTGCCGCTCATAGGTTTTGTCAAGGAGCTCGTAGAAGCAATCATTTGCTATATCATCTTTGTCCTCCGTCGGATCTTGAGCGCATATAAGGTATTTGTTGGCGAATTTGTTACAATCGCTCAGTGGCGCGATGGTTAGTGCGATGAACTGCCGCGCAGGAGGTCTGGGTTCGATTCCCAGCCGTAGCAACACCTAAATGATTTTTCACTGGCCCTCCTCTCGTGATGATCTGACAAATCATCCGAGTAGTATCAATTGTCAAGAATAGCTTATCTCAACTTAGCCGTTCGGAGTCGGCATAAAACAGGAGGTCCCGCCATCGTGCAAGAAGTACACACGCACACATGAATGGTTGTGAGAAAGCTAGGCCCTGGGTACTAACGAGCCTGTTGCGCCAAAAATTTGTATTTGTTTTGTTTTTTGGGTTGTTACAATGCGTTCCCTAATGTCTTGGAAACATAAGACTCCTTAATCTGGCACTTATAACAAATCCGCATCCGAACAGTCGCTGTTTCTGCTCACTATAACACGGGCCATAGTACATGTCACAGTTTTTCATTCTCTTTTTGCCCGGCCCATCCCATTGTATTTCCTGGATGGCAGTAATGTCTGCTTTGTAGCAGCTTAGGGCATCTGTTAGTTGTTCGCCTGCATCTCTCATGTTTAATGTTCTCTTATTGCAGGCGCAGATACGAACTTCGTTGCCCTTTTTTCGTTTAGCAGGGTCGTCAACAATAAGATCAGTCCTTTCCGAAGCTATTGGTTGATTCATAACAATGTTTTTTTTTTTCTAAGGGTGGGTAATTAAGCCAACGCACAACCCCCAGATACCCCTAGGACACGGGCCATCAGTATCCACTACGGGATTGAGCGCTTTCGATTTATCCAACATCTCTGTTCAAGGGGATCGACCCACCCTTGAAATTCCTATATAACCTGTTGTCCGAAGATGTCCAAGCAGCTCATCTAGGTTCACCTAGGACAGCAGGCCAGGAATTCCGTGCCATTCTGACCAGGCTGTTTATAGTAGTGTTGCTGTTTTTCGTCTTGTTATCAACACTCGCACTTGTCGTTTAGCAAATCTGGTTGGATGAGACCATTACCCGATGTTCACCACTGTGTAGTCAGAATTAAAACCGCTGGGCATTGCCAAGTTAAAGCTAATCAGGGTCTTTCATCTTTCTACAACACCCAACCATCAAGCTGACTCATTTTCGTCAATAAAAATGACCGTCAAGTTGCGTTAAAGGGTATTCGCTACAAAAACATGTTGGAACATTATTTCATTGAGCAATTGCATGAATTGGACATCAGTGAGATGTGGTTCCAACAAGACAGTGTCACAACTCAAGAGCTACACAGCTGGTGCAACAATCGATTTATTGAAGTCTCAGTTAGGTTAACGTGTTATCTCGAGAAACGGACCCATCGATTAGAAGCCGAGGTCGTGTGATTTAACGCCTCTAGACTTTTGTTTTTATGGAGCTAGATTAAATCATTGGTCTATGCCAACAAGCCGACGACACGTTAGTGGAACTCAGAGCCAATATAGAACGAGAAATAGCGGCCGTGTATCGGCCGAAATGTGCGGCCGAGTCATCAAATATTGGGTTCAAAGTATCGACTGCTGCATACGTTCCCGTGGTGGACATTAGAACGAAGTCGAATTTCATTCATTAATGTTTTGAAAGTAATGCAAGCTGAAACGATTTTTTTGAGATATCTTTGGTAGTTTGCCTTTTATTTTTTATTTATACCACTATTGGTCAGGTCATTTTCTACATAAAACATATGGCTAAGTTTGAAAAAAAAAATCCTAGATGACCAGATTGACTACAATCATAAAACACAAACATATTAAAAAAAAATCAAGCGACATACACTCCTCTGGGATTCTTTTTAAAAACCCAATATTAATCTTCGAATATCAAACAAAGCTCTTATTTTTGGTAGACAAAATCTTTAACACCTCCCTAGAAACTCTCACATCCTTCGGGTGTCCATTAAAAAAAAAAACACCATTATTTCTGGTACCCATAATGTCGTGTAATTCGTCATAGGCAAACTCCATTTCCAAACCCTTAGAGATGCCTTTGATTGAAATATCATCCTGATTAGGTCTGCTTCAATGGCAAGGACACACATCAAAATTGAATACCCTCCCATATTGTTGCGCATACAAGCCGTGTTGCTCACACAATAATAATGCATCAACAACAGTCCTTAGATGCCATCCACCTCCCAGCAGCATCCATCTCCATTTCGTCCTGTATCGTAATCATAAAAATAATGGAATCTCGTATATATCCGCTTTGTTGGGTCACCATTTAATATGTGACAATTTGGCAGGGACTATGACGAAAAATTACGATTACAGTCCCTGTATCCTATGTGCGCCGCGTCGCGTCGGTATTAAACAAAAACTTTCTTGCTGCCATGCCACTCTGAAATTGACAGGCAGACAGGGTGTTGTGCACTCTAAATTTCCTTTATCCTCCCACATCATCTGCACCATTTTTTATTTGTTCGAAGGAAAAATAAAAACAACATTTTTGGGGTTGCAATCTTATTCCACGGGATTATACCTTCTCGAGTTTGACTGACAGAACGACTAGTATGCCAGGAACGTGTTATAGTAATTTTATTACTGCACTTCATGCGAAGGACATTTCATGGGGAGCGCATGGAGTGCCGTAGCCCACCCCGCTCTTTGACACGTTATTTCGCTTATGTTTTAGTATATCACATGTACATTTCACACCCCTGCACCGCGCCTGAAGCTCTTTAATGTGTATCCTGTAGTGAATGCTCCTGTTGCTACAGCTAGCGTGGGTATACGCGCGTTACATGTGGAAATATGCGAAATGTTTATTTGATATCCTCGAATCTCTTGGGAATGGTGACACGTTATATAGTGCAGCCCATCAGAATGGTCGACATAGGTACTTGGAGTATTATGCCTTGGGTTGATACATGAGGTCCTGAATTTCACACAACATAACTGTGTAACCCTGTGGCGAAATAGTTTAGTACGAAGTTTTAAACGATATGCGCGCACTCAAGTGAAAGTTAATAGACGGCGCGGGATAAATGTTGGCCCTGCTTGTGGTAAAAAAAAACACAGCACCGGAAAATTGAGAGTAAATAATTCAGGCCTTGCGAATGGAATGCGCACATCCACATATTTCTTGTAACAGCATGATTTTGAATGCAGCAGTGCTGCAAGAATTATATTATTGTTGAAGTATAACAGTTGTTTGCAGTTTTTGAAATAAACATAGGATTGCAATTTCCAAGGATAAGATAAAACAAACAAAACATGTCAAAAGGTTACGATGGCAAATTGTCTGTTACCCTATCTCGCCCCAACATTTTTATGAACGTCTTCCAAAAAGTTGGAGGGCAACAGTCATTGAAAAGTACGTAAGTGATTTTGAGCGAAAACTTTAATTAAAATTAAAAATATTTTTGGATAATCTTGTTTTAAAATGTTTTGACACCAACTCGCCAATAATTGACTTTAAAAAAAAAGTTTCTACATTGGTAAGAGTTAAGAAAAATTGAGATAAACCACAAAAAAGGCAGAAAAATAAAAAAAGAAAAAAACATATGAGAAGGCTACAATCCACTGAGCGAATGGTTTAAAAATCTATCCCATCACATCCTTAAAATTAATGTCCCCAAAATGTCGGCTTTATGGCGATAAATATTTAAAATGGCGTTGTCACAATATATTGTTCAGACAGTTTATCAAAATCTTTTGTGGTTCGACACATAACAACGGTTTTGTATTGCATATGACTTGGGGTAGAGTGTACAAATGATTTTTGTAGGAAAACGCCCCAAAAACCTTTTTAGTAAACAAATGAATTATTACATTTTTTTTATACCCTATTCCATAGGGGTATATTAGTTTTGATACATAGTTTGTAACATAGAGAAATAATTTAGCTGGATATACCTCAAAGTGGAAGGATCGATTCAGAATCGCTAGCTGAGTTGAATGAATGAATGAATGTTTGTCTGTCCTTCCGTCCGTCCGTATGTAGGTCACCGGTTTTTAGGCCTAATTTTGAGCAAGAAAGGTGAAATTTCGTATATGTGATCCTTGTACGTGCTGTTCAAACAAGTGTAAAAAATTTCAAAATCCACCCAAAAAAAATTCAAAATCCACCCAAAAAAATTTCAAAAGCCCACTTGGTAGTGGGTTAAGAATTTTGTCTGAAGAGCATATTCAATATCTAAATTTCGCACACATAAAGTTTTTTTTTTTTTTGTCACGCCCACTTTTTGGAGGCGTTTTTAGTAAAAAAAAAAAAAAAAAAACTTTTTCCGTCAAATTTTCAAATATTCGAATAAAAAAACTTTTGATGCAAAAACTTTAATAAAATTAATGTGAACATTTCGTCCTAAGACCAATTTAACCCACGTCCACTTTTTAGGGGCGTTTTCCTACAAAAACCATTTGTATACCCCATGTCGAACCACAAAAGGTTTTGATAAACTGTCTGAACAATATGTTGTCAACTGTCATTTTCTGTGTTTCATCGTCATAAAGCTCACATTTTGGGGATATACATTTTAAGGATGGGATGGAACAAGGTATTCAACGATCCGCACAGCGGATTGTAGTCTTCCATGTTTTTAAATGTTTTTATCGACGTATCTTTAATGTTTTGGATGCAGTATTATTTCATGCATTATAATATTAATTCAGAAAAAAATTATTTCTTCAGTTGTAAACACATTTTAGGCAGTTTGATGGAACAAAAACGGAAAGATGTATTTAGCTAGATATTTATAAAAAAAACTTTAAACGCAAATAATTTAATTACACATAATTAAATGCACAGATAATTATTAAATATACCGATATACGATACGGGTACGGGAACATATTAAATTCACGTGTTCATAAAATAACACGGATCCATTAATTACACGGGTATCCGCGTATTAAGGTTTTTTTTTTTTTTTCAAATCATTCCACTTTCAGCAGAAATTTTCTGTTGGCATTAGCTTTAAAAAAAACGAAGACAACAACAAAAGGAGGTCATTCCTGTACTTACTGATATGAAGGTTTTTTTTAACCATTTTAGAGAAGTGTTCATTTTGATACTTTTCTTTAAGATAACTACATGGCTTCTTGGACACGAAATCAAACTATCGAATTGACAAGTGCAGTACCAAACCAAACTTAGTGAGTTCAAATTCGGGATAGTGAGTAAAAAAAAAACGGACAAAAAGAAACAATGTACCAATAGTGTGTAATTTTGAAGAACATGGAATGCTGGAATGCTGGAAAATAGTACCTTACCAAACACTTCCAATGATGCTAGTTCATATTCGGTAATTTTTAAAATTGTAAATTGGTATATTTATGTACTTATTTAAACAGCATAATGCAGTAAAGAAAAACATGCAAAAAAGGTTTGGAGATACCAGCGAGATGGAGCCTTCAAACTGCAAACAAATTTGTGACAAAGTGACAGATATACGAGTTTGTAAAAGGGGTACAAAGCGAGAAAAAGGTCATTTACAATAACCTATCCTTCCTTCCTTAAGTGGCGCTACAGTCCGGAATGAACCTGGGCCTCAACCAACATGCCTCTCCAATTAGCCCGGTCCTTAGCTAACTGCCTCCAGTTGCGCACTCCAAGTTGGTTGAGGTCGGTTTCCACTTGTGCGCGCCACTTAAGGCGAGGTCTTCCTCTACTGCGTCCGACGTCTGGCTGGGAATCGAAGACTCTGCGAGCCGGAGTATTGGTGTCCATTCGTTCTACATGTCCTAGCCATCTTAAACGTCCAATGCCGAGTTTTTTGACCAGGGGCATGTCGCTGTACAGCTCGTATAGTTCTTGGTTGAATCTTCGTCTCCATAGCCCGTCAACGCAAACGGGACCGAAGATTTTTCGAAGAATTTTCCTCTCGAATCTACCAAGGATTTCTTCATCCGCTTTTGATACGGTCCATGCTTCAGCGCCGTAGAGCAGGACTGGGATGATCAGGGTCTTATATAGGATCTCCTTAGTAGTTCGAGTGAGGGCTTTACTACTAAATTGCCTTCTTAGCCCGAAGAAACAGCGGTTGGCAAGAGTAATTCTTCGTTTAATTTCTGACGAGATGTTGTTGTCAGAGTTAATAGCGGAGCCGAGGTAGAAAAAGTCCCGTACTACCTCAAAGTTATATCTGTCAATTGTGACGTTCTGTCCAATTCGTCGATGATGTGAGTCCTTTCGTGATGACAGCATATACTTAGTCTTACCCTCATTTACTAATAAACCCATTTTCGCCGCTTCCTTCTCTATACTAGCAAACGTGGCTATGACATCACCAATGATGTCAATATCGTCAGCGTATGCTAGTAGTTGCACCGACTTTTGGAAAATTGTGCCTCTGGTGTTGGCTAGGGAGTTTTGCACAATCCTCTCAAGAATCAAATTAAAGAAATCACATGACAGCGCATTGCCTTGCCTAAATCCTTTTTTGGTATCGAATTTCCAACCCTGATGGAGCAGCGAGAATTCTCGACATAAATCGACGTTTATCTATTGCATATGCTATGGGGTAGGACATTACGTTTTATTAAGAAAACGCCCCAAAAAGTGGGCGTGGGCTTAAATTGTCTATAGACGAAATATTCATGTTAATATTACCAATGATTTTGCATCAAAAGTTTTTTGGACTATTTTAAAATCTGACTGTAAATGTTTTTTTAATGCAAACGCCCCAAAAAAATGTATAGACAAAATATAGATATTGAGATTCTCCAGATATGCTACTCAGACACTATTTTAAAATTCCTTACGGTTTTGGCTAAAAACTACGTTTTTCTGAAAAAGGGGCGTGGCAGTGGACGGATTTCAAAAAATGTTTACACTTGCTCTGCTTCGTCGGCCAGAGAGTCTATATACCAAATTTAAACACTCCAGCTGAAAATTTAAGGCCAACAAATCGGTGACACACAGACGGGCAGACAGACATGGCTAGATCTACTCCGCTAGCGATTCTGAGTCGTATACATATACTTTGAGGTATATCTATCGAAATTATTTCTCAATGTTACAAGCTTAATGTCAAAACTAATATACCCCTATGGGATAGGGTATAAATATGGGTACGAAAATCTTATGAAAGTTGTGAGCGAAGGAACTGATGGGATGTTTTTTTTTTTGGACGCTCCCGGTAGAACTAACAAAAAATCGCATTGATTTTGGCAACGATATGCTCGCAGAATGATATTGCACATGCACTTGCATTTGCTTCATCAGGAATTGTATCTACATTGTTGGAGGCAGTCGAACTGATCATTCAGCACTCAAGTTGCCATTGAATATGCAAATCAAGGACAATCCAAAGTGCATCATTTCAAAGAATTGTGCGATGGTCAAAGTCAGCAAAGCAAACTGATCGTTTGGGATGAGTGTACAATGGCGGATAAAAAGTCTTTTAGAGGCATTAGACAAAACATTGAAAGATTTACGAAACAATCATGACGATTCTGTTGGTAGGTGATTTTCGGCATACATAGCCAGTGATTCCACGGTCAACGCCAGCCTATCAACTTAATTCATGCTTGAAGTTGTCCGTTTTGTTGAAACACTTCAAGAAACTCAAAATGACTACGAACATGCGTGTCGATTTGCAGAACCACCAATCTGTAGAAGTATTTTCAAAGCAATTGCTGGACATTAGCAACGGCAAAATCCCTGTTAAAATTTCGACCGGTTGTATTCAATTTCTCATCCGAAAGGTGATTCCAAGCATTGCACAAAATTACTCAAATCATGATTGGTTGAGCGATCGTGCTATATTGGGTGTGAGAAACATTGATGTCGACGGATTGGTGACAAACACATCGGTGGATTTTATTACTTTCCAAGATGGTATCAGCAACTATTCAACCGAGGTTTTCTACTCGCTGAAATTACCCCGATTGTCATCTCACAATTTCCAACTGAAAGTCGGAAATGTGAGGAAATATAAACCAACCACGTTTTTGTTATGGTATTCGGATTGCAGTGAGACCTGATAAACAACGTTATCGAAGCAACAATACTTAAATGGAGATATAAAGGAGAAGACGTTTTGATAATACGAATCCCACTAACCTTCGGCATTAACCTTGAAAATCTATGCTTCTTGCATGGTCAATTGTATGTCGCATGTTGCCGTGTCGGAACAGCATTTTTTGTACACGCGCCAGACAACAAAACATCTTAAAGCATTGCAATGAACGAAATGATATCACAGCACAGAAATTATATCACAGCAAAGCTATCGAAAAAAGTATTTATTTATTTTTATATAGATCGGTTACTTGAATATAAATTTATCAATCAGAATGTTAATAAAACACCTTAAGATTTATTTAAATTACAAATGTAATTAAAAGATACCCCAAACCTATATAAATACAAATGATCATTAAAAAATACGTTTTAAAATTTGAAGGCAACGTTTGCCGGGTCAGCTAGTTTGAAGTATTTGTGAGGCGTTTTGATTTAGTGCCAAAACGGCACTAAATGTTGCAGAATAAAATGCTTAATATTTATAATTTCAAATTTAAAAAATATACTCACGATGTCATTATGACCTAACAGCATCGTTTCCTACGTTATAGTTCGCCATTATCGATGAACACAACCGAAATTATCAAGTCCGTCTGCTCGCACACTTCCTACATTCCACTCGCGGTACCTTTAATTAACAAAACTTTAACTATGTAGTGGTTTCAATATGCTAAAAATGGTGATGGAATTGTTACCTTAACACTTTTTTTGCGTAAATGCAGAAATATTTCTAAATAATTGCGAAAAACTCCGACATATTGTTTGCGTACGTTCGCTTGAAACAACACTCGCGTTTCGGGAAAACTATTTATGTAGGGGAAATATAAATTTATATACTCATTTCAATAAGACTTGGTGCAAATAAAATTAATATGCTTTTTAAAAAATATGCATAAGTAGAACATTATTTTTTTTATTTCCGCACTTAGTCACACTATCGCACAATATGCACTCTGCACACCGACCGGTTCGTTTTCATTCAACTGACAGATCGTCTTCGGAGAACAGGGATGTTGATGGTGTTTCATTTTTTGAAAACTGAAAATATAAAATAAAAATTGCACGAATTAATATTTCTAGTAGTTTTTTCTGTGTCCAATTATAAATTAAATGTTGGATTACCTACTATTGCCAGATTGTATAAGTTTAAGAAATTGCTTATGAAATATTTATTTGATAAATTAAATATTTTCAAAACGAAGGCTTTACAAATACACCCATTGCTTTCCAGACGGAAGTCAGATCAGAAGTCCATAAATATCAGGTGAAGAGGCTAAATTTGGAAGAAGGTCGGACAGAAGAGGAAGAATGCCTGGTGAAATAAAGGGAGAAGAAAAAGTTTAAACAAGCTATGTTTGCAATGCCTTTATTATGATTGTCAGGTTCTTCCATGACAAAAAGTTTAAGCAAGAAATTCTAGAATATCCCAAGAGCTCTAAATACTTTTGTTAATTTGTCAAAGCATGTGGCAACAAGTGCTGAGTGGACTTTTTCTTAGCTGCGAGGTAAGGGTGTGTTTAAAGCGCGAACAATTTCTCAAACCGGGCTAATTGGAGAGGCATGTTGGTTAAGGCCCAGGTTCATCCCGGACTATAACGCTACTTAAGTAAGTATTATTTCTGTAAAATAATGTTATTTTCTCTTTAATTCTCAAAATAAGAAAAAAATATATGAGAAGCCTACAATCCGCTGTGCGGATCTTTGAATACCCTATCCCATCCTTTCCTTTCTTTCAAACTAATATCCCCAAAAAGTGGCCGTGGCTATACTCTGTCCAAGAATAAATGTCAGTACATGGAAGATAGGACATTTGCCTCTTTGTCTGGTTGCAGTAACATGTATAAATGTGTCCCTCTTTAAAGCTGTCGTAGGGTTGCCATGGTGTATATTATGAATCACCACAAAGAGAGAGAGCATTTCGCTTAGGGTTGCCATCTGCCCATTTTAGCTTGTTTTAAAAAAAAAACATTTTTTTCCGAAAACAGAAATAAGAACTAAAAAAAATATGTATTATCATTTATTCATGATAAATATAGTAAATATAGTTTCAGGCAGCCGAAGTCAAAAACACACAAAATATAATCAACCTGTTGTGTTTTTTTTATGATTTTATGACGGTCTGTTATAAACCGGAATATGTAATATAAAACTCATATCCTTTTTCCAAACATTGTCTTAATTGCATGCAACTGTAATAAAACTCATAATCTTTTCCACACATTGATTTTGTGATTTTTGTATTAATTGAATATTCAAGCGGTTATTGTTTTATGCTTTTTTTTATATTTATTGCTTCGGTAAGTCATTTTCGATTTACGTCGAGCCTGCCAAAACCAACTAGGAAACATATATTTCAATCCCATCCCTAGTTCTTACAAAAATAAACACAATAACACAACAAAGCCAATAAAAAAGAAAACCCACAGAATGAGTTTGACAGATAAAAATGGTGGGAAATGGAACGATTTATCGCACATCCATGGTTAGGTAACTCTTCGGTAACCGCAGATTCTTAATCGTAGGTTAAATCAAAACTGCGGTAACCTAAACGTCAATTTAACCAGCAGTGAATAAACCGGGCCATAGTCCAACAATAATATGATCACTTATTGTACTGCATTGTTGCAATGCATTAAAATAGCGCGCGAATAAAATTTCCTTTTAAAATACAAAGTCAAAAAAAATGGTTTGACTACATTTTAGCGGTTTCTCGAAAAGAGGAGAAAAAATCGCAAATGATAACACCACGTCACCACCACACAAATTATTACTCACAAATTCATTTTTGTGCTCTCAAAAGCTTCAAATCCCAAAAGTTCTGTAACAATAACACTGAAAATCAGTATCGATGTGCTAACATTTGAGAATGGTAACACTGCTTCGATGAGCGCACACCACACGCGTCACGCACACAGCCAGTACTCAGCTCTCAGCAGTCAGCAGTATAATGGCGAATGGTGATTGTATGATCAGTCTGCCCAATGCTATCGGGCAAACAAGTCATAGGATGGCTGCGGTTAAATCTGATTTGTAATTACAACAACATTTGTACACAAAGTTCAGTGGCTTCGTTTGTGTTTCAGTGGTAATATATCATTGAGTCCACTTACAGGCACCATTGTTAGAAAAAAAGCTTTCCCATAAGACCTGTACTGACATTTTTTCTTGGACAGACTATAACAACTTTATGGGGATATTATTAGAAAATGACATTGTGACAACATACTGTTCACACAGTTGATCAAAATCTTTTATGGTTCGACATAAAACTACGTTTTTCTATTGCATATGCTATGGGGTAGGGCATAAAAATCGTTTTGTAAGAAAACGCCCACAAAAAGTGGGCGTGGGCTAAAATGATTTATAGACGAAATATTCATGTTAATATAACCAAGGATTTTGCATCAAAAGTTTTTTTTTTCAAATATTTTAAAATTTTACTGAAAAGGTTTTTTTTAATGAAAACGCCCCTAAAAAATGGGCGTGGCAAAAAACTTTGTATAGACGAAGTATAGTAATTGAGATTCTCTAAATATGCTGCTTAGACACTATTTTAAAACTCTTTATGGTTTGGCTAAAAACTACGTTTTTTCTGAAAAGGGGGCGTGGCAGTGGGTGAATTTCAAAATTGTTTACACTTGTTCTACTTGGTCGGCCAGAGAGTCCATATACCAAATTTCAAAATTTAAGGCCCAAAAATCGGTGACACACAGACGGACGGACAGACAGATACGGCTAGATCGACTCAGCTAGCAATTCTGAATCAATCCATATACTTTGAGGTAGACCTATCGAAATTATTTCTCTATCAAAGTCAAAACTAATATACCCCTACGGGATAGGGTATAAAAACGGACTATATTATAAGACTAATAAGCCTTCTCCCCTTCGCCACAACTCGACCTCCACAACTCAACTAACAATTATTCTTCTATAAGATACAAATATATAATTCCCACAAGCAATTATTTCTATAGGCCTTATATAGTACTTGTGCGTGGAGGTTGAGCATTTTGGCAGTCGATTGTTTGGGTAGAAGCTTGTTTAAGACATTATGCAGGAAAATTCACAAGCATAGCCGAAATTATGATGGCGTAAATTCTGTTGGGTTGTTTTTAAGCTACCGGAAATGTGTGTACATGTACCATAAGTTAAGATGTTTCGGTAGAACTTCGCACGAAGTTAATCCGAAGCATAGCATGTATAGAGCTTACGAATGAAGGCTTAAAAAAGCTAAGGTTAAAAAATCGGGAAAAAGTTGAAAAGATCGGGACAAGGTGTATAGATTGGAAAAAAAGGTTAAAAGATCGGGAACCTACCGGTGAATGAGTCAACACGATTCAAGTACTGCTTTGTATTTACTCTTTCATGTTCGAGAAAGAGTATCCACAGCCTAGTGGATAGCGCGTTGGACGAAAAGTTAAGTTATTTTTAAGTAGTATTAGTTCTAAGTAGTTTTAGTTAGTTCATAAGTAGTTTTAATTAGTAAATAAGTTTAAATAAAAATAAAAAAAAATATGAAACCAAGTTTTTTTTAAATGTTTCTTGGTAAACAAAACGATAAATTTATAATAAATAATTTAATTAGATTTTAGGCCGAAAGGCATTAGTTTTTAAGTTGTTAATATTTAATTTAGGGTATCCGCAGAGGACAAGTAAGTTAGTTAAGTTAGTAGATAAGTAGGCTAGTTTTTCAGTAATTTTTGTCTAGCATGTAAGTTAGTTCTAAGTTGAAGAAAAATAAAAATGAATTTAAAAAAAAAGCCTGTTGGACTACCGTGCGAGAGAACGCGAGTTCGAATCCCAGTAAGATGAGAGTAAAATATAATTAATTGCATTGAATTTCATACTTTTATAATAAAGAATTGGGTTTTAATAATTATAAGAGATTGAAAGTGAAATTAATAAAAGTAAATAATATAAGAAAATAATAAAAAGTAATGTTATTTTTCAACTTCGATAAGGCTTACAAATATTTTCGGAATGACTTTTTGCGAAGCCTTTAATTTGCTTCTGTATGGCCTTTTATAAGAAAACAAAGTTATTTCTTTAAGGCTTATTAGAAGTATTTAAAGAAGACTTATAGAAGAAAATAGCTTCCTAAAAGTGAGCCAAATGTTTTTCCATAAGACTTCCTACATGTAATATTGCTGGAGGGGAAATAGCTTCGATAGTGATTTATCGAAGCGAAATTGTTAGTTGGGAAAGTAAGAGCAATTAGATAAAAAGAAGAATCCAGGTTCTACCCGCAAAATCAAACAGGATGTTAGTAATACCCAAATAGTTGCTGCAATTCCTATTACCATGTTATATGAACAAACACCCATTTAAATAACTAAAAAGCTTTAGGGCTGGTTCAAGAAATAACTATCCTTTTTCAAATTTTGTTCAAAAAAGTTTAAACTTTAAAAATGGGTTTGCTTAAATTACCTTTTCCCAAGACCTAAGCACAAAAGCAGCAAAACAAAGTCCTTACTCACATTTCACTTGGCAGTTCAAGACAATGTGCCAACACTTCAATAAAAAAAAAAAAATCCCCAGAAATGAAAATGAACAAAGGGAACTGTATCCGCTCGAGGTATGGTAGAAAAAGGACAATTAAATAAAATTGCTTAAAGTGCACTTCACTCGGCAGGTATGTTTCATTCTGGCACTGTACCTTTACGGCAACGATTACGTCTTTCGCACTAACAATCCACTGAAACATACACACACCTGACCATAAGTTCCTTGAATGCAATTAAATGCACCAGGAGTGCAATTTATTTGAGCAATGAAAGGGACGACTACGAGGGGAGAAGATTTTTTTTCTGCTCGATCTCCTTGAAAAGGACTTTCTTTGTAAATCGTACATAGTTAGCCCTTCTTTTCGACGCGTGTGTTCTTTTGTTTGCCTTGGTAATTGTAGTGTTAGTGCTGGTGTGCGCTAACGTATAGCAGTAGGAAGTGGGCGTTTCTATCCCCACTTGGATTATGCTTACATTATGTAAAACAGTAAATTTTTCGGGTGTTTATAGGCGGACGACCTAAATCAAATTGATTTCAATTGCAGTGCGAATATGTCTTATCCTGGATGGTTGCCATTAAAATTTGCATGTGACCCATAAACAAAGTTAGCAAATCCTATCCTATCCCCTATCTAAACGCTTGTGTGTTGTTCTTTTAATAAATCATTTTTTACAGTCACACAAAAACGAGCCATTGCTGTGCTGTTTGCCGCCATTTTAATCTGCAAATGGTATGCAGGACAATAGCTTCCTCATTTCATGCAAACAAAGAGGGGTTTACGTAGTAGGGAAAGTTTGTATTTTTTTTCCTTTTTCACAAAAAGGTAATAAATTGTAAGTATTAGCATACACTGGATAGTAGCAAGTGAGGTTTTTTTCTTTGCTTCTATGACTGGATGGGGATTGCAATCTAAATAAATGAATGTGAATGAAATTGAAATATAAATATTTATCAACAGAACAAATACCAACAGAGAAATCCAATCAGGCTAATAAAAAAGTTCAAAAGTCGATTTCTGATCACATACTCTGCTCGAGGGTGCCCGTCCGCTTGTGAATGTGTTTATCTTGGATACTTTAGAAAAAAATGGAAATTTTATCACGCACTGTTGATTCCCAGGAGTTCGATTTTGTTTATGAAAAGTCCTAAATATTGAGTAAAGTGTTTATAGCTGCTGATAGTATCTTGATGTACAGTAGATCATTGCCACACTAATAAATGCTAACATATTTAGCTTAACTTTAGAAAAAATTATAACCAACGAAATCTGACAATCTACGTTGCATATTTTGGCCACTTATAGCTACATGGGGTAAATTGGAGAAGAATCACATAATATTTCGTGGAAGTGAAACAACACCAGCGAAATAAAATAATGCCAGGATAAAAGAACCTCTGCTTGGATGTTGTAGAACGATGGCGAACCATGAGCGGCGTTCACGCACAGTCGTTGTTACCCAACCCAACAGGATTTCAGTTGCTAAACTAATAAGTCCAAATGTTGATAGCATAACAAAAACAGCATAACTACAAAAAGCATGGTCAGAATGACTGTCGCGGATGATCTGTAAGCACTTGGGCCTGGTCGATCATGTTGGACTTAACTACGCACTCACAGAATAAAACGGTTACGAAGTAACTTAGAGCCTTAGAGAGGACTGGTTCTTATTGTGGACGACCATGCTAAACAAAAATAGGACGATGTTTATTACTGCACCTGGAATGTGCAAACAGTAAATAAAATATGTGCAGTCGAACAACTAAATGAAACCCTAAGCTGTTACTAAGCAGACATTACTGCCATCCAGAAAATACGATCCAATGGGCGATATCTACTACGCTCCGAACACAAGCAGTGATAATACGGATGTGGATTTGTTATAAATGCCAGACTTTGACAATAAATCTTATGTTTTGCAGACATAAGCGAATGCATTGTAAGAATCAAGAATCTGCATAAAGGGCAAAATTTCCAACACTAGCCTTATATGTACTCACGATCCGATGGAGGACAAGCACGATATTACGAAAGTCGACTTCTAGAAGCTCTTTCACACAACTTATGAGCTACTACCAAAGTACGTTTTAAAGTCGTAAGATTTTAACGCAATGTTACGACGGAGGAAATCCTTAGCAATACTATGCCTACAAAAAATCATGTCTGGCAACGGACTAAGGCTAATTGACTTTGCTGCGGAACGAAATGCCACTATAGCCAGCAGACGGTTTAATGCCCACGATATCCATAAGGAAACATGGCAGTCTCCATTCGACGAAGGGTCAATTGAATTGATCACATGCTTCAAACATTCCGAGGGGCTAACATCGACTCTGAGCCCTACCTTGTAGTAACCAAGATAAGAATGCGCATATCGACCACGAACAACAAATAAGAAATACAAACTCTGAAAAAAGCTGCCATTAAGCTCTGTAAGCAGAGAAGGAGGGAAAAACACCGGCTTTTCAGAAGAAAAAAGAGCATGAATTATGACCAAGGTGTAAAACGTCAAAGCCAAGGATTCAAGGCTCGAACAGAATCCTGCCGAGCTGAACAACGAAATATCGTAGTTGAGACTCAGTCGATGCTGTGGAAGAACCACTTCTGTATACTGCTAAACCATCGATGACGAATAACATTCCGCTGTCAGGCAGAGCGAGCCATTTAATATTGGCGACGACAGCGAAAACTACCAACCACCCGACCTAAGTGAAGTAAGGATAGCAATATCTTAACTCAATCTTAGTAAGGCTGTCGGAAATGCCAAGATTTATAAAGCAGGTGGAGATGACTTGGTAAGTAACACTCACCAACTCATAAGCAAAATCTGATCACCTACAAGACCATATCTACCGCAATATGTGAACGTGATACCGTTTACTAACAACCTGATCGGTCCACCACTGATCAAATCTTCAAACTACGGCAGATCCTGAAAAAAAAAACCAAGAAGTCCTATCTTTTCATCGATTTCAAAGTCGCATACTACAGCATTTACAGAGACGAACTATACAGAGCCATGTCTAGTTTTGGTATACCGCTCAAACTCGTCCGTTTGTGTAGGATGACGATTGAGAATTCTCGCTGCTCCATCATGGTCGGAAACGACCTAACCGACACATTCGATACCAAAAAAGGATTTAGGCAAGGCGATGCGCTGTCATGTGACTTCTTTAATTTGATTCTTGAGAGGATTGTGCAAAACCCCCGAGCCAACACCAGAGACACACAGATTCTATATTAGACCCTGATCATTTCAGTCCTGCTCAACGGCACTGTAGCATGGACCCGTCAAAAGTGGATGAAGAAATCCTTGGTCGAATAAACAGGAAAATTCGTCGAAAAATCTTCGGTCCCGTTAGCGTTGACGGGCAATGGAGACGAAGATTCAACCAAGAACTATACAGCGACATGGCGTAGTCAAAAAAAACTGCGCACTGGACGTTTAAAAAAGTAAGGACATGAAAAACGACATATGGTAGAGGAAGACCGCGCCTTAAGTGGAGCGCACAAGTAGAACCCGACCTCAACCAACTTGGAGTGCGCAACTGGAGTTAGTTAAGTATTCAGTCGAACTACTAAGGAGATCCTATATAAGACAACTTTGACATTTTGCTTTGACCGCTTGATTGATGTTGTATTCAAGGGCCCAGCGTTTGACCAGCGGCGTTCTCGAAAAAAAAAATGGCCCAATTTTTTTTTTTTAATAATTGGGGCGCGCTAAAGGGATTATTAATACCCTTATGGTGTTTACGCACAGCGCGGGCATTAAGGAAATAGAGGAGTAGAGAAGAGGAGATACCGTTGTGCGTTGGTTTTGAATTTCTGTAAATTTTAATGGAGAGGAAAAACTGAGTTTGGTAAAGCATTCCACATTCGTGTTGTTAGGTTAAGGAATGAATCTCTATATTTCATAGTATGTCCGAAGATAGGCTTTAGGGTGAACTGATTAGCATTCGTGGTACTGCGAGTATTACGGTTGAATTGTTGAAGGGGCGGAATGCAGCTGGCTATTTCGTTAAAGCATTTGTTGTTGTAATAGCGGTAAAAGAGTGTAAGGCAGGAGACATTCCTACTTCGAGCGAAACTATTGAGTTCGCTATGGTTGGATCTCCTATCAATTTTATCGCACGCTTTTGTATCCTATCTAGTAGGTGCAATGATGTTTTGGCTGCACCTGACCATATGTGGGCGTTGAACTCAAGTTTGGGGCGTATGTACGCTTTATATATTGAGGGCAGATCAGAAGGGGTGAGGTATTTCTTACATCGATTGAGGAAACCTAGACATTTTGCTGCATTTTTGGCGATTTCGAATATGTGGTCGTTCCAACGAAGGTCGTTACTAACACACATACCGAGCATGGAAAGTTTTTCGGTTTCGACGATGCAAGTGCCACTCATGGATAGTGGCTGTAAAGTTTGGTTTTGCTTGGATGACAGAAGGCAGCATTGCGTTTTGGAAGCATTAAATTCCACTCTATTAGATTTACCCCATTTAATTATGCTGTCAAGGTCGGAATTTAATGAACTTAACATATTTTGTCGTTTTTCTTCCACATCCGAAGGTGAGGGGCGTGAATTCGAGAACGAATATGAAAAGCTGAGGGTACTGTCATCAGCGAAGGAATGGATTGGATTATAAGTTGCAGACAATAGGTCATTAATAAAAATGAGGAAGAGTGTCGGAGACAAAGCTGAGCCTTGGGGAACACCAGCATTTATTTGGTGAGTAGCAGACTTGAAACCGTCCAAAACTACTTGAATTGAACGTTTCGAGAGGTAGTTTCTAATCCATTGAAGAAGAGTATCATCGATACCAAAAGCACGCATTTTCGACAAAAGGGCTTGATGCCAAACCCTGTCAAATGCCTTTGAAATATCAAGTGCAACGATCTTGTTTTCGCCACCAAGGTGGTTCCACTTTTCGGTGAGATATGACATCAAATCACCAGTGGACCTGTTGCTACGAAAACCATATTGTCGGTCATTGAGGAGTTTTCGTGATTCAAGATATTTCATAAGCTAACGGTTTATCAGCGTTTCCATGACCTTAGAAAGAAGGGAGGTAAGTGCAATTGGTCGGTAGTTGAAGAGAGAAGAAGATTCGCCTTTTTTGGGGACGGGCTGTACAAATGCAGTTTTCCATCGACTCAGGAAGAGTCCTGATGAATAGGAAAGATGTAAAAGCTTACGCAGTGGTTTTGCCAGCGTTGAAGAACACCTCTTCAGAATTATGGGGGAGATACCATCTGGACCAGACGATTTGTGTATGTCAAGATCGATTAATACTCTTGCGACTGTACGAGTACGAAAGTGGATTGGTCCCATAGAATGTTCTACGTTCTCTAGTACAGGGGGAGACTGGGCACAATCTGGCAGCGTTGAATTGGCTGCAAAATGAGCAGCGAGCAGATTGGCTTTGTCTAGAGAGGTGACAGCTGGAATGTAATTGTAAATGAGCGTTGGGATGGAAGATGAGGTCGAATTCTTAATGTTTTTTACAAACGACCAAAAGTTTTTACTACCTTTGGGACATAGTAGAATTTTTTGCCTCAACAATTACTCCTCCAGCGTGAACAGCTCACCATGCAGTAACTCTGAGCGGGTGTAATGGCTTCTCGTGCATTACTCGTGGATTTTCGGTGCCCAGAAGCGATAGTTTTGCTTGTTCACTTACCCGCTGAAGTGGAAATGAGCCTCATCGCTCATTATGATTTTGGTCGAAAAATCGTCCACTTCGTCCTAGAGATTGAGGATTGCTTGTGCGTAAGTTACACGCGTTTGGCGGTCGACAGGTAGCAGCTGATGCACTTAGGGAAAATTCGCTTATGGACGACCGACTGGTTGCTAATTGCGACGCACGGCGCGCGTCTAGTCGATGTTTCCAGCGACATCTCGACATGCCGGCCACTCTTGGCAACGTCTCGTGTGGTCCCATACTCTTCAAGGTTGGTAGCCAAACAGCAAAGTGTTTACGCAGTCGGTGTCGGACGGGCGGATAATCGGCGACGGAATTCGCGCTCCGGCAACACTACAGACCACCTTGTACATAATTTATGGGTAGCATCCTTACAAAGACCCTTTACTGCCTTTTAATATTAATACATGTCTATGGTAATGACATATTGTTAAAACGAATCGCTCTTAAACCTCGTGTTGTTGCTGTTTACTGGAACATTTTCATGTTTTTTTTTTATAATAAGCCTTTAGTTTGGCTTATTATAAAAAAAATGTATACATGCTAAACATAGATGTCATATTTATTTTAATATTATTCAAAATAAAGCAAACAAATATTGTTTGTTGCTGATCTAGAAAATAAAAACTCAAACAGCTGTTTCTGTCCAAACGAGTCAGCGCTTAATGAAATGTCAATAACATAATCAAATAAAAACTCCTCCATATCCCAAATCCTATTAAACATTCAACAAATGAATTCGAATTTTCGTTATGAGCCCACCAACTGTAGGACATATAAAAAAAAATCCTTTTTCTGAAAGCGTGTGTTTGCCATCTGTGACCACCCACCTTAGGCCATTCACCGCTATTCGTTAATTCACTTAGGAAGCTTTTTAAATTTTTATATAATTCGATTAAATTCGATTGGAAAATTGTTCAATTCAACTTTTGTTTCCGACAGATATAATAGGGATGATAGGAATGCGAAAACTACGAATGCAAATACAGTGTTAAAAGCAAAAGCGGATGATCCAGCATATAAGTGTGGTGTTGTAGACCCCGATTGTTATCCTCTTTGCAAAAGCAGTAAATCCTGTTACAATGCTGTGCGCTGTCCCATGGTACGTTCCTTTGTTAGCATCCATCGATTTCAAGCGTACACGTAAATATTTAAACAGATCGAGTCCCTATTTGGAGTCGTACGTTGCCATAGTCCACTGATATAAACATCAATGATAATTAATAGGATAAAACGGTCATCGAATGCGTTTTATGAGCGCGATGTAGGGGCAGCAAAAACCACTAGCACTTTTGTACGGATTCTGTTGCAATTAATGTAGATATGAATTCATTAACACATTCAATTAATGACAATGTCTCGGTTAAAAAAAAATTAAAAAAATTATAAACGTATCAATAATTGGTTTTCAAATGAACTACTTCATGCCTTTAAATCCAGAAAAGCCAAGGGCACTGCATTGTTTTTTATAAATTATGAATTTATTATTGTTTTAATTTTTGGTTGACACAATTTAAAGTAAATAAAAAACGTATAACAAATGATTGATATATGTGTATAAGTTAAGTGAATAAATTCAGACTCGAGATATTAATCCAACCTGACATTCCTACGATGAAAAGTCCAAAAAAGTGGCGAATTTACTTCAAATCTTATTGTACATATGTACTTTTAGAAGTTTAGTTATTAATGAACCAGATGCATCTTAGTTCAACAGCTAGTCAATATGATATTTTTGTCTGACTGAAACTTGGATAACTGATAAACACTATGATGCTGAACTTTTCGATAACAACGTATATAATATATTTCGTAAAGATAGAAACTCACTTCTAACCAACAAGAAGAGAGGCGGAGGAGTTTTGATTGCTGTTCGCCGATCGTTTTCCTGCGTCCAAATATCACTACCAACTTCACAAGAATACGATGTAGACCAACTAGCCATATGCATTTCCATCAATGATATGTTAAATATTTTCGTTATTTTAAATTATATACCACCAGGTAGTTCAATTCAATTGTATAAGTTGCATATTGAAAACTGTCGTAATATTTTATATAATCTAAAAGTCAACCAGCATATTATTATTTTAGGAGATTTCAATCTAGGTAACATAAATTGGGTATTCGATCTAGATGAATTATGTCTTTTTCCTTTTAATGTTAGAAGTGAATGTGAAATTGTATTAACTGATTCCTTTTATACTTTTGATCTTACTCAAATTAATAAATTTAAAAATAGTTTGAATCGTATACTCGATCTTATCTTTGTAGATAAAGATTTTTCAATTCACATTATTGAATGTATTAACCCAATTCTTCGTAATTCAATTCAACATACGGCTTTGAGCCTTCAATTTAATTTTTTTGATTATTGTAAACCTGTAAACAATAGTTTTACTAGGTATGATTATTCCAAAGGTAATTTTAACGCAATTGCGAATTATATCAATGAAATTCCATGGAAATTACTTCTAAAAAAAATGAATTGTCTGCTGCTTATAAGATTTTTATCGAGACTCTTAAAAGAACAATTGACTTATTTGTGCCTAAAGTTTCTGTTATTAGTAATTCCAAGCCTCCTTGGTATAACAAAAGGCTTTGCAACTTAAATAACAAAAAAAAAAAAAACAAAGCATACAAACTTTTCCGGAATTGTACGCATAATAATTTGTTGAAGATAAATAATAAACGTCTTCAAAAAGAATTCAAAAAGAATTTAATGTTTTAAACAAATTTTTATACAAAGATTTTTTACTCCGCACTGAAACAAATTTAAAAAAAAATAGTTAACAATTTTGGGGCTATATCAATCTCAAAAGGCATTCGAATGGAATTCCAAATTGTATGCGATTCTCCCAAAACACGTCATCTGATATACCGACAATTTGCAATATGTTTGCTGAATTTTTTCAATCCGTGTATACCCACTCTTCTATTTTAACAAGAACAACGGTTCCTGATATTAACACTAATTCTGTCAACATTGGTAGCTTAGTTTTAAGCATCTCAGATGTTGAAAACGCCCTGATGTCCCTGAAAGATGACACAAATCCAGGCCCTGATGGCATTCCTCCAATCTTTCTAAAAAAAAATCAGTAGTTGCTCCTTCAGAACCGTTAAAAATATTTTTTAATGCATCTCTTGAGAGGGGTATATTTTTAGATGATTGGAAAACTTCTTATGTTATTCCTACATATAAATCTGGATCAAAACAAAATGTTTGTAACTATAGACCAATATCAAAAATGTCTACCATTCCAAACTTGTTTGATAAAATAGTTTCTAATAAATTATCGTTTCTCCTTAAAGAAATTATTTCTCCATTTCAACATGGATTTGTACCTGGGAAATCAACTACATCAAATTTAGCTATTTTGTGTAATAAGGTGACCTTAGACTTTGAAAATGGAAACCAATGTGATATAGTTTATTCGGACTTCTCTAAGGCATTTGATAGAGTAAATCACTGTATTCTATTAATGAAATTAGAACAAATTGGATTTCATGCATCTTTTTTTAAAATGGATTGATTCCTACCTTTCAAAACGAACCCAGCTGGTTCGCATAAATAATATATTTTCGAATCCTATTCTTGTCTCATCTGGGGTTCCCCAAGGAAGTCATTTGGGACCTCTTTTGTTTTTACTTTTTATAAATGATATCCCCAATATCATTTCCAACTCTCACTGCCTTATGTACGCTGATGATTTAAAAAATTTTATGCGCATCAGATCTATTGAAGATTGCAAACTCCTTCAAAATGATTTAAACAAACTGGAGGATTGGTGTGTATCAAACCAATTATTTCTGAATGTTTTCAAATGTCAGTGTTTAACTTTCTGCCGTAACAGATGTCCTTTCATTTTTACTTATAAGATTGGTAACACACCCCTTTTAAGAATTTCCGAAAAAAAGGACTTAGGTGTTATTTTTGACACAAATCTCACATTTGTATCACATATTGACTATGTCATAGCCAAAGCTAATTCAATGTTGGGTTTTTTAGTTCGTAACTCCAAGGATTTTAATGATCCATATACGTTGAAATCGCTTTTTACATCTTTTGTTAGATCCATTCTTGAATACTGTTGTGTAATTTGGAACCCGTTTTACAAAGTTCACTCTTTGCGAATTGAAAGCATCCAAAAACGCTTTACTAGAATAGCAATTTATCGCCTTCACTGGAATATTCGAATGCCTTCATATAGGTCAAGATGCTTACTTATTGGTTTACAAACACTTGAAGTACGCCGTAAATACTACTCAATTGTATTTATAAGAGACATATTATTATTCCAAGTCAATTGTCCTTATTTGTTATCTCTCATTTACTTAAGAGTTCCATTAATTGCTTTACGGGCACTTAATTTATTTAGTGAAACTTTTCACCGAGTAAATTATGGAAGAAATTAACCTATTTCCTGTTGTCTAAGAGAAGCAAATTCAATATGTGATTCCATTGATTTTTTTAGCAATATAAGTAGAAAAGCTTTTAAACATCATTTGCTATTTATTTTAAGCCAACTTGGTGGTTAATCTATGTATGTTTTTCTGTAATCTATATGATTGTATATATATATATAAATGTATAATCTAATTGATGAAATAAATAATAAATAAATAAAAAAATAAAATAAATAATTTTTATCAATGTGGTTAGTGCCGATATCGAGATAAGCGTTATAAAGGACATGCCGTTAATTTTATTGCTCTGTAGAATTATCAACGACACACATAAATGAATTCAATAAGAGACCACAGATCACAGACTCTGAACTTCAGTCTCCCGACGGCAGACATAAATTTCTTTTAAAACTAACAAGACGGCAAAAAGACGTCAAACAGCAACACTTTAACCACCCTGGTCAGAATGGCGCGGAATGAATACCCGGTCTGCCGTCCCAGGCGAACCTAGATAAGCTGATTCGACATATTCGGACAAGATGTTATCTAGGAATTTCGAGTGCAAGTCAGGCCCCTTGAACAGAGATGGTGGCGGATGAAACGAAAGGTCAACGGCAGCGCTCAATCCCGTAGTGGATACTGATGGCCCCGACTCCTTTATGTATGTAATAAATTGGAACTGGCCCTCCAGGTTGGGGGTTGTGCTTTGGGTTAATTACCCACCCATGGAAAAAACCATATGTTACGAAGCAACCAATAGTCTCGGAAGGTATTATTGTTGACGACCCTGCTAAACGAAAAAAAGGACAACGACGTTCGAATTTGCACCTGGATGTGAGAACATTAAACAGGAGAGGTGCAGGCGAAAAACCAGCGGAAGCCCTAAACTGCTGCAAAGCTGACATTACTGCCATCCAGGAAATACGATGGGATGGACCGGCAAAAAGAGGATAAATAGCGGCCACCAGCAAGAAACCCCTGGTTTGATGAGGAATGCCGACAGATGCTCGCAGCCAAGAACGAGGCCTACAAGGCTAAGCTGCAGGTGAAGACGAGAGCTGCCATTGAGCTCTATAGGTAAAAAAGAAGGGAAGAACACCGGCTTTTCAGAGAGAGAGAGGAAAAAAGAACAAGAAAAGCGCGCGATCGAGGATATAGGGAGGTGCCACTCGAGGAATGATGTTCGCAAGTTTTACCAAAGTGTAAAACATCAAAGCCAAGGATACAAGGCTCGAACAGAATCCTGTCGAGATGAACAAGGAAATATCGTAGTTGAGACACAGTCGATGCTGAGGATATGGAAGAACCACTTCTGCAGACTATTAAACGGTGATGACCAACATCATTCCGCTGTCAGGCAGAACGAACCATTGAATATTGGCAGCGGCAGCGAAAACTACCAACCACCCGACCAGTGAAGTGAGGATAGCAATATCTAAACTCAAGCTTAATAAGGCCGCCGGAATGATGGCATTCCCGGTGAGCTTTATAAAGCTGGCGGATGTCTCCTCAACATCGCCTACAAGATCCTATCTGCCGTAATATGTGAACGCCTGAAACCGTTTACAACCTGATCGGCCCTTGTCAGTGTGGTTTTAGGCCAGGAAAGTCCACAACAGATCAAATTTTCACACTTCGGCAGATCATGGAAAAAAAACTCAAAAAGTCCAAATTGATATCCACCACCTGTTTATCTATTTCAAAGCCGCATACGACAGCATTTATACAGACGAACTGTACAGAGCCATGTCTAGTTTTGGTATACCGCCCAAACTTGTCCGTTTGTGTAGCACGCACAAAAATCGGATCAACTACTAGCATACGATATTGACATCATTGTTAGGACTCAACGTGATGTCATAGCCACGTTTGCTGGTATAGAGAAGGAAGCGGCAAAAATGGGTTTAGCAGTAAATGAGGGTAAGACTAAGGATATGCTGTCAACACGAAAGGACACACAACGTCGACGATGTTAATTCTGACAACATCAAGAATTACTTTTGCCAACTGTTTCTTGGGGGTAAAAAGACAATTTAGTAGTAAAGCCCTCACTCGAACTATTAAGGAGATCCTATATAAGAGCCTGACAATCCCATCCTGCGGATGAAAAATATCCTTGGTCGATTCGAGAGAAAAATTCTTCGAAAAATCTTCGGTCAGTTTGCGATGACGGGCTATGGAGACGAAGATTTAACTATGAACTATACGAGCTGTATAGCGACATACCCCTGGCCAATTGGACTTTTAATATAACCAGGACATGTAGATCGAATGGACACCAATACTCCGGCGCAGAGAGTCTTCGATTCCCAGCCATACGTAAGACACAATAGAGGAAGACCTCACCTTATGTGGCGCGCACAAGTAGAAACCGACCTAAACCAACTTGGAGTGCTCCAACATAACCCACGCCATGGGTCAAATTCAGCCAAATTTAAGTACCAGAATCATGAAAAAATGGAAAATTCGGATGCCACCTAGAGAAGCCGAGGCGGAACTTTGAACGATGTAATATTGCGTCGATAGGCCTTACAAACGAATAAAAAAAATCGATGATATCTCACAAACGTTTTGTTTTATTTAAATTTGGAATCGCAACTATCTGGCAAGATCAAAAAATCATCTACAGGAATGTAAATCAAAATCGAGCTAAATATATAGAAGTACCCATGCACTACATCCGTGCAGCGTCCCGTAGAACATTCAGTTGACGTCCCATTTCCGTCAGTTTCGAATAATGACCAAATATCTGAACCTTTTCTGTTGAACATTTCCTCAGTTTACAATGGAACAGATTAAAGCAGGTGATTTTGATGATCTCCAAATCTGACATCTTACGAAAGATAAAAAAAAAATACAGACTCCATGTCTGAGCTTGAATCAAATGTTTGGATAAGTTTTGCCTCAGTAATGAAATCCAAAATCAGATCATAACCAATGATCCTGCATCAAAAATGTACCGAAAAACGTTTTTTACTAAATTTTAAAATTTTTAATTTTTTTCAAAATGTTTGCAGTTGTTTTCCTCCACTGTACAAGAATCCTATATACCAAATTTCATTCTCCTAGCTCAAAATTTAAGGCCCAAACATATGAGAAGGCTACAATCCGCTGTGCGGATCGTTGAATACCCCATCCCATCCTTAAAATTAATATCTCCAAAAAGTGGGCTTCATGGTCCTATAATATAGAAAATG
The DNA here is from genome assembly GCA_932526625.1 of Rhingia campestris. Taxonomy (NCBI): domain Eukaryota; kingdom Metazoa; phylum Arthropoda; class Insecta; order Diptera; family Syrphidae; genus Rhingia; species Rhingia campestris. The sequence continues at coordinate 99,282,326 of OW052182.1, forward strand.
ACATTGTCACAACATATTGTTCAATAAGTTTATCAGAATCTTTTGTTGTTTGACAAAAAAACATCGTTTTCCTCCGGCATATGCTATGGGGTAGGGTATACAAACGGTTTTTGTAAGAAAATTCCCCCAAAAAGTGGAAAATTGTGCATCAAAATCAGACCAGAAAACGTTTTTTTATAAAAAAAAAACGCCCCCAAAAAGTGGGGGTTGCATAAAACTTTATACTGACGAAATATAGATATTACGATTCTCTAAATATGCTGCTCAGACACTTTTTTTTAAATTCTTTACGGTTTGGCCAAAAAATACGTTTTCTTAAAAAGGAGGCGTGGCAGTGGGCGGATTTAAAAAAATGTACACTTGTTCTGGTGGCACGGACAAGCTCTAAATTAAAGGCCCAAAAATCGGTGACGAACATACAGACGGATGGACAGACAGACAGACAGACAGACAGACAGACAGACAGACAGACAGACAGACAGACAGACAGACAGACAGACAGACATGGCTAATTCGACTCAGCTAGCGTTTCTGAGTCGATCCATATACTTTGAGGTACCTCAAATTATTTCTCTATGTAACAAACTAAGTATTAAAACTAATATACCCCTATGGGATAGGGTATAAAAATCGGTGATATACAGACGGATGGATGGATGGATGGACGGACGGACAGACAGACAGACATGACTTATTATACTCAGCTAGTGATTCTGAGTCGATCCATATACTTTGAGGTGTATGTAGCTAAATTATTATTTCTCAATGTTACAAACTATGTCCCAAACTAATATACCCCTATGGGATAGGGTATAAAAAATATGGGATGCTATATGAATATGAGTATTAAACTAAATAGTCACCTCGACAGGAGTCTAGGAGATCTGAGCGTGAAGCAGAGAGATCAAATCAAATACGCATATGATCTCTAACTATTGTTGGTCTCGGATGTGTACTTTTTCTAAGTCTGCCCTTAAGAAAAAAGCTTTAAAACGAAGTTATTTGGAAAATAATATTTGGTCTTACTTTTTACTAAAGTGTTTCTTCACAAGTACAGGTTTAGTTGTTTCCTTTACATAAATCAGCTATAACTAGAAACCTAGATCGAAAACTAGATCTGATAAAAAAGAAGTTCTTATATATTTTTAATTAGTAAATTTTCAGTAATCAGCAACAGCTAAACATTTTCAGGCAACAGATATTGTGTAAACTAGTGTTATCTTTCGAATAAAGTAAATTTCATGTCATTTTAAAAAAGTCATCTTTGTTTTATTCCATTTCAAAGTTTTATACCTCTAAAAAAACACACTTAATGCAAAAATTTAAGAAACTCCAGGTTTGTCTCTGTTCTATGAACAGATTGTCATTTGAGAATAGGGTTTTATTACCAAACGTTACTTGCACAAACTAATTTCTTCAACTAACCAGTCCGCTCAAGTATCTAGACATTTTCTGATGGATTTCAGACAACCACTAGTTGTGTCATAACTACTCCAATTAACCGCAACCCTACTGGTCCGAATGTGGGGTTTATACATATCAACGTGATATAATAATGGACTTCCTCTGATTATAATTATATCATAACTTCAAACATGTTCTTAATTAGATTGATCTAAAACAGCTGACGACAAATGGCAACTACAATAGATGGTGGGGAATCATTTCTTGATTAGCATATAACTTAACATATCTACATCGACATTAAATATGCAAATCCTAGTTGAGGCAATTTAACGCATTTGTCATACCTACTTGCAATCAGAATCTAAACCCTTTGAAATTATTCATTCACACAGAATCACACTAATTAACAACACGTCACTAATCCGGACACTAAACTACCTATACCTGCATAAACATGAATCATGATGTACTCGCATACGCACCTTCATACCTAATTAAATAGGATTCGCATCTCACCGCACAACTCATTCGTTTGCATACATGCCGTTATTAAATATGCATCCCGTAGATAGGGTGTTCGCTAATCAGCAGCGTATGACGCGTGACCATCGGTATGTGTTCTGACACAAAGCCAAATAGGATTATCGCACAGCCAATTACTAAGAATGCACATCCTGAAATCCTGCCACAGGTTGACAAGTAGGAGTAGAGTGCGAAATGCTGTGGCGTACAACAAAAACCACTGGGGTTATGGTGTTACTTTCATAATCATAATTGTTGCGAGAATTACGAAAATGATTTTTACTGAAGTTGTATACTTTTTTATTAAGTGAAGCTTATCATATGAAAGATTTAAGCTTGGAACATTTAGAGTAAAGTCCCGCATTTCACAATGTTGTTGTCCCGTATCATAAAGTGTCCCGCAAAATATCCCTCACTAACAAACTTGTTGTGCAAAGTCCCCCAAAATTATAAATATACACAATCTTTAAATAATGCAGCACTACCTGTAAGAAGTGATTTTACAATAATGCACATGTAGACTCTGCTTAAAAATATTACATACTTCACATTTTGGTTTGACGTTGCTGTCAAAACAAAATTATAGAACAGCGTTCGTACTTTCGGTTTAATTTTGTCTCCTTTTCCAAACAAATGTTTTTTTGTTTTATTTGTGGAAGTAAATATTTTTTTACAAACTGAGTCGAAAAAGTATCATAAGAAGATAAACTCTTTGATTTTTTTAAAAAACCAAAAAGTGCAAATTCACTAAAGAGATGCAGAAAGAATTCGGTTTCATAAAGCCAACAATCAAAGATACTCTTAGTCTTGTTAGATGCAATATTTGTGGCAGTGAGTTTTTCATTGCTTCTGGAGGAAAAATGACATTACGCGACATATTAAGTCCGATAAACATTAACAAAAATCAGGATCAATGGGAACAATAAGAGTCGACACTTTTTTTTCGGAAGTCCGAGTTTGGTGAAATCGAAAAAGAATTGGCAACATCTGAAACCGTCATGTGTCTGAAGAGCATATTTAGACAATCTCAATATCTATATTTCGTCCATATAAAGTTTTTTGCCACGCCCAATTTTTGGGGGTGTTTTTAGTACAAAAAAAAAGCTTTTTTTTTAAGGATGGGATGGGATAGGGTTTTAAAAGATCCGCACAGCGGATTGTAGCTTTCTCATAATTTTTTATAATTACAGATTTATACTTATAGGTGATTTTAATACGACTAGTGCGGTTTAAATAATATGTACAGTAGAAATCGGTTATAACGATATAGATGGGAATTTAAAATTTCATCGTGATATCCGGTAGGTACAATGAAAATAAAATAAAAAAATAAAACTTTATTAAAAAAAAAGTTTCAAATGTTTAAGAAAATTGTTGATGAAAGAAATCACTAATATGTGATTGATTTGCAACGGGTGGTTAAATTTTAAGGGCCGATGTTGAATGTGAACCACACCTAAACGTCAATTTTTTTTTCTGCATTTCATTTGACATTTCTCAATTTCAGCCCAACTCAATGTGAATTATGGAAGATACACAATCGGACAACGCCTTAAAGTTATTCAGTCTTATTATGAAAATAGGCGTTCAAATCAAAATACATATCGTGCACTTCGTAATTTGTTCGGTCAATTTAATCGTCCAAATGTGCGTACGAACGGAAAAATAGTGCAAAAATTTGAGCAAACCTGGTCTGTAGGAGATGTGTAACACCAGTTCATGCTCGTACAGCTCGTACTGCAGCAAATATTGCTGCTGTTCGCGATAGTGTGGCTGAAGAGCCGTCCACCTCAACTCGTCGTCGTGCCCAACAATTGCACCTCTCACGATCGTCGTTGATGAACATTATGCAAAAAGACTTGCATTTGCACGCTTACAAGCTGCAATTGTCTCAAGAACTAAAGCCTCTTGACCATTTCAAGCGTCGTCAATGGTCAGAATGGTGGCAAGAAATGGCAACAGTGGATGATCAATTTTCGAAGAAAATCATCTTCAGTGATGAGGCACATTTTCACCGCAGTGGATTCGTCAATAAGCAGAATTGCAGCTTTTGGGCGATTGATAATCCAAGAGTGATTGTCGAAAAACCAATGCACCCACAAAGAGTGACTGTTTGGTGCGGTTTATGGGCTGGCGGCATCATCGGGCCGTATTTTTTTTTGTTACTGTGAATGGTGTTCGCTATCGTGAGATGATAACGAACTTTTTATGGCCCGAATTGGAAGATATGGATGTGGATTATATGCCACACAGCTAACGAAACAATGGCCCGATAACAATCGCCATTGACTGTAACGGCCACTCCTTGCTCATTTTCGAAGAAAAATGACCCAATTATGCCTCTGGACCAAAATCCGCACCAAACAGTGACTCGTTTTGGGTGTATCGGCTTTTCAATGTATGCGTGCGGGTTTTCTGTGCCCCAAATGCAAAAGTTTTGCTTGTTTACCTACCCGCCAAGATCAAAATGAGCTTCATCTGAAAAGATGATTTTTTTGGCAAAATCGGCATTTTCTCTAAGTCGATCGCAGGCCCACTTAGCGAAGCGAAAACGCATTGGATGGTCAGTTGGCTTCAACTCCTGAACCAATTGGACTTTGTATGGCGTCATACCAAGGTCTTTATGCAAAATTCGTCTCAATGATGTCTCCGAAATGTTCAATTGTTGAGAACGACGGTGAATTGATGTTGATGGCGCTTCACGCACACTTTCTGCCACAGCAGCAATATTCTCGGGTGTACGCACTGTTTTTGGCTTTTCACGCTTTGGTTTATCGATGAGGATGTCAGTTTCTATAATTTTTTTCTCTTCTTCCAAAATCCGTACGCAATTTTCGCACACATTCTGCAACATTACCATGATTTTCCAAGTAATGTCGCAATATTTCCCAGCGTTGTTCAAGCGTATACACAACCATATTCGTTCAGCGGAAGTATAAAACTAATTATCTGTCAAATCAGATATGAGCAAAGTGTTACCATTCACGAAATAAGCACTAGTTGAAAAAAAAACGTTAGATGGCGGACCCGTTATAAGTTGACGAGGTAGGATACTCGCTGTTTAATCAATGTCGGTAACGATCTCACCGAAACATTGAATCTTTAGATAAAGTTGTGCAAGGTGTAATGTGGCTTCGTTAGTTAAGTTTTGGCCCAAGTCGCTAAATTATTTTGGATTTAAGGATTTCTGGTCGTATCAGGAACATTAAAATGCTTAGCGTTTGCATTGCCTGGCGCGATGGAATGATAGAATTTTTGAAGGTTCACATTACCTTACACCCTAATCCAGGTATTTCACCACTGGCTCCGATTGGATTACAAACTTCCCCTTTTTTCGTAAGGTGTCCAAACCATTTAAAACCACACTTTCGAATCCGCACCACACCCATAACACCTTCTACCTGCACAATAAATCCCACAAAGTACTGCAGGATAAAGTCCGCCGGGCTCTATAAACCCTATGTCCGCGCAATGACTATGCTAATTGAAGTTTAAATTAATTTAGATCGTTCCCATGGCTTCCATAATTATACTCCAACTAGGAGCGTCCATAAACCATAGTCCTAGATCCCTATAGGGGTGTTGGTGGGTGGCCGAACCCATTTGAGGACATTTGCCTCGCTTCTGGGTTATTTTATATATTATATTCCCATCTCGTATTTTTTTTTTAAATGGAAACTATCCAGAGGAATGCGAGTAAAGTTTGCCCACCATAGCAACGCTTAGAGAGTTGGAAACAACGAGCGGAGGACGAACAGAAAAAAAATCGGAATAATTTAATTTCTCCCTTCCAGTTAAATGGCTTCCACTCGAGATTATTCTTGGTTTTATGTCAATGGTTGCAACAAAGAATGCGGAGATTTTTGGAGGCCACACATACAATCTCAGTCGAACTTTGCCAGCCGGGAGTTAATTAAAGAAGAGTCGGGAACAAAAACATAGGCACAGACATAGTCAGACAAGGACGATTTAATGAAGGTTTTTGGTATATCGGTACGTTAGCAGCCGGAGAACGATGAAGTTTCGTTGTCAAGTCGCCGGGATGGGTCGGTTGGGTGGATGAGGGTGTCAAATGAACGGATTATTAGATTAGAATTAACTAAGGCCATTTTGTGGCCATGACAGTGGCCTTAGATGTAGAAAATAGAGGATGACTAAATTGAGTTAAGTTTGTTGGCGTTATCTTGTGGTGGTGCTTTGGAGGTTAATAATGGCAGCTCTGGTAATAGAGTTATATACCAAGTAAAATAGTGGAATGTTGAGTTACGAGATAACGTACGAGTTTTATAGGAGATGGAACATGTGAGCTTTTTTTTATATCTAAGAGAATAAATAAAATACTATCCGATCCGATTTTGTGAAAATCCATCACCTGTGTTAACCTATGCACATAAAAACAAAGAAAATTTGCGGTTCTAAAGCACTAGCTGTTTATGAAACAGTCATTATACTTTTTTTTAGATAAGAACGCCTCGAACTTTCGCAGTGGATGGTGAGTGCTAGAGAATCATAATCAATAAATTGTTAATTCCTCAATTGAATTCAACGGTGCAAACTGGAAGAGATACAACCTTTATTGCAACAAGGCAAAAGCGAATGGTTCGTAATAAATTTAAAGTCAAAGATTGCTTTTAATAAAAAAAAATTTCTCCAAACTATGGCAGCTCTTACTTAAGAAGGGCATCAGTCAAAAAATGGAGAATTAAACGCCAGAAAGTCTGAAGAATATTTTTTTTTATACACTATCAGATCTGTGTCGTAGCGAGCTTAATACAAGCGCATCTACGAGCAGAGATTTGCCACAGCATATAAAATGCATCCACAGGCTCATCATTTAGTGCATTTGTTAGTGGGACATAACAAAACACTGAAGTTAGTTTGACGTCACTAACAAAATCAATAAACGATGAAATTATTATTAACAAAACAAGAAAAAAAATAGACATACACTTATTACGACTCTAGAATACAATTACGCAAAGTGTTTTTTAAACTACTTTTACTAACATGCAGTTCAACTACATCGCTATTTTTATTGTAAACTCTACTCATGCGACTTATAGCCTCATGCATACCATAGTTGTATTTATGATTAGGTATATGTAAAATATTTAGTCTACGAAGGTTATAGGAACCTCCACGGGTATTAAAACCAATAGCACTTAAAAGATCAGGAGCATCTATTTGTCCTGATAATATTTGGTGTAAGAAGACCATGTCATTGTTAAGTCTACGTTGAGACAAAGGCAACAACTGCAGCAGTTTAATTCGACACCTATACGGAGGCAAATTGTGTACATCATCCCATGGAAGTCCTCTCAAAGCAAATCTTATAAATTTGCGTTGGACTGCCTCAATTCTATTTGAGTGAACGACATAGAAGGGTGTCCACACCTGTGAGGCATACTCCAAGTGAGGGCGCACTAGACAATTATATAACGAAAGGGTGACATAAGGATCATTGAACTCTTTTGACCACCTTTTTATAAATCCCAACATAGAGTTGGATTGGCGATAACGTTTATGTGTTTATTAAACTCCAATTTAGGATCAAAATAAACACCAAGATCTTTAAAACTGTCTATACGACAGAGAGTGTGCCCCGACAGAGTATAACTGAAATTGGACGGAATACGTTTTCGTGAAAATGACATATGCTGGCACTTAGTGGGGTTCAGATTCAAACCGTTTTTAAAACACCATGTTGTAAAGCTATTCAAATCGGTTTGAAGTGAAAGCGAATCGCTTGGATCTCCTACACATTTGAAAATTTTCATGTCATCAGCATATATCAGTATTTTGCTCTCTCGAATACAAGCTTTTGCATCGTTAATAGCAAGAATAAATAAGATAGGGCCTAAATGACTACCTTGGGGTACTCCAGATTGGGCAACAAAAGGGTTGGATTTAGAGCCTCTAAATTTTACCTGATAAGTTCTTAGTGAGAGATATGATTGAACCCAATTTATGAAACCTGGAGGGAAACCATAAACCTTAAGTTTATAAATTATGATGTTATGTGATAACTGGTCAAAAGCTTTGGAAAAGTCAGTGTATATACAATCGACCTCTTTTTTATTTTCCAAACTATTGGAACAATGATGCATAAAAGTTAAGAGATTGGTGACAGTGGATCTATTTTTTACAAAGCCATGCTGCTCTTTACAGATAATGTTTCGACACAGGAATACCAATTTATCACAAATAATATGTTCAAATAACTTAGGAATTCAAGAGAGTTTTGAAATAGGTCTGTAATTAGAAATGTCTCCTCGTTCACCTTTTTTAAAAACAGGTGTAATAAATGCATTTTTCCATTGAGTTGGGAATACTCCTGTGGCAAGGGAGCTTTCAAACATATACTTAAGGTATGGCAAAAGAGCATCTTTGCATTGCTTTACGACTATTGGTGGGATTCCATCGGGCCCAGCAGAATAATCATTTTTTAATAAAGCGATATATTTAATTATTGTCTCATCGTCAAATGTGACGTTGCTGAAATTAACTTGAGAACAGTCATTGAGATAACTGAAATATTGTTCGTCTAAGACAAGAGGGGTATCAATAAATGATTTACTGAAATTCTCTGCGAATAAGTTAGATAAAATAATAGAGCTCGATATTTTTGAATTATTGTAAGAGAAGTTGGCTGGATATCCATCCGTTTTTCTCTTCGAATTGACAAAACTCCAAAAGCGTTTTGGGTCACTTTTAAGAGCGTTCTCCATATTGGCTATATAGCCATTATATAAACTATTTGACATCGCAGAGAATTCCTTAAAATAATTCAGGTATTTATCATAGTCGTATTGATTCTGACTTTTAACAAAATTATTCCAGGCCCGGTTACGTATATTCCGAAGAGATTTAAGATCTTTCGTGTACCAAGGATGCTGGATTTGAGCATTCTTAGAATGCTTGACTGGGATAGTTCTATCCATGCAATCTTTTATTAGAAGATAGAATTTGTTAACAGCTTCTTCTAAATTGGAGAGGCTGTCAATATTAATATTCGAAAGCATTATTTCTTCGGATAGCCTTTGAAAGTTCGCCTTCCGAAAGTCAAAAGAGTACGAACGATCATACGAGTCAGAATGTTCGTACAGATGTCCGCCTATGTCAATAAAAATATCTAATGGAGGATGATTTTTGTCTATGTTAGTGATACTGGTACTAGATTCTAATACTGCAGTACTAACAGAGTCAGAAGAAAAAACTAAATCGAGAATTCGATTATTATGATTTTTTATACAGCTTGTTTGCTGTAAGTCAAATGATAAAATGTTATCAAGTAATGATAGCTCTTGTTGTGCAGAGACTTCTGATGGTATAAAATGAGCTTCTCCTTCCGAAGGCACCCATTCTATATGTGGTAAGTTGAAATCACCCAGCAACAAAATATTACTGTCACAACAAGATAAGTCAAAAATGTATTCTAAAGCCTTTGATAGCTCAGAATACAGAGTGCCAAGACGATAGGAGGGAATGTACGCATTTGCGACATAAAGGTATTTATTTCCAATAGTTATCTTAACACAAATTATTTCGGTATTAAGAATGAATGGAAAATCAATTTGCTCAGAGGTAAGGTGACTGCGAACCGCAGTAAGAACACCTCCTCCAAGCCCTTTTAGGTCATTTATGTGACGGTCATTCCTATATACTAAGAACTCATGATTAAAGAGTTCCGAGTCAAGTATACTGGCGTTAAGCCACGTTTCGGTTAAGGAGAATATGTCGTGTGAAAAGGCTTGAGAGTTTAGAAATATATTTTTTGCTTTTGTTCGGAGCCCTCTTACATTTTGGTAGTAGAGGGACAGTCGGTAGAGTTTTTTGGTGCTGAGCTTTTAATTCCGCGTTTAGCTCTCCGTGGCTTAAACTCATTGACAATAGTATTTACGGGCCATGAGTTAGTGTCACATACTTTTTCGAAAAGATTTGGTGGTACAACTATTTTAAATGAAGAAACGAAACTTTCCGGTTTACTAATTTTGGTACATTTAATAGAGGTACCTGCGGGGACGAGGTTTGTTGAAACCAAGTGAGTCATCACATTTTCGGAGGAAGTACCTGGTTTCAATCTTGATATAAAAATCGATTTGGGTTTAGGAATCGATTCAATTGTAGATAATTCCGAAGTCAATAAAGGAATTAAAGTAGACGGGTTATTTGCTATATTGCGAGAAGTAAAAGAAGTCTCAGTCGGTGACGATCCTACCGACAAATTTGGATTCGAATTGGGTTTGTTTAGAATCTGACTTCTAAGGTTAGAGCGTTTAGCTCTTGGATTAGCCGATGATGAGTTCGCATCACGCTTTCGCTTTCCTTTAATAGCGACAACTTTATCATTGGCTACATGAGTCGGGGCAGATTGTATTATATCTGTATCAGTATACTTTTGGGTTTTGTGCTCTCCTATGGAAATATCTTGCTCCAATCTTGGCAAAGGCTCAGTAGATGTGGAAATATGACCGAGAAGAAGAAGAGAAGACCGATCCATTTTAAAAACTTCTCATGCCAACATTAGTCAACACCTCTCGTAAATGTCCACCAAATGCGGCGGCCACACAATTTCCAATAATTATAGACCAATTAGCTTATCTTCTTTCCTATTGAAAACACTTGAAAGACTACTAGACATCTATATACGTAGTAACTTGAATCCAGGGTACCTATCCCCAAACCAGCACGTCTATATCAAAGGCAAATCGGTACAAACTGCCCTACATGAGGTAGTCCAAACAATAGAAAAATCATTATGTTACAAATAATATACACTAGCAGTCTTCCTAGATATAGAAGGATCCTTCAACGTCAAAAAGGAAGCAATCGAGATAGCACTTGAAAAAGCAGGAATATACACTTTCATTAGCACCTGGATCATAACCATGCTCAAAGAACGTAGCATACGAGAATGGGGTTTCTGACTACAGCATCATATACCACGATTTTGATATTAAATATTGAATCAGAATACCAAGTAGAGATGAATGGTCGTCAAACAATGTGGTATCTAACAATGAAATTTCAATCTATATCGATGGGTCTAAAATGGAAATAGGAGTGGGCTCTGGGGTATACTCGCTAGCCACATAGCAAACTCGTGCAATGTATTTCACGCAGAGATAATAGCTATAATCGAAAAAACAGAATCGGCTAGAATATTGGACTTATCACAGGAGCATATCTCCATTGACGTAGATAATCAAGCGGCCATAAAAGCTCTGACATCCAATATAATTAAACCACGTGTAGTTAGACGCTGCCGCACAGAGCTAAAGGCTCAATGTAACCAGGATAAGGTCCCAATTATCTGGACGCCAGGACATAATAACATTCAAGGAAATGAGAAGGCAGACGAGGATCGTCTAGCTGCATCACCTTATCTGACAGTAGGGTTAGACCCCACTGCCTTCATCCCAAAGATGCTTTCTTGTGTAAGTATGGCCACTGCGTTCATGGGAACGAATGTATTATTCAGTTGAACGCCAAAGTACAGTTTAAGAACCTTTTACGAGCAATATTTAAACCAAAATTGTGTGGTTAAAGCAAAGTATTTTATCAATACATGCTTATTCATCAATAAATTGTGACATTTCAAGTCGTTGATATGCGAGGACCTTAAGGCCCGTTTGCTGATACGAAACATAAATATTTATGTTCAACATGAACCCTTAAGTGACACATAGTGCTTTGCACCAATCGTAAACTGAAACATAGAAATCCTGATGTTGAACATAACCTAGGTGGAAGAAAAAGTGGCCCCTAAGATATTTATGTCAAACATAAATTTACATTTACTGTTATTTAGGCGCTATCTGTCCAGAATAGTGAAGTGACTACTACGAAAGACAAATAATAAAAATGGATTTGAATTGTCGGACTTGATTGAAGATGACGTGGAAGATCTTCAAATTCTAGAAGTAGGAGTTCCTCGCTAAATTTACGAAAGAAATTAATATTTTTACTCTTTTGATGAGCTTTCTTTTAACAATAGATTTCGACTAACAAAGGAAATAACAATGGTTGGTTTGGATAAGATAGAATCATCTTTAGAATGTCCATCCAACAGGTAGGTATAGTTATGCAGTGCAACAATAGCTTTTGAACACAAATTATATAATATGTTTTCCTTTCCAGGAACAATTCTATCGCTCCTATTAACCAACTTTTGGTTGCTTTGCGTTTTTTTTTTTGCAACGGGAAACCATCTCTTAAGTATAGCCGATTTCGGTGGAATGCATGTCTCAGCAGTTTCGAGAGTGTTTTTGAAAGTTTCGAGAGCAATAGCTGGACTTGGAAATTATTTTATAAAATTTCCTGAAACTCCAGCTGATATTTCAAAAACCAAACGCGATTTTTTTGAAATAGCATCGCTTCCAAACGTAATTGGAGCCATTGACGGCACTCATGTTAAAATTCAGTCCCCCGGTAAATTAAGATTTAATATTGACTACAAAATTATTATCTATATGAATATTAAATTAAGGTGGTCTCGATGCAGAAGTTTTTCGAAACAGAAAAAGTTATTTCTCCATAAACGTTCAAGCGATTTGCAACGCTAAAATGATATTTACTAATGTGGTGGCTAGATGGCCTGGATCTACTCATGACGCAACAATTTTCAGTAATTGCAGGATACGAAATGTTTTGGAAAGACAATCAAGTGCCCACGCAGAATGTTTCCTATTGGGTAAGTTTCCTGGTTGGGTTTGAGTAGGAACTTTTTTTTTCATTTAATAGTTCTTTGAAAAAAAAAAACAGACACCACATCTCAATACAAGAAGAACAGTTGTATAATGAGTCTCAAATTCGTTCCAGAGGTGTAATCGAAAAAAACTTTTGGAATTTTAAAAAGAAGTTTTCCTGTTTTGGCTAATTGTGTCCGATTAAAATTGAGTACTGTATTAACAATTATCATTGCGACCTGCACTTTGCACAATATAATGAGGCATAATGGTATATTTGATGATCCTCCTGAAAGTTTCAACTTTACTGACGAAGATCTACAACGCGTTATTACTGCTGGGCAGATAGATAATGAAAATTCTTCCCCAATCAATAATTCAACCTCGAACTCCTTAAATTTGAATATGCAAAAGCGTGTGAATTTGATCAATCAGTATTTTGCAGGATTGTAAACATAATTTCAAAAACTAAGCAAAATAAATACAAATATGCACAACGTTCAACTCAAAAAAACAGTTTTATTTTACTCAGTCAAAAGTAACACAAAATAACTTATTTACGGAGACATAAAAACATAAAAGATAAATAAACGAGTGGTAGGTGCACGACTGGGTCGTACGCAACTTTCTCTTTCACAGCGAGTTGGGTTAGTTAATGCTAAAAATTAGAAAAAATTTCGAAATGTGAGTATACGAACGTTTACTCCGAAATTTGAAGGAATCGGTGTCTATGTGAAAAATAATTAATTTTCGTTATTGGCCAAAACTGAAAATTCCGTTTAGTGATAGTTTGGCTAAAACTAATTATGTGGAATTGTTTAAAACTATAATAGTAGTATATATATTAAATTTCATTCAATTTGACATAATAGTTTGCGAGAAATTAACAATTTTCTTTATATGGCCTGAACGACAAAATCCGTTATATGGATTTTCTCGAAAAAAACTGGGTATGCAGTTTAGTTGGAACTAATATGTTTATAGTATGTATAAAGTTTAATCAAAATCGTTAGAGCCAGGTACCGTTAATAACATGGCTAAAAGCAAACAAAAAAAATGGCCTAGAATTATGACCAAAACAAGCTTGGATACGAAGTTTGAAGAAAATCGGCCAAGCCGTTTAGGCTGGGGAGACCATTACGAACAGACGGAACGACGCACGGACCGACGTACGGAATTCCAAAAAAAAAACACTTTTTTTGGTTCCGCTATCATCGTAATGTTAGAATCAATCAAAATCTCGAGGTCGAAAATTTTCACGAAAACAATATCTTTCTCTTCGAAAGAGAAAGTTAAAAATATTTTGGAACATACAAACTTTTTAAAGGCAAAATATATATAACAGTTGGAGGGACTTAAATAGTATTTTTGATTTAAATGTTGACAACATCATTGTCTATTAAGTTTTTCACATTTTTAACTTTCTCTTACAAAGAGAAAGATATTGTTTTCGTGAAAATTTTCGACCTCGAGATTTTGATTGATTCTAACATTACGATGATAGCGGAGCCTAAAAAAGTGGTTTTTGGAATTCCGTCCGTCGGTCCGTCGGTTCGTTGGTCCGTCGGTCCGTCTGTCCGTAATGGTCTCCTCAGCCTAAACGGCTTGGCCGATTTTCTTCAAACTTCGTATCCAAGCTTGTTTTGGTCATAATTCTAGGCCATTTTTTTTGTTTGCTTTTAGCCATGTTATTAACGGTACCTGGCTCTAACGATTTTGATTAAACTTTATACATACTATAAACATATTAGTTCCAACTAAACTGCATACCCAGTTTTTTCGAGAAAATCCATATAACGGATTTTGTCATTCAGGCCATATAAAGAAAATTGTTAATTTCTCGCAAACTACTACGTCAAATTGAATGAAATTTAATATATATACTACTATAATAGTTTTAAACAATTCCACATAATTAGTTTTAGCCCAACTATCACTAAACGGAATTTTCAGTTTTGGCCAATAACGAAAATTAATTATTTTTCATAGACACCGATTCCTTCAAATTTCGGAGTAAACGTTCGTATAATCACATTTCGACATTTTATATAATTTTTAGCATTAATAATCAAAATGCGCACTATTTGATCTAACACCCAACTCGCTGTGAAAGAGAAAGTTGCGTACGACCCAGTCGTGCACCCACCACTCGTTTTTTTAATTTGATTATACTAAATGTGGTTGATAGTTGGCGGATTTTGTAAAATCCTTTACTGAAGGGTCATAGACTGTTAACAAACAGATGGGCGGGCAGACGGGTCAGATTTTATGCAAATAGTGTACATTTCAATTTTTCAATTAAGAGATTTTATTCACACATTTGTATTTACAATAGTTGTTTACCTACAAAGCGAAGTGCTTATCTGCAGGTTGTGCACAATTTTAATGTTACTTTGAAGTGATTTAAATTTTCAAAATTATTTTGTTATGAACATACATTTAAACGAGTGGTGGGTGCACGACTGGGTCGTACGCAACTTTCTCTTTCACAGCAAGTTGGGCGTTAGATCTTATCATAAGCATTTTGATTATTGATGCTAAAATGATATAAATAATGTCGAAATGTATATATACGAATTTTTACTCCAAAATTTGAAGGAATCGATGTCAATGTGAAAAATAATGATTTTCCGTTTTTGGCAAAACTGAAAATTCCGTTTAGTAATAGTTGGGCTAAAACTAATTATGTGGAATTGCTTCAAGCTATAATAGTAGTGTAGTAAATTTCATTCAATTTGACACAATAGTTTGCGAGATATTAACAATTTTCTTTATATGGCCTAAATGACAAAATCCGTTATATGGATTTTCTCGAAAAAACTGGGTATGCAGTTTTGTTGGAACTAATATGGTTATAGTATATATAAAGTTTAATCAAAATCGTTAGAGCCGTTTTCGAGAAAATTGAGGTTATGTGTAATTTTTATATGGCAGGTACCAGTTTTAACATGGCTAAAAGCAAACAAAAAAAATGGCCTAGAATTATGACCAAACCAAGCTTGGATACGAAGTTTGAAGAAAATCGGTCTAGCCGTTTAGGCTGGGGAGACCGTCACGGACAGACGGACCGACAGACCGACGGACGGAATTCCAAAAACCACTTTTTTAAGCTCCGCTATCATCGTAATGTTAGAATCAATCAAAATCTCGAGGTCGAAAATTTTCACGAAAACAATATCTTTCTCTTTGTAAGAGAAAGTTAAAAAGATTGTCAGTTAATGTCAGTTAAATAAAAACTCAATGTCTTTTAAGACACTTTTGGCATCTTTAGGTGTGCAGTCTTCTTTTTGTAATTTTTTTAATATTTCACTTTTAATTGCAATATCAAGTTCCAAAGAATTTCGCTTCAAGTCATGCTCAATACAGCTTTGATATTTTTTCTGAACTGCTTCTTCTTTCAAAGTATCATATTGTAGCTTGGCAAGTTCGATCTTGACCTTCGAAAGTTCGGAATACTAACGAGCCTGTTTCAACAATTTAAAAATAAAAATGGGCTGTTGTTACCTCATCTCTTTCAGTCACAATTCTTCTCTCCACCGATTTAGAAAAACTGGTATTTTCTAAGCTCGATTACAGTCTCAAAATCCACAACACATATCTTCGTGTGCTATGTACAATAACAACCCCAAGATTTCAATTTCAAAATACTAAAGGAGAACACTTTATTCCGTTTATTGATGTGGAATTGTTCCCCTTTTCTGATATTTTGTTAACGGATGGTTGGCATTATGAATCGAGTAGGTATTTTTTTTTTTGTTGCTCATACTCGATTTGCATTTTGTATAGATGAATTATACATTTAAAAAAAATTCAAATCATAAATTCTTCTAGTGGGTTATATAGGGATAGGTATTTTTTTCTGCTCTGGTACTGTAAAAGGGAAGCATGACGTGTGTGTATAAGTGTCCTAGATTATTATGCAGTCTCTGAATTCTGTTCAAATGATTTTTTGTGCCTGCTACATCCAGTGGAAATAACTAGAATTGTTCTGTATCTGCATTTATTTCACATGGTTCAATAGTTTTATAGAGGCAATCAGTCAAATGTTCAGCACTAAATATATGGAGTGGAGGCTTTTGATGACATACTCTATGAATTATATTTAAAGGGAAAAACTAGAGAAGTGCCTAGTTTAAAAAAAATATATATATTATCAAGTATACTTTTATGGTTCTAACGTACCTTTCGGGTCAAACTTACGTCATTAACTTTAGCTCCTATTATGTATTATTGTACTAGACTTTTTATACCATTAATCCCTTTTTTGCAGGTGTAGCTTTTTTTCTTTTTTCTCAAAGTTGGTTGGCTAAATTTTTTTTTTTAGAAAAATGCGCGTTCTGCAAACATGATCCTTAGTTACACTACGTAATACGCATACCGAAATTATTAGAAGCCTTGACAATAAAACTCATTAAATTGAAGTGCGCCTCTTTGCGTAGTCGGTACACGATATCTCTAAGTGTTTTTTTTTATATAAAAATAACTTGAAAAATGAAATTAAAGTGCTAAAATGCCTAAAACGGCTTGCAAAGGGGGAACACAATTGAAAAATGTTGTATTAAAATTTGGATCAGATTATTTTTCATCTAACGGAAAATTGCTTTTATTCAATTTGTGTGGTAAAAAAGGCAACGAAAAAAAATTATTAATCATCAAATCAAATGAGGGCTCAGTGGCGCGATGGTGAGTGCAATGAAATGCCGCGTAGAAGGTCTGGGTTCGATATTCCCAGCCGTAGCAACACCTTAATGATTTTTCGCTGGCCCTCCTCTTGTGATGATCTGACAAATCATGCGAGTAGTAATAATTGTCAGGAAAAGATTATCTCAACTTAGCCGTACGGAGTCGGCATAAAACAGGAGGCCCCGCCATCGTGCAAGAAGTACTCACGCACACATGAATGGTTGTGAGAAAGCTAGGCCCTGGGTAATAGCGAACCTGTTGCGCCAAAAATTTGTATTTTTTTTTTTGTATTTCGGAGTGTTCTTCAAAATTCGAGCACCGATGAAACGATAGACAAAGAACAGGGCGCTGTGTAACAAATGTAATTGTTCGGCCTTTGCGTGCATATGGTCGAGGGTACCTGTTCGGTTGCTGTGGCCAGATAAGATAAGTTTTTTAAGTTATTTTTGTTTATTTTGTTGAAATAAATTATTAAATTAAAATGAAACATTTTTTTTTTATCTACCACTTTTCTACCAACTTTTTTTTGGCTATATACCACTAATCTGTATTTCCCAAGTCCCATCACTGCTTAGGACCTTTGTTGTTTGCATTATTTGTGAACGATAGAGATTCAAGGGTCTCTTTCTGTAAGTGTCTGGGGTTTGCAGATGACTGGAAGTTTTTTTGTAGAGTCAATTCTGTAGCCGATTGCCATAAACTACAGATTGATATAGACGCAATTACCGATTGGTGTAATTGTAATAATTTGCAACTGAACTTAGGGAAATGTAAGGTTTCCTCATTTTTTCACATTAGGTGGCCTATATTCCATGGTTACTCCATAGGTGGACACGGAATAAATAGGGTTGAGGAAATTAAAGACTTGGGCGTTACGTTTGATCCGAAATTAAATTTCAATAAACACATAGACAGTACAATATCTAAAGCAAATTCCCTTCTTGGGTTTATTAAAAGGAACAGCAAGGATTTTTCAGACATACAAACTCTTAAAACCTTGCATTGTTCTTTAGTAAGATCTCTTTTAGAATACTGTTCTATTATTTGGTCACCAGCTTATCAGGTGCATATAAATCGTATTGAACATATACAAAAGTCTTTTTCAAGATATTGCCTTCGTCACTTTAATGGGTTAGTAGAAATGCCCAGTTATGAAGAAAGATGTCGGATAATAAACTTAAAGTCCTAAAAAAATGAGAAGACATATTCAGGACATAACATTTATAAAAGACATCGCTTCTGGAAGAATAAACTCAACGTTTCTACTGTCCAATCTTTCTTTTTACGTTCCGGGTATACCGTTACGTGCGCAGCGGTTGTTTTACGAACCTAATCATTCAACAAGCTATGGAAGGACTGAGCCTTTAACAAGGTGCATTAGGAGTTTTTTTTCTTAACAATAAATTAAGTTTTTTTCAGGATTTTTAATTTATTATTTTATTATAAATTTTGTAAAAATATATTTTTTTTTCTTACTTGAAGAGTTTTTTTTATATAGTTATATAGTCTGGAAGTTGTTATAATAATGGTAGACTTAAATAAATAAACAAATAAACAAATAGACTTGGATTCCAAACTTCCAGAAAATATTGATTTTAACAATGTTAATAGCATCAAATGGGCTTTACTCGTTTCAGCTGAGGAAGAAAGGTCATTTAGGTCCTCTAAGGCGCTTCTAAAAGACAAACGGAGAAGATTATTATCGGAAAATGTCAAAAACCTTTTGGTAGTTCAATGCTACTATAACTGAATATATGTAACATTCTCCTTCACTGCAAGGTAAGCATAAAATCAAATCCAAGTCATGCAACAACTTGACATTTTCATAGTTTGACCATATTTTGGTTGTTCATGTTAAAAATTACAAGAAAAATATTATGTAAACTATGATTATAAGAACTGCTATTTAGGAATTTATAGGAAATTGGTATCGATGGGAAATTTAATGATTATCCATTATTTGCCAAAACTTAAAAATCTATAAAAGAATAGTTGGGGCAAAACTAATTATGTGGAATTCTTCCACACAGTAAAAGTGATACATATATTTATTAAATTCCATTCAATTTGAAAGAAAAACATGAGAAGGCTACAATCTGCTGTGCGGATCGTTTAATACCCAATCCCATCCTATTCTAAACTTAATATCCCCAAAATGTGGGCTCTATGGCGATGGAATATAGAAAATGTAAATTACAGAACATATTCTTCACACAGTGAATCGAAATCTTTTATGGTTCGACACAAAAAACGTTTTTCTCGAGCATATGCTATAAATGGTTTATGTAAGAAAACGCCTCCAAAAAGTGGGCGTGTGTTAAAATGATCTATGGACGAAATGTTTATATTAACTATATTTAGTTTTTTTTTTCAAATTTCCTTAAAAAATTAACGAAAACCGTTTTTAACAGAAAAAGCCCCCAAAAAGTGGGCGTGGCAAAAAATGTTATATGGCCGATATATATCTATATTAAGATTGTCTAAATATCTCGTTCAAAAACTTTTTCAAAATTCCCTACCGTTTGACCAATAGAGAACGTTATTTTTAAAAGTGGGCGAGGCAGTGGGCGGATTTAGAAGATTTTTACAATTGTTCTGTAGGCAGTTAGGCACGAGGATCCTTTGTTTTAAATTTCATTATACTAGCTCAAAATTTAAGGCCTAAAAAACGGTGACGTACAAATGGACGTTTGAACGGACAGACCGACATGGCCATGGACATGATGACTTGGTTAGTAACATCCACCAACTTATAAGCCAAATCTGCTCGGATGAAAGTATGCCTGAAGAATGGAACCTCAGCATCGTTTGCCCAATCCACAAAAAAGGAGACCCTCTGAATTGCGCCAACTACAGAGGCATAAGTCTCCTCAGCATCGCCTACAAGATCCTATCTGCCGTTATATGTGAACGCCTGAAACCGTTTACCAACAACGGCCCTTATCAGTGTGGTTTTAGAACAGGAAAGTCCACAACCGATCAAATTTTCACACTTCGGCAGATCCTGGCAAAAACCCAAGAATTCCAAATCGATACCCACCACCTATTTATCGATTTCAAAGCCGCATAGGACAGCATTTATAGAGACGAACTATACAGAGCCATGTCTAGTTTTGGTACACCGCCCAAATTCGTCTGTTTGTGTAGGATGACGATGGAAAATTCTCGCTGATCCATCAAGGTCGGAAACGACCTCACCAACACATTCGATACCAAATAAAGGATTTAGGCAAGGCGATGCGCTGTCATGTGATTTCTTTAATTTGATTCTTGGGAGGATTGTGCAAAACTACCGAGCCAACACCAGAGGTACAATTTTACAAAATTCGGTGTAACTACTAGCATACGCCGACGATATTGACATCATTGGTAGTACTCAACGTGATGTCATAGCTACGTTTGCTAGTATAGAGAAGGAAGCGGCAAAAATGGGTTTCGCTGTAAATGAGGGTAAGACTAAGTATATGCTGTCCACACTAAAGGACACACAACATTGACGAATTGGACAGAACGTCAACATTAACAGATATAACTTTGAGGTAGAACGGGACTTTGTCTACACGTAGGTCAACACACAGGTCTGAGAACGCATCAATAATCGCATTCGTTTTGGCATTGTTGGTTAGTTAAATAGTGCAAGTTAGGACTTGGAGATATTGGTCGGCTCAATATAAGGTAAGAGATGATGATCAGTTACCATGTTTTTAATAGAAAGGGGATTATGAAAGCTTTTCTTCCTTCAAGGACGAAAACAACCTCTACTTTCGTTCTCGTCACAGGAAACTAGTCATAATGGTTATAATATCCAAGGTAGTAGGATGTCTTAGTCGTAACGGAGTTCCGCAGGCTAACCGGCTAGAGAAGAATGTCCTTGGAAATTAATGGTGTGATTTGAAAGTATTTTCTTCAGCCCTTATCTGATCGGAAAGTGAGTGTACAAAATTATGTCTATGGTTTGGATACCGGAAATTGTCTATTGACCGCATTAGGTAGGTATGTTTTTTTTTTTGAGTGGATTTGTGGAGATGATCCCGCATAGTCTGAAGGACTCCGATAGGTTTCTTATGTGGCCATAGAAGGTACGCCAAAATGTTTTTGGAGACGTTTATATTCTTACATCTCTCGTTAGCCGAGAAGAAAACAGAGATTGGAGTTCCGCCAGGCTGTACCAGGAGGTGGCTGGAAAAGATGATAGGCTTATGACTGTTTACACCCTATCCAATAGGGGTTATATTAGTTTTGACATCAAGTTTGTATCATAAGAAATAATTTCGATAGATACACCTTTATGTATATGGATCGACTCAGAATTGCTAGCTGAGTCTGTCTGTCTTTCCATCCGTCCGTCTGTGTGTCACCGATTTTATGGGTTTTAAATTTTGAGCTAGATTAATGAAATTTGGTATATAGACTCTCTGTTCGACGAGGCAGAACAACTGTAAAAATTTTCAAAATCGGCCACTGCCACGTCTATTTTTCAGAAAAACGTAACGTTGTGTTTGATCATACCGAGCAACATATGAAGAGCTATATTTCGTCAATATAAACGCCCGTAAAAAACGTTTTTTGGTATAATTTTAGAAAATTCGACAAAAATTTCGCATAGCGGATGGTACCTTTAATAAATATTCAAAAAGTAACTCACTTTGTTTGCTCTTGTTGGAACTGTATGATGAGCGTTGGCTTCACATCCAATGATAGGGACAATTTTGCACCCAGATTCCTTGGGTTTTCTTTAGTAATAGATTCCACATGGTGGGGAGCCAGATATGACAGAGTCCTGACTGTTGCAAGTAGAAGATATTTAAGAAGCTCTTTTTAAGAATAGATGATATAGGTTTACCTTCGTTTCTGACGTATTACGCATTTATCATATATGCTGTAATATCGCGTAGCCATCATAATGGTACTCCTTGGTATAGGCAAAATCCATATTTAGTGTCAATCTCGTCTTGAATTCCAAACCTGGAATGGAATCATAATTAACTATGGAAGGCTTATATAAACACAAAAATTAAAATATAGTGTGAGCGGGACCAAATGCAGTCTTCTTCTTCTTTCTTTCTAAAGAAAACCAAAGAATAGGAAATTGAAACAAGTATCTACAACCTAGTCGTGCAGTTCAAATTTGTATATCCTTTGTGTACTTTTGTCCAAGATAAAACTACTTCAAAAAAAGCAAAGGGTGCTACCCATTAAAAATATTTTTTTTTTTCATAAATATGATACAAAAAAAAACTTCAAAAACCCAAGATTTCTTATCTTTTGTAACTTTTGTACAACGAGGGGCCGTCATGACTCAGATGGGTATACTTCGATCCCCCGTTTAACTACAAAGAAATTATCCACAATAATCGCTACTTTTATACAGATTTGGGGATATTAGAGAACTTTTGGTCCATCGCCCTCACATATGCACTTAGGATACACTTTATGAGATCCATGATTGAATGCGTGCAAAAACTTTTTTGATTATCGTAATGTAGACCCGGCCGAAAAATTGTCCGGCAGCTATCTGTGCTTATACGGACAAAAAAGTTCTACCACATTATTGGAAAAAATTACTTTTACGCTTGGTGTGCGAGGGGGTTGTAGTCGTCTATAATGAATGGAAAAAGTCCAAGTGGGCTATTAGGCTAACAAGATAATGGAGGAATGATACATATGTGCTGGAGAATTGGAGATGCCGGTCAGGATGCGGTATATTAAGTAGTGGTGATAAAATTACCACATGCTGTTGCTTTGTATGGGACAAAGTTTTTAAGGGTGATTACTCCGATGGAATTAATTTGATGAAAGTTTTGTAATTCGATGATGGAATTGGAATAAAGTTGATTAGTATCTGCCCGCAAACGATGACACTTTTGGTTTTATATTGATTGGGTACTTTATACTCTTTGTAAGCGTATCTTTGGTTAGTAACTCACAAGTGATGTTGGTTTGGAAACAAAATTCGATTGCTCTGTGTTAGATAACACATTTGTTGTGCTATAAAAGCATTAGGGAAAAACAAAAACATGTGTATGATTGAAAAGGTAATTGAAGTTTAAGCAACAAGGTCGTAGTTAGTAAGAACAGCTTCCATAGAATCGGTTTTTTGCATCTTTTTGATTGACAGTTCTATACAATATCAAGAAGGGCGAGCTAAGCGACGAAGTATAAGAACGCAAGTACTAAGTGGATCTATTTTTGACTCTGCTGACAACCCCAAACAAGATTGAATTACAAAAATACTACTTAGAAACTTTTAGTTGTTTTGTTCATCATCCCATGCCCTTATGTCGGTGAGATCAGTTTAATGCATGATATATGAATAAAGGTCGAAAGGTTTCTGCAAAAGTTATTTTTTTTTAAATAAAGATTTATTAGTTTTCTAATTGCAATGATGTAATATCCTGCTAGGTAGTTAATGCGTTGTATTTCTAAGCGCGTGGTCTATGGTTCAAATCCCGAAGTTAACAACACACAAACATCCAAGAGGATGTTTACAAATTTTTCTTGTATATCTGAATTCACCACAAATTCGATCTTCAATGATTCTATCTAACGCAATCGCGCCATCGAACGATCGCATGGAATTCCATACAGAAAAGTGAAATTATGAGAATGATAATAAGAAGAAAGGAAGTCAAGGAAACAGTAAAACTCAAGGTTTCAATTGCCCAAGCTCTTTCAAAGAAGTTCTTTTTCTCTTGTACCTCATGAAGTAAAGTACTCTATACTTCCAATATATAATAAGTGTATACTTGAATCACATATTTTTGATAAAGTTTAGTGATTGGTTTTATTAAAATTTTAAAAATTAAATAACTTGGATAACTAAGGTACGAAACCCATTATTGCTATTCAAATCATTGGTATTATCCATAAGTTATTCTCCTTGTTTTTGTAGCCCATTTAATTCATGTTTAGTGGGGGGGTCTCGACGCGATTCCGAGAAAAATCTAGTGCACTACGTCAAACCCTATCACATCGAGAAAAAAAGAGAAAAAGAAAAGGCGCATCAGCGCCAATACTAGTTTCGTCTGCTTACTCCCCCCCCCCAAAACTTCACCAAGCAGCTCTAAAGCATTAAAACAATCATCGATTCACGCGAGTGCATGCAATTGCAAAGCCTCCGGGAATCTCTTGATTCCAGTTGGGAAAATTCCCCTTAAAGATCCAGACCTCTGGCCCATAAACTTAACAAATGGTCAACAAAGTTCTACAGCTAAATTCATTGCTAAAGAAGATAACTGGATTGCTCTCTTTTATGTGGAGTTCCTATACGATCTTTGCTAAGTGGTACACATGTTTCCAAGTAAACAACTTCTGGCAGTTATCACCAGAGTAAGCATTTTCAGTACGAGAAAGGTTGTCGAAATACATCGTGGCGAGCTGGATTAAACTGAGATGTTAAAGAAGATAGCGGAGCAGAGTAAAAAGAAAAAAAAAAAACAAATTCTGTGTTGTGTATTAAGTGTAATTTGTGACTGTCCTTTGTGTAAAAAAAATTGTTCGAATTATAAAAAAAAAAATTTAGATTACTAAATATTCAAAAAAACAAAAAAAAAATATTGTATTGCACAATTAATCTAAATCTTAAAGCTAATGACTAGAATTGATATCACAAGTAGTTACAAATTATGAAATCGTTTTAATTTGATTACTAAAGATTAATTTTTATATTTCGTTGGAAGGTAATAAGGTGGATCGTGGAAATTGTGCACAATCTCTAACGACAAGAGAATTAACCGGATTTGGGGATCATTTTTTTTTTTTGGAGTTTTCAGATCATCACATCCTTATTGGATTTATTCAAGTAAGTGATATCAATTTCAATTTTACGTCAAATTTTCATTGCTGCCCTAAGGTAAATGTTTTAAATATCTACCAAGATTAATTACTGTATAATTGAAGTAATAGTGAGACAATAGAAATAATCAAACTTAAATTGAATTGAATCTTAAACTATCTTGTTGCAATATTTTTTTTGGAAATTATAATAATTTGGGAAATGAATTTAAAAACGTATTTATATGAAAAATAAAATGTATAATTATTTAAAAATGGAATCATAGGCGTATTTCATATGTGGTTGAGCATGGTTGAGTTCGCAGATAATGATTCATAAATAACAGGGTAGTAAAACTACCCACATCAATTAAGGGACATCACCAAATATCGGATACTAGTGTTGTCAAGGAGTTTTCATAAGAAAAGTAGGGTGGGAAAATGTATCTTATCAACATTACATCATCGTTGAATATTGAAGGAGTTCAATAGTTTCAAAAGCATTTATAGTTTGTATGTTTAAGTAATACCTTGGTATGAGTAAGCTTATTTCTAGTGTTGTTTCGACTATTGTTAGGGCAAGAACCACCCCAATCCGGCGAGCTTAGCCGTGCCATGTCGCCAGCATGCCAAGGACAGCCCTGAGATAGGAGTATAGGTGTAGTACGAAATTGTTTTGCACATCTTTTATTATAAAAATAGAACAACATTACAGTTTTTCAAATTAAACGTTCGGAATTGGCTTAAAAATGGATGTCCAGGTCTTTGTGACTAAATCTAGTTTCGGGGCCATGTATGGACCATTTATGGCAGATCTTTAAATTTGTTTTCCTTGTGCAACCACTTACCACTAACATCATTTGCCTTCAACTTAAGCTCATAAAAAAAAATCTCCAGATTCAGGAGAGATGTGCATTCCGAGCCTGACAATCTTTCTATAATTAACAAACCAGATCATTTACTACACGTTGAAGGGGAACTTTTTATACTCTCTGAATAGTTCGAAAATGGAAAAATAATTTTATTGGGGACGAATTGAAGCTTTAGACTGCTGATTGACTCAAACTTCTGGCTAATGGAGGGAGTTTTAATGTGATCCCTAGATTTTGCGGCAGCTTTTTACTAAATTCCCTTAAATTCTGGGAAAAAAGAAATCGTATCTGCTGCAAATATTTTTTTCCATCGGCAGCATTCCAAAAGGATGGTGAAGAAATAATCAACACCATAAATTGTTTTATGAATATACACATCATTAATTAGGAAAATAGTATCGATAGATGTAGCGACGGAGAAGACGCAGCAATCGTAGAAAAGGTTTAATGGGTCGTGTCAACAATTAAAAACATTGCGTCAGGAAGTAACAGCAGTCATTGTATTTTGCATCGTTATGCACTTGTGGTAAGACTAATGCCAACTGATTTAAAAAAGTACTTGATGAAGCTGTGATTTAAAATTTCATAAAAATTCGTCCTCTCCAATTGTTCAAAAGTGTGCAAAGATATGGGAAGTCAATACGAATCACTTCTTCTGCACACGGATATAAGATGGCTTTACAGAGGAAATGCTGTATTTAGATTATTTTAGCTTCGTGTTGAGATAAAAGTTTTCCAACTGGACAAACAAATGTCTTCATCCTTTTTTTTCGAAAATGTCTGCAATACATCAAAGACATTTTCGAAAAGTTTAACGAAGCTGCTACTGCTTTGTAGGGAAATCCATATCAGTATTTTTTATGAGAGACAAACTGTCAGCTCTAAAGTGAAAAAAGAATTTCTAGCTTACAGAACAGAAGAACAATGTTGAATGTTTTCCAGTTTTTCATGAATTCTCGCAAGGGAACATGCTAAAACTCAGAGCGGATATTGGCGATGTCGCTGGACATTTGGTAAGTGTAGAAAGATCTTTATTAGATTACTATCCAGATAAGAAAATTCACATCGTTTGGGTTCAAAATCCATTGCTAATAAAACCCAGCCTACGACACTAAGTATTCCGGAAAACGTGTCTCTTACAGATCTCCAGAGTTCTGCTTAATCACATGTAAAGTGTCCGCCAAATAACTTTTTTTTTGAAAGTGCTATAAAAAAAAAACTACTGAATATTTTCTCAAATTTCTTTTTTTATTTGAAAGTACAATCCTTCCGGTTAATGGAAAATAATTTCATTCAAATGGCTGCCTCGGTTGGCCATGCAGTAGCCTACACGATCGGTCCAATTTTTAAGTACATTATCGATTGTGTGCAGCTGTATTTCACCAATGGCATCACGAATATTGTCCCTGAAAGCGTCAATTGTCTCTGGCTTGTTGGCGTAACAATTATCTTTTACAGCACTCCAAAAATAATAGTCCAACGGTGTCAAATCGCAGCTCCGAGGTGGCCAAACGACATCAGCTCTGCGGCTGATAATGCGATCTTCAAAAACAGGCGCAAAACATCGAGTGTAGCTTCGGCTGTGTGGCACGTAGCGCCGTCCTGTTGAAACCAAATGTTGCCAATATCCTCCCCTTCAATTTTTGTGAACAAAAAGTCGTTCAACATGGCCCGATAACAATCGCCATTGACTGTAACGGCCACTCCTTGCTCATTTTCGAAGAAAAATGACCCAATTATGCCTCTGGACCAAAATCCGCACCAAACAGTGACTCGTTTTGGGTGTATCGGCTTTTCAATGTATGCGTGCGGGTTTTCCGTGCCCCTATTGCGACAATTTTGCTTGTTTACATACCCGCCAAGATCAAAATGAGCTTCATCTGAAAATATGATTTTTTTTTTGGCAAAATCGGCATCTTCTCTATGTCGATCGCAGGCCCACTTAGCGAAGCGAAAACGCATTGGATGGTCAGTTGGCTTCAACTCCTGAACCAATTGGACTTTGTATGGCGTCATACCAAGGTCTTTATGCAAAATTCGTCTCAATGATGTCTCCGAAATGTTCAATTGTTGAGAACGACGGTGAATTGATGTTGATGGCGCTTCACGCACACTTTCTGCCACATCAGCAATATTCTCGGGTGTACGCACTGTTTTTGGATTTTCACGCTTTGGTTTATCGATGAGGATGCCAGTTTCTTTCACTTTTTTCACAAGATAACGAACATACGGAGCTGACGGTGCTTCTCTTCTTCCAAAATGTGTACGCAATTTTCGCACACATTCTGCAACATTACCATGATTTTCAAAGTAATGTTGCAATATTTCCCAGCGTTGTTCAAGGGTATACACAACCATATTCGTTAAGCGGAAGGATAAAACTAATTATCTGTCAAATCAGACATGAGCTAAGTGTTACCATTCACGAAATAAGCACTAGTTGAAAAATAACGTTAGATGGCGTACCCGCTATTTGATCCTGTACAATTGATCGAATTCTGGGTTGGAGGAGGATATTTAATTTGCTCCCTTTTGTGACAACGTATCGCTCTGAAGCAGGCCTTTCAGTGAAGACTAAATGCAGAACCAGATTGGACGCTGCCCCAGATATGCGAATACAGCTTTCGGAGATAGAAGTCAATTTTAAAAAAAAATGTAAATCAAACAATGAAACTCTTTTATTCTTCACTATCTAACCTTGAAAAAAATATCTTAAATAAAACGAGTATGGTTAGGTAGCACGACTGGGTCGTACGAAACTTTCTCTTTCATAGCGAGTTATTCCCGAATTTGAAGCAATCAGTGTCTATGTGAATAACAATGATTTTCTGTTATTGGCCAAAACAGAAAATTCCGTTTAGGGATAGTTGGGCCAAAACTAAGCTAAACTGGGTTACGACAAATCTGGAGTAGTTAGAGTTCGGAACACAATGAATACGGAACAAATCTTTAAAATTTTATGTATACAATATTATGTAGAAGGCAAAATATAAAATAAATGTTTCCAGCCCGGAATGCCTTACAACATACATTATTCCTCTGCGAAGTAAATAACCAGCAGGGTTGGCAATTATAGGCAGCATTTAGTATTTTAGAATAGCACAACCAAAAATGGTGAACTGGTCCATATTTAGAAGTTGAAATAGTACAATTTAAAAACATCTGTTGTCCTGATAAGCGTCTTTTGGAAAAGGTCCCGAAGGCTGTAAAAGTCCCAAGTCGTATGACGATTAATTGTACAAATTTTCGAAAACTGATGCGATCGTTGGTTTTTCCGCTGTTACCTGTGCCACGTAGACATTGTCTTCATTCAGCGACATCCTCCCTGATGGCGGTGTCTTTAACTGCAATAATTGTCAGATCTCCTACAGTAGGCTTTTGATCCTGCACTACAGAAGACACAATCACATTGTCCAAAATATTTGGGCTTAAACTGCTTGTAGACGGCTGACTAAGAAATGTGTCAATTTTCGGTAATTTTTGTCTAGTATCTTCTGTTTCCTGACGTTGTCTGCGCTTAAACGCACCGGTATTCGTCTTTTTATCCATTATTTAAGTTCTCTTATTTTTGCAAAGTTATATGTCACAAGCAATTAGAAAGGTAATTGATTGCTATATAACGTCACGTATTTGGGGAATCCCAGAACTCACCAGTAAACATTTTGAATCTATCGACAGATGGCAATACGATATACTATTTCATTTTGGCGCAAACATTAATCCAGTGATCTCGCAACTAAATATGAAACTGATGCATAATTTAGCATAAACATTCGCATAAAAAGAAGTTTGTCGTTTATTCCTTCTGAAGGTATATTATTGAGAATATTTGTCGAATATTCTTGGTTTTGAGAGAGTGATTTCAAGCTAATTATATGTATAACAGGCAAAATAAACGCTCGGAAACCATAACAACCACTGAAGTTTTGGTCTGTTGCAGATTTGCATGAATTTCCAAGGACGCAAAACAATGTTGAAGCTTTGGAACAGCGACTCCAGGTTATTGTTTGTAAGCCACAAGTAGGGGAATCATCTCTTGAGCATATTAATCTATATAATTAAAAATCAAATGTAATTCGTTGGGAATCACATCACTTGCGAACTGCTGCACCGATTTGGCTAAATTTTATTTTTAATTTTCGTTATAACACAACTTAGGTTTTTACTAACAGTAAAAATGACCACGCCCACTTTTACGTTCGCTTTTTTTTTATTTATATAAAATCGGAGAAAGGCTGCATTGATTTAAATAATTTCTTTTTTTAAATGTTAGACATCACCAAAATTAGGATTTTACCAAAAGATAGATTTATCTAAAATTGGAGAACGACTGGACCGATTTGTCCAATTTTTTTTTAAATGTTAGTAGTAATTCAATCGAAGATTTAATGGAAAACAATTGACCACGCCCACTTTTTTGATATATCTAAAATCGATGAACTTTTTGATTTGGCTAATTTTTAAACCCTATCCCATAGGGGTATATTAGTTTTGATACATAGTTTGTAACATAGAGAAATAATTTAGCTACATATACCTCAAAGTATAAGGATCGACTCAGAATCGATAGCTGAGTCGATTTAGCCATGTCTGTCCGTCCGTCCGTAAGTCACCAGTTTTTGGGCCTTAAATTTTGAGCTAGAAAGATGAAATTTGGTACACGTGCTCTTTGTTGCCCCCAGCAGAACAAGTGTAAATATTTTCGAAATCCGCCCACTGCCACGCCCCCTTTTTAGAAAAACGTAGTTTTTGGTCAAACCGTAAGGAATTTGGAAAAAGTGTCTGAACAACATTTAGAGAATCTAAATATCTATATTTTGTCAATATAAACGTTTTCTGGTCAAATATTAAAATTTTCGAAAAAAATTATGATGCACAATCATTGGTAGTATTAACCAACGCCTACTTTTTGGGGGCGTTTTCCTACAAAAACCATTTGTATGCCCTACCCCAAGGCATATGCAATAGAAAGACGTTGTTTTTTGTCGAACCATAAAAGATTTTGATAAACCTTCTGAACAATATGTTGTGACAACGTCATTTTCAATACTTTATGGCCATAAAGACCACATTTTGGGGATATACATTTTAAGGATGGGATGGGATAGGGTATTTAACGATCCGCCTTCTCATATGTTTTTTTTTTTTTTTTCATTTTGTTCGTTATTGTATTGAAGAAGTTTCAAATTTAAACAGTTTGCAAAAAAATTATTTTTTGTATGCACTCTCCACGATAACTGACAATAGAAACTACATATTTTGTTAATAATTTTTGTTTTGTTTGTTAGGTATACTCTCATAACCAATGGACCAAAAATGGTCTAAGTGTGGTGGCGAACTCGCTGGCAGCCACTCGAACCTAGGTATAGATGTAAACAACCGATTTGTCATTGCTTTTGTTGCAATTTTGTTCGCAATTTGTTCTTCAGACATCAGTCTATTCAAGTTGAAATGCCAAACCAAACTAAAAATAAATCACTTGACAGCTGACAAAATGGCCGCCAGTTATAATAGTGTTGCCACCTTAAAGTTCTATATATCTAAATAAAAAAGAGAAAAAAAAAACACCGTTAGATATTTAGAGAAGTTTGTCGGAAAAGTGTCGGACCGTTTCTTTTGTTTAAACCTTTATAAAAAAAAGTAAACGTCAATCTCTATCCCTGTTGGGAAGTGCTCAATAAAACAGTAACCCACTCTGACATTCACTGACCGATAAAATACTGAGTGCTCAACTTTTTTCTATGCACAACTCCTAACAAAGTCGAGAACCACATTCGGTATGGAGCTAACACCCCACTGCCTATCGACCCTTGATGATATTCCGTTTGTGTTTATCCCTTTGGCTTAGGGATTACCACATATGCACTACCACCTGTGTATTTGCTCGACAAAAAAGACATACCCCAAGCCGATGGCGATAGACTAATCGAAAATGAATTTTTCATGAAGTCAACTGGCATCGCATCCACCTTCGAACAGGTCCTTTTGAATTACATTCGTTCTGGTTGCATTTTATTATCTCAGGCTCCCTTTCAATTTGGCTTGCCACTTGTATAGCACGAAGACCGACTAGCGGATTTCATTTATTTATTTATATTTGTGTTGATTGTCATGTGGACGACCCCGACAGATGCAACCCTATGTCGAATCAGTTATACCAACAAACGTTATTGGGACATAGATCCAACCACCACCACCTGCTGGAAGAGATACTTGTACTCGTAAAAAGCAAAAAGGGTTGGTTGCTCGATTTGATGAGGTGTTGGGAAGTTATGTCAGCTCAGATAAGTATCAATGTCATTGACATCACGCTGACATATTCATGATGATGACAATCGATAAGAATGAATGTGTTGGTTATGCATTTTAAATGCGATTATTTAACGCATCAAGAGATGAGATAAGATTTAGGTTTAATGGATCCTGGGACGTAATCCATCAGAGAATATTGCATTGTAACACAATTTGCATTGACCAGAGCATCTAATAAAAGTCCGGCTATTTATGTTTCAATAAAAGGATGGTTGGGTGTTGTAAAACGAGGGTAGACTCTGATTGGCGTTAACTTGGCAATGCCCAGTGTTGCAACTCTGACTACACATCAAATGTGCTTATCTTTACCTCCAAGTGGTAACCATCGGGTACTGGTCTCATCCAACCGGATTTGACTTGCTAAACGATAAGCGCGAGTGTTGATAACATGACGAAAAACAGCAACACTATAAACACCCTGGTGAGAATGGCACGGATGAATACCCGGCCGGCTGTCCCAGGCGAACCTAGATGAGCTGCTCTGACATATTCGGACAACAGGTTGTCTAGGAATTTCAAGGGTTAGTCAGGCCCCTTGAACAGAGATGGTGGCGGATGAACCGAAAGGCCAACGGCAGCGCTCAATCCCGTAGTGGATACTGATGGCCCCGTGTCCTAGGGGTATCTAATAAATTGGAACTGGCCCTCCAGGTTGGGGGTTGTGCTTTGGGTTAACTACCCACCCACAGAAAAAAAAACATAGTTACGAAGCAACCAATAGCCTCGGAAAGGACTGATTTTATTGTTGACGACCCTGCTAAACGAAAAAAGGACAACGACGTTCGTATCTGCACCTGGAATGTGAGAACATTAAACAGGAGAGGTGCAGGCGAACAACTAGCGGAAGCCCTAAACTGCTACAAAGCAGACATTACTGCCATCCAGGAAATACGATGGGATGGGCCGGGCAAAAAGAGGATGAAAAACTGTGACATATACTACGGACCGTGTTATAGTGAGCAGAAACAGCGACTATTCGGATGCGGATTTGTTATAAGTGCCAGACTTAGGCAAGAAGTCTTATGTTTCCAAGACATTAGCGAACGCATAGTAACAATCCGCATCAAGGCCAAATTCGCCAACATAAGCCTTATATGCGCTCACGCTCCGACGGAAGAAAAAGATGATACAACTAAGGATTGCTTCTACGAGCTCCTCGACAAAACCTATGAGCGACTACCGAAGTACGATGTTAAAATCGTGCTGGGAGATTTTAACGCAAAGGTAGGAAGAGAAGACATCTTTAGAAGTATTGTCGGAAAACATAGCCTACACGACAACACGTCTGGTAACGGACTTAGGCTAATTGATTTCGCTACGGAACGAAATGCCACTATAGCCAGCACACGGTTTCCTCACCTCGATATCCATAAGGGGACATGGCGGTCTCCAGATCAACGAACGGTCAACCAAATTGATCACATTGCGATAGATAAGAGGCACGCATCCAGTATTTTGGATGTCCGAACATTCCGAGGAGCTAACATCGACTCGGATCACTACCTTGTAGCAGCCAAGGTAAGAATGCGGATATCCACCACGCCACAACAATCCAGAAATACTGTGAAAAAATTTAATGTCGGAAGACTGCAATCGCAAGAGACCGCCAAGACCTTCGCACAACGCGTATCCCTTAACCTCTCGATTAACACCACACCACCAGCATCGAATGTCGAAGAGCAATGGCAACGATGCCAACAGGCCATTAGATCAGCCGCAACTGATGTGCTAGGTTTCTCGCGCCCACCAGCAAGAAACCCCTGGTTTGATGAGGAATGCCGACAGATGCTCGCAGCCAAGAACGAGGCCTACAAGGCTAAGCTGCAGGTGAAGACGAGAGCTGCCATTGAGCTCTATAGGCAAAGAAGAAGGGAAGAACATCGGCTTTTCAGCAAGAAGAAAAAAGAGCAAGAAAAGCGCGCGATCGAGGATATAGAGAGGTGCCACTCCAGGAACGATGTTCGCAAGTTTTACCAAAGTGTAAAACGTCAAAGCCAAGGATACAAGGCTCGAACAGAATCCTGTCGAGATGAACAAGGAAATATTGTAGTTGAGACACAGTCGATGCTGAGGATATGGAAGAACCACTTCTGCAGACTGTTAAACGGCGATGACGAACAACATTCCGCTGTCAGGCAGAACGAACCATTCAATATTGGCAACGACAGCGAAGACTGCCAACCACCCGACCTGAGTGAAGTGAGGATAGCAATATCTAAACTCAAGCTTAATAAGGCTGCCGGAAATGACGGCCTTCCCGCTGAGCTCTATAAGGCCGGCGGAGATGACTTGGTAAGTAACATCCACCAACTCATAAGCCAAATCTGGTCGGATGAAAATATGCCTGAAGAATGGAACCTCAGCATCGTTTGCCCGATCCACAAAAAAGGAGACCCTCTGAACTGCGCCAACTACAGAGGCATAAGTCTCCTCAACATCGCCTACAAGATCCTATCTGCCGTAATATGTGAACGCCTGAAACCGTTTACCAACAACCTGATTGGCCCTTATCAGTGTGGTTTTAGGCCAGGAAAGTCCACAACCGATCAAATTTTCACACTTCGGCAGATCCTGGAAAAAACTCAAGAAGTCCAAATCGATACCCACCACCTATTCATCGATTTCAAAGCCGCATATGACAGCATTTATAGAGACGAACTGTATAGAGCCATGTCTAGTTTTGGTATACCGCCCAAACTCGTCCGTTTGTGTAGGATGACGATGGAGAATTCTCGCTGCTCCATCAGGGTCGGAAACGACCTCACCGACACATTCGATACCAAAAAAGGATTTAGGCAAGGCGATGCGCTGTCATGTGACTTCTTTAATCTGATTCTTGAGAGAATTGTGCAAAACTCCAAAGCCAACACCAGAGGCACAATTTTCCAAAAGTCGGTGCAACTATTAGCATACGCTGACGATATTGACATCATTGGCAGGACTCAACGTGATGTCATAGCCACGTTTGCTAGTATAGAGAAGGAAGCGGCGAAAATGGGTTTAGCAGTAAATGAGGGTAAGACTAAGTATATGCTGTCATCACGAAAGGACTCACAACATCGACGAATTGGACAGAACGTCACCATTGACAGATATAACTTTGAGGTAGTACGGGACTTTGTCTACCTCGGCTCCGCTATTAGCTCTGACAACAACATCTCGTCAGAAATTAAACGAAGAATTACTCTTGCCAACCGCTGTTTCTTCGGGCTAAGAAGGCAATTTAGTAGTAAAGCCCTCACTCGAACTACTAAGGAAACCCTATATAAGACCCTGATCATCCCAGTCCTGCTCTACGGCGCTGAAGCATGGACTGTATCAAAAGCGGATGAAGAAATCCTTGGTAGATTCGAGAGGAAAATTCTTCGAAAAATCTTCGGTCCCGTTTGCGTTGACGGGCTATGGAGACGAAGATTCAACCAAGAACTATACGAGCTGTACAGCGACATGCCCCTGGTCAAAAAACTCCGCATTGGACGTTTAAGATGGCTAGGACATGTAGAACGAATGGACACCAATACTCCGGCTCGCAGAGTCTTCGATTCCCAGCCAGACGTCGGACGCAGTAGAGGAAGACCTCGCCTTAAGTGGCGCGCACAAGTGGAAACCGACCTCAACCAACTTGGAGTGCGCAACTGGAGGCAGTTAGCTAAGGACCGGGCTAATTGGAGAGGCATGTTGGTTGAGGCCCAGGTTCATTCCGGACTGTAGCGCCACTTAAGTAAGTAAGTAAAAGGATCAAAACTGCTCAATAGAAAGACGCGCTTTACCCTTACATTAGTCACTCGTTTTTTTTTTTTTTTGTTAAAGTCCAGCAAGATGAAAATTATAAATCTCAAATTAGTATGACATTATAATTTGATTGGAACATTGAACTCTTCAAAATTCACATCGCCAAATATATTCATTTTCCTTGTACATACAATTGCCCAACCTATTTCCTTATGGCAATGATCATTTTGCTACCTTGACATATTATATCGTTCTCAGAATAAAGAGTGCAGCTATTGACTTGATTAAACTTATGGAAGGTAGTCGATTCCAAAAATCATGGCGTGCAGTTTTGCTATGGAAAGCAGTTGCACTGCATACAATGTCAAGATGTATATTTGTGTTTTGCATGTGAAGTTGAATGCATGAAAAGGTCCTTCAAAACGTACCTAACAAAACAGAAATACGTAAACGAAGTTGGATATTATTGAACGTTTTGAAATGAAAATTCTGAAGTGGACGATAAAAGCAGATGCATGTTTTCATGGTTTACTAAAATTTGTATTTACAGATGGTTAACCAAAACGTGCAGGCCACGCTTACCAAACAATTTACGTTTATATATGCCGATTCCCAATGGCTTGGGTTATTAAATCTCAAGTTGTAAAAAAAATAAATTTTAAATGCATCATAACGGTCAAGTGGGTATCCATTTTTCTCCGTAAGAAGAGAACACGAAGTCATGGTCAGGTTTACAAATAGACTTTGTCGTGCTATTCAACGGTAAAACCAAACCAATGTAAAAACAATCATACCAAAAAAGGAAACAGCAGATAAAAGGAATTCCAAACGTTTTGAAAAATAATTTGATATTTCATATCGCTTATCTTCAATCTTCAAACTGATATTGGTGGTATGCTGTATATGATTCTGTTAACTCTTGCAAGTCTGCTACCATTTGCAACATCAATACAGGCAACGAAAACTTTCAAGGCCATCTTTCAATCCCATTAATTATGGAATAAAATATAGTTCATGTTGAAAAGTCCAAAGGGTTCAAATCGCAGCTCCGAGGGGGTCAATTGACATCGCCAAGACGGTTTGGGAATTTGGTGAACCAAAGGACGATTGTGGAATTTGCTGTGTGGCATGCCACGCCATCCTACATAAACCAGAGATCTTCCAAATTCATGTTTTCAATTTCAGTTAAAAGCATATGAGAAGGCTACAATCCACTATGCGGATCATTTAATAATTAATACCCTATCCCATCCCATCCTTAATATTAACATCCCCAAAATGTTGACTTTATGGCCATAAAATATTGAAAATAACGTTATCACACCATATTGTTCAAGTTTTATCAAAACCTTTTTCAAAATCATCCAGCTAGCTATAGAGGATGTACAGTTGCAACAGAAATCCAATTTGCTAAAGACAAGAGGCAAAAGAAGCCTCACAACAGACTAAATATGGACGCACCTAAAGTCAAAAAGGACTTACAACAAAGCAACCAAACAAAAATCGATACCCAAGAGTTAAAAGTCTTAAAAGACTCAAAATTAAAACCAACTGCGGGTGCAAAAATAACATATGCTCAAGTAGCATCAAAAACCGCAGGATAACCACCTGACAAATCAGCAAAAAATAATATAAAACCAATGGAAACCATAATGAGACAAATCCTTAATAGAATGGATTCCATGGAGAAATGTAATAAAACAATATTAGAAAGAATATCTATTCTTGAGAGACAGAGCAGCAACAAAAGAGCTGTACCAAAGAGACAAACATGATGGATAAAATAAAAATCCTTGAATGGAATGCTAATGGTATCGAGAATCGCAAGGAAGAGATTCAAATAATACTCGATATTAACCAAATCGATATATGCCTCATCTCAGAGACTCATTTAAAATTATCTACAGACTTTAAACTGCAAGGATATAAACTATATCACACCCCACATCCTCACAATTGTGCAAAAGGAGGGGCTGCAGTCTTAATAAAAAACGAGATTGAACACCATATAGAAACCAAATTCCAGTCATGTGCGATTCAAGGGATCTCCATAAGAATAAAAACGAACAGTGGGCAGATATCAGTTGCATTAGTATACTGTTCCCCTAGCTATAGAATACAGAAAAATGACTTTAAAAGTCTTCTAGATATATTTCACAATAGATTCATTGGGGGAGGAGATTTTAATGCCAAATATAAGTATTGGGGATCTAGACTAACGAATACTAGAGGAAGAGCTTTACTTGAAACAATTAAAGAATGTGGCAGTAAATATCATTCAGCGGGAAAACCTACCTACTGGCCAACAGATAGGAATAAAACCCCAGATCTTGTCGACTTCTTTATAACAAAAAATATCTCCTCAAATAATATAAATGTGGAAGAAGGGCCAGACCTACAGTCAGATCACTCTTCAATACTTTTCACACTTGGCGATAAAATAATAATGAAAGAACAAAGTCCAAAACTAGTTAATAAGCTAACTGACTGGAGCTACTTCAGAGAGAAGTTGGAAGAAAATACCCAAATGATAGCTATTGAAACAGAAGAGCAAATAGAGGAAGCAGTGCAATTATTTACACTCAATATACAAAAAGCTGCATGGGCTGCAACTCCAAAAATAAAAAAAACAAAATAAAACAAAATTCATACCCTCCTGTTATATGTGAAATTATTGCAGAAAAGAGAAAAGCTAGAAAACGTTGGCAACAAACAAGGGCGCCAATTGACAAAAACAAACTAAACAGGCTAAATAGTAAACTCAGAAAATCAATAATTGAATTCAGAAATGAGTCACTAAAAAATGCCTTACAGGCCTAACAAATGATACTAGTACTGACTACTCGCTCTGGAAGGCAACATAGAAAATGAACAGGCCACCAGCTCACATCCCACCAGTGAAAACCAGAGAAGCAAACTGGGCAAAAAGCAGTCAAGAAAAAGCAAATACTTTTGCTGAGCATCTTGAAGGCGTCTTCCAACCATATGAAGATAAAGACTATCAAGGAATGGAAGAAACGTGCCAGGAAGATGTAACGAGTGATCCAAGTAGAGATACTTTTTTCAATAGCCTTTTTTGACAGATCACGTGTGAGTCGTGTCATGCTGTCATGTTATTTTTGTTTAGTATTGTTTGGCATTTCATAATGGAAAGACTTACGCGTGAACAACGTTTACAAATTGTTCAACTTTATTATGAAAACTCACGTTCTGTGAGGAATGTGTTTCGTGCACTTCGCTCAACTTATGGTCAACATAATCGGCCTACTGAGCGTACTTTTCGCAACACCATCAGCCATTTTGAGACCCAGCATTCATTATTGGATAATATTCGACCGAATAGACCACGTCCAGCACGCTGTGAAGAAAATATAGCGGCCGTAGCTGAGAGTGTACACGAAGACCGTAGAGTCGATTCGGCGCCGTTCGCAGCAACTCCGACTGACGTATGGAACGACTTGGCGCATTTTACGTCAAGATCTTAAATTGAAAGCGTACAAAATACAGGTTGTGCAACAACTGAAGCCGCTCGACCTTCCCAAGCGACATCGCTTCGCTCTATGGGCGGTGAGCACATAATTTCACGTTTTGGGCCGGTCGATTGGCCACCAAGATCGTGTGATATCACACCGTTAGACTTTTTTCCTGTGGGGATATGTAAAGTCAAAAGCTTATGCCGACAAACCCGCTTCGATTCAGGCCTTGGAGGAAAACATCACGTGTGTCATTCGCCAGTTAGCAGTCGAAATGCTCGAACGAGTGATCGAAAATTGGACTCAACGGATGGACCATCTGCGACGTAGCAACGGCCAACATTTAATAGACATAATCTTCAAAAAATAAATGAAAAAGAATGTTCTTTCAAATGATAATAAACATTCTCCATTAAATTTGAATTTTCTGTGTTTTTTTCTTTAAAAAAGTAGGGAACCTGGAAATGGATCACCCTTTACCAATTCGACCGGTTACGTCTAAAGAACTTGCCAAAGAAATAAAAGAAGGTATAAACATAAAAAAGGCCCCAGGGTTTGATTTAATAACGGGGGAAATTTTAAAACAATTCTCAAAAAAAATACTGAAACATCTAGCGCAGATCATAAACGCTGTATTTAGATTAAGATATGTACCAAGCATATGGAAGGTCGCGGGGGTTATAATGATTCCAAAACCAGGTAAACCACCTAGCGAAGTAACCTCATATAGGCCAATATCGATACTACCAATGTTATCCAAGCTATTCGAAAAGATGCTGGTAAAACGCCTGCAAAATATTATTGTAGACAAATCGCTAGTACCGAGCCATCAATTTGGGTTCAGTAATAAACACTCAACAATTGACCAAGTGCATAGAATCACTGATAAAATTGACAAGCTTTCGACAAAGTATGGCACAAAGGATTGATCCATAAATTACAAAAGCAACTGCCGAAGCAGTATTCAAAAATACTGGAGTCGTATATTCTACAGCGATTTTTCAGAATTAAACAAGAAACAACATACTCAACATTAATGCCCGGTTTCACAGTGGGAGCTTAAGCCTCACATGGAGCTTAACCTGCGGTTTAACATAACTTTGTGTTTCACAGTGCCGGCTTAAGAGGTAACCACACTTAAATATTGATAAAACTTAAGCCCACGATGTTGGTGGCTTAAGTGTTGGATTAACTTCTGTCATAGGAAATTTTGATTGGCTGTTGGATGTAGTAGAGAATTACTCAATGGCAGATGTCCATACTAAATTCCATACATATTCGCAGAATATTGCCGTTTGGTGTATAGTTCTGGGCGCGTAACTAATAAATTACCTACGAACCATTCACAATTACTTGTTATAATTGGCTTAGCTAAACCACACTTTTTTGATGACTGTGAAACCCAAAAAACTTAAGACCAAATTTAAGCTCTGCTTTTTGCTTAGCTAAGCAACGGATTAAGCTCCCACTGTGAAACCGGGCATAAGAGAAATTAAGGCTGGTGTACCTCAAGGCAGTGTTTTAGGTCCAGTACTATATCTCCTATTCACTAGTGAAATCACTCTAGCTACCTTTGCAGACGATACTGCTATATTTTCTGTAGGAGAAACTGTCGAAATAGCTACAAAAAAGCTTCAAAAGGCAGTAAATAATATCTCAGAATGGATTAAAAATTGACAGATCAGATTAAATGACCTGAAGTCAGTTCATATAAATTTTACGTTAAAAATGTACCACACATTCCAGTATACATAAATAGTAATGTAGTGGAATATTCAAATACAGCTAAATATTTAGGGATGACTCTAGACGCCAAACTGCGCTGGAAAGCACATGTAAAGAAAAACATATGAGAGGCTACAATCCGCTATGCGGATCGTTGAATACCCTATCCCATCCCATCCTTTAAATTAATATCCTCAAAATATAGGCCTTATGGCGATGAAATACAGAAAATGACATTGTCACAATATATTGCTCAGACAGTTTCTCAAAATCTTGTGTGGTTCGACAAAAAACAACGTATTTCTATTGCTAATGCCTTGGGATGGGGTACACAAATGGTTTTTGTAAGAAAACGCCCCCAAAATGTGGGCGTAGGTGAAAATGATCTATGGACAAAATGTTTATATTACCATTGCGGAAGTATTTGCATCAAATTTTTTTCGAAAGTTTTAAAATTTGGACAAAAAGCGGGCGTGGCAAAAAACTTTATATGAACGAAATATAGATATTAGGATTGTCTACATATGCTACTCAGACACTTTTTTGAAATTCCTTACGGTTTGGCCAAAAAATAAGTTTTCCTAAAAAGGGGGCGTGGCAGTGGGCGGATTTCAAAAATGTTTACACTTGTTCTGGTGGCACGGACGAGGATCCTATATACCAAATTTCATTATCCTAGCTCAAAATTTAAGGCCCAAAAACCGCTGACGAACAGACAGACGGACGGACGGACGGACAGACAGACATGGCTAATTCGACTCAGCTAGCGATTCTGAGTCGATCCATATACTTTGAGGTATATGTAGCAAAATTATTTCTCTATGTTACAAACTAAGTATCAAAACTAATATACCCCCCTATGGGATAGGGTATAAAAAGAGATGAGTTAAACATCCGCTACAGTAAAATGTATTGGCTTATTGGGAGATACTCACCCTTATCCAACTACAATAAATTATTGCTATATAAGCAAATTCTTAAACCAGTATGGACCTATGGGCTCCAGCTGTGGGCATGCACATGCAAGACAAACTTACTAAGAATACAAACCTTCCAAAACAAAGTACTACGGAGCATAGTTAACGCACCGTGGTACATACGTAACACCGATCTACATAGAGATCTATATATTGAAATGGTTGAAGATGAAGCTAAAAAAGTAGCTCTAAGACACAGAGATAGGCTTCTCAGCCATGTTAATTTAGAAATAGCACAGCTTTTAAGAACCGACAATATAGTCAGGAGATTATGACGGGTTAAACCCCTTGATCTTTGTAGCTAAAGATATATATATATAAAAAATAGAAATACTGAAACTTAAGTACTATTTCAAACAAAACTCATAGAAATCCGACCAACGTCGGAATTTCTTTTAAATTTTATATTTTTATAAAATATAATACATGTGAAAAATAAATTGCTGATTAGTCTAACGACTAGGTGCGATTCCTTGAAGACATACAAAAGTCAGTCTTTGGGGGGTTTTTTTAGATCGGGTTAAAGTCCCTCACTATTGCAGAAGGTTCCCTCGCGATAAAACCTCTGCAATGTCTTTCGATGATTTTTCCTTCCAGCGAACCCCCACAAAAAAAAAAAAATTAAAAATGTACCAAAACGTTTTTTTGGGCGTGGCAAAAACTTTATATAGACAAAATATAGATATTGAGATTCTCTAAATATGTTGCTCAGACACTTTTTTAAAATTCCATACGGTTTGGCTAGAGACTACGTTTTTTTAAAAACCGCCACGGGCGGATTTCAAGAAGGTTTCCACTTGTTCTGCTTCGTCGGCCAGAGTCTATATACCAAATTTCAACACTCTAGTTCAAAATTAAAGGCCCAAAAATCGGTGACACACAGACGGACGCGACGGACGGATAGATCGACTCATCTAGCGATTCTGAATCGATCCATATACTTTGAGATATATCTATCGAAATTAGTTCTCAGTGTTACAAACTTAATGTCAAAACTAAAAAGGCAATTAACATGGCCCACCGTTGACCGAAACGTTGTTCCAGGCCTTATTTTCGAAGAAAAATGGTCCAATGATGCCACCACTCCACAATCCGCACCAATCTGTCACTCTCTGTGATGCATCGGCTTCTCTGCAATAACGTGCGGCTTTTCGAGCCCCAGGCGCGGCAATTTTGTTTGTTAACGTGACCGCCGAGATGAAAATACACCTCGTCAGAGAAGGCCCAAACTGCGAAGCGAATAGTCATGCGCCTTCAATTGTTAGGTGAATTGAACCTCTTAAGCGAATAATCCGAGATCTTTCTGCAGAATTCTCCTCAGGCTAGTGTGTGAAATTTTTAGCTGTTGAGATCGATGACAAGTTGGCGAGTTCGAGAATTGAGTCTCACACTTTCGGCTACAGAAGCCACATTTTCGTCTGTGCACACCGTCCGACGACGCGACAGGGACCATGAGTGTTGTCCACTAGCATACCAGTATCAAGAACTTTTTGTACAAACTGCTTCATTGCTTCATTTCGGCCAAAAACTCTTTTCAAATAACACACTGTTTGGGCTACACAGTTCTCACTTTGGAAACAAAATTTCCAATTTTTCATTTCCGCGGAGTTATGATACTGAGTTTATGTCAAGATTTCGATCGGAAAACAGCTGTCAGTGTCAATGATTGAAAAAGTAACCACTAGATTGCCCACCCAAAAGAAAAATATCCGCCGCTAAGAACTTAAACATGGTAAAACTTGGCAATGCATTAATATTTATATGCCAAAGCAGGGATTAAATTATGTAATGAATATTAAGTCCTTCCAGCTGGATTACTTTAAAAATAACCATTCATATAAACCTATTAAGCTCGATTTAATTAATCAGAGGTGTCACTCTATTG
The DNA here is from genome assembly GCA_932526625.1 of Rhingia campestris. Taxonomy (NCBI): domain Eukaryota; kingdom Metazoa; phylum Arthropoda; class Insecta; order Diptera; family Syrphidae; genus Rhingia; species Rhingia campestris. The sequence continues at coordinate 99,326,375 of OW052182.1, forward strand.
CACACACACACACCAGATAAACCCTATGTTTTGCTCGTCCTTCATTATCCATTTACATGTCTATGGTATATAGTGCAATAACATAAAATGCTTTTTGTTGCCAATGTACACAAAAAAAAAAAAGGAAGAACAAAGGAGTCCTTCCAATCTGCAATGTAATTATCCTCCCCTGACATGTATGGAAATCGATTACTAAAATGTCGGCGGGTGATTAACATAAATTGTCTGGACCATAAAATCGGACGGGGCGGCTAGCCAAAGTATTACATTGGATATCCGAGCTGCACTCGGATGTGCACATCATCATCATCATTGGCATTCATTATAAATTGATTATGGTGTTAGGATTCATTGGTCGTGAAAACAACAATACAGCACACATGGGAGCGCCATGCAATGGCAAAGCTAAAAGGATATGGCTAACGTTCGAAAAGCCTTGCAGATTGACAGCAATGATTGCGGAAGGAGTAGCTGTGGTCACTGATGTAGTAGTGGTGGTACCCCAGGATAATAACGTAAGTGAAGGATTCAATTAGAATTTATTGCTTGTCAGACGGCCCTCCACCTTACCAGCGGGCTACTGTAATAGAGTTTAACATTTTAATCGGTTTATAGCTTCAAAACAAAGGTTGAGGCATATCGAACAATGTCTGCTGCAAATTAGGATATAAAAAGCTTTTTGTCTGTCTATATATAGGAAAATGTCTAGGAACCCATTCTACTTAAATGGCGAAATAAGTATGCATACGAATGAAGGACTTGTATTTATTAAGAGTTTTAGATATTTATGTAGATCTGTCCAAAAATGGAATCGATAAGTGTATTCAAATTTGTTTGCACTGTGTATGGTTTATATCTATATCTATGTTTTAAATACAACATTTTCAATAAACGATTTCTAGTTAGTTGATCGAATTTATATGAACTAAAGGGTGTTTTTTTTAGAGGTATAGAACTTCGAATTGAAATAAGACACAAGAAAATCGTTTTTGGCTTTATTGGAAACATAATTTTATGCCATTAATGTTTAAATATGGTTCGAATAAAGCCAAGTCTAGATGTCCAATTTTTAATCACTTTTTCGAACATTTGGGGCCGTATGTCGGCAATAACGCCACGAATGTTGGCTTCCAAGTCCCTAACGTTTCTGGTTTGTTGGCGTAGACTTCACATATCCCCAAAGAAAATAATCCGTCAAATTACACGATCTAATTTGACGGTGGCGTTGGCCAATTGTTAGGTCCATTCCGTGAAATTATGCGCTCATCGAATGTTTCCTTCAATAAATCGATTGTGACGTGCGCTGTGTGTGGCATGTAGCGCCGTATTGTTGGAACCACATCTCATCCACATTCATGCCATCCAATTCGGGAACAAAATAGTCGGTTATCAAGGTTCTATACCGGTCTCCAGCAACATTTCGGAAGAAGTATGACCCAATGACTCCACCAGCCCATAGAGCACACCAAACAGTCAGTTTTTGTGGATATAATGGCGTCTCAAGGGTCACATGTGGATTCTCTTCACTCCAAATGCGGCAATTTTGCTTGTTGACGTAGCCATTCAACAAAATTGAGCTTCATACTGAACAAAATTTTGCGATGAAAATCAGCATCGCGATAAATCTCATTTTCGGCCCATACACCAAAATCACGACGCATTGCATGGTCTCGCGGGTTTAATTCTTGTACAAGCTGGATCTTGTAAGGTCGTAAGCCAATATCTTTGCGCAAAATCTTCCATAAAGCTCCAATTCCTGTGCAAGTGTGCATGGTGGCGAATCGATTCATTCGGGTCCTCTTCAAAACTTTGCTCTACAGCGGCAATTGTTTCTTCGGTGCGTCCTGTTTGACGTCTCTGCGGATGTGTATTATCACATAGAGTAAACGTAGTGCGAAAAGGATCCATGGTTAACCGAATTAATTGCTCTGATGGACGATTATGTCGACCATAAAATGGACGGAGCTTGCGGTGAACTTCGCGAACTGAACCATTGTTTTCGAAATAAATTTGCTCGATTTGCAAGCGTTGTTCATTTGTCAACCTCTTCGTGGTGAAATAGCAAACCAAACTGAACATAAATGACATTAGAGTTGCCCGATTTGACCACAAAATGTCAGTTCTTTCTCTATTCGAAAAACCAACCTATAAAAAAAACATATGAGAGGCTACAATCCGCTATGCGGATCGTTGAATACCCTATCCCATCCCATCCTTTAAATTAATATCCTCAAAATATAGGCCTTATGGCGATGAAATACAGAAAATGACATTCTCACAATATATTGCTCAGACAGTTTCTCAAAATCTTGTGTGGTTCGACAAAAAACAACGTATTTCTATTGCTAATGCCTTGGGATGGGGTATACAAATGGTTTTTGTAAGAAAACGCCCCCAAAATGTGGGCGTAGGTGAAAATGATCTATGGACAAAATGTTTATATTACCATTTCGGAAGTATTTGCATCAAAATTTTTTTCGAAAGTTTTAAAATTTGGACAAAAAGCGTTTTTTACTAAAAACGCCCCCAAAAAGTGGGCGTGGCAAAAAACTTTGTATGAACGAAATATAGATATTAGGATTGTCTAAATATGCTACTCAGACATTTTTTTGAAATTCCTTACGTTTTGGCCAAAAAATAAGTTTTCCTAAAAAGGGGGCGTGGCAGTGGGCGGATTTCAAAAATTTTTACACTTGTTCTGGTGGCACGGACGAGGATCCTATATACCAAATTTCATCATCCTAGCTCAAAATTTAAGGCCCAAAAACCGCTGACGAACAGACAGACGGACGGACGGACGGACGGACAGACAGACATGGCTAATTCGACTCAGCTAGCGATTCTGAGTCGATCCATATACTTTGAGGTATATGTAGCTAAATTATTTCTCTATGTTACAAACTAAGTATCAAAACTAATATACCCCTATGGGATAGGGTATAAACACCCGTTAGATCAATACCGCACTTTTTTCTTGAAATTACGCTTTTTATTGTTTGTATAATTGTTAATACAACTCAGTTATTATTATTACTTAATACTTTTTGCCTTTTCAGTTATTTGAATACTTTTAGGGGTATTCATGCAACGTCGGAAAGTCGTCGTTAACATTGTAAACGTGATAAAATTACGACGTGATAAATGAACTGTCAAAATTTGTATGGGAAATCTTTTCCAACAATATCGGAATTTTCTCGCAAGAATTGGGTGGTGCGTAAGCTGAGATGGTAAACGTTGTAAACTTTTGAAATGCTATTTTGACATTTTATCAGTCACTTTCACACCTCAAACGTATGCGCTAAACTGAAGAAAATTATCGAGAAAGGAAAGAGAATAATAGGAACAAAATTCTATCAATAAATAAATTAGTAAAATGAGATTAAATTCAGTGGGTTACCGCATTATTTAGTGGTGCTGTTTTAGGGTCGTTCATGAAACGTCGTCGTAATAACGGGTGATCCAAGTTGAGATACTTTTTTCAATAGCCTTTTTTGACAGAACACGTGTGAGTCGTGTCATGCTGTCATGTTATTTTTGTTTAGTATTGTTTGGCGTTTCATAATGGAAAGACTTACGCGTGAACAACGTTTACAAATTGTTCAACTTTATTATGAAAATTCACGTTCTGTGAGGAATGTGTTTCGTGCACTTCGCTCAACTTATGGTCAACATAATCGGCCTACTGAGCGTACTATTCGCAACACCATCACCCATTTTGAGACCCAGCATTCATTATTGGATAATATTCGACCGAATGACCACGTCCAGCACGCTGTGAAGAAAATATAGCGGCCGTAGCTGAGAGTGTACACGAAGACCGTAGAGAGTCGATTCGGCGAACGTAACCGTCAATGGCTACCGTTATCGTGCCATGATAACCGACTATTTGATGCCTGAAATTGAAGCTCGTGATCTCGGCGACATTTGGTTTCAGCAAGACGGCGCCACTTCCCACACATCGCATCAATCAATGGACTTATTGAGAGAACATTTCGGTGAGCACATAATTTCACGTTTTGGGCCGTTCGATTGGCCACCAAGATCGTGTGATATCACACCGTTAGACTATTTCCTGTGGGGATATGTAAAGTCAAAAGCTTATGCCGACAAACCCGCTTCAATTCAGGCCTTGGAGGAAAATATCACGCGTGTCATTCGCCAGTTACCAGTCGAAATGCTCGAACGAGTGATCGAAAATTGGACTCAACGGATGGACCATCTGCGACGTAGCAACGGCCAACATTTGATAGACATAATCTTCAAAAAAATAAATGCCAAAGAATGTTCTTTCAAATGATAATAAACATTCTCCATTAAATTTGAATTTTCTGTGTTTTTTTCTTTAAAAAATTAGGGAACCTCGAAATGGATCACCCTTTATTATAATCTTTCGCACGTAATAAAATTACGACGTTGCATGAATACCCTTATTCACTTGATGATTTCCCATACAAATGTGCGTTAGCTTTCAAAATGTATTGCACTTAACCGATGCAAAAATTTGCCATCAGGTGTACTTCAGTCGTCAATGGTGTTTTCTATTGGTAATTTCCGAATTTGAAATTTTTGTTGCCGATGGAACACGAGCAACCGAAACCGAAACTTTGTTTTTCTTATTTTTAAAAACTGCTAATAACGTTCAATTAATTAATAAATTAATAAAAGATATCAATAAACCACACTAATCTTATTTATTTTTAGTTCTTAAAATCTTTTTATTTTAATATAAAATGATTTTATTTCTTTTCCTGGCAACGTTTTTTTCTTTCGTTGTAATTTCTGTTTGCCGAAGTTTGTAGAATTCACTTGCCTCACGTTTTTTTATGTCAAAGGGATTTTTTTTCCGTTTCCGTCCTATTTTCGGTGGGAATGAAATTTCAAAACTGAACAGAAATATGAAAAAATAAAACGAAGTTTCGGTTTCGGTTGCTCGGTGGGTTTGGCCCTTTAATCTTGTGTCCGTGAAGTTAGTGTCAGTGTATCGGTCAAATTTCCAGCCACACAAGTTGTTTGTTTCTTTTTTATAACAAATATTTCACTTAGAACTGCTACCATTTTAAGGATAAGCATTGGTTTTTTCACAACTAAAATAAAAATAAATCAAAATAAAAATCACATTTGCCAATCGGACGGCTACTATCAATATTAGTAGCGTTAGTGCAAGAAGGGTCACATTGCTATAATATGTAGATCTGCAAAATTGATCTCAGATAAAAAAAATCAATTTAGGTGCCCAATAGAAGGCAATAACTATTAAAATCCATCTATTGACAGCTCTAGATTGATTTCTTACTAATGGAAAACACAATAAGAATATTGCCGACATCACATCGCTTGAAATACGTCAAACTGTCTTTCGAATGACAAATTATGATAGCCGACGAGGTCCATTTCACACCCTCCGGTAAGGAAAATAGTCTCATTTATGGAAAAGAGAATCCACTCGAGATTCATGAAACACCATTGTACGACCAAAAAGTGACTGTTTGGCCGGCAATTGCGCCTACACCATCATTGGGACAATTTTTTTTTTGGAGAATCTCACAACTGTGTGAAAAATGTCAGACAGTTATTGGTTACAACAAGACGGTGCGCCATGCCACAATGCAAATGAAAGAATGCAGTTTCTGCAACGAAAATTTCCTGGTGGTGTGCTGTAAAAAAAATGACGATTGACTGGCCACTCAGATCTTCAGTATTTGACCCCTCCAGAGTTATTTTTGTGGGATTGTTTGAAAAGTAAAGCAATCGTGCCGAAAACATCGCTATCGCCCGAGATGTTCGAAAAAGTGATGAAAACGCAGCAAAAAAGTCCATTTTCTGCTTTGGTCAAGAGAGGCGGCCACTTGATTAATGTTGTGTTTAAAAACTAGACCGAATAAATTGTAAATGACCAAATTAAATAAAAATGCCTAATATATGGAACACTGCTGTTTCTTTAAAGTAATTAAGAATTCAGAAACCGGCATAAAGGATGATGCACTTTATATTATTTCATGTTACAAACTATGGTAACACAAAAGGGTGTTTTGTCAGAGGTTAGTTTTTCGAATGGAGATAAAACTGACATTTTGTGGGCAAAATCGGGCAACTCTAATGTCATTTATGTTCAGTTTGGATTGCCATTTCATCATGAACAGGTTGACAGATGAACAACGCTTTCAAATCGTGCAAATTTATTTCGAAAATAATGGTTCAGTTCAGTTTACCGCAAGCTCCGTCCATTTTATGGTCGACATAATCGTCCATCAGAGCAATTAATTCGGTTAACCATGGATCGTTTTCGCACTACGTTTACTCTATGTGATAATACGCATCCGCAGAGACGTCGAACAGTGCGCACCGAAGAAACAATTGCCGCTGTAGAGCAAAGTGTTGAAGAGGACCCGAATGAATCGATTCGCCACCGTGCACAGCAATTGGATCTTTGTCCATCAACAAGATCCAGCTTGTGCAAGAATTAAAACCGCGAGACCATGCAATGCGTCGTGATTTTGGTGCACTCAGAGAAAAAATGTTAACTAAAATGTAATACGATCTATTTGATTTTACGTGGAATAAACTTTGATAAATAATATTTACTTTCACATTGAAACATATTTGATTTGAATACGCAATGTAATTTTAAATTAAGTCATCCTAGATTCAAAGTGAAACATATTCACTTTTACATAGAAACCATTTTTTTTTTAAATATTTAAGCTACTTTCAACGTAGTTTTGAAGGGGAACATGATAGTATTTGTACATTCAAAGTGTAGCATATTTAATTTAACTTTGTTTTAAATCACACATCGTAGTTTCAAACTTGAATCAACGTTAATTTAAAGTGTTGCATATTTATTTTAAAGTGGCAACAATCTAGAAACAAAGTGGAACATGTTCGTCGTGCATTGATGCTACTCATTTCAATAACGATCAACGTAGATTCAAAGGGAAACATACTTATTTGTATGTCCCGCTAAGTGTCGCGATGGTGATGACTGATGGTGAGCTCATTGTCGTTGTTATTCTTGTGTCTCCTTCGGTTGTGTAAAGATGGAAAAATGAAGAGCTCATAAATATCTTTGATTTGATTCAAGAGATTCAGTGTCAGTTGTCTGAAGATGACGAAAAGTTACAAAAATTACTTGCCAATTTGAAATGCAATGCCTGTTGGAACCACAATGTTAAAATGTAAGTTTTATGTGATTATATATAATGTATTAGAAATAAAATTAAGTGCATTGATTCGTAGGCGAAACTTACAAATGAAATGTAAGTTAAACATGTTTGTATGGAAATAATTTTGTTACGAACCATATTGTGCAATTTAAAAGTAAGAAAATAGGTGTTATTAACTTGATATTAATACGTCAGGATAAAATCAAGTGTGCAAAAAAATGTATCTTGTTTTAAGTGTTCAATTAGAAATTAATTATGTGTATACAAAATGGTTAATTAGTGCATATGTGCATCTTTAAAAATAATAAGGATACCTACATTGTTTTTCTTAATTTTCTCAAAATTTCTAATATAATGAAGTACAATTTTATAAGCTATCAACAATAACGCACAAACAAAAATTATTTCTATATTAGTTCTCAAAGCATTGCACTCAATTTTATTACTTTTTGTTTGTAAAAGCTTTTTACTTATTAAAAAATAATTTCATTTCAGCCAATGACATAACTTTTTCGAGATAAGTCTATTTAACAAATGAGGACAAAAAACACATGTCTTTGCATTTCAAAATAATAATTTGTTTGATTTTTTGTTATCCAATTTAAGTAAAATCATTTAGTCAGAATTTTCAAGCCTTAAAAATTGGCAACAAAATTAACCATGTAGTGATAAAAGATATATCCTTTTTTACGAGCTCACCTTTACATTTATATCCAGTAAATAATGGGAAAACATATTTCAAAAATAATTTTATCTAGGCAAAAAAAAATAATTGTATCTTTAGGTTAATAATGAATAATTTAAGAATTTTATGTTATTATGTCATTGGAAACAAAATTTATGAATTCCAAATTATTGTTGTTTCGATTTTTAAACAAGAAAACAAAAATGTATGTGCTAAAATTTTAAATTTTGCGAAAAATTTATTTTGAAAATATATACCTATATCAAGTAAAAGTTGAAAGGTACAGCTTTTAAAGTTAAAAACATTTGATTCTACAACGAACTATTGTTGTATCAAATAAGTCTACGAAGGATCATGGTAAGAAAAATGCTAATTCAAAATGGTTTCATTTTGAATCAATGCCTGAACGAATTTAAATTAAAGCTTAAGCATATTACTTTCAAAGTTGGATTTGTTTTAAAGTCAAATACATTTGATTCTACGATGCGTCATTGTTAAATTAAAGTTAAAGTATTTTATTTTCAAAGTTGAATGTATTTTAATCTACGATGCATTATGGTTGAATCGTATTCCACAAACTTTGTTTTAAAGATAAATGAATTTCATTTAAGCATGATTCCACATCAAATCAAGGTACATACGTGGTTATATTAAATTAAAACGATATACTTTTAAGAGTATGAAAACCCTTTGAATTAATGTCATGCCACTTTGATTTTAAAATTTTCGTAGTCGAAGCAAAATCATTCCGAAAAATATTTAAATCGAAGTGGTTTTCTTTGATTTTACGTTGTTTTTTCTCTGAGTGTGCATGGGCCGAAAATGAGATTGATCTCGATGCAGATTCATCGCAAAATTTTGTTCAGTGATGAGGCTCATTTTTGGTTGAATGGCTACGTCTACAAGCAAAATTACCGGATTTGGAGTGAAGAGAATCCACATGAGACCCTTGAGACGCCATTACATCCACAAAAACTGACTGTTTGGTGTGCTCTATCGGCTGGTGGAGTCATTGGGCCATGGGCTGGAGAGTCAGTTACCTTTAATGTAGACCGGTATAGAGTCATGATAACCGACTAATTTGTTCCCGAATTAGATGGCATGAATGTGGATGAGATGTGGTTCCAACAAGACGGCGCTACATGCCACACAGCGCACGTCATAGTCGATTTATTGAAGGAAACATTCGATGAGCGCATAATTTCGCGGTATGAACCTGTAATGAATGAACCTTTAATGGAGACCGGTATAGAGTCATGATAACCGACTAATTTGTTCCCGAATTAGATGGCATGAATGTGGATGAGATGTGGTTCCAACAAGACGGCACTACATGCCACACAGCGCACGTCATAGTCGATTTATTGAAGGAAACATTCGATGAGCGCATAATTTCGCGGGATGGACCTAACAATTGGCCACCGCCACCGTCAAATTGGATCGTGTAATTTGACGGATTATTTTCTTTGGGGATATGTGAAGTCTACGCCAACAAACCAGAAACGTTAGGGACTTGGAAGCCAACATTCGTGGCGTTATACGGCCCTAAATGCTCTAAAAAGTGGTTGAAAATTGGACCTTTAGACTTAGCTTTATTCGAACCAGCCGCGGCGGCCACATGCCCGAAATCATATTTAAACATTAATGGTATAAAATTATCTTCCAATAAAGCCGAATCGATGGACATTAAAACGATTTTCTTGTGTTTTATTTCAATTCGAAGTTCTATGCCTCTAAAAAAAACCTTCAGTAAAGTTTTCTACTAATTTATACTCAGAAAATAGTATTAATTAAAAAATTTGATCAAATTATTTCATATCTATATCTATATATTTTATTAAAATAATTTAAGTATTCGTGCAAACTCTATATATTTTTCTAATTAACACTAAACACAATATCCACAAATAAAATTAAAAAAGCACCCAAAAACATGCACATTGAGATGCTCACCTAACGAACCAACTGTATCAGTTCCCCAGAGGATTAGGTATAGCCCCTCTTTACATACTTCAAAATAAGACATCGTTCTTACACACAAGATATCTTCTTCTCTCCTTGTTTTTGAACCCGACAAGCAAATGCCTTGCGTAGTTCACACGTTTTTTATGTGGCTTTTCAATGTTCTTAATGAGGAAGTAAATTATCCCGATTTTCCACACGCGTATGGAAATCGTTTCTCAGAGAGATAACAAGAAGTCTGGTGTATTAGGCCGGTGGGACACTGTTGGGTATTTTAAGATGTTTGATTATCTCGGTTTTGTAGATGTGTATGCACGTTTGTTAAATAAGTCAACTCGTTTTTTTAAATACCATTCTAGGGACAAAATTCTGGTTTGGAATAAAATGTATGGCCCGATTTTTATTTAGGAAAATAAAAAAACATATGATAAGGCTACAATCCGCTATGCGGATCGTTTAATACCCTATCCTATCCCATCCTTAAAATTAATTACCCCAAAATATGGGTGATGAAATATAGAAAATGAAGTTGTCACAACATATTGTTCAGATAGTTTATTAAAATATTTTATGGTTTGACAAAAAACAATATTTTCCTATTGCATATGCCTTGGGGTGGGGTATACAAAGAGTTTTTGTAAAAAAAACACCCCCAAAAAGTGGGCGTGGGTTAAAATGGTCTAGGGACAAATGTTCATATTAGTTTTTTGAAGTTCTTGCATCAGAAGTTTTTTCGAGTATTTAAAAATTGAACGAAGAACATTTTTTTACTGAAAACGCCCCAAAAAGTGAGCGTGGCAAAAAACTTTGTATAGGCAGATAATAGGTATTGAACTATTGAGATTTTCTATATATGTTGTTCAGACATACTCAGCTAGCGATTCTAAATCGATCCATATACTTTGAGGTATATGGTATATCTATCAAAATTATTTTTTATTATTATTTATTTTGGAAAGCTATTACCCATGGTGTATATGATTTATGAAATCCTTTTCATATGTCCCAACATAACTTCGAGTAGTCTTTGAAATTAAAAACGATTTACAACAGCGTCAGTAAACTACCCGATATTATAGAACATTTATACAGTGTTCTTGTAGGTACGCAAATGATCTAGCGCCGTAATGATGATGTCCGAAAATCGAGGTCATCACCATACTTTTGCAACGTGACTTCGATCACAATAAATGATGATTGCAAATTCAAGATCTACTCTGTTTAAAATCCTAGTGCTTAGGGCTTCTAGCGATTCAAAAAAAAACTTGAAAAATGTGTGTATCGTTGGAGAGTATGGACAGCAGCTGGCGGTGAGAACTGTAGTTAAATATCTTGGCACTTGTCTGGTCTGTGCTTATGTTCTGAGCAGAAGACACTTTCAAAACAGTCAAATTGATTCAAGGGTGTGTCATATGCTACATGGCCCTTTTAAGCCCAATCATCACGTACGGTTCAATGTAGCAACATCTAAAAGATACGCCTATTTGAGTGGCGGTGTCTACGATCCTTTTTAGGTTTGTACATAACGCTAGAATCCGAGTACATAAAATATAATCCGAGTATACAAACTATTATTGCAACAAGGTCCTATACGATGTGCTGAATAGAATTGAATTTTCTTATTAAGGTGATTCGAAGGCACGTTTCAAGGGCGATCACTAGCGAAAACAGCCTGATCTTCGGGGCTTACTACTCCGATGATATATACATGGAGTGCGCATGCTTATTTCGAGCTTCATTCCGCCATGCTAGAGGCATTCATTTGTATCGACTCGCTAGGGTTAGTTAAAGAAGAAACCGTATCTCGGTATTATACCACCGCCACGGGGCGCGCGGGACTAGTGGGATCCGCGCGGAATTTTGGTGGCTTATTAATAATAATGAAAGTGTTTCTGCACTCCTTCAGAACTTTTAGCGGACTTTTAGTCCAATCCTTAGAACACATTTAATTTAGTATAAGGTCGTAGGATAGTCTTGTTCAGGATTTGAAAATGTTTTTTTGTTAATAGCTGCCCGGGCACCCAACGAATGGTGCAATGGTGGTAGGGCATTTTGAAAAAGTGTTTCAATAACATATTTAGACAATCCCAATATCTGTATTTCGTCAATACAAAGTTTTTGATATGTTTGTACCCTTTCCCATAGGGGTATATTAGTTTTGACATTAAGTTCGTAACATATAGAAATAATTTCGATAGATATTTTTTTGGGGGCGTTTTCTTAAAAATAAAATTTCCGGTAAAACTTTATGAAAACTTGAAAAAACGTTTGATAAAAATATGGCGAGAATAATACTATGAACATTTCGTCTACACATTATTTTGGACCCACGCCCACTTTTTTGGGGCGTTTTTCTAAAAAAAAAAAAAACGATTTGTAAAGCCTATCCATTAGCATATCCATAGTTTGGTCGTTTTTTACTGTAGATAAACCGTCTGAACAAGATTCATTCGGTATTTAGCAACGCCCACTTTTTGGAAAAATTTATTATTTCGTTTTTTTTATTCAGTATTCATTGACATTTCATAATTGACAGATTTACACCCGAACAGCGTTTTAGTGAATGACTTGCTGAAGATCCCCTCAATGGATACGTCACTGCAGTTACATTCACTTAAAAAAAAAAACATGTGGTGTGGTTTAAGAGTCGGTGGAATCATAGGTCAGTATTTCTTATAAAATCAGGCTTAACTTTACTGTTAATTTGGCTCGATATGGCGACATGATAACGACTATTTTTTGGACAATAAATTTCCCGCATCGCACCTATGAATTGGCAAGCAAGATCATGCGATATCACACCGTTGGACTTTTTCCTTTGTCCAAGGTGTTTGTGGATAAACCAGCTAATATTGATACATATTGATACCCATGTTATTCGCGAGATACCGACAGATATGCTCGAACGCGTCATCGAAAATTGAAACGTCCACAATCCACATGGACGAGCTACGGTACAATTGCGGCCAACATTTAAGGGATTATCTTTAAAATGTGAATGTCATGAATGGTTATTTAGATAAATAATAAAGTTTTCACGATTTATTCTAATTTTTGTGTTATTTGGCATTGTAAAAAAAAATCTATTGATTGACCACCCTTTGTTATAAAAAAAAACTTTGAGAACTTCGTAAGCTATTATAGTAAGCACAATTAAATTGAGTTTGAATAAATACATACCTTAGCAAGTATCAATAAAGCGTTTGGTGTGCAACATGCCTTATGTTTCATCAACTTTAGCCACATATTATGCGCAGCACTCCCATCATGTGCTCTCTTTTTTGATTAAGGTTATATTACATCCTTCCTAACATCCCATTAACATCTCTTGACGATCCACAATAGCTCGAGTCGAGTTAAGACTTGTTTTTGCCCATGCTTGGAGACTAAGAAGTGAAGTGTGATTACACCTAGAAGAAACACACATTTTTTTTAACAAGGGTACAAGATGACCTATACAAATTGGAAATCCATGGCAGTGGAAAATTAAAAAGACAAGGGTTGCAAATGACATACATATGTATGACGAAAGTTAGAATGAGAAGTTTTGGTAAAACAAGGAATTTCTATTACAAAGGTTTGGAAACAATTCGTAGCATTAACTCTAGGTAGTAAAGAAATTTGTTTATCAAGGTTTTGCTATTAATTTTGACAAAAACACCTCGACGGAAAGTAAGCGAATGGCATATCTTGAAAACGGTATTTTCACAGCCTTAGAAGCAGTTCAATAATAAAGCCATTACTTGAACTACTAAGAAGATTGTATAGAAGACCCCTTCCCACTTTACAGCGCTAAAGCATGAATCCTTTCAAGAGCGAATCCTTCATTCTCGTTTCTCCACATTTTACAGTGAAGAAGAAAATTCTTTGGTTACTCGATAAGTAAGCAAGCATACAATAGAGTTAAGGTAAACAAAGGAATTGGACTATAAATTCAAGGCATATTCCTCCTCATGAATTTATTAAAAGGAATCCCAAGGATTTTTCAGACATACAAACTATTAAAACCATGTACCGTTCATTGAGACTGTTTTAAAAACATCGTTTATTTATTAGTCACCAGCATATTAGGGGCATATAATTTAAATCGAAAGTAACAAGTCCGCCATATTACAAGTCTTTTTAAGAATGCAATTCAATTAACAAAATTAAATTTTTCCCATGTGTTATGGTTTCATTAGTAAGAGCAAACATTCCTATTCATTATGGAACACAACGACGTTCAAATGGCTGCCATGAGTGGCTTCGCAGCAGCTCATTATGTCAGTCCAATTTTCCAAGACCTTGTTGATGGTTTCGGGCTGTAGCTCACGGATTGCTTGGATGATATTGGCCTGAATCGTTTCCAGATTGTTGGCATAACATCGGTCCTTCACGGTTCACCACAAAAAAAAGTCCAAAGGGGTCAAATCGCAGCTCCGAGGCGCCCAATTGACATCGCAAAGACGGCGGATATAACACGATTTGGGAATTTGATGCGCAAAATATCGATTCTTGCATGGGCTGTGTGGCTTAAGCGGCACGCTGCATGGACATGAGGTCGTCCAATTTCATGTCGGTTAACATGACCGTTGAAACGTTGTTCCCAATCTCATTTTCGAAGAAAAAATGTTCAATGATGCCACCACTCCACAACCCGCACCAAACTGCCACTCTCTGTAGATGCATCAGCTTCTCGACAATAACGTGCGGGTTTCCGAGCCCCAGATGAGGCAATTTTATTTCTTAACGTAGTGGCCGAGATGACAATGCGCATCGTCGGAAAAATGATTTTTCCCTGCTCTATGGCCTTAACTGCAAAGCAATAACGGAGCTGATGGTCCTGCGCATTCAATTGTTTAGTCAATTGGACCTTGTAAGCGAATAATCTGGGATCTTTGTGCAGAATTCTTGAGCTGTTAAGATCGATGACAAGTTGATGCTCGTGAATTGAAACTCACACTCTCCGCTACAATAGCGACATTCTCGTCTGTGTGCACCGTACAACAACGGGGACCATGAGTGTTGTCCACTAGCATAGCAGTCTCACGAAATTTATGCACAAACTTGCGTACACCAGGCGCGGAGGGTGCTTCGTTTCGCCCTAATATTATTTTCAAATATGTAAGTTAAGCTTTAAGACCGATATAACGATAAAATATATTCAGGACATACCGTTTTTAAAATACATCACTCAGGATGTCGACATTTTACTTACCGGGTATAAGGAATACCGGATGTGAGGATGGGTTGCTTTAAGAAGCATACTTCATGAACCAACATGCCTACAGTTGCGCACTTCAAGTTGGTTGAGGTAGGTTTCCATTCTACTGTCTGGCTAGGAATCGAAGACCCCAGGAGCCGAAGTATTGGTGTCTATTCGCTCTACAACTACATGTCGCTTCGTTCTATGTCGCTCGTATAGTTCGTAGTTGAATCTTCGTCTCCAAAGCTTGTCAAAGCAAACGGGAACGAAGATTTTTCAATCAAGGATTTTTTTATCTGCTTTTGATTACCAGGGTACAGTATAGGATCTCCTTAGTAGCTCGAGTGAGGGCTTTACTACGAAATTGCCTTCTTAGCCCGAAGAAACAGCCGCTGGCAAGAGAAATTCTTTGTTTTATTTTTGACGAGAAGTTTAAGTCTGACAAGCGGAGCCGACTTAGACAAAGTTCAATACTACCTCAAAGTTTATATCTGCCAATCGTAACGTTCTGTCCGATTCGTCGATATTGAGTGTCCTTTCGAGTTAACTGCTAAATACATTTCGGTCTCTTCTTTCTCTTTGCTAGCAAACGTGGCTGTGACATTACGTTGAGGCCGACCAATGATCAATATCGTCGACATAAGCTAGAAGTTGCACTGATTTAATGAAAATATTGGTATTGGCTCGGGAGTTTTGCACAAAACTGTCAAGAATGATGTTAAAAAAAGTCACATGACATTGCATCACCTTGCCTAAATCCTTTTTCTGTATCGAATGTTTCGGTGCAGTCCTTGTCGGCTATGAGAACTCTCCATCGCTAACTACACAGACGGGCAATATACCAAAACTAAACATGGCTCTCTGTCTCTATAAGTGCTGTCGTATGCGTCTTTAGATGAATAGGTGGTGGGTATCGTGCACTATGGACTTTTATAAATGATAAATAACCAAAATGTTCGGAATTTAGCCAATAACTTGCTATTGAGAAAAGGGGGTCATTGAAGGATATATTTTTGCGGAAAATAAGTCAGTCAATTCCTTTGATTGAAACTCATTAAAGTATTTCACCCTTCAGGTAATACATATAATTTTCCATTTATTGATAATCCCACACAAGATACGTAGACTTCCCTTTTGTTGATATCGACTCAAAGCAACACTGTGATGTCAACTCATGACAAATATTTACCTCCCAGCAAGGATATTGGCAAATATTTGACTTTTTATCAAAAGACTACAGACATGCTGGTGTCACAGCAATGCGTTCGCGACCAACACGAAAGGACGACATACACAAGCAAGCGAAATACACGGTGAGGATGCATATTTCGAAAAAAATGTATAGTACAGGCAAAACCAGCAAACACACCCCTCGGGCTGTATAGAAATTGATACGAGTAATGTGGGTGCGGTGCCCGCAAACCAAATGTCGGATGGCAAGGAATGTGTTTATTTAATTTGTATTTTGTTGTTGTGGCTGGTCACCGTTATTATCGAAAAATGAGAGGACAGCTTGAAGGAAGAAGGAAATATTGACTTTTGGATGCCATGTGAGGACAAAAAAATTATCGTTGTTATTGAATCTGTGCAGGGTACTGATAGAGAAGTCGTTTATAGAATAGCTATGGCCTAGGATTTTTTTTTTTTTGCAAACATGTTCAATCATTTCTGGTGACAAAAATTGAAGTGAGTGCAAACAAGCAGAGTTCCAGACATGGTCACGTTTAAACAGTACCGTGACAGACAGCTTGAGAAAAATATTGGAAAGGGAGATTGTGATTGGCTTTCATCAACAGCAAGATATTTTTCAAGGGGCTGCACAATCTAACAGTAACGACTGAAGTGGAATGATCTCCATTTTGTAGCTTTACACCAAACTGATTATATATTCTTAACGCAAGTACACTGATGGCTGCCTGGTTAGAGAATATGCCTTGGGTTATTGATTTTTTTTTTAGTTGACAATCATACGTTTTTGTCAGCACAGAAAATATAAGAACCCTTAAAAGAAAAATTTATGATAAGGCCGAGCCTTATGAAAATGAAAATCTGCGACATTTACTACGGTCGGTGTTGAAGTGAGCGAATTTTCGACGACATATTCATCAACATACACTTGATTATCTCTAAATCATTCAATTAATGCCATAAAGCCACCTTTCAATATAAAAGAATAGTGATGACACATTCAAAAAGCCATAAGAACTAAAGAATTCCGAAGAAGTCTCGCATCCAAAAATAGGGCTATGCCTGTAAAGATGAGAGCTGATCATGAAGTTGCTTACTTACTTACTTAAGTGGCGCTACAGTCCGGAATGAACCTGGGCCTCAACCAACATGCCTCTCCAATTAGCCCGGTCCTTAGCTAACTGCCTCCAGTTGCGCACTCCAAGTTGGTTGAGGTCGGTTTCCACTTGTGCGCGCCACTTAAGGCGAGGTCTTCCTCTACTGCGTCCGACGTCTGGCTGGGAATCGAAGACTCTGCGAGCCGGAGTATTGGTGTCCATTCGTTCTACATGTCCTAGCCATCATAAACGTCCAATGCGGAGTTTTTTGACCAGGGGCATGTCGCTGTACAGCTCGTATAGTTCTTGGTTGAATCTTCGTCTCCATAGCCCGTCAACGCAAACGGGACCGAAGATTTTTCGAAGAATTTTCCTCTCGAATCTACCAAGGATTTCTTCATCCGCTTTTGATACGGTCCATGCTTCAGCGCCGTAGAGCAGGACTGGGATGATCAGGGTCTTATATAGGATCTCCTTATAGTAGTTCGAGTGAGGGCTTTACTACTAAATTGCCTTCTTAGCCCGAAGAAACAGCGGTAACAGAGTAATTATTCGTTTAATTTTTGACGAGATGTTGTTGTCAGAGTTAATAGCGGAGCCGAGGTAGACAAAGTCCCGTACTACCTCAAAGTTATATCTGTCAATGGTGACGTTCTGTCCAATTCGTCGATGTTGTGAGTCCTTTCGTGATGACAGCATATACTTAGTCTTACCCTCATTTACTGCTAAACCCATTTTCGCCGCTTCCTTCTCTATACTAGCAAACGTGGCTGTGACATCACGTTGAGTCCTACCAATGATGTCAATATCGTCAGCGTATGCCAGTAGTTGCACCGACTTTTGTAAAATTGTGCCTCTGGTGTTGGCTTTAGAGTTTTGCACAATCCTCTCAAGAATCAGATTAAAGAAGTCACATGACAGCGCATCGCCTTGCCTAAATCCTTTTTTGGTATCGAATGTGTCGGTGAGGTCGTTTCCGACCCTGATGGAGCAGCGAGAATTCTCTATCGTCATCCTACACAAACGGACGAGTTTAGGCGGTATACCAAAACTAGACATGGCTCTGTACAGTTCGTCTCAATAAATGCTGTCATATGCGGCTTTGAAATCGATGAATAGGTGGTGGATATCGATTTGGACTTCTTGAGTTTTTTCCAGGATCTGCCGAAGTGTGAAAATTTGATCGGTTGTGGACTTTCCTGGCCTAAAACCACACTGATAAGGGCCAATCAGGTTGTTGGTAAACGGTTTCAGGCGTTCACATATTACGGCAGATAGGATCTTGTAGGCGATGTTGAGGAGACTTATGCCTCTGTAGTTGGCGCAGTTCAGAGGGTCTCCTTTTTTGTGGATCGGGCAAACGATGCTGAGGTTCCATTCTTCAGGCATATTTTCATCCGACCAGATTTGGCTTATGAGTTGGTGGATGTTACTTACCAAGTCATCTCCGCCGGCCTTATAAAGCTCAGCGGGAAGGCCGTCATTTCCGGCAAGAAGTTGCTATTGAGCTTTATATTATAACGGAAAAGGTAATACCGTTCGATGATATAGAAAATTGTTACTTCAGAAAATGTTCAGTAGTGTTACCAAAATTTAAAGCTTCAAAAACAGAAGTAAATCATGAATAGAATCCAGTCGAGATGAATAAGGAAACACAATTGCCGATGCTGAGAATATCTTGATCTAGTTCACAACTGATCGTTAACTTTGCCAAATCGTAGAAAAAGGTAAGAATGCGGATACCATGCCACAAATGCAAAATAAATTTTAATGCCGAAAGACTACAATCACAAGAGACCGCCAAGTCCTTTGTAGAACGCGTGTCCCTTAACCTCTTAATTAACACCATACCACAAGCACCTAATGTCAAAGCAAATGGCAACCATGTCATCAAGCCATTAGATCAGAAAGAAAAAAATAAAAGGTCCGAGACGACTCGGACAAACTTCCCAAGGAATGCAGATGAGTATTGAGTTTGAACAATTCAATATTGGCGCCGACAGCTAGAACTACGAGCCAGCGGACCTGGCAATACCTAAACTTAGGCTTAACAATGAGCCAGAAATACCGGCCCGAGCTTTATAAGCTGATGAAGATTTTTTTTTCTCCCGTGGGCTGGTGGAAAACTTCATAGACACGATGAGCACGTGCCCAAAGTAATGTGAGATTTTTACTCACTAAAACCACCACCCATTTTGTATTCGACTTATCTAGCACTTTTTTTTATCACGAGTACATAATATGTTTGGCAGATAACTTTCCATTGAGAGTTCCTGCTTTTTCCGAAATTTATAGCTTGGTTTGTTATTATCGGGCCAAATCTAAGGGTTTAGTTTCGTCAAGAATTTGGAGATGATTTGGTAAGTAAAATTCACCAACTCATAAGCTAAATTTGGTTGGATAAAAAGATGCCTGGAATAAATTGAACCTCAGCATTGTTGGCCCGATCCACAAAAAGTCTCCTTGAAATATGTCAACTAGACATAAGTCTCCTTAACATCGGCTACAAGATAATTTCTGCTTTAATATGTGAACGCCTGAAAACGCCCTGATCGGCGTTTATCATTGTAGTTTTAGGCCAAGTACAATACACTAATCAACCATACAGATCCTTGACAGAAAATCTGTAGCTCTGCAATGGAGGACTTTTCTTCAACAAAGCAAAGATTATTGCCATACTGGAAAGACGTGCAATAGGAGGACGAAAATCTGTGACACGTACTTCTCGCCGTGTTTTACTATTAAGATGAACTCAAACAAGAAGTCATATGCTTCGACGAAATAATTAAACCCTCTGTGGCAATGGACATTATTAAGATTCGCCAACATTCACCTTATGATATAAGAGGCAGACCAAAGCGAGTATCCCCAAATCTTTTGAAAGAATATCTCTTTCAAAAATCCGTTAGAAACAACTATAATACAATACTGCATGAGAAGGCGATTATATAAATATTTATGCTTATTATGTGGACAACTGTTGCCATTCACCAACCTGATCCATACCGATAGAAGCAAGGAAACAGTTCTTCATAAATCTGTGTAATTATTTGCATACGGCTAATATATTGTTAACATCATTGGACGAAGTCTACATCCAGATGTAATCACCACGTTTTCGACCATAAAGAAGGAAGCGGCTGAAATGTCAAAGATAAGTGGCAAGACCAAATATAGGTCTGAGAAACCCTCAACATTGAAGAATTGCACCGAACGTTGCAGTGGGCAGCTGTAACCTAACGAGATATATAGCTGGTTGAGGTAACAGATGAGGAAGATCTCGACGTAAGTGGCGAGCAAGCCAGCATTAACCAACTTGAAACGAGCAACTGGAGGCATTGACTCCGCAATGAAGAGTCATGTCCCAATGGACCGACGTTTAGTAAAGTACATACAACTTAAAAAAAAACAGCCTGGAATGGTTACCTTTGACAACCGTAAATACGTAAATAAGTTTAAAGACAATTGGTCCACCTCTTTAGGCAAAAAAAAGAGTGTAGATAGAGGGAAATGGTGTATGGAATTAAAAAAACAAAACATCTAGTCAATATCATTTCACTTTACGAAAGTAAACGGTCCAAGGGTTTGATTTGTACGTTGTTTGTCAGTTGCTCACAGAACTGTTGACTATTTAAGAAGATACATGTCAAAAAAATATTTTTAATTTGACCGCCTAAAGCTATGCCGCGTCCATTTGTATATGAGTTGAATTATAAATATCTTCTCCTCTTCTAATGGAGCTGAATTAGTTCGTCGTAAGGGCTGTCCCGTTTGACCCCAAATCACGGTAGGACTTCCCATTTCGGATCACTGTGGCCAATCCAACACTGCTATTGTGCAATTGTCTCATTTCCAAATGAAAAGCCCTAGTTCTCTTCTCCCATTAATTAAGATTCGACGTTGTAGATATAGGATATCTAATTGGAACATGACAATAGCAACTATGCCAGCCATCCTTCATGTATAATGTGATTATAGAACCGTTTTGAAACAATACGGGTTTTTTTAAAATATGAATGAATATGAATGTTTCAAAATTATTTCAAATCAACGCCGTTTTATTGTTCAGAATATTAATAAAGTTTTTCTGCAACAGGGATTGTTCTGAGACCCACTTATTTGTTTACTTTCAAATTGAAGTACTCTAGTCTCTAATGACTTATGAGTTATGAGTTATGAGGATCAATGTGATATTCCATAAAATCATATAAAGCAACTACAACACTCTGGTCATTGATCTAGGGATATAGGGAATTCTTCGAGCCGTTTATCATCCAACTGCGCGAACAGATCGACAGGCGACATAGGCAGACAAAATTGTGGAATACACTTTTACGGGTTGTCTATCTTAGTTATGTTTAAATTTTGTTTTTAGAGGCAGACTATTTTATAACAATTTTTCCCTCAATGGGGCAAAACCAAGACTGTTTTATGTACATCGCTTGGCTGTCGAAACACATAATAGACTTTATGTAACCTTTCTGTTACCCATAGACAAGGAATTTGCGTTATAGAAGAGTCCTCTCTGATGTCAGATCTTCACCCTCTATCTCAAACAGTTGTAGGTACCTACATATAAGAATAATGTGAGATCTTTACTCGGACAGCAAAACCAAATGGTTGCACCATTATGAAGTGACAAAATCAAATAATAAGACAAGATTTCATGGGAAAATCACTACCAACATCGGCTGGTAGCAAAATATAACAACTTATGTTTGGAAGAACTGAGAAAAATCATTTCTAGAGATTAGGCGTTTGAACGACCCACAGGGCAGGCAATTGCAGTACATCGAAGTCACGACACTTACGATGCAAAACCAAAACGTATTGTTATACTAAAAAAGCTAACTATGAGGAAATCGGCAAACCATTAGGAGATGGGCAAACTATTAGGAGATCAGCAAACTATAAGGAAATATCTTCCCACGAATGTGGGCTGTGTAAATAATCTATGAACAGGGTTAACAAACATCTTCCAGCATCTCAGGACGAAGCTAAATATGGAAATTAATAAAAAAAAAAGGGATTAAATATAACGAAACAAACTTACTAAATAGATAAAATCAGTCTTCAACTCGCAACAAACAACGTAAAATATAAAATCCACAATTATTAACACATTTTGTGCACAAAATAATTCTTCATCTTTATAACGGTGATTCTTTGGATTTGTAAATTGTAATAATTTCTAGAATGTCACATTCCTTCTAGAAATTTCGTTCACTCTGTGATTTTATTGGAACCGATATATAAGATTTGCCAAAATTATAATGACGTCACTCTGACCTGGTCACTTTGTGAACAGAAATTAATTCCGCATGATACTTTTTGTTTTTTCTCATTTTCAATGTACCTAATAAAAATTAGATAAATAGGAATATACAATATGCAACGTCGGAAAGTCATTGTTAACATGACAATTAAACCGTTAAAATTTGTATGGAAAATCTTTTACAACAATATCGAAAATTTCCCACAGGAGTTGGGTGTGTAAACGGAGATAGTAAACGTTGAAAATTGTTGAAATACTATTTTGACATTTAATCCGTCTTTTTCATAGAGCAAACGTAAAATTATCGAGATTGAACAAAATTATAGCAATAAATCAATAACTAAAATTAAATTAAATTCAGTGGGTTACCCCATTACGTAGTGGTGCATGGTATAGGGTCATTCATGATACGTTGTCGTAAAATTACAATCTTTCGCACGTAGTGCCATTTAACAGTTTGTTTGTTTTACTTTTTGTTAGTGATTTTCACGTTTGGCTTTATTCTTTAATACTTTGGCCCAATTATAGATATCATTAAAAAACATAATTGGAAATTTTCTTTTACTTCTTGCGTTTTTTTATAAATTCAATCATTGACTAGTTGGTGTCAGAACAAAGTATATGAAATTTAGAACATGATTATCCAAACATATTTTAATTTTTAATTGCAGTTATCGCAGAAAATCACTTTTTATTTTTCACTGATCGTGATTTATTTTTGTTTGTCGTTCCACCGAAATGAAACGGAATTTTCCTACGATTGCCATAAGCAGCTATGGAAGTAAAATTTTAAGGCCATCATGTTTTGTGTTCCAATGAAGTTGTTCAATGATAAAAGGTTCTAAGGGGTATATTTTTCACAATTTAAGGTCTGAAAAAATGTGTAATGGCTAAGCCACAATCACACTTTGAAGCTTCGCTTTGCCGACGTGCTTTACGCATGCTTTGACATGTTTACTTGTACTCCACAACACTTTCAGAGAAAATCCAAGAAAACAACAACAATTTTTTGACAATATACACTTTTTGCAACCTTCACTTTTACCAACATTCACTTTGACCAACGGCGCTTTGCAGCAACTTTACGTTAAGATTTTACGTATTTCATTTTGTGGTTGAATCTCAACGCCAGGCAAAGATATATTGTGATAGATAAAATTGATTTCATATGGTTGAACTAGGTGCGTCAGCCAAACGCAACGCACCAAAGCGTGATTGTGTTCCAGCCATAAGTCATTCGGCCCTCATAAACGATTTGTGAGCCGAGCAGTTAACATTAATGTATTTGCATATACTTTCACACAATCCCAAGAGCTTGCGAATTGTCAAAAGTACAAGGCAAATGTCAATTTCAATCCACATAATAACACAATTAAATGGGGTTTATGTATACATTTAGTTCTGCCGGTATATTCATCTCGTTTGCGCCTGGAGTATATGTAATGAAATCGGTCTTATGACAGAGTTAAACTCGCCTCTCGTGTGCGGAGGCCCATTCTGTTTAAAAAGATTTCTAATACAAATTTAAGTAGTACATTTGTCAGGTGTCGTTAGTTTACCATGTTTACAACGTCTGCGACGACTTTCTGACATTGCATATGAATACCCTTTATATGTTTCGTTGGTAGTTTCATTAAAAGAGTAACCAAAGGAGAAAATTACTAACAAAAAATAAAAAAAACTGTCATTTGACACTCAAAAACATTACAAGAAAAGTCTTGAGTTTGAGATTTAATCTGGAAACGCCAATTGAAAAATACATTAATATTATAAATTTCTGCTCACTACATTAAGGGTATGCAATATGCGTGCAACGTCGTAAGCAGAGATCAAATAAGGAAGAGATAGGGAACTTTCGTACGTCTTCCCCTTTATCACCCGATTTCTTACATGTCGATTTGACACATAAAATAGCTGTGCGAGAGAACCCGAGTTCGAATTCCAGTAAGATGAGGGTTTTTATATAATTAAAAATTATATATATATATAATTGAAAATTTCATACATTCATAATAACGAATTAGGTTTATAAGAGATTGAAATTATTAAAAGTAAATAATAATAATAAGAAAATATGAAAATGAAAAGAAAATAATAAAAATAATGTTATTTTTCAACTTCGAGAAGATTTGCAAATATTTTCGGAATGATTTTTGCGAAGCCTATAATTTGCTTCTGTATGGCCATTTATAAGCAAACTAAGATTTATAGTTAAGGCTTTTTAGAAGTATATAACGAAGTCTTATAGAAGTAAATAGCTTCCTAAAAGTGCGCCAAATGTGTTCCATAAGACTTCCTACCAGTAATATTGCTGGAGGGGAAATAGCTTCGATAGTGCGAAATTGTTAGTTGGATATGCGGGCACCCTAAATTATATAATAACAACTTAAAAAACTAATTCCCTTCGGCCTAAAATATAATTTAATTATTTTAATATATGCATATATCTTTTTTCTTTACCAAAAAACAAATTTTTAAAAACATGGTTTTGTATATTTTTTTTTTGTTTTATTTAAACGTACTTACTAATTAAAACTACTTATGAACTAACTAAAACTACTTAGAAACTAATTAAAACTATCTAAAAATAACTTAAAAACTAGAACAGCCACAGCAAGCATTTTTGTTTCTTTTTTTTTGTGCCATCACGACTGTTTTACCCAACATACCGTAAAACCTTAGAACTATGTAAGTCGGCCATACTTCAAAATAAAAGTCAACTATATTTAATTAAACTTGCAGCCACCACAACAGGTTTTCCTGTTGCCATCTACTCCGACGGTCCCAATCGGACACACTCCTGCTGAACCGCAAGCGCTCTCCTCCACCCTGAGAGACTACGTCTCAGTCGTACAGGAGCCACCTATCCACAGTTCGTCGGAAGACGTTGTAGATTAGCGGAACCGCCGATCTGTCCTGTATCAGCCCTCGACTATCCAAAAATAGGAAAGCTTCAGGCGGAATAAAGCCGCTTAAACGCGCACTTTCAAAATATTCATCATTGGGGTAGAAGGCCCCAAAGATAAGACTATTGCTCGAGGTCATCGCAATGGCTAATTTTTGACATTTCTGCAGTGGTAAACAAAATTTGTTTTTTTGCTTTGTCAATTGGATTAAATGGGATATTATTTAAATACCATTTTAATAATTTCTCAAAAGAATTGGAACAAAATTCCTTTCTATATATTTTCTTGTAATAAAAAAATACCGAATAGACCTTAGAGATATCACACAAAAAACCTTAATTATTTATTATTGACATTAAAACATAATTGTCCAATTGACACAGCAAAAACCCCAATTTTGTTTACCACAGCAGAAATGTCAAAAATTAGCCAGTGGATAAAATTTAACCCCTATTTTAACGCAATTGACACACGGCCTGAATTTATAAAAGAACGCAAGAAGTATAAGAAAATTACCAATTATGTTTTATTAATTATAGCTTTAACTAGGCCCAAAGTGTTACGGAATAGAGCCAAAAGTGAAAATCAATAACAAAAAGTAAAACAAACAAACTGTCAAATGGCACTACGTGCGAAAGATTGAAATTTTACGACAATATATGTATCATGAAACCCTATCAATGCACCACTACATAATGCGGTAACCCACTGAATTTAATTTAATTTTAGTTATTGATTTATTGCTAGAATTTTGTTCGATCTCCATAATTTTACGTTTACTGTATGAAAAAGACGGATTAAATGTCAAAATAGTGTTTCAACAATTTTCAACGTTAACTATCTCCGTTTACACACCCAAATACTGTGGGAAATTTTCGATATTGTTGTAAAAGATTTTCCATACAAATTTTACGGTTTAATTGTCATATTAACAATGACTTTCAGACATTGCATATTGTATATTCCTATTTATTTAATTTTTATTACATTGAAAATGAGAAAAACAAAAAGTATCATTCGGAATTAAGGTCTGTTCACAAAGTGACCAGGTCAGACTGACGTCATTATAATTTTGGCAAATCTTATATATCGGTTCCAATAAAATCACAGAGTGAACGAAATTTCTAGAAGGAATGTGACATTCTAGAAATTATTACAATTTCCAAATCCAAAGAATCACCGTTATAAAGATGAAAAATTATTTTGTGCACAAAATGTGTTAATAATTGTGGATTTTATATTTTACGTTGTTTGTTGCGAGTTAAAGACTGATTTTATCTGTTTAGTAAGTTTGTTTCGTTATATTTAATTCCTTTTTTTTATTAATTTCCATATTTAGCTTCGCCCTGAGATGCTGGAAGATGTTAACCCTGTTCATAGATTATTTACACAGCCCACATTCGTGGGAAGATATTTCCTTATAGTTTGCTGATCTCCTAATAGTTTGCCAATCTCCTAATAGTTTGCCGATCTCCTCATAGTTAGCTTGTTTAGTATAACAATACGTTTTGGTTTTGCATCGTAAGTGACGTGACTTCGATGTACTGCAATTGCCTGCCCTCTGGGTCGTTCAAACGCCTAATCTCTAGAAATGATTTTTCTCAGTTTTTCCGAACATAAGTTGTTATATTTAGCTACCAGCCGATGTTGGTAGTGATTTTCCCATGAAATCTTGTCTTATTGTTCCATTTTGTCACTTCATAATGGTGCATCCATTTGGTTTTGCTGTCCGAGTAAAGATCTCACATTTTTCTTATATGTAGGTACCTACAACTGTTTGAGATAGAGGGTGCAGATCTGACATCAAAGAGGACTCTTCTATAAAGCAAATTCCTTGTCTATGGGTATAGAAAGGTTACATAAAGTCTATTGTATGTAGTTGCTTTATATGATTTTATCGAATATCATATTGACCCTCATAGGTCATTAGAGACTAGAGTACTTCAGTTTGAAAGTAAACAAATAAGTCGGTCTCAAAACAATCCCTGTTGCAGAAAAACTTTATTAATATATTCTGAACAATAAAACTGGTTTGATTTGAAATAATTTTGAAACATTCATATTCATTCATATTTAAAAAATACATCCGTATTGTTTCAAAACGGTTCTATTATCACATTAAACGTGAAGGATGGCTGGCTTAGTTGCTATAGTCTTGTTCCAATTAGATATCCTATATCGAATCTTAATTAATGGGAGAAGAGAACTAGAGTACCTCATTTGGAAATAAAACTATTGCAGTGTTGGATTGGCCTCAGTAATCCGAAATGAGAAGTCATGCCGTGATTTGGGCCAAACGGGACAGCCCTTACGACGGACTAATTCAGCTAGGGTAAATTTGACAACGATCCAACAATGCCAATTATTATCCAGTCCATTAGAAGAGAAGATATTTATAATTTAACTGATATGCAAATGGACGCTGCATAGCTTTAGGCGGTCAAATAAAAGATATATTTGTTTAGACATGTATCTTGTACCTCAACAGTTCTGTGACCAACTGACAAACAACTGACGAAATTTCTGCGCGTTGGTCTTTACGCACAGAAATTTTCTATAATGATGTAGATAAGCGCTAAGAAAAGAATATCATTCCTAGCTTAGTCAGGAAGCTCATCCAGTTCATTATATTTACTCTAGTGGAGCTGCAGTTCTGGGTGAACTCGGGCCTCAACGAACATGCCTCTCCAATTGACTCGGTATTTAGGAAATTGCTTCTATTTAGTTGCGAAGTTTAAGTTGGTTTCTTTTGTGCGCCCCACTTAAGCTATTGCGTCTGACGTCTGATTCAAAGTCTTTGCGGGACGGAGTGTTATCCATACGCTTTTCTTGTCCTAGTCATCTTCAACGTCCAATACAGAGTTTTTTTTTAATCTGGTCAATGTCGCTGGCAAAGAGCACCTAAAATGTTTGGTAGAAACATTTGCTCATCCGTGTCCCCACCTTGATTGAATAGCGGATATATTCGAGTTTGGGCGACTATAAAAATGCTGTCGTATGCTGCTTTGAAATGCATGAGTTGGTGATAACTTGATAAGAATCGAATTGATCTTCCTGTTTTTTTTTACAGCATGTGCTATGTGCATAGGTGTGAAGATTTTATATGCTGTGGATTTACCTAGTCTTAGACTCCACTGATAAGGGCCGATTGTTGATAAACGATTTCAGGCTTTTAGATATTAAGAAAGTGAGTTCTTGTAGACGATGTTGAGGTTCTTTTTCTTCTGCATTTGATGCAGTTTAGAGGGTCTCCTTTTTTGTGGATCGGGAAAACGTTGTTTGGCTTCTAACCTTTGAGTATATATACGTCATCCGACTGGTGTATAAATCATCTTTACCGGCTTAATATATCTCAACAGTTTTGGCTTCCTTCTTAACCTAAAGTTTATGTATTGCTATTTTTATTTCATTAAGATCGGGTAAACGGTAGTTTTCGATGTTGTCGCCAATCTTGATTGCTTGCCATTGTCTGCAAAAGTGGTTCCTAAATATTCTCAGCTTCGACGAGACTCAACTACGATGTTCGGGTCGTAT
Source organism: Rhingia campestris (assembly GCA_932526625.1). Classification (NCBI taxonomy): domain Eukaryota; kingdom Metazoa; phylum Arthropoda; class Insecta; order Diptera; family Syrphidae; genus Rhingia; species Rhingia campestris. Next base: position 99,355,370 of record OW052182.1, read on the forward strand.
ATTCTCCCTGTTGGCGGGTAGAAGAAACCCTTTACACAACGTCGACATCAAATCTTGTCATCGAACATACATTGGACACTTGACTTTATGAAGATAGGTACCTTGAATGATATTATCGCATGGTGTGTGATTTTTGGAGTTAATTTTACGTTAAAGAGTTTGTTGTAGTGCAGACTTTGTTAGGAGCGTGCGTTTCCGGTCAGTCCATACTTTTCAAACAGATGCACAGTGATCACAACCGCTCGCCTGTAGCTTCCGCTTGAAGTCGCTCAGCCTCGGAGCGAAAATCAATTGGTTCATGGATCATTATGTTCAGAAAAACTGCGAGTAAGACAAGATAAAGAACTGAATGACTTCTGCCATCCAGATCACCTTAGAGCTTCAATCTTCTAATCACCATGTCGTATTGCGCGCAAACATGTATCTGCCCTTGGAATTCCCAATCGTTTAGTGAGGCGGACTTCTTCACGATGATATTAATTACCATCCATACACTGCCTACAAGTTGGCGATTGCGCAGTAACTGTTTGAACGTGACGTTATCACTCGCAGGAATTTAATGAGGCGCTTATAGTGATAAACCCCATTTTCACCTGATTGTGTGTGGCGCTTCCGGCCGGAATGAACCTGGGCCTTAACCAACATGCCTCTGCAATTAGCCCGTTCCTTAGCTAACTTCCTCCAGTTGCGCACTTCAAGTTGGTTGAGGTTGGTCTCTACTTGTGCGCGCCACTTAAGGCGAGGTCTTCCTCTACTGCGTCCGACGTTTGGCTGGAAATCGAAGACTGCGAGGTTCGTCTCCGTAGCCCACCAACTCAAACGGAACCGAAGATTTTTCGAAGAATTTTTCTCTCAAATCGATCAAGGATTTCTTAATCCACTTTGGATACTGTCATTGCTTCAGTTCCATATAGCAGGACTGGGATGCTCAGGGTCTTAAATAGGATCTCCTTAATAGTTCGAGTGAGGGCTTTACTACTAAATTGCCTTCTTAGCCCAAAGAAACAGCGATTGGCAAGAGTAATCCTTCAATTTCTGACGAGATGTTGTGGTCAGAGTTAATAGCGTTGCCGAGGTAGACAAAGTCTCGTACTACCTCAATGTTATATGGTGACGATCTATCCAATTCGTCGATGTTGTGTGTCCTTTCGTGTTGACAGCATATACTTATATACTTACTCTCACTGCTAAACCTATTGTTGCCACTTCTCTATACTAGCAAACTTGGCTATGACAAACCGTTGAGTCCGACCAATGGCGTCAATATCATCGGCTTATGCTAGTGGTTTTAAGATTGTGACAGGGGTGTCGAAAACTGCATCAAAGTCCTTGAGTCACATGTTAAATTTGCTCAGTTAGGATTGTTATCCTTGTTTTTTTTTCAACTTAAGTAACAGTGGCAGTGAATTCAGACAGGTATGTGAACATATTCGAGAACTTTTTTTCTACGACTTAGTGAAGTTCGTAAGTCCACTTATGCTAACTTATGTTCCCACAGGGTGGAGCAACCCCTTTTCTAAGTTATAAACAAAATCTGAATCTGATGGTTTTAATAAGAGGAACTTTTGTTGCGGTAGACCTGGGCTTGCAACAAAGATTTGGGATCGTGGTATAAAAACATTTCCGATGGTTTTATTATAATCATCAGAAAGTTGGACTGTTTGGATTTCAGAGAAAGAAAAATTAGCATCAGTTGGTTATGTCAAAACAAAGCCCCATCTGCAATAAAGTACGTTTTCATCGAATCCTCTATGAACTCTTAAATTAGTTAAAACTTAAAATAAAAGGGTGGTACATATATGATTATATAAGGCAACTGGGGCCGCCATTGTAGATGACCATGTAGGTTTTTTTTACCTCAATGTCAATTCTTCATAATCATGATCAATTTGCTGCAATAAAAACGCGTTCATCTTGGCACTGTATCGATCTCCAGTCACAGTAATAACCACGGTGTCCTCGAAGACACATTTGGCGTTTATGGCTCACCATGAAGTGACTTTGAAGTAATGGGTCTTGAAAGTTACGGAGATTTTCAGTAGCCCAGAGGCGAAATAGTTGTTTGTTTTCATATGTTGATATACAATTTCGACAACAACATTGTTGAGCTTCAGATTGGCATTCTGCAGGCAGTACTTGATGGACTTTGCTCTATTTAAGGGAACATCTTCAAGTGTTTCATTCGAATGTGCTGCAAGCACGAATGTGTCAATTGCGTGCCAAGTCACATAGTCAATGTCGATTTATCCTCAGTTACGGCAGCGATATTCTAGGCCGAAAAGATACGGAGCCTTCCAGAGGTTCCAGTCTTTTGTATGTGTATGAATGATTTTTTTTCTTTTTACAATATAATCCTGACGTCACCAGCAATTTGATAAATGTAATCGAAAGCGGGAATACCAACCAAGCCTCTACACATTAATTGTTAATGACTTAATGAGTTTAAGCCGCGAAAAGTAATCCGCAAAAAACTACAAAGACTGTCCCTCTACTACCAAAATGTAAGAGGGCTCCGAACAAAAACAAAAACATTTTTTCTAAATTCCCAAGCCTTTTCCCATGACATATTCTCCTTGACTGAAACGTGGCTTAACGCCAGTATACTTGACTCGGAACTCTTTAATCACGAGTTCTCAGTATATAGGAGTGACCGCCATATAAATGACCTAAAAGCGCTTGGTGGAGGTGTTCTTACTGCAGTCCGCAGTCATCTTACCTCTGAGAAAATAGAATTTCCATTCCCTCTTAACATAGAAATAATCTGTGTTAAGATATCTCTTGTTAAGATATATCTTTATGTTGCAAATGCGTACATTCCCTCATACCGTCTTTGCACTCTGTATTCTGAGCTATCAAAGGCTTTAGAATATATCTTTGACTTATCTTGTTGTGACAGTATCTACTATCTTGTTGCTGGGTGATTTTGACTTGCCGCACATAGACTGGGTGCCTTCTGAGGGAGAACCTCACTTTATACCATCTGAAGATTCTGCACAACAAGAGCTACTACAAGCTGTATAAAAAATCATAATAATCGAATTCTCGATTTAGTTTTTTCTTCGGACTCTGTTATCTAGTACCAGCATTACTAACATAGACAAAAATCATCCTCCATTGGATATTTTCATTGACATAGACGGACATATGTACGAAAACGTTGAATCGTACGATCGCGTTCGTACTCTTTTGACTTTCGGAAAGCAAATTTTCAAAGGCTATCCGAAGAAATTATTCTTTCGAATGTGAATATTGACAGCTTCTCCAATTTAGAAGAAGCTGTTAAAAAAATTTATTTTCTAATAAAAGATTGCATGGATAGAACAATCCCAGTCAAATATTCAAAAAATGCTCAAACCCAGCATCCTTGGTACACGAAAGAGCTTAAATCTCTTCGAAAAAGACGTAACCGGGCCTGGAATAATTTTGTAAAAAGCCAGAATCATCACGACTATGATAAATACCTGAATTATTTAAATGAATTCTCTACGATGTCAAGTAGTTTATATAATGGCTATATAGTCAATATGGAGAACGCTCTTAAAAATGACCCAAAACGCTTGGGGCTTTGTCAATTCGAAGAGAAAAACGGATGGATATCCAGCCAATTTCTCTTATAATAATTCAAAAACATCGGACTCTCTAATTCTATCTAACTTATTCGCAGAGAATTTCAGTAAACCATTTATTGACACCCCTCTTGTCTTAGACGAACATTATTTCAGTTATCTCAATGACTGTCCTCAAGTTAGTTTCAGCAACGTTATATTTGACGATGAGACACTACTTAAATATATCTCTTTATTAAATAATGACTATTCGGCGGGGCCCGATGGAATCCCACCAGTAGTCGTAAAGCAATGCAAAGATGCTCTTTTGCCATACCTTAAGCATATGTTTGAAAGCTCCTTTGCCACTGGAGTATTCCCAACTCAATGGAAAAATGCATTTATTACACCTGTTTTTAAAAAAGGCGAGCGAGGAGATATCTTTAATTATAGACCTATCTCTAAACTATCTTCTATTCCTAAGTTATTTGAACATATTATTTGTGATAAATTGGTATTCCTGTGTCGAAACATTATCTGTGAAGAACGGCATGGCTTTGTTAAACATCGATCCACTGTAACAAATCTATTAACATTCATGCATCATTGTTCCAATAGTTTGGAAAATAAAAAAGAAGTCGATTGTATATACACCGACTTCTCCAAAGCCTTTGACCAGTTATCACATAACATCATAATTTTAAAACTTAAGGCGTATGGATTCCCTCCAGGATTCATAAATTGGCTTAAATCATACCTCTCATTGAGAACATACCAAGTCAAATTTAGAGGTTCCAAGTCAAACCCTTTTGTTGCTCACTCTGGAGTACCTTAAGGAAGTCATTTAGGACCAATTTTATTTATACTTGCAATTAACGATGTAAAAGCCTGTATTCGAGATAGCAAAATATTGATATATGCTGATGATATGAACATTTTTAAATGTGTAGGAGATCTAAACGATTCGCTTTCACTACAAACCGATTTAAATAGTTTTACCATATGGTGTCTTAAAAACGGTTTGAATCTGAACCCTACAAAGTGCCAGCATATGTCATTTTCACGATAACGCGGTCCATGTAATTTGAAATATACTCTGTCCGGGCACACTCACTGTCGTGCAGACAGTTTTAAAGATCTTGGTGTATATTTTGATCCCAAAATGGAGTTTAATAAACACATTAACGTTATCGCCAATAAATCAAACTCTATGTTAGGATTTATTAAAAGATGGTCAAAAGAGTTTAATGACCCTTATGTCACTCTTTCGCTCTATAACTGTCTAGTTCGGCCTCACTTGGAGTATGCTTCACAAGTTTGGACACCCTTCTACACTAGTCGGCATAAGTATTTTGACGAAATAAAAATCGTGCATTTTTGAGTTTAACTTCTAAATGGCTTGACAAGAATTCATGTTTATTTTTTTCATTTTTATATATGACTAATACAAACTTAAAAATAGGCAAACAAATATTTTTTCATAGAAGTCAAAAAAGATATAAATTAATTTGTAATTTCGTGTGTTGGCATAAGTATTTTGACAAGTATATAACTCTAAGAAAAAACATTTTAAACTTAACAAAAGTAAATAAATAAAGAAGAATTTAGTAAAATATATAACCTCCTTTGGGTTCAATAACTTTTTGAAGGCGTCTCGGTACTGAATCTACTAAATTTTGAAGAATCTCTGGAGATATCTCTTCCCAAAGGGAAGTGACCTCAGAAATCGTCTCCTCTCTGGTTTTATTTAAAGAAACTGTTCTTTTGCGTTTCAAAAGAGACCAGACGTTTTCTATTATATTTAAATCTGGACTTTGAGGTGGCCAGTCCAAAGTGGCAACACCAACATCCTTCAAAAATTTAGTTATCATCCGGGCTTTGTGGCATGGGGCATTGTCCTGTTGCAGGATAAATGATTCACCAATAAGCCTACCTCCGGAAGGAAAGGCATTATCATTTAGGGTTCTTAAATATTGACCTTGGTTCATCGAGCCGGTGATAGGAACCAATTCACCCAGGCCATTATACGCAACACATCCCCAGAACATGACAGAGCCTCCACCATGGCTCACTTTTTGACAAACGGGGCGTCTTTTTTGCCTTTCTACCTTTGGCAATCTAACGTAAAATTTGTTTTTTGATGAGTTATACTCAAAGGAGCTTTCATCTGTCCATAGAACGCTTCTCCAGTACTCCTTTGGCTTGTGCAGATGTTCCTTTGCGAAAGACAGTCTTTTAAGCTTGTTTACCTTTGATATGTACGGCGCGTCCTTAGCTTTAAATGTTTTAAAATCTCCTTCCATTAAACGTCGTCGGACAGTGCGCTCACTGATTGGATTCGTTGCCGTCAAATTCCATTGATTTGCAGCAGTTTGAGGCTTCAGGAATATATTTCTTTTAAATTCCCGTAGAAGGGTTCGGTCTTCAGTGGGCGTTGTTTTGCGCTTAGCACCTGATCTCATTAGGTTTGTGATGTCATTATGCTTTTTAAACTTATTGATTTGATATTGCACAGTTTGACGCGACACATTAAACTCACTTGCTATGTCTTTTACTGCCGTTCCAGCGTTAAACTTCGCTACCATTGAAGATCTGACAACCAAACTCAACTCAGCCGTTTTACCCATGGTTTTTAATAAATTTTAATAAATTTTTATTTTGTTATCAACGTCTAATGTAAATTAAAGTTAACTACACAAGTTTTTTGGTTATCACGTGCTCAAAACTGTTAAAATATTTACACAAAGTTTCCGTCAAAATACTTATGCCACGTAAAAATTCTTTGTCTGCATGCGTTCTTATCAGCAGAAAGAGAATGCAAAAGGTAAACAATACAAAACTTGGCATGCATAGAGCTAAAAATAGATTCTTTGTTTCGCGCATCATTTTTGCACCGTTGTTTTAACGATACCAAGCAAAGTTAGTCTCAATAGTCTAGTGCCGACTAGTGTATGTAGTTCATTCGAATAGAATTGAATCAGTCCAACGTAAATTCATTAGCTTTGCTTTGAGAGGACTTCCATGGGATGATCTGCACAATTTGCCTCCGTATAGGTGCAGAATTAAACTGCTGCAACTATTGCCTTTGTCTCAACGTGGACTTAACAATGACATGGTTTTCTTACACCAATTATTATCAGGACAAATTCATGCTCCTGATTTTTTAAGTGCCATTGGTTTTAATACCCGGGGAGGTTCCTACAACCTGCGTAGATTCAATATATTACATATATCTAGCCATAAACACAACTATGGCATGCATGAGGCTATTGTTTAATAACATATATAGCTTCATTGTAATTTAATCGTTTATTGATTTTGCTAGTGATTTCAAACTTAGTTTCAAGTATGTTCTGTTTTGTCCCACTAACAAATGCACTAAATGATGAGCCTGTGGATGCATATTATATGCTGTGGCAAATCTCTGCTCGTAGATGCTGCTCGCTACGACACAGATCTGATAAAAAAAAATTAAACTTTTTCATCTGATGTTTTTCAAAAATGACAGACAAAAAAGGGGTAAAGAACCAGTCCAAATACTAACCCGGTCTCCCTTGTAAATAAGTCTCCCACTTGTATATTATATTATTATATACATAGATTGGTGTTGGCTTTCATTTCACCCCCCAATTTTTTCTTCAGCTCAAAGGGAATTGATAAGGAACTCTTACCACAATACTGACATGTTATGATCAGCCACAAGGATTTGAAAAATGTTATTGACATGTGTCGCGAAGAGATTAGTTTTTTTTACTGAAGTGGGTTACATAGAAATGCTATTTGGTTCGGAGATATTGTACAAAGATTCACCTAGAGAGTGGTTTTTTGATACCTAAGATGGTGCTGCGCAGCATTATTTGCTGTTCTTTGAGCTGGTATTTCCAAGCGGAAAGATAAAATAAACTCTTGTGGAAAAGTGTGGAAAGTGGAAAAATGTCGTCGCGGTAATAATAAACAAAAGTGAAGGGTTAAGCGTTTTAGTTTGTTGGTATGATAATTTTTTGAATTTAGCTTCATGCTATTCCACTGTGAAAACCCTCCTCACAACACAGACAAGTAACTCTTTGATAATCTGCGACTTTGTTTTTGATTTTTCTATTTTTTTATATACACGTCTACAAAGTGAGACGAAGCCGTGCACCAAAGATAAAAACCTGTACCCATGGCCTGGTCTTACTTGGTGTATTCCTTTAGAGGAGAAGGAACTGGAAATGATTCCAATTCCCGTATGTATAGAAATAGGGTCAGCATATTTAGAATCACCTCCAAACCCGTCAGTTGAGGCTCTTTCCAATCGCACTAGTTGTTAGTTGTCTCTCTAGTGTTTGGCTCTGCAGGCTCAGGGCCTACATTTTTGCGTGTGTACGTCTTGCAGGGTGACGGAACTTACAGCTTTATGCCGATAGTTGTTAGTTGTCTCTCTAGTGTTTGGCTCTGCAGGCTGAGGGCCTACATTTTTAGTGTGTACCTCTTGCAGGATGACGGAACTTACAGCTTTATGCCGATTCCGAACGGCTGAGTAAGAAAAACTGTTTATATCAATTGATACTTATCGATTTGTCTGATTATGAGGGGAGGGCCAATACACATATAATTGTGCAATAGTGGTTACATGTTTGACATTTCACATCTGAACCAACCGTGTAGGTCACAAGATGAAAAGATTCCTCAGATCCAGTGGTCTCAGTGGGTAATAGAGCAATGGGTCTGTAGTTCCGAGGCAAGTACTTTCTCCCGCTGTTGTGAATCGGTTGAAATGGATTAGTTTTACAGTAACGCTCGTAAATCTATTGATCATATAGTTAAGAGATTAGCTAGCAAAAAAATAGGAGTTTCGGGTAATTTAAGTTCCTAAACAATTGGAGAAATAGCCTTTTTGATTTCCCGAGACTAAATTGTAAGTCACCTAGCCGTAAGTGAACAGCACTTTCGTTAAGGTTAGGTTAGGTTGGTGGGTTGATGAGATAGGCGGTGAGCGCCTTCCTTCATCACACTTAGGTCAATATAGACCCATTGTGATGCCCGTTAGGGAACCACATATGTGGTTTGTTCTTTCATTTATTCCGTTAATGACCACTGAAACCTGAAAGATTAGGGAGAGAAATTACGGATAGATTCGTGAGGTCATGGAAGAAGTATTTTCCTATCGTTCTCATTCTTAATTGGCTGAGGAGCAGTGGTGCAGAAAGTGGAGGGTATCCTCGTGTATATCTTCATCCCCGCAGCCTCTACAAAGGTCATCATCTATAAGATGCATTTTCAGTTTGTGGCTTTTAGGTTGTGTTAAGTTAGAATCCCTACTAGTGTCGAAACAGATTTCCTGTTTCTTTGAAGTAGTTTGTAGGTCCTGGCTTTGTTATACTCAAGCCACATCCTCTTGGATATGTTTCACAGATGGGAAGGGAGTTCCACCTGATTTTGGCTATATCCAGTGTTTATTCTCCCACTCGTGATTTGAGGCCACATAGTGGCGGTTTGACAGTCTAGTCTACCTGATCAATGCTGTTAGAAGATCCTTTTCACTCCAGTTAATCTGCAATTTCATTGCCCTGCGTATGCCTCTGTATTCGAGGACACAACATAACAACAAAAGTTAAGATTATGTTGGAAGCCAATAACCTTCAGCTCTTCACAAGCTTGGACTTTATATTGACAGAAGAGATTGATTTAGATGCACCCTGACTATCAATAAAGGTAATTATATCATCTAGTGGTATCCAGCACTGAGGTCGCTTTGGCTGGCTCGGCTACTGAAAAACTTCCGGGAGTCGAAAAGTGATGTTCAGCTTAAGTTTTTTGGAAAACACTCCCGATCCAACGCATACGCCCATCTTTGAAACATCAGTATATATGGATAAGGTTTCGGTGCCCAGTTCGATCCTCTCCCACTCCTCTGTACTTGGAAAGTTGTTGGAGAATGGTCCTTGAAAGTCAGAGTGAGGCAGCATGTTGTCAAAAGATACAGTTGAGCCCAGATATCTGTTTAGAATTTCAGCGTGACCTTTTTAGTTAATTTTCCAGCAGTTGAGCTAACTGATTCTTAGTGTACTTTTGGCTGCAGATTCTTGCATGTAAAGGTCTAGCGGCAGTAGGTTAAGGATGTTTACCAGTCCTGCTGTTAGTGTGGTTCTCATTGCACTAGTAGCGCCCACAGATGCTACCCTTTCTACCTTTGTTATGTTTTTTTAGATGGGTGACGTTATTTGTTGATTGCTATTGCCACCAGAAAAGTCCCCCATATGTTAATATAGGTCTTACAATGGCCGTGTACATACAAAGGATAATCCTAGGGTTCGGACCTCAGTTTTTTCCTTATATTCCGTTAAACGTATAGAAAGATACTGTGGCCTTTTTATGCGTTCGCATACATTTAGGTTCCAGTTGAGTTTTCTATCAAGAATGAGACCCAGATATTTTGCGCTATCGGATAGTTTGAGGGTGGTCCCGTCGATAACCGGTAGGTCAAATATTGGTATTTTTCTCTTATTAGTAAATAGTTGTACCCGACACGGGTCCTATCGCTATATGCAAAAGCTTACTAGCGCAAAATGCTAATAGCAACTCAAACCTCAGATGAAGTCTTGGCACGACGTGTCAAATAACTAAACAAATTTGGCCAAGCTAGATTTGAGAAGATCAAAGGGACTGATTACGCTCGATAGACCGTATATTTGCGCCACCATAGGAGTCATCACGGGACGCAGAAAGGCCTCTTCTCAAACGACTTCTGTAGGAGCTGCATGGATGAAGAGGAAGAAGAAACAATACTTCATCTTCTTTGTAACTGATCGGCCCTATCAAACAAAAGGAAGCTACATCTTGGAGCTTAATTTTTTTCAAAATCTTAGTGATTTGGCAAAAACCGAAGTGAAAAGCTTCCTCCGCTTCATCAAAAGCTCAGAATGGTTTTGCCACGGATAGTTAGGAGAATGGACAAGATCCGCGTGGTATCACAATAGACAAAAATGGTGTAAATGTCTCTCTTACTCTTACCTAACCTAGTAATGGAAACAAGCCCACATTGATTTGTCCACTCGTTGAGTGTTTTCAATGCATGCTCGAACAGTTCACTAATAGTGGTTAGAAATTTTCCTTTAACTAGTATCGCTGCATGGGTAGGCTATGCCTTTTACCCCATTTCGCTGTAGCTTATTGAGTATCTCATTGATGACTAGGATCTACAATAGAAATGAGATACCGCCACCTTGTGGTGTACTTCTTGATGCTATTACTTTGAGATGTGTGTCTCGCAGCTTCGTATTTATGTTTCTGTGGCTAAGCATACTTCCAATAATATGTATTAGAGATTGGTCCACGTTATTTTTCACAAGATATCTTTTGACTCTATTTGAACGCTCCTTCAATATCGAGAAATGCAGCGAGAGTGTATATTCTCGTGAACAGATTTTTCTATTGTACTTCAGGGCCAAACCCACCGAGCAGCCGAAACCGAAACTTTGTTTTTCTTTCGTTGTAATTTCTGTTTGCCAAAGTTTGTATAAGTCGCTTGCCTCACGTTTTTGATGTCAAAGTGATTTTTTTCTGTTTCTGTCCTATTTTCGTTGGGTATGAAATGTCAAAACTGAACAGAAAAATGAAAAAATAAAACGAAGTTTCGGTTTCGGTTGCTCGTTGGTTTTGGCTCTTAACGATATTAACGATACGATTGGCCTTTTTGTGTTTTAGGTAACAATCCATTAGTTTTGACGAAATTAGAAAGTTTCTTAATATTGTTGCAAAGTACTTTTGCCATTGACCAAAATGTCTCTTCGGCATGATAGAAAAGTGTTATTGACTCTTTCGTTGTAAGCAAGCGTTCTTTGTAGCTTTGATCGTTTGATCGTTTGATTAAGAATGATTCGCTTACTTCCATTGGGTCGGGACTATAGTTGCCTCAATGATTTTTTTGCACTACGGTTTTTCATTATTAACGGTTGTGGAATCAAGTAATAAGCTAGTCCAGCAGGCTCTAACTGTACCCCGCCGCCTACGCTTTCGTAAATGAAGTCGTCTGGGTTCTGCTTCTCTTCATTGAAAATGAAGTCTGTATTGGCTTCTTCTTTGCTCTGGTATACGTCGAACAGTTGGGATACTAGGCCTTTGTCTCTGTATAGCTCGTCAATGTATCTTCTTTATACAGGTTGGCCAAAAATCGTCTTTCTACGAATATCGAAAAGAACTTTTGAACGAAAAGATAAAAATTATGAAATAAATTAAATTACAAATAAAAGTTTATTTCATGGACATTTTTTACATTATGTGTTGAAAATCATATCGGTCAAGTAGCCATCATACTCATGGGCTCTTTTGATGACACTTTCTACGATTTCAAGTGTTGCCGGCGTAATTTAAGCGATTTCTGTGCGAAAGTTGAGTTTCAGCTCCTGTATACCATAAAAAAAAGCACGCAGTCGACAGATCAGACGATTGCCGGCTGCCATTAAAATTCACCGTTTTTTGAGATATGGCGTTTTGGGAATTGTTCGCGCAACAAGTTTATTGTCTCACGAGCAGTGTGAGCGGTAGTTCCGTCTTGCTGAAACAAATCAGCTCAGCATTGTTGTCTACTTTCATAAGTGAAAAAAAACGAACTTTTGAAGCATTGTTCTGTAGCGGCACGAATTGACCGAAACCTTGGCATCCCCATCCTTTTCAAAGAAATATGTCGCATAAATCTTTTGCTAGGTATTTCCACACCAAACAGTAACACGAAGTAAGTAAATATAAGGAACGTTGATGGGGATTTTTGGGTGTGTGACCCAAAATCTGCAATGGGTCACTCAGATGAAAATGTGCCTCGTCGGTCATCATAAAGTGTTGCAAAAATTCGTCATTCTCGGAGATAATTAGGACAGTTCTGCAATATGCACTCAAGAAGTATCTTCTGGGTCACCAGGATTGAGCTGTTGGAACAACTGGATCTTGTAAGGGTATCTTTCCTCAAAATCCGATGAATAGTGCTACGCGGTATGTGTTGAACATCGTCGTATCGGTGAAAATGTTGCAATACTTTCTCTAACGATTAACGACCTGAATGATTGATCATCAAAAAAAGGCCTGCCCTAACGCCTTACATCTCCAACGTTCCCACATTGCTCGAATTTGGCCAGCACGAATAGTGGGTGCTGTTAGACCGTTTCTAACGCCATAAAATTGCCGGTGGACACGTTGAGTTGACCATTTTTATTTGCTGTGTTAGCAGGGATGCAATAGTGGTATAAGGTACAATGCAGGCTCTCTCTCTCTCTGATCACATTGTCATAAGTGGATCTGCAATCGATAAACTTGTGCTGTGTATCGATATTAAAATCTTAGGTCTTTTCTAGGCAAGAATTTCCTCTGCTAAGTACTTATTATATAGTAAACAAACAGGTTGAGACACTCACATAAAACGCTGAATTATAGGTGATTGCAAAATGAAAATGCCACTCCCACGTTTTGGGAATGGTTAATTTAAGGATGGAATGGGATAGGGAATTCAACGATTCGCATACCGGATTGTAGCCTTCTCATATGTTTTTAAACAGCTTTGCTTGGAAGCCATCAGCACCAGCTCTTTTTTGTACGTTTTAAGCATGGTCAAAGCTTCTTAAAACTTACTTTGGTCAACCAGTTAAACATTTTCGCTGGCATCCAGAATGACTGGGCTTTCCAGTTCGTTGGTGTTACACCATTTACCAATCGGTAGTATTTTCGTATTAAGGGTGTCTGATAATTCACGTTAAATGTAATTTTGATAGAAAGTACAGTTTTTTAATAAGAAAGCTTAAATTTTTTATTGATTCATAGAGTAAACAGATTGGGGTTATGTATGGAATAGCAGATCTGATAAATGGTCACGGCTTTGCTGCCAAGCACGTACTCTTTGTTGAAATTTTATGTCACCGTTACGTATTAATTGGCTGAGTTTCATTAATATACCGAACAATTTCCTCTTTCAAGACGTTGGTGGTGGGCTTGTTTGCATAGACCTTTGACTTCAAAAAACCCCAACGAAAAAAGTCCAAATCGCAAAAGCGGCCGATTACACGATTAGGGATTGACTCAGGCATTAATTGAATTGTTTCTCTGGCTCTATGGCATGTTGCACCGTTTTGTTGAAACTACCTGATGGTCACATCCATATATTGTAATTTAGGCACTAAAAACTGTTACCTGACCAGCCGCCTTTTCGGAGAAGAATAATCAGATATTGCCTCCAGCTCAAAATCAGCACCAAACAGTTTTCAGAACCCCAAATTCGATTAAGAAAGCCATCAAGATAAAAATGATCTTCATCACTGGACACTTTGTTCATTGGACACTCTGGAGATTTTGTTCAAAAAACCAGCATCCACTTGTTATTCCAAAATCCATTCAACGGACTCTCTTTGCATGGTTAGTAGTCATCAGTTCCTGAGTCAATTGAACTTTGTATAAGCATTTCAAGTTTTTCGTGAGAAATGCCCAATTCTTGACTACGGTGCCGAATTGATGTTCCTGCTCTATCAGCAATACTGCCGCGAACTGCTTCGATGTTTTGTGACATGACACCAAGAGTGTCTTAGATCACTAATTGATGCAGTCTCCCTGAATTTTTCAATTATTCCCCTCACAGTTAATAGTTTTTAGGTGGCCTCAGTGGCGCGATGGTTAGTGCGATGAACTGCCGCGCAGAAGGTCTGGGTTCGATTCCCAGCTGTAGCAACACCTAAATGATTTTTCACTGGCCCTCTTGTGATTATCTGACATACATCCGAGTAGTATTAATTGTCAAGAAAAGCTTATCTCAACTTAGGCGTTATCGGCATAAAACAGAAGGTCCCGTCATCGTGCACGAACACATGAATGGCTGTGAGAAAGCCTGGGTACTAACGAGCCTGTTGCGCCAAAAAATTATTTTTGTATTTTGTTGAAAGTTTAAAATCACTATGACGGGCATATTTTGAACGAAAATTGCGGACTGTAGCTGACATCTCTTCATTATTTATAAAATATTGGTGAACGCAAAAAAAGCTTTGTTCTATCGTATAGCGGTCCATTTTTACTAACCCCGAACTGTCAGCTGTAACATTGTTATCTCTTTTTTTCGTTGGCTACACAGTACTATTAAATAATTCAAAATTTTGCGTGAACAATGGGGCACCCTTTATTTATATGCCTCGAACAAGCTTATCAAGCTGACAGCGTAAAGCAAGAATATCTTGTCATAAAACAGGAATAGCCTTGGTCCTCGGATGAACATTGAATTGGAAACGCCTTTTTCATCATTTTATGCTTTACATGACACTGACATACATAAAAACATATTTGAACAATGCTGTCTAAAGAAAAATGTAAGAGACGCCCACTTTTTGGAATCGTAAATTTTTAATATGGGATGCGTTTTGGTATTTGTAGATTTGCACAACGTATAGCCCTCTCTTTTATAAGTTTTAACCATTTCGGGAACTAAACTATCCACACAAAATAAAATCCTGGGAATAACGTTTTATACTTTTCCCCGTCTCAACTTGTGTTTTTGGTCTAAATCTATAAAGCTCACATTCAACAAATGTGTATCCCTGAAGACCCATAAATTCCAATTATTTCCCAAGCGACGACGACACACGTCTGTCAGACGACATGAATTTGCCAACAAATGTGTACTACATATGCGCCTTCGAAACCACTAAACCGACTTTAGTGTGACTCTTTTCTCTAGGCATTTATGCCCCTCATCATTAAGCATATCCGCTCTGTTTTTACTCTACCTCTGGGGGCAATTGATACTTTCCATTGAATAGGTAGAAACAGATTTTCCTCAACAGAATCCGCCTCTGACACGTGAACTTGTACCCTTCATGTCAGACAAGTTGGTTTGACTTGGCATCAGTGCCACGTGTCAAATTATGTTCCATTTGACTGTTATCTCCATTGCCACGCACCCCTCAGCCAGTGTATTTGCGAGTCTAATTTATTAGCTGAAAATGAAGATGTGATGCCCATACGCTTGCATCCCAGTCCCGGGGTGCTAACTGCCTCCCTCATTAGGAATGAAATAATTTTCGACACGTTTAATGGGGTGGCCAGTGGCCACACGGTCAGTTTGTTATCTAAACACACACAATCGCGTAGATGCGACTCCTTTCGCTCAGACTAATTGCGAATTCAATTCAATTGACGAGACTGTTGACCAACAGCTGATGCTTGGAACTTCTCGATGATTGATTGACTTTCTGATTCAAAAATAGTCACGCCTTCTAAGTAGAGTGGCAGTGCAGACATTTGGAAAAGTCGTCAACCACACGAAACGTATAATCAAGGATTTTGTTTAAATGTAACAACCGCACAACATTCCCGTCACGTACGATTATCGTAATTACGTGATACGTAAGGAATATGAATAAGCTGTGCTCTTATGGTAAATATTATTGTTGCACATAGTCGTTGTTGAAATATAATTTTTTTTACTGCCCAGGGGTATAGCAAATCCTAACGCCGCCACCACCACCGGGAGCTCCAGGTCCAGGGCAATTCAAAACACATGTGGAAGTGGATGTAATGTGGCGCGGATTTAGTTTACCACTGAATACCCAGGGGCAAATAAATATTAAATTTTTATACATTTCGTGCACACAAGCGAGCTTGATGCGAGCACATGGGGACAGGACATTTTGTTATGCACTGCAAACTTGTAAGCAATTTTGCAAACTATATAAAAGGACATGACAACAAGTGCATGTGAGTAAACATTGTTTGAATGGTTAATGGTATTTTAGGTGGTGGGCTAGGAATGCGAAATAAGGAAATTAACAGTAGAGGTAGGAAAAGGTTATGCTAGCTCAAATGTATGAAATATTTGCATGATGTCATAAAAGGAGAAAAACTACGAAAATGCTATTTTTCTTTGAATATGCAAATTGTGGGTGACTTCAGGTCATACTAGTCCTAAATTATGATTCTTAATGATTCGCATGTGCCAACGCTGATTCATGAAATATATGAGAAGACTACAATCCGCTGTGCGGATCGTTGAATACGCTATACCATCCAATCCTATCTTTAAAACTAATATCCCCAAAAAATGGGTGTGGCTAAAAAAATTTTGGGTTGAAATTAGAAAATGACATTCTCACAACATACTGCTCACACAGTTGATCAAAATCGTTTATGGTTCGACATAAAACAACGTTTTTCTATTGCATATACAATAGAAAACATATGAGAAGGCTACAATCCGCTGCGCGGATCGTTTAACACCCTATCCCATCCCATCCTTAAAATTAAATGTAGGTTTTTGTGGAGGAAATATAGAAAATGACAACATATTGTTCAGACAGTTTATCAAAATCTTTTGTAGTTCGACAAAAAACAACGCGTTTCTCCTGCATGTGCTATGGGGTATGGTATACAAATGGTTTTTGTAAGAAAACGCCCATAAAAAGTGGGCGTGGGTTAAAATAATCTAAGAACGAAATGTTTAGTTTATCATAACCAATGGTTCTGCATTAAAAGTTTTTCAAATGTTTTAAAATTGTACCGAAAAAGTTTTTCTATGAAAACGCCCGCAAAAAGTGGGCGTTGGAAAAAACTTTATAAAGACGAAAAATAGATAATATTCTGATTTTCTAAATATGTTGCTCAAAAACCCTTTTTAAATTCCTTACGGTTTGGAAAAAAATACGTTTTCTAAAAAGGGACGTGGCAGTGGGCGGATTTCAAAAAGTTTTACACTTGTTCTGCTGGGAGCAACAGAGAGCACGTGTACCAAATTTCATTATTCTTGCTCGAAATTTAAGGCCCAAAAACTGGTGACGTACGGACGGACGTACAGACGGACGGACAAGCATGGCTTAATCGACTCAGCTAGCGATTCTGAAAGATTCTGATCCATATACTTTGAGGTATATCTAGCTAAATTATTTCTCTAAGTTACAAACTATGTATCAAAACTAATATACCCCCCTATGGGATAGGGTATAATAATTGAATATTCCCACCTTACATGGTTTCAAATCTAGCTTCTTCATTCATTTGGGTGTGGGATGTTTATTTTTGGTATATTTCCGAATGAATTTCAAGTTTGAAGAAGTTTCTGATGACAGTTTTCCACTCTTGGATGTTTGTGTATAAAATATACGGGAAAGACTTCAATACTGAATTTGAAGTCACGATCTATCCATGTTTTTCGCTAATTTATTTGTGCAAGCTCTGTGTCATGACTCCAATAAATGTGCAAACATTTTCAAAAACCGTCCATTCACTTTTAAGGAAAAAATCGTTTCTGACCAAATTGTAAAGATTTTACAAATTGAGTCTGACAGCCCTATTATTATATTTGATGCTCGATAACATCTATCAATTCATCAATAATTTGATATTTGATAATGTGAATGGGTTCTGGGTTCTGTTTTGACGTTTGCCTTTACTAATTTTCATTTGGTATTTTTTTTTTTGACGGACTAGAGCGAATAAATTTGGTGGAAAAACCTAAATTGTTTTATTAAATAAAATTGTCTTTGTTTTTTAACAGTCTTTTATTAATTTAGGAATAGTAGTAAGCAATACACATGCCAAAGGTCCATTTTTGGTCCGATTATGTTCACGTGCGTTTCATCTGCAGCACCAACTACATTATTGGAATTTCACTTTTTAGAAGAATTAAATTTTTTACACTTATTCCTGGTGTATTGAAATCTACCATTTCGGACAAATGTGTCTTTCCAAAACACTTAGCAGTACACTGAGAACGACTAATACCGTTTGTTGTGTCATGCCAATGTTGAAGTCATTTCCAAAGATTTAGAACATTTGGGATGGTTTGCTGGCTTTTGATCGGTTGAGCTCCTTGACAAAACCTATGAGCGACTACCAAAGTACGATGTTAAAATCGTGCTGGGAGATTTTAACGCAAATGTAGGAAGGGAAGACATCTGTAGCAGTATTGTCGGAAAATATAGCTCACATGACACGTCTGGTAACGCACTTAGACTAATTGACTTCGCTACGGAACGAAATGCCACTATAGCCAGCATACGGTTTTCTTACCTCGATATCCATTAGGGGACATGGCGGTCTCCAGATCAACGAACAGTCAACCAAATTGATTGCGATAGACAAGAGGCACGCATTCAGTATTTTCGATGTCCGAACATTCTGAGGGGCTAACATCGACTCGGACCACCACCTTTTTGTAGCCATGGTAAGGATGCGGATATCCACCACGCCACAACAAACCAGAAATATTGTGAAAAAATTTAATGTCGATAGACTGCAATCGTAAGAGACCGCGAGGCCTTCGCACAACGCGTATCCCTTAACCTGTCGATTCACACCATACTACCAGCAGCTGTGATAGGTTTCTCGCGGCCACTAGATTGAAACCCCTGGTTTGATGAGGATGCTCGCAGCCTAGAACGAGGCCTACAAGGCTAAGCTGCAGGTGAAAATGAGAGCTGCCATTGAGCTCTATAGGCAGAGAAGAAGGGAAGAACACCGGCGTTTCAGAAGGAAGAAAAAAGAGCTAGAAAAGCGGGCGATCGAGGATACAGAGAGGTGCCACTCCAGGAACGATGTTCGCAAGTTTTACTAACGTTTAAAACATCAAAGCGAAGGATACAAGGCTCGAACAGAATCCTGTCCAGATGAACAAGGAAATATCGTAGTTGAGTCACATTCGATACTTAGGTTATGGAAGAACCACTTCCGCAGACTGTTAAACGGCGATGATGAACAACATTCCGCTGTGAGGCAGAACGAACCATTTAATATTGGCAACGGCCGTGAAAACTGCCAACCACTCCACCTAAGTGAAGTGGGGATTGGAATATCTAAACTCAAGCTTAATAAAGCCGCCCGGAAATGATGTCCTTCCCTCCTGAGCTTTATAAAGCTGGCGGAGATTACTTGGTAAGTAACATCCACCAACTCAAAAACAAAATCTTTTCGGATGAAAGTATACCTGAAGAATGGAACCTCAGCATCGTTTGCCCGATTCACAAAAAAGGAGACCCTCTGAACTGCACCAACTACAGAGACATAAGTCTCCTCAACGTCGCCTAAAAGATTCTATCTGCCGTAATATGTGAACGCCTGAAACCGTTTACCAACAACCTGATCGGCCCTGATGGTTTTAGGCCAGGAAAGTCCATATCGATTCAAAACCGCATACGACATCATTTATAGAGACGAACTATACAGAGCCATGTCTAGTGTTGGTATACCGCCCAAACTCGTCCGTTTGTGTACGATGACAATGGAGAATTCTCGCTGCTCCATCAGGGTCGGAACTGCCCTCACCGACACATTCTATACCAAAAAAGGATTAAGGCAAGCCGATGCGCTGTCATGTTATTTCTTTAATTTAATTCTTGAGAGGATTGTGCAAAACTCCCGAGCCAACACCAGAGGCACAATTTTCCAAAAATCGGTGCAATTACTAGCACACGCCGACGATATTGACATTATTGGTAGGACTCAACGTGATGTCATAGCCACGTTTGCTAGTTTAGAGAAGGAAGCGGCAAAAATGGGTTTAGCAGTAAATTAGGGTAAGACTAAGTATATGCTGTCAACACGAAAGGACACACAACATAGACGAATTGGACAGAACGTCATTATTGACAGATATAACTTTGAGGTAGTACGGGACTTTGTCTACCTCGGCTCCGCTATTAACTCTGACAACAACAACTCGTCAGAAATCAAACGAAGAATTATTCTTGCCAATCGCTGTTCAAGCTGTTAATCGCTTCGGGCTAAGATGGAAATTTAGTAGTAAAGCCCTCACTCGAACTACTAAGGAGATCCTATATAAGACCCTCATCATCCCAGTCCTGCTCTACGGCGCTGAAGCATGGACCGTATCAAAAGCGGATGAAGAAATCCTTGGTCGATTCGAGAGAAAAGTTCTTCGAAAAATCTTCGATCCAGTTGGCGTTGACGGGCTATGGAGGCGAAGATTCAACCAAGAACTGCACGAGCTTTATAACCACATTCCACTAGTCAAAAAACTCCGCATTGTTCGCTTAAGATGGCTAGGGCATGTAGAACGAATGGACACCAATACTCCGGTTCTCAGAGTCTTCGACTCTTAGCCAGACGTCGGACCCAGCAGAGCAAGGCCTCGCTTTAAGTGGCGCACACAAGCAGAAACCGACCTCAACCAACTTGGAGTGCGGAGGCAGTTAGATAAGGACCGGGCTAATTGGAGAGACATGTTGGTTGAGGCCCAGATTCATCCCGGACTGTAGCGCCATTTAAGTAAGGAAGTGTTTTTGGTAAGTCGGATGTTTTGAATGAATCTGCAACCGAACATCATCAACTGTTGAAGTTCAATCTTACAAAAATGTTCACGCATATTCGTGTGAATTGATTAAATTGCAAGAATTTCATTGCATTTCGTTGATAGGTATCAAATATCGTGTTGATATTTGATAGAAATAACAGGGCTGCGAGCGTGATAATTATACCTGTCATTGCCTATATCGTTGTCGTTGCTTTTACAGCTCTACCTGTATCAAGATCTAAGCAACTTTTGTTTTAAAAAGTTTACAGAAATTTCTATGAAAATATGGCGATAATATTGTTGTCTATATTTCGTCTACAGAACATTTACCCCATGTATACTTTTTAACTATATATCAACTATGACGTCAAGAATGAAATTGGTACTCTATTTTACCTTACATTTACACCAAAATCAGTCTAGGAAACCAACGCATTCTAATCAGTATAGATGCCAGTCAAAGCTACATTACGGCCACTAGATGGTGCAACTTTCATTGGAAACTATCAGTCCTATCGCTAATAAAATTTCCCGGGAATTTTCCCCTTATCAGCAATGTAAAACAGATTGCTGATTGGGAACAGTTTCCCTGGAAACTTTATTCGCGATAGGGCTGTATAACTTCATTTTTGTAATAGTTTTACAATTGCTATAGGCCCTAGTAATTAAGATTCGATGAGCATTTCTGCATAATTGCGACCCAACTATGTCCTCTGAAATACATAAGTGCATAGATAACAAAATAAATATAAAAAAGAAATCAACTTGCAAATAATGGATCCATTAACATATAGACCCTCTTCCAATTAGTTAACAATGAAGCGTCCACCCAACCAGCTGTGACGCAGCATAACTTTATTAACATGTCCGGTGCTCTTTCTGATGGAAAACTTTTTTTTTTTTGGTTTTTCTGTTCGAAAATAATTACCAATAGTTAAGCCTTAAACGAAGACAACAACAAAAAATAGGAACTTGTATGACATCTGACAAACAAAAAACTTTTCCCGCATATGCTCCTCTGGGCTGCCGATACACACAGATGCGGCTACGTGTGAGCAAATAAAATGCTCTAGCAACTTTTGCCTCCACCACCAACATCAACAATACACTCGAGAAAGGGGCAAATAAACTCTGACAAGGATTAATTCCTTCAAACAAAAGCATATAAAAGCCAAGGAGTAAGAAGGCAACAAAATAGCGCAATATAATGAGAAAGGGAGAGAGAAAGAGTTGAAGCAAGAAATAATACGTATACGTCCTGAAATCCTGTCACGTAGTTGTGCCATAATTATTTCGTACGTGAGGGTTCGAATCAAGGCGGCGGCATAGGCTTTTCGTAACCAGCTGTCTACATGGACACACCCATGTGCACCCTCATAAGACGGCTCAATAAAATTCTCCATCGAAATTCATATTTTGAATTCAATTTTGCAAATTCGGGTTTGGTTTTTATGCGAAAATGTCAAATGGCTGTCATCTAAGAAGGATGTGTTGGCCTGATGATTTCCGAAAGGACCCACGTACCTCAATTCGGATTCAGAACGCACGAATGAACTTTGGGAAACTTTCGGATCACTTTGATTGAAATCTCGTTTCGAATGGAGATTGTGTTTATTTTTGGGATTCTCTTTTTTTTTTATTTATTCCTGTCCTGTGGTTGGTATCCTTTAATTATCGAGTTCATTTTTGGATGAGCTCTTAATTTACTTTGAAAGATGTGTATATGACGAAAGGTAAAAAAAAACAAATAAAGGATCTGGGTTACGAGGATTGAGTGTACAAGGGAAAAGGTGATGATAAAGTGGGTCTGTTTGTAGATGAGTCAGCAATGAGTTTCATTACTCTTGTAATTAACTTGTACAAAGTTCGCGGTTAATGAGAATCTTTTGAGAGACTAAGAATGTTTCCCCTTGATCAATTTGAATTTGAAAATTTGAATCATCTGAATGCTCACATCTGACTGTGATGCGATGCATTATATAAACATGTACTCTTATAATAGTAATTCCTATTTTAATATTGTGAAGTGCTTGAAAATACAAGACACATTTCATTGAAATTACTTTTAAGTAACTAACTTGTTTTTAACTTGTACTCCCTCCCTTGTTAATTTGATAAGACGCACGTGCAAAAATATTTGCAAAAGAAATTGTTTTGCTCAATGTTTATACCATATCCCCTAGGGGTAAATTAGTTTTGATACATAGTTTGTAACATAGAGAAATAATTTAGCTACATATACCTCAAAGTTTATGGATCGACTCAGAAGCATTAGCTAAGTCGATTAAGCCATGTCACCTTAAATTAGGCCTTAAATTGTGAGCTAGGAGAATGAAATTTGGTAGATAAATAGGATTTGTTGCGAGAAGAACTTCATATTTTCCTCAACCAAATAAAACACCCTGAGATGGTGATTTCATATATTGGTTGAAAAATACCTATCAAATATATGGTGTTACTTATAACTTATTATAATAATTCATTTGGTATACGAACTTAAATATACTTCTTATCTAATTCAACTCTCCAATATTAACCGCCAATTCGTTCCTCCTAAATCTGCCAGCACATGTTTACCTTGACAGCTTAAGGGCCCTGACTTGCGAGTCGAACGTTCGACTTAAGGCGACCATTTTAGCGAATATCGGTAGTCGTGGCATTGCGAGAAGCGAACTACGGCTTTCGCTTTTGAAATCAATGTCAATTCAAAATAAAATTTGTGAAACGTCAAGTTGTTTGTACCTAGATTGAATTAAAAAAAAAAATGTTAAACAAATTCAGACAAAAAAAAAATGATAATGATCTATGTTGGACTATTTTTTAAAGATGACGATACAAACAGAAGAGAGGATAAAACTATGGTTTCCAGACTGAGGAGGACAATCATTTCTTTTGAGAAAAAACACAAAGTCACCTAGAATTACAGTTCGACTGATTTTGAAAGAAAAAGGCGAACATTCGCTAAAGTCAAAATAACGAGATTTCAATTCGCCAAACTTTTTGACATTTGAGGCGAATGTTTTTAGGCGAGTCGCAAACTACCAAATAGTCACATTAAACAATTGTAATACCAAATAGTCACATTAAACAATTTTTTCACGCGATTCGCAAGTCATAATATGTCAACTTTTGCTTTGACAGCATACGCTTAGACATTATTTAGGTGTTGCCAGATATCTCTTTACAGGATTTTTGTGCAGTGGAGCAAAACAAGTGTAAAAAAAATTTGAAATCCGCCCACTGCCACGCCCCCTTTTTAGAAACGTAGTTTTTGATGATAATATAAACAAATAGTCCTAAGATCATTTAAACCCACGCCCACTTTTTGGTTGCTTTTTTCTACAAAAACCGTTCTATACCCTACCCCATAGCATATACAGGAGAAAATCGTTGTTTTTTGTCGAACAAAAATGATTCTGATAAATTGTTTGAACAATATGTTGTGAGTATGTCATTTTTTTATTATATCCCTATAAATTTTCAGGATGGGGTGGGATAGGGTATTCAACGATCCGCACAGCAGATTGTAGCCTTCTTGTATATCTTTTTTTAATTTCAATTATTTCAAGCATTTTCCGTCCTGTTTCTAAAATATACTCCCTAGAATATAATTTGAAAATCTATTAATCAAAGGTAATGTAGGTAATTTAGGAAAATCATTGCTGAAGGTAGATATTTGTATTGGCATAAGCTGACATCTGTACGATAAGGTTGATTTGTAGTTATGATCGTTCATACTCTTGATTTTCGAAAAGTGAACCTTCAAAATCTTTCCGAAAGAAATGGCTTCTCTAACATGGATTGTATGGATAGAACTATACCTCTGGAGATTTCACATTTCCCCATAAAATGAAATCCAATGGCCTTAAATCACATGATCTTGGTGGTCAATTGACAGGGTCCATTTCTTAAGATGATATTTCAATGGAACATTTCCCTTATAGAGCGTAAGATTCGTTAGCTGTAACCACATCCTGTTGGAATCACAAGTCAATATCTCAAATTTTTGGCAACAAAAATTCATTGAACATTGCTCTGTAGCGATCTCCATTGACAGTAACACGCGAGTTATGTTAAAAAAAATGATTTAGTCTTTGATTTCGGTGGAAATGTGTCAGACATAATTCTTATAATTTACATTGCGAAAATAATTATTGGAAAATGATATGCTTAGTAATTAATTGTGAAATTGAATATGGAAATATGCTTAGTGTGCATCTTATACATTATGCTTACGGTGACCATATTTTTCAAAGGACAGAACAATTATTATTTTTTTTCATAAATTAAAAAAAAAAATCACTACAAACAAAAAGGAGTGGTGTACGACTGGATCGTATGCAACTTTCTCTTTCACAGCGAGTTGGGCGTTAGATCAAATCAAAAGCATTTAGAATATTGATGCGAAAAATTGATAAAATGTCGAAATGTTATTATACGAACGTTTTCTCCGGAATTTGAAGGAATCGGTGTCTATTTTCCGTTTTTGGACAAAACTGAAAATTCCGTCTAATGATAGTTGGGCTAAAACTAATTACGTGGAATTCTTTCAAACTGTAATAGTAGTATACATATTAAATTTCATTCAATTTGACATAATAATTTGCGAGAAATTAACAATTTTATTTATATGGTCTTAATGAAAAAATCCGTTATATGGATTTTCTCGAAAAAAAACTGGGTATGCAGTTTTGTTGGAACTAATATGCTTATAGTATTTATAAAGATTGATCAAAATCGTTAGAGCCGTTTTCGAGAAAATTGAGGTTATGTGTAATTTTTATATGGCAGCTACAGTTAATAACATGGCTAAAACCAAACAAAAACATGTGAGAGGGCTACAATCCGCTGTGCGGATCGTTGAATATCCTATCCCATCCCACCTGTAAAACTAATATCCCCAAAAAGTGGACATGGCTTAAAACACGATGGGGATTAAATATAAAAATGAAATTGTCACAACAAATTTTACGGTTCTACAAAAGACAAGGTTTTTCTCCTGCTTATGTATAAAAATGTTTTTTTTTTTTTATATAAAAGCGACCCCAAAAAGTGGGCGTGGGTTAAAATGGTCTATAGACGAAATGTTCATATTAATATTACTAATGATTCTGCATCAAAAGTTTTTTCGAAAATTTTAAATTTGATCGAAAAACGTTTTTTATTAAAAATGCCCACAAAAAGTGGGCGTGGCAAAATTGTCAGATTGTCTAAATATGTTGTTTAGAAACATTTTCAAAATTCCTTATGGTTTGGCCAAAAAATACGTTTTTCTAAAAAGGGGTAGTGGGCGGATTTCAAAAAAATTTACACTTGTTCTGCTGGGAGCAACAAAGAGCACGTGTACCAAATTTCATCCTTCTAGCTCAAAATTTAAGGCCCAAAAACTGGTGACGCACGGACGGACAGACGGACGGACAGACATGGCTAAATCGACTCAGCTATCGTTTCTGAGTCGATCCATATACTTTGAGGTATATCTAGCTAAATTATTTCTCTATGTTACAAACTATGTATCAAAACTTATATACCCCTACGGGATAGTGTATAAAAATGGCCTAGAATTATGACCAAAACAAACTTGTATACGAAATTTGAAGAAGATCGATCAAGCCGTTTAGGCTGGGGAGACCATTGCGGACACGGACAGACGGACCGACGAACCGACGGACGGAATTCCACTTTTTTGGGTTCCGCTATCATCGTAATGTTAGAATCAATCAAAGTCGAAAATGTTCACGAAAACAATACCTTTCTCTTTGTAAGAGAAAGTTTAAAAAAACATAAATTACAGTTCAGTAAAAACAAACAGGCTTTGATAATTGGATTTAATTCCGGTGATTTACGAAGTAAGACCCATTTCATCACTTCTTCTTCTAAAAATGGAGAATTCCATTGGCAAATAGCATGTTGGCATATTTTCTGAACGTTATTGACTGATTTCCGATACTTTAAATACTTCATTTACCTTTTCCAAATTCAAAGATATATTCATTGAAGCTAATTCATTGAAGCGATGACACTTCCGGCATTGATCTTGACTCGTCTCGTTGCTCCACCGAGATTGCAATTTATGTTGTCAGTAGAAATTGCAAGACTCTTTTGGTTTAATTCAAATTTTTCAAATATCTTACACATATAATTCCATAATATATCAGATCTAGAGTTGATCTACTTCTAACCTTTTAATCCGGATTCCGTTTTGCTGTTAAAAGTATCTAACTAAAACAGGACACAGGGGTGGAATCGGCTAAGGTGATAGTTGAATGTCGTTTTTGATTATCAACTCTTCTTTGCTCTGTGTAAAGCGATCACAAAAAAATGATTGATTATTGGCAGCACTTAGGATTTGGAACGTCACTTCCTTGCCGACGCTGTCATTCCGAGCAGATGATAGGTACAATTTTATTCGGAGTGTTTATATTGCGAAAAATGTAAGTGAACTTAAAATACTAAAATGTTAAGATTTAACGTTGCAGCCAATTGCAGGATGGGTGTAACATGAGTTGACTGTATTCCAGTTGGTAAATCAAGCAGTCCCAAAAACAAACAAAAACGCTTCTTTTGATAAGCGAAAGTTTTTCAAAAATCTAAAAGACACAATAAATAATGCTACTTCAACAATGAATATTTATAAATATATGCATTCTTTCATCGGGTTTGGAAGTTCCAAGATATTTGCTTTATTTGTAGGTTTCTTCTTATTAGTTGGACATTTTTGTAATTGTTTTCTTCATTTTCCTCTCGGTTTGAGTTGTAGAAAATGAAGGAAACATATATTGCACTTCACGAATTTTCACTATTACTTAAAGTTTTTTATTTTAATTTATTCAATACTTTCTTTTATCACTAAAGCATTTAATTTATTTGGTGTAGAAGATTTCCCTTCAGCGTCTACCTATGAAAATGACACAAATGTATGAACGCGACACCTAAATAGCGGTCACATGATAGCAAAAAAAGCGATTGTCAATTTGACAATCACCTTACGTGGACGTAAAGCGATGATTTTGATTGTCAACTATCAACTTACACCTTAGCCGAAACCACCCCAGTTTTATGTTTCAGTGGTTGGAATAATCGGTATAAACTGTACAACTGTAAATACTATTTAACTCATTTTTAGTTTTTGTTTGTGACTTTGAAGCCACAATATTCGTTACAATCGCTTCTCATTTAGTTTTATCACCTCAAGGCATACCTTTCATAACATAACATAGTTAATGCTTTCCGAGGCAACGTTTTAAGAAGTTCTTCCGTAATCAGGTCATAACCCGGAGCTTTTTATACCCTATCCCATAGGGGTATATTAGTTTTGATACTTATTTGATACTTTGATACTTATCATTCTACTAAAAATGAGCCTAATCACTGAACAAAATTTTGCGATGAAAATCAGCATCGGGATCAATCTCATTTTCGGTCCATACACCAAAATTACGACGCATTGCATGGCATCGCGGCTTTATTTCTAGCACAAGCTGGATCTTGTGAGGTCGTAAGCCAATCTCTTTGCGCAAAATCTTCCAAGTTGATGTACAAATCTCCAATTGCTGTGCACGGTGGCGAATCGATTCATTCGGGTCCTCTTCAACACTTTGCTCTACAGCGGAAATTGTTTCTTCGGAGCGCACTGTTCGACGTCTCTGCGGATGCGTATTATCACATAGAGTAACGTAGTGCAAAAACGATCCATGGTTAACCGAATTAATTGCTCTGATGGACGATTATGTCGACGATAAAATGGACGGAGCCGTAAACTTCGCGAACTGAGCCATTATTTTAGAAATAAATTTAAACGATTTGTTCATTTGTCGACCTGTTCATGATGAAATGGCAAACTGAACTGAACATAAATGACATTAGAGTTGCCTGATTTGACCACAAAATGGCAGCTCTAAAAAAACACCCTTTACTCTAAGCTATATATTGCTCAATTATTTCTCTAAGTTACAATTACAAACTATGTATCAAAACTAATATACCCCTATAGGATAGGGCATAAAAAAAAATGTTCCCAAAATTTCGTAGTAAGAAAAATGTTAGCCAAGCCCAAGAATCGTTGTTTTCTAATTTGAGGATCGTGCATCAGTTATTTGGGTTTCATTTTAATTTTTTTTTTATAAAAATTTATTAAAAGCTTCTGAGTATCTTCCACTCAATATATTCAATCTTTTTAAATAAACCCTACATACGATTTTACAATTCGCCTTTTATGTGTATTTTACGTGCAGTGCAATAACCGCTTGTAATTAAGCCTCACGGTACTGAATCCCCATAAAAAAGGGACCCCGTGGGGCTTATATCATTTTCGAAATGGAAATAAGTCCCACGGCTGTTACTGCCATTTACTTGTTGGGCTTATTTCCTTTGCATGCATCTAAACTCGCACGCAATCCAAATCCAACAGTGAGCCCAAGAAGGGGGTTACTGGTGGGTACTCATATTCAAACTTTGTATACACCCAAACTCACACTTGGATGTATGCAAAGTATAAACCCCTGCTTGGGACAACTGTTAAGAACTTGGGCTCATTCTGAGATTTGGGTTGCGTTCCAGGTTGGGTGTATTTCTTGATGCTTTTTTGTGGCAGGAATTTTTTCCATTTCTAAAAGGAAATAAGTCCTGAAGGGGCTTATTTAAATTCGGGAATTTAATTCCACGTGTGTTATTGCACCGCACCCTAATCTAACTTTTAATTCCTAAATATACATATAACTGCAAGAAATTTAATATTTTTAAAAATATGTACCTAATTCCTGTGACTTTTATTTATATCTTTTCAGAACCTTCTGCACTGTAATTGTAAAAAGTGCTGTTAGTGTGAACAAGTGCGGGTGTAAAAAAAATCCACTTTGAGAAAGATATCGTTCAAAATAATTCTTTATTTCTATATTATTATTTTATTGCCTAAATGTGTTTTTAAATGTTTATATCCTCCACGAATTTAGTTTTTTCTTTCGGACTGCGAGTTCTGTTTCACATGAAAATGGACCGGGGGTGTTCGCAAATGAAGTGTCGGAGTTTTTCTTAGTTTTAGCTCGTTTTTAATTTGCATTTGGTTAGTAAAAGTGTGTTTAAGTTTATTTTTTTTAAATTAAATCATTTATAGCGAATACAAAGTGAAATTATTTGTTTTATGCTATCGCTGGTGAAACATAGGAAGTGCGCGAGTGACCGACTGTGTTCATCGAATTCCCACGTGGGGAATTTGAAAAGAAATAAATATGGTGAGTGTATTTTTTATTATAATTTTTAATATTAGTAGTCTATGTCCATGTCGTCGTATGTGTCATGCATATTAATTTATACTCTTGCAGTACCAATAATCTTAAACTAC
Organism: Rhingia campestris; assembly: GCA_932526625.1. Taxonomy (NCBI): domain Eukaryota; kingdom Metazoa; phylum Arthropoda; class Insecta; order Diptera; family Syrphidae; genus Rhingia; species Rhingia campestris. Next base: position 99,385,503 of record OW052182.1, read on the forward strand.
CTACCTCACTATCTACTACCACATACGATAATAATTGTACCGCTCTGCACGGAAAACTTTGCTTCAATAAGTATAATCACTTCTGTATGAAAATCTGAGGAAAAAGTCCCCAGCATACTGAAGTCAGAGAAAAACATATGAGAAGGCTACAATCCGCTGTGCGGATCGTCGAATACCCTATCCCATCCCATCCTTAAAATTAATATCTTAATGGGCCTATAATATAGAAAATGACATTGTCACATCATATCGTTTTTCTCCTGCATATGCTATGGGGTAGGGTAGGTATACAAACGGTTTTTGTAAGAAAACGCACCCAAAAAGTGGGCGTTGGTTAAAATGGTCTAAAGACGAAATGTTCATATTAATATTGCTAATGATTCTGCATCAAAATTTTTATTAAAAACGCACCCAAAAAGCGGGCGTGGCAAAAAAATTTTTATGAACGAAATATAGATACATATTATGATTGTCTAACTTCGCTTCTCAGACACTTTTTTTAAAATTCCTTATGGTTTGGCAGTGGGCGGATTTCAAAATTTTTTACACTTGTTCTGCTTGGTGCAACAAAGAGCACGTGTACCAAATGTCATTCTTCTAGCTCAAAATTTAAGGCCCTAAAACTGGTGACATACGGACGGACAGACATGGCTTAATCGACTCAGCTATCGATTCTGAGTCGATCCATATACTTTGAGGTATATGTAGCTAAATTATTTCTCTATGTTACAAACTATGTATCAAAACTTATATACCCCCGTATGGGATCTATATATATAAAAATGGATCTTGGTTTGTTCGGATGCTTAAAACTCGAAAACGACTGGACCAAATTGGATACTTCCTTCTGCGGATTTGTTCGTAATTGCTCCGCGAAGGTTTAGGAAAAAAGAAAAATTGAAAAATTCTCAACAGGTGGCGCTGTAGGCGGTCATTCCATTTGATAGCACAGTAATAATAAATAAATAAATAATTTATATGGCAAAACAACGTTTGACGGGCCAGCTTGTAGGGTATAAAAATGGAACAAAGGACAGAAAAAACAACAACAAAATGTGTGTATAACACGAAAAACGATAGTTGTCAGCCACTCAGTTCATTCAATTGAACAATTCTACTCTCCCCAAACCAAGACCTCATTGGCGCAAGTAGTAGGCACTTGGCTCACTAGGCATGGTATTACAAGTTCAATCCCCGGTTAGGGAATAAGTTGTTTTAATAATTATACAGAGAACTAATGGTTCAAATAGCATCACTATTAGAAGGAATCAGCTGAGGACGAAATAGCTATAATTCCAACCATATAGTGTTGTTGTACACAAGTTGTTGTTGTAATTTCAATCATTCAATTGATAATCATACATTTTTTAGGGGTCGGCCCCCTTGGAGTTAGAATCGTTGTTACTCCTACCTCACTACTACCACTTACACAATTCTATTAACCGTGATTAGTTGGTTGCGGGATTTATGATTCAGAAATGTCACATTTGTTTCCTTGAAGTGACGCTGCCCTCCGAAACGAATCTATGTTTCGACCAGGTCCTTAGATAAATGCCTTCAGTTGCACACTCCAAATTAGTTAGTTAGGTTAAGTTAGATGGGCTGTTGACGCCCGGGCGAGTCGTCAAACACGCATAGGCCTACGTGGGCCCATAGCGATACCCTTCGAAGAAGTATCCTGAAAAAGAGAAAGAGTATACCTGGTTAAGTTCGCTTGTGATACTTATGCGGTGCTGGTCTGTGTTGCTCCTCCAGCCTCAAAGAGGTAGTTGCTCCATCCTGATCTGCAACAAAAACGGCCTATCAGCGCTATTGGGATAGTCGTTAGGTCACTTAGGTCATCGAAGTAAATCGACTGCCACTGATCGCAGGGCAGTGGCATAGCCGGTGTGAGACATCTTCTTCGACGTCAGGGTCGCTGCATTTCCTGCAAAGTTGGTTCGCACCAGTCAGTTTTATCTTATTAGAGTGCTTACCCAACAGGTATGTGGTTTAGTTTTAGACATGCACGGAAGATAGTGAGCAGTGTTGGCATTATGTGCTTAGCAGTTTTTTGTAGCATGATAGGGGTTATGCCGTCAAGGCCGGCTGATTTATAGGGCTTGAATGAATTAATGGCCCATGCAATTTTTTCCTTGCACACTATCGTATTAATGAGAGAGAGAGAGAGAGTTGTCACCCAAGTTGTCCGTTGTGTGGTCTGTTTTTGTATTTACGATGACATTTTCCTCTACCGTTTTGCAGTTCGGAAAATGTGTGCTTAAAAGAAGGTTTATGGTATCAGCGGTTGATTCCGTCCATTCATTTGCTGAATTTTTGAGAAAACCTGGGCTGCTTGCTTCTTTCGATAGTATCTTCCTCAATCTGGCAGATTCATTGTTATCCTCGATACTGCTGCAGAATTCTTTCCAAGCCTTTTTTTTGGCCGTTCTGGTCTCTTATTTGAATTTGCAGAGGCTGGTTCTGTAAGAGTGCCAGTCTGTTTCTGCGTTTGATCTTTTTGCTATTTTGAAGAGTTCTCTCGTTACGCTGTGTTGTCTGGCCAGTTCCCCAGACCACCAGTGGCTTTGTTTCTTTTTCTTTTTTGTATCTTTGCTTAGTGGGCACGTTTTTGAAAAAGCATTCTTAAACACCGAGACGAGTTCGTTGACGTTTTTGTCAGCATCTGATTGGTTTCGTGCGACACTACTAAAGGTGTGCTCGGAGACTACGGAGATGAAGGTGTCCCAGTTTGTCTTTCTCGGATAACGAAACGGAGCGATGTTAGCTAGCGTTTCAAGTAGTGAGAACTGTATAATACTGTGATCTGAAAAGCTAGGTTGGTTTGATACCCCTCCAGTCTGAGATTGATAGGGTGACAGAGTTAGAGGAAAGTGTTAGGTCTAAGACTTCCCTACGATTTTTAATGATGAAAGTGGGTTCATTACCCCGATTATGAATTAATAAGCTATGTTTGATAATATATTGGAATAGGGACTCACCTCTAGTATTTGTATCACTACTGCCCCAGCTGGTGTTATGAGCGTAAGCGTCGCATCCTATAAGTAGGTCCCAATCTCTCGCTTTACTATGTCGGACGAGGTCTTTGATAGCAATGGGAGGAGGTGGAGCTTCCGAGTTGTATGGCATGTAAGCAGAGGAGAGAATCAATGGCTTTGAATCTTTCCTTTCCCACATGACTGCTGCTAGGTCATCGTTGCTGAGTTGGGGTAGAAAAAATACATTAATACATTTCCTAGCCATGACGCAGCTACGACAATTGCCGTTGGTGCTTTTATTATTATAAATGTTATAATCATCGGATTTTAGTCCGCAAATTACCCTGTTTGAGATCCAGGGTACCTGCAGGAGTGCAATGTCGACTTGGTGCTTGGCTAGGTGGAGAAGTAGGTTGGCGCTGGCCGCCCTACTGTGATGCAGGTTTAGTTGAAGCACCTTCATCAGATTTGGCAGTACTGGGTCGGGGTGCATTTTGACCACCTACCCTAGTTAGTTAGTCTTTACTTGAGTGCGTCACTGAATGTGTGGTTTTTCACTACTATGTCGACCGACTGCCTGGGTATCGAATACTCTGCAAACCGGAGCATTAGTGCACATTCGTTCTATACGCCCTAGCTATCTTCTGACGCTTCAGTCTTGACCTCAAAAGCATGTTAATGCAAAAGGGATCAACGATTTTTATAAGGATTTTATACTCTTAGCAATCTAAGATTTATTTATATGCATGATGTGGTCAATAGAAGTGTTTTTTTTCTCTTAATTTCAAATCTATATAGACTTAGCACACATACGCGTAAAATACAACAACACCTTAGCCTATACAGATTCTGCGAAACCTGGATAATTATCCAGTCTTACACAATTATCCTGGATAGAAAATGTGCTACCAAACCTATTTTTCTCAATTGATATCGAAAAAGGTTGTTGAAAATGCTAAAAATGGCTGCCGGTACCACATACGCTGTAAAATATGTGGGAAATCAATGTTGAAGTGCAAATTTTTTTTTGTCTTTGCTTTGAATATAAAATCGAAATACTACAATAAGTGTAGTAGTGGATAAAGTGAAAAAATGGATTTTATTTCCATAAAAAGTAACTGACACAGCAAAAATTGAAACGCTAAACTGCCATCTGTTGGTGGGCACCTGTTTCAATATCAGTGGTGCCAGATCACCGATTAGCGCTTTTTTTTCTCATGTGTATCTGTAAGGATTTAGAAAAAACACGCCTAATAATCCACTGCTGTAAATTAGGACATGGATAATAAAATTTCTATGGAGTTACTAGAACTATTTTATCTAGAAGGAACAGTGGTTTGCAAGAGTAATTCTTTGTTTCATTTCTGACCATAGCTCGGTCTTCAGTCTTTTGGCCGATGCTGTGTGATATATTTTTTTGACAGCATGTGTACATATTTGATCTTGCATTCTTGCGGTCGAAATCATAAAATATGTTGAGCAATACCTATTTTATGATTTCGACCACTGATATTAGTAAAGCCTTATACAAGAAATTGCAAAGATGTATGGACGAATTTGCCCATAGGCTCATCATTTCTAAAACTTATTTCTAAATGATTCGAAGAAGTCGTTACCGACCTTGAAGCAACAGATTTTCGCCTGGCCATACTGCATATTATATGGATTTGTTTATACTATATACGAAAACTACGGAAAAGATTGATTGGAAGTCCTCCCGTAGAAGCGTTTATCCAGTTCGGATTACCCGACGCGTCTTCTGAGATCAGGCAGCTCTTAGGCCCTTCATTGCAACAAGGTTGGGTAATCACACAATGGGTATATATACTTTTATTTGAGCAGATTTTGATGATGAGTTGAACGATGAGTGAACGATATTTTCTAAGCCATCTCCTGGTGCTTTAAAAGCTCGAGAGGAAAGCCTTAATTCCCGGTAGCCTTCAGTTTCTTTATTAAACTTAGTTTAGATTATGCGGACTGTCGTTATTGCTTATCGTCGAACCAAATTTTTCGCCCTGCTGGATAACACCAGATATTTGATCGCCATTTTTTTCTAAAGCGGGGAGATTTCGTCTTTGTTTGCAGTTTGCAGAATAGAAATCATTTTTGCATCAAAGTCTGTTGCCATTGTTCGTCAAACCAGAGGTTTCTTTCTGGTGGAAATTAAAACCAGCGCATTGGCTTATTTGTTTCTGTTGGGTGTTTCACAGGGTCACACTTAATGTTGTCAGTATGAGATTAGGTTATGCGCGTTTTTGAAACGTCTGGACGGTCTTAGTGTTGACTTGGCTGTTCGGAATTTTATTTTTGATTTTAAAGACCGTTAGTAGTGGGCCATACTTACGTAAGTGGCGCTGCAGTCCGGAATGAACCTGGGCCTCAACCAACATGCCAATGCAATAAGCCCGTTCCTTAGCTGACTGTTTCCACTTGCCCACTCCAAGGCGAGGTCTTCCACAACTGCGTCCGACGTCTGACTGCGAATCGAAGAATTTGAGAGCCGGAGAATTGGTGTTCATTTGTTCTACATGTCCTTGACATCAATGCAGAGTTTTTGGACTAGGGGCATGTCGCTGTACAGCTCGTATAGTTCTTGGTTGAATCTTCGTCTCCATAGCCCGTCAACGCGAACGGGACCTAAGATTTTGGGAAGAATTTCCATCTCATATCGACCAAGGATTTCTTCATCCACTTTTGATACGATCCATGCCGCCGTAGAGCAGGACTGGGATGATCAGATGTCCTTAGTAGTTCGAGTGAGAGCTTTACTATTTAATTACCTTCGTAGCCCGAAAAAACAGCGGTTTGGAAGGGTAATTCTTCTCTTAATTTCTGATGAGATGTTGTTGTAGGAGTTAAAAGCGGAGCCGGACAAAGTCGAGTACTAACTTAGACTTATATCTGTTAACGGTTACGTTCTATTTCAATTTGTCGATGTTGTGGGTCCTTTCGACTTGACAGCATATATACTTGGTCTTACCCTTATTTACAGCTGAACCAATTTTTGCCGCTTCCTTCTCTATAATTACAAACGTGGATATGACTTCGACTATCGTCGGCGTATGCTAGTACAAGGTGTCGCAAAAGTAATCCTCCTATCAGAAAATACATCGGAAGGTTATTTTTGCGCCACCTTGTAGTTGCACCGAATTTGGGAAGATTGTGCCTCTAGTGTTGGCTCTGGAGTTTTGCACAATCCTCTCAAGAATGAGATTGAAGAAGTCACATGACAGTTCATCACCTTCTTTGGTATCGAATGTCTCGGAGAGGTCCTTCCCGAACCTTATAAAGCAGCGATAATTCTCAATCGACACCCTGCACAGACAAACGAGTTGGTCGGTATACCAAAATTAGACATGGCTGTGTATATAGTTAGACTCTATAAATGCTGTCATATGCGGCTGTGAAATCGGTTAATAGTTGTTGGGTACTGAACTTCTTGGGTTTTTCCAGGATCTGCCGAAGTGTGAAGATTTGATCACTCTCCTGCCCTTAAACCACACTGATACTGATAAGGGCCGATCTGGTTGTAGGTTAAAAATCTAGGAAATTGTAGGTGATGTTGAGGAGACTTCTGCCCCTGTAGTTGGCACAGTTCAGAGGGTCTCCTTTTTTGTGGATCAGACAAACGATGTTTTTTAGCGTTTATTTTAATTTCTAAGGTAACTTATGTTTGTTTTTGGTTAGGAATTTTATAATCGCGATCATCTATTAACGATGGTAGTGGCAGAAGTTAGTGATGGATTTTTTTTATAAAGTAATCCTATCTTCTTTCTCCGCCCGAAGTCTAAGTAGACTAACTTTTTTTGGTCTCTTTGATAATCAATATTTGCACACGATAAATGATTGCATAGCAAGGATGTTGAGTGATTCGGCTAGAACTATTCCTGCCCGACGAGCTGAGTCGAGCAACCACGAGCCTGCAAAGCCATAATCTCCTGCATCATGACTCACAACTATTTCGAAGTTTAATCATTTGAATGGCTTCACCCAGCTATAGTAAGCTACAATGCTTCTGTAAAGAATTTTCTTGAATCCCAACTGAGAGATGCAACACAACAATAGCAAAACCTGAACCTGTAGCTAAAAGACCAAAACTATCATGCATGTCGAAGAATGTCTGCTCGATTTGTCCCTGTGAAGACCCTCTGTTCCCTGCATCTTCAGTAATCACGTCAACACCTCCCTTAGTTTGTCACATTGAAAATGTGAGATGGTAAGAAAATTGTTAATAACAGGTGTCGGAAAAAATGAAAAGAAATTTTACTTTTTAACATCCAAGTATCTGATTCGATGTCATTCTTATCTTCTATCAGTAGACCCAATACATTAAGTTTTCTGAAGAAGAATCCACTTTGCACACATATTTCCACTTAGCTAAATCGTTTTGACCCACACTCAAGGATATTTTCATTTCAACGTTAGTCCTGTGACTCGTCTTGATGTGGCCCTTGCTGTTGTAGTCAATTATCACAGTGGAGCTATACGAAGATAGACATTTCCATCAAACATGTATGAAGAGACTACGTGAACAAAGGTAACGATAAAGACGCATAAACGATACCAGTAGCTAAACTGGACAGAGTGGTTAATTTGATTGCTAAATTGCATAAGTAGACTTGTTGTAGCTTTTAAGAGCATTGTTCGCCTAATCCGATTATACCAAGTCATATAATCATGCACGTCACGAATGGGAGAAGGTTAATTTTCTGCCTTGCAAAAATGGGATTCGTATCGTGTAAATTATTAACTAGTTTGGGATCATTAGTAATTATTGGAATAATATCCTTCGAGTATTCACCATTTAAATTGTCTGGAAGCGACGCAAAGTAATAATCCTTAATTTAATCGAACGTACTTTTGTTTACATGTTTAGAATTAAAGTCCTTTCATCTTATACTGCATCTTTATTTGTCCGCCCGTGGAGTGGAGTTGCCTCAAAAAGTATTGTCAGCAAACACTATTTTGCTTCTCCTTTACTCTTCAGCCATTCAAATGAGATTTTAGGTTTGTTTATCTTTAATGGGTTGCTAATCCATAAGGTCACATAAGCATGACAGATACTTTATAATTTTTTTGTTTGATGGTTCGGTGTTGTAGAACGAAGGTAGACTATGATTGGCTTTAACTTGGCAATGCCTAGTGGTTGCAACTCTGACTACACATCAAATGTGCTTATTTTTTACCTCCAAGTGGTAACCATCGGGTACTAGTCTCATCCAACAAGACATAAAACAGCAACAATATAATCCAACAAACCCGGTCTGCCGTCCCAGGCGAACGTAGATGAGCTGATTCGACATATTCGAAAAACAGGTTATCTAGGAATCTCTAGGGTAAGTCAGGCGCCTTGAACAGAGATGGTGGCGGATGAACCGAAAGGTCAACGACAGCGCTCAATCCCGTAGTGGATACTGATGGCCACGTGTCCTAAGGGTATCTAATAAATTAGAACTGGCCCTCCAGGTTGAGGATTGTGCTTTGAGTTAACTACCCACTCATGAAAAAAAACTATATGTTACCAAGCAACCAATAGCCTCGGAAAGGACTGATATTATTGTTGACGACCCTGCTAAACCAAAAATGGACAATGACATTCGTATCTGCACCTGGAATGTGAGGAGGAGAGGTGCAGGCGAACAACTAACGGAAGCCCTAAACTGATACAAAGCAAACATTACTGCCATCCAGGAAATACGATGGGATAGGACGGGTAAAAAGGGTATGACATCTGTGGCATCTACTACGGACCGTGTTATAGTGAGCAGAAACAGCAACTATTCGGATGCGGGTTTGTAATAAGAACCAGACTTAGTCAAGGAGTCTTATGTTTCCAAGACATTAGCGAACGCATTGTAACAATCCGCATCAGGGAAAAATTCGCCAACACAAGCGGTCACGCCCCGACGGAGGAAAAAGATGATATAACTAGGAATTGCTTCTACGAGCTCCTTGACAAAAACCTATGAGCGACTTCCAAAGTAAGATGTTAAAATCGTGCTGGGAGATTTTAACGCAAAGGTAGGAAGAGAATACATCATTAGCATTATTGTCGGAAAATATAGCCTACACGACAACACGTCTGGTAACGGATTTAGGCTAATTGACTTCGATAAGGCACGAAATGCCACTATAGCTAGCACACGGTTTCCTCACCTCGATATCCACAAGGCGACATGGCAGTCTCCAGATCAACGAACAGTCAACCAAATTGATCACATTGCGATAGACAAGACGCACGCATCCAGTATTTTGGATGTCCGAAAATTCCGAGGGGCTAACATCGACTTGGACCACTACCTTGTTGCAGCCAAGGCAAGGATGCGGATATCCACCACGCTACAACAAACCAGAATTTCTGTGAAAAATTTAATGTCGAAACACTGAAATCGCAAGAGATTGCCAAGGCCTTCGCGTAACCCGTATCCCTTAAACTCTCGATTCCCACCATACTACCAGCATCTAATGTCGAAGAACAATGGCAACGATGCCAACAAGCCATTAGATCAGCCGCAACTGATGTGACAGGTTTCTCGAGGACAACAGCAAGAAACCTCTGGTTTGATGAGGAATGCCGACAGATGCTTGCAGCCAAGAACGAGGCTCACAAGGCTAAGCTGCAGTTGAAGACGAGAGCTGCCATTGAACTCTATAGGCGGAGAAGAAGGGAAGGACACCGGCTTTTCAGAAAGAAGAAAAAATAGCACGAAAACTCGCGATCGAGGATATAGAGTGGTGCCACTCCAGGAACGATGTTCGCAAGTTTTACCAAAGTGTAAAACGTCAAAGACTAAGACTAAGTTAAGACATCGGCGAATTGGACAGAACGTCACCATTGACAGATATAACTTTGAGGTAGTACGCGACTTTGTCTACCTCGGCTCCGCTATTTACTCTGACAACAACATCTCGTCAGAAATCAAACGAAGAATTACTCTTGCCAATCGCTGTTTCTTCGGGCTAAGAAGACAATTTAGTAGTAAAGCCCTCACTCGAACTACTAAGGAGATCCTATATAAGGCTATGATCATCCCAGTCCTGCTCAACGGCGCTGAAGCATGGTCCGTCTCAAAAGGACGGGCTTTGGAGACGAATATTCAACCACGAACTATACGAGCTGTACAGCGACATATTCCTGGTCAAAAAAATCCGCATTGGACGTTTGAGATGGCTAGGACATGCAGAACGAATGGACACCAATACTTCGATTCCCAGCCAGACTTCGGACGCAGTAGTGGAAGACCTCGCCTTAAGTGGCGCGCACAAGTAGAAATCGACCTTAACCAACTTGGAGTTTGCAACTGGAGGCAGTTACCGGGCTAATTGGAGAGGCATGCTAGTTGAGGCCCAGGTTCATCCCGGACTGTAACGCCACTTAAGTAAGTATTTTCTAATTTTTGATGCACAGTATTCAGGGAAAGAAGATACAAAGCATTAGGAGTGAAGTTTTGTGGAGTAACTTTGCTCTCTTCCGTCAAACCCCTTTTTTGTTTTCATTTTTTATGATTTTTACAACCCGGAATTTTCAGTCAGCTACTCCAGATAATGAAGAATTTCACCGTTTGGCAATATTTTCTCTAACAGGGGGTTATTAAATGGTTGATTATAGATCTATCACGAACAAAAAAACTGATTACTTATTCTTGTTTCGATGAATTGCTATATTTTGTCCGAATTACTTCTTTCTGACATCTCAAAAAAATCGGTGCTTTAAGGATTCACCCCTTACTCCTAACTCTGCACTAAAACAAACAATATCATCTCATGGTGCCTCCTAAATTGCTTAAAATCTGCAATTTCAAGCATATTGACATTTTGATTGTCATTCATGTCATCTATTCCCTCCCCTTTTTTGACAATGACATAATTTTCTTCTCAAAGACGGATTACTTATCTACCTAAATACTTGAGCTGAGTATCATCCACACTATTCAACCCTTAGTGTGTACCCTCTTCCACCGTCTAACGCCACACCATTCATCATTATCTCATCTTTTTTGATGCGAAATTGAATTTGTGGCGGATTGTTAAAATTCAAACATGCGTTCGCAATTTACCAAAAGATTCCATCCCAGGATGAGGCCGCCTAACATGGCAACCCACCCCCACATCCTCACTCATTCGCTCATATGAATAATAAAAAAAAACGAAAATGGAATCGTAAGGCTGAGGTGATGTATGCCAGGACTTAGCCTACACGAATATGACTCCCGCCGTCCCAGGGGCGGGAAAACAGGATTATCTTGTCAAAGAATTGAATTTAATTTTGTATAGAATTTTGCATTGCGAGGGAGGTGGTGGTGTACCACCAGTACACACAATCAAGTACCGAAGAGATCACGGGGGTGCTGTACGTCCCAAATGACTTCATTGTAGCCGGGGCGGAGAAGGCTGTCAAAGGGCATGGAAATTCTTTTAACGTCGAGAATTAATGTTAAAATCTGAGAAATGTTCGCTTTCCAATTTATATGCTAATGCGAACATGAATCCTTTTGCAGGACTTTCGTAGTTATAAAATCGCGACTAGTATTTGGAAATATCCTGCAGTGAAATTTATTTAATTAATCATGAATGTGTGCGAATTAATGCAGGCGGGAATGTTTGCGGAATTTTAACCATGCGGCTGACCATGTTATGACCAGAAAACAAGCTTTGCCTTCAAATTGAGTTCATTAAAAAGCAGTCGTCCGGTGATGACTGCAAGGAAACAACTTTTACACGAATAAGAGGGTTCCATGGACAGTAGGACACCCATAGAATTCAGAGAGTTGGAGTTGGAGGAATTGAATTAATTTATATAGTATTAGGGGAGCCTGGGATAACCATGTGATTCAAGCAGTGTCCGGGAAGACCAGCTATATGTTTAATCTGCAGAGGGTGATTCTATTTTATTTCTTAAATTTGTTTTTTTTTGTTAGTAATGTTTCTGTGACATTTTTACTGAATAGATGATATTTTCATGCACAGATTTCGTTTCTAAAACAAAAGCTTGGATTAATATGTACCGGTACCGGTAAGAAAGTTGATTTTAATGGCAAAAAACCCAACGCTGTCTCATAACTCTTAAAAAATGAGTTCAAGTTGCAAAATGCAATGCTCGGCATGTAGGCATGTTCATCTGTACCCTCATTGCAACTAGCAAATTATAGACGATACAAAAGGTGGTGCCAGTTCCTTCGATTTTTTAAAGCTATGTAATATTTTGTTGGGTGCTGTAGAACGAGGGTAGACTCTGATTGGCGTTAACTTGGCAATGCCCAGTGTTGCAACTCTGACTACACATCAAATGTGCTTATCTTTACCTCCAAGTGGTAACCATCGGGTACTGGTCTCATCCAACCGGATTTGACTTGCTAAACGATAAGTGCGAGTGTTGATAACACGACGAAAAACAGCAACACTATAAACACCCTGGTGAGAATGGTACGGAAGAATACCCGGCCTGCTGTCCCAGGCGAACCTAGATGAGCTGCTCTGACATATTCGGACAACAGGTTGTCTAGGAATTTCAAGGGTTAGTCAGGCCCCTTGAACAGAGATGGTGGCGGATGAACCGAAAGGCCAACGGCAGCGCTCAATCCCGTAGTGGATACTGATGGCCCCGTGTCCTAGGGGTATCTAATAAATTGGAACTGGCCCTCCAGGTTGGGGGTTGTGCTTTGGGTTAACTACCCACCCACAGAAAAAAAACATGGTTACGAAGCAACCAATAGCCTCGGAAAGGACGGATTTTATTGTTGACGACCCTGCTAAACGAAAAAAGGACAACGACGTTCGTATCTGCACCTGGAATGTGAGAACATTAAACAGGAGAGGTGCAGGCGAACAACTAGCGGAAGCCCTAAACTGCTACAAAGCAGACATTACTGCCATCCAGGAAATACGATGGGATGGGCCGGGCAAAAAGAGGATGAAAAACTGTGACATATACTACGGACCGTGTTATAGTGAGCAGAAACAGCGACTATTCGGATGCGGATTTGTTATAAGTGCCAGACTTAGGCAAGAATTCTTATGTTTCCAAGACATTAGCGAACGCATAGTAACAATCCGCATCAAGGCCAAATTCGCCAACATAAGCCTTATATGCGCTCACGCTCCGACGGAAGAAAAAGATGATATAGCTAAGGATTGCTTCTACGAGCTCCTCGACAAAACCTATGCGCGACTACCGAAGTACGATGTTAAAATCGTGCTGGGAGATTTTAACGCAAAGGTAGGAAGAGAAGACATCTTTAGAAGTATTGTCGGAAAACAAAGCCTACACGACAACACGTCTGGTAACGGACTTAGGCTAATTGATTTCGCTACGGAACGAAATGCCACTATAGCCAGCACACGGTTTCCTCACCTCGATATCCATAAGGGGACATGGCGGTCTCCAGATCAACGAACGGTCAACCAAATTGATCACATTGCGATAGATAAGAGGCACGCATCCAGTATTTTGGATGTCCGAACATTCCGAGGAGCTAATATCGACTCGGATCACTACCTTGTAGCAGCCAAGGTATGAATGCGGATATCCACCACGCCACAACAATCCAGAAATACTGTGAAAAAATTTAATGTTGGAAGACTGCAATCGCAGGAGACCGCCAAGACCTTCGCACAACGCGTATCCCTTAACCTCTCGATTAACACCATACCACCAGCATCGAATGTCGAAGAGCAATGGCAACGATGCCAACAGGCCATTAGATCAGCCGCAACTGATGTGCTAGGTTTCTCGCGCCCACAAGCAAGAAACCCCTGGTTTGATGAGGAATGCCGACAGATGCTCGCAGCCAAGAACGAGGCCTACAAGGCTAAGCTGCAGGTGAAGACGAGAGCTGCCATTGAGCTCTATAGGCAAAGAAGAAGGGAAGAACATCGGCTTTTCAGCAAGAAGAAAAAAGAGCAAGAAAAGCGCGCGATCGAGGATATAGAGAGGTGCCACTCCAGGAACGATGTTCGCAAGTTTTACCAAAGTGTAAAGCGTCAAAGCCAAGGATACAAGGCTCGAACAGAATCCTGTCGAGATGAACAAGGAAATATTGTAGTTGAGACACAGTCGATGCTGAGGATATGGAAGAACCACTTCTGCAGACTGTTAAACGGCGATGACGAACAACATTCCGCTGTCAGGCAGAACGAACCATTCAATATTGGCAACGACAGCGAAAACTGCCAACCACCCGACCTGAGTGAAGTGAGGATAGCAATATCTAAACTCAAGCTTAATAAGGCTGCCGGAAATGACGGCCTTCCCGCTGAGCTCTATAAGGCCGGCGGAGATGACTTGGTAAGTAACATCCACCAACTCATAAGCCAAATCTGGTCGGATGAAAATATGCCTGAAGAATGGAACCTCAGCATCGTTTGCCCGATCCACAAAAAAGGAGACCCTCTGAACTGCGATGGAGAATTCTCGCTGCTCCATCAGGGTCGGAAACGACCTCACCGACACATTCGATACCAAAAAAGGATTTAGGCAAGGCGATGCGCTGTCATGTGACTTCTTTAATCTGATTCTTGAGAGAATTGTGCAAAACTCCAAAGCCAACACCAGAGGCACAATTTTCCAAAAGTCGGTGCAACTACTAGCATACGCTGACGATATTGACATCATTGGTAGGACTCAACGTGATGTCATAGCCACGTTTGCTAGTATAGAGAAGGAAGCGGCGAAAATGGGTTTAGCAGTAAATGAGGGTAAGACTAAGTATATGCTGTCAACACGAAAGGACACACAACATCGACGAATTGGACAGAACGTCACCATTGACAGATATAACTTTGAGGTAGTACGGGACTTTGTCCACCTCGGCTCCGCTATTAACCATGACAACAACATCTCGTCAGAAATCAAACGAAGAATTACTCTTGCCAACCGCTGTTTCTTCGGGCTAAGAAGGCAATTTAGTAGTAAAGCCCTCACTCGAACTACTAAGGAGATCCTATATAAGACCCTGATCATCCCAGTCCTGCTCTACGGCGCTGAAGCATGGACCGTATCAAAAGCGGATGAAGAAATCCTTGGTAGATTCGAGAGGAAAATTCTTCGAAAAATCTTCGGTCCCGTTTGCGTTGACGGGCTATGGAGACGAAGATTCAACCAAGAACTATACGAGCTGTACAGCGACATGCCCCTGGTCAAAAAACTCCGCATTGGACGTTTAAGATGGCTTGGACATGTAGAACGAATGGACACCAATACTCCGGCTCGCAGAGTCTTCGATTCCCAGCCAGACGTCGGACGCAGTAGAGGAAGACCTCGCCTTAAGTGGCGCGCACAAGTGGAAACCGACCTCAACCAACTTGGAGTGCGCAACTGGAGGCAGTTAGCTAAGGACCGGGCTAATTGGAGAGGCATGTTGGTTGAGGCCCAGGTTCATTCCGGACTGTAGCGCCACTTAAGTAAGTAAGTATGTAATATTTTGTTTAGTCTAATGGATTTATCTAATATTTATAAAGCTTTTGATTGTTCGAGTAATGAGGCAACATGATTGAATCTACCTGATTGAGTCCAATGCCATGCTTAATTGACTTAATTGAGAACCAATTAATTTTTCTGTCAAATACCTTCACACAAAAAAGGTGGAATATTGGGTGCCTTGCGCTCTGTATTGATATTTTTATAATAAATGCTTCGAACAAATAGCTGGCCGTTCGTCTGTTTAATCGAATTACTCGTGCAGTTTCTTCTGCAGATCAATATTTGAAAAAGCCCATTATAGCGAGAACAGTCAAATTTTTCTAACCCCAAAGGTTTTGAGGAGTTGGTGCGAAATTTAAGACCTAATTTGTATGCCTCTTCCTGACGATATGTGAATGGTATTTTTTTTTTAGAGGTTGATTTTTCGAATAGAGATAAAACTGACATCTTGTGGTGAAATCGGGCAACTCTAGTGTCATTTATGTTCAGTTTGGTTTGCCATTTCATCATGAACAACGCTTGCAAATCGTGCAAATTTATGTCGAAAATAATGGTTCAGTTCGCAAAGTTTACCGCAAGCTCCGTCCATTTTATGGTCGACATAATTGTCCATCAGAGCAATTAATTCGGTTGACCATGAATCGTTTTCACACTACGTTTACTCTATGTGATAATACGCATCCGCAGAGACGTCGAACAGTGCGCACCGAAGAAAAAATTGACGATGTAGAGCAAAGCGTTGAAGAGGACCCGAATAAATAGATTCGCTACCATGCACAGCAATTGGAGCTTTGTCCATCAACTTGATGATCCAGCTTGTGCAAGAATTAAAGCCGCGAGACCATGCAATGCGTCGTGATTTTGGTGTATGGGCCGAAAATGAGATTGATCTCGATGCTGATTTTCATCGCAGAATTTTCTTCAGTGATGAGGCTCATTTTTGGTTGAATGGCTACGTCAACAAGCAAAATTGCCGCATTTGGAGTGAAGAGAATCCACATGAGACCCTTGAGACGCCATTACATCCACAAAAACTAACTGTTTGGTGTGCTCTATATGGGCTGGTGGAGTCATTGGGCCATACTTCTTCCTAAATGATGCTTGAGAGTCAGTTACCGTTAATGGCGACCGGTATAGAGCCGACTTTTTTGTTCCCGCAATGGATGGCATGAATGTGGATGGGATGTGGTTCCAACAAGATGGCGCTACATGCCACACAGCGCATGTCACAATTGCGATTTATCGATTTATTGATGGAAACATTCAATGAGCACATAATTTCGCGGAATGGACCTGTCAATTGGCCACCAGATCGTGTGATTTGACACCATTGGATTATTTTTTTTGGGGATTTTTGAAGATGGGCATTAAAACGATTTTCTTGTGTTTTATTTCTATTCGAAGTTCTTACTTACTTTACTTATCGGGCTCCCGACCCGTGAAGAGTCTCTGCCTGAGACACTGCAGCCTTCCATCCTCTACGATCCCAGGCTCGCTGCTTCCAGTGTCTAGACCAAGCGCTCTGGCATCCGCGATGGCTTGGTCTTTGAAACGGAGGTCCGGTCTTCCTTGCCTTCTCAAACCTGGGGCCTGTTATCCGAAGATCCTCTTAGCTGGAGCATTTTTGTCCATTCGCTCGATGTGGCCGAGCCAATGTAGTCGGCGTGTTTTGGCTTTTTGGACTACATCCACATCTTGGTACAGCTCATAGAGTTCGCGGTTGTATCTTCGCCTCCATTCGCCCTATCGCACACAGGACCAAAAATCCGCCGAAGTATTTTTCTTTCGAAGGAGCTCAGTATCAGCACTCGTCGCCATAAAGCAGAACTGGCATGATAAGGGTTTTGTAGAGCACACATTTCGTCCTTTGAGTTAGGAGTTTTGAACCCAGTTGTTTCGCCAAAACGAAGTAGCACCGATTTCTCATGGTAATTCTTCTCCGGATCTCCACTAGAGTGTCATTCGTGTAGTCTATGTTTACTCCGTGGTAGGTGAACTCCAAATTGCTGCTATCAATTGTGACGTTTTGTCCTAGGCATTGGACAGATGCTTGTTTGTTTGTTGATAACATGTACTTAGTCTTGTCCTTATTTACTTCAAGGCCAACGGATTTCTTCTATCGCCGTGAATGCTTTTATCACGGCACGCTGGGAGCGACCGATGATGTCAATATCATCCGCATAGCTCAGCAGCTGGACGGACCTGTTGAAAATAATGCGTTCCGTGTTGACATCTGCCCTGTGCATTATCTGCTCCAGTACAAGATTGAAGAAGTCACGCATGATAGCGCGTCTCCTTGCCTAATCCGGTGCATGGTTGGAATAGTTCGGATGAGCCACTTCCAAACTGCACGTTGCAGCGCATGTTTTCCAATGTCACGCGACATAGCAATTCGACCATCGCCATATAGAGCTCCTGACCATGTATGTTATCATACGAGGATTTGAAGTCGATGAATATGTGGTGAGTTTCGACATGAAATTCGTTGGTCTTTTCTAAGATTTGCCTCAGTGTGGAAATTCGATTAGTGTGTTGCAGAACGGTTTTAGAGGTTCACACAGTACGTTGGATAGGAGCTTGCATGCGTCATTAGGCATGGATATGCCTCGATAGTTCTTGCACGATATAACATCGCCTTTTTTGTAGATGGGGCGTATGGAGCTGATAGTCCAGTCATCGGGCATGTTTTCTTCCACCCATAATTGGTTGATGATTCAGTGCATGCTCCCTACCAAAACATCACCACCTTATTTAAAAAGCTCCGCTGGTAAGCCATCACAGCCTGTTTTTTTTTTTTATAGCTAGGCCAACTTCTGATATACTAGGTGGTCGAACTAGTTCTTCATTGACTGGACTTGGGTTCTCTTCTTGCCCTATCACTCTCTCTACATGATGGCCATTTAGCAGCTGTTGGAAACGCTGCTTAAACACATCTACTATTCGGTGACTGACTAGGTTTCCTTCGCTGTCTCGAAGAGCCTGCGTTCCGGTTTTGTAGCCAGCAACCAGTTGCTTGGCCTTTTTATAAAACCTCCGGGTGTTGTTACGATAGCGTGAATCTTCGATATATTTGAGCTGGGATACTGCGTTAGTCCTCTTCTTTCTACGCAGGGTTTTCTTTTCTTCCCTTCTTCTGGCTCTATACTCTTTTCTCGCTGCCCTTAGAAAGCGCTGCAGCGCTTTTTTTTGTGAATCTTCTGTCACCTTTTTCCTGTCACGCATTCGTCATCATACCACGGCCTCTTTCTCGGGGTGGCTTGTACCCTACAGTGGTTTCGGCTACCTCCTTGATGATGTCGCGATACTGGCACCACTGATTGTTGGTGTCTGTGCTAGGTGAGTGCACAGAGGAGAGTTTCTTACTCAGGCGCTCGCTAGGCTCTGGCTACTCCAGGTGTGCTAAGGCGTCCAAGAATTTCTTCTTCTGGGCAGTTCGCATCTTCTAATCGTTGGACAGTCGAGCTCTGAATTTAGCGAGACAAGATAATGGTCAGAGTCGACGTTTGCCCCTTGGAATGTGTGCACGTCGAGGATTGCATTCAGGTGACGATTTTATGGCAGATATGATCTTGTAGGCTATGTTGCAGAGACGGTATGCCTCTGTAGTTGGCGCATTTCAGAGGGTCTTCATTTTTGTGAACCGGCAACCATTTACGAATTTTTTTTTTAATTTGCTCCTCTCCTTCCTTTTACGTGACTTTCACAAGAGCAAATGCAATCATCTAACTGTTGGTAATGTGACGTTTCGTCGTCATTATCTTAAGTATTGAAAACCGAACTCAATGAGTACTATCCTTTTTTTATTTTAATAAATAACGGGTGATTTTTTAAGAGGTTTAGAACTTTTTTTAAAAAAAAAACACAAAAAATTCGAAAAAATGAATGAAATATTTATTTGAATCGATAGTTTGAACCTTGCAATTTAATGTTTAAAGATAATTTCATGCAAATGTTGACCGCGGCTGCGTCTCAGGTAGCCCATCCGCTGAGTCCAATTTTGGCATACTCTTTCACACATATCGGCCGGTATCTCACGAATGAATGCATGGATGTTGGCTTCCAGTGCGTCAATCGAAGCGGGCTTGTCCCTATAGACATTAGCCTTGACATACCCCCACAAAAAATAATCTAATGGTGTCAAATCGCACGATCTAGGCGGCCAATTGACCGGCCCGAAACGTGAAATTAACTGTTCACCAAACTCGCCTCGCAATTGCGCCATTGTTTCGCGTGCTGTGTGGCATGTGGCACCGTCTTGTTGAAACCACATATCATGCAAGTCAAGAACTTCCATTTCGGGCAAAAAAAAGTTTGTTATCATCGCTCGGTAGCGTTCACCATTGACAGTAACGCTGCGATTCGCATCATCTTTGAAGAAATATGGCCCAATAATGCCGCCGGCCCATAAACCGCACCAAACAGTGGCTTTTTCGGGATGCATTGGTAGCTGTTGCAATGCTTCTGGCTGATCTTCCCTCCAAATGCGGCAATTTTGCTTATTTACGTACCCATTCAACCAAAAATGTGCCTCATCGCTGAACACAATTTTTCGATAAAAAAGCGGATCCTCGGCCAGCTTTCCAAGAGCCCATTCACCAAAAATTCGGCGTTGTGGTAGGTCGGCTGGCTTTAGTTCTTGCACCAGCTGTATCTTAAAAGGCTTTACGCCCAAATCCTTCCGCAAAATTTTCCACGTAGTGCTGTAACAAAGGCCTAACTGCTGGGAACGGCGCCGAATCGACATTTCGCGGTCTTCTGTCACACTAGCTGATACGGCCGCAAAATTTTCTTCACTACGCACAGTACGTAAACGTGTTGGTGGTTTAATGTCCAACAAAGTAAATTTGGTGCGAAATTTGGTCACAATCTTCCGAATAGACTGCTCAGAAGGTCGAGAATGCCGATCATAAAATGGAAGCAGCGCGCGATGAACATTTCGAACCGAGCACGAATTTTGATAGTAAAATTCAATAATTTGCAAGCGTTGTTCATTTGTAAGACGATCCATGGTTAAATTGCAAACCAAACTGAAGCTGTTTGACAGTGACACAAGGTACTAAACACACGTCAGCTGTCAAAACCAGTATTGCCAAAACCAAACCAGCTAAAAAATCACCCGTTACATACATGGAAGTGATTAATTTATCAAACCGATTTTTTTCCGACTCATTGAACAATATATCCATCCTATTGCCAATCAATTTTTTGCTGCACTTTGGGACATAAAATTGATTTCAAATATCAACGAAAAGGATTAGGGAGAAGGAGATATATGTATTTTTCTTGGGCAATAAACCATAAATAATTTCCCAGCATCATTGTCTGTTATATTTACAAAATTCGCCATGGATCTCCACTTATGATGAGGATGTCCATCAGTTCCGTTTTTTTTTGTCGTTGATATTTTTCTCGAAGCAGATTGATTTATCCTCTCTTATATGCGAAGTAATTGGTTTTATGCATATTGAATATCTAGTAATTGAGTGAGGGCGGATTCAATCAATAATTTGGTTAGATACTCAAATACAAATGTATTTTTAGTATCCATCAATATTTACACGAAAAGCAAGAATAAATGCGGGCTATCTGTCCACTCCAACTGTGTTGTAATTGATGTCCTCATGTCCTTAGGTAACTGTTGACTAGACAAATTTAAATTGACAGCAACATTTAGCTGTCTGTGGATGAACATAGATTTCAAATTGGAACTGATGATGACTCGGTTTTTAAGAACGCTTGTGACAAACTTGATCGAATAGGTTTGAGATAGCCAAGGAATATTTTTTTTTGTTTTATAATTTGTGCACACTCAAGAGGTTATGATTTATTAACACGATTACCCTTAAAATGTTTTACCACAGTGCAGTGCGGGCGTTATAGAGGGAATGATGTTGGATGTAGTTTTTGAAACGCTATGTTTTTTTATTACGCACATCAGTTGGTTACACAGCTTTTTTGATATTTTGAGGTTATCAACTACATAGGTTTGATATACCGATGTGTTAGTATGATTTAAAGCAGCGGTTCCCAATCTTTTTTGGTCGAGGAGCACTTTTTAGGTCAAACATTCCTCGCGGATCACTTCTTTACACTTACCTACGCTATTTTCGCAGTTATGTATGTGTAAAAAATGCAATATGTACTCAAATTTTTTTATACCCTATCCCATAGGGGGGTATATTAGTTTTGATACATCGTTTGTAACATAGAGAAATAATTTTGCTACATATACCTCAAAGTATATGGATCGACTCAGAATCGCTAGCTGAGTCGAATTAGCCATGTCTGTCTGTCCGTCCGTCCGTCCGTCCGTCCGTCTGTCTGTTCGTCACCGATTTTTCGGCCTTAAATTTTGAGCTAGGATAATGAAATTTGGTATATTGGATCCTTGTCCGAGTCACCAGAACAAGTGTAAAAATTTTCGAAATCCGCCCACTGCCACGCCCCTTTTTAGAAAAACTTAATTTTTGGAAAACCGTAAAGAATTTTAAAAAAGTGTCTGAACAGCATATTTACAGAATCGTAATATCTATATTTCGTTCATATAAAGTTTTTTGCCACGCCCACTTTTTGGGGGCGTTTTCAATAAAAAACTGTTTTCGGTCAAATTTTAAATTTTTCGAAATAAATTTTTGATGCAGAGTTATTAATATGAACATTTCGTCCATATACAATTTTAACCCACGCCCACTTTTTGGAGGCATTTTTATATAAAAACCATTTTTATACACTACCCCATAACATATACAGGAGAAAACCTTGTATTTTGTAGAACCGTAAAAGTGTTTTGTAAGCAGCCTGAAGAATTTGTTGTCACTATATCATTTTTTTTATTTTATCCACATCGTGTTCTTAGCCATGCCCACTTTTTTGGGGATTCTAGTTTTATGGATAGGATGGGATAGGGTATTCACCGATCCGCACAGCGGATTGTAGCCTTCTCATATGTTTTTATATTTTATTAAATTCAAGTAAAACAAGTAACATCAACGAAAAAAACGAGAACAATGTTAATTAAAGAACGAAAGGAATTCAATATCTAGTGAGAATAATGTGCCTGTTTGGTTTTGCATAATGCTTGTATATCTGGTTGAATTTGGAACAACTGCAACCGAATATCTGGCTCTGCATCGAGACGGGATCTATATTTTGTTTTGGTTCCAACGTAGGCGGAGAATCCTGATTCGCACATGTATGTTGTTGCAAACGGCAGAAGAATTATTTTGGCTCTGTCTGACAAAATTTTGAATTCGTCCTTCAACATTCACCAGAATTCTGATAAAGACTTCTTAGTTTCAAAATTTGCCTTTAAAGAAGAATCTGATGTCAAATCAATTGAGCACTCAAACTGCAACGATGTCAGAGATGCTGGCTTTTCCAACGAGGCGGAGTACGGGTCTGCAACCCACACATTTTCTTTAATGTTTGAATGGTATTCTTCCGGAAAGTAGCTTTGGGAGTTTTCGAGCAAACTTAGCAGATGTAAATGAAACTCATTTAAAATGTCGTCAGGAATACCCAAATCTATTTCCTCTTTACATTCGCTGACCATTGGGAAGCTGTCTATGTTTCGATTTTTTAAAGATTTCGCCCAAAACTTGATTTTCTTTTTAAATGGTTCGACCTTATCACTGGCATCGAAAACAGTTATTGTCTTTCCTTGAAGTGATACACTCAAATCATTTAATTTTTTAAAAATATCGGCTAGATACGATAATTTCAAGAGCCAACGCTCATTACACAATCTGTCGCCCAAATCAAAGTTGTCGTTCATAAAGATGGTTCTGACTTCAGCCCTCATTTCGAAAAGCCGCGTCAGTGTTTTGCCGCGAGAAAGCCACCTTACTTCTGCGTGAAGAAGTAAAGACGTATGTAGACTACCCATTTCATCGCACAATACTTTGAATAGCCTTGAATTCTTAGGTCGAGATTTAATATAGTTAAATATTTTCACGCTTTCGTCTAAGACCTCTTTTAAGGAGAGTGGCATTTTTTTCATTGCAAGGGCATGGCGGTGTAGAACGCAGTGACTACTGCTGCATTCCTTGGCATTTTGTTTTATTCTTGAGACGGCACCGGACGTTTTTCCAGTCATGGCCTTGGCACCGTCTGTGCACACATCCACGCAGTTAACCCATGGGATATCATTGACAATAAAGAAATTGTCTATTAATTTAAAAAATTTCAGCACCAGTTGTTGTAGTTTCCAACGGCTTGCAGAAAAGCAGATCTTCTTGAAAGGACTGTTTTGTATTGTATTGGTAGCGCACAAATACTATTAAAATAGCCAACCCTGCAACATCTGTTGATTCATCCATTTGCAGCGAAAATTTTGTGACTTTTATTCGCGGAAGTAAAGTAGTTTTGACATTCTCTGCTAAGTCTCCGATTCTTCGTGATATTGAATTATTTGACAAAGGAACGGTGTCAACTAATTTGTTGGCCTTTTCACCCAACATACACTCAACAATGTCCTTAACGCATGGCTGGATTAAGTTTTCAGCGATTGTATTGGCTTCGCCAGTTTGCGCAACTCGGAAACTCACTAAGTAGGACGCCATCAACGCATTTTCGTTCACTGTCTTTGAGTGGTTAGTAATAATTGTTTGAGATTTTGTAAGTTCACCATACTTCCTTTTAAAAAAATCAGTCGGTTTGCTTTTGCAATCTGGATGAATCCCCTCAAAATGACGTTTCATTTTTGCTGGAAACATCGCACTATTTGGCAACACTTTGCCGCAAATTACGCATTGGGGTTTGTTGTCACTTGTCTCAGCAAATCCAAGATTTAAATATGAATCGTGGTACTTCCTTTTTACTGTTTTTTTTTCTGCAGTACTGATCACCATAGAACTAGTACTAGCCACATTGTCTGCCTCAAATTCTTCAGAAAGTTCTGACGAACAATAAATGGAAAACGAGCAAATTCACAAATCTGAATTGAGGATAACAACAGAAAAAAATATTATAAATCCAACAAAACGCATCTAATACAAATGCGGTTCTAGCGATAGGAAACTTCCCTTTATAAAATAAACAAATATGGTTTTGTATTATGTACCTGCCAGTTGCTGACTCTTTAGTAACTACTGGGGGTGCTGTTAAGGAGCTTTCAGCGGTTATTTTTAACGACCCAGACTCTAGCCAGCGATCCATAGTACCTATTATTTTTGATCTCTCACGATCTTTTGATCTTTTCACGTCGATATATCCACAGAGTCACATCAATGTACAAAAAAACAAATAAAAAGTAAAATTCACGCAATAAAAGCAAAATATAGATTAAATACACCGTACAACGATTCGTTTTAACCTCTATAAATAGATACCGACCCAACAAAAACCGTCTATTGGGCGCGTTTAAAACCAGAGAAACGTCGCGTCGTCCCAGTACAAATTTCAGTTAGCGTCAGCGTATATGGTCGTCTCTGGTACGTCTCTTTAATAATTTTCATTTGTCGGGGATTCCCACATCTTTTTACACGAATTATTTTTTAGTTTGTTTGTATGTATTGATTTCTTTTAAATGAGCATTTCAATTCGATTGCTGCGATTAAGATGACAAGTTCAAAAGCACGAAATGAAATAGTCACTAGTGTAATGGAATTTTGCTATTTCGTTTTTTTTAATTTTGCCGCGGAGCACCAGGATATCCTTCGCGGAGCACACTTTGGGAAACGCTGGTCTATAAGGTTGAGAAATCGGTAGATGACCCTCTAAGTCGCGCAAGAAAAACTAGTGCAAACCAACCCTAAAGGTCAGCACTCTCCGAAGATCTCTTCAACTGTCTTTCAAAATACGCTAAGAATATTGGAATACTCATTACTCAACACATACAGTCATAGTTTTACTAAGAATAGAAACAACCTATGCATACACTAAGCATCAAGAAACGGTCGTCTACATCGAAGGATCTAAGATGAACTGTGGTGTGGGGTCCGGAGTCTATTCGGGATCACCGAAAATATCAGTATCATGTCGTTTACCTGATTTTTCCAGCGTATTCTAGGCGGAACTACTGACTATTTGATAGGCTTGCACGCTACTGGGGGGTGACACTACGAAAAAGCAAAATATTGCTATTCTCATCGATAGTCAAGCGGTCATTGAGGCCATCCACTCGGCTATCATATATTCCAAGCTGGTACAGGAATGCCGGAACGAACAAGCTCACTTGGGCGAACGCACAGTGACATTGAAAGAAACTAGCGTGCAGACGAGCTGGCCAGGCAAGGCTTAGCTCTACACGGCTCACTTGCGGCAAGGCTCCATATCCTGCTTTGTGCGGTTAAGGGACAAATCCAAATAGTGAAGGTTAACAAATTGCGTCATGTCGAGGAAGACCTACTAAACCTACTAAACAGAACCCGCCCAGATATCGCAAGAATGGCGGCGATAGACATTGGGCACTGGCCAATTGGAGACCATGCGGCCATGCGAAAGAAAACCTCTCTCATTTAATCTGAAAATGTCAGGGGCTAGCAAGGTCCATTAGACCAACCATTCTTCGACAACCTTAGCGACATCTCGGGTAAACGGATACAAGATCTTATCCGTTTTGTAAACCTCAGAGGCTGTATCTAGAGACCGCATGTATCACATCCACAACAATCATAATAAATGTCACTCGAGTCGTGTTAACAAAAAGGCACATAAGTGCTAGTTGGGTTCATGCTGAACCGCCACCTCTACCTACCTATCTACCTACCTACCATGCACATAAATTCTTCTGCACTGTCCTAAAGCTTAAGAATGTACAAAATCTCCAAAAAGGTTCCATTGTTGTCATTTTCATTTTATATAGTATCTCACCGGGGAATATTGCCATAGTATGTGTTTGTGGTTTTATGTATTTGTGAGTGCAGGTCATCTTCATTGTGGCAACAAACAAAAATTCCGCACACACAAATAAAGGAAGGAGCTAGCTTGAAGGCCCTATATATGCCCTTAATTCCAGATGATTCGTTTTTTTTTTTTTTTTCAAAAAAAAATATATAAAGGGTGGTCCAAGGAAACGCACGATGTTAATTGCAAATAAATCAAAAAGTTTTCAGAGAATTATCTTAATATTTTGTATGACAATTATGTGTGAAACAAAATATCGGCCAAATGCTCGCCACTGCTTCGGTGGCATACCTCTATCCGATGGTCCATATTTGAAGTTCATTATGTCGAATTATCTCGTCCATTAGCTCTGGAATTGTTCTTGGCTTATTGACGTACACATTTTCTTTTAAATATCACATAATCGTGGCGGCCAATTAACATCGCCATGACTCGACGTGAGATAAAACGGCCATTGAATTTCTCGCGCAAAAGAGCCATTGTTCCATTGGCTGTATAGCAAGTGGCACCATCCTGTTGGAAGCACATATCGTCCAGGTCCATATCCACAATTTCTGGCCACAAGAAGTCATTTATCATCTTGCGATAGCGAACACCACTCACGGTAACTTCTTGACCGATTTCATTTTCGAAGAAGTACGGCCCGATGACGCCGCCAGCCCTGAAACCGCACCAGTCACTCTTTGTAGATGCATTAGATTTTCAAAAATCATTCGTGTATTCTCATTTGCCCAAATGTGGCAATTCTGCTTGTTAACGAATCCACTGAGGATGATGATTTTCTTTGTAAAGTCTTTGTAAAGCCACCATTCATGTCTGTCTGTTCAACCAAAGATTATGAATTCTATACAGATGACGCATTGAGAACAAAAAACAGAAACTTTTGCTCAATAGCTTCACGGTACGGGCGGGTGGTGTGCATGAAAACACATGAAAACCAAAAACAAAAACATATAGCTGGCTGTTCCAGCACGACCCGCCATAGAACAATTTTTCTTATATGGAGTGCGTCATCTGTATAGAATTCATAATCTTTGGTTCAAGCAACCATAAAATTCAAATTCAAATCTTTCAAAATTCGCATCAGTAATGTTCGTGAGATGTTTAATTGTTGGGCACGAAGACGAGTCGAGGTTGACTGCTCTTCTGCCACACTTTCACGACCAACAGCAATGCTTTCCGCAGAACGAACGGGGCGAGCATGCACAGGTATTTTAACATTTCCTACAGACCCGGTTTGCTGAAATTTGCGCACAATTTTCCCGATTGTGGACACATTTGATCGATTATGCTGCACGAAGTGCACGAAATGCATTTTGATTTGAACGCCCATTTTGGTAAAAGACTTCAACAATCTTAACGCGCTGCTCAATTATGTACCTCTCCATGGTTGAATTTATCAAACACTGAAACAAAGAAATGTCAAATTAAGTGGGGCAAAAAGCTTGAATTTAAGGTGTGACTCACAATTAACACCGTGCCTTATGGTTGGACCACCCTTTATAAAGGGTGTTGTTTTGTTTTTTTGTTTTTTTTTTAGAGGTATAGATCTTCCAATCGAAATAAAACACATGAAAGCCAAGTCTAGAGGTCCAATTTTCAACCACTTTTTCGAGCATATGGGGCAGTATGTCGGCAATATCGCGACGAATGTTGGCTTATATGTCCCCTAACATTTCTGGTTTGTAGGCGTAGACGAGCGACTTCACATATTCCCAAAGAAAATAATCCGATGGTGTCATATTACACGATCTTGGTGCTCAATTGACAGGTCCATTCCGCGAAATTATGCGCTCATCGAATGTTTCCTTCAATAAATCGATTGTGAAGTGTGGCATTTAGCGCCGCCTTGTTGGAACCACATCTCATCAACATTCATGCCATCAAATTCGGGAACAAAATAATCAGTTATCATGGCTCTATACCGGTAACTGACTCTCCAGCATTATTTCGAAAGAAGTATATAATGACTCCATAAGCCCATAGAGCACACCAAACTGTCAGTTTTTGTGGATGTAATGGCGTCTCAAGGGTCTCATGTGGATTCTCTTCACTCCAAATGCGGCAATTTTGCTTGTAGACGTAGCCATTCAACCAAAAATGAGCCTCATCACTCAACAAAATTTTGCAATGAAAATCAGTATCGAGATCAATATCATTTTCGGCCCATACACCAAAATCACGACGCATTGCATGGTCTCGCGGCTTTAATTCTTGCACGAGCTGGATCTTGTAAAGTCGTAAGCCAAGATCTTTGCGCAGAATCTGCTATAAAGCTCTGCACGGTGGCGAATCGATTCAGTCGGGTCCTCTTCAACGCTTTGCTCTACTTCGGCAATTGTTTCTTCGGTGCGCACTGTTCGACGTCTCCGCGGAAGCGTATTATCACATAGAGTAAACGTAGTTTAGTAATTGCTCTGATGGACAATTATGTCGGCCATAAAATGGACGGAGCTTGCGGAAAATTTCGCGAACTGAGCCATTATTTAAGAAATAAATTTTCACGATTTGCAAGCGTTGTTCATTTGTCAACCTATTCATGATGAAATGGCAAACCAAACTGAATATAAATGACAATAGAGTTGCCCGATTTGACCACAAAATGTCAGTTTTATCTCTATTTGAAAAACCAACCTCTAAAAAACACACCCGTTATGTCTATTCGTAAAAATTTTTGTTCCTTAAATGTCTTGCAAAACCTTATACTAGATTGTTGCGTATGATGTCCCTATACTTTATTTCGATACGGTCGGGTGAGGAGGAATATCTTGAAGATATGGGTACGGAAAAGAGTTGGTGATCTGAACGATTCCGCGAGTAGATTATGGAAGTAGATCCGAAAGAAAAGGTGGACAATATGGTCGGTCAGGGTAGGACAGTCTTATGGGTAACAAAGTCGTACGATGAAGAAGGATGGTTAGATGATAATAAATGTTTTATGGCAGTAGATACTCCAGCTGAGAACCTGATCTGGTGCGAATAAACATATTCGGATAAAATATTGGGTGGGCGATGGTGGATGTAGATAGAGCATACATCTGCCGGGTTGAGAACATCATGTCTCCAAATGGAAATTTAAGTTTATTTCGTGATCAGCAAATTAATTTGACATTTTTACTATTTTTACCCGGTCCATAACTGCCTCCAGTTGCCTCTACTGCGTCCGACGTCAGGCTGCTAATTGAAGACTGCGAGCCGGAGTATTCGTTCTTCATGTCCTAGCCATCTTAAACGTCTGCAGTTTTTTTTTGACAGGACAAAGTCCCTTACTATCTTAAAGTTGTGCCTATCCATTATGATGTTCTGTGCAATTCGACGATTTTTTGCGTTGACAGCATTTAGTTTGTGCTTCCGTTATTTACTACTGAACTCATATTCGTCGCTTTTTTCTCTATACTAGCTAACGTGGCTGTGAAATCTAGCTGACAAATGATGTTAATAACCGTGATTTAAACCCCTGTTGAGCTCGCAAATATTTTAATATATCATCATATATTGCGCCAAAAAATTTGTATTTTTTATTTATAATAAAATCATATAAAATATTCAATAACCCTTATTGCGAAGATCAACTTTCAATAAATAATTGATATCTACCAATCAATTTTAGAAGTTGGTATTGTGATTGTCAACTGTCAATTGATTTTTAATCCATCGTTGATTCGTATCAATAAACAATTTTATATTGAAAAATCGGTATTGCGAACGTTAATTGTCTGTCAATTTTGCTTTCAATCGCAAATTTGTAGTCGACAAGTGGAATAGTGGATGCTGATTTAAAAAAAAAAAACAATAAAAATGTAAGTTTCGAAATATTTAAGTTATGAAATTCTTATTTATTATTTCCAAGGGTCGCAAAAGATAGTAAGCAACAGAAAACAGATGTGCAGGTTGGTGGGGTTGATAGAGCAGAACGTTAAAATGTCCAAAGGATTTTGCTGAAAAGCTGAAGCACAAACGAAATGGGAAAGCATTTCTGTAGAGCCCAAAAAAGTGGCAGAGAGTATGGATCGATTTAAAATGCAAGATAAAAAAGAAGCAAACCCAAAATAAAATCGAAGTATCAGCCACTGGTGGTGGGCCAAACAAACTTCAACAGTTTAACGATGTGGAAGAAGCTGTTGTAAGAATGTTGGCACTAGATAGATGCGTCACTCCACCTGGAACAGACATTGGATTGGAAACCTTTGGCAATGAAAATGAAACAATAGTAGAAAACACCGGACATTGAACGGATCAAATTGACCCAGTACCTTTGGAAACTGTTGAGGAACAGAAAAAAAAAATGCCGTATATCTTTCCTTGGGCTTATGATCTTAATGTGTGTACCATCCAAGCATCCTACTATATTTGGAATGCTACTTTCCTAATAGAAATATATTTTTGCTCTCCGTTCTTCATCCTCTGTGTATTGGAACTTTAACCATTTCGGGCACACATGGTTTTCAATTACCTCAAGGACTTCTTTTAGGACAAGCGATGTAGTTGATTGTGCAATACCAAGTTTGAAGTCATTTCCCAAACTCAACTGGTAGTTGCCATGTGCACTGAATCTTAGCACTGTGGCTAGTTTTAAAATGTTCGGTACAGCTCGAATGTTTTTGCAGGGCTTCAATTTGTCCTCAATTTCATGGAAAAGATAAACAATGCATCCTTCGATAGCCGAAAGTTTTTTAAAAAACTAGAAATTAAGTAGAGCACGCACAGATTAATTATTTTTTATCTGAAAATCGAAACCATTAGACTTACATTTTACTTTCCAATTCCAAACTACTTCGCATTCTAGCCATCTCAACAATAGCATGATCATTTAACTCCTCATCTTCATCAAAAAAAGTTCAGTTGAAGTCATTTTGTACTTTGTTTTGAATTTTATTGAATTTCTGATTAATGATTTTTATTTCCGCTTCTCAAAAAAAAAAAAAAAAAAAACAAACATCTGTCAGACGCCCTTTCTCATTAACAATAATAAAAATATTTTGAAAGCATTCACAGTAGCACAGTATTTTATCAATTCATTTTCACAATACCGATTTTATTTATTTCAATTGATAAATTTTATCAACCGTCAACCGATTGACAGTTGATCTTCGCAATAAGGATAAATATAACAGGTCGGGGGAAAGACCCCTGTCGTCTAAATTTCGGTTCAACTTTAGAGTTCTCTAACACCACCTAATTATAGTAGTAGATCCAGTGTAAAAACAGCTACATATGTAATTTAAAGCCTAACTTAAGTCTATAATCATAACTTTTCAGACAGTCTGTTAACCTAAAAAATAAAAAAAATAAAAACAATATTTAAGCACCATTTATAAGTACGATGTAAGTGAGGTTAAGTCGCTACCACAAGTATCTTTTGATACACTCAGGGTTCCAAATTAGCAGCTATTCCGTCACAAGTACACTTTGACTAATCTCTAAGTGTTTCCTCCTCTCCAGGAATCAAATATGCGTGCGTGAGCGACCGGCATGCTTACTCACGTGCCGCAATCAACAAACCTGCGATTACACATTGAAAGTAATGTCCTGAAAAGTTCAAACCCGCCCATTGTGGTGACTGTCATATGCTAATGACATTGCCGGCAATATTCTATCTTGTCTCTCAGGCAATCTACCGGTGAATTTTCCTCCATTCTCTGCATTTGGTATGTTGTTACATTTATTACCCTCCCACATCCACCCATCCAGGACATTTCCTTGGCTTCGGTTATTTTTTTTTTTTTAAATTGCACACTAACAAGCAAACGAAAAATATTTTTATTCATATTTTGCAGTCATCTTCTACGCGACTTGAATATTCCCATAAAGAAAATAGCGACAAGACATACACAGAAAGAGGAGAAAAATCGAAGAAAGGATGCGGGAGAAGAAGGCGAACAAAGTTGAACAGCAGGAATGACTTCAATAGCGTTGGCAATTTGTTTTTATTGCCCTACATGTGCTGTATGGCATCCTTTTTCGCATTCAGATGCTGCTCTTCCGCTATGCTTTCAAAATTATTCTTTAATTTCTGCCAGACAAGGGAGACAAAATATGAATAAAGGACGAACGAACGACAATATGCGATGCGTCTCACACAAGGCATGCTAAGTGCTCGACATACAAAAAGGATATATGTCGCCCATGGAGAAAATTCGCAAAATTGGACTAAGATGGGTGATAATGCAATTGTTTGAGAGCCTGGTGCGGGGCGAGTGCGAGAATGCGTGCGGCCTTATCGCTCCGCACATGTGAAAGGATATTGCCCATAACAGTGAGTGATGGTGGAAATTTTGTAATGAGATGCGACGATAAATGTGAAATTTGAAATCAAAGGTTAGAGGTTAAATGGAAATTTTGACATTTCAATGCGGGAGGCATATCTTAGGAAAGATGAGAGCACTTGGATGGACTTTTTTTTTTGTACCTCTGTCGAATAATGTGTTTGCAGGTGTATGTGCTTAAAAGAAAAACATATTTCAAAAGTAGAAGGATCCTAACGATTCATCCTAAGGGTATATGGACTTTCATCAACAATTTGTTTGGGTGTAAGCCGTAACTTTAGAACCATAAAAGTTATGAAAAAAATATCCAGGGGCAAAGATTTATGCAAATTTCGTCGTTCCTTTATCCCTTTTTTATTGTTTTGTTGTACAGTTTTTGTTTTTAAGTTTTAATTTATGTATTTTAAACGAGTTTTGCAAGCCCTCTAGGTGGCGGAAATGCGTGGTTCTTTTTCAAAAGGGTGCTACGGTTTATGGTGAGGATGGAACCTCAACTGTCACTCTAGCTATCGCAATTTAATTATTTTACACTTTGGGTTCGTAAGTAAAAGTTTGTTATGTGTTGCTTTTTTGGGAAAAATACACTTTTTGCAATAGCCAACATAACACGCTAGAAAAGCTCCTCGAAAAAAGAAAATACAAGGTGGCGCAAAAATAACCTTCCGATGTTTTTTGGCTGTAATTTAAAAAAAAATGAAAAACTTTGATTCTTCTTGTGGATTATTTTTATTTGGTCTTTTAATTTATTTTACATCAAGTCGAGAATATGATGTCATGTAAATGGCCGCCGCCACAGTTGATTGTCATTTGAGCCCTTTTTATGGCATTTTCCATCACTTTGGCCAAAACTTCCAGCGATAGGTCCTCACATTCTTGACGGATATTGTCTTTAAGAGCTGAAAGAGTCTGAGGCTTGTTGACATAAACCCGCGACTTCAAAAAGTCCCACAAAAAGAAGTCTGGAGCGGTCAAATCAGGCGATCTTGCTGGCCAGTGCAAATCGCCAAAACGGGAGATTAGGCGCCCGGGAAATGCATCCTTCAGCATATCGGTTGTGGCACGTGCAGTGTGTGCCGTTGCACCGTCCTGGGATCCTGTTCCAATCCCAATTTATCAAGTTGCGGCAAAAAGAACTCGTTGATCATTGCTCTGTAGCGCTCACCATTCACAGTAACCGTTTGGCCCGCGACGTCTTCGAAGAAAAAAGGTCCGATGACACCTCCAGCGAAAACAGCACACCATACAGTGACTTTGAGCGGGTGTTATGGCTCTTCGTGGGTTACACGCAGATTTTCAGTGCCCCAGAAGCGTAAATTTTGCTTATTTACGTACCCGCTAAGATGGAAATGGGCCTCATCACTCATGATTATTTTTGATGAAAAATCATCTTCCTCTTGGTGGTGATTAAGGATGGCTTGAGCGTATGTTAGACGCGATTGGCGGTCAGCAGCTAACAGCTGATGCACCGTCTGGACTTTGTACGGAAACATCTTCAAATCATGTACCAAAATTAGCTGTAAAGACCGTCGACTGATACCCATTTGCGTGGCACGTCGTCTGGTCGATGTCGACGGCGCTTCCATGACATCTTCGGCTACAGCAGCAATATTCTCTGCAGAACGTCTCTTCGAGGCGAGCGGCTAAACGTCGCAGTGTTTCACCAGTAGGCGTTGGACGGCTAGGAAATCTGCGACGAAATACACGTTGTGCCAAAGTCACCGACCGATTATTGCTCAAATAAATAGTCACCAATATTCCGCGTTCAGAGGGCTCAGTGGCGCGATGGTTAGTGCGATGAACTGCCGCGCAGGAGGTCTGGGTTCGATTCCCAGCCGTAGCAACACCTAAATGATTTTTCACTGGACCTTCTTTCGTGATGATCTGACAAATCATCCGAGTAGTATCAATTGTCAAGAATAGCTTATCTCAACTTAGCCGTTCGGAGTCGGCATAAAACAGGAGGTCCCGCCATCGTGCAAGAAGTACACACGCACACATGAATGGTTGTGAGAAAGCTAGGCCCTGGGTACTAACGAGCCTGTTGCGCCAAAAATTTGTATTTGTATTTGTAATATTCCGCGTTCTGGAGCAGTGTAGCGTAACATTGTTTATTAACGTGTATTTCGCATGTGTTTACTTCACAAATGTCAAAACAGAACTGACATTAGGGGCCAATCGCAAAATTTATAGCATTTTCTGATAGGAGGATTACTTTTGCGCCACCTTGTATGTTTGCTTTTAAACTAAAAGGGGTTACTGGTATAAAAATATTGTCTGGTAATGTTATGTCCAGTTTTCGCTTGTCTATTGCTTACCAATGACCTCTACCTCCGCTATCTTACCAACTCTTCGATCACTACTTATACCAATAACATCACCGGTTAGATATGAAACTGTCCCCTGTCGAAGTGTATGACATAACGATGAATAATCGGTCCAGTTAGACCCTGTCCTTACTCTCCTATAAATTATTATCTCAATTATAACAGATCCTTATAATTTCCAGGTACCTAATGCGATAGATTAGATATTTCAGCGAAACTTTCGTAGCTTTTTTTTTTGTTAAGCTTTTGACAGTTCATTCGCTTTGTCAATTCGGTAGACGATGTCTTTTCCAATTCCAACTCCGTTCGAGACAATCGTTTCGAAATAAAGAAAACTCAAGTGAGAGTCCTTTTCTACCCCATACGACGTCGCGTTCGCATAATTTTCAAAACCTTCGGTTATCAGTTGGAAGAGATCTACGATCCATGAGAGGTTAAGTTTCTACGCCTTCAGTTAAGTCATTTAGACATTAGCCAGTTGAAAGCGATAATCAGGAATAAAAATATAATCGGTGACAGGATCAAATCTTGTCTTCCTATGATATTTTACAGTATACAGCACCGGACGTTTTGAATCTACATAGAATGCTAGAATGCTACATAGAATCTTCGTCTCCAAAGCCCGTCAACGCAAACGGGACCGAAGATTTTTCTAAGAATTTTCCTCTCGAAACGACCGATGAGATGTTGTTGCCGAAGTTTATAGCGAAGCCGAGGTAGACAAAGTTCCATACCTCCTCAAAGTTCTATCAGTCGTCACCTTTCCAATTCGTCGATGTTGTGTGTCCTTTCGTGTTGACAGCATAAACTTAGTCTTACCCTTATTTACTGCTAAACCCATTTTTCTTCCTTGACATGACGTTGACTTCCACCAATGATGTCAATATCATCGGCGTGTGCTAGAAGTTGCACAGATTTTTTGAAGATTGTGCCTCTGTTGTTTGTTTAGGAGTTTTGCACAATCCTCTCAAGAATCAAATTAAAGAAGTCACATGACAGTGCATCGCCTTGCCTAAAACCCTGATGGAGCAGCGAGAATTCTCCATCGTCATCCTACACAAACGGACAAGTTTGGACGGTATACCAAAACAAGACATGGCTCTGTATAGTTCGTCTCTATTAGTGCTGTCGTATGCGGCTTTGAAATCGATAAGTGGTGAGTATCAATTTGGATTTCAAGGGTTGTTTCCAGGATCTACCGAATTGTGAAAATTTGATCGTTTGTGGACTTTCCTGGCCTAAAACCACACTGATAAGGGCCGATCAGGTTGTTGGTAAAAGGTTTCAGGCGTTCATATATAACGGCAGATAGGATCTTGTAGGCGATGTTGAGGAGACTTATGCCTCTGTAGTTGGCGCAGTTGAGAGGGTCTCCTTTTTTGTAGATAGGGCAAACGATGCTTCTCTCTTCTTCTGTTCTTCTCTGCCTATAGACCTCTGCCTATTCACCTGCAGCTTAGCCTTGTAGGCCTCGTTCTTGGCTGCGAGCATCTGTCGGCATTCCTTATCAAACCAGGGGTTTCTTGCTGGTGGCCGCGAGAAACCTAGCACATCAGTTGCGGCTGATCTAATGGCTTGTTGGCATCGTTGCCATTGTTCTTCGACATTAGATGCTGGTGGTATGGTGTAAATCGAGAGGTTAAGGGATACGTTGCGCGAAGGTCTTGGCGGTATATTGCGAATGCAGTCTTTCGACATTAAATTTTTTCACAGTATTTCTGGTTTGTTGAAGCGTGGTGGATATCCACATTCCTACCTTGGCTGCAAAAAGGTAGTGGTCCGAGTCGATGTTAGCCCCTCGGAATGTTCGGACATCCAAAATGCTGGATGCGTGCCTCTTGTCTATCGCAATGTTATCACATTGGTTAACTGTTCGTTGATCTAGAGACCGTCATGTCGTCTTATGGATATGGAGGTGAGGAAACCGTATGCTGGCTATAGTGGCATTTCGTTCCGTAGCGAAGCCAATTAGCCTAAGTTCGTTGCCAGACGTATTGTCGTGTAGACGGTGTTTTCCGACAATATTGCTGAAGATGTCTTCTCTTCCTACCTTTGCGTTAATATCTCCCAGCACGACTTTAACATCGTACTTCGGTATTCGCTCATAGGTTTTGTCAAGGAGCTCGTAGAAGCAATCCTTGGTTGTATCATATTTTTCCTCCGTCTGGGCGTGGGTGCATATAAGGCTTATGTTGGAGAGATTGGCCTTGCTGCGGATTGTTACAATGCGTTCGCTAATGCCTTGGAAACATAATGCTTCTTGCCTAAGTCTGGTACTTGTAACAAATCCGCATCCAAATAGTCGCTGTTTCTGCTCACTATAACACGGTCCATAGTAGTCACAGTTTTTCATCCTCATTTTGCCCGGCCCATCCCATTGTATTTCCTGGATGGCAGTAATTTCTGCTTTGTAGCAGCTTAGGGCTTCTGTTCGTTGTTCGCATGCACCTCTCCTGTTTAATGTTCTCACATTCCAGGTGCAGATACGAACTTCGTTGTCCTTTTTTCGTTTAGTCAACAATAAGATCAGTGCTTTCCGAAGCTATTGGTTGTTTTATAACAATGTTTTTTTTTTTTCTATGGGTTGGTAACTAACCCAACGCATTACCCCCAGATATCCCTAGGACACGGTGCCATTAGTATCCACTACGGGATTGAGCGCTGCCGTTGGCCTTTCGGTATTCAATATCTGTGTTCAAGGGGCCCGACCTACCCTTGAAATTCCTAAATATCCTGTTATCCGAAGATGTCCAAGCAGCTCATCTAGGTTCACCTGGGACATGAGGTCGGGTATTCCGGGCCATTCTGACCAGGCTGCTTATAGTGTTGCTGTTTTTGGTCTTGTTATCAACACTCGCATTTATCGTTAGCAAGTCAAATCCGGTTGGATGAGACCAGTACCCGATGTTTACCACTTGAAGGAAAAAATAAGCACAGTTGATGTGTATTCAGAGTTACAAGACAACCACTGGGCATTGTCAAGTTTAAGCTAATCATAGTCTACACCGTTCTACAACATCCATGTCTTCTTTTATTGATTTTTCAAGTTTCTGAGTTTACTATTTACGCTTTACCCCTGTACGTGTTCTAGCTTTTCTATTTTCTGCAATAATTTCACATATTGCAGGAGAAAATGGAAATGTTGCCCGAATACATTTACAATTCCATGGGCGTCTGTGACTGCCGTTTGTCTTCTCGTGAGATTTTTTGATTTCCCTTAGCTGACAAGCTACGTATTTCTTTTAGGCATTTTACACATTTTCTTCTTAAGCTTTTCGAGTTTGGCGGGTCGATCATCTAGAGATCGCCATGTTGATTTCGAAGGCGAGGAATCTTAGTCCGACTAACCACAGTATTATATGCTGCTGCAAAATTGGTCATTCGATTTCTTACTGTTTTGTAGAGCTCATGAGCACCCCCTGTCCTTCTTTGCAGTGCCGCTTTGTGTCTTTGTTTGTCTGCAATAATAAATCTGTTGCGGCGTTTGTTGAACAAGATTCGACCTCTGTGATGTTTCTGATAGTCTCTTGCGTTTGCAGGTTTTCGGCTGTTTACATACCTTCTCACCGAAATTCTTCTTTATTGTTACGCTTGGTATATCCGCATTTGTACCTTTTTCGCAATAAGATAGCGCTCCTAGCCACTATTATCTGGTCGACATTGTTGGAAACCCAGCATTTTGTAGACATAGCTTGCTTATTGTTTATGATCAATTTGATTGAGTGTTTCATTATCAAGAGATCGCAGTGTCTCTTGAAAATTGAAAAAAAAATTATAAAAACCAAGTCCTTGCTAAAACAGCATTTCGGCCAGCAGCTAGCTAGGACCATCAATAATAGGTGCACTCATATTTTAGTTGATAATTTATTTCCTTCGTGTCGTAGGGCAAATATGATTACCTACACAGACTCACCTCCTTATTGTTATATCTTAACAAAATGCAAGCCACTTCCGTATTTCTAAGACACCCACAATCATCTTATTTCATAAATCCATTAAAAATAATCACACCTCCTTTAAACTATATGCACGTATCGCCATAAGATTGCAAGCTCTCATCTACCGCAGATAGTCCTCTTGCGCCAAACATTCCCCACATTTCTGAAAAATTAATTTAGCTCCACCAAGAAACCAATTTGCAAGCGTTTTCCCTGCAAGGACTCTCGTTCTCTCTCTATCTCTCACTCACAAGTGTGCAACAAATCTCAATCTTAACTTACAAACTTATTACACACCGGTATCTCTCCGTACCGTGTTAACAGTCAGCCGAGCTAAATAGAAATGCTTACTCGTTGCAATTCACCTATTCCTCCCCCAAGGATGTAGTGATCTAAGAATGGGGAAGAAAAAAAATCTCTAAATAGAAATCTGTACCTATACACATGCACTCCATGCGACGGGCACTAATGCAACATTTCTTACTGCTAAACACGCCACCCAGGACACCGGCGAAGAGAAGATTTCGAATGTAATATCCTTAGTCCGTATCACCAGGATGATATTAACGTCTTCTCCGCATGAGAGCCAGCAAAGGAGACACCTCTCTACCGCAACAAACTTTGGCATTTCCGGGTCCAGAGTGCATACCAGGGACAGGTAAGAAAAGGATATTCTCAAAAGATATCTTGTATGTCCTTTGGTTAAATATCCTGGTTATGTTATTGCTATAATGTGGTGTCATCACTGGTCGGTGAAATGCCAAAATGAGTTCACCGAAGTGGGAGCACGATGGAGGTGAAGTAGAAAAAACTTCAAGGATTCGTCTGGTTAACTATAGAACTACAGATGCTTGTATGGTGTAGGTGCAGCAGAATTTATGAGAAATCTTTTGAGAGGGGATTTTTATTTTCCAGGGAATTTGCTCCACATTCCGGGTCTGATTTACCTCTGGGCTAAGAAAAGAAATACCCTTTCGTGCTATTTTGTCTGGTGTTTTTTTTCTCCTCTTCTCGTTTCCCCGTATCATTAAGAACGACTCCTTTCAGTTGGTCAGCAAGTGGAAAATTGAAAAAAAAAAAAAAAAACTTTTGGATCGTAGAGATGCATTTAGGAAGAATGTTTGGGGAACAAGTTGTAGACAAGATTTCAACACGTGTTCACCAAGTTTCAACTGCCTTCAACATCCATATAGAGTTGGTTTAACAACAAAATCAAATTTTGGAAGTAAGTAAGTGACTTGAAAATACTTCATGGATCCTATAGAGAAGACCTTTCCTTTGAACATATATAGTTGCTTGTTAACGGAATAGCAAATCCCATGAATATGAAGTCTAATCCCAAGGGAAGTCCTACCATTGATTGTTATAAAAATTCCGTTAGAGAATTAATGCAGACGTAAACGGACCTATCGAGATATTCGTCGGAACGGAAAATTCTCTAATTTTGTACGATTCGGAGGATTTTTGCTTCGAGGTATTCTTGCGAAAAGCTCTTCGGAATATTTCTCCGACATTTTGTAACGCATCCCTGCGAATTGCGTTGAAGTGCGTTCAGGTGCATTTTTTCGTGCAATTTTTGACAGCTAAGTGCCATTCTTTTTCCGATTACCTAAAAAACAAATTTTTGGCGCAACAGGCTCGTTAGTATCCAGGGCCTAGCTTTCTCACAACCATTCATGTGTGCGTGTGTACTTCTTGCACGATGGCAGGACCTCCTGTTTTATGCCGACTCCGAACGGCTAAGTGGATTTTAGCTATTCTTGATAATTGATACTACTCGGATGATTTGTCAGATCATCACGAGAGGAGGGCCAGTGAAAAAAATCATTTAGGTATTACTACGGCTGGGAATCGAACCCAGACCATCGCGCCACTGAGCCTCCGATTTCCAATTAACTCCTACAGAAATTCTTCGCGGAATTTATTTACGAATTTTAGTGAAGTGAAGCGACGGTCTGTAGTATTTTTTTCAATGAAATATATATACCTCGAATGGAATTTGAACGGATACCTCGATAGGGTATCCTATGGCAAATAAATTCAAATCCAGACTTAAGATGTTTTACCTTAAAGGCACAAATATTAATTCAGCAGAAATAGACACAGGTTTAATGCCCATTACCATCGCTGTTAGCGGTCCTTTACAATTTAAAATCGGTTAGTTATTCCATTCTAATAAAATTAGACAACATTTCTACACAATCTCCTTGTTGCGCCCAGCTGAATTGTTCTATCCATGCCCACATTTTGGTGATTTTTACTTGAAGGATTGGATGTATTAGGGTATGTAGCCTTTTAATATGTTAAATTAATATGCTGGAGACTTCCCGAACATATGAACTCTATAATCACTGTTCTGGAACGCTCAGTTGTCATTTTGTACACAAAATAATTCCCAAATTTTATAATTATTATCTTCTGTTATGCAAGGTGGGCCAAAAGAAGTCATCCGATATTGTTTGGCCCTTCAGAATATCGGTTGTGGCTCGCGCAGTGTGTGCCGTTGCTCCGTCCTATTGGAAACACATGTCCTCCAGTCCTAATTCCACTGTTGTGGATTGACCAGCGACGTTCTCGAACAAAAAAAATGGCCCGATGACTCTCCCAGCGTGAACAGCGCTTGGGCGTAGGTAACACGCGTTTGACGGTCGACAGGCAGCAGCTGATGTACGGACTGGATATATGGATATTTCCCCATGCAAGTTTACCATATCTGAGTCTTGACTCAATAACAGCGTGGTACACTTGTTTTTGAACACATAATGAGACTTGAATTGTAAACAGGCTAGCGCGAACAGATATCCTCTTATCTTCTTTCGTAGATTGGTAATATGCGGCTCCCAAATAAAATGGCTGTCGATAGTAATACCTAAGTAATTGTAAGTATTCACCACCTCTATCATTTTTGGACTGGTCGACGTATCACAGTTAAAGCTTCTAAGAAGTATTTGAGAAGCTGTATAATGAGGACTGCGAATGTGCATCAATTTCGTTTTTGATTCGTTGATCACAAGCCCATTATCATGGCACCATTTTCCCACCTCATTGAACTCTGCATCATCATCTTCTATGGATTTGTGACATACTAAAATGGCCGTATCAACTGCATACGCGAACGGACAACTTTTTTTTAAAACATTTTAGCGTTTCATATGTATAAAGTATAAAAAGAATAGGGCCAATCTTAGAACCTTGCGGGACTCCATACATCATTATATTTTCACTGCTACAGCAATCTTTAATTTTTACTCGAAACGTCCTCTCTCTGAGATAATCTCTAAGCCAGTCCGTCCCCCAACTCGCCCCTTATTCCCACTCTTTGTATTGCGTTTAGAAGCTTAATGTGGCCGACGATATCAAATGCTTTGCTAAAGTCTAGGAATAACACTGAAACATGGTGACATCTACTAAGGCTGGTGTTGACTACATTTGCAAAATTGCCGAAAAGTTGGTTGGTACTTTTTCCTTCCTGAAAACCGTACTAATGTTTGCTTATTGATTTATATTTGCCAATGAATTTCCACATTCGATCTGCAACAATTTGTTCCATAATCTTTTCAATGGAAGGCAAGATAGAGATCGGAAGATAGTTTATTATCTGACTCTGCGCCGCTTTTCTGTATTGGTCATACAATTGCTTCCTTGAACTTGTTTGGTTCATTCGACGTATCGAAACTACAGTTTATTAATTTAGCTATAATAGGAGCAAATATTTCTGCATTTGATTTAATGTCGATGGCTCGAATACGATCTGCTCCAGGAGCTTTCTGAATATTTAGACGATTTATCAGATTTTTCACCTCTATGGCGTTGATGGTAGATTGAGTCACATAAAATCGAGTTTTGATTATTGGACATTGGACGTGTTTGTAGCACAAACGTTAATGATAGCAGAAGCTACGCGTATATAGGTCTCCAAACTCATCTGCCAGATTACGTGTATCTCGGTTGGATAACAGATTTTTTGTGATAACCTTATCCAATGACGGTTTTTTTCGTCCCAACACTTCGTTGATTAACGCCCAGGTTTTTTAGGATCATTTTTTATCCGCTCAAATCGCTGTTTGTAGTAGTAGTTTCTACTGTAGCATATATGTTTGTTCACTCGATTGCGCACAACTTTGTATTCTGTTTGGTATGTCATATTTGTTCGATTACTTTTCCAAGGCGATCTCTTTCTTTGCAACTCTCAATAATGTCCCTGGAAATCCATTCTGCACTTTTCCGACCATGCGCAAGTCATTGACAAAAACTCGCCTTAGGGACGACCGGCTAATGGCTAATTGCGAGGCTGGTCTGGTCGATGTTTCCGGCGACAGCTCGACATCCTCGGCAACAGCGGCGATATTCTCGGCAAACGAGCGCTCCGGCCACTCCTGGCAACGTCTCGTGTGGTCCCATACACTTCAAGGTTGGTTGCCAAACGGTGCAGTCGGTGTCGGACGGCCCGTGAATCGGCGACGCAATTCACACTACAGACGAATTGTTACACAAAAATAGGAACGATTATTCCGCGTTCGTGGAGAGTGCATCGCTCCATGGCTTGTTCACTTTTATTCTACATCTGTCTAGTCTACAAATGTCAAAACAGATTTAACATTGGCGGCCATTTGCAAAAATAAGAGCTTATTATCGTTCCTATTTTTTGCGTAACAATTCGTCTGTAGTGTTGGCCCAGCGTGAATTGCATCACCGATAGGGTGATCTCTTTTGGCCCACCTTGAATGTATGTATAACGTGGTAAAATCCCCAAAAACTACAGAAGCATTTAAAATATTTATTTACAAGTCTTTAAAGAATCACGAGAATCCTTACGGCTTGGCGTTTCGTATCTGGAACTGAGGATGTGAGATAAAAAATTACACCGACCTGACATTACCACACAAGCTTATTTTAAATGCAAATATAAACAAATTTATAGCGAAACCTTAACAATAGTTAGACCAGTGGATTGTAAAATATAATTTCACCCCCAGCCCAATTGCACCCTTCCTTATTTCAATAAACAGACAAAGCAGCCGTTTCAAACCAGTAAGACCGCATACAATGTTTACCAGAAGGATCCGAAAATCATGTTGTCAGAATCACTGCTACCTTGTTTTACAAATTCCCCAACAATGACCCATCCCATTGCGATCCCTTTCAACAGGATTGCTATGAAATTTACTTATTGTCTCAGGATATCCGTGCTGAGCCGTTTTATAAATAAATCTTCCCCCAATAACGCAGCGTTCAAACAAAATTATTCCGCATAAGCTATTAGCGGGCAAATTACCGCAAAGCCAACTAAAAACCCCCCCATTGGGTAATGGGTCTATTTACCTACAGCTTGCGCATCACCCTCAGCCTTTGCTTGTGGCATTATTAGCCTTAGCCCACCGAAGCATACAAGTAAAACAAAACTCTCAAGACTCTGCTGTTTTTTAATTTTCTCCTTTTTGTTCACTTGGTGTATAATGCAGCATCGAATTCAAGTTGATTTGCATATTCAGCTTCCAAGAAAGAGTCCACGTGCCGCCCCTTGTACTTGCAGGATTCTTGCGAAAGCCTCCCAACTCGGATCTGTTCGATGAACTGAAAAATTAAAATACCAGAAAATCAGCAATGCGAATGATAATAAATGAGCGTAATTCTCGGGTATACAACGCGGGTGTGTATTCCTATTCTATGGCGATGGCCAAGTCCTTGCACTTCATTGAACGAGGGTGTTAAGGAAGAACAATCAACACCCAACCTTCCCATCGTGGAACAATAATAATTTCGATGGTGTCGCTATTGTAATCTGATAGCGAATATCCAATTTTCTACGAACGTTTTTGTTTCAACGCAAGGAGGACAATGGCACATGTCCTTTGCT
Source organism: Rhingia campestris (assembly GCA_932526625.1). NCBI lineage: Eukaryota > Metazoa > Arthropoda > Insecta > Diptera > Syrphidae > Rhingia > Rhingia campestris. The sequence continues at coordinate 99,430,129 of OW052182.1, forward strand.
GGCATTGAAATATATGGGTGCTCGATGTGGACGCGCCTCTTATATCGGAAGTTGGGTAAGTGAATTTGTTGTCTTCCTTTTTAGAGCGGCCCTCTCAACCGTGACACTCGTTGCATTGATCCAACGTGAGTTGCATTGAATGTACTCTTGAAGAAACAACCCCTCAGGAGGTGATATACAGGAGGGGTAGGTGTTTGACTGACTGACAGACAACGACAAGACATTGTGATGGGTGTCCTCAATGAATCTTTGAATGGCTACATCCATGGAGTGATATTGTAATGCGATAAGTGCATTGTGTGGTTTTTCCTTACTCCTGGCGATTGATTTGTGGCGATACGCTTGATGGCCGTGCTAAAATAAAGGGAAAGTAGATACACAATAGGGAAACGAGAACAAGGACCTGAGATAAAAGGTTATTGTCGAGACAAATAAAAACAAAAATGACGTGAATTTAGATTGTCACTAGGGGTTGACAGCTAAAACGGAAGCTACTCGTTGCAAAGGAGTGGAGGGCTTTAGTGCGAATACAAATTTTCGAAAAATCTAGAAAGAGGGAGTGTACGACATGTTTACCAACCCTACCTTTTTTGTATTGTATAGGTTTTTGCATGGGTTGACCAATATAACATCCAAATTTTCATTTAGATATGGTAATTGGTTGGTTAAGCCTTCAAATGACATTTCGAAACAAATGAATTTCATGTTTTAAGTTCGTAGCTGTACCTATTCTTTAAAAGTGGTGCTTTAGTCCACTGTGACCCTGATCTTCTTTTAACAACATAGCGGGTGGGCCAAATTTAAAATGCAATGAAATGAACAAAAATTGATTTTGTTTCATGTTAACATTCAAAAACATTCCCATTAATTATGGAGCACAACGTCGTTCAAGTGGAAGAATCGGCTGGCTTCGCAGTAGCGCATTCTATCACCCAAACCAAAAAGATTTCCCTAATTGTTGTTTCCAAAACCTTGTTGATGGTTTCTGGCTGTAGCTCACGGATTGCTTGAATGATACTGGCCTTAAGTGCTTGAATCGTTTCCATATTGTTGGCATAACATCGGTATTTAACGGTACCGCACAAAAAAAAGTCCAAAGGGGTCAAATCGCAACTCCGAGGCGCCCGACTGACATCACCAAGACGGCTGATAACACGATTTGGAAATTCGGTGCGCAAAAGATCGATTGTGGTATGGGCTGTGTTTTTTTTCCCCCCGTTGGCTGTTGGAAATCTTCATAGGCATGACGTGCCCCTGTCCACAGTAGTCTGAGATTTTTACTCACTAAAACCTCACTTTGTATTGCAACTTAGTATGTGACATATCTAGCTTTTTTTTTAGACAAGTATACATAAATATTTGGCAGGTAACTTTCCTTTGAGAGTTCCTGATTTTTCCGCAATTTATAGCGCGGTTTTGAAGATTGGGTGATGTAGAACGAGGGAAGACTCTGATTGGCTTTAACTTGACAATGCCCAGTGCTTGTAACTCTGACTACACATCAAATGTGCTTATTTTTTTTACCTCCAAGTGGTAACCATCGGGTACTGGTCTCATCCAACCGGATTTGACTTGCTAAACGATAAGTGCGAGTGTTGATAACAAGACGTAAAACAGCAACACTAAAATCACCCTGGTCGGAATGGCGCGGAATGAATACCCGGTCTGCCGTCTTAGGCGAATCTGGATGAGCTGCTTCGACATATTCGGACAACAGGTTATCTAGGAATTTTAAGGGTAAGTCAGGCCCCTTGAACAGAGATGGAGGCGGATGAACCGAAACGTCAACGGCAGCGCTCAATCCCGTAGTGGATACTGATGGCCCCGTGTCCTAGGGGTATTTAATAAATTGGAACTGGCCCTCCAGGTTGGGGGTTGTGCTTTGGATTAACTACCCACCCATGGAAAAAACCTTATGTTACGAAGCAACCAATAGCCTCGGAAAGGACTGATTTAATGTTGACGACCCTGCTAAACGAAAAAAAGGACAACGACGTTCATATCTGCAGCTGGAAGGTGAGAACATTAAACGGGAGAGGTGCAGGCGAACAACTAGCGGAAGCCCTAAACTGCTACAAAGCAGACATTACTGCCATCCCGGAAATACGATGGGATTGGCCGGGCAAAAAAAGATATGAAAAACTGTGACATCTACTATGGACCGTGTTATAGTGAGCAGAAACAGCGACTATTCGGATGTGGATTTGTTATAAATGCCAGACTTAGGCAAGAAGTCTTATGTTTGCAAGACATTAGCGAACGCATTGTAACAATCCGCATCAAGGCCAAATTATCCAACATAAGCCGTATATGCGGTCACGCGACGGAGGAAAATGATGATAAACTAAGGATTTCTTCTACGAGCTCCTTGATAAAACCTATAAGCGACGACGAAAGTACGTTAAAATCGTGCTGGGAGTTTTTAACATAAAGATAGAAAGAGAAGACATCTTTAGCAGTATTGTCGGAAAATATAGCCTACACGACAACACCTGGATATTCATAAGGGGACATGGCGGTCTCCAGATCAACGAACAGTCAACCAAATTGATCACATTGCGATAGACAAGAGGCACGCATCCAGTATTTTGGATGTCCGAACATTCCGAGGGGCTAACATCGACTCGGACCACTACCTTGTTGCAGCCAAGTAAGGAAACTCTGACGTGCTGGCTATAGTGGCATTTCGGTGGTGTAGTCAATTACCATAAGTCCTTTGCTAGACATGGTGTTATGTAGGCAGTGTTTTTCGGCAATACTGCTAAAGTTGTCCGTTGCTTTTCTTGGCATATAAATCATCCATGACGTCATTCTTCGGAAGTGTTTCATAAGTACCGTGGGTTTTGTTATCTCACATGTAAGGTATTTGTTGTCGAATTAATATCTACTTAGCTTGGTCAGAATGCGTCAAAACAACTGACTTTTGGCCTAAGTCTGTTGTTTTTGTATGGCAAATACGCATCCTTGACGATGATTTTGCCCTTCTTGAATACAAGGACTGTAGTAAATATCAAAGCTGTCCTCATTTGGTCGATTCATCCCATCGTATCTCCTGAATGGCAGTAATGTCTGTTTTGTAGCTAGTTGGGCATCGGCAGTAGTTTTCTAATGGTGGTTTTTACTTTTTAGAGACAGGTTCTTTGGATTTGGAGACCTTTTACGTTTTGAGAGTAGGACTGCAGCTAATTGGGTTTTTGTTTTTGTGCCAGCGTTTCCATACGAATGCGGGCCATTCCAATTATATATTATGAAGGGTTTTCTATAGACAGAGCAAATTGTATGTTTCATCGTTGATCAACTTGGTATCAAACTTGTAGTAATGTTTCTCTGAGGGGCTTCCTGAAGAGTGTGGGCGAAATATATCTTTAAATGAGATACCATTACTTTCTCCCGGTCTAACAGACGAAAGTTTTACTGTCGGCAAGGACACTATTGTCCTCCGCGTTATGAGTGTTCATAGTGTTCTGCTTTTTCCTGAGAACAATGTTTCATTGTTCAGTTGATATGCTGCCAAGGCTTGGTAACCTTTTACTCCTTACAGTGATACACAATTGTTGTTCCATCACTAAAAGGGAAATCTTAAATTGTGTCGAAATTGCCGACGACGTATTTACAGTGAACAATCTACAACAATTCAAGAGCAGAGACAATTAACATGTGGAACCATCATCTCATGACGTCTTACCTGAGTAAATTTTCTTGAATTCCTGGTAGAACTTAAGGCGAAATTAATTATTTGTTTCTGTAATAGAAAACAAATAACAACAAAAAATTCAAATTAGGGAACAAAGTATTTCCTTGTTTGCTTAACCCTTTTTATATACACAAAGCACCAGAATAACCATGTTGTCTACTGTTGCGATAAACAAATTCATAAAAGCGTGACTTCCCTTGCCATAGATCCTGTTAAAACATCCTTTGGTTCTATTTACAAACCAAAATGTAATCCCCCGGGACATCATTACAAGCCTGGCGACTCCTTTTACTACTGCAATCCACTTATATTATCATCATTCACATTTCCTTGCTCCTTCTTGTCGTCCTTCGTAGTTTGAAGATACTTTAATTTAAATCGAGTGGACCTCAGCATTAATCAATGAAGCAGAATGATGGATCAGCCCGCCCAGAAGTCGACACCATTCCCCAAAGACATGTCCTTGTCCACCTATTCCAATCTCTGCTTGAATTTGACTACAAGGGATAAACAATGTTAATTTTATTTATGTACCTATCCGTCTTTATCTCTTTCTCATCATCTGCTGCTTCTGTTGCTTTCCCAAGACGAACTGGACAATAATCCTTAATTTATTATTCCTCCGAAAATCGATTCGTCAGTAAAATGGCGGAACCCAGTCCCGGCTAAAGGTTAAATTGTATTCCTTCCTTTCTTTTCGATCAAATTTGCGGTGTTTATCTGTCGGATGAGATAAAGAAAAAAGTCATTTTTTTAAAAAAGGGATACGTATCCTTGTATTTTGTTTTTATTTTTGCCGAGAGGAGCTTGACAATGCCGAGGATGTGTCTTTGAATAATTTATGCAAAAATTGGGGGTGGTTTTTCTCCTTAGGGGGCGCGAGTATTTGTCTGTCTGGTCGGTGCTTACCGCTGTTCCTTGTCGACCCACCCATGCTGAAAGGATATCGAAAGTTTATTTAAGTTGCCTCTCAGAATTATGGATACTCATTTGAGGGCGGCTTTTATATAATTTACCCCAGCAGATCGACAACAAACAAAAAAAATATTTCAGAAAATGCGGCCCCCAAATTGGTGACCCACCAACATCCTGTCATATGAAAAGGAGAAGCAGAAAAATAATAAAAAGGAAAACTTTTCTGATTATCTTAATTGCATTTGGAGATTCACCGAATCCACCCTCCAATCACCCACAATTGACCATTCCCAGTCGCCGTGGTTTACGTCAAGACAATCCAATCTGAGTATACCGGGAGTTTCAAAATAATGACCGGGGGATGTGTAGATAGATGAAGACGTCCGATAATCAAAACATCGGGGGGAGTTGATGCCAAGATTGAATTAGGGGTAGTTTTGGTTTTAACCATACAAACACATACACGACCATCTATTGAATCCCCTCGATATGGTGGGTAAACCATGATATTCGTACGAGCATATTCAAGCATTAATTGCACCCGACAGTTAGGCCTGCCAATTCATGGTCAGAACGCAGACGATCTGCTGTCATTCAGCTGGAAGTTGAGTGGTTTTGCGTGCAGAAACTTGGCAATCAATAAGCGGGCGGGGGAGGCTGCTTCGGACATTTTGGTAGACATCCAGATTTTCGCGGTTTGGATGACTGAAATTGAACTGATGAACCACAATGTTTCGAGGCTGCCTCGAGATTTGTTTGGATGGGGAGGTTTAACTATAAGTGATGGCTGAATAATTGATAAATTCAATTAGAACCCAATACACGGGTAATCGCGGTGTATGGCATTGGATAGCACTTCACATATTTAATGGTCGCATGTTTCCTTACATAAGGGATGGTACATTCCGGGCTTGAAAGGCTTCTCAGTTACCCCTGTTTTTTTTTACTAACTCTGTAGAGCCAAAGCAAACAGAAACGGTGACGTGAAATAAGGCCAAATAAAATAAAACAACTTTCTAAATTTTACATTAATTCGGGTTTCAAAACGAAATAATACCAATTTGGCTTTATTGCGCTTTGCAAATTAAAGTATTGCCAACAAATTAATGAAAAAAACGACAAATTATTTTAATTAGTAGTTCGAGTCAGGGCTTTACTACTAAATTGCCTTCTTAGTCCGAAGAAACAGCAGTTGGCAAGAGTAATTCTTCGTTTGATTTCTGATGAGATGTTGTCAGAGTTAATAGCGGAGCCGAGATAGACAAAGTCCCGTTCTACCTCAAAGGTATATCTGTCAATGGTGACGTTCTGTCCAATTCGTGGATGTTGTGTGTCCTCTCCTGTTGACAGCATAAACTTGATATTATCCTCATTTACTGCTTAACCTATTTTTCCGCTTCCTTCTCTATAATAGCAAACGTGGTTATGACATCACGTTGAGTCCTACCAATGATGTCAATATCTTCGGCGTATGCTAGTAGTTGCACCGATTTTTGGAATATTTTGCCTCTGGTGCTGGCTCGTGAGTTTTGCACAATCCTTTGAATACTCAAATTGAAAATGTCACATGACAGCGCATCGCTTGCCTAACTCCTTTTTTGGTATCGAATATGTCGGTGAGTTTGGGTGTTATACCAAAACTAGACATGGCTCTAGGTGGTGGGTATCGATTTGGACTTCTTGGGTTTTTTTATTCCAGGATCTGCCGAAGTGTGGAAATTTGATCGGTTGTGGACTTTCCTGGCCTAAAACCACACTGATAAGGGCCGATCAGGTTGTTGGTAAACGGTTTCAGGCCTTCACATATTACGGCAGATAGGATCTTGTAGGCGATGTTGAGGAGACTTTTGCCTCTGTAGTTGGAGCATTTCAGAGGGTCTCCTTTTTTATGGATCGGGCAAACGATGCTGAGGTTCCATTCTTCATGCATACTTTCATCCGACCAGATTTGGCTTCTGAATTGGTGGATGTTAGTACCAAGTCATCTCCGCCAGCTTAATAAAGCGAGAAGGCCGTCATTTCCGGCGGCCTTATTAAGCTTGAGTTTTGACATTGCTATCCTCACTTCACTTAGGTCGTGTGGTTGACAGTTTTCGCTGTCGTTGCCAAAATTGAATGGTTCGTTCTGCCATACAGCGGAATGTTGTTCGTCACCGCCGTTTAACATACTGCAGAAGTGGTTCTTCCATATCCTCAACATCGACTGTTTCTCAACTACGATATTTCCTTGTTCATCTCGACAGGATTCCGTTCGAGCCTTTTATCATTGGCTTTGACGTTTTACACTTTGGTAAAACTTGCGAACATCGTTCATGAAGTGCACTTCTCTAGATCCTCCATCGCTCGCTTTTCTTGTTCATTTTTGTTCTTTCTGAAAAGCTGGTGTTCTTCTCTTCTTCTCCGCCTATAGAGCTCAATGGCAGTTCTCGTCTTCACCTGCAGCTTAGCCTTGAAGGCCTCGTTCTTGGCTGCGGGCATCCTCATCAAACCAGGGGTTTCATTCTGATGGCCGCGAGAAACCTAGCATATCTGATGGGGCTGATCTAATAGCTTGTTGTTCTCCGACATTCGATGCTGGTGTTATGGTGTTACTCAAGAGCTTCAGGGATACGCGTTGCGCGGTGATCTTGGCGGCCTCTTGCGATTGCAGTCTTTCGACATTAAATTTTTTCACAGTATTTCTGTTTTTTTGTGGCGTGGTAGCTACCCGCATCCTTACCTTGGACATCCAAAATACTTGATGCGTGCCTCTTGTCTATCGCAATGTGATCAATTTGGTTGACTGATCCTTGATCTGGAGACCGCCATTTCCCCAAATGGATATCGAGGGGAGGAAACCGTGTGCTGCTGGCATTTCGTTCCGGTGCGATTAGCCTAAGTCCGTTGCCAAACGTGTTGTCGTGTGTGCTAAGTTTTTCGACAATACTGCTAAAGATGCCTTCTCTTCCTACCTTTATGTTAAGATCTCCCAGCACGATTTTAACATCGTACTACGGTAGTCGCTCATAGGTTTTGTCAAGGATCTCGTAGAAGCAATCCTAAGTTTATCATCTTTTTATCTTCGTCGGAGCGTGACCGCATATAAGGCTTATGTTGGCGAATTTGGCCTTGATGCGGATTGTTACAATGCGTTCGCTAATGTCTTGGAAACATAAGACTTCTTGCCTAAGTCTGGCACTTATAACAATCCACATCCGAATAGTCGCTTTTTCTGCTCACTAAAACACGGTCCATAGTAGATGTCACAGTTTTTCATCCTTCATCCCATCCCATCGTATTTCCTGGATGGCAGTAATGTCTAATTTGTAGCAGTTTAGGGCTTCCGCTAGTTGTTCGCCGGCACTTCTCCTGTTTAATGTTCTCACATTCCAGGTGCATATACGAATGTCGTTATCCTTTTTTCGTTTAGCATGGTCGTCAACAATAATATCAGTCCTTTCCGAGGCTAGTGGTTGCTTCGTAGCAATATTTTTTTCCATGGGTGGGTAGTTAACCTATAGCACAACCCCCAACCTGGAGGGTCAGTTCCATTTTGTTAGATACCCTTAGGACACGGGGCCATCAGTATCTACTACGGGATTGAGGGCTGCCGTTGACCTTTCGGTTCATCCGCCACCATCTCTGTTCAAGGGGCCAGACTTACCCTTGAAATTCCTAGATAACCTGTTGTCCGAATATGTCGAATCCGCTCATCTAGGTTCACCTGGGACGGCAGACCGGGTATTGATTCCGCGCCATTCTGACCAGGGTGATTGTTTTGTTGCTGTTTTACGTCTTGTTATCAACCCTCACACTTATCGTTTAGCAAGTCAAATCTGGTTGGATGAGACCAGTACCCGATGGTTACCACTTGAAGGTAACAAATAAGCACATTTCATGTGTAGTCAGAGTTACAACCACTATCTATTGCCAAGTTAAAGCTAATCAGAGTCTAACCTCGTTCTACAACACCCAACCATCCTATTTTAAAAAATAATTAGTTTTAATTCAGGGTCTGACGCAGTGTTAAGGTTTGATCAGTTGTAGACTTTGGGGAGAATTATGCCTCTCTGTAGTTGGCGCTATTAGAGTCTTTTTTCAGATTAAGTCATGGTTTCATTTGACATATTTTCACCTCGCTTAGCAATCGGATTTTTTTTTTTGTAAAAACCTGAAGTTTCCTCTGAATCGCTGTTTACAAATCTGCGGAAGTTGTTCTTTTATTCCCTCGATTTTTGCACTTTCTTGTCGCCTTGAACTAGGAATATAATATTCTCATAGTTTTGGGGAGGCATGTTGGCTAATGTCCAGATACATCCCTCACTGTAGCGCCACTTAAGTAAGAAAGTAAGGAGGATATGTATCACTGTTTATACATTTGAACTTCCAAGCTACCAGTTTTAACCTTATTTTCCAATCCAACTGTCAATATTTGTCTTGTTGACTACGAGGTAGATAACCTACCAATATGTGTATATCTTCTGTGTGTACAGAATCTGGATGGAATTGTTATAGATAGTGTCTTGCGGTGTTAACACTAGCCTAACTCACTACCTTTTTCAGCATGGGATGGAATAAATCGCATAATGGTCATTCTGTTGTCGAAATTTGGTCTATGCTTAGAAAAGTTCAAATGAGGTACCAGCTGTATCATAGCCATATCAATTTTCTTGGAATCCCGAATTTACCCATGTAGAGCTTCAAGCGATAAATATAGCTATCATAAGCTACATTAAAGTCGAGGAAGAGTTTTTGAGGCTCGACTTGAAATTCGTTTTGGATATGGTAGATCTGCCGACAAGGAATCCACATTGGCATGTGTCGATAAGTATGTTGGATGTGGGACAGTTAAAAAATAAAGGGTGATCCATTTCGAGGTTCCCTACTTTTTTAAAGAAAAAAAACACAGAAAATTCAAATTTAATGGAGAATGTTTATTATCATTTGAAAGAACATTCTTTGGCATTTATTTTTTGAAGATTATGTCTATCAAATGTTGGCCGTTGCTACGTCGCAGATGGTCCATCCGTTGAGTCCAATTTTCGATCACTCGTTCGAGCATTTCGACTGGTAACTGACGAATGACACGCGTGATGTGTTCCTCCAAGGCCTGAATCGAAGCGGGTTTGTCGGCATAAGCTTTTGACTTTACATATCCCCACAGGAAAAAGTCTAACGGTGTGATATCACACGATCTTGGTGGCCAATCGACCGGCCCAAAACGTGAAATTATGTGCTCACCGAAATGTTCTCTCAAGAAGTCCATTGATTGATGCGATGTGTGGGAAGTGGCGCCGTCTTGCTGAAACCAAATGTCGCCGAGATCACGAGCTTCAATTTCAGGCATCAAATAGTCGGTTATCATGTCACGATAACGGTCGCCATTGACGGTTACGTTCGCACCGGCATAATTTTTAAAGAAATATGGACCGATGATTCCACCGGCCCACAAACCACGCCAAACCGTTGTTTTTTCTGGATGAAGTGGCAGTTCTTCAATCTCTTCAGGTTGCTCTTCGTCCCAAATGCGGCAATTTTGTTTGTTTCCATACCCATTGAGCCAGAAATGGGCCTCATCGCTAAACAAAACAAAGTGCACGAAACACATTCCTCACAGAACGTGAATTTTCATAATAAAGTTGAACAATTTGTAAACGTTGTTCACGCGTAAGTCTTTCCATTATGAAATGCCAAACAATACTAAACAAAAAAAACATGACAGCATGACACGACTCACACGTGATCTGTCAAAAAAGGCTATTGAAAAAAGTATCTCTACTTGGATCACCCGTTATATGCCACGATAGAGAAGACATGGGGTCACCATTTTGTAGATTGGAACAATGAAGATGACATTTCCGACATCGCTAATGTCTTCATATATCTTAACATGGATGGTTGTTTTAATTTGATTGATTTTATGTAGTTGCTTTGAGGACTCCACGTAAAGAGAGATCTTCCTCTACTGACTTCTGGCTGGGAATCAAAGACTCTGTGAGCCGGAGTATTGGTGGCCATTCGCTCCATATGCCTGGCCATCTTAAACTTCCAATATTGACTTTTTTTATCTGGTCATGTAGTACAGCGACACAGAACTGATAAAAAGCCTCGTTAAGTTATTGTTTATATATTCATCTTTATTTACCATCAATAAAAATGGGACCAAGGAAACGACCAACCAACTAACCTCGACCTACTTGAAGACGCGACTGGCATTTCGCCACGAGGGCCTGGTTCACATCGGACTGTAACGTAAGTAAGTAGATAAGGTAGGTTGGTGCTTTTTTGCCTGATTAAGTAGGCAAGTTATCAAGCAAAAAACTTCCATATTAAGAGTTAAGCTAGAAGGCTTTCAGCTTTTTGATAGCTGTACTAACCTCTTCTATCGAAGTGGGCGTCATCTCTTCATTGACTATATTCTGTTGGAATTATAAGCATATCAGCTACAATGGGTGCTGTTTGAAAATATTAACAATTCCTTGCACATTGGAGTCATGTTGCCGTTGTTATTGCTTGCTTTCCCATTATAAAGTCTGTAAGTAGTATCTTGCGTTGCATTGGTCGTAGCATAGTAGCATCATTAGAGTTGTAGCCGAATTCACCCTAGGCTGGATACCAGCCACGCCAGACCACCAACCTTACCTGGCGTGGATTCGGCTACATCCTTCATTATGTTGCGATACTGAAAGCATTGCATGGTGAAAATAATAGTAGGCAGTGGAAATAGCTCAGAGTTTCACTCTCAGTTTTTCATTATAGACTCTAACTACCACAAGTTTAACGTGAACCTATTCTCAGCTCTAAATTGGTTGCTACTGAAAGTCAACCAGAGTCGATCTTTGCATCTCTGAATGTATGCGATTCAAAAGGTTTGGTACCTTCCACCAATAAGCCCAAGATCGGGCTCGGGACCGGCAAGCTGCTTTGTGGATTCTTAGTCGAGGAAACGTCGGCCTACTGGTGATCGTATTGTAGACTGCTGCAAAGTCAGTTATCGGAAGCCAGTATCAATTGTCGTTTCATGAGGAGTGTCCTTTCCAACTAACCCACCAAAGATGTTTTCGTATTCCCTTTTGGCTTGGAAACTCTGTCTAATTTTAATTTTCGATCTTAGAATCTCTTAGCCAAATAAAGAGAACGTGTTTCCTGCGAAACACTTAGATATGTAACCAATTTTTTTTTACATTTTATAGAAGGCAAGCATCATAACCCTCTCGATTTGTTTGAAAGATCCATTCATAGCATTTTAATGGTCGGATGAAACACCATTTATAGAACGTCGAGTACTCTCAAAAGATAAACTCTTCTGCCAACAATCCATGACACGAAACTTAATTGATCCCTATTCAGAGGTGAATAAATCTATCTTTTAATTTCGTATGGCTTACCTCCGGTTCGACTCTTAACCTGTATAAGTATCTCTCTTCCTGCAGCACCATTCATCATCCCCTTTTTCGTTCACGGACTAAGGAATTTCATAAAGTCGTAAAATTGGTAAAAATTGGAATATTTGCACCCTTTTGCGTTCGGCTTCTGTTGCGTCGAAAGCCAGACAAATAAACTACGTGTGAAACCGTACACTACCAACCATCACCACCACTACTACCATCAGCTGTACAGTCGGCAAATAGGAATAACATTGGTGTGGCATAACCATGCGAAACTGTTTGTACCTGCAACACCTTCGATTCGGTTCGTTTGCGACCACCACCACCACCACCACCAACACTAACATAAAACCCACACCGCATCCCTTTGCAGGATGTTGAATCCTTTTTGCACAAACAATGTAATCGTTAGATGAGGCGCCCTGTAATGCCATATTGCCGACGACGGTTTGGGGTTCTGGAGTATGGGGGAACCTTAAATTTATGTCAGCGGTAGATGTTGCTGGGTGTCTACAAGTGTGCTGGTGTGGGTTCTATGTTTATTTATGGGCTATGTCTCCCCGAGGATAATTCAGGCGTGAAATTACAATCGAAATTCATGTATACGCGACGGGGGTACAGCCAGACCAAGAATAGCACCGTAACGAACCCAGCAGCAGGTAAGAAGAAGTGGATACAGAGCGGGCCGGGAAAACGACGAATAAGGGTTACAACTTACAAGTCACAAAATTAGGGTGGCAGCTTTCTCCTTTTTTTTTCCCCAAAATGGCTTTTAATTCGTATTCCCGGTTTTTTTTTTGTCATTTGAAATGCTCACATTCTTGCAAGGAATATAAAGCATACCTCCCGTTAGTGGGGTGGATATACAAGTTTATATCTATTGAAGAGTTAATTTTTTTTTTGCACGGATGGCAAATAGGATCCTTGACAAAATTGTGTAAGAAACATTTTACGCTTCAATGTTGTCAACAAATAGATTGTGTATGTTATCCTTTTTACGTACAACAATCTACAAGTACTTCCGCCGAACAGGACGAGTGAAAAGGAAATTTCCTTTTTCGCTTGTAGCTTTATTCAGGTTATCCGATGCGGAAGATTAGTCTTTTATAGCGGTTACAATAAAGTGATGCTATTTAGGGAACTTAATGTAAATAATGTCTTCGAGGACGAAAAAAAGATGATTTTCCTCTTCATAGTGGAATCGTTTTGTCTCTTTCGTTTTTTTATGGTAAACGTCAAATGATGTAATAATTTTTAAATGGGATATTGTGCGTGCAAATGATAGGCGTTTCAATTTTCCAAGACATTGTTTTTAATGAAGGGATAGATGCGAATCTTAGAGATCATTGCAATAGATAGTGTACCTTGCGCTCTGAATTTGGGGTCATTCTCGATAATAGCGGTCCGGACTCATTGTAAGTTTGAGTGAATTAAGTTTTTTTTTTGTAAAAAAACCTTTGAGTTGGAATATGCATGTATTTTTAAAAACACGTTTCAAAAATTAAATTGTTATCGAGCTATCGCAGCAATTATTCAACCTTGTTGCAATGTTGTATTAGATATTTAAGGCCAATTAGTAGAATTCGGTTTTAAAATAGACTCGGAGGAATGCATCTCGCTATCTCATTGCAGTATTAGTTGCTAAAGTAGCGACGATGTTCAAGCGAAACTATAGAGTTCGCTACTCGTATGTTTCCTATAAGTTTTTTCGACAGCGTTTGAATGCTATCTAGGATGTGAAATATTGCTTTTACTGCTTTATGTATTGTGGCCATATCAGAAGGCGTATAATATTTCTTACATCGATTAAGGCAACTTCGACATTTCGCTGCGTCGTTTTAAGCGTCTTTTAACTTCGCGTCAACTGAATAAGCACACAAATTTTCTAGGGTATGTTGTCCATTTTTTCCTAACTTTGAGCTTTAATGTATCATTTGATGATGCTTACTGCATGCTTATGATGTTGAGAAAAAAAATCAGACTAAAAAATTTAAAAAGTACCGCTATTTTTTCCCGCTCTCTTGTAAAGCGTTCCATATGGAAAAATGCAGTTTTTTTTTTTTGCGTCAACTGAATAGACACACGGTCATTCAGGGTCATTATCTTCATTGTTTATGAGTGTTTTGAAGTGATTGGCATACTAAATCAAAAGTTGAAGTGTCCTAAGTGAATTTTAGTTTTTTTGTTTTTAATTAAAAACAATGGGTAGATCAAAAGCTTTAATTAGTGTCGAGAGAGCCAATATTGATTTGTTAAAAGAACAAGGGCTGACCGGGCGTGATATAGCCACCAAAATTGAACGGAGTTTTAGTGTTGTCTATTCGTACCCTCGAAATAAAAGTTCGTACGGAAAAAAACATGAAAGGAGGTAAAAAAACGGCAACAACAGCAAATGACCGACGTGCAATTTTGAGATGTGCTTCCAATTCGAGTGACTCTGCGGCAAAAATTAAGCAAAAAGCTGGTGTAACTGCAAGTGTTTCAACAGTCTGCAGAGCAATAAACAGCGCGGATCATTTAAAACGATTGAAACTCCATAAGAAACTACAACTAAACGAGTAACGTAAAGGTATTCGTTTAGAATTTTCTAAACTCCATATGACTTGGAAAAATGAGTTTTTTTTCTGATGAGAAGAAGTTCAATTTTGATGGCCCTGATGGGTTTAATTATTATTATCATGATGTGAGGAAGGAAGAACGATTTTTAGCACGGCATCATAGTAGAGAAGGTGGAGTTATGGTATTGGGAGCAGTTAGCTACTATGGGACTGTAGACCTTGAGTTTCAAACGTCAAAAATTACTGCAATAACCTATAAAGGAATTTTGGAAAGAAATTTTCCTAAATTTGCGGATATTTTTGGACCCATTTACTGGACTTTCCAACAGGACAACGCCCCCATCCACACGGCGCGCATTGTCAAAAGTTGGATACAGGGCCAAAATGTTGAATTGCTTCAATGGCCGCCGTACTCACCCGACCTGAACCTTATAGAAAATGTATGGGGGTGGTTGGTTCGAAAAGTTTATGAGTCTGGCCGTCAGTTTGAAGACAGAGAATCGCTTATTTCAGCCATTAAATTAGCGTGGAGGCAAATTTCGCTGGACTACTACGATTCCATGCCAGAACGAATTTATGAAGTGATTACGAATAAAGGTGGCAGTACCCACTACTAGAAATAACCAATAAAAAAGTATTTAAAGAAAACTTGTTTCATGTATTGTATTCGTTACCGAGTTTGGAAAGCTTTTCGGTTTCTTTGAAGTGTCATTGATGGATAATAGCTGTAGATTTTGTTATCGCTTTAATAAACGAATAAATCATTGTGTTTTGTAAGCATGGAATTCCAATTTGTTGGATTTACCCCATTGGATAATGCTGTTAAGGTCAGAATTTATATTTTATCGTTAAGAGACCACGTCCAAAGATGAGGGACGAGGATCTAAAAACGTATTTGAGAAGCTGTTAGTACTGTCAACCGCTGAGAAGAATTGGATTAGAAGTTGCAGATAAAATATCTATACATACTATAAAATAAAGTCCCAAATCGTGTAAGAATGCGCTAATCTCGAGAATTACTTAACGGATTTCGATGTGGTTTTCACTGTTATGATCTGCATTTCCCTGAGAATGCTATGTGTATTCAAAATTGCTGATAAGCTGAGCATTCATTCGAGGTCTAAGTTGCAGAAATCAAATTTTTCGTCATTAAAATTGTGCCGGGTTGCTAGTTATTTATAAATAAGAGAAAAAAAAGTCGGAGACCAAACTGAGGCTTGGGGGAACACATAATCATCATCCAAAACGTTATCATATTCGCTTTCGATATTGTTTCTAACGTTGTTGGCTTTCTGGCATAATACAATGACTTAACGAAACTCCATAAAAAAACGTACGACATTAAATTACATGAGCGAGGTGCAGATTTATTAAAAAAAATTTAAGGATCCGTTTGTATAAAAATATGAAGCTGTTTCTCAATCAACATGCATGCCTTTCTAGTTAGCCCGTCCTTTGTTTAACTAGCTCCAGCTGCGCACTTCAAGTCGGTTGAGTTCAATTTTTACTTGTGTCCGTCAGTTAAGGCACAGTCTTCCTCTATTGCGTTTTTCATCCGGCTAATACGAAGACTGCGGGCCGGAATAATGGCATCAATTTGATCAACATGGTATACTTACTTACTTGAATGGCGCTAAAGTCCGGGATGAACCTGGGCCTCAATCAACATGCCTCCCTTAAATTAGCCCGGTCCTTCGCTAACTGCCTCCAGTTGGGCATTCCAAGCTGGTTGAGGTGGGTTTCTACTTGTGCGCGCCACTCAATGCGAGGTCTTCGTCTACTGCGTCCGACGTCTGGTTGAGAATCGATGATTCTGCGAGCCGGAGTATTGGTGTCGATTCGTAACCTAGCCATCTTAAACGTCCAAAGCGCAGTTTTTTGTTGACCAGGGTTATGTTGCTGTACAGCTTGTACAGCTCGTATAGTTCATGGTTGCATCTTCGTCTCCATAGCCCGTCGACACAAACCGGACCGGAGATTTTTCGAAGAATTTTTCTCTCCAATCGACCAAAGATTTCTTCATCCGCTTTTGATACGGATGTTGGATGTTACTTACCAAGTCATCTCCCACAGCTTTATAAAGCTCAGCGGGAAGGCCGTCATTTCCGGCGGCCTTATTAAGCTTGAGTCTAGATATTGCTATCCCTACTTCACTTAGTTCAGGTGGTTGGCAGTTTTCGGTGCCTTTGGTTCTGCCTGACAGCGGAATGTTGTTCGTCATCGCCGTTTAACGGTCTGCAGAAGTGGTTCTCCCATGTCCTCAGCATTGACTCTGTCTCAACTACGATATTTCCAGGTTTATCTAGACAGGATTCTGTTCAAGCCTTGTATCCTTGGCTTTGACGTTTTACACTTTGGTAAAATTTGCGAACTTCGTTCCTGGAGTGGCACCCCTCTATATTCTCACCTCTCTTTCTGAAAAGCTTGTGTTCTTCCCTTCTTCTTTGCCTATAGAGCTCAATGGCAGCTCTCTTCTTCACCTACAGCTTAGCCTTGTAGGCCTCGCTCTTGGCTGCGAGCATCTGTCGGCATTCCTCATCAAACCAGGGGTTTCTTGCTGGTGGCCGCGAGAAACCTAGCACATCAGTCGCGGCTGAAGGCTTGTTGGTATCGTTGCCATTGTTCTTCAACGTTAGATGCTTGTTGTATGGTGTAAATCGAGAGGTTTATGGATACGCGTTGCGCGAAGGTTTTGGCGGTCTCTTGCCATTGTAGTCTTTCGACATTAAATTATTTCACAGTATTTCTGGTTTGTTGTGGCGTGGAGGATATCTGCATTCTTACCTTGGCTACAAGAAGGTAGTGGTCCGAGTCGATGTTTGCTCCACGGAATGTTCGGACATCCAAAATACTGGATGCGTGGCTCTTGTCTATCGCAATGTGATCAATTTGTTTGACTCTTCGTCGATCTGGAGACCGCCATGTCCCCTTATGGATATCGAGGAAACCGTGTGCTGGCTATATTGGCATTTCGTTCCGTAGCGAAGTCAATTAGCCTAAGTCCGTTACCAGACGTCTTGTCATGTAAGCTTTATTTTTCGACAATACTGCTAAAGATGTCTTCTCTTACTACCTTTGCGTTAATATCTCCCAGCACGATTTTGACATCGTACTTTGGTAGTCGCTCATAGGTTTTGTCAAGAAGCTCGTAGAAGCAATCCTTAGTTACATTATCCTCCGCCTAGGCATGAGCGCATATAGGGCTTATTTTGGCTAATTTGGCCTTGATGCGGATTGTTACAATGCGTTCGCTATTGTCTTGCAAACATAAAACTTCTTGCCTAAGTCTGGCACTTATAACAAATCCACATCCGAAAAGTCGCTGTTTTTGCTCACTATAACACGGTCCATAGTAGATGTCGCAGTTTTTCATCCTCTCTTTGCCCGGCCCATCCCATCGTATTTCCTGGATGGCAGTAATGTCTGGGCTTCCGCTAGCACCTCTCCTGTTTAATGTTCTCACTTTCCAGGTGCAGATACGAACGTCGTTTTTGTTTTGTTAATTTTACTTTAATTTAATTTTACTTTTAATTTTTAATAGTTACCCATCAATATCTTAGTCCTAAGCAACCTGTAATTGATTACATTTCACCTCTTAACCCACCAAATCGATACGAGACAGGCAATACATTCAATGAATATGAAATCAATTTTGTGTGCCTCCAAAATTGTACCTTTATTGGTCTACAAATTCAATCCCCATGTCAGCCGAAATCTTATATAAACTCCCTCCCTTTGAATAACTAACACAATAAAAATTCACCAAAAAGGCCCCTCAAACAAAAATTGACAAATGGACTTTACCATCGTGCTCTGCTTGATTAGTTCCGTCAATGAATAAAAACCAAGTAAAACATCCTACAACAACGTGACACCATATCTCAGTCCGCCTAGAAAGGACGAAAAAAAAACAAGAAAAACAACAAAAGATCAAAACACCAGACGAACTTGACTGGATGACTGATGATGATGGCCGAGGAGCTCTACAGCTCTCGCCTTCAGAGTGTATCAAAATCGACACCCACCCAAAACACCGGGCGTGCACACGGTAAATTTCCTCAACCAGGATAAAAACTTCCTTTCACGTTTATTTATGACTACGTGTGTTGCCTGACGGATAATTCAGCTGGAAAATTGCAAACTTCCGCTCTCCCTTGCGACACCCTCTTCGCATAGCTAACCAGCAAGCAGCTCGTATCAGCAGGACCAAATTTCATTTATATGCGCCACTGTTAGGAATGAAAACCGGAAGCGGTCTCAGGACAAACATACGCTTTCGTCCTGCCGTTTGCAGTCTTGCAAGCTTAAATTGAGAAAAACGACAACAAACGGACACTGGGCATGCGACTGACTATATGGTTAACTGGACCATTATTTCTTATCATCACCCGGCTAAGGACATTAGGAAGGGTGGTTTTTTGTTTGCTTGATATAAGACATGTTTTTCGTATTCCATGTTATTCATTGGGGTGTCTCTGGCTATAGTTCAAATTAAATGAAAGGCATCATTCAAATGAAACTTTCACCATCCCCAACCACGGTAGGAGTTCCTTATTTGTTAATTCCGAGTCTATTCAGTGAGGATTCAACGTAGTAGATAGCATGTGGGGGGTTTAGTATCCGTCATTATGTTATGCAACTGGTGGTGCGGTTGTGATGGTTGATTAGAAGTAAATTTCTGACTGGCTATGTGTATGTATGATATGATATAAGCGGAGTAGATGATTGTGTAAGACGTCAGCTCAATAAATGTTGCAAATTGTATAAAGACACAACAATGCATTGAGCAGGTATCTGTCTTTGACAATAAAACCACGTCCCAGACTCCCAGAGGATTAAATAAGCCAAATTTATACGGCTCAATTTAATTACGTTAAATATTGATTCCTTTTATGTGTGCGTCTCAATTTATACGCATGGGGTCTTGATATTTTGTGTACTGGATTCCCCCCTTTACAAAATTCACATCACCATCCCCACACCTAGGGATAGCAGACAAAAATGAATTAAAGGCGACGATGAAATAAAAAATTCAAAACACGATCCCTTGCGAAATTCTCTGTTTTTTTTTTGCGCTTTATGTGTATAGATGTGTATAGGGTGTCCTTACACAGTAATGCAACACCAAGGACTAGAGACTTGTTACAATAGATGACAAGCGTGGTGCAAAAAAAAAAAAAAAAACATCCGTCTGTACATCACATGTAAGAGAGACGTATATCGTATGAGTAACACACATATCCTGCCAACATGGTAGACATCAATGACAAACGTCTAGTCCTGCCAGGAGAATAAATTTATCGCATTGTTACAGTTTTTTAAGAGACTCTTGTTTTTTTTTTAAATACGTATTTCATGTTTTTAAATGTTGGTTGTTCCGTAGAGGTTTACATTGCTATGCAGTGTCCCTTAGATTTTTATGATGTTACCTTAGTCTGTAGTGGAAGAGAATGTGGATCTGTTACAAAGCGCTTGCGATGGAAGGACTTTTTTTGGACTTTTTATTTATTATGTTATGGGATATGAAGGTTCCATTTTGTTGGTTTTTTTACGAGAGAATGCTCAGCTCTGCAGGGTATACACAAACAAAAATGGTAGTCTTTAGAAGCATTAGGGACAAACTTTATGTTGATGCAATGGTGCTTAACAAAATATCAAAGGTAACTGGTAGTCCGAGTAAAGCACATTTACCGGGAATACTTTGCATATGTCTTGTTATTCAAGTGTTTCGAACTAACATTTAAAATTGACCCTTTGTTTTCTATTAAAATTACTTACTTACTTAAGTTACGCTACAGTCCGGAATGAATCTGGGCCTCAACTATCACGCCTACAACTAGCCTTCAAGTGTCCTAGATGTATCTTATAAATTGGATATGGCCCTCCAGGTTGGGGGTTGCACTTAGTGTTAACTACCCGGCCATGGAAAAAACCATTGTTACGATCATACAATAGCCTCGGAAAGGAATGATTTCATTGCTGAAGCCCCTGCTAAACGAAAAATGGACAACGACGTTCGTATCTGCATCTGGAATTTGATAGCATTAAACAAGAGAGGTGAAGGCGAACAACTAGCGGAAGCTCTAAACTGCTACAAAGTGGACATTACTGCCATCCAGGAAATACGATGGATAGGCCGGGCTAAAAGAGGATGAAAAACTGTGACATCTACTACGTACCGTGTTATAGTGAGCATAACAGCGACTATTCGGATAAGGATTTGTAAGAGGTGCTAGACTTAGGCAAGAAGTCTTATGTTTCCAAGACATAAGCGAACGCATTGTAACAATTGGTATTAAGACCAAATTCGCAAACATAAGCCTCCTATGAACTCACGCCCCGACGAAGGAAAAAGGATGATTTAGCGAAAGTTTGCTTCTATGAGCTCCTTTGCAAAACCTATGAGCGACTACAGAAGTACGATGTAAAATCGTCCTGGGAGATTTAAACACAAAGTAAGGAAGCTAAGACATCTTTAGCAGTATTGTCGGAAAACACAGCCTACACGACAACACGTCTGGTAACGGAATTAGGCTAATTAACTTCCCTACGGAACGAAATGCCACTATAGGCAGGTTTTCTCACCTCGATAGCCATAAGGGGACACAACGGTCTGCAGATCAACGAAAGGTCAATCACATTGATCACATTGCAATAGACAAGAGGCTTGCATCCAGTATATCGGAAGTCCGAACATTCCGAGGGGCTAAGAATACGGATATCCACTATGCCACAACAAACCAGAAATACTGTGAAAAAGTGTAATGTCAATATAGTGCAATCGCAATAGACCGCCAAGACCTTCGCGCAACGCGTATCCCTTAAACTCTCGATTAAGACCATACCACCAGCATCGAATGTCGAAGAACAATGGCAACAATTCCAACAAGCCATCAGATCAGCCGCAACTGGTGTGATAGGTTTGTCGCGGCCACCAGCAAGGTTTGATGAGGAATGTCGACAGATGCTCGCAGCCAAGAATGAGGCCTACAAGGCTAAGCTGCAGGTGAAGACGACAGGTGCCATTGAGGCATAGAAGGGAATAACACCGGCATTCCAGAAAGAAGAAAAAAGAGCAAGAAAAGCGCGCGATAGAGGATATAGAGAGTTGCCACTCGAGGAACGATGTTCGCAAGTTTTACAAAAATGTAAAACGTCAAAGCCAAGGATACAAGGCTCGGAACAGAATCCTGTCGATTTAAACAAGGAAATATCGTAGTTGAGACATATTCGATGCTGAGGATATGGAGGAACCACTTCTGAAGACTGTTAAACGGCGATGACGAACAACATTCCGCTGTCAGGCAGAACGAACCATTTAATATTGGCAAAAGCAGTGAAAACTTCCAACCACCCGACCTAAGTGTAGTGAGGATAGCAATATCTAAACTGAAGCTTAATAAGGCCGCCGGAAATGACGGCCTTCCCGCTGAGCTCTATAAGGCCGGCGGAGATGACTTGGTAAGTAACATCCACCAACTCGTAAGCCAAATCTGGTCGCGGATGAAAGTATGCCTGAAGAATGGAACCTCAGAATCGTTTGCCCGATCCACATAAAAGGAGACCCTCTGAACTGCGCCAACTACAGAGGCATAAGTCTCTCAACATAGCCTACAAGATCCTATCTGCCGTAATATGTGAACGCCTGAAACCGTTTACCAACAACGGCCCTTATCAGTGTGGTTTTAGGCCAGGAAAGTCCACAACCGATCAAATTTTCATCCTTCCTGAAGAAAAAAACCCAAGAAGTCCAAATCGATACCCACCACCATCGATTTCAAAGCCGCATACGACAGCATTTATAGAGACGAACTATACAATGACATGTCTAGTTTTGGTACACCGCCCAAACTCGTTCGTCTGTGCAGGATGACGATGGAGATTTCGCACTGCTCCACCAGGGTTGGAAACGACCTCACCGACACATTCGGTACCAAAAAAGGATGGACCGTATCAAAAGTCGATTTGAGAGAAAAGTTCTTCGACAAATGTTTGATGTTGACGGGCTATGGAGACAAAGATTCAACCAAGAACTATACGAGCAAGAAACAAGTGAGCGGATAGATTGCAGATGTAAGCTACTTCGGCCTTGGTTCGAATGCATCGTCATAATGCGTTCATTGATGTCATTAAAACATAGAAATTCTTGTCCAAATATAACACTGCCTGTAGTAAATGTCAAAGTTTTCCATTCAGCTCTTGCGGGCACATCTCTTCGTATTTCTTCGATGGCAGTAATGCTTGCTTGCGTCTGCGATAGTTTTTTGGTTGTAAACTCAATTCCTCCCAGAAAAGACGGAAATGCTGTATTGCTGTCTCACAAATACAAGCAAATTACAAAGAAACACAAATTAGGTTATCCCAAGCCAAATAGAAGCATCGCTGAAATATTTAACCGCGGCCAATATTGGGAGGATAAATCTACAACTAGTCCCTAGCGCATACGACTTCATTGTCTTACTTTATGCGAGCCCCAAAATTCCATTGTGGCTTTCAATTGCCATATAGCATTTCACCATCTAACAACAATTCAAAAGCTTACATCACCGAATAAACTATTCATCACCATTCATATCTAGAAAAAACCTCACAAGCCTCACATCAACATTGAATGATCCCCTAAATCCCCAAATCTCACACATCTAGGCCTAATGCTGGCAAATGTTCACTCTCCTTGGGAAAAACCTCAAAGGGACATTATTTTCCTATCAAAATTCCCATACAATTCATTGGTCCTTGTGCCACTTATGGTCAAAACGAATGTCCTTCCAATTAAATCACCTTTTCCCTTTTGCGGTCAATCCCCAGACAAAGACAAGACAAATTCCAGCCTTTGGAGTCTTTCATCTAAATTACATTCAAGAAGCAAACGGTTTACATAAATTCCACAGGCTGGTGGTGTTGCCGTTCTTCCTTTGACCGCAAATTCCGAATGGTATCATATGCCCACCCACCACCTACATGTGTGTGTATATGTCTCAGGATGGATGCATTCGAATCCGTTTTTGTGATGTTGAACGTATAAATTATTGTTGAACATCTTTTGCTCGATGTTGGGTAGGTCCTTCTCTCCTGCTTGGTATTAATCACTCCTACAGAAGGGGCAAAACGGAATAGAGACCGCAGGGAGCTACATTTATTCAACGAAGGATAACAGGGCAATGCTGGTGCTAGATCTTTGGGTGACCGTCTATATACACAGTCAATGGCTTGCGACAGAGTGTTGTGTGCTTCTCCATAAACATTTAACATAGTTGCACTGCATGTCGCGTTTGGGATCACATCCTAAGGATTCTATCAATTGGACGGATACACATACATGTAGTGTTTCTATACTCTTATGCTGCTTGAAGAACGACTTCGTCCAAGACGATTAATCAATGTTCTTCGATTAGTCTGGTAAGGGTCTTCAAGTGAAATAGGGATTTTTCATATGTTTTGCTTTCTGAAGTGGAATTCAAGGACCAAGAGATATGGCGGTATCATGTGCATCATGGTCCACCAGAGAACAATGGAAGAGCTTGCTTCCCAGGATGTACGTCTTTTCTTTCGGCAGTAATATGCATTTAACATGATAAATGTCCTCGTGTCGAAGGAAGTTGCTGGAATTTATCTTTGGCGAAAACTGCATTGCCGGCGTTCCATTCGGAATAGATGGGTTTGGGTTTAGATGGCTATTGGCGGGAATTATTAATAGTTTCCAGTGTGAGCTTGATAGATGTTCAACTCTTTGCAACTTTTTGGCGGACAGGCTTCAGAAGACGGCGTTTCTGGTTTTCAGCCAAGTGGTCAATCGAAAATAACGTAAGTGAATTAATTCGAACAATTGAGCTGTTTTGGAGGAGGGTCGTGCAAGCAAAACCAGTGAGTACCACATTGACTGTGCTTAGATATCATCAATAACAGGGAGGTTCCACCCGCTTGAAAATAAGGGGTTACATCAAATGTCAACATCAGGAAGACTGCACTTACTGAATTTATTGTTTCAATTCAGCCATTGAGATTCGGCATCATATATTAGGTTCGTCTATTTTCGCATAAAAATTCAACGCGCACAGATGAATGCTCTTTGAAAACATTTATCGGACCTGCTCCTATATCCGGCTGTTTATAGCGCTGCAACTAATTTGGTGTTTTTAAAAAAAAAAATGGACAGTTAAAGTTCTTGCCGCTAGTTGGCTACAAGTAAGTGAGAATCTTTGTTACGAATGAAAGGTACATTAGATCTCACTGATATTTATATCCAAAACTACCCCAGAAAAGAAATCATCCCAGAATCTAGAGTTGAACACTATACAAGTCTGAAGATACAAGAACACATACACTTAAGGTTCCTGAAGGAAAACAGAAGCAGAGCGATAGAATTTAACCGCGACCGAAGATAGGAAGATGATAAGCCTACAACATATCCCTTAGCTAAACGAAATGGAAGATACATATATATAAAAATAAAAAAATAAATATAAAAAGGACATTCATTTGCTATCGAAATTCATTTTCAAAAAATGTGTAGTGACAAATTTATTAAACGTGACTTTTGAATCAAAAGCGATTCCAATTCAGACCGAATAAACTGCTTGTAGTGGTTGTGGTTTCAGTATTTTTCTTGCTTACCTAAGTTTCATACACTTCCAGGATAATCCTTCCCCCAACCCACATGACAGCCCCATTAGATTGGTTGTTAGCTACTTAACGGGTGATTTTTAAGCGTAGTTTTTTTTTTAAATCGAATAAAACACTCAAATTGGCATCAATTATTCAAAATTTTTATTGTAATCGATAAATAGGCATTTGCCATTTACGTTTTAAAGACAACTTCATTTAAATGTTGTCCGCGGCTTCGTTTCAAATGGCCCATTCCGAAGGTCAAATTTTCCGTCACTTTTTCGAGCATTTCGGCCTGTAGTCAACGAATTACACGTGTTATGTAATCCTGTAAGGCTTCAATCGTGTTCTGCTTGTCCACATAGACTAACGACTTTATATAACCCCACAAGAAATAATCAAGAGGCGTTAAATCGCATGATCTTGGCGGCCAACTCACAGGGACATTTCGAGAGATAAGCTGCTCACCAAATTCATCCTTTAAAATTTCCATTGTTTCACGAGGTGTGGTGTTGCATGTGACACCGTCTTGATGAAACCATATGTCAACCAAGTTCAACTCAGCCAACTGGGGCAAAAAAAAGTCGTGTATCATGGCTTGATATCGTTCGCTGTTGACGGTAACGTTTCTTCAGGGTCGTCTTTGAAGGAAAATGGACCGATGATGCCACCAGCCCATAAACCACACCAAACTGTCGTTTTTCGGGATGCATCGGTAATTCTTGTATGGCATGTGGCTGTTCATCACTGTAGATGCGACAGTTTTGCTTATTTACGTATCCGTTGAGCCAGAAATGACCCTCATCGCTGAACACAATTTTTCGATAAAACAGCGGATTTGCACATTTTTCACAGAGCACGAATTTTGATAACAAATCTCAATAATTTGCAATCGTTGCTCGTTTGTATGTCTTTCCATGATTGAATGGCAGAGTATACTGACAACTTTTCACTTTGACAGATGACGTTTGGACGTCATTATTAACCAGAGCTGCCAACCTGAAAAACTTAACTCTTAAAAAATCACCCGTTACATCTAAATGCACCCTTCATTGAAGATGTTTTCTACTTCTGTTCGTTAATCAGGGTAGGTCTTCCCCAACTGCGTGAATCAGCTGACTGATTCAAAGATTATGCTCTTGGTGTACGTTTGGTCTACATGTTCTAGCCATCTCATCGTCTGTAGTGCTCGAAAAGTTCGTATTTGAATCTTCATTTGCATAGTCCATCGTTTTGATTGGATACGATAAAAGCTATCGTGCCGAAAAGCGGGATTAGGCCGCTAGGGTGATCAGGCTATAATTAGTATCTTTTTAGTAGTTCGACCAAGTGTTTTACTACTAAATTACCATATAAGCCCGAAGAACCAGCCGTTTGGAAGAGTAATACTTTGTTTGATTTCTGATGACATAAAGTTGTGAAAACTACTATTGGAGCTGAGGAAGACAAAGTCGCTTAGTAGCTACAATTCGTAGCTGTCGATGGTAACGTGTACCAGTTCTTGTTGACAGCATTACTCTTCCAGATAAAGTGCTAAATCCCCTCAAGCCACTTCCTTCTTTCTCTATATTCGGAAAGATTTATAAAACTTGTGTTTCAGAAGTTACATGACACCGGTTCCTTTTTTTACTATTTTTGATTAGTTGCCGAGCTTGATAAACATTAAGGATTTCCAATCTTCTGTCCGCAGATACAGAAATGTTTTTCCTTTGCCTATAAACTTTTACCGCAGCTCTCGTCGTCTCCTCCTTTTGGCTGTCATCATCATTCAATAAACATCCGCATCTCAAGTTGTTCTTTGACAGTTGAAGGTTCTCCTCACCTGAGAAAAGTTTATTAAAATAAGTCTTCGTCAATTCGGATCTTTCTTTCTACTGATCGTCGACATTTACTGCTAGGAATATGGGAAAAATAGAGAAATAAAGGGATTACCTGTGGTCTTAGGAAACTGCACTAATTCGCATTTATCGCAGTTCGTAGTTGAGTCACAGTCGATGGAGGAAAACTTCTGAAGACTGTTAAATGTCGATGACGATTATATTGGCGACGAAAGCGAAAACTATCGATTACCAGTCATATATGAAGTGGGGATACCAATATGGCAATATATAAGCTTATGCTTAACAATGCTGCCGGAAATTACCGCCTTACTGCCGATCTATATATTGCCGGTAGAGGGGCATAACTGTTCTCAACATCACATACAACATCCTATTTGCCGTAATTTGTGACCACTAGAAATCTTACATTAATAATCTGATCGGCTTACAAAGTCCACAACTTACCAAATTTTCACAATGCCGGAGATCCTAAAATAAACCCTAGTGGTCCATATTGATACCAACCACCCATTTCTATCGATTTCAAATCCGCATAGGAGAGCATTTATTGGGACGAAGGCACAAGAACCTTCGATCCCTAGATAGACATCGGGCGCAGTAGTGAAAGACCTCGCTTAAAATGGCGCGCATAAGTAGAGACCGACCTCAAACAACTTAAAGTATGCAAATTCGCAGTTAGCTAAGGGACAGGGCTAATTAGAGAAGCCTAATATTTTTTGTAAAGCCACAAAAAAAAAAAAACAATTGTAATCAGCCCTATCGAGGAATCCATCGGACCGGAAAATTCTCCGATTTTGTACGATTCGGAGGATTTTCTTTGTGGAAATTATCTACGAATTGAAGTGAAGTGAAGCCGTCGCATTTGTGTAATATTTTTTCCGATGGCACATACCTCAAATGGAATTTTAACCTCCGACGAAGTATGCGTTGCGGAAAATTGTCCGCTGCAACGGATACGTCGATAGGGCTGAATATCTTTGTCCGTAGAAGAAAATTTAGCTATTAGAAGGATCCTCTAGAAGACCATGAACTACATAGAAGCCTTGATTTAAAAAAAGCGGATAAAGAAATCCCTGCTGTTTTAAAGCGCTAAAATTTTAGAAAAATCTTTAGCAGCTTTTCCTTTTTAACTTTCTCTTACAAAGAGAAAGATATTGTTTTCGTGAAAATTTTCGACCTCGAGATTTTGATTGATTCTAACATTACGATGATAGCGGAGCCTAAAAAAGTGGTTTTTAGAATTCCGTCCGTCGGTCCGTCGGTCCGTCTGTCCGTGATGGTCTCCCCAGCCTAAACGGCTAGACCGATTTTCTTCAAACTTCGTATACAAGCTAGTTTTAGTCATAATTCTAGGCCATTTTTTTTTGTTTGCTTTTAGCCATGTTAATAACGGTACCTGCCATATAAAAATTACACATAACCTCAATTTTCTCGAAAACGGCTCTAACGATTTTGATTAAACTTTATATATACTATAACCATATTAGCTTCAACAAAACTGCGTACCCAGTTTTTTCGAGAAAATCCATATAACGGATTTTGTCATTTAGGCCATATAAGGAAAATTGATAATTTCTCGCAAACTATTATGTCAAATTGAATGAAATTCAATATGTATACTACTATTACAGCTTGAAGCAATTCCACATAATTAGTTTTAGCCCAACTATCACTAAACGGAATTTTCAGTTTTGGCCAATAACGGAAAATCATTATTATTCACATTGACATCGATTTCTTCATATATCGGAGTAAACGTTCGTATAAACTCATTTCGACATTATTTATATCATTAATCAAAATGCGTACTATTTGATCTAACGCCTAACTCGCTGTGAAAGAGAAAGTTGCGTACGACCCAGTCGTGCACCCACCACTCGTTTTTGTTTTGTTTTTATAATTTAGGCGCACTCCAGGGATACGAGCGTTAGACAAGGGGAAGAAAGAAAGGATAGATTTTGGATGTAGTGGAGACTTACTCCTATTGTGGTGTCCGAACTTACTTCGTCACTGTTTTCGTGTTCGTTAAATTCGCAGAGCTTTCAAGGTGGTGTATACTTTTAGGAGTATCTACCGACATTTTTTTATTTCTTTGAATAAAAGTTTCATGGATTTTGGATGGGATTGAACGCGCAACCTTCCACTCAACAGGCCAACATATTACTACTACACCACGGCCACCCCCCCTTTGGAGGGACGATGTGTCGCAATGGTTAGAAGGTCTGTGTTCGATTCCTAGCCATAACAACAACTCCTCGTGATGATCTGACAAAACATCCGAGTAGTATGAATTGTTAAGAAATACTTATATCAACTTAGCCGCTTGGATTCGGGATAAAACAGGAGATCTCGCCATTGTGCAAGAAGTGCCCACGCACACATGAATGGTTGTGAGAAAAAGCTAGGCCCTGGGTACTAACGAGCCTGTTGCACCAAACATTTTAGCTTTTCCTCTGAAGGGGATTATTATAGAAGAAGATTTCATAATAAAACTCTACGTGCTGTACAGTATATATAGTCAACTATACGCATTTTTGGAAAATGCTATAAAAAAAAAACTGCTGAATATTTTCTCAATTTTTTTTTCTATTTGAAAGTACAATCCTTCCGGTTAATAATGGAAATTAATTTCATTCAAATGGCTGCCTCGGCTGGCCATGCAGTAGCCTACACGATCGGTCCATTTTTTAAGCACATTATCGATTGTGTGCAGCTGTATTTCACCAATGGCTTCACGAATATTGTCCTTTAAAGCGTCAATTGTCCCTTTAAAGCGTCAATTGTCTCTGGCTTGTCGGCGTAACACTTATCTTTTACGGCACCCCACAAATAATAATCCAACGGTGTCAAATCGCAGCTCCGAGGTGGCCAACCGACATCAGCTCTGCGGCTGATAATGCGATCTTCAAAAACAGGGCGCAAAACATCGAGTGTAGCTTCGGCTGTGTGGCACGTAACGCCGTCCTGTTGAAACCAAATGTTGCCAATATCAATTTTTGGGAACAAAAATTCGTTCAACATGGCCCGATAACGATCGCCATTGACTGTAACGTCCACTCCTTGCTCATTTTCGAAGAAAAATGGCCCAATTATGCCTCTGGACCAAAATCCGCACCAAGCAGTGACTCGTTTTGGGTGTATCGGCTTTTCAATGTATGCGTGCGGGTTTTCTGTGCCCCAAATGCGACAATTTTGCTTGTTTACATACCCGCCAAGATCAAAATGAGCTTCATCTGAAAAGATGATTTTTTTTGGCAAAATCGGCATCTTCTCTAAGTCGATCGCAGGCCCACTTAGCGAAGCGAGCCAATTGGACTTTGTATGGCGTCATACCAAGGTCTTTATGCAAACTTCGTCTCAATGATGTCTCCGAAATGTTCAATTCTTGAGAACGACGGTGAATTGATGTTGATGGCGCTTCACGCACAATTTCTGCCACATCAGCAATATTCTCGGGTGTACGCACTGTTTTTGGCTTTTCACGCTTTGGTTTATCGATGAGGATGCCAGTTTCTTTCACTTTTTTCACAAGATAACGAACATACGGAGCTGACGGTGCTTCTCTTCTTCCAAAATCCGTACGCAATTTTCGCACACAATCTGCAACATTACCATGATTTTCAAAGTAATGTCGCAATATTTCCCAGCGTTGTTCAAGCGTATACACAACCATATTCGTTCAGCGGAAGGATAAAACTAATTATCTGTCAAATCAGACATGAGCTAAGTGTTACCATTCACGAAATAAGCACTAATTGAAAAAAAAAACCTTAGATGGCGGACCCGTTATATGACTAACTGTACAGGAATGAAATTTAAAGCTTCATGATAGAGGTCCTTAATGAAAACCTTGCTTTAAGTGGGGCACCCATAAAGAAACCTACCTATCAACATAAGAGTGCGCAACTGGAGGCAGTTAGCTACGGTCCCTGCAAACAGGAGTGGCAGTTTGGTTGAATCCCAAGTTCACCTCAGACCTTAATGATAAATAAAGTTAGTTCCGGAAAATATATATTACATTGCAAGTGTGCACCTGTAGAGTCCTTATGTCTCTGAATTCGAAATCTCGAATCGTTAGTATTCCTCCACTCTTGGAATAACGTTAAAATTTAAAAATATTTTCATTCGATATCGTCATTTCTTCTCCCCCTTCACTCTACCACGTTCATCTCTCTACACATAATCCCAAAAGTGATTTCAACTTCTTGCACCCATGTTGAAAAAGGATTAAAATTCGATTCATCCTTGAAGCTCGTTAATTTAAATTTAACATCCCCACCATCTCGAAAGTTGTTCGAACGCGCTAACTACGCGATGAAAAGTTTTCAAAACATCCCGCCAAAAAAAGGCGAATCGACGGACAGACGACTTCCCTGCACACCATCGCATGTATTTTCCACGCCGTCGCGTCGCTACAGTAAATGGCTTTGGGGAATTTAAACGCAAATTTAGTCCCTAAGTCGGTCCAGGAAGAAATTGAGAGTGATTCTGGTATTTTTTGCATGCAGTCGGTTGCCTTCCTCTAGCATGGAAATTCGGTTATGAAGATAAATGCAAGTTTTATGTTTCATGCCAGTGTACCGCTCTTTAGATGAATGCCCAGGAACAGGACTTTCGCCCTTCTTACAGACAGTAACCAAAAAAATGGTTCATTTCGGTTTCGTTTTAGATGTGGGTAGGAACTGGCACGCCATGGGACTGCTGGAATGGTTGATGGCAATTTAATGAAGTCTTTAGAGAAATGGATTTGGTAAGGTAATTTTTTTTTTAGTCAGAAAAGGGTGGAACTAGATGTAAACGAAGAATGTTGTCTTGATGAAGAATTGTGTGCGCCAGGGGGCTTGTCAATTCTTTAAAAACATTAACGAGAGTGTTGATTTCGGGAGGCATTTTTAAGTTGTTTTTGAAAGATGCAAACTTATCATAGCTTTAAGTGGCATCTTCGTTCTTTTAGACTTGCACCATGTTTACTTAAAAATCCCTGCATCTTCCTTTTGTAATAACCGTTTGCATAGGATCTAATAGTCGGATTACAACGACGATATGTGTACTTTCAAAAACTAAACGTTTCGTCCTTCGATTTTTCAAACGCCCTTTCCGTTACGAAGAGACTTAACAAAAAAATAATGGAAACTCCAAAAAAAAAATGGAAACTCCAAAAATCCATTTACGATACAAAGCACTGATAACGAATTTATATCCTTCCTGAGACAAACTATCTTTAAACACGTTTGCCCGGATATGTGTATATGTGTGCACAAAGGAGACTGACTATGAAGAGTTTTGATTTCCAAACAGAGTTCTGGTTATTTATGGGAAAGAGATAAATTGCAGAGTATCAATTTTAAGCTTTTCGGTTTGGCTTTGTAAGGGATTTTTGTAAGAGGCAGCATAAAGGATGCGTTTGTTGCTTGCACTTGTTCTTGTTTCATGCGAATTCCTTGTACCATTGGGTGATATTTTTCATTTGAAATATGAACTTAGTAGCATCAGCTGGAATTGTAAAAAGGGATTTATTCCTTTCCTCTTGTGAGTGAGCGAATGAGAGTGGCCAAAGCGAATGTATATGTATATGGGCCAGAGATGATCGAATGGTTGTTATATATAAGTGTCCGAAAGGCTCACGGCTTTGTAAGAATACTCTTCTCATCCATGCAGAGGGACGAAGAGACAATCCTAGGTTGTGGATATAACTGTGTTTTGACAATTTTTTTTTTAATATTCTGCTCTGACATGGGTTTTAAAGTTTTTTTGCTTTTTAGTTGTAATCGGAACTAGGAGAGTCTGTGTAGATGCATTCCCATTTAAATAACATAAAATTCATCTCATAAAGGATATTTTCATGCAAAGCGTGATGACGTAACAGACTTTTAAATTTGTGGGACATAAGAATAATAAAATGTCACAACTCTGGCTCTGGTCGTAGGCTTTTATAGACTTTGTATGACCATGACGATAGTTGCACCACAATTTCAATTAAGGTGTCGAATTATATCGTTCTCCAGGCTTTAATGGTTGTTATACTTTTGACTAAATTTTTTTTTAATTTTATTTGATTTGTATCCAAACTTAAAGCCAATTACAATGAAATATCATTAATAAAAAAAGTGGAAACATGCGGATGATTAAGGTATTTTTTTTACAAGAATGATTCAATATTATCATTATCAATCATAAATAACCAGTCCCTCTCTT
Source organism: Rhingia campestris (assembly GCA_932526625.1). Classification (NCBI taxonomy): domain Eukaryota; kingdom Metazoa; phylum Arthropoda; class Insecta; order Diptera; family Syrphidae; genus Rhingia; species Rhingia campestris. The sequence continues at coordinate 99,463,304 of OW052182.1, forward strand.
TAGAAAGGAATGAAAATTAACAATAGTTCGGATAGAAAGTGGATGCTTGTTGAAAATTAAAGGGGCTGTTACGATTAGTGTATGTTCGGTGAACCAAAACCACAAGATCTCTAGATCTTCTGAGATCTTTACAGAACAATCAAAAATTTAAAAAGATTGATAAGTAAATTCAATATCATTCGCGAAGGCAGTGGGAGTTCCGTTTAAATTCAAATCAAATAAGGAGTGTATATAGAATTAAAAGAACCGACCAGGAAAACGTGATTCACTAAATTAACGACTAATAATTACTCTTTCTCGAGCCCATTAGCAAGAAACCCCTGGTTTGATGAGGAATGCCGACAGATGCTCGCAGCCAAGAACGAGGCCTACAAGGCTAAGCTGCAGGTGAAGACGAGAGCTGCCATTAAGCTCTATAGGCAAAGAAGAGGGGAAGAACACCGGCTTTTCAGAAAGAAGAAAAAAGAGCAAGAAAAGCGCGCGATCAAGGATACAGAGAGGTGCCACTCCAGGAACGATGTTCGCAAGTTTTACTAACGTGTACAACGTCAAAGCCAAGGATACAAGGCCCGAACAGAATCCTGTCGAGATGAACAAGGAAATGTCGTAGATGAGACACAGTCTATGCTGAGGATATGGCAGAACCACTTCTGCACACTGTTAAACGGCGATGACGAACAACATTCCGCTGTCAGGCAGAACGAACCATTTAATATTGGCAACGGCAGCGAAAACTGCCAACCACCCGACCTAAGTGAAGTGAGGATAGCAATAACTAAACTCAAGCCTAATAAGGCCTTCGGAAATGACGGCCTTCCCGCTGAGTTTTATAAAGCTAGCGGAGATGACTTGGTAAGTAACATCCACCAACTCATAAACCAAATCTATTCCGATGAAAGTATGCCTGAAGAATGGAACCTCAGCATCGCTAGCCCGATCCACAGGAGACCCTCTGCACTGCGCCAACTGCAGAGGCAAAAGTCTCCTCAACATCGCCTACAAGATCCTATCTGCCGTAATATGTGAAGGCCTTTTAAGTGTGGTTTTAGGCCAGGAAAGTCCACAACCGATCAAATTTTTACACTTCGGCAAATCCTGCAAAAAACTCAAGAAGTCCAAATCGATACCCACCACCTATTCATCGATTTCAAAGCCGCATACGACAATATTTATAGAGACGAACTATACAGAGCCATGTCTGGTTTTGGTATACCGCCCAAACTCGTCCGTTTGTGTAGGATGACGATGGAGAATTCTCGCTGCTCCATCAGGGTCGGAAACGACCTCACCGACACATTCGATACTAAAAAAGGTTTTAGGCAAGGCGATGCGTTGTCATGTGATTTCTTTAATTTGATTCTTGAGAGGATTGTGCAAAACTCCCGAGCCAACACCAGATGCACAATTTTCCAAAAATCGGTGCAATTACTAGCATACGCTGACGATATTGGCATTATTGGTAGCACTCAACATGATGTCATAGCCACGTTTGCTAATATAGAGAAGGAAGCTGCCAAAATGGGTTTAGCAGTAAATAAGGGTAAGACTAAGTATATGCTGTCAACACGAAAAGACACACAAGATCGACGAATTGGACAGAATGTCACCATTGCAAGATATAACTTTAAGGTAGTACGGGACTCTGCTATTAACTCTGACAACAACATCTTGTCAGAAATCAAACGAAGAATTACTCTTGCCAACCGCTGTTTCTCCGGGCTAAGAAGGGAATTTAGTAGTAAAGCCCTCACTCGAACTACTAAGGAGATCCTATATAAGACCCTGATCGTCCCAGTCCTGCTCTACGGCGCTGAAGCACGGACCGTATCTAAAGCAGTTGAAGAAATCATTGGTCGATTCGAGAGAAAAATTCTTCGAAAAGTCTTCGGTCCCGTTTGCGTTAAAGGCTATGGAGATGAAAATTCAACCAAGAACCATACGAGCTGTACAGCGACATACCCCTGGTCAAGAAAATCTCCGCATTGGACGTTTAAGATGGCTAGGACATGCAGAACGAATGGACACCAATACTCCGGCTCGCAGAATCTTCAATTCCCAGCCAGACGTCAGACGCAGTAGAGGAAGCCCTCGCCTTACGTGGCGCGCACATGTAGAAACCGACCTCAACCAACTTGGAGTGCGCAACTGGAGGCAGTTAGCTTAGGACCGGGCTAACTGGAGAGGCATGTTGGTTGAGGCCTAGGTTCATCCCAGACCGTAGCGCCACTTAAGTAAGTATAAGTAGACGGGGAAAAACTACTCTGTGCACTTAAGCCAATTTTGTTCAATAAGATGCTCGATATTCCATCACTTGTTGAATTTTTATATTTTAAAGATAATCGGCGTTATCGAGGTATCCGTCGGAGCAGAAAATCCTTCCAATTTGTACGATTCGGAGGATTTTTGCTTTTAGGTATTCCTTCGAAAAGCTGTTTGAAATATTTCTCCGACATTTTTTGTAATGCATCCCGGCGAATTGCGTTGAAGTGCGTTCAGGTTCATTTTTCGTGCAATTTTTGTCAGCTAAGAGTCATTCTTTTTTCGATTTCCTCCGCCACACTTCTTCGCGGAATTTGTTTACGAATTGTAGGAAAGTGAAGCCGTCGCGTCTGAGTAGTATTTTTTCCGATGACACATACCTCGAATGGAATTTGAACCTCCGACAAAGTATGCGTTGTGGAAAATTGTCCGCTTCGACAGATACCTCGATAGGGCTGAATATAGCTTTATAGATCTCAAGTGACTCAAAAGAATGAAAGACAAAGCTGTTTTGGAGCAATTGCAATGTGCCTTCTCAGCAGTTGGCTTTAGCCTTTCTGAAATTTCGGTGAAATATTCTTTAAATTTGTCTGCAATGTTGTCGTGATAATTAAAACTATTCCCATCGATTCCCAAACTATCAATTTCCACAAACTGTTTGCTTTTACCTTATATATCATCAAACACTTTCCATTCTTCTTTTACTTCGTCTTGCTTTTTTCTATAATTTCTCCAAAAAGATGTCCAATGGTGTCAAATTGGCACGATCGTTACGTTGTCTGTGTGCCATGTGGCACCATCCCGTTGGAGCCAATTATCGTCCATATACCCCAAGTGCGACCAAAGAAAAACTGCGTTATTATAGCGCAATAGGTTATGTCCTATTTAAAGCTTGGCCGAAGATAGGGCCGGATGATTGAACTTCAAAAGCGGAGCAAACATTGACATTTCCACTATGCATAGCGTTTTGCACAATAACTATTGGGTTCTCACTATTGGCGCTCATAGGATAATTCTACTTGAGGGCGAATCCATCGAGGGTTAAAGTTGACACCACTGCCATATAGGTTTGGTTATGGGGGTTGATAAGATAGGTGGTGTACATCGTACTTAGGTAAATGTAGACCCATTGTGATGCTATTTGGTCGAACCAAGTCTCTGTAAAGCTCCTTCGTTTGTTTCATTGATACCAATTTAGTCCCTTTATCCGGATGCTGTTACATAGGCAAGAGATAGGCAAGGGGGATTTCGGATAGACTAGCAAGATCGTTGTTCTTTTTCTTAGTTTAATTAGGTTGAGCATTGGCAAGGCAAATATCCCCATGCGACTCTTCATCACCGCAACATCTACAAATTTAAGCATCTATAAGATTTATTTTTAATTTACGACTTTAGAAGGTTTTGACATATAATCCAACTCAAAGGATTTTGAACCCGCTTGTCATACTTTGGGCCACATGTTTTTAGACATGACGTGGATCTGTCGACTTTCCTATATTCGTTCACCTAATTGAACCATTCAGACCTAACTATGTAGCGTATGAGGTTTCTAACATTGATGTTAGTCAGCTCACCTAGATTGTCGAAAAAGTAGTCTTCTAGATGAAGCCTCCTTTTTTCTCTTCTTCGTCAAAGCAGCTTCTACAGAAGTCATTGCTGAAGAGGCCTAGTCTTTTTACGCGCAGGCCTATAGGACAGTGTCCACTGATTGTTGTGCTGATGTTTGATGTGTTCAGCATAGTCAAGCAGATAGAGCGCTTCTGTTTAAAGTTTGGGCAGAGTGGCCTGGATATTTGGCAAGTTGTGCCGTTTATCCAGCTGCTGTTTAATTTCTTGATAGCATCCAGTTTGATCTTTAAATTACATGTAGCGACGGGCATACCTAACATATCTACTGGCGGTAGAATATCAGGGGTAGTGCCCTGTCGGGCAAGCTCATCTGCCTTGCAATTCCCTGGTATGGCTCTGTGGCCCGGCACGCAAAAGAGATGAATGGTGAAATGCTCTGTGGCATTGGTGGGCTGATTTCGAGCTGAACGAGATTGCTTCCAGGGATTTGATTGCCGCTTGGCTGTCGCTGAAGATGCCAATATGCTTCGTGGATATTACATTTCTCTTCAACCAAGACAAGGCTTCTTTGACTGGTAAGATTTCCGCCTGGAAAACGCTACAAGGATCAGGAAGGCGAAAAGATATGCTTAGGTTAAGCATCTCGGAGAAAACACCTCCATCTACTCCAGATTCTATTTTAGACCCATCTGTGAAGATGTGAATTGAGTTATGGGTTTCGATCGAATCCGACTCCCATTCAAAGCGACTGTGAATGCTTTTCCTGAAGTTATGCTCAAAACTGAGTTGGGTAGTGGTGTGGTCGGTGTTTTCTGTAATGTTAAGGTGATTCAGAATCTTTTTGTGTTCACCTTGAGTAGGTGTCCATCTGACGAGGTGTCCATTCAACCGAATAGACCACGTCCAGCACGCTGTGAAGAAAATATAGCGGCCGTAGCTGAGAGTGTACACGAAGACCGTGGAGAGTCGATTCGGCGCCGTTCGCAGCAACTCGGACCATGATAACCGACTATTTGATGCCTGAAATTGGAGCTCGTAATCTCGGCGACATTTGGTTTCAGCAAGACATCGCATCAATCAATGGACTTATTGAGAGAACATTTCGGTGAGCACATAATTTCACGTTTTGGGCCGGTCGATTGGCCACCAAGATCGTGTGATATCACACCGTTAGACTTTTTCCTGTGGTGATATGTAAAGTCAAAAGCTTATGCCGACAAACCCGCTTCGATTCAGGCCTTGGAGGAAAACATCACGCGTGTCATTCGCCAGTTACCAGTCGAAATGCTCGAACGAGTGATGGAAAATTGGACTCAACGGATGTACCATCTGCGACGTAGCAACGGCCAACATTTGATAGACATAATCTTCAAAAAATAAATGCCAAAGAATGTTCTTTCAAATGATAATAAACATTCTCCATTAAATTTGAATTTTCTGTGTTTTTTTCTTTAAAAAAGAAGGGGGCCTCGAAATGGATCACCCTTTACAAGCTGTTCTTTGAACTTTACCTAGTAGGTGGCTCACTAATAGCAGTTAGGAGTTTTCATTTATAAGTATCGCCAGATTTGTTCATAGGGTATGACATTTTACCCACTGTGTAACTTAAACCACTTCACTGGCGTTTGTTCAAGCATTCATTGGGCTTATTGGCGAATGAATGATCATGGATTGTCGACGCTGATCTTCAGTTCAGTGAATCTTGTAAATGAGCGAGTTAAGATACTTTATCAAAATTTCGTGCAAATAGCCTCGTGAAATGCACGCGCGATGAATTGGGATCGACGAAATCCACAAAATCCTAACTGAAATTTATTCGTGTTATATTTCTTAAAAAGAACTTAGGCCGCCCAGATCTTAAATGTGAATGACGCTTGTTGTCGCGTTATATGATAACGTCCTAATTGCTGGCTGAATTTAAAGACTGATTTAAGACTGATCTTGACGTTATTAATTTTCAAAAAGACGGCGCTACTCTTCACACAGATCATGAGACCAATGGCTTTATCGCGAAAACAATTCGGTGAACAGTTGAGTTAACGTAAATTGACCGTCTTGATCATGTGATCATCAATGTGATCAATCATGTTCCAGGCTTCTACGTTTTGGGGCTGCGTCAAGTCCAAAGGATACATAGATAGGCAACGTTTGAGGAATTGGTTATCAACATCATGGCATTGGCCAAATACCAAACGAAATGCTCCAACGCATCAACGAAAATTGAAAGTTTAGAATGACCCACGCACCATTATTTCGTACGATATTTGAAATAAAAAGAAGAGAATTGGAGCACCAAAAAGATACCTAAAAACCCTAATAAAAACATTTTTCATAATATTTATATAAACAAAAAAGAAAACAACATATATTAAAAGAAAAAAAAAAAACAAAACCCGCACACGCATACACTCAACATTTTTGATGATTCTACCTCCCGGAAGTACTGCACTACAGCACTTCCATGCCACTACACGAAAGGCAACACTCTTCAAAACAATAATCACATATACCTACGTATAAAAGGGCAGAATGGACCAAACAAAAACTGAATACAACACTCATAGAGCCCGAAAACAATTAGTGCAACACAAGCACATAGCATCTCTTCTCTGTTTTCAGCCACATACCAGTGCCAGGACTTGCTCCGGGACTACATTCATGGGTTAATTCTACACAAATACTCAAAGCCAGCCAGGGAAGTAAAACAAAATCGCTAACAGAGCTAAAGAAGACGAACACACACAAAGAAAGCAAATAAACAAACAATATAACGAAGGATCCTTGTGGAATGCTTAAGTCTTCCATTTTGGGCTTCCAAAGGTAAGTTGCACATAAAATGGAAAACAAAAATGGAAAACAATTGAAAGCTCATGAGAACTTGGTTCCAATGTCGGGTGCAATGTTCGCCTAAACACGTTTGGCAACCGGAAAAGCACCATCAGCAGGATACCGCTGAGAAAAGGATGCTTAATGAATCCTCATAATCGCGTGTACACTTCTTTGTTTCATCTTCTTTGACTACAAAGGTTGTGCTGTATTATATTATTTTTGTTCTGTAGAAATGAAAAGCGCTGGATTTTTAGTTCTGTGGAATTCTGCTGTGGGGATGGGCAATAAGCTGACGAAGTGAGTAATTGAGTCTGACTTTGGAAGCACACTTTGTTTTAAAAAGAAAAAACTCAAATGTTTGGGGTTACAATTCTTTTAATGTGTTGCAAGGTTAGGTAAGGAGCAAGAAAAATGTTTAACCATCGAAAAAAAACTTTTACTTCCTAATGCCCGGTTCCACAGAGAGAGCTTAAGGCGTTGCTTAGCCAAGCAAAACGGAGAGCTTAGGTTTGGGCTTAAGTTTTTCGGGTTTCCTTGTCATTTAAAAAGTCTGGGTTAGCTAAGCCAATTATAACAAGTTATTGTGAATGGTTCGTAGGTAATTTATTAGTTACGCGCCTATAACTATACACCAAGCTGGAAAGACTGCGAATATGAAACATTACTATAGTCCGTATCCGTACCAATTCAGTTGGCCATTCTACTGCGCAGGTCTCTTAAAATTTATTTTAAAATATCTTAAATTTCTCATAAATCCTCTCTCTGCGCAATCGACCGTTGGCCAACTGATTTGGTACGGACTATACTACCTGAAGTTAGTTCGGACATCACCCATGGAGTAATTCTCTACTACATCCAACATCCAAACAGTTTTTTTTCTGACAAAGGATAAGCCAACACTTCAGCCACCAAAATCAGGGGCTAAGGTTTTATTAACACTTAAGTGTGGTTACCTCATAAGCCGGCACTGTGAAACACAAAGTTATGTTAAACAGTAGGTTGAGCTCCACTTGAAGCTTAAGCATCACTGTGAAACTGGCCATATATATACCTAGGCCCAAACATTCGTATACACTAAGTTCAAAAAAGTAGTTTTGAAAGCTTAATGTCTGACGTTTGTAATCTGGAGTTTGTTATTGATACGGAACCTCATGCTGTCTATAAAGGCATTTCGTTTGGGAGCAAAGTCTTTTAACGGGTCCGCCATCTAACGTTTTTTTTTTTCAACTAGTGCTTATTTCGTGAATGGTAACACATATCTCATGTCTGATTTGACAGATAATTAGTTTTATCCTTCCGCTGAACGAATATGGTTGTGTATACGCTTGAACAACGCTGGGAAATATTGCGACATTACTTTGAAAATCATGGTAATGTTGCAGAATGTGTGCGAAAATTGCGTACGGATTTTTGAAGAAGAGAAGCACCGTCAGATCCATATGTTCGTTATCTTGTGAAAAAAGTGGAAGAAACTGGCATCCTCATCGATAAACCAAAGCGTGAAAAGCCAAAAACAGTGCGTACACCCGAGAATATTGCTGTTGTGGCAGAAAGTGTGCGTGAAGCGCCATCAACATCAATTCACCGTCGTTCTCAACAATTGAACATTTCGGAGACATCATTGAGACGAATTTTGCATAAAGACCTTGGTATGACGCCATACAAAGTCCAATTGATTCAGGAGTTGAAGCCAACTGACCATCCAATGCGTTTTCGCTTCGCTAAGTGGGCCTGCGATCGACTTAGAGAAGATGCCGATTTTGCCAAAAAAATCATCTTTTCAGATGAAGCTCATTTTGATCTTGGTGGGTATGTAAACAAGCAAAATTGTCGCATTTGGGGCACAGAAAACCCGCACGCATACATTGAAAAGCCGATACACCCAAAACGAGTCACTGTTTGGTGCGGATTTTGGTCCAGAGGCATAATTGGGCCATTTTTCTTTGAAAATGAGCAAGGAGTGGCCGTTACAGTCAATGGCGATCGTTATCGCGCCATGTTGAACGAATTTTTGTTCACAAAAATTTAAGAGGAGGATATTGGCAACATTTTGTTTCACACAACGGCGCTACGTGGCACACAGCCGAAGCTACACTCGATGTTTTGCGCCCTGTTTTTGAAGACCGCATTATCAGCCGCAGAGCTGATGTCGTTTGGCCACCTCGGAGCTGCGATATGACACCGTTGGACTATTATTTGTGGGGTGCCGTAAAAGATAAGTGTTACGCCGACAAGCCAGAGACAATTGACGCTTTAAAGGACGATATTCGTGAAGCCATTGGTGAAATACAGCTGCACACAATCGATAGTGTGCTTAAAAATTGGACCGATCGTGTAGGCTACAGCATGGCCAGCCGAGGCAGCCATTTGAATGAAATTATTTTCCATTATTAACCGGAAGGATTGTACTTTCAAAAACAAAAAAAGATATTTGAAAAAATATTCAGTAGTTTTTTTTTTATAGCATTTTCAAAAATTTGGCGGACCCTTTAGATCTGATTTTGGACAATAATGCTATAGGATTCCTCTCTTCCCAGCTTGGTATTGAATTCATCCAGGAGCTTTCTACTTCGTCGAAGTAAGAGCGCATATAATGGTTGTGTTGACGTATTTGACCTCGAGGCGTATTTGAAAAATATCAGCGCACGCTTCTTTCGTAAGTCTGTCCCTTATTACACGGACCATAGTTAATGTCAATCGGCATCCTGGATCTGGCAGTAATGGCAGATTTGTAGCAACTTAGGACTTCCGCTACTTTTTCGGTCCCATCTTTTCTTTTAAGCGTTCTAACATTCATTGATGGTTGGATGTTGTAGAACGAGGGTAGACTCTGATTGGCTTTAACTTGGCAATGTCCAGTGGTTGTAACACTGACTATACATCAATGGTGCTTATTTTTACCTCCTTGTGTTAACCATCATATACTGGTCATAACCGAATTTAACTTGCTAGACAATAAGTGCGACTGTTGATAACAAGACGAAAAACAGCAACACTATAAACAGCCTGGTCAGAATGGCACGGAATACCCAGCCTGCTGTCCCTGGCGAACCTAGATTAGCTGCTTCGACATATTCGGACAACAGGTTATTTACGAATCTCAAGGGTAAGCCATTGAACATATATGGTGGCGGATGAAAAGCCAACGGCAACGCTCAATTCCGTAGTGAATAGTAATGGACCCATGTCCTAGGGGTATCTGATAAATTGGAACTGAACCCTCCAGGTTGGGGGTTTTGCTTTTGAATAACTACCCATCCATGGAAAAAAAACTATTGTTACGAATCAACCAATAGCCTCGGAATAGACTGATTTTATTGTTGACGAAAAAAGGACAACGGCGTTCGTATCTGCACCTGAAATGTGAGAATATTAAACAGGAGAAGTGCAGATGAAAAACTAGCGGAAGCCCTAAACTGCTACAAAGCAGACATAACTGAAATCCAGGAAATACGATGGGATGGGCTGGAAAAAAGAGGATGCAAAACTGACATCTATTACGCACCGTGTTATAGTGCAAAACCAGCGACTATTCGGATGCGGATTTGTTATAACTGCCAGACTTAGGCAAGAGGTCTTATGTTTCCAAGACATTAGACAACGCATTGTAACAATCCGCATCAAGGCCAAGTTCTCCAACATAAGCCTTATATGCGGTCAGGACCCGACGGAGTAAAAAATGATATAACTAAGGATTGCTTCTACGAGCGCCTTGGCTGGGAGAGTTTAACGCAAAGGTAGCGGGAGAAGATATATTCAGAAGTATTGTCGGAAAACACAGCTTGCACGACAACACGTCTGGCAACGGACTAAGGCTAATTGACTTGACTTGACTACGGAACGAAATGCCACTACTGCCAGGACACGGTTTCCTCACCTCGATATCCAAAAGGAGAGATTGCGGTCTCCAGATAAACGAATGGTCAATCAAATTGAACCAGAAATACTGTGCAAAAAAATTTAATGTCGAAAGACTGCAATCGCAAGAGACCGCCAAGGCCTTCACGCAACGCGTATCCCTTAACCTCTCGATTAACACCATACGACCAGCATTGAATGTCGAAGAACAATGGCAACGATGCCAACAAGCCATTAGATCAGCCGCAACTGATGTGCTAGGTTTCTCGCGGCCACCAGCAAGAAACCCCTGATTTGATGAGGAATGCCGACAGATGCTCGCAGCCAAGAACGAGACCTAGAAGGCTTAGCTGCAGGTGAAGACGAGAGCTGCCATTGAGCTCTATAGGAAAAGAAGAAGGGAAGAACACCGGCTTTTCAGAAAGAAGAAAAACGAGCAAGAAAAGTGCGTGATCGAGGATATAGAGGTGCCACTCCGAGAACGATGTTTGCAAGATCAAAGTGTAGCACGTCAAAGCCTTGGATATAAGGATCGAACAGAATCCTGTTAGTCGATGCTAATGATATGGAAGAACCACTTCTGCAGACTGTTAAACGGCAGTGGCGAACAACATTTCATTGTCAGGTGGAACGAACCATTCAATATTGGCAACGACAGCGAAAACTACCAACCACAGGACCTAATAGCAGGATCGAAACTCAAGATTTACAAGGCTGCCGGAAATGACGGCTTTCCACTTTATAAAGCCGGCGGAGATGACTTGGTGAGTAACATCCACCAACTCGGATGAAATTATGCGTTAAGAATGGAACCTCAGCATTGTTTGCCGATCCACAAAAAAGTAGACCCTCTGAACTGTGCCAACTATAAGATCCTATCTGCAGTAATATGTTAACGCCTGAAACCGTTTCCCAACAACCTGATCGACCCTTCCCTTTTTAGTGTAATTTTAGGCCAGGAAAGTACACAACTGATATATCTTCAAACTTTTGCCGATCATGTAATAAACCCAGGATGCCCCCTATTAATAGATTTCAAAGCAGCATGCGACAGAATTTATAATGACGGAGATGAACTTTACAGAGCCATGTCTAGTTTTGGTATACCGCCCTAGGTTAGGTTCAATGGGCTGTTGACACTCAGGTGAGTCGTCAAACTCGCATAGGCCTACGTGCGCACATAGCGATACCCTTTGTTAAAAGGAAGTGTACCTGAAAAGAAAGTTTAAAAGGTATAGTGAGTGGGATACTTAAGTTGTGATCTGCGTTGTTCCATCCGCTTCGAGCAGATATCCCGAATTGCAACAGAAACGGACGATCTGCGCTATAGGTTTCGTTGCTAGCTCCGTTAGGTCCTCGTGGCAGAGTAGGTGTGGGATGTCCTCCTCGACTTCTGGGTCGCCGCATTTTCTGCATAGTTGGTGTGAGTCAGCTAGTCCGATTCTATGAGAGTGTTTACCCAACAGGTTGTGACCTGTTATCACTCTTACCGCTATAGAAATGGAAGCTCTGTTTAGAGCTATAAGCATATTTGATTTGCAAGCGCTTATTTCTGGCCAAAGGTCTTTGGTGTGTTTCAAGTGGTAATGTTATGCCACCTAGATTTTGTTGCACTTTGGCGTGTATCTAGTTATTGCCTGTTTTTTAGAAGCAAATGGGGTCTAAACCTGCTGTCGCATAAGGAGATCCTAGTCTAACTCGTCTGCTTTCTCATTTCCTGGAGTGTTATTATGTCCTGCCACCGAGATAATTTTGACTTTATTCTGGTTACATAGAGCCTTAGCTCACCCTATTTTATCGCAGTAGACCCCAGAGCCGACGGCCATTCGTCTCTGCTTGGTATTCTGATTGAATGTTTGATGTCGAAATCGTGATATGGGATGGAGAGGCATGTTGTTTTAGGCCCAGGTACATTCCGGACTGCGCTACTTACGATTCCCAATTTTTTTTTGTTGTGGAACAATATTGTTATATACCTAAGGCCTAGTTTGAATTTATTAGATACCTTAACCCTTGGAAATAGGGCCGTTAGTATCCACTGCAGTATTGAACACTCTCGTTTCACTTTCGGCTCATCCTGTTCATAGACTGTAGACTCATAAACTCAACCGGAGAAGCCATCTTGCAAATTCTTCTGCTACAGTCTGAGAAAAGGAAAATATGCCTTAATAGAACGACACTTTGAAAGCGTCAACTGCTGGCGCCATAACTTTACAATCTGGTTGAAATTGAAACTCAATCTACGGTCAAGGTGCAAGTGCCCATTGATGTTCATGTTGACGCTTGAAGTCGGTGTTTGTTTGGTAGGCATCAGCTTGTGAAAACGCTCGTATTGTCATTGTAATCGCAATGCCTACCAATTGACTACCAGTAAGGAACTATTCTCTGCGTTTTAACTCTGACAACCATACACTTTTGGAAATCAAACGAATAATCTTTTGCTTACCACAGGTTCTTTGGTCCAAAAAGGGTTTTCAATAAAACAGCCCTTGATCATCCCAGCCTTGCATTGTAAAATAAGCATGCGGTCTATATCAAAAATCTAACTTCAGTTCGTCAAAAAAATCGCAATTTGTCGCATTTGCATTAACGGGCTATAAATTCGAATATAAAACCACGAACTTTGCAAGCTGTACTAGCATAATGAAGATGCATGGAGGTTGAGGCACACGTCCATCCCGAACTGAACCGCCGCATAAATACAAGCCCCATGTAATCTAGCTTTGGTTTATACATTAAGATTTTAAATTGAAAATTGATGTATAAAACCTAACTGGCAATGCTGACCTTAACATTTCCTCCCTCCTTGGGTAACGTTACAAAAGGTATCCAACCAATTTACGGCAGTTGAACCCACTTATTCACGGTTCTTACCTTGATGGCTCTTGGAACCTAAGTACTCCCTTTATACTCAAACTTGTGCAGTGATATATTTTTCTTCTTTTGGCTTGTCGTCCCATTTCTTTACGCGTTTCCAATTTAATTACTTAAGCAAATCCTTTCGCCAGTAAAATCGAGAGCACACAAAGTAATCAAGTATTCTTTTCACGATAGAATGTTAAATATTCCCCTGGTTGGCTTCAAGTAAGACCGTGCTATTTACAAGAAATATCGTTACCGATTTTATGCAATACAAAGTCGAAGGCAAAAAGAGGGATAAACATCCTTTGAAGGAAATAATTGATTTCCATTTTGCCAAAAATCAAATTAAATAGCGAAACCTATTTGCGTTCTCCTTCAACACAAGTAGACGATATAATCCTGCGACATATGCCAGCGTTTGTCTACCGTCGACAGTCACCAGTCCGGCTTTGTAGCCACCAACTCGAATCGAACATAATGACGATAATAATCCTTAAGCCAAATCGATGCGATGCCCAATTCCTTGATGGCAGACTTATTGAATAAAGTCCAAGGATATCCATCGGTATATGGTGCTTGGGTATATAATCCGGTCATGGAGCGTCAAATCTCCCATGCGAATGGATTAGTTGAAATGTAATATACTAGCACGTAGAATGTCCTTAATATAAATGTGCGGTCATAGGATGTCTGACACGCCACATGGCCGCACGGCGCTGATTTCCAGTATTGTTGTTTTTTCCTCTTGCCATTGTTGGCAATTTTATTGATTTCTCCTGCACAGGGAAACGATAAAATTACATAACAAATGAAAATGAGGTCCTTTTTGTCGTTGGCTTGTGGCCCATCACTTGAAACTGTCGAACTGTCAAATGTCAATCACGTAACAATTCAATCAACCGAGGGCTGGCTACGGCGACATGATATCTCTGCTTTGTGGTGTGGTATTGAGAGACAAGTAGGCCTGCTCCTTTGGTTCATAAAAAATTGTGACACTGTTGTCTATTAAATTTTGCTTGCAAAAAGGATTCCTTTGAGACAAAATGATAGACGCATTGTTTTATAATGTCAACCGAAACCCTCACAAATAAAAAAAAAACATGTATGTCTCTGGGGCCAGAAACCTTTGGTCCTGCTCTCGTGGGACGTGGGTATCGACGTCGACAGCGGATATGGGTGGGTGGGCGTGAGATAAATTGACTTTTGACTTTTCCACAAGAAGGCATTTTCAGTGGGAAATAATTTATTGTATGCAGCAAGCCAGAAACGGAAACGGCTACAAGGATATTTGGAGAAAGGGTGCGGCAGATGTAATAAAACACTGATTGTCAGAAATTGCACTGAAGCGGGGAACTTACGCGGTATTTACGGTACTTTTACTGGCAGCGTTCTCCTGGCAGAGGCTTTTATGTGCCACGTAATGGAGATCGGTTGGGAATTCGTAGGCTTGTGAGGATTTTATTTGTGCCTGCGGTTATGGCGAATAAAAAAACAGAAATAAGGTCTTACATTGCTTATGGCTGGAGCTAAAAATTAATTTGGTGTCTTAGATACACGGGTTGATGGTGGGCTCATAAAGAATTGTTTCATTGAATCCATCGGCCTTGTGTGGTATTTTGATTGTCAGCGCGTATGGTATACAGCTGCTCATGCAATTGCTTTGCGGGATAAAATGCCAAGACAACGGAATCGTGTTTTTATTTCATCATAAAGATGATCTGTTGCTCAGTGGTCTGCTAAATCCGGTGTCTACAAGTAAATTGGAAATGTTTATATCAAATTTTGACAGCTGTACAGTGTACACAGATGGTTCTGTAATCTTTTTGTTTAAAACGCATGCAATCGAAATATGTTATTCAAGTGTAATAAGAACCTGGAAATGAAATATCTGGCCCTCAAGCTAAGATTTCCCCATCATTTTATTGTGCGAAGTTATTTTTTTTCCACAAAAAAAAAAAAAATGTTTAACGTCGTATGCGAACGCAAAATTGAGAAGCTTCTGATGACGGTGTTAATCTTGAATGATTTTCAGACTTTCGCAAGAGGTGGAACAGTATTGAAAACGTAGGTGTTGTCAATTTCGAGGTTTGAAACGGTAACCCGCGAGTTATGACTTTCGTCAAAGACAAACATTTAGCATTGTTTTAGCCGATGATCCGCTATTTTTAAGTGGGTGAAATTTCTTAACACATGTCAATAACGATCTCTGTTGCTATGAAGATGGCTGATGATCCATTGTTTTGCTGCTGGTTGAGGTTCCGCTGATACAGTAGCCTTGAGGCCTCCGCCCACATAAGAACATGGGCCTTTATCAATATTACCCTCCAATTAACCAATTAACCTTGCCTCCAGTTGTGCATTTCAAGTTGGCCTAGGTCAGTTTCTTCATTTCCGCGGGTCTACCAGTGTCAAGTGTCGGGTCTACCAGACTGAGAACCAAAGACTCTGAAGGTCGTACAGATCGTTGAGTTCGCTGTCGAATATTCGAATCCGTAGGCCGTCATTGAGCCGTAAAGCAGGACTGTTGTGATTAGTGTCTTGCATAGAATCTTTTTAGAAGTTCGAGTAAGGATTTTGCTACTAATTTGTTATTTAAGCCCTAAAAACAGTGGTTGGAAAGACTAAGATTGAAAGCAGAGTCTGGGTAGATTTTCATTGACGTTTTGTTTCTCGTCTTGTTGACAGAATATACATCGTTTTGCCCTACACCACATCCTTCCACATAATTGGAAGATAAGATGGACTGCGTACGAGCTGCAACTGGATATATTATTATTATTATTATTAGAAGCTTTTATTATAGCCATACATACTAATTCTACATTACAATTACATTTTATTTTTACAATCTTGTGTTTACATATATGTATAAGTTAAATAATTATTGCGATCTTATGTTTTACAATTAATTCTTCTAAGATTTGAATGTTCCGTTAATAATTGTCTTTTATATATAATATTTTCTAGTCGTTGTTTCGGTTGGCATAAGCCTCCCCCATTGTTGTCCATAGATTCCTGTTCTTTGCGTTGTTGTACCAGTTGCGATTGAATTTAAGTAGGTCATCATTCCATCTTTTCTTTGGTCGTCCTACTGGTCTATTATCATCCGGTATCCATTTTGTTGTTATTTTCGTCCATCTTTGGTCCTGTATTCTTGATATGTGTCCTGCCCAGCTCCATTTTAATTGTTTTATTTTTGTGATTACGTCCGTTATATTTGTGCGTCTCCTTATTTCATCATTTCTGACTCGTTCTATTTGTCTAATATTTAATAAGTGTCTTTCAATTTTCGTCTGGCAAATTCGAATCATCTCGGCTATGTTTGTTGTCATTGCTAATGTCTGTAGTCCATATGTCATAACAGGTAGGATCGTCGAGTCGAATATATATCTTCTCGTGTCTGCTCCTATATTACAATCCAGTATTTGTTTAGTACTCCAGTATTGTTTCCAGCTATTTGTGATTCGTCTGTTGATCTCTTTTTCCTCCTGATTTGAAAATGATTTTATTTGTCCTAGATATAAGTAGTCCTTAACATATTCAATGGCATTATCATTGAATATTATTGGATATTTTATATGATTAGTCATAGCTTTAGTTTTTGTCATATTTATACTTAGTCCATGAATTTTACATGTTACTGAAAGTTGGTTAAGCATTGTCTGGATGTTGTCAGATTTATTTGATATAAGAACGATATCGTCAGCGAATCTTAAATTGTTCAAACGTTGTCCATGTATTTTTACTCCATACTTATTGGTCCAATTCATTTGCATAAATATATCTTCTAATACAGCTGCGAATAGTGGAGGCGATATTGGATCTCCTTGTCTAACTCCTCTGTTAATTTTGAATTCTCGTCCCGTTTTGTCAGTTTTAATTCTTGCTGTATTGTTGGAATAAATATTTTTAAATGTTGTTATGAAGGTGGGGTCAATGTTCTGGTTCTCCAACGCCGTCCAAATACTTTTGTGTTCTACCATGTCAAAAGCCTTACTGAAGTCAATAAATAGAAAATAGAGAGGTTTCTTGTATTCGTTGAATTTTTCGATCAATTGGTTGATAGTCTGTAAATGGTCAGTAGTTGAATATCCTTCTCGAAAGCCAGCTTGCTCCCTTGGTTGTTTATCATTTAATTTATGTTTCATTTTCATATATATTGTCTTCGAAAAGAGTTTATATAAAGTCGAGATTATGCTTATCGGTCTGTAGTTATTTACATCATCTTTTTTTACTTTTTTTTGTGGATTTGTATGATTGTACTTTGCTTCCACTGTGATGGTATTTTCTGTTTTGAAATAATGGAGTTGAATAACTTTGTCAGAATAGGTGTAAGGGCTTTTTGTCCGTATTTTATCATCTCTGCATCTATGCCGTCGTTGCCAGTGCTTTTATCTGTTTTTAAATTGTCTATAGAGGAGTTAATTTCAGTTTGATCAAAATAGTTTGAGGTATTTATGTTGCTCCTGTAATTTGTTGGTCTGAAATGTGTTCTGTCGATTTGAATAAAGACTCGAAGAATATCGTTGCTGCTTCGTTAATGTCTTTTCTATTTGTAGTATCTTTGTTATTATTTTTGATTGATGTTATCCATTCCTTATCATTGTTTAGATAATTTTTTGTCTTTTTAATTGATTTTGTGTTGGTAAGTATGTCTTTAATAGTTCTTTCGTTGTAATCTTGTATATCCTTTTCTGTGCTTGTTTTTATAGTATTTCTTAGATGTTTGAGTTCGCACTTCTCTTCGTTGTTGAGGTTCATTTTGTTTCTCAAGTTTTCCCTTTTCTTTATTAGATTTTTGGTGTTTTCTGAAATTTTGTCAATTTTTGTGGCTTTTGTTTTCATTAGAATTGTTTTAGCTGTCGTTTTTATTATTACTTCAAGTTTGTTATAAATAGTCTGAATTTCGGTGTCTATATTTTGTACATTTATTTCACATTGGATTTGTCTATTTAATGATTCGTTATATCTTGCTATGATATTAGCGGGAGTCATTTTTGGAATATATAGTTTTCTTTGGTTCCGCTCTAATGTCTTGTGATTTATTGTTATTTTTCCTCTCAGCATTCGGTGATCACTGTCAAATTTTAGTTGTTTTATTATGGATACATAACTTAGGGTTTTCTGTTTATTTGTCAATATAAAGTCTATTTCGTTTCTTGTATTCCCGTCTGGTGATATCCATGTCCATTTGTTTGCGTCCTTTTTTTTAAAGAACGTATTTCCGACTGTTAAGTTCATTTCATGTATATGGATATGTTGTAGGTCGTTGAAATGTGACTATCAGGGAATCGTGTCACCACTTTTGGACATTATACGACCGGAAAAAAATGTCTCTTAAAATTCGCATCGTAGTACGAGCTGTGTGTAACCCCCATCTTACGTAACCCCCATCTTGTTGGAATCACATATTTTTTAGGCCCAAATTTGAGCACAAGAAAGTTTTCCAACATGTGGGGTTAATAGTAACTGTTACAACATTCAGCCCTATCGAGGTATCCGTCGGAGCGGACACTTTTCCGCAACGCATACTTCGTCGGAGGTTTAAATACCATTCGAGGTATGTCATCGGAAAAAATTAATACACAAATGCAAGCTTCACTTCACTACAATTCGTAAATAAATTCCGCGAAGAATTTGTGTCGGAGGAAATCGGAAAAAGAATGGCACTTAGCTGTCAAAAATTGCACGAAAAATGCACCTGAGCGCACTTCAACGCAATTCGCTGGGATGCGTTACAAAATGTCGGAGAAATATTCCGAACAGCTTTTCGGAAGAATACCTCGAAGCAAAAACCCTCCGAATCGTAAAAAATCGCAGAATTTTCCGCTCCGACAGATACCTCGATAGGGCCGATTATCTATGGTATCCTCAAAACAGATATGGCCCAATGACGCCGGCCGGCCGCTGCGCCGGGCCAAATTGCTCTCCGTTTAGTGGCTTTTGGTGTATAAGTCGAGGGTTTTAAGAGCCCCAATAGCGGTTATTCAGTATATTAACTAAGCCAGGCAAGTCGAAATATGCTTCGTAATTCATAATGATTTTTGCCAAAAATGGTGGTCGTCATTAGCGAGCTGTAAAACTCGAGCAATCCAAGACATTTCCAATCACTGACATCACGCAGTGTATTGAAATTTTCAAAATAAAATTTTCAAAATAAAATTTTCAAAATAACAGGCTAGTTAGTACCCAGGGCCGAGCTTTCTCACAACCATTCATGTCTGCGTGTGTAATTCTTGCACAATGGCAGGACCTCCTGTTTTATGCCAAATCCGAACGGCTAAGTTGAGATAAGTTTTTCTTGACAATTGATACTACTCGGATGATTTGTCAGATCATCACGAGAGGAGGGCCAGTGAAAAATCATTTAGGTGCTGCTACGGTTGGGAATCGAACCCAGACCTTCTGCGCGGTAGTTCATCGCACTAACCATCGCGCCACTGAGCCCGTCCGAATAAAATCGACCTGAACGAACCCTGTAGAATTTTTTGCATGTCATCGCTCATAGAGCAGATTAGTTTACATTTCTGCTTACATACTTAAGCGGCGTTACAGTCCAACATGCCTCTCCAATTAGCCCGGTCCTCAGCTAACTGCCTTCAGTTGCGCACTCCCAGTTGGTTGAGGTCGGTTTCTGCTTGTGCGCGCCACTTAAGGCAATGTCTTTCTCTACTGCGTCCGACGCACGTCAGGCTGGGAATCGAAGACTCTGCGACCCGTTGTATTGGTGTCCATTCGTTCTACATGTTCTAGTCATTTTTAAAGTCCAATGTGGAGCTCGTACAGTTCTTGGTTGAATCTTCGTCTGCACAGCCTGTCCACGCAAACGGGACCGAAGAATTTTCATCTCAAATCGTCCAAGGATTTCTCTATCTACTTTTGACACGGTCCATGCTTCAGCGTCTTATTGCAGGGATGATCAGGGTCTTAAATAGGATCTCCTTAGTAGTTCGAGTGAGGGCGTTACTACTGAATTGCCTTCTTAGCACGAAGAAACAGCGACTGGCAAAAGTAATTATTCGTTGAATTTCTGACGGGATGTTGTTGTCAGAGTTATAAGCGGAGCCGGGGTAGACAAAAGCATCGTACTACCTCAAATTATATCTGTCAATGGTGATGTTCTGTCCAATTCGTCGATATTATGTGTCTTCTCGTGCGCTCAAGAATCAAATTAAAGAAGTCACGTGACAGTGCATCCCTTGTCTAAATCCTTTTTTGGTATCGAATTTATCGGTGACTTTGTTTCCTACCCTGATGGAGCAGCGAATATTCTCCATCTCCATCCTGCGGTTGGGCAGAACTCTATAGGTTCTCTATAGTTCGTCTCTATAAATGCTGTCGTATGCGGCTTTGGAATCAATGAATTAGTGGTGCATTTTTGCTGGAGTGCATTTGTGTAGTCGCTATCATAGTACTGCCATCTGCAAAACTTGAATTACGATTATTGGTTCCACATGCACACTAAAGACCATTATTGCGCAGCATTTATAGAGAATATATCTGAGGAAAAACCATCCAACACTAATTTTTTTGATCTGTCATAGAAATTTTTTTTTATCAATTTGCCTAACGGTTTGGCCTGGTTCTTTGGCTCGAAGAATTAAAAAATAAAACATATGAGAACACTACAATCCAGTGTGCGAAACTTTTAATACCCTATCCCATCCTAGCCTTAAAATAAATGTCCCCAAAAAGTGGGCGTGGCTAAAAACTGAATGGGGATGAAATACCCACCACATCACATCATGTTCAGACTGTGCAGTGCAATCAGCAGCGGAATTGAGCCCCGCGAAGATAAATTCCCAATGAGAAGTAAATAAATCCTGCAGGGCCTATTTCCTCTTCGAAATGGAAATAAGTCCTGCGGCTTTTAATGCATTTTGCTTGTGGTGCTTATTTCCGTTGCATGCATCCAAAATACAAATCCAACATTGAGCCCAAGCAGGGTGTTGCATATTAAAATTGCATACACTCAAACTTGCACTAGAATGTATGTTAAGTACAAACCCTGTGCTTGATATTCGTTCGAAGTTCATCAATCGTCGCTGGCTTGTTGGCATAGACCATAGACTTGACGTAGCCCCACAGGAAATAGTCTAACGGCGTCAAATCGCACGACCGAGGCGGCCAAGCGACTGGACCATTTCGTGAGATAACACGTTCTCCAAATTTGTTTTCCAATAAATTGATTGTGACATTCGCTGTGTGGCTTGTGGCGCCGTCCTGTTGGAACCACAAGTCCTCCAAGTCCATATCATCCAATTGGGGACAAAAATATTCGGTTATCATTGAATGGTAGCGATTCCCATTCACAGAAACGTGCCGGTCTTGATCATCACGGAAGAAGTACGGCGCAATGACGCCGCCGGCCCATAAACCACACCAAACCGAAATTTTTTCGGGATGCAATGATTTTTTTTTTTTTTTTTTTTTTTTTTTTTCCGTGGGCTGGTGGAAATCTTCATAGACACGATGAGCACGTGCCCAAAGTAGTGTGAGATTTTTACTCACTAAAACCACCACCCATTTGGTATTTCTATTGCAACTAAGTATTCGACTTATCCAGCAATTTTTTTATCACGATTATATAATATGTTTGGCAGGTAACTTTCCTTTGAGAGTTCCTGCTTTTCCGCAATTATAGCGCGGTTTGTTATTATCGGGCCAAATCTAAGGGTTTAGTTCTTTGAAGACGCCGCAATATATTTGTTTCGTCCAGAATTTGGAGGACTGTTGTGTTAACGTGTCCTAATAAACGTTTTGTATGTTTTCGTGCAAAATTTTTTGTTTCATCTTTAACCGCGGGAATACCCAGATCTCTGCGTAGATCTTCGTTCCTTATGTACCACGGCGCATTGACGAATGATCTTAACATTTTGTTTTCAAAAGTTTGTAAAATGTTTAGATTCGTTTCACTGGTACAACCCCATAGTTGTATACCATATGTCCAAACCGGTTTTAGCACTTGCTTGTATAATAGCAGCTTGTTATCAAGGTTAAGCTTCGAATATTTTCCGAGCAACCAGTACAGTTCTCTGTATTTATTCTTAAGTTCTTCGCATTTCTTTTTTACATGCGACTTCCATTTTAATTTTGCATCGAGTGTCATACCGAGATATTTCGCTTCATTTGCAAACGGGACTCGAACCGTATTTAGAAATACAGGCAAATTGTTTGTCCGTTTATACGAAAAATCTACATGGATCGATTTGCTCTCATTAAGTGCAATCCGCCAGGATTTAGTCCATTCATTAACCTCGTTAAGAGCGTTTTGTAATTTAATATTTGTTTCCTCTATTGTTGTGGCAACTGCTAGTATAGCAGTATCGTCAGCAAACGTTGCAACTATTGTATCGTTTGTTTGTGGGATATCACGAGTGAATATGAGGTACAGGATTGGTCCAAGGACGCTTCCTTGCGGTACACCTGCCATTATTTCTTTGAACTCGGAATATTCGCTTCCAAGTTTCACACGGAAGAGTCTATGCTCAAGATACGACACGAGGATTTTATATAATTGTTCTGGCAAAACTTGACTTAGTTTATAAGTAAGGCCTTTGTGCCACACCTTGTCAAAAGCTTGCGACACGTCAAGAAATACGGCTGAACAAATTTTCTTTTCTTCGAAAGCTTTCTCAATTACATCTGTAATTCGATGTACTTGGTCCACCGTTGAATGTTTACTTCTAAACCCAAATTGATGGTCAGGTAAAAGACGTTTCTGTTCAATTATGGGGTGTAAGCGACCGAGTAATATCCGTTCAAAAACTTTTGAAATGATTGGAAGAAGTGAAATAGGCCTGTAAGATTTTATTTCATTCGGTGATTTTCCTGGTTTTAGAACCATAATCACTTCCGCGACTTTCCACTGTCTTGGTATGTATTCTAATCTGATTGCTGCATTTATAATAAAAAGAAGCTTAGTTAATGCTTTCCGAGGCAACATTTTAAGAAGTTCTCCTGTAATCAGGTCATAACCCGGAGCTTTTTTAGGCTTTAGTTTCTGTATTTCCCGTTTAAGCTCGGCAATACTTGCATATCTTACTATGTTATTATCGGTTGTACTCTCGAATATATTAATGTTTTCATTTTGCGCCGGACCATCAAATGGCTTAAATGTTTCCTCAAGATGTGAGGCAAAAACGTCAGCTTTTTCCTTATCGCTCTTTGCCCAAACGTCTTGAGTTACCCTAATGGGCGGCACAACGATTTTTGGCCGTTTTATGACTCTAATTGCTTTCCAGAGCGAATAATTCGATTCCTTTCCAGCGGTTAGGCTTTGCAGATAAGTTTCTACTGAATGGTTTTTAAAGTATTTAATCGAATTTGATAGCAAATTACTCAACCGATTGAGATGTGTTTTATCTTGCGGGGCACGAGTTTGGTGCCATCTTTTACGAGCTTTTCTTTTTTGTCTTACTAAATCTTGTATTTCACGGGGGTACTTAATTTTACTATAGCTCAATATTTTGTTCTGTTGAGGAGTATTATTCCATGCTGCTTTTTGGATGGTATTGATAAATGAGTCAACAGCGACTTCGAGTTCCAATGGGGTTCTAAGCGATACACCCAGTCGGATATTATTTTCAATATCGTTTTTGAAACCTTCCCAGTTGGTTTTCGCGTTTGTTAATCTGGGTGGTTTTTCATTTATAATCAGTGACTCGCTCATTGTTAAAATGACTGGAGAATGATCAGAGGAAAGATCAAAGCATTCTTCAACTTTGATTCGATTGGACGGCAGACCTTTTACAATGAAAAAATCGATCAAATCCGGTATTTTTCTAGCATCAGTTGGCCAGTAAGTTGGTTTTCCCGTAGAATGAAATTCGGTATTGTACTTTCTACCTATATCATAAAGCATCCTACCTTTCTGTGATATGCATCTAGATCCCCAGAATGTATGTTTTGCATTAAAGTCCCCTCCGATGACAAAACGTTGTCCAAGGGAATTAAGCAAGTTTTCAAAGTCAATTTTCTCAACCTTGCATCGTGGTGGGCAGTAAATAGACGATATCTTCAGAAAGGATTGTCTGCTTTTGACTTGTATAGAGCTAACTTGCATTGTTTCGATTTCTAGTTTAAGATCAATCGAATGTTCGACACACTCTTTTATATATAGTGAGGCTCCACCTCTAGCCTTATTCGATGGATGTAGAGCATGATAGTCGAGGTAACCTTTTATTTTTAAGTTCGAATTACTCTTTGCGTGAGTTTCGGATATTAAACAGATGTCTATATCTTTTTCCTGCATAAATAATTCAAGTTCTCCAAGTTTTTGCCAAAGGCCATTGGCATTCCACGTAAGAATTTTAAGCAATCTATTCATGTTAAAGGTGGGGTACTTCTATTGCGAATACTATTTTCGAGCTTAACGAGCCTGTCAAAAATAAGTTTATTCGTTTCGCTTTGTTCCTCAAGTTTTGATAGAATAATCGAAAATACATTTGAAACTGGGTCAGGTGAGATATTTTTTTGGGCGTTATTGGATACTGTAGCTTGAGCATACGTTTGTACATTTGGTTTTGGATGTACAAGATCCGAACGGATATCTGATGGCCGCGTAGTTTGTGGACATTTAGGTTCTTCGATTATGGCCTGCTTTTTCTTCGACATATTTTTAATCGGAATTTTAGGCTGTTGCTTGTTTAAATTTAATTTCTGTGAATTAATACTATTAAATTTCGTCCGTCTTTTTTGCAACTCTTTAGCTACTTCGCAGCCGCGATAATTTGCCGGATGATTGCCTTTACAGTTAATGCAGATAGCAAGAGCTTTCTTATCTGACATACAATCTACCGTCAGGTGATTGCCGGCACATTTTACACACCGCGGTTCTTTTTGACAATAGCTTTGCGTATGATTGTATCCTTGGCAGCGCTTGCACTGGGGAACTAGTTTGGAATCCTTACGCATAGGCTCTATTTTTACAACAATATTAAGTATTGTTTTTATTTCATAAATTTTGTTCAAACTTTCTGTTTTATCGAAAGTGAGTATAAATGCAATGCAATGCAATGATGACTCATGGAGTACGGGTGGATTGCTGCCTGACCAATACCGCATATTTTGTTTATTGACGAAGCCATTCAGGCAGAAATGAGCCTCATCGCTGAAGATGATTTTTCGATAAAAATCCGAATCATTTTCAAGTTGTTGCTCAGCCCAATTCACGAACATACGACGCTTCTGGTGGTCAAGCGGCTTCAGTTCTTGCGTCAATTTAATCTTGTACGGATGTAGGCCAAGATCTTTTCGCAAAATTCACCACAACGACATCACAGAGATGCCCAACGCTTGAGAACGACGTGTGAGAGACACATTTGGGCTTTCTTCAACTGAAGCCTCAGCGGCAGCAATATTCTCGACACTGCGGGCACTTCTTTGTCTCACTGGCACGGGAAGATTTTGTACTGTGCCTGTGGATTCAAATGTTTCCACTAGACGCTCAATTGTTGATCTGCTAGGACGATTTTGACGCCCATAAATTGGACGTAGCGCTCTTAACGTTGAGGCCACTGACTCCGAATTTCGGTAATAAATTTTAATAATTTCGACTCATTGTTAGCTCGTATATCTTTCCATCATGAAATGGCAAACCTTACTGAAGAGAAATGTCAAAAGAGCGGCAAGAAATATGGCGTCGTTTGCTGTCCCTGTCGCTCCCTATTGAAAACCCCTTTACAAGTCATTCGGATCGGGTTAAATGTGTAGGTTGCTGCACTGTGCAAGATGTGACCATGTTTGGTTTGGCAGGGAAGTGCTCCCAGAAACTATTTTATGTTTTCAATTATTGGGTCAAAGAAAAGCTGTCGGAGGTCTAAAGTGGAGTCCATCTGTTAAACATTGTGTTATCAGTATTTTCATTGGTATAAGCAATAGGGTGTGCTATTTTTTTATGTCAGTATGTGACTATTGAAAAACAACCATTTTTTATGTATCAGCTATATTTGGTCCTTAACAATTTATATATTTTTAAATACAACACTCTTCCGAATATCTCAGGTATAGCGATGATAGCCTTAACCTTGTCAATGATCTGAGGTTTCCTGGCGTATATTCTTCTTTTAAAATAACCCCACAAAAATAATTCCGGAGGGGTCTTATCTGGAGATCTAGATGACCAACCAATGTCGCTATTTTTTGACAGCACGCTTCAAGGGAATTTTTGTTCCAGAAACAACATTGTTTGATTTGGATAGTATCATGGCGCCCCGTCTCGTTGAAACTTGTTGACTTTGCAGACCTATTTCCCGAAACGATCATACAAATTTTTCAATCTAAGAGTACGCACTTGCCAGCAAAACCATGGCTGCCATTTATCTGATGTACCATTAAGTTCAAAGAAAATTAACAATTCTCAAAAAAATTTTAAATCTCAAATTAATTTCCAATCTATTTTAATTGTTTGTTTAAATTAGCGGCTGTCCTACCCGTGCCACTTTGACTGCAGACTTATTCAATCTTTCCAATCAAAGCATTATAAAACGAACAAAATTGAACCCTTACACTCATCCCGACTTTTATTCATTACTCCTTACCAACAAGGAAACACAATTTGTCTCTTGCACTCACCTTAAATCAATTATTTTCATATTCTTGCGCAATGTTGGTAGAATTGTGTTTGCAACAACCACCCTCGAGCCTCGACACTAATGTCTGACATAAGATGGTTGCATGTATATAGATGGATACGAATATTATATCAAGCTCTGCGCACTCATTTACATGGTCCTGTAATCAATGTGAGTCTTTAATTTATTCCGCGGGGATTTTAAAATTTTCCCAAAGGTAATTGCATTACAATGTTCGGAAATGTTTGAAATTGTATGTGTGGCTGGTTGAGTTTCCTGTTCTGAGGGAAAATTCAATTAATAGAAACTTAAAGCTGCTTTTCATCTTCTCTCATTCCAAACCACACCGCGCCGCGCCGGTTGAAGGATAAACATCTTGATTGTTTGCAGGACTCGCGCACACGGTTAAGGTGGTGATTAAATTCTGACTTAAACTCCAACTCCAACTCCAATTGCAATTTAAAGGGTTATATTTCAAAGAGTCTGGCAAACAAATGAATATCTCTCGTAAATTGGAAGGTGGTGTAATAGAATTTGAAGTGCTTCACCCATGAAGCGGGCATAGATTTCCGGGTTCCTTTGGGAAGCCAATTTGGAAAAATACTCATGAATCAGAAAAATGAAACTATGCGATTTAATTAGGCAGGAGATTATACATTATTTTATGAAATCGTGTAAGGGGTTGTTGCCGTTCATGTGTGCTCTACTCTTAAAGTGCAAATATAATGCAAAAATGAAAATAAATGAGCAGAACACATGTTTTAAAAAAATTACTTTAAATTTCTATGTATGCACTTCTTCGCCATAGACAGACAGTGATACAAAATAGCTTTAGAGTTGCCAACGAAGCAACTCTAGTCTGTGATCATGGCGCGATAACACAATTTTATTTTTTTTTATAATTGGCGTGCGCTAAAGGGATTATTAATATCCTTATGGTGTTTAAGCACAGCGCGGGCATTAAGGAAATAGAGGAGATACCGGTGTGCGTTGATTTTGAATTTTTGTAAATTGTAATGGAGAGGAAAAACTGAGTTTGGTAAAGCATATCACATTCGTGTTGTTCGGTTAAGGAATGAATCTCTATATTTCATAGTACGTCCGAAGATAGGCTTTAGGGTGAACTGATTAGCATTGGTAGTACGGCGAGTATTACGGTTGAATTGTTGAAGGGGCGGAATGCAGCTGGCTATTTCGTTAGAGCATTTGTTGTTGTAATAGCGGTAAAAGAGTGTAAGGCAGGAGACATTCCTACGATGTTCGAGCGAAACTATGAAGTTCGCTATGGTTGGATCTCCTATCAATTTTATAGTACGCTTTTGTATCCTATCTAGTAGGTGCAATGATGTTTTGGCTGCACCTGACCATATGTGGGCGTTGAACTCAAGTTTGGCGTGTATGTACGCTTTATATATTGAGGCCTGATCAGAAGGGGTGAAGTATTTCTTACATCGATTGAGGAAACCTAGCTATTTTGCTGCATTTTGGAGATTTCGAATATGTGGTCGTTCCAACGAAGGTCGTTACTAACACACATACCGAGCATGGAAAGTTTTGCGGTTTCGACGATGCAAGTGCCACTCATGGATAGTGGCTGTAAAGTTGGTTTCGCTTGGATGAGTCTATTCCACTCTATTAGATTTACCCCATTTAATTATGCTGTCGAGGTCGGAATTTAATGAACTTAACATATATTGTCGTTTTTCTTCCACATCCAAAGGTGAGGGGCGTGAATTCGAGAACGGGAGCGGTACGAAATCCCCAAAAAAAAAAAAAAATCTCCATTGGACAAAATCTCCAAAAAATATAATCTAACTGGGCATTATCTCCATAGAAAAAATAAACATGGACAAAATCTCCAAGGAAAAAATCTTTTTTGCCAAAATCTCCAAAAATCTCCAAATCTCCAAACCTTTTGTTTCTCTCTTTAGTATTGTGAACTGTGTTTAGGATTAACAGTTTTATGTATACACAAAGAATATGAATCAATGCACTTATAGACGGTTTCCTCACCTCGATATCCATAAGGGGACATGGCGGTCTCCAGATCAACGAACGGTCAACCAAATTGATCACATTGCGATAGATAAGAGGCACGCATCCAGTATTTTGGATGTCCGAACATTCCGAGGAGCTAACATCGACTCGGATCACTACCTTGTAGCAGCCAAGGTAAGAATGCGGATATCCACCACGCCACAACAATCCAGAAATACTGTGAAAAAATTTAATGTTGGAAGACTGCAATCGCAAGAGACCGCCAAGACCTTCGCACAACGCGTATCCCTTAACCTCTCGATTAACACCATACCACCAGCATCGAATGTCGAAGAGCAATGGCAACGATGCCAACAGGCCATTAGATCAGCCGCAACTGATGTGCTAGGTTTCTCGCGCCCACCAGCAAGAAACCCCTGGTTTGATGAGGAATGCCGACAGATGCTCGCAGCCAAGAACGAGGCCTACAAGGCTAAGCTGCAGGTGAAGACGAGAGCTGCCATTGAGCTCTATAGGCAAAGAAGAAGGGAAGAACATCGGCTTTTCAGCAAAAAGAAAAAAGAGCAAGAAAAGCGCGCGATCGAGGATATAGAGAGGTGCCACTCCAGGAACGATGTTCGCAAGTTTTACCAAAGTGTAAAACGTCAAAGCCAAGGATACAAGGCTCGAACAGAATCCTGTCGAGATGAACAAGGAAATATTGTAGTTGAGACACAGTCGATGCTGAGGATATGGAAGAACCACTTCTGCAGACTGTTAAACGGCGATGACGAACAACATTCCGCTGTCAGGCAGAACGAACCATTCAATATTGACAACGACAGCGAAAACTGCCAACCACCCGACCTGAGTGAAGTGAGGATAGCAATATCTAAACTCAAGCTTAATAAGGCTGCCGGAAATGACGGCCTTCCCGCTGAGCTCTATAAGGCCGGCGGAGATGACTTGGTAAGTAACATCCACCAACTCATAAGCCAAATCTGGTCGGATGAAAATATGCCTGAAGAATGGAACCTCAGCATCGTTTGCCCGATCCACAAAAAAGGAGACCCTCTGAACTGCGCCAACTACAGAGGCATAAGTCTCCTCAACATCGCCTACAAGATCCTATCTGCCGTAATATGTGAACGCCTGAAACCGTTTACCAACAACCTGATTGGCCCTTATCAGTGTGGTTTTAGGCCAGGAAAGTCCACAACCGATCAAATTTTCACACTTCGGCAGATCCTGGAAAAAACTCAAGAAGTCCAAATCGATACCCACCACCTATTCATCGATTTCAAAGCCGCATATGACAGCATTTATAGAGACGAACTGTACAGAGCCATGTCTAGTTTTGGTATACCGCCCAAACTCGTCCGTTTGTGTAGGATGACGATAGAGAATTCTCGCTGCTCCATCAGGGTCGGAAACGACCTCACCGACACATTCGATACCAAAAAAGGATTTAGGCAAGGCAATGCGCTGTCATGTGACTTCTTTAATCTGATTCTTGAGAGAATTGTGCAAAACTCCAAAGCCAACACCAGAGGCACAATTTTCCAAAAGTCGGTGCAACTACTGGCATACGCTGACGATATTGACATCATTGGTAGGACTCAACGTGATGTCATAGCCACGTTTGCTAGTATAGAGAAGGAAGCGGCGAAAATGGGTTTAGCAGTAAATGAGGGTAAGACTAAGTATATGCTGTCAACACGAAAGGACACACAACATCGACGAATTGGACCAAACGTCACCATTGACAGATATAATTTTGAGGTAGTACGGGACTTTGTCTACCTCGGCTCCGCTATTAGCTCTGACAACAACATCTCGTCAGAAATTAAACGAAGAATTACTCTTGCCAACCGCTGTTTCTTCGGGCTAGGAAGGCAATTTAGTAGTAAAGCCCTCACTCGAACTACTAAGGAGACCCTATATAAGACCCTGATCATCCCAGTCCTGCTCTACGGCGCTGAAGCATGGACCGTATCAAAAGCGGATGAAGAAATCCTTGGTAGATTCGAGAGGAAAATTCTTCGAAAAATCTTCGGTCCCGTTTGCGTTGACGGGCTATGGAGACGAAGATTCAACCAAGAACTATACGAGCTGTACAGCGACATGCCCCTGGTCAAAAAACTCCGCATTGGACGTTTAAGATGGCTAGGACATGTAGAACGAATGGACACCAATACTCCGGCTCGCAGAGTCTTCGATTCCCAGCCAGACGTCGGACGCAGTAGAGGAAGACCTCGCCTTAAGTGGCGCGCACAAGTGGAAACCGACCTCAACCAACTTGGACTGCGCAACTGGAGACAGTTAGCTAAGGACCGGGCTAATTGGAGAGGCATGTTGGTTGAGGCCCAGGTTCATTCCGGACTGTAGCGCCACTTAAGTAAGTAAGTGTGACAAAAAAAAAACGTAATTTGTGCAAAGCTACTATAGTGACGAATGAACAAAAAAAAACATAGTATTATAAGATCAATTTAAACATAACCATGATCCACGCGCCTATGAAAAAGAAATATTACGTGTTAATAATGTGCTTAAAGAAACTGCGTCGACAAGTGGGTTAATTCCTTCTCAGCTGATAAGAGAAGCTACGGTTAATTGTGAGCCAGACTGTCGAGTTTATCTTCCAGCAAAAGAGGCACAAAAGAAAAAAAGTATTCCGTGTTCGTTCTTTAGGCACAGAATTTAATGAGCCCACTGATATTTCATTAATCAATATTCCACAAAATTTTAAATATTTGGAAAATGAACTTTTTGTGTTAAGTGAACATCGTTTCGATGATGAAATAAATATTATTCTTGGAACAAGGTTCACTTTGGAAGCACTTCGTGATGCTAGATGTTGGCTGATGGATGGAACATTTTATATCGTCCCAAGCATTATGCGGCAATTGTTTAGTATTCATGGACAGATTGGAGGACAGGTTTTTCCTCTTGTTTTCTGCTTGATGAGCAAAAAATCCAAAGAGTCTTATAACCATTTTTTTAAGGAATTGTTGCATCTATGTTCCAAGGATGGAATTAATTTAAATCCTAGAAGGATCATTTCTGATTTTGAGCCAGCAATTTTGTCTTCAGTCAAAGAGTATTTTCCATCTGCTAATCATAAAGGATGCTTATTTCATTTTGGCCAAATTATTATTTGGCGAAGGGTTCAGAAAGAGCATATATCTAAGCTATATGGAAACAACGAATATTTTAATATTAATGTTCGAATGCTCAAAAGCCTTGCCTTTGTGCCCCCAGATGAAATTCCACAATGGTTAGGTTAGGTTTACGGGTTGGTGGAGTAGAGGATTCTCTATTCCGCCACACTTAGGTCCATGTGGACCCATTGTGATACCCTTGGTGGGATTACGTCCTTCCTTATCGTTACTATGGGTTACTCCACTCTATCCAGCCATCCTGATGTTTGTAGGAACCTGCAAAGATAGGGTAATTGAATATCGGATAGCTCTTGGATGTCTTGGAAGTAGTAGCTTCCAAGTGTTCTGTTCCTCAGGTGACAGAGACTCGGGCAGTGACAGAGGAAGTGAGGTGTATCCTCATGTGCCTCCTCATCGCCGCAGCCTCTACAGATATCGTCATCCTTGAGATTTAATTTCATTGTATGGGTTATGAGAATGTTGTGACCAGTTAGAGCCCCTACCAATTTAGATAAGGAACTCCTGTCGTACCGCAAAAGTTTTTTGGTTCGGTTTCCGTTGTATTCTGGCCAGAGCTTCCGAGATATTTCGCAGGTAGTCAATGACTTCCACCTGGTATTGGCTTTCATTCGGGTTTTGTATTCCACTATTTCTCTGAGGTTACAGAGTGGTGGTTCGACCGTTTGTAGTGCCTGATCATGATCTGTAGCAGATCCATTTCTTGCCAGTTCGTCGGCCATCTCGTTGCCGTCTATGTCCCTGTGACCAGGAACCCAGCAGAGATCAGCATTATGCTGTGAGCAGAGAACCTTGAGCTCTTCGCGACAGCGGCGAACTAGCTTTGATTTAATTTCGATAGCAGATACTGCTTTTATAGCCGCTTGGCTGTCAATGAATATGGTGATATCACTGTGTGGTATTTCCATTATTGACACCAAATGAGCCGCTTCAGCGATTGCTAGCACCTCAGCCTGGAACACACTACTATGATCAGGAAGCCTGATTGATTTGTGTATTACTAATTCCTCTGAGAATATGCCTGCACCTGTTCCACAGTCCATCTTTAATCCATCTGTGAAGATGAATATCGATTTCCTTTTTGTGGGTTCATTCTTGTCCCATTCGTCTCTGCTCGGAAACGAGCAGGTGAAGGGTCGACCGAAGTCTAGATAGGGAGATAGATAGTCAGAGTTTACTACGCTCCCTACGTATTTCTTAAGGACCTGCGCGTGCCCAGCGAGGCTCGGGATCCACAATACTTTTCAGCACTGGATGCCGGTTCGGAGAATCAATTCAAAAAATTGGCACTTTGGTTTAAAAATAACTATATTTCATCGTGTCATAAAATTAAAAAGAATTATTCCCCCGAGTTTTGGTCGGTTTATGATGCTGTTCAGGACAATTTTCCTAGAACCCAAAACAATGTGGAAGCATGGCATCGCCGAATAAAAGCCATTGTAGGAAAAAAGCATATAGGGTTACACCAATTATTAAAAGAAATTGGCAAGGAGATGATCCAAATAAAAACCACAATCTTAAAAATAAATGCGGGAGAGTCGCAGAAGCCAAAGAAATATAATGCGATTAAATACAGAAAAATAAAAAGATTGATTTACCAAAGAAAAGAGCTATCCAAATTGAATGTTTTGAAGCGAATAGCGTATACAATATCCCTTTGTTAAATAAAAAAGTTATGCGTTTTTTAATTTTATTATTATTATGAATTATTAACTATTTTTGTGAATTTTTCTCTTTTGTTTTTTTATGTTTAATAAAATATTTATTTTGTTAAAATGTTGCTTTTTATTTTATATTGAAATTTAAAATAGTTTCATTTTCAAAAAAAACGTAACAAATATATTTACTATGTGTGTGTTCTCCAAATGATAGATGTTCAATCGCGGCGATTTAATCGCATGATTCACTACTTGAACATCCATCATTTGGAGATTTTGGACTGGGGAATTTGACCCTGGGGATGCTCTCTTTGGGGATTTTGCGGCTGGAGATTTCAGTTTGGGGATTTTGGGTTTGGAGATTTTATCTAGGGGATTATGTATTGGGGAAAACGTACCCAACCCTTCGAGAACAAATATGAAAAGCTGAGGGTACTGTCATCAGCGAAGGAATGGATTGGATTAGAAGTTGCAGACAATAGGTCATTAATAAAAATGAGAAAGAGTGTCGGAGACAAAGCTGAGCCTTGGGGAACACCAGCATTTATTTGGTGAGTAGCAGACTTGAAACCGTCCAAAACTTCTTGAATTTAACGTTTCGAGAGGTAGTTTCTAATCCATTGAAGAAGAGTATAATCGATACCAAAAGCACGCATTTTCGACAAAGGGCTTGATGCCAAACCCTGTCAAATGCCTTTGAAATATCAAGTGCAACGATCTCGTTTTCGCCACCAAGGTGGATTCCACTTTTCGGTGAGATATGACATCAAATCACCAGTGGACCTGTTGCTAGGAGTTTTCGTTTTTATTGAGGAGTTTTCGTGATTCAAGATATTTCATAAGCTGACGGTTTATCAGCGTTTCCATGACCTTAGAAAGAAGGGAGCTAAGTGCAATTGGTCGGTAGTTGGAGAGAGCAGAAGATTCGTTTTTTTTGGGGACGTGCTGGACAAATGCAGTTTTCCATCGACTCGGAAAGAGTCCTGATGAATAGGACAGATGGAAAAGCTTCCGCAGTGGTTTTGCTAGCGTTGAAGAACACCTCTTCAGAATTATACCATCTGGACCAAACGATTTGTGTATGTCAAGATCGAGTACGAGTACGAAAGTGGATTGGTCCCATAGAATGTTCTACGTTCTACTGGGGCAAATCTGGCTGCGTGGAATTGGCTTGCGACTGTATGAGTACGAAAGTGGATTGGTCCCATAGAACGTTCTACGTTCTCTAGTACAGGGGGAGACTGGGGCAAATCTGGCTGCGTGGAATTGGCTTGCGACTGTACGACTGTACGAGTACGAAAGTGGATTGGTCCCATAGAACGTTCTACGTTCTATAGTACAGGGGGAGACTGGGGCAAATCTGGCTGCAAAATGTGCAGCCAATTGAGTGAGGTATAAAGGATTTCATACCCAGGAGTAACTTCTCATGATCATATGAAGCGAGGTACGTTCTCGAATTAGTCTCTGGGTCTAGATATGATGAAAGAATTTCATCGCAAAATCATCTTTAGCGATGAAGCGCATTTTATTCTGGATATTCTGGACGCCCTATTATTATTAACACTCTTCGGGTGGCTCTTCAGCACAAATACAATTCAATTTAGCTTGTTGTAGCCATTAACCGAGAAATAAGCCTAATCGTTAA
Organism: Rhingia campestris; assembly: GCA_932526625.1. Classification (NCBI taxonomy): domain Eukaryota; kingdom Metazoa; phylum Arthropoda; class Insecta; order Diptera; family Syrphidae; genus Rhingia; species Rhingia campestris. The sequence goes on from OW052182.1 coordinate 99,498,714, forward strand.
AAAAAAAATTTTCGAAAACAGAAGACCTTCTGAAAGCTTTTCAATATCCCAAGTACTTAAAAAGGGCTACGATTCAGAATCCCCTGAAACTAATTCTTGCAAGTGATGCATTTTGCATGCTTTACAAACGAAAACCATTTATTAAATAGACCAAAGTTACTGCATGGTACAAACCAAGCTGTTGAAAACTTCGCCAATCAATTCATAACGGTCGTCGCATAAACTCTCAGCTTTCATCGCTATATTAGTTTCACTACATACTGATATTATATTTTATCGCGTATTGTCCAATGAAGAAAATTGGGCCTACAATTTTTGCGATTGTTTAGCGAATTGCACTTGGCCGAATATATAGGCCTTATTACTTTAACCAACATCCACCAACTCCTAAGCCAAATCTGGCCGGATGAAAGTATGCCTCGAACAGAATCCTGTCGAGATGAACAAAGAAATATCGTAGTTGAGACACAGTCGATGCTGAGGATATGGAAGAAGCACTTAACCACAGACTGTTAAACGGCGATGACGAACAACATTCCGCTGTCAGGCAGAACGAACCATTTAGTAATGGCAACGACAGCGAAAACTGCCAACCACCCGACCTAAGTGAAGTGAGGATAGCAATATCTAAACTCAAGCTTAGTAAGGCCGCCGGAAATGACGGCCTTCCCGCTGAGCTTTATAAAGCTGGCGGAGATGACTTGGTAAGCAACATCCACCAACCCATAAGCCAAATCTGGTCGGATGAAAGTATGACTGAAGAATGGAACCCCAGCATCGTTTGCCCGATTCACAAAAAAGGAGACCCTCTGAATTGCGCCAACTACATAGGCATAAGTCTCCTCAATATCGTCTACAAGATCCTAATATGTGAAAGCCTGAAACCATTTACCAACAACCTGATCGGCCCTTATCAGTGTGGTTTTAGGCCAGGAAAGTCCACAACCGATCAAATTTTCACACTTCGGCAGATTCTGGAAAAAAAAACCCAAGAAGTTCAAATTGATACCCACCACCTATTTATCGATTTCAAAGCCGCATACGACAGCATTTATAGAGACGAACTATACAGAGCCATGTCTAGTTTTGGTTTACCGCCCAAACTCGTTCGTTTGTGTAGGATGACGATGGAGAATTCTCGCTGCTCCATCAGGGTCGGAAATGACCTCACACACATACGATACCAAAAAAGGATTTAGGCAAGGCGATGCGCTGTCATGTGACTTCTTCAATTTGATTCTTGAGAGGACTGTGCAAAACTCCCGAGCCAACACCAGAGGCACAATTTTCCAAAAATCGGTGCAACTACTAGCATACGCCGACGATATTGACATCATTGGTAGGACTCAACGTGATGCCATAGCCACGTTTGCTAGTATAGAGAATGAAGCGGCAAAAATGGGTTAAGCGGTAAATGAAGGAAAGACTTAGTATATGCTGTCAACACAAAAGGATACACAACATCGACAAATTGGACAGATCGTCACCATTGCCAGATATAACTTTGAGGTAGTACGGGACTTTGTCTTCTTCGGCTCCGCTATTAACTCTGACGACAACATCTCGTCAGAAATTAAACGAAAAATTACTCTTGCCAACGCTGTTTCTTCGGGCTAAGAAGGCAATTTAGTAGTAAAGCCCTCACTCGAACTACTAAGGAGATCCTATATAAGACCCTGATCATCCCAGTTCTGCTCTACGGCGCTGAAGCATGGACCGTATCAAAAGCGGATGAAGAAATCCTTGGTCGATTCGAAAAATCTTCGGTCCCGTTTGCGTTGACGGCCTATGGAGACGAAGATACAACTACGAACTATACGAGCTGTACAGCGACATACCATTGGTCAACGAACTCTGCATTGGACGTTTAAGATGGCTAGGACATATAAAACGAATGAACACTAATACTCCGGCTCGCAGAGTCTTCGATTCCCAGCCAGACATCGGACGCAGTATTGGAAGACCTCGTCTTAAGGGCGCGCACAAGAAGAAACCGACTCCAACCAACTTGGAGTGCGCAACTGGAGGCAGTTAGCTGAGGACCGGGCTAATTGGAGATGCATGTTGGTTGAGGCCCAGGTTTATCCCGGACTTTAGCGCCACTTAAGTAAGTATTACTTAAACCACTTTTTTTTGTAATTTGTAGAAACTAAGCCTCTCTGCTTCCATTATGAAAGCTCACACAGCTATAAATAAATAAACAAAAAATATCATCAATGGCTGTTATAACATGAATCTCGCGTTATGTTATAAATGCCTACTTAACAAGAAAAAAAAGATACTAAGTCCTCTTTTAAGAATTCCTAATCTAAGAAAATGTTTTCATAAAAATGTTTGAACACGATATGTTGAATAATTCTGATATTTAAAGTTCCTGTTTTTCGGTCCGTCCGTTCTGATTTTTTTTAAATGTGATATAAACCTTGACGTTCTAAAATTTTACACGTCTCGTGTGGTCCCATACTCTTCAAGGTTGGTTGCCAAACGGCGCAGTCGGTGTCGGAGGGCCCGTGAATCGGCGACGCAATTCACGCTGGGCCAACACTACAGGCCAATTGTTACGCAAAAAATAGACACGATTCTTCCGCGTTCTTGGGCAGTGTATCGCTCCATGGCTTGTTCATTTGTATTCTACATCTGTCTAGTCCACAAATGTCAAAACATATTTGACATTGGCGGCCATGTGCAAAAATAAGAGCATCTTCCAATAGGGTGATCTCTTTTGGCCCACCTTGTATATGGATCGACACAGAGTCGCTTACTGAGTCGATCTAGCCATGTATGTCTGTCCGTCCGTCCGTCCATCCATCTGAATATCACCGATTTTTTGGCCTCAAATTGTGAGCTAAGTGATGGGCTTGCTGTATCTGGAGTGGACTCTCTGTAAGACGAAGCAGAACCAGTTTAAAAATGTTCAAAATCTGCCTACTAAATAAATGTCTTCTGATCAAACCATAAGAAATTAAAAAAAAAAAGGTTAGCCACGCCCACTTTATTTTGACGAACCATAAAATATTTTGATAAACTCTCTGAGCAGTATTTTGTGAAAATGCCACTCTCACGTTTTGGGAGTCTTGAACTTAAGGATGGAATGTGATAGGGTAGTCAATGGTTTGCACAGTGGATTGTAGCCTTTTCATATTTTGGAAACCAAGGTTTTTGGGTGTCAATAATATTCAAATAACTTTTGGATATACTAAGCTAAGCTTACAAAAACCATAAAGAAATTTAGACAATTTAACTTCTGAAGTTTGAACAAATCTTCCTGTACATCTCATAAGAAGTCACGCATGATAATGGTGAGTGTCCTTTTCTCTCCCACCTATTTGCCAACATACAACCCCAAGTACTTCATTTGAAATGTAAATAACCTCAAGATGTTCCTTGTGCACTTTTCAGTTACATGTCTCCGAAAATTGTCGTGTTGTGCGTTTGCTTTCTTGCAACAAAGGGGGACACATCTTTCGAATTCTAACAAAAACTTTTCATCCGTGTCTGTCTAAAACATCCGAATGTCTTGTAGTCCTTTGTTCTAAGCACATAGACAATCGGTGCATGACGCAAACAAAAATAAAAAAAAAAAAAACTTTTTCAACTGCAAACACACAAAGGATGTCTACACACACCCATGTTTGCAGGTTGTCAGATTCTCCTAATCCAATTACAAGTCGTCCGACGAAGATGAAGACGACACGATTATATAATCAGATTGTCGCCCTATGGGCGGTGTGTGTGGCGGGGGTGTGTGTGTAGTGTGTTCTGTTAAAACTTAGCAAAAGTTGTTTTTAAAGCGAATATGTGTAAAGAAACGTTCCTTTGAGAGGAGCCTTGGGATGTCAAGAAAAAGTTATTTTCCCATGTACAGGATCTATGAACTCCTTGCTTAGCTGAGTGGATGTGTTTCTATTGATCAAGATAGGGTATGCAATGTTGGCAAAGTGGATTTTATGGTTCTACCTATATCACTGTGCATTTTTGTAAAAAAAAGAAAATTAAGTGGGGGACGGGAACACATAACGGGTCCGCCAAATAACTTTTTTTTTTTTTTGAAAATGCTATAAAAAAAACTACTGAATATTTTCTCAAATTCCTTTTTTTATTTGAAAGTACAATCCTTCCGGTTAATAATGGAAAATAATTTCATTCAAATGGCTGCCTCGGCTGGCCATGCAGTAGCCTACACTATCGGTCCAATTTTTAAGCATATTATCGATTGTGTGCAGCTGTATTTTTCCGATGGCTTCACGAATGTTGTCCTTTAAAGCGTCAATTGTCTCTGGCTTGTCGGCGTAACACTTATCTTTTACGGCACCCCACAAATAATGGTCCAACGGTGTCAAATCGCAGCTCCGAGGTGGCCAAACGACATCAGCTCTGCGGCTGATAATGCGATCTTTAAAAACAGGGCGCAAAACATCCAGTGTAGCTTCGGCTGTGTGGCACGTAGCGCCGTCCTGTTGAAACCAAATGTTGCCAATATTCTCCTCTTCAATTTTTGTGAACAAAAATTAATTCAACATGGCCCGATATAGATCGCCATTGACTGTAACGGCCACTCCTTGCTCATTCTCGAAGAAAAATGGCCCAATTATGCCTCTGGACCAAAATCCGCACCAAACAGTGACTCGTTTTGGGTGTATCGGCTTTTCAATGTATGCGTGCGGGTTTTCTGTGCCCCAAATGCGACAATTTTGCTTGTTTACATACCCGCCAAGATCAAAATGAGCTTCATCTGAAAAGATGATTTTTTTTGGCAAAATCGGCATCTTCTCTAAGTCGATCGCAAACCCACTTAGCGAAGCGAAAACGCATTGGATGGTCAGTTGGCTTCAACTCCTGAATCAATTGGACTTTGTATGGCGTCATACCAAGGTCTTTATGCAAAATTCGTCTCAATGATGTCTCCGAAATGTTCAATTGTTGAGAACGCCGGTGAATTGATGTTGATGGCGCTTCACGCACACTTTCTGCCACAACAGCAATATTCTCGAGTGTACGCACTGTTTTTGGCTTTTCACGCTTTGGTTTATCGATGAGGATGCCAGTTTTTTTCACTTTTTTCACAAGATAACGAACATACAGAGCTGACGGTGCTTCTCTTCTTCCAAAATCCGTACGCAATTTTCGCACACAATCTGCAACATTACTATGATTTTCAAAGTAATATCGCAATATTTCCCAGCGTTGTTCAAGCGTATACACAACCATATTCGTTAAGCGGAAGGATAAAACTAATTATCTGTCAAATCAGACATGAGCTTAGTGTTACCATTCACGAAATAAGCACTAGTTGAAAAAAAAAAACGTTAGATGGCGGACCCTTTACATCGATGGCAATGTGTGATTGAAGACGAAATTAAAGCCTCCTCTATGATTTATGATCATTAATCGGAGGGAACTCATTTAGAATATTAAATACCTATATGGTACTGTTTACAAAAATATTGTTCTTTTTAGGCTAAAATTATTGACGGCTTGTCTGCATAGACCCAGAATTTCAAATACGCCACCACATACGGCACATCAAATTGTGCCAAATTCCGCTATCTTCATGTCCAGTGTGATCTTGTCATTGAATTAAAAAATGCAACAGGCTCGTTAGTACCCAGGGCATAGCTTTTTGTCCAGCTGGGAATTCCTGTTTTATGTCGAATCCAAAACGGCTGAGTTGATATTAGTCTTTTTGGCAATTGATAATACTCGAATGACTTATCAGATCATCGCTGGAGGAGGCCATTGAAAAATCATTTTTATGGTGTTGCTACGGCTGGGAGTCGAACCCAGACCTTCTTCGCGGTAGTTCATTTCAAGATCGCGTCATTGAACTCGTCGTATTATCGAATACCTTCTTAAATAACTCCAATTTTGCTTTTTAGCAATTGTTGCGGCATTGTAAGAGATGTTGAGGGAATTTTTTTCCCAATTGAGAGGTCCTCTTTTTTTGTAGGTCGGCCAAACTAGGCTTAGATTTCATTCTTCAGAAATATTTTGATCCGACCAAATTTCGCTAATGACTGTGTATACTCCTTACCAAGTTATTTCCCTTGCAAAGCTCAGCATGAAGGCTGTTATTTGTGGCTTTAGGTCAGATATATTGTGATAATCATACCTATCGAGGTATCCGTTAGGAAAAAAAATTTCTCCGATACGTGCGAAATCGGAGAATTTTTTTATACGAGATATCCGTTTCGATTAGCATTTCGTACAGATCTTCCAACAAAATGTAACGCACGTGATCGCGCATCGGTGATATGCGTTAAGTCAACAATTTTTGACAGCTATACGTAGAATTGCCTCCGAAGTTGTCTGACGAAAAATTACTCCGGAATTAATAGAATGCGCGATTGTATGCTTTTTTATTTTATTGCGCAACGGATACCTCGAAAGAAAATTGAGTTCCGATTGGAACTAACTTTCGTTAAGGAAATTTTTCCGAACAGATACCTCGATTAGGGTGAATAAGTTTTCCTATTTTGGTTCGTGGACATTTTTTTTTGCAAACCAGCTAGTTCCACCATTTTACACCCGCCCGGTGAAAGTGTCTGCCTATGAAAAGGCAGCTTTCTATCTTTCTTCGATCCTGGGAGCGTTACTTCCAATCGTTCAGTCCAAGCGAGTTGGCATCCGCAATCGCCTGATTCTTAAACCGGAGGTTCAGTCTTCCTTGTCTTATAGAACCTAAAGTTTGGGATTCGAAGCTTGACTGAAGCTTTACTGAATGAAATCTGGCTGAGCCAATGAAAGTCGAGGACCAACTCGTTTCGCCTGTTCGTCAATTGCCGTCAATGCTAACATCAGTTCCAGCACGATATTGAAAAAGTCGCACAATAGCGCATCTCGTTACCGAAATCCGGTAAACGTTTTGGAAATTCAGAGGCTCCTGCAGTTATAAGCGACACAGCTGTATCACTGTTGATGCAATCCGGAATGGGTGCATGCTAACACAAGCGGCTTTAAAGTCGATAAAATTGTGGTGGATATCTACTTGAACTTCTTTCACCTTTTCCAGGATTTAATTTAGCGTTTGGTCCATAGACGATGTACCAGCCCGGAATCCACACTGTTCCTTGCCGATAAGTGTATTGCAAACATCCTTCAGACTTTCACACAGTACGTTGGCTGGGATCTTAAGTGCGGCATTTAGCTGGCATGGCTGGGTAGTTGGAGCAAGACAAGCGATCGCCTTTTTTTTGTAGATGTTCTGAACATTCCTTTAGTAAAGTTTTCATTTTTCTCTCATTGGAGCTTAAATGTATATAAGCCTTATGTTGGCGAATTAACCTTTGATGAGGATTTTCACTATGAGTTCACTGATGACGAAACATTAGACCTGTTGCTAAATATTCCGTTCATTGTAACATGAATCGTAGCAGATGTCACAGTTTTCTATTCTTGTTTTGTCTGACCTTAGTGACAGCTTAAGGCTAGGTACAGACCAGGCACATGCGATTTCCTGTCGCTGCGATAGAAAAATCGTGGTCTGAAAAAAAAAAAAAATATGACCATGCACGTACTTGTGGTATTCTGTCGCACGACTATTCAGCCGCAAAAATATATATCACACAGCTTCTAATGTCAATACACACACGCACGACAAAAGATTGCTATATGTCATGTACGCTCGTTCACATTGCAACCCATGTGTTTTAATTTTTGCGATTGAATAGTCGTGCGACGAAAAACGCATGTGCGTGCCTAGACTTAGTCTGTTTTAGCATTCGTTAGTTTCTTCACCATGTTCTGTTGTCTGATTTCAGGCGCAAAAACGTGCGATATCCTTCTTTTAAGCATGGTCGCCAACAATAAAATCAATCCTTTCCTTCTGAGGCTCTTGGTTACAACTGTGAATATTTTTGTTATTTGATTGCGTAGTTAACCGCAATTATACCTGGAAAGCCTGGTTTTGCTTTGTCTGTTAAACATCAGCCCGGATACTCTGGCGTCAATCATTCTGAGATATCTGAACTAGTTAGTTAGATTGGCTGTTCGCTGGGGTGCGCCGTTTTGATGCCAAATACTCGTGCGGTTAGATGTTATGTCTTGTTTTTAGTTAGACACTCCTGCTTTCCAGTTTCAATCCGTATAACAGCTAGGTCGTTGCTTCTAAGGTTGGGACAAAAGAAAGCTTTGATGTGTTTTTTTTAAACTAAAATACAGGATCTAGGCTTACCGTTATGTTTGTCGATGTTGTAGTCCTTGTCATTGAGCCCTTTGATAGTGGAACCTCCCACCCAGGGTTCTTGAATTAGGCTGATGTCGATGTCTTCCTCTTTCAGAAAGACTAGGAGGTTTTCACTAGCGCACCTAGAGTGCTGCAGGTTAATCTGCAGTACTCTGAGCATCTCATGTGGATGTGGCGTCTAGTCGCAGGACTTTCAACAATTTGTTGGCGTCATCGACTTCGTCCGGGTCTTCACCTGGACGCGCTGACCTGAATATTTTGAGTTTGGCATGTCTGATGCCAAACCTCAATCTGTTGTCGGCCTTCTCTAGGGCTTCTAGAGACTCCTCGTTGATGAGTAGGAGGAAGGGCTTAGTGTGTGGGTTTGGTGTCTCTACCTTGAGGACGGACCAGTCAGTTATGGGAATTCCGGGTTTATGCAGCTGTAGGACCTGGATCAGTTTGACCCTGTCTAAGTGCATATTGGGTAGCCAAATGCGGGCTCGCGGTCGCCAAGGAATGTCATCGGCTGGAACGAGCTTCAAACTAAAACCCGTCCAGTTGTTCCGAATCTTGGCAACACAGTTTTCGATGAAATCCCTCGAATATTTGTCCGCACATTTAACCACCCTTATACCCCTTACCACTTCTTCGGAATCGAAGCATGGCAGAGGGCCACCCGGATTGTCCAGCAGAAAGTCCATAACCATCTCAGAAAGCTTGGCCTCAATCTCACCCCAAGCGTCCGCCACCTTGCTGCAATTAGTCGGCTGCTCGTCGATAATTGCAACTTGGAGGTCGTCTCTTACGACCCGGGTATTGGAACGCTTCGGTTTAGGTTTGACTTTGGCCTCCGCATGCCTAGATGAGTTACTAGAAGCTGAAAACTTCCCCCGCTTTGAGGCGTTAGTTGGCTCATCATGAGACCTACTGCGCTTCGCGGTTTCAGACTCTAGCCGCTTTTCCTTGAGTTTGTTGAAGTCTTCAACAATCTTAAGGTACATGTGTTTGTCGCTGTCTTTGCTATGTACAATACCAGCCGCTTCATTCTTAGCTATCTTACTGAGAATGAAGCAGGCTCTACTGTACTGACTTTTGGTGATGTTCGATTCACTTGGTTGGCTAACACAAGCGACCTTAGCCGGAATCGTTTTGGTGTTTAATGACTTAGACGATGCCGGTGTGCTGACTGCACATATTCCAACGCCTAAGTCGGTTATTGTATGCAAGACGTTAGACGAAGCGAGTGTACTAACTATACACTGCCCATCGTCTGCGTTTTGTTGGGTGTTAATTGGCTGAGACTCCGCGAGTGTACTAACTATACAATGCGCGTCGCCTGAAGAGGTCTCTAGAGATACCACAGGCGGCGCGGCGTGGGAATACTACTTGTATCCTTTACAACGCCTGTAACCGTCTCTTGAGAGGAGGCTAGTAACTCCTCTTCCGAAGAGGTACACCGACCTGCTTATCGTCAAGTTTATTTATTTATTTTTTATTTATTTGTTTTTTTTTTATATGGTTCATTGAAATTTTGGACCCACGAGTAGAACGGAAAGGAGGTCCACTCCGGCAGAGCCGATATACCGGAGTAAGGCAAAAAAAATACGACAGACCATGCCTGTGCATCTGAAGAAGCTCGTTAGCGGCTGGTTTAACCCCCAGCCTTGCATTCTTGGGCACGGTTTGCATTAAATGCGCTCACACCACCACTGAAATCAGGTACCTCTAGTCCCATGGTCAAAAGGCATAAAAACGGGATATTTTACTATTGAGAAGTAGAGTAACATCACCGCAATGCCCTCTGACCTTAGCTGATTGCCATCTTGACAACGTACAAGAACACTGTAGCAATCATTACCGGCCGGCACCCACTGGGAGGGTTTGGATGAGGATTTCCGCCGGGCCCTGAATCTGACCTAACAAAAGATATGCTCTCATCTGGAAAGAAGGCCCACTAATTCACACAATAAAACCTGAATTGCCCTGAACCAACTTGGTCTTCGAACCTGCAGACCCTCGTATACCTCACACTTTGAGTACCATCAAATCAAAATGAAACCCATAAAGTTTGTATTTAAATTCGAAAACGCTTGACAAGTTGTCCAATGTAATTGTATAATTTTCCATAAAGATAGACAAGCACCCCAAATTTCTCTGCACCATCGGCTTAGTTCTAAAGCAATAAAACGTCCAAAAAGACACTTCTAGTCCACCATTATAATTCAATACAAGTCCATAAAAATACAAGTCCCGGATTACAAAATGCTTAAACCGCAGCCAAGTTGCTCGCCTCTTTCATTACCCATAAAAAGCAGAGTAGCGTTGTTTGCTTTAAACATTTTAATTTCCCAGGACAGGGATTGGTAAACACTTTCAGACTTTCCGCTCACGTCGATTCTAAAAATTGGCCAACGGTTGTTTTTGAATTGTTATTCAAACAACTTTTATTACCTTCATCTATAACTGGATGGGGGGCTTAGTCCTTTACTACCACGCACCCAACCTCCCCAAACCCAAATGTACACAACTGAGGATAGGGATACAGAGGATCTTGGCATTAATGAGAAAAAACTAAGTACACCGAATGAAACCGCATTAAAGGGCAATAAAAATTCATCCATCCTATTCTGGGTCCTTACGCATAACTTCAAATGCTATGATACATCTATGCGCCGCGTCGCTTCCGTCATCTCCCCAATTCGTCCTGGTTTTAGGTACGTGTTGATGAACACTTTGCACGTGCTAGGAATGCTAAACAGAAAAAAAATCGAATCGGTACCCTAGGTAATAAGCTTTTTCCCTGCAGATGCAAGGAAATTCAAAACCTTCTGCTGTTTCCTTCGAAAAATAACCGTCGTCGTTGTCTACAACCGCAGTCTGTTTGTGTGCTTTAGAGCACCTGTTTGGATTTTTTTTAACTTCCTCAATTTGGGGGGATATTATGCGCCTTAAAAGCACATCCTGTACAAATATCCTTTGAACTGTGCTATAAATTTTTTTTCGACTCTTCTAAATTATGCAGGGCTGGATAATTCTTCGTTTTGTTATCCCTCATTTACGAGTTGGCTGCAGACAGCGTCCTGACTTGGAAGTGGGTTGTGACGTACAAGCAAGTGAAAGTCTGCATCCATCGTTTTTAGATTAACGAAGACGAAATGCTCCAGTCTAAGCAAAATTTTTTTGTTGTTGATTTTTATCACGTATTGCGTTCTATTTTCGATTTTCATGATATCCTTGCAACCGTACCACCGTCCATAGAGAAAGTTGATAATGAAAATAGATTCCCTCAAGTAGGTGAAAATTGGATACCCAATATCACGTATCTATTTGGTTGTGTGTTCGTGTTTTTTTTTCTCTGGGATTGAAGAATTCCTAATTGACATCCTGTCAATCCATTACAATGAAATTCAAAGGATGCTGTCATGTTGCACAAAGAATCTTTCACTCCAGCCCTGGTATTACCTCCTTCGAAAGTGAGGTAACGTGGTGTTGAGCGAATGTTTGGAATGTGTTTGTGAGTATCTTCTATTTTGTGTGACATAAGTGAGCAATGGCGGTGGCTAATTAGGATGATACAATACAGAGTTATACGCTAGGATTTTTTTTCTTATGACAGTTTGGGTGGCAAGAAACAGATAGCTGCTGTTATAGGGTGGTAACATAAAACGCTGTATACTGTCTTGAGTCTGTAGAGGTAGGGGCGTATTGAATTCAGTTTGCTGACAAGGATGTGAACAGGATGTCGTATTTAATTGAGAGATAATTAAGACAGCAATGGTGGACAGACATTTGTGGGCGACAGCTTTGACATCGTTTGCTCGTCATAAGCGCGATGTGTGTTTCCATGGTGTTAATGCTATTAGATGGGGAATTAGCAAGGCCAATAGTCTAATTGTACATTCCTGACAGCAGAGTAGCCACATTCAGTAGCTAATCAGAAGGGGCTTGTGTCAGATTTGTCAACGTAATTACGATTCAATGGAATAGGATGTGAGGTTTCTTGTTCACTTGACCGATTGGAAACAACTGGAAATGAGGGTTTTTAAAGAGCAAACGGTACAAAATTCGCCGAATGTATTTTTTATAGTAAAATTTAGCGGGCTGACATATTTTACTTAAGTTGTGTAAAATTTAAAACGCGCTTATGGGTTGTCAAATCTTTCAAAGTAGCATCGAATAAATACTTCGATGCCTGGATTACAAGAGGTGAACTCCCGGTAAACTTCCATTTAGTTGAACATTTACAATAGATCTTGTATGTTGCAATATAGGTCGATACCAGAAAAAAAAGGGAAAATATTGATCATCAGTGGGCGGCACATAGACAGCCATTTATCAAAATCGAAAGAGTTAACGACGGATCTACTTGACTTATGGGTAAAATCCAAATGCTTCCTTATTATTCCACCTGCTTCGAAGAGGTAGGTGCTCCATTCGAAACTATTCTAGAAGTTGACGATCTGTACTGTAGGAGTATACTTTTTAGGTACTGCAGTTCCTCGTAGCACAAACTGTCAAGTAGTTTTATAAAATTTCTACTGATAGCTTGGCAGTGGCACATTAAGTGTAAGATGTCTTCCTTCAGTTCTGGGTTGTCGCATTATCTGCATTGTTGGTTTAACATTTTTGTGTCGCTATTCCGCTGCGCTTCCAGATGGGAAGCAGACCTAAATGGGTAATTGCGCTAAAAATCGCGATATACACTCAGAGAAAAAAGCACGTAAAATCATTAAAAACAACTTTAAATCAAAGTAAAATCAATATGATTTGGCTCTAAAGTTGAAAATCGTCAAATCAAAGTCATGCCAATTTAAATAAAGCAGCATATCTAAAATTCTACATACTTTAAATTTAATTCAAGTCAACTTTGAAATAAAGTGGTAACAAAATGAATTTCAAAATGTTTTTCATAACCTTTTCATATTCCAACGTTACTTTAAACGAACTTGATGTTTAAAGAAAACAGGTATCAGCATTATTTCAACTGACATCACAGTTTAAATTAAATTCTAACCAACGTTGAAGTAAAGTGGTAAATAATATGTTCAAACATTGTAAGAATTAGTTTTTAAACGTATCAGCCTTTAGTTTGAATATTGTAAGCATTTAAATCAAATATAAGTTCACATTAAATGGATGTAGAAGACATTTAGAATCAAATATCTTGTATATTTGAACGAAAGTACAAATACTGATACATTTAATTACGTTTTCAACGTCGAATGAATTGAATTTCAGTATTAACTTTAATTAGAAGGCATTTGGAACTAAACACGTTTTGTATTGAAATTAAAGTAATAATATAATACATTTAGTTTAGTTTCGCTAATTATTTGTAATATATCCCGAATTAAAAGTAATTTGGATTGTCCTTTAATTTAAGAGGAATTGCGCCATTAAAGAAATGTGAAAACACGATCCATATTGATTTGAAATAAGTGCCTTAAAACAATTTTGTACTAAATAAAATGTGTTTTATATGCGATGATGTTTCTATATATTACCACAATTAGTTTCTTTATTTTTATTTCGATCGATACCTGTAATGAAAATTAAAAAAATAAAAAAGACACAAAAACAACTTTTTTTTTTTGAAACATGTAATGACTTTTTTTTTATTATTTGAGTTTTAAAAAAGTTACAAATATTTATTTCGTACAAAAGTTTTACCATTATTTATTTGATATAACTATATAAGTGAAGCGGAGGGCTTGTAAAGAACGTAATATTTTTAAAAAGTAGAAATTTTTTCTCCAACTTCATATGCTTGAAAATGTTTGTTAAACAATTTAATTTTTATCAAATCAATTAATTTGAATAATTTTAATGAAGAATCAGCAACAGCTAAGTAATAATTTTTTTTTGTAAATAATACCCTCATAAGTCACGCAATCCGAAGCTCTGATATTTGCTAAATTTATGCCAAGGGAAATTAGTTCGGGATACTAATAATAATAAAATATTGTAAACAGCGCGTCATATTACAAACTTATATTACTTAAATAACTACTTAAAACTTAACCGAATCATACTTACAATTTTACTACTTGATTTGAAGCTTGAAGTTGGTGTTTCTGTTCCGGAATAGAAGGTTTGATTTTGCCAATTTGCAACCTTTGAATTTATAGATATTGTATCGTCATCGATTCCAAGCTAAAATGATTGTTTAACATAAAATAATGATTTCTATACAAAGAAAAGGTTTCACTCACCTGTATCTTTCTCCACATAAAAAGTTTTTCGCGGAATTCAGCGCGCAATCCAATGTCGCTTAAAATTTCGTTAATGTCTTCCTTTGACAAATACTTCAGGGACCGAAATGTTGTATTTTTTCTAAATTGAACACCAAAGCAAAATAAGTACATCCTAATAGACTAGTAATTTACTTACCTTTAACAATTGCAGATAAATTTCAGTAAATTAATGGCGTCCGTCGTCATCATCATCCCTTGAAAAAAGTACGCTTAAAATCTGTCCAATTTCATCAACAAATTGCATATCGTTGCTTAATATGTTATTTATGCTCATCATGTCTTCCGAATTCGACACAATATGTTGGCATTTATTATAAAGGAACTCACTATAAGTATTTACACTGCACACACGTCTTCTTGAATCCTACACGCAAATGGTAGAAGTACAAATACGAACATATTATTGCAATTGCAAACCCGATACAAGACAGAAGGCAGATGTTCTTTTTTGTAGTTAACTTATAACCAAATCAAGTTTGAACTTAATGAGTTGGCACTTTGTTGTTATGGGTTTTCAGTTTGAATTATAGTGAATTTTCACGTTTCCACTTTGATTTAAAGTCTTTTGTCTTTTTCATCGAAGTACGAGTTAAAATCAAAGTGAAAAAGTAATTGAATCATTATGGAAGTTTTTTTTTTATGAAGTTCACCTTAGAAAGATTTATTGTTGCCACTTTTTGTGGTTTTAAAACTAAGAAAAAAAACGAGGCTGACCAGCATGTGTTCGTTTGTATGAAAAATAACGGATCGAATTATGATTGAGATCGTTAGATATTTGAACTGAATGCGTTTTCACTTTGATAAAGATACAAATATCGAAATGGCCGAGAGCATGATTGCATTAACAATCCAACGGAGGGTAGATATTCTAAAGGAGCGCGTCGAAGGCTTAATTGAAATCCGTTTTTACTTTGATTTCATCTGTTTCAACTTTGATTTCAAATGAAGTATCTACCTTAATTCAAAATGATCTCATAAGTTCAATTGAAAACGCTTGCCACTTTGATATAAAAGAGTATTTAGTGTTTTCATGATTTGAATCAACAAGATTGTTAGTTTGATTTTAAATGATTCACTTTTGAAACATAGATCAAAAATATTAGCTTTATAGTAAAATGGTTTCGTATTTAAAAGTAAGTTGTTTTTAGTCCATTTGATTTTTTTGATTTGATTTTACATTTTCAAGGCATCGATTCAAATAACTTTCGCATTAATATGACTGCTTTAGCCATTTTTCTACTTAAATCAAAGTGATTTTAGTTAAATTCCAATACGTTTTATCAAAAATGAAACAACTTAGATATTAATGCGATTCTATTTAAATTTACGATGTTGTTTTTCTCTGGGTGTATTTGCATACTAAGCTATATATAGATATAAGATCCGACTGATCCTACTTACTGCGAGAAATCGAGTCTATATCTGCATGTTCTTGTATTTGTCTCACTATCATGCTGAAAACAACGGTACAATGGCTTGGTTTTTGGGCACTACCGTAGCCATGGGAACCTGTCCCACTGCGGCTATAGAAGCCTTGATAGGACTAACGCCCCTCAATATCTATATAAAAAAGTGGCAATTCGCAGCTCAGCAAGTTTGACAGAAGCGGAAGAGTTAAACTTTATTAATATCTAATTCAGAACGAAATGAACTTCCAGAACTTGTCACGATCTGTGCGGTTACAGACCGCTTACCAAAGCACTATGCTTCAACAAAAGATTCTCAACGGAGATCACAACCAGAGAAGCATGGGTTAGCAATAACCCACCAAACTGCCAATACGGCCTAAATTGGTATACGGATGGTTTTAAAATGGACTCAGGGGTTGGAGCTAGTATCCATGGACCAAATCGGAATGTCTCAATACCTATGGGAAAAAAACCCAGTGTATTTCAAGCAAAGCTCCATGCGCAAACCTAATACACAATTCAGGTATTAAAGGCCCCAACATCACAGTCAAGCAGCTGTAAAAGCCCTTAGCTCACACATTATTGACTCCAAATCAGTAATACACTGCTTCGATTCCCTCCAAACACTTAGTTCCAGGAACAAAACCAGATTATGGTGGGTCCCCGGACATAAGGGGATTGAAGGTAACGAAAAAGCTGATGAACTAGCCAGAAAAGGTTCGGAAACCCCTTTCATTGGACCCGAACCCTTCTGTGCAATTCCCAAATCAGCCATAAACCTGGTTATAAAAAGCTGGGAACAAACCAAATGTAATTCATAATGGGAGAACATCTCCGGCCTAAGACAGGTCAAAAGACCTATTAAGCCGTTCAAAGCAGATGCCATCAAGATACTAAATCTTCGCAGGCACGATATCAAAAACGGTATGCGAATGGTATGCGAATCTGCGATATCACCTAAATAAAATGCATCTAATCGGCTCACTGGAGTGCAGAATATGTCTAGAAGAAGAAGAAACAGCCGAACACATCATATTATGTGAATGCCCGGCCCTTTACGGTATAAGAAGGAAATCTTTCTTCAGGGAAATATTAAGTACCGAAGAACTAAGGAAATCCTCTGCTGAACGCATTATCAGCTACATTAGGAAAGTAGAAGCGCTACTAACCTTAACAGACATCTGACTGCAAGCAAAATATATATATTAGGTCGACGTGCATATTCTTGCTTCAGCAAGACGGAATTTAAGAAAAAAATCATGATGAAAAAGTCTTTAATTCAAGTTTATTGGGGAGGCCTTTTCCACTGCTAGCTTATCCATAACGTATTACTTTCTTGGGTTACCAGCAAACGATAGCTTCCCCATGCATATGGTTGCCGACGGAAACAACTAAAATTACCATTAGCGATACCATGATCTCGACATTTTCCAATGCCGAGGTCACATCCACTACCATACCCACAATGGATTGCTTCTTCGGGTTACCACTTGACGTTAGCCCGGCTGTTAACTAGTCACTGGAAGGATCAGACAGAGTTTGACAATCCACAGCAGAGGTTAACTCTCAAATCTACCGGCAATTTGTGCGACACCAATCGTACGAAAGTTTCACGAAAGTATCTGCACATTCAGCGAAGAACCTGAGTCGATATAGCCATGTCTGTCCTTCCTTTCGCGGTTTTTGAGGTTAAAGTCGACTTCTACTTGTGCGCGCCACTTAAGGCCAGGTCTTCCTCTACTACGCCGATGTCTGGCTGGAAATCGAAGACTGCGAGCCGTTGTATTGTTGTCCCTAGCCATTGTCGGTCCTAGCCATCTTAAACGTCCAATGCGGAGTTTCTTTTACTAGGTTCATGTTGCTGTACAGGTCGTATATAGTTCTTGGTTGAATCTTCGTTTCCACAGCCCGTCAACGCAAACGGGACCGAAGAATTTTTCTTAAATCGAGCAAGGATTTCTTCGGTTTTAATACGTTCCATGCTTTAGCGCTTCAGGATCTCCTTAGGAGTTAGAGTGAGGGCTTTACTACTAAATTGCCTTCTTAGTCCTCCGAAGAAACAGCAATTGGCAAGAGCATTCGTTTAATTTCTGACGAGATGTTGTTGTCAGAGTTAATAGCGAAGCCGAGGTAGATAAAGTCCCGTACTACCTCAAAGTTACATCTGTCAATGGTGACGTTTTGTACAATTCGTCGATGTTGTGTGTTGAATTCTCCATCGTCATCATTCAACGACGAACAAGTTTGGGCGGTACACCAAAACTTGATATAGCTCTGTATAGTTCGTCTCTACAAATGCTGTCGTATGCGGCTTTGAAATCGATGAGTAGGTTGTGGGTATCGATTCGGACTTCTTTGTTTTTTTTTTGTCCAGGATCTGCTTAAGTGTGAAAATTTGATCAGTTGTGGACTTTCCTGGCCTAAAACCACACTGATAATCAGCCCTTATCAGTGTGGTTGTAGGCCTTGTTGGTAAACGGTAGATAGGATCTTGTAGGCAATATTGAAGAGACTTACGCCTCTGTAGATGGCGCAGTTCAGAGGATCTCCTTATTTATGGATTATCAAACGATGCTGAGGTTCCATTCTTTAGGCATACTTTCATCCGACCAGATTTGGCTTATGAGTTGCTTACTTACCAAGTCATCTTCGCCGGCTTTTTAAAGAACGGCGGGAAGGTCGTCATTTCCGTCAGCCTTGTTAAGCATAAGTTATGATATTGCTATCTTCATTTTGGATAGATAGGACATTTGCTGGTTGAAAATGTCCGCTGTCTTGCAAATATTCAATGGTTCGTTATGCCTAACAGCGGAATGTTGTTCGTCATCGCCGCATTGACTGTGTCTCACTTATGATATTTCCTTGTTCATATCGACTGGATTCTATTCTAACCTTGTATCCTTGGCTTTGATTATTTAAACATTGCGAACATCGTTCTTGAAGTGGAACTCCTCTATATCCTCGATCGCGCCCTTTTCTTGCTCTTATTTCTTCTTTCTTGAAAGCCGGTGTTCTTCCCTTCTTCTCTGCCTAAAGAGCTCAATAGCAGCTCCAGCTCTCGTCTTCATTTTAAGCTTAGGCCTCCTTCTCGGCTGCGGGCATCTGTCGGCAATCCTTATCAAATCCGGGTTTTTTTGATGGAAGGCGCGAAAAACCTATGACTTCAGTTGCGGCTTATCTAATGGCTTGTTGGCATCGTTACCTTTGTTCTTCGACATTCGATGCTGATGGTATGGAGATCTGGAGACCGCCATGTCCCCTTTTGGATGTCGAGGAAAGGAAATCATGTGCTGGCTATAGTGACATTTCGTTCCGTAGCGAGGTCAATTAGCCTAAGTCCGTTGCCGGACGTGTTGTTGTTTAGGTTGTGTTTTCCGATAATACTGCTAAAGATGTCTTCTCTTATGGGCGAATTTGGCCTTGATACCAAGTATGGCACTTATTATAACAAATCCGCATGCGAATAGTCGCTGTTTCTGCTCACTATAACACGGTCTGTAGTAGATGTCACAGTTTTTTATCCTCTTTTTGGCCGGTCCATCGCATCGTATTTTCTGGATGGTAGTAATGTCTGCTCTGTAGCAGACGATGTACGATTACATATGTCAGAGCAGTTCGAGTATGTTTTTCAGTTCGTCCAGCATAGCTGGGACTGTATACTTGGCTAGGGAAATCGTTCGCTTCCGTTTGGGATTCCGGGACCATACCCCTAGCTAATTTTGGTCCACGAATGGTATTTAATATCCCAAAAACCCTGCTGATATTTGCACCTTCTTTCAAAGGCTTTTAATGTTTTCCAAAAAAAAAATTAAGACTCAATTCCATAGGCTTGGGTTTTCAATACTAACATCAAACGATTTAAGTCGACCATTACTAAACAAAATATTTTTTTTCTTTCTAGGTAAGGCGTATACATATACAGAAGGCGTATATTTTATGAACAGGTTTCCACATTTGAATTAAAGGTTAGTTACCCACTAGTATGCATTTCACATTTTTGCCCGTCATTTGCCGACATCTTTTCACGCCATCAAGACTTCTTGTCACGCGGTTCAACTATGAACTCATGCCAAATAGTAGTTTTGCTACTTGGCGATGAATGACGTCATTTCATCTACAAATATCCATTATCGTCAAATAGTTTATTTGCAATCCGATTATAGAAGTCTTTAGTGGTACATTTCTTACAGAATTGTTTGACAACTTAGTAAAAACCCGTGCGCTGATCTATGATCTAACCTATCACCATTTCAAGGCTCATAAACCAACAGTCAAACGCGGCAGATAATAACCTTTTGTAAGCTAGGACAATTCTATTGATTCCTATCTAGATGGTCTAAGTAATTGAGGATCATGTCGCTTATGTGGGGCGCACGACATATACCGACAGTGTGGACAACTGAAGACAGTTAGTAACGGACTTTAATAACTGGTTTCACCACGATCTGTGACGCCTTAAAATTACTTAAGAGCCTAGAAGTGTTGTGTCCTCAAGGTCTCTGTAGATCTCGTTTGAAATCATATTTAGTTTCCTGGTAACTTAGCATACTGTCGCCAATAATTCCTTAAACCATCGTTAGGGATTTCCTACTTCTTTGTCGGATTTTGATGGTCTGGTCAAAGAGTATACAGCTACATAGAGTGCGTTTCTCATACAATGAAAATTTACTATGTGGGGTACTGATGTTGATACCCCAGTGTTTAAAATTCATGCCAGCATCAAGCAACACCATACCCGATGCATGCGAACGACGAAAATTCCCCTTCACTCTTACCGCCCGCCTCTGAAACGGCTACAACATTTTAAGCTGTGATGCGTACTCTATGTAGTTCTAAACCTCTTTTCTATAATACAGGTCTAGAGCTCGCTTCAATTTTGTATCCTGGAAATCAGCGTAAGTTGACATTATGCTTTGGGCCAAGAACCAGGTGAAGTATTTCGTGAAACCAACATGCTATGATTTGAAAGTGAAATTACTATCTGTCAACGTAAATGGTTACTTTACAGTGTGACTTCGCTTTAATTCGGCTTCATGGGCGATTTATGTCACCGCTAAAACTTCCGTCTGCAAAACAAAGGTGTAGTCCCTCCAAAGATTAAAAGTTTGTTCATATTTTGCAGTGCCACCCATATAAACACCCAGAAATCATATAGTAGAAAGTTTCCAGTCCTGCTGTTGGGTTGGTCCTTTTGCAACTTAACATATAATAGTCAGTATTTGTATTACCACTAACGTGAGCTATAGGATAATTGCGAGCTATCCGATTGCATGAATAGAAGACAGTTCTAGTTTTCTTTGCTCTGTAATCTTACATTAAGACTCAGGTTTAGCATTATATCTAGCTGTCGCTATCCACCCTAAGATTGAATTCAAAGCAAACCCGACTTTGCTCTCGACCGTCTACTCAAGTTCTTTCGAGTGGATTCCTTCCAAATCCCATTCATGCAACCCAAAACCCCCTCACCTCACCTTACCACATGTAATCACTATCTCTTCACTGGCAAACAAATAATTGGGACTAATCGCTTGTCGCTCGGGCAACAGTCGGCAAATCCACACTCTGCAGGCGTTCTCCCATCTTCGCACGTTAATCCGATTGTGAAATGACACTTTAATTGAAACATCCGTTTCCGCTCTGTTGGCATCAGATAACCAAGAACTGGTGCGCAAATATTATGATTATCCTTTCGTCCTTAACGCGCGGC
This sequence comes from Rhingia campestris, assembly GCA_932526625.1. Classification (NCBI taxonomy): domain Eukaryota; kingdom Metazoa; phylum Arthropoda; class Insecta; order Diptera; family Syrphidae; genus Rhingia; species Rhingia campestris. The sequence continues at coordinate 99,520,248 of OW052182.1, forward strand.
GTGGCACAACGCAGCGGTGACATTACCGACAATTCACAGCCTGAATGCAACCCTAATTATAATCATCACGTAATTTTCGGTTTCGGTCATACTGCGCTCATCTCACTCCAGGCTTATGTTTTCCACTTTAATTAACCCATCGTGCTGTGTGTGAGTCCTTTGAACTATACACCATCGGCATACACGTTAATCTCGGATTTTATTTTCACTCTCCTCTCGAACTGGTAATTGAGTCCTCATAAAAATTAAGGATTACACTACACATGATGCTGTTGTATGTAGCATTCTACGGCCGAATATCGAACTCAAGCAGATATAACCTTCCATTCGCATATGGTTTATTGAATTTCATTATGAGTCGGATATCCTTATGCTGATGGCATTGAGAGTGGTGAGAGGACACCTTTATCTGTACTTTTGTGTGTGTGTAATGGATGTGGTAATTCCCATTGGACCGAAACCTTATAAATTCTAAAAGCGACATTCAACAGACGGAGGGTTATTTCACCCCCGCAGATATACTTGGGAAAAGGATACTCTCAGGAGACTTTCTAAATTTACATACATATAGGATGAACGTGAGTCTCTGATTGAAATACATGGTGAGTGTGAAGAGAGCTATGATTACATTGTTGAGTCTATTTTCAGCTGTCAACCATAATGTGACATTTATGAGAAACAGAATTAATCATGGTTTCAGATCTGTAGACATTGATAGCGGTTTGTAATTAGAAATTGAATCAAACTAATACCAATGAGAAAATGAATTTCATTTCCAAGTCCTATTGACATAAAGAACGTTTTTATGTGTGTAGATCTAAGAAGACAAAGTCTACAACCTTTTTATGTGTCATCAAGATTTCCGCTTGCTACTACCCAAGTCCCATCTAAATGTCCATGATTCGCTTCGGTCCACCACATATCGCATAAAAAATCCAATTTCGTATTTTCTATTCCATTAAACAAAACACCCCCGAGCATCAAACGGACCAAAAAGGGGCCATCCTCCCATATGGCCATACGTGGCTATAATTTAAAAGTAAAGCTCTCTCAGTCTCCATCGCCCGTGATATCCTTTTTTTTTTTTAATGGCCCATACTTTCAAAAATCCACTCGAAATTGGGGGCGAGTGAAGCTCTGTGGATCATAATTTCCAAAAAAAAAAAAAAAACAGTAACAGGGATGTACGACTGGATAAAGAAGGAAAGACATTTAGGCATTCAAAGGCGTGGGCTCCCATAAAATGCACAATGGCACAGAAGTATTTTCAAGAGCTTCTAAGTTTCGCAGAAGTTTTCTCATAAAATAAAGAACGAATCACAACATAAATTTCAATTTAATCCAAGACCGAAAAAAATTGTCCCCGGGATAACAGGCTTATGAGGGATTAAGTATAATTAAGTCGGAATATAAGGTGTATTGTGAGTGCGTTACGTGAAATAGTGCCCACTACAAAAGGACGTACATATATTTTGTGTTGTAGAAAAGTGTTTTCATTGGGTTTACTTTACTTATAACGTATCACTCTCATGAATGTCCTGATAAATTAAATTGGTGAGTAATCGATACTCACCATCCTTAAGTCAATTCAATCAATTAAAGATTGGCAATGCTGGGTCGAAAATATCCCCAATTAACATTCAATTTCAAAAAATGATTTAGAGAAGGGCATTTTGATTTCATCGAGATTGTTTTTGAGAAGTGTTTGCAACTAATTACATATGCCGACTACACCGATATCGCTCCTATTTTTGCGAGGCAAACTAAATCGATTTGAAGGATTCACCAGCAGACGTATTTATCAGAAAATTTATCCTTCAGAGATTGCTGCGAAAATTCCAATGCGAGCGATCCGTCAAACAAAGATCACTCACCCGAAGATTTGCAACTTCTCGTAGGTAAACTACGAGAGGCTGAGCTAGCTCACCGTGCGGGGTGGGTTCAAACTTGGAGCGCTTTGACTTCCAAGTGAACAATGAAATTTGGACGCCACGTAATTTTCGGAAAAATTACGAAACCTGAAAAAAATATAACAAACTGAACCCGACGAATCTGAAAGAAAATAAAATGAAAAGCGAAACCGATGGAGTGAAATAAAACCAGAATGGTTTACCCACGTTGCAAAATGGGGGTGGTGCGCCCAATTAAATTTTATTGCGACGGTTTTTTTTTCTCTTGATACCAAAGTATCAAAATAGCGGACCACGAAGATGGCCCCCGAACGAATCTTATCCCGAAATTTTATAAAATGTTCAAAAAAAGGTCGCGTGTCCCGTCTTTTCTCGGGAATTTTCCGGCCGCGGAACAACCAACGAATTGCACTATTTTGCACTACTCGATTTTACAAAAAAAAACTCTACTTATCTTTTCTGTTCCTATTTTCCCTCCTTTCTCCGCTCTCCTGTTCTTTCTGCTTTTTTTTTTTTTGTCCTTCTTCCTAACTCCCTTCCTGGTGTTGTTCTCCTCTTCGCTCCTTTTTTTCCAAAAAAAATTAAATGAATTTCCTCCACAAGGAAATTTCCAAAAAAACTCAAATCGAACTTTTTCCACGAAAATTCGCTTACTAAAAAAACGCACGTCTAATACTTTTGAAAGATATCCAAGAAGTGGATTCTCTTTTTTTTTAACGATCCCGTTGTCCAGAATCGATCCCGTTTATCCATTCACACACATACATTCACACTTAGTACTCTCCACTCGTAAGCCCACTGCGACTTCTCACACTTTCTGCCCTTTGGCTGGAAAGTGCGTTCGCGCTTACTAGTTTTGAGATACCCGCGTTCATACGTGACTGGACTTACTGCGCATTTTAACGCATCGACGTCAGGTATTTCCCCAACGCGTGCTATTGCTGCCAGACACCTCACACTTGCTCTTTCCAATTGGATACACCAATTGGATTTTAACATTCACACCGGTTTTCCATAGGAAAATCCCGGTATCAATCCTGGACAACTATTTTCTGTCAATCAAACATTTGCCCCGGATGCCTATGTCTGATTGACCGCGACCAATACGAAACCCGAACTACCCGAACTATGGTGGAGAAGATTGAATACCAGAAGGAAGGAAGGAGGGCACCGCGCTTCCTCAGAAGCAGTGAGCTTTGAGGAAGGAGGGAAAGATGAACTGTCAAAAAAAACAACATTTTCGCGAACTATGTTGGTGGTTCCGCGTGCAGGTTTTGGGGCCAGGGATTTCCCTTCGGGTGCCATCTTCACATTATTTTTTTTTTGTTTGTTTGGCTCTAGGCCTTTGGTTTCGGTGTCGCTGGTGTTTGGACACCTTCCGCTGTCATCTTCGACAGACGATTGCCATTTTGACAGCTGTCGGATATACTGTCCCATGTCTTTGGTGTCCGTGGTGTCGTTTTGTGTTTTGTGTTTTCGTGGAGGTGTTTTCACATGGCCGTCCGCCTAAACACCTCTGTTGCTCCTCCGTTGCTCCAGCGTTGGGGGAAAGAGATCGTCTTCTCTTAGCCATCGAACCCAACTTTTCGTGTTGCGACTTTGTTGGAGGGGTGTCTTTTGGGCCGTCCGCCCCACGCCTCTGCTGCTCCTCCGTTGCTCCCTCGTTGGGTGAAATAGGAGAACGTCTACTCCATGCCATCGTACTTTTCTGCGTTTGCGCCAATAATGCGGTGGCGCAAACGATTCGTTGGGGGTGTAGGCTCCAGGGATCGTCCTCCCCCACCCGTTATCATCGTGTTGGGGTCGACGAGGGATCGTCCTCCCTCACCAATCGAACTTTTCGGACCGCTCCTGTCCGATGCTGCCCGTCGCGAGTCTCCCACGTCCTTTGGGCTTCGACGACGGCGTTTTACAGTGGACTCCTGTCGCACTTTTGTGGCGTTGCTCTGTCGTGAGTCTCCCTAATCTCCCTAGGGCTGCACCGAACAGAGTTGGGCAAACGTCTTTTGAGTGGACTCCTCTGTCGCACTCGTTATACCTGTTTTGGGTTGCCTTAGCGGATCTGAAGGTCGTGGACCAGTGGCTGATGGAACCATGGCTGCCCGCCACTTCCTTCAAATGCCGGCTTTGTGCCCACAACGAAAAGAGGGAACGAAGGGATTTTAAGGGATAAGAGAGTGAGCCTTGTTGCGGTAATTTTTACCGTAACAAGATGAACCAGACAAACTGGCCAATATATTCCTAAAATCACGGGAAGACGATAGAGAATGTATCATCTATCTATGAATCGTTTAGCTAAGTGACACATCTTTCATAGAAAACTAAGACTGCCAATGGGCAGTACCCATTGCCCTTTCATATCGAAAAAGGGCTGTGGTCTTGGTAGGATATCAGCTAAAAAACAGCTGCGTCTTTTTTACCAACTTAAGCATAGTCCAACCTTAGCGCAATGGTACTCTACTGAAAATTCTGGAGACAACGAACAAGACAGGGGCAAAAACTTGTTTGAAATTATAACATAAAGGAACATTTTAAAAATCCAAAATTGGCCTATACATGTGCAGGAAAACTCTACTGTACGTCCTAAGTGGGACGTTCAGCAAAAAAGCATTGGATCTGTCTCCTTATCACAGAATTTATATCCGCAGATGTTCGCTGGAGCTTAGAGAAATCATCCCTATTTCGTTGCATATCAACGATCAACAAGACACGCAGTTTTTACTCACTAACTAACAATGACACGAACAACGCATTACCAAAATTCCTTTCGTTACAGAACAAACAAACAATGGAACAAACTTCCAGAAGACGTATTTCCAACGATATACAAACTACAACAGTTCAAGGGCAGAATCAATAAACATCTGTAGGCATCTTTTTAGGGCGCACCTGGGAAAAGTTTATAACAAATACAACGATTGTTAGATCGATACTAACCTTAAAATAACGGCATGGTGGTCTGCACTAAAGAAAAGACTACCATTGCATAATTGCATAACAACATCTCCTACGGCTACACTCCAAACTATCTACCGATAGGGATCTACAATAGCGACCAACACTGCCCTGAGATAAAGGGACACTCTGCAATGGAAAGAGCATAGGTGTGTGACAAAATCCTTACCTGAGGTGTTTGGTAACAAACATTTGTTTTCCTCTTTAAGTGAAACAATTATTGTCACTTAGGAAAAGCTTCTAAAAAGATTTTATTGTTGACCACCATATTTATATATACGTAGGTGGCGCTATAGTCAGCTGAGCTTTAATTAACATGTCTCTCAACATGCACTTAAAATACTTACTTACTTAAGTGACGATAAAGTCCGGGATGAACCTGGGCCTACACCAACATGCCTCTCCAATTAGCCCGGTCTTTAGCTAACTGCCTCCAGTTGCGCACTCCAAGTTGGTTGAGGTCGGTTTCTACTTGTGCGTGCCACTTAAGGCGAGGTCTTCCTCTACTGCGTCCGACGTCTGGCTGGGAATCTAAGACTGTGAGCCGGATTATTAGCGTCCAATCGTTCTACATGTCCTAGCCATTTTAAAAGTCCATTGCGGAGTTTTTTGACCAGGGGTTCGTCGTTGTACAGCTAGTATAGTTCGTGGTGAATCTTCGTCTCCATAGCCCGTCAACGCAAACGGGACCGAAGATTTTTCGAAGAATTTTCCCTCGAATCGACCAAGGATTTTTTCATCCGCTTTTGATACGGTTCATGCTTCAGGGCCGTAGAGCAGTATTGGGATGATCAGGGTCTTATATAGGATCTCCTTAGTAGTTCGAGTGAGGGCAATACTACTAAATTGCCGAGGTAGACAAAGTCCCGTACTACCTCAAAGTTATATCTGTCAATGGTGACGTTCTTTCCAATTCGTCGATGTTGTGTGTCCTTTCGTGGTGACATCATACACTTAGTCTCACCCTCATATACTGCTAAACCCATTTTTGCCGCTTCCTTCTGTATACTAGCAAACGTGGTTATGACATCACGTTGAGCCCTACCAATGATGTCAATATCGTCGGCGTATGCTAGTAGTTGCACCAATTTTTGGAAATTGTGCCAGTGGTGTTGGCTTGGGAGTTTTGCACAATCCTCTCAAGTATTAAATTAAAGAAATCACATCACAGCCCATCGCCTTGCCTAAATCTTTTTTGGTATCGAATAGAATTCTCGCTGCTCCATCAGGTCGCTGCCGTTGCCAATATTAAATGGTTCGTTCTGCCTGACAGCGGAATGTTGGTCGTCATCGCCGTTTAACAGTCTGCAGAAGTGGTTCTTCCATAACCTCAGCATCGACTGTGTCTCAACTACAATATTTCCTTGTTCATCTCGACAGGATTCTGTTCGAGCCTTGTATCCTTGGCTTTGACGTTTTACACTTTGGTAAAACTTGCGAACATCGTTCCTGGAGTGGCACATCCCTAAATCTTCGATCGCGCGCTTTTCTTGCTCTTTTTTCTTCTTTCTGAAAAGCCGGTGTTCTTCACTTCTTCTTTGCCTATAGAGCTCAATGGCAGCTCTCGTCTTCACCTGCAGCTTAGCCTTGTAGACCTCGTTCTTGGCTGCGAGCATCTGTTGGCATTCCTCATCAAACCAGGGGTTTCTTGCTGGTGGCCGCGAGAAACCTAGCACATCAGTTGCGGCTGATCTAATGGCTTGTTGGCATGGTCGCTTTTGTTCTTCGACATAAGATGCTGGTGGAATGGTGTGAATCGAGAGGTTACCCTTAACCTCAAGGTCAAGGGGGATACGCGTTACGCGAAGGTCTTGGCGGTCTCTTGCGATTGCATTCTTTCGACATTAAATTTGTTTCACAGTATTTCTGGTTTGTTGTGGCGTGGTGGATATCCGCATTCTTACCCTTTCTGCAACGAGGTAGTGGTCCGAGTCGATGTTAGCCCCCCGAATGTTTAGACATCCATAATACTGCATGCGTGCCTCTTGTCTATCGCAATGTGATCAATTTGGTTGACTTATGTTGGCGAATTTGGCCTTGATGCGTATTGACTTCTTGCCGAAGTCTGGTATTTATAACAAATCCACGTCCGTATAGTCGCTGTTTCTGCTCACTATAACACGGTCCGTAGTAGATGTCACAGGTGCTGAAATTATGAAAGAACTATAGTGTGCACCATGTTTTAAGTCGGTATGTGAATATTGAATAACTTTCATTTAATTCGGTCCTTTACAACTACTACTTTTTCAGCACAACGTCAATCTATGTAAAACGTGGCCTTTTTCCTCCGCTTTCCATCACTTGGTGGCACGAATGTTTGCCTTGAGCTAATCAATGGTCTTACAATTGCTTTGCTTTTTAAATGACCCCACTAAAATAAGTCGATGGGGTCAACTAGATGGCCAGTCAATGTCGCCATTTTTTGACAGATCACGTCCAAGGAATTTTCGATGCAGAAACTACATTGTTTGATTTGCTGTGTGGTATGGCGGCACCCTTTTGTTTAAACGGTAACCAAACCTTTTACACACATCTATCGATATATATTCCAATCGACTGTGACGGCTTCTCTGAAGAAAAAAGGGCCCAATGATGGTTTCGCCACAAACTCTGCCCAAAAGTATCTTTTCGTCTAAAAAAAACTCTGCAAGGTGGTTCCAATGACGTTGAATTAGTTTTGCTTCGCCAACTTTTCAGAAAAACGTTGTTTTAGGCCAAACGGTAGAGAATTTTGAAAAAGTGTCTGGATAACATATTTAGACAATTTCAATATCTGTATTTTGTCCATAATTTCTGCCACACCCACTTTTCGATCAAATTTTAAAGAAAAAAATAAAAAAAAATCGGAAAGCACTAGTATTGTTAATATGAGCATTTCGTCTATAGGTCATTTTAACACACGCCCATTTTTTGGAGGGGTTTACTTATAAAAACGATTTGCGTACCCATTTCAATGGGATATGCAATTGAAAAACGTTGTTTTTTTTTTTCAAACCATTAAAGATTTAGATAAACTGTCAACAAGATGTGGTGACAATGTCATAATATTCTATATTTATCTTTATGCGAAATTTTCAATCCTAGTCCAATTTATTATTTCCGACATTTTAAATTTCGAATTTTAGGTACAAATTTATAAAATCTTCAATGTCTGAAGAAAGGAAATCTCAAATCTATGATCGCACATTAAATGTTCGGATACTGCATTCTCCAAAGAATTCCTCAAATTGTAAATTCTCAGGACTGAACATATTTTTATAGAGGTGGATATTTTAGTATTTTTTTTTTTGTTTGCATTGAAGCATAAGTCTCCTCAACATCGCCTATAAGATCCTATCTGCCGTAATATGTGAACGCCTGAAACCGTTTACCAACAACCTGATCGGCCCTTATCAGTGTGGTTGTAGGTCAGTAAAGTCCACAACTGATCAATTCTTCACACTTCGGTAGATCCTGAAAAAAAAAAACCCAAGAAGTCCAAATCGATACCCACCACCTATTTATCGATTTTAAAGCCGCATACGACAGCATTTATAGAGACGATACAGAGCCATGTCTAGTTTTGGTATACCGCCCAAACTCGTCCGTTTGTGTAGGATGATGATGGAGAATGCTTGCTGCTCCATCAGGGTTGGAAATGAAAACTCCCGAGCCAACACCAGAAGCACAATTTTCCAAAAACTCGGTGCAAACGCCGACGATATTGACATCATTGGTAGGACTCAACGTGATGTCATAGCCACGTTTGCTAGTATAGCGAAGGAAGCGGCAAAAATGGGTTTAGCAGTAAATGAGGGTAAGATTAAGTATATGCTGTCAACACGAAAGGACACACAACATCGACGAATCGGACAGAACGTCACCATTGGCAGATATAACATTGAGGTAGTACGGGACTTTGTCTACCTCGACTCCGCTATTAACTCTGACAACAACATCTCGTCAGAAATCAAACAAAGAATTTATCTTGCAACCCCTATTTCTTCGGGCTAAGAAGGCAATTTAGTAGTAAACCCCCACTCGAACTACTAAGGAGATCCTATTTAAGACCCTGATCATCCCAGTCCTGCTCTACGGCGCTGAAGCATGGATCGTATCAATAGAAGAAATCCTTGGTCGATTCGAGAGAAAAAATCTTCGGTCCCGTTTGCGTTGACTGACTATGGAGACGAAGATTCAACCAAGAACTGCACGAGCTTTATAACCATATGCCCCAAGTCAAAAAACTCCGCATTTTACGCTTAAGATGGCTAGGGCATGTAGAACGAATGGACACCAATACTCCGGTTCGCAGAGTCTTCGACTCCTAGCCAGACGTCGTACGCAGTGGAGCAAGACCTCGCTTTAAGGACCGTGCTAATTGGAGAGGCATGTTGGTTGAGGTCCAGGTTCATTCCGGACAGTAGCGGAATTGAACTAAGTAAATAAGTATTTTAGTCTTTACTTGGTTGGATCGGTTATTATGTCAGTATGTTTTCTAGTCGTGAAAAAAGTCCAATGAAATTTTGTATTTCCCTCTGTGTAAACGCGCTATAAGTTCAAGTTAACGAGCTAAGCTTTGAAAGGTTCAGTCTCTAAAATTGCTCGACTTGTCAACTCAAAATTCGAATCATAAAGAAGTTCCATTAACATAATCAGGGACTTCCTTCTGCTTTTGTAGAACATTACGTTATTGTTTACGTTGCTGCCTGTTTGTTTGACTGAATTTTAAAACAAAAGGACTTTCATTTCCCATTGTTTGACAAAGAAACCGAATAACGTCGTCATTGAAAGGGGTCCAAGTAAAATATCAAATTTCGATCAAATAATACCAGCAAACATAATTTACTATCCTAGACCGCATTGAACCGTTGAAGAACGGAAAAACAAATACGTGTATCCACATGAGAACTCATAAGGGGAAGGATCAATTGTCGGCTGACATCAGATCAATATTGATCCTCAGGATCGGAACAAAAGTAAACAATACTTGTACTAACGACGGAAATTCATTCTTCTATTTGTTTTCGTTTTTTACGCGGAATGCAACCCTCATCTTCTATTTTAAGGACACGTACAAAAAATGGGAATCTGACACACGTATACACTCAAATAGAGTTTAATCGGCTTAAATTACCGCGTAGAAATTAATCGCCTTTGAATATTCTATTTATCGACAGGGGGAATGTTGAGAGGATTTTCTTGTTTTCTCTCACGCAATGTTAATGCGGAATTAAGGATTTCTTTTGTTGTTGTGTTGCTCGTCAATTGTCCTCTTTCCCTTATGTCGCTCAGATTTTGAAAAGTGATAAGAGAGATTAACTACTTAATGATACTTTGAAGTACTTGGGAAAGTTCACTATATGAATGGGTCAGATATTCATTCCAGATAGTGGGCTTTGGTGGATGTACAAGAAGGGCAAAATTTATTTGCAGAACTCATTACATGGTCCAACTGTACAAATATTTTAAAATGTATTTTTAATTTTAATTAGTGTGGATTGGGTGAAAATCTTCTTAACATGCTTAATGATTCTGAAAACTACTCTTGGTGATTGGTTTGTTGGTAATGGACTTTCGGGCAATCTGAGTTCGTTCTCTTTATAACATAGATCTCATCAAGATAGATACCTTGAAGTCATTTAAAAAAAAAATTAAACCAATGTTAGCTGTTTCGTAATTGGAGAGTTACTCCGACTAGCTGTTAATAAAAGTGCAACGGAGTAGGTTATAAATTAGAATGAGTCTATTTGACAGAATTCATAACATGACGTATTACAATGTTTACATAGTTTTATGAACGTACCTACAGTGATAGTTTTTCATTTTCAACACCTTCCCTGAAGAACTATTCATTTTTTTTAAAAAAAAAATACTTTTTATATTTTATAAAAAAAAGTTAACAATTAAATCTGAATTGAACAAAGTAAATAATTTATTTAAAATATACAAAGTATTAAACATATTATTTTAAACCAAAACCATTTACAAAAGAAATTTGTTTTGCAGCAGGTAAGCCTTTTGTGAGAATATCTGCCAACATATGGTCGTTGGAAGATATTGTAGCTTGACTTCTGAATTCTCTAACTTTTCGCGAATAAATTTTGCCTTGATATCGACATGCTTCGTTCTCGGCGAAGCAATGTGGATAGCACTCTTATTATCGCAGTGAAGTACCATAGTTTTTGGTGCATCTGGAGATAGCTCACTTTCCAGGCGTTTAAGCCAGACAGACTCTTGAATAGCAGCAAAAACTGACATAACCTCAGCTTCGGTTGAAAAAAGCGCAACGGTTCGTTGACGTTTTGCAGCCCATGATGTAGCACCTGATTGGAATGTAAACACATACCCAGTTGTGGATCGTCTGGCATTCATATCGCCAGCCCAGTCTGCGTCACAGTATCCAGCCATATCGCCAGCCCAGTCTGCGTCACAGTATCCAGCCATATCACATTTGTAAATCGTACCCTTCAGGTACCTCATCACACGTTTGACAGCTGACCAGTACGCCTTCCCTGGATTTCTACAAAATCTTCTCATAGATTCACAGCGTAGCAGATGTCGGGGCGTGTGATTTCAGCAGCGAAGAGCAAACAGCCTATTGCCTGCATATATGGCACATCCTTCATTCGTTGTTTTTCATTATCATCTTTGGTACGCATATCAGAAGACAGCTTTTGATTAAGGTCTACCGGTGTGGAGATAGGGTTGCAGTCATCCATGTTAAAGCGTCTCAAAATATCTAAAATATACTGAGATTGATCAATTTTTAAAGACGACTTACTTCGCTTGATCCTTATGCCTAAAACTGAAGTGGCTTCGCCCATATCTTTCATTTTAAAGTTTTTGGACAACTCATCCTTCAAATTATTCACCAGATCAAGTGAATTCGAAAAAATCAGCACGTCATCGACATAAATGGCGACGAATAACATCTGCTCTCCAGAATATCGAAAATATATGCACTGATCGACATCGCTGCGCCTTAAGCCCATTTTTATCAGAACATGATTGAGCTTCTCATTCCACGCTCTACTGGATTGCTTGAGTCCATAAAGAGATTTACGCAGCTTACATACTCGATCGGAACCATCTTCAAAACAGCTTGGCTGAGACATCAAATATCTCCTTTTAACTCACCATCCAAAAAAGCTGTAACAGCATCCGTCTGATGTACAAGAAGATCATGTCTAGCCACTAGTGCCATCAAATTACGGATTGATGAGTACCTCACGACAGGTGCAAAGGTCTCCGTATAGTCGATCCCTTTTTGCTGACAAAAAACTTTCACGACCAACCTTGCCTTCCGTCAAATGGGTTTACCCTCAGTATCAAACTTTGTTTTGAAAACCCATTTGGAACTAATCGCCTTCTTACCAGGCGGCAACTCACTTAAGGTCCAGGTTTCATTTGGAATCAATGAGTCAAACTTTTCTTGCATCGCATTTCTACACAGTTTAGCATCACAACTCGAAAAAACTTCTTTGGGACTTGCAGGATCACTGCGAATTTGATCTGTTGCTATAAGATTGTAGTTTGGTCTTGACATTGACTTAATCCGCTCAGAACGCCGCATCATGTCTTCATCTTCTAAGATAGTAACATCCTCATCCGGAACAAATGTTTGGTCATCAGCATCATCGTATTCCAAAAAATCACTCGCAGTAGTTTCATGATTGAATGAAGCCTCATGGGGTTCAACTTTCAAGCTAGACGTTGGAAATTCTGTTAAAACTTCTTCCCCTGAATTGACAACGGTTTTTTCTTCATCGTCCGAGAGGTCAACTAAGGGTGATTTGGCAATCCATAACAATGTTCCTGTAAAATTAAAATAAATTAATAGGCCTCTAATTTGGTACAAATCGATTGTTTCAAAGAATGACCTTTCATAGAGAATTTTTCAGTGGTTAATGCCATGAACTGCAAGAATGAAGGTTTGAGTTTGATTTTAGTCGTAGTAACACCAAAATGATATTCACTGGCTCTCACGATGATCTGGCTAATCATCCGATTAGATGATTAAATGTTTATCCAATTGCAACATTGAAAGTTTTTGACATACCAAAGTCAATGTGCAGTGGACACCAACATCTACGAAGAGATACAAAATAAAAAAAAGGATTAAACATTGCCAAAGTGCAAATTAAAATCTCATGCCTCTTTTTCTCACTTCAGATCCAGATCACAGTCGCTGCGCCATTACTAAAACCACACCTTAATAACACCGATCTATATCACCTCGGTGTTTTTATGAACTTCTAAGCAACTACTAGGACCTTTTGCAAAGGTTAGGTTGGTGGGTTGATGAGGTAGGCGGTGTACATCTGCCCTCATCACGCACGTTATGCCCATTTGGGGTACACGTGTGTGGTTGATTCCTTCATTTGCCCCGTTTCTGCCCAATGTTGTCAGTCCCTTTCCAGCCATTCAGATGTTGTTGCAAACCTGAAGAGATTAGAGGAGGGATTTCGGATAGATTCGTGAGGTCATGGAAAAAATATTTTCCTAAGGATCGTATTCCTAATTGACTGGGGCCTGGACAGTGGCACAGAAAGTGGAGGTGACGTTTTAAAAGCGAAATAAAGCCAATTTGACATTATTTGGATGTAATTACAAATATATTACAAGGTGGCGCAAAAGTAATCCTCCTATCAGAAAATGCTATAAATTTTGCGATTGGCCCCTAATATCAGTTCTGTTTTGACATTTGTGTAGTAAACAAATGCGAAATGCACGTTAATAAACAATGTTACGCTACACTGCTCCAGAACGCGGAATATTGGTGACTATTTATTTGAGCAATAATCGGTCATTGACTTTGGCACAACGTGAATTTCGTCGCAGATTTCCTAGCCGTCCAACGCCTACTGGTGAAACACTGCGACGTTTAGCCGCTCGCCTCGACGAGACTGGTACAACACGAGATGCTGCCAGGCGTGGCAGACCCCGGAGTAGCCGTTCTGCAGAGAATATTGCTGCTGTAGCCAAAGATGTCATGGAAGCGCCGTCGACATCGACCAGACGACGTGCCACGCAAATGGGTATCAGTCGACGGTCGGACAGCGAATTTTGGTACAAGATTTGAAGATGTTTCCGTACAAAGTCCAGACGGTACATCAGCTGTTAGCTGCTGACCGCCAATCGCGTCTAACATACGCTCAAGCCATCCTTAATCACCACCAAGAGGAAGATGATTTTTCATCAAAAATAATCATGAGTGATGAGGCCCATTTCCATCTTAGCGGGTACGTAAATAAGCAAAATTGTAACCCACGAAGTGCCATTACACCCGCTCAAAGTCACTGTATGGTGTGCTGTTTACGCTGGAGGAGTCATCGGACCTTTTTTCTTCGAAGACGTCGCGGGCCAAACGGTTACTGTGAATGGTGAGCGCTACAGAGCAATGATCAACGAGTTCTTTTTGCCGCAACTTGATGAATTGGGATTGGAAAACATGTGGTTCCAACAGGACGGTGCAACGGCACACACTGCACGTGCCACAACCGATATGCTGAAGGATGCATTTCCCGGCCGCCTAATCTCCCGTTTTGGCGATTTGCACTGGCCAGCCAAATCGCCTGATTTGACCGCTCCAGACTTCTTTTTGTGGGGCTTTTTCAAGTCGCCGGTTTATGTCAACAAGCCTCAGACTCTTGCAGCTCTTAAAGACAATATCCGTCAAGAATGTGAGGACCTATCGCCGGAAGTTTTGGCCAAAGTGATGGAAAATGCCATAAAAAGGACTCAAATGACAATCAACTGTGGCGGCGGCCATTTACATGACATCGTATTCTCGACTTGATGTAAAAAAAAATTAAAAGACCAAATAAAAATAATCCACAAGAAGAATCAAAGTTTTTCATTTTTTTTTAAATTACAGCCAAAAAACATCGGAAGGTTATTTTTGCGCCACCTTGTATAAACATGAATACAAAGTAATTAAGCATGCAGCCAACCTCGAACACAACCCAAATCCAACAGTGAGCCCAAGCAAGGGGGCTGCATGTCCCTAAATCCATATTCAAACTTACATACATCCAATTTCGCAGCCATCCCTAATCCAATCAGGGGGTTCATACTTTGCATACATCCGCTTGGGAGTTTGGGTCTATGCCAAGTTTGAGTATAAGTAAGGGGCCACGTTGCCCCCCCTGCAACCCCTCTGATTGGGCTCACTGTCGTATTTGTGTTGCGTGCGATGTTGGGCTGCTTTAACAGCCTCGCAGTGGCTATCTCCTATTTTTATTTTGACTGTACTAATCAATGATAACCTTAAGAATAATTCGACGTTTTTTTGAAAACCGAAATAAAGCCGAAATTGGAATTTGGTCTTATTTCGTTTGGCCTTGAGAGTATCCTCTTGTATTTCTTCATCACCGCAGCCTCTACAAAGGATATCAACTGAAGGGTGATTTTTTTTTTAGCATTTTTAAAAAATCGAATAAAACACTCAAATTTGCATCAAATATTCAAAACTTTTATTGTAATCGATGAATAGACCTTTGCCATTTACGATTTAAAGACAACTTCATGTAAATGTTGACCGCGGCTCCGTTTCAAATGGTCCATTCGGAAGGTACAATTTCGCGTCACTTTTTCCAGCATTTCGGCCTGTATTCCGAGAATTACGCGTGTTATGTTATCCTTTAAGATTTCAATCGTGTTCGGCTTGTCCACATAGACTAACGACTTTGCATAACCCCACAAGAAATAATCAAGAGGCGTTAAATCGCATGATCTTGGCGGCCAACTTACAGGGCCATTTCGAGAGATAAGCTGCTCACCAAAATCATGGAGCTGTTTTAAGGCCCATTCACCAAAAATTAGACGTTGTGGTTGGTCATTCGGCTTCAATTCTTGCACAAGTTGAATTTTATAGGCTTTCAAACCCTAATAAAAACAAAAAAAATTTCATGTGGTTGAGCAACACATGCCCAATTGCTGAGAACGGCGACGAATTAACATTTCACGATCTTCGTTGACACTGGACGCTACGACTGCAATATTCGTATGCGAGGCCCAACAGAGCTTAACATTATGTTGGGACCCAAAAACCTTAAGCTCTTCCCAAGTTTGGACTTTATTTCGACAGCAGAGATTGCTTTAGATACAGCCTGACTATCAACGAAGATGATGATATCATGTATTGGTATCCCCAGCACTAAGGTCGCTTTGGCTGTCTCGGCTTCTGATAATATCTACGCCTGAAAAAACAAAGTTGTGGGAGACGAAAAGTGATGTTTCATCCTTGGTGCTTTGGATAGCACTCCCGATCCCACGCCTATGCCAATTTTTGAACCTACAATATAGATGGATTAGGTTTCGGTGCCCAGTTCGTCCCTACTCCCACTCCTCTCTACTTAGAAAGATGTTGGAGAATTGTTGATAGTCAGGGTGAGGCAGCATGTAGTCAGAAGATACATGCTGTTGAGAATGTGAGCATGTTCTCCTAAGTTCGTTTTCCAGGAGCTGAGCTGGCTGATTCTGTGAGCACTTTTGGCTGCAGATTCTTGCATGTAAAGGTCTACCGGTAGTAGGTTAAGGATGGTTTCTAGTTCAGCTGTTGGTGTGGTTCTCATTGCGCTGGGTGTGCACACACATGCTATCCTTTGTACCTTTGTCATATTTTTCTGAGTTTATTTGTGAATTGCCACCAGGCAAGTCCTCCGCATATGTTAATAAAGGTCTTACAATGGCACATCCACAGAACAATACTGAGGTTCGGTCACCAAATTTTTTTTCCGAATATTCGGTTACAACTGTCCTCCGTTGTTGCTATCATAGGGTTGCCATGATTGTCGATGGTTGTGTCCAGATTCCTACGGGCGTATGAATCACATCCTGGGGTTTCCACTAGATGTGTAAGAGATTCATTAAGCTTGAGATAACCTGGTACAGCCGGTTCTTTGACGATTAATTTTCTAAGCATAGCAGATTCAGTAATTTTTTCTACTCTACAACAAAAATTACGACAGGAGGTGCGTTTAGCACTGTTAACCGCGCTTTTGGAATTTACGCCGGTTGATCATATATAGACACAAGACGGCTTTTGAATTCGAGCTTCTTGCAGCGTAAAGTTTCCTTGTTTCTTTTATAATGCTTTGAAGATCTTCGTCTACCATGACGGTGATCTTTTTGGTTTGATTGTTCTTAGGGAACAGGTTGTTTTTCATTTGCGAAACTTTTAAGGTTCTTTTCTTGGGCTGACCAATAATGAAGGCATTACTTAGCTTACAGAGATTGTTAATTGAAATATTGGTTCCTATATTATAAAATAAGGATACAAAAAGCCATAATTAAGTAAACAATGTGAACCATCGAAAATGAAAGCATTTTCGAGCAGATTCAACTGAAGAAAATAACTTAGTTCATCAGCGAAACGTAGAAGCCTCAAAGCTGACAAGAGTAACTTACAAAAGAATATTTCGGTGAAGCTCAAGGGCATTTTCGTTGATGAAAAAATGTTGGTAATAGCAAGTAGTTTTGGACGGTTTCAAGTCTGCTACTCACCAATTAAATGTTCCAAATTGGCGTTCCCTAAGGCTCCGTTTTGTCTCCCATACTCTTTCTTATATTTAATGTATGCCCCTTCTATTGCATTCCTTCGCTGATGACAGTACCCTCAGCTTTTCATATTCGATCTCGAATTCACGCACTTCCCCTTCGGACGTGGAACAAAAACGACAAAATATGTTAAATTCATTAAATTCCGAAATCGACAGCATAATTAAATAAGGTAAGTCTAATAGAGTGGAATTTAATGCTTCCAAAACACAATGCTGCCTTCTGCAATATAAGCGATACCAAAATTTACAGCCATTATCCATGAATTGATAGGAGACCCAACTATAGCGAACTCCATAGTTTCTCTCGAACATTGTAGAAATGTCTCCTTTCCCTACACTCTATTACCGTTATTACAAAAAAATGCTCTGTAGATATAGCCTGATGCGTTCCGCCTCTATAACCACTTATTTGGCAAATTTCTCCCCTCCTTACAGTCACATTTTCAGGACAACACAAAGGGATAATTATGTCAAAATCTTACTTTAACTTGATTTACTTACAAACGAAAAAACAAAAACTAAATTGTATTTCGCAGTTGAACAAAGAAAAGTCATTTCCTAATGAAATTATAACGACTTGAAAAACCGTTATAATATCTACTGTCGCCACCCTCCCTATAGCTGTTGAGTAAAACAAGTAAATTTTCTATAAATCCTCGCAAAGAATTCTGTTGCTCTTTACACTATTCCTGTACTTCCTGCGCTATTGTGATAATAAATTTACTCAGCCATTCACTATTTATACACAACTTTGTTGTAAATTCAATTTCTGAGTCATAGTTCTCGTCTATCCATCTTTATTTGAAGCGATGTCTGAAATAGTCCTTTCTGTGCCATACCCCGTCGGTCGCAGCTATTGCCGCCCCCATCATACCCGATTGGATTCTCCATTAACAGCAACACCCTGTCTCAAGTTTGGTGTTATTGTTTCACTGAAATAGCAATTCGGCTCAAAGTGGAAATCTTAATAAAGCCCATAGATGGAGAAGGACGATATACATAAATGCGGCAGGCGACCAATTCCTCATATGGATGCACAGAAACACAAATGGAAACCCCATGCACAGGAAGACGGTAATAAAAATACGAATTTAAGTGTTCTGTCAATATCAATAAACACTTAAGGATACTTTGGTGAGAGACGATACATAAATCCTCGTACGGCAAGACGAATTAATAACAAACGTCTGCATGACGGAAGAGGAGGACTGCTGCCAAAACTCAATTAGTACAGGGATGGGGAAACGGAAGAAATGGGAACATAAATTTCCAATTTAAACGATTCCAGAGTGAAGGTTATTGGAGAGTTGCTGACCGCCAAAAGAGTCCTTGTTTTAATTGAATGCAACAACAAATTATAGGCTTTTGAAGAAGATTCTCAAGTAATGCCACTTCAATCAAAGTGAGAAGTTCAGTTGAACAGTGGGGACCAGCAGTGGCTGTTAAGAGTAGGAGGTGTAGTTCACTTTTTGTTCCCCATTTGGGGAAGCATCGAACTTATCAAACGGGGATGAAGAAATCGGTGGTCGTTTTGCGTCAACAATTATTCGGAAAATCGGGCATTGAATTGGGATTTTTATTACCTTTTACAACAATCTTGCACATCTTACTTAAAAATTGTTTGCACCTGCCTTCATATCCTTCATATTGAATTGGCATCTTGGTGAGAGCCTCCCAACCGAAACATTACTGGGATGTTCAGGGTATTTTATAGGGTGCGCCATTTTGTATGACGGTGTGTGAATATTGAATAACTTTTAAAAAAAATGGTCCATTACAATTAATTTGGACAAATTTTTCAATTCTTTATTGACCAAGCAAAATGAACTCTTTTTGCAGAGTTTTCCAATACTTTTTCGAACATCTTTTTTCCTTGAGCTCGTCAATAGTGGCCCAGTGATGGCGGCATTTTTGCTTGTTAACGGCGTCAGAGAGTGTGAAATAAGCCCTGTCGGTAATCAAAATTTACTCCAAAAAATTAGGTTCAGTGTCAACCATTCGACCATTTGCCGTATTCCAAGCGAAGTGGATAGAACGTCTAATATTCTTTGAGTCAATTTCATTTTTTACAGAAAGAAATGCAATTTATCTCTTGAAATGCTCCGCAAGGTGGTTCCACTCACACCAAAATGATGAGCGCGGTGGTCATATGACACATTTGGGTTATCGGCAACACTCTCTTATCGCTTCAACCTGTATATTGAAATGTCTTTGGCATATATGAACCCATAAAATAAACTGACAGTTCAAATTTAACAACAACCACAAAGTCCGGCAAATTGACCCACCAGATCCAAATGTCGTCAGTATCGATTTCATATAATCCCCAATTATCAGTCTTGAATTATAAATTGAACTGTAAGTTCGATGAACTGCCGCGCAGAAGGCCTGGGTTCGATTTCAAGCCGTAGCAATACCTAACTGATTTTTCACAGGCCCTCCTTATGTGATGATCTGACAAATCGAGTAGTATCAATTGTCAAGAAAAGGTTATCTCAACTTATTCGTGTAAGAATTACACACACAAACATGAATTGTTGTGTGAAAGCTATGCCCTTTGTATATTTAATTAGTATAGTCCCTTCGAGTTTTAAGCTGCAGGATAAGACGAGAGCTGCCATTGAGCTCTATAGGCAGAGAAGAAGAGAAGAACACCGGCTTTTTAGAAAGAAGATAAAAGAGCAAGAAAAGCGCGCGATCGAGGATATAGAGAGGTGCCACTCCAGGAACGATGTTCGCAAGTTTTACCAAAGTGTAAAACGTCAAAGCCAAGGATACAAGGCTCGAACAGAATACTGTCGAGATGAACATGGAAATATCGTAGTTGAGACACAGTCGATGCTGAGGATATGGAAGAACCACTTCTGCAGACTGTTAAACGGCGATGACGAACAACATTCCGCTGTCAGGCAGAACAAACCATTTAATATTGGCAACGGCAGCGAAAACTGCCAACCACCAAACCTAAGTGAAGTGAGGATTTCAATATCTAAACTGAAGCTTAATAAGGCCGCCGCAAATCACGGATTTCCCGCTGAGCTTGGTAAGTAACATCCACCAACTCTTAAGCCAAATCCGGTCGGATGAAAGTATACCTGAAGAATGAAACCTCAGCATCGTTTGCCCGATCCACAAAAAAAAAAAAAACGAAGACCATCTGAACTGCATAAGTCCCCTAACCATCGCCTACAAGATCCTATCCACCGTTATATGTGACCGCCTGAAACCGTTTACCAACCAATAACCTTATCAGTGTGGTTTTAGACCAGGCCACAACTGATCCAGTCTTCACAATTCGGCAGATCCTGAAAAAAAAACCCAAGAAGTCCCAATCGATACCCACCAACTATTTATCGATTTCAAAGCCGTATACGACAGCATTTATAGAGACGAACTATACAGAGCCATGTCTAGTTTTGGTATACCGCCCAAAATCGTCCGTTTGTGTAGGATGACGATGGAGAATTGTCGCTGCTTCATCAGGGTCGGAAACGACCTCACCGACACATTCGATACCGATAGTTAGATAGTTAGCTAAAGACCGGGCTAATTGGAGAGGCATGTTGGTTGAGGCCCAGGTTCATCCCGGACTCCTAGCTCCACTTAATAATAATAGTCCCTAGGAGTGCTTAGTCACAATACTAGTCCATAAGCGACATTGCTATAAAAAAAATAATTCCCATGTCCTAAAAAAAAAAAAACCTGACGGACCCCACTGTTCAAAGGCAGACAACACTCCTTATGAGTGAAAGCAAACTAAAAGAAGCCGTTCGTCTGTGCACTTAATTGATTTCACTTATTGGTTTTCGTTCCTGTGGAATCCTCTACATTGTGAGGCGATAGGATGTTAGAATAATAGGGTCGATAGAGTTAAATAGACCGATACTAATAAGGGTCCTCAATGGTTTCAAATCAATTAGTTCGATTTCGATGGATACACACAAGCCCATGCAAACACTGAGCTTATACTCTGCTGAATGAAGCCCGACAACATTTCAAATTCTGTTCCAGATAGATATCAGCGTTCTTCTCAATTAAATAAGGCCACCATTCGGAGATACTTTTATGGCTCCTTATTAGACGAACATGAATCTTGATTTAATGTTCTCCGAATGACATAGACATCCTTATCATCTATAACGGAGAGTATGTGTACATAAACTGTTGACGGTAGAGTGAGCTTAATGACGTTCATCCATTAAAGATGACTGATTGCTGCCGTGAAAGACTTACTCCTTACGATGCACCATTGACACGTGTCGGGGGTATAAATATCACATGAAGGATACAGAACATTAAGTATTAATGTAACGATACAAATGGAATCGTCGCGCTGACGATTAGATGACGCAATTTTGAGATACTGATATCAAAAGGATACTTGCCCCAAACAAATCTTTAATGAGTTGCAATTTGTCATCGCTCAGAGGACCTTCTTTTTGACGGATGATTTGCCAATATTCGACGGTAACACATCTTCTCGATTTCGCTGGACTTGTATCTTTTTATCGATTCTTTCAATTTGTGTATATCCATTTCCATGCCATGGAGAGTCATAAATCATCGAATATGTGTCAAGATGTATCCTGTGCGGATGTAGCATGACTATGGGCAAAATTGAATAAAAATGAAAATTTCGCGCTTGGAAAAATACGACGACAGATCGATTTGACAAATTGTCTCCCAGGCAGAGCCAGCGAAGCATAACTGGAGAAAATATTGAGTGCGAAATGTTTCAAAGGAATCAATCAAGTTAAAAGGTTAAGAGATGCATAATCATCCATCGGATTGTACCTAAATGCAGCTTCTTTGAACTTTTTATTTGTGAAATGCCGGTGACTTCTTGGTAACAAATTCGGCTGCATTCGCTTTGTTGGTGTCATAGAAATATTCAGTGGGTTAGTGGGATAGCCAAGCGGCAATCAAATCCCTGAAATTCACCTCGTTCAAATCGTAACCAGGCCACGAATGCCGACTATCTCATAATAAGACGGTACAGCATTTCACCATTCACCTCTTCTGGGTGCCGAGACACAGACATTCCAGGGATGCAAGTCGGATACCCTTGATATCCTACCGCCAGTAGATATGTTAGGCATGCCCCATAATGCATGTAAATTACAGATCAAGCTGGATTCAATCAAGAAAGCAAACCACAGGTGGATAAACGGGACATATCGTGTCAAAAATCCAGGCAACTCTGGCCTTACTATAATCAGAAGAGCTCCATCTGTTTGACAATGCTGAACAGATCAAACTTCAGCACTATAATCGGTGTCCTACACGCAAAAATGTATGTAAAATGATATGACTTCTGTAGAAGCTGCTTGGACGAAGAAGAGGAGGAAAGTATTACCCACCTTGTCTGCTCTTGTCCAGCTCTCTCAGACAACAGAAAACTCCACCTGGGAAACTATTTCTTTGATAAACTAGGTGAGCTGGCTAATATTAATGTCAGAAACATCCTACGCTATATATTAAGCTCTGAATGGTTCAATTAGGCGAACGAATGTAGGGAAGTCGACAGATCCACGTGGTACCACAACTGACCTTTATGGTTTAGGTGCGCACGTGCTTTGCGTGCAGCCACTACAACCTAACCTAACCTAGTGCGATAGTTAAAAAGTACAGCCTCCCGAAACTACAACTGAATTTTAGATGCGTCTAACACTCATAAGCACCACTAGCTTTGTTTCCTTGATTTCAAAACCAAAATATCAACTTATATGGCAAATCGACCATTTACTCATAGATGGGTGAACAGCATCCAAAGTCCTGGATGTACCTATTTTATATACACGCCTTCAGGAAGCTTTTCCAATATTTACTTCTATCAAGAGTGTGATAGATAGTACAGTACATTTCGGAGACATCATTGAGACGAATTTTGCATAAAGACCTTGGTATGACGCCATACAAAGTCCAATTGGTTCAGGAGTTGACGCCAACTGACCATCCAATGCGTTTTCGCTTCGCTAAGTGGGCCTGCGATCGACTTAGAGAAGATGCCGATTTTGCCAAAAAAAATCATCTTTTCAGATGAAGCTCATTTGATCTTGGCGGGTATGTAAACAAGCAAAATTGTCGCATTTGGGCACAGAAAACCCGCATGCATACATTGAAAAGCCGATACACCCAAAACGAGTCACTGTTTGGTGCGGATTTTGGTCCAGAGGCATAATTGGGCCATTTTTCTTCGAAAATGAGCAAGGAGTGGCCGTTACAGTCAATGGCGATCATCATCGGGCCATGTTGAACGAATTTTTGTTCACGAAAATTGAAGAGGAGGATATTGGCAACATTTGGTTTCAACAGGACGGCGCTACGTGCCACACAGCCGAATCTACACTCGATGTTTTGCGCCCTGTTTTTGTAGACCGCATTATCAGCCGCAGAGCTGATGTCGTTTGGCCACCTCGGAGCTCCGATTTGACAACGTTGGACTATTATTTGTGGGGTGCCGTAAAAGATAAGTGTTACGCCGACAAGCCAGAGACAATTGACGCTTTAAAGGACAATATTCGTGAAGCCATTGGTGAAATACAGCTGCACACTACACAATCGATAATGTGCTTAAAAATTGGACCGATCGTGTAGGCTACTGCATGGCCAGCCGAGGCAGCCATTTGAATGAAATTATTTTCCATAATTAACCGGAAGGATTGTACTTTCAAATAAAAAAAGAAATTTGAGAAAATATTCAGTAGTTTTTTTTTTATAGCATTTTCAAAAAAAAAAAAAGTTATTTGGCGGACCCTTTATTTACAGCATATCCTCACGCAATCTGATTTGACCCAATTTTTTCAGTATTGTACTGGAACAGATAATGAACACGACAGGTACTTGCCCAGAAGATTACGTGAAGAACCATGTCGACATCAATGGTTTATCCCAGCGTCTCGGTTTATATTAGCCTTGAGACCAATCACGTTGGTCCTGTCGTTAACCAGGACAAGAAAAGGTACATCATATCAACAAACAAAGCATCTCTGATCTACACTGTCTACATTTTGATACCTACACATCTTTGAGGTAGTCAATCAGATATAACATGCAGATATAACACGAGCTATGAGCTGCTGTACCAAGAAGTGGATGTAGTCCAAGAGTTGACTAAATCGGATCGGTCACAGTGAGTGGACATAAACAATATTGCTCCAGCCAAGAGAATATTTTAATCTATGACCCGAGGGGCGAGGCGACAGCAAAGACCAAATTATAACTTTGACATCCATCAGACCATTGGACCGATGGTTAGCTCTAAGTGGTAACCGATGCATGCAATGGTCTCATCCAACCGCATTTGACTTTCTTTACTTTTAAGTGCGAGTGCGACGAAAAACAGAAACACTACAAACAGCCTAGTAAGAATGCCTAGCACGGAATATCCTGTTGTTTTCAGGTGAACACATGGGCCTGTCCCTTCAAGCTGGAGGTTGGATTTACTACCCATTCTCGTAGAAAAACAATTGTAACCAATCAACTTATTACCTCGGCGAGGACTTATATTTTTCGTTGACTACTATGCTAAACGAAAACCGGACGGTCTTGTTTACACCTGGAATAAGCGACCATTAAATTGCAGAAGTTCAGTCATACAGCTATCCGAAGATATAAGCTGCTACCAAGCAGACATTACTGTCATCCAAAAAATACAAAAATACAAATTTTTGGCGCAACAGACTCGTTAGTACCCAGGGCCAAGCTTTCTCATAACCATTCTTGTGTGCGTGTGTACATGCACGATGGCGGGAACTCCTGTTTTATGCCGACTCCAAACGGCTAAGTTGAGATAAGCTATTCTTGACAATTGATACTACTCGGATAATTTGTCAGATCATCATGAGAGGAGTGCCAGTGAAAAATCATTTTGGTGTTTCTACGGCTGGGAATCGAACCCCCATACCTTCTGCGCGGCAGTTCATGGCTCCACTGTCTTCCAGGCTGATGTAAACGGTCCGTGTTATAGTGAGCAGAAACAGCGACTATTCGGATGTGGATTCGTTATAAGTGCCAAGCTTAGGCAAGAAGTCTTATGTGTTAATGATATTACCGAATGCCCTGATGTGGATTGTACTAAATTAGCCAACATAAGCCTCAGCCTGCTGGACAAAACCGACTACCAAATTACGATGTTAAAATCGTCCTTGGAGATTTTAACGCAAAGGTAGGACAAGAGGAAAAAGCAGTATTTTCGGAAAACACAGCCTACGCGACACCACCCCTGGCAACGAATTTATGCTAATTGAATTTGCTGCAGAACGAAATGCCACTATAGCCAACATGATGGTCAAGAGACCTACGAGGCTAAGCTGTAAGTGAAGATGAGAGCTGCCATTGAGTTCTAAAAGCAAAGAAGGAAGGGAAGAACATCGGCTTTTCTGAAAGAAGAAAAAAGTGCAAGAAAAGCGCTCGATAGAGAGGTGTCACTGTACGAAAGATGTTCGCAAGTTTCGTCAAAGTAAGAATTACAAGTCGCGATCAGAATCCTGGAAAGATTGTAATGAAGACAAAGTCGATGCTGAGAATATGGAAATGACGAAAAATCTTCCACTGTCAGGCAGAACGAACGGTTCAATATTGGCGAAGACAGCGAAATCTACCAACCCACCGACCTAAGGGAAGTGGGGAGAGCATTATAAATATAAACTTAAGCTTAACAAGGCTACTGGAAATGACGAGCTTTCCGTCGATCTATATAAAGCCGGTAAAGATGATTTGTTGGGAACCTATATCAACTTATTAGCAAAATTTGTATGGACGAATGTATCCTTGAAGAATGGATCTCCACCATCACAAATCAGGAGACTTTGTTCACCTCGGCTCCGATAACAACCTCTTGTTAGCAATTGGACGAAAAATTACTTTGGAAACTGCTGTTTCATCGGGATAAGAACGCAATTTAGAAATGAAACACTCAACTAACATCCTTTAGAAGACCCTAATCATCCCAGTCCTGCTCTACGGCGCTGAATCATGGACCGTATCAATGGTGGATAAAGAAATCCTTTTGAAAATTCTTCGAAAAATCTTCTGTCCCGTTTGTGCTGTAGGGCTATATAGGCGAAGATTCAACCAAGAACTTTAAGAGCACTCAAGTTATGTAGGAGATGCGAATAGATACCGATACACCGGTTCGCAGGGTCTTCTATTCTCTACCGGGTAGAAACCGTCCTTAACTACGTTGAAGTGTGCAACTGTAGGCAGATAGCTAGGAACCGGGCCAATGGGAGAGTCATGTTGAGGCCCAGGTTCATACCGAACTGTAGCTTATGTAAGTAAAAAAATATAATGAGGGTGAACTCCACAGACAGGCCTTTAGAGATGCGGTAAAGTGGAAAGGCAATAATTCCCCTTACTTAAGTGGCGGTACAGTCCGGGATGAACCTGGGCCTCAACCAACTTGCCTCTCCAATTAGCCCGGTCCTTAGCTAACTGCCTCCAGTTGCGCACTCCAAGTTGGTTGAGGTCGGTTTCTACTTGTGCGCACCACTTAAGGCGAGGTCTTCCTCTACTGCGTCCGACCGACGTCTGGCTGGGAATCGAAGACTCTGCCAGCCGGAGTACATGTCCTAGCCATCTTAAACGTCCAATGACTAGGGGTACAGCTCGTATAGTTCGTGGTTGAATCTTCGTCTCCATAGCCCGTCAACGCAAACGTGACCGAAGATTTTTCGAAGATTTTTTCTCTCGAATCGACCAAGGACTTCTTCATCTGCTTTTGATACGGTCCATGCTTCAGCGCCGTAGAGCAGGACTGGGATGATCAGGGTCTTATATAGGGTCTTCTTAGTAGTTCGAGTGAGGGCTTTACTACGAAATTGCCTTCTTAGCCCGAAGAAACAGCGATTGGCAAGAGTAATTCTTCGTGATTTCTGACGAGATGTTGTTGTTGTCAGAGTTAATAGCGGAGCCGAGGGAGACAAAGTCCCGTACTACCTCAAAGTTATATCTGTCAATGGTGACGTTCTGTCCAATTCGTCGGTGTTGTGTGTCCTTTCGTGTTGACAGCATATACTTAGTTTTACCCTCATTTACTGCTAAACCCATCTTTGCCGCTTCCTTTTCTATAGTAGCAAACGTGGCTATGACATCACGTTCAGTACTACCAATGATGTCAATATCGTCGGCGTATGCTAGTAGTTGCACCGATTTTTAGAAAATTGTGCCTCTGATGTTGGCTCGGGAGTTTTGCACAATCCTCTCAAGAATCAAATTAAAGAAATCACATGACAACGCATCGCCTTGCCTAAATCCTTTTTTAGTATCGAATGTGTCGGTGAGGTTGTGTCCGACCCTGATGGAGCAGTGAGAATTTTCCATCGTCATCCTAGACAAAAGGACGAGTTTGGGCGGTATACCAAAACTAGACATGGCTCTGTATAGTTCGTCTCTATAAATGATGTCGTATGCGGCTTTGAATCCATGTGGACTTTCCTGTCCTAAAACCACACTGATAAGGGCCGATCAGGTTGTTGGTAAACGGTTTCAGGCGTTCACATATTACGGCAGATAGGATCTTGTACGTTGAGGAGACTTATGCCTCTGTTGATGGTGCAGTTCAGAGGGTCTCCTTTTTTGTTTATCCTCTACTCAGTTTATAATCCCGTCTTTAAGACGAAAGAAGCACGACCTTTTCGCGAAGTTTTAAAACGTTAAGCGTCCTTCTAAAAGGATTAGACTGTTGGAATATTTTTATTATATAATTGTTTGCCAATTGTATATAAATTCATATTACCAAATTTGTCCATCAGCGCAACACTGAGTGTCCTTTAATTTATTTTTAATTCCGCCCTATTACAATCAAAGCCGCACTTTGCTTCACTTCTGGTAACCACGTTTCCACTGCCTTTTATCTTCCAACATTTGACATTGACATGAAGATCTAATTTGACAGGAACACGACATGGCTATATGCAGCTTCACTCACTCCAAAGTCCTTTTTCAATACCCTCTAGCCAAACAATGCACCATTTCATTGTGCAACCCCTTTTTGAACAGTAAGCCCTTCAAGAGTAAAATTGCTCATTCCGCGTGTGTTATTTTTTTTAGGCTTTGTGTGACTGTATATGTTACGAGAATATCCTGCAATTGAATTGCTTCGTTTGCCTAATTAACATTTCAATAAAACTGCGTGAGTTTTGTTCGGGAGTGATTTGTCAAAACGATCGGGATGGCAACATACGTTACCACTGCCAATGGCATCCGCATCATAGCCGCAGGCAATGAGTGGAAGAGCAGCCATCGGTTGGGGTTGGGGTGGTGAAAGGATACACTTTAGGATGGAAGGGAGTTTATTGTCACAGCATTCGGTGCTGTGATTGAGCGGATATGTCATAGCAGTGTACACATATCCTGCTCGGAGGAAGAGTTAAGTACGTACCCAGTACCCAGTGCGACAGTTCCTGATGAATTGACGGGGAGTGAGAGTGGGCGTTCGATGGGTGGGTGTTATACGCAGTGCTCTAGAGTTGAGACCATAGAGTTTGTTTAAATTAGATACGAAATTTGTTTATTGTGTTAGATAGCCTAACGGTGAAAACACTTGGTACAAGGGGAGAATCCTGTAAATTGCGAAATAGGATTAGAGGGCTTTTTGGAAAGGACAATAGTGCTTCCATTAAGCGAAATCAGTGCAAGTTCTGTGACGGGAATACAAACGGAAAACATCAATTCGTGTTCTAATCAAAGGGACATTTATAGGGCTCTTCTTTTATGAATTTACCTAATTTGAATGACAATTTGGGATACGTTCAGGACACAGCGAGAAATGGGAAAGGAGTTTTATATTTGTCAGTTATAGGTATATGTTCGAAACGTTCCCGGATGTATCAATTCAATGCATAATGGAGTGGTAGATGAAGCTATATATTACCAAGAGATGTAATCTAAATTTGTGGGGACAATAACTTTTCCTGATTGCGTACCGTTTTCAGAGGATTTCCCTTCATAACATATTTCGAGATCCAAGTAGATATGCCAATGCCGTTATTAATTTCGTGATAAGGCCAGAAAATCCTTAAGTAGCTATCTGTTGACAAAGTTCTGCAGTCTAAAGTTTTAAATTAGCGTAAGTGGGTGTAAAAGTAGCTGTTTGGTTTTTATGCGCAATTTTTTGTATGCCCTTCCCTTAGGAGAAGCGAAGCAAACGCTGAAGTAGTGCCCTTAGATGATCTGCAGATGTTTACTTACTATGCTCTGTCAGAAAACGTCTATCCAATTCGTCAATGTTGTGTGTCCTGTCGACTTGACAGCCTACTTGTTCTTACCGTCATTTAAACCTTAACCCACTTTTAAAGCTTCCTACTCGATACAAGCAAACGTGGGTATGACATCACGTTGAGTCCGACCAATGATGTCAATATCGTCGCTAGTAGTTGCACTGATTTTTGGAAGATTGTGTCTCTGTTGTGGGCTCAGGAGTTTGCACAATCCTCTCAAGAATCAAATTAAAGAAGTCACATGACAGCGCATCGCCTTGTCTAAATCCTTTCGTTATCCTGCACGGACGAGTTTGGGCGGTATACCAAAACTAGATATGGCTCTGTATAGTTCATCTCTATAAATGCTGTCGTATGCGGCTTTGAAATCGATGAATAGGTGGTGGGTATCGATTTGGACTTCTTGGTTTTTCTTTAGGATCTGCCGAATTGTGAAGATTTGATCAGTTGTCTACTCTTCCGGCCTAAAAAAAACACTGATAAAGGCCGATCAGGTTGTTGGTAAACAGTTTCAGGCGTTCACATATTACGGCAGGATCTTGTAGGTGATGTTTACGAAACTGTGTCTCAACTACGATATTTTCATCTCGACAGGATTCCTTCCGAGCCTTGTATCTTTGGCTTTGACATTTTAAACTTTGGTAAAACTTGCGAACATCGTTCCTAAAGTGGCACCCTCTGTATATTCGCGGTCGCGAGTTTTTTTTTTTTTGCTCTTCTTCTTTCCTTATAGATGGCAGCTTTCGTCTTCAACTTCAGGTCTCTTCTGTAGGTCTCGTTCTTGGCTGCTATCATCTGTCGGCATTCCTTTTCCAACCATGGGGTTTCTTGCTGGTGGGCGCGAGAAACCTAGCACATCTGTTGCTGCTGATTCATTGTTCTTCGAAATATGGTGCTGGTGGTATGGTGTTAATCGAGAGGGTAAGGGATACGCTTTGCGCGAAGGCCTAGGCGGAATCTTGCGATTGTATTCTTTCGACATTAAAGTTTTTTACAGTATCTCTGGTTCGTCGTGGCGTGGTGGATATCCGCATTCTTACCTTGGTTGCATCTAGGTAGTAGTCCGAGTCAATATTAGCCCCTCGGAATGTTCGGACATCCAAAATATGGGATGCGTGCCTCTTGTCTTTCGCAATGTGATCAATTTGGTTGACTGTTCGTTGATCTGGAGACCGCCATGTCCCTTATGGATATCGAGGTAAGGAAACCAAGTGCTATGGTGGCATCCTTTCTTTCCGCAGCAATGTCAATTAGCCTAAGTCTGTTGCCATACGTGTTGTCGTATACGCTGTGTTTTCCGACAATACTGCTAAGGAGTCTTCTCTTCCTACCTTTGCCCTAATATATATCTCCTAGCATGATTTAAAAATCGTACTTCTGTAGGTCCCCATAAGTTTTGTCAAGGAGCACCGTCGGAGCCTGAGCGCATATAAGGCTTATGTTGGCGAATTTGGCCTTGATGCGGATTGTTACAATGCGTTCGCTAATGTCTCTGTCACTTATAACAAATCCTCATCCGAATATTCGCTGTTTTTGCTCACTATAACACGGTCCGTAGGAGATGACACAGTTTTTCATCCTCTTTTCCCGGCCCAGCCCATCTTATTTCCTGGATGGCAGTAATGTCTGCTTTGCAGCAGTATGAGGCTTCCGCTAGTTGTTCGCCTGCACCTTTCCTGTTTACTGTTCTCACATTCCAGGTGCAGATACGAACGTCGTCCTTTTTACGTTTAGCAGGGTCGTCGACAATAAAATCATTCCTTCCGAGGCTATAGGTTGCTTCGTAACATGGTTTTTTTTTTTCATGGGTTGGTGGTTAACCCAATGCACAACCCCCAACTTGGAGGGCCAGTTCCAATCTATTACATACCCCTAGGACACGGGGCCATGAGTGTCCACTACGGGACTGAGTGCTGATGTTGGCCTTTTGGCTCATCCGCCACCATCTCTGTTCAAGGGGACTGAATTACTCTTGAGATTCCTAAATAATCGAAGCAGCTCATCTTGGTTCGCCTAGGACTGCAGACCAGGTTTTTACCACTTGGAGGTCAAAATAAGCACAATTGATGTGCTGTCAGTGTTACAACCACTTGGGATAGCCAAGTTAAAGGCGATCAGAGACTACTCTCGTTCTACAACATCCAATTTCAAAGAATATGACATGTAGAAACAAAAAATGGCGCGCAATTAAGAAAACAACTTAAGGTTTTTGGACTTTCACTTAGGAGTTTTGATTCAATTTCCAAATGCAAACCAGGCAGATATATAAGGCATGAACACAATTCTGTGGAGCTGAATAAAGTCGTTGAAAATGTTTCACTGAAGAGCCGGTAAAATATGGTCGGATAAAAGTGTGCCTAAAGAATGGAACCTCATTATCATTTGCCCTATGAGTGCTGCATTAGGCCTAGAAAGTCTCAAATGTAGATTTTTCGATTATCAAGCCGGATGCGATAACGTTAACGAGTTATACAGAACCAAGTTTAAATATAACTCCCAAACTCTTCCTGCTGTGCAGAATCACGATGGAAAATTCATCAAAATCGGCAAGAACTTCACCAAAGCATTCAATATCCAAAAATGGGTTGGATTTGATGACGCATTGTAGTGAGATTTCTTACCAACTCTCCAACAAACAGAAAGGAGATAATCTCTCATAAAATCTGGAATACCGACGATTTTAACATCATTGGACGAATTAAACTTACTTCATGTTGAAACTCATTTCTAAAATCAGTGCTCAGATAAAATTTGTTGGAGTTCTTCGACCACATTAGGTCGTCCTAATTGTCTAAACGCACTATTTGGTTTACGATTTAATTTCGGTTTGTGTGCCTTCGAACAGCTTTAAATTGATATACACGGTCTCGAAAATTTCAACTATCGAATGCGCCTTCTCCTTAGGATCTCCTATCGTGAAAAAACCGTCGTTCGATATAAAACTTTCCGGACTTATAGCAAAAACTGTGAGTATCTATATGTTGCTGTTCTCTGCCATTTGAGAAATTCGGATACATAACGGGTGATCCAAGTAGAGATACTTTTTTCAATAGCCTTTTTTGACAGATCACGTGTGAGTCGTGTCATGCTGTCATGTTATTTTTGTTTCGTATTGTTTGGCATTTCATAATGGAAAGACTTACGCGTGAACAACGTTTACAAATTGTTCAACTTTATTATGAAAATTCACGTTCTGTGAGGAATGTGTTTCGTGCACTTCGCTCAACTTATGGTCAACATAATCGGCCTACTGAGCGTACTATTCGCAACAACATCACCCATTTTGAGACCCAGCATTCATTATTGGATAATATTCGACCGAATAGACCACGTCCAGCACGCTGTGAAGAAAATATAGCGGCCGTAGCTGAGAGTGTACACGAAGACCGTGGAGAGTCGATTCGGCGCCGTTCGCAGCAACTCGGACCATGATAACCGACTATTTGATGCCTGAAATTGAAGCTCGTGATCTCGGCGACATTTGGTTTTTTCTTTAAAAAAGTAGGGAACCTCGAAATGGATCACCCTTTATTTACACTCAATATACAAAAAGCTGCATGGTGACACTCCAAAAATAATAAACAAAATAAAACAAAACTCATACCCTCCTGCAATATGTGAAATTATAAAAAAGAAAAGAGAAAAGCTAGAAAACGTTGACAATGTACAAGGATACCAATTGACAAAAACAAACTAAACAGGCTAAATAGTAAACTCAGAAAATCAATAATTGAATTCAGAAATGAGTCACTAAAAAAATACCTTACAGGCCTAACAAATGATGCAAGTACTGACTACTCGCTCTGGAATGCAGAAAGAAAGAAAATGAACAGGCCAAACAGCTCACATCCCACCGGTGAAAACCAGAAAAGGAAAATGGGCAAAAAGCAGTCAAGAAAAAGCAAATACTTTTGCTGAGCATCTTGAAGGCGTCTTCCAACCGTATGAAGATAAAGACTATCAAGGAATGGAAGAAACGTGCAAGGAAGATGAACCAATTCGACCGGTTACGTCTAATGGTTTACTGATGCCTCAAAAACTACCGAAGTAAGTTCCTTTGCAGTTGTCAATGAAAATGGAGATATTATCAGTAAAGGCCTGCTTTATCTTACTTCTTCTATCTTCACGGCTGAAGCTCTTGCTATCCTAAAAGCAATTCAAGCTACAAAAAACAAAAAAACTATTATATTCACTGACAGCCTGTCTTCAATCAAAGCAATTAAAAACAGAAATAACTACTCCAATATCATTTTAGACATCCGTGACAAACTGATTGCAAAACAAAATAACCTAAAATTGGCCTGGATACCGGGACATGCAGAAATTGTTGGCAATGAAAATGCAGACGCAGAAGCTAAATTGGCATTTAAGCAGCCCCTTATCTCTTTTTACCATTTTAGTAAAAAATATTTTAGTAAGCACTTAAAAACGACTATGGACACGAACATGAAGAGCAACTGGACTTTATATCAACACACATATGCAACGTTCAATCCGACTGCCGAAAAACCTATTTATTCATTCAGTTTACCAAAGTCGATGATAAAAGCTTACATAAGACTTAGAATGGGACATACTTATATTACACACAATCACTTGTTCAACAAGGAACCAGCCCCAGTCTGTCAATTCTGTGATACAAATGAAAAGTTTGACGTGAAACACATGCTACAATGCGCAAAAATAAAATCCATAAGCAACACAGTATCTGGAAAAAACCTAAAAGAATTACTAACTTTCAACACCGATATTAATATTAGACATACTTATGCAATAATTTTACAACTTAAATTAGCTTTACTTATTTAAACTATATTTTCTATAAAAGTTAAGCCGAAAGCCCTGGTAGCTAGTGCTTCATATAATTATTGTTTTATAATTTATTTATAGATCAATAAAGTTATAATAATATTAATAAATATTCGGGCATTTTCTTGCCCCAGTACAAACTTGCAGATTTTCTGTAACTCTCCGAGATTAACTATTGAAGATTTTTGATCAATGAATCTGCTGGTCTTTTCTGTCAGTAAACTGTCTGTACAGCGGTTTAAGCCTTGTCTTGTTTTTGTTTCTGTGGAGTGCATCAATTGTTGGCGTTCGTTATTTCTCCGTCTGGTCGCCGAAAATAGCTACTTCAGGTATAGTTAGATCCATTGACCTTGTGATGATCGCAGTCATTTGGAGTAAATTTTGGCCGATTTCGTCGTTTGTTAGGTTCATGTTTGTCGGTCGATTTTTTTCTGGCTACAAATTACTCTTGTCAACCGCTGTTGCTTTGACCTAAGATGTCAGTTAAGTAATAAAGCTTCTACTAAGGGCTTTATTACTTCTCATAACAAATAGTTCCTTTAAATGGTCTTTTATTAAGGACTTAAGAACTACCTTTGGTTAAATAAAATGCAAACTACTTGAGATATCTCAAAAAAAAAAAAAGTTTATTGGACTCAAAATATTTATGAATGGAATTCGACTTCATTCATAATATGTCCATCACGTGAGCATATGCACCGGCTGATAAGTTGAACCCAATTTTCGATGACTCGGTCGCACATTTCAATCGATACGGCCGCTATTTTTCGATCAATATTGGCCTGAGCTCCTCTAACGTCGACGGCTTGTTGTCATAGACCAATGATTTAATGTAGCCCCATAAAAAAATGTCTAGAGCCGTTAAATCACCGATTTAGGTGGCCAATTGACGGGTCCGTTTCTCGAGATAACACGTTCACAGAACTGAGACTTCCATAACACGATTGTTGCACCCACTGCAATTAATCAAGGAAATAACGGTCCAACATGTCTCTATAGCGAATACCATTTACCGTAACATGACGGTTATTTTTATCGACGCCACCGGCATGAAACTTTCAGTGACTTTTTGCGGATGAAGTGCTGAATACTCACCTGTCACTGCATTACAAAGAATATACGTTAGCAGCCTTTCTAGATGTAGAAGGAGCCTTCAACAACGATAAAACTGAGCAATTGCTGAGGCACTTGCCAAAGCTGAATTAGGAACGGGGTCTAGCAATTGGATCTTAACCATGCTCAATAACCGGATCATTTCGTCAACACTAGGCGATTTTACCAAAAGGATCACAACGTCAAGGGGTACCCCTTAGGGAGGCGTACTATCCCCACTCCTCTGGCTACTAGTAGTCAACGAAGCACTTAAGAAGCTGGATATCACTGCAATAAAAACAGTGGCATACGCTGGTGACGTAGTCCTCATGGCGTGCGGAAAATTCCCATCGACACTGAGTGAAATTATGCAAAGAAGTCTCAATATACTCAGCAAGTGGGCAAAGTCTTGCGGGCTGGGTGTAAACCCAAACAAAACAGAACTGGTTCTCTTTACTAACAGGAGATCGATCCCAGCATTTCCGCACCGTCTTTGGAAGATTCGACTCTCTCATTGTCAGCAAGCGCGAAATATCTGGGGGTGGTACTTGATAGTTAACTGAACTGGAATCTAAACGTTGTAGAAAGAGTAAAGAAAGCTAATTCTGCCCTCTATAGCTGCAACAGAATCTGCGGAAAAAATGGGCCCATCCCCGAAGGTCACATAATGGCTATACAAAGCTATTGTCAGGGCAATCCTAACATACGGTTGCTCGGTCTGGTGGAATGCTATGAAAAAAGCAAAACATATGACCAAGCTAACGAAAGTTCAAAGGACAGCATGCATACTCACGACAGGAGCCATGCGCACTGGCCCCACAGTAGGGTTAGAAACAATCCTAAACATAACACCAATTGACTTACAAATCAATGACACAGCAGCAAAAAGCGCAGCAAGACTCAAAGAAACGGGCAATCTACTCATGAAGCCTTTTGGCCATAGTTTAATATTAAACTCAATGGCATATGCGGATGAAGCATCTGACTACATTACCCCATACCATGACTTTGATATTAATTATTCTATCAGAATACCAAGCAGAGACTAATGGTATTCAAACAATGTGTTATCTAACATTGAAATAGCAATCTATACCGACGGATCCAAAATGGAAGTCGGAGTGTGCTCTAATTCTACTCTGAAAAGATCGGGCTAGCTACATCCTTGAGATTAGCAAACTCGTGTAGTGTATTCCTAGCTGAGATCTTGGCCATACTCGAAGCTGCCGAATCGGCTAGGGTATTGGACATATCACATGAGGATATTTCCATCTACGGGGATAGTCAAGCGGCCATTAAGCTCTGGCATCCAATATAGTAAAATCACGGGTAGTTGGACTCTGCCGCCAAGAGCTGAAGGCTCTTTGTAACCAGAACAAAGTCCAAATTATCTGGGTGCCAGGACATAATGACATTATAGGAAATGAGAAAGCAGACGAGCTAGCTAGACTAGGATCGTCCAGTTGCATTTCCCTAGCTGATAAAAGGGTCAATCCTCCGCTAGCATCTAAAAAACATGAAATAACCAAGCACACTCAAAACGCAACCATAACAAGATGGCAAAATACAATAACTTGTACACACACAAAATCTCTCTGGCCGGAGTTAAGCGGCAGCAAACCGAACAAGCTAATAGCTTTGAACAGAGCATCCATTTCTATAGCGGTGCGAGTGATAACAGGTCACAACCTGTTGTGTAAGCACTCCAATAAGATAAAACTGACTGGTGCGAACCAACTTTGCAGGAAATGCAGCGACCCAGACGTCGAAGAAGAGGTCTCACTCCTACTATGTCACTGCCCTGCGATCAGTAGCAGCCGGTCGAAAATACTTTGACGACCTAAGAGACCTAACGACTATCCCAATAGCGCAGATAGTCCGCTTTTGTAGCAGATCAGGATGGAGCAACTACCTCTTTGAGGCTGAAGGAGCAACACAGATCAACACCGCATAACTATCACTATCGAACTTAACCAGGTATCCTCTTTCTCTATGTCAGGTTACTTTCTTCGAAGGGTATCGCTATGGGCCCACGTAAGCCTATGCGAGCTTGACGACTCACTCGAGCGTAAACAGCCCATCTAACTTAACCTAACCTACTCACCTGTCCAGTAATGCATATTTCCTTGTTGACGAAGCCGTTTAACCAAAAATGCGCTTCATAGCTGAAGATGATTTTTTCCAGAGCTCAATTCGAGTTCATGAGTCAGCTTGATCTTGTAAGGGCGTAGGCCAAGATCCTTGCGCAAAATTCGCCGTAATGTGGTCTGGGAGAGGCCCAATTCTTGAGAACGCCGTTACTGATTTGGCTCGTTTGCGACGCCTCTATGGCAGCAATATTCTCCACACTTCGGGCAAAACGTAGTTTCACTGGCAAGGCGATATCAAGCAGGGAATATTCTGACACAAATTTGTTCACTAAATTTGTTCTCAAGGCTTAAAATTACTTGCCTATTGGGACGAGAACTACGGCCGAAAATTGGCTAAAACGCTCTTAAAATTGAGACCACAGACTCTGAATTTTGGTGGTGTGTACTTCACCATATGCAGAAATGTTGATTTTACTGAATATTTTGACATTGACAGTTCGGTAATTGGTTTAAGGGTGCGTTTACACTGAAAGTTTGATGTTGTCAAGTCGCTAATGAAAGACCTTTAAAGACCGATCATCACATTCCCGCTTTACGTTTTTGAACCATGAACCGTCTCGTTTTCGAAGAACACATTGTTGGTCCCGTTTGTTTTGATGGGTTTTGAACTTAAAGAATCAGTCACGAGCAGTGTTGCCAGAAATTTTCTTAAATAATATGCCAGATTAAAAAATAAATATGCGAAATTATATGGGGGAGTAAAACAAAATATGCCAAAGTTTTACAATAACAGCTTTATTGCACTAAAAATAAATTAGGTTGAACAAAAAAATAACAAACCAGTTGTGGATGCACGACTGGGTCGTACGCAACTTTCTCTTTAGATCAAATAGTACGCATTTTGATTAATAATGCTTAAAATGATATAAATAATGTCGAAATGTGATTATACGAACGTTTACTCCGAAATTTGAAGGAATCGGTGTGAATAATAATTATTTTTCGTTATTGGTCAAAACTGAAAATTCTGTTTAGTGATAGTTGGGCTACAACTAATTATGTAGAATTGTTTAAAACTATAATAGTAGTATATATATATATATTAAATTTAATTCAATTTGACATAGTAGTTTGCGAGAAATTAACAATTTTCTTTATATGGCCTGAATGACAATATCCGTTATATGGATTTTCCCGAAAAAAAACTGGGTATGCAGTTTTGTTGGAACTAATATGCTTATAGTATATATAAAGTTTAATCAAAATCATTAAAGCCGTTTTTGAGAAAATGTGTAATTTTTATATGGGAAATGTAAGGTTTCGTCATTTTTTCACATTAGATGGCTTTTATTCCATGGTAACTCCATAGGTGGACACGGAATAAATAGGGTTGAGGAAATTAAAGACTTAGGCGTTACGTTTGATCCGAAATTAAATTTCAATAAAAACATAGACAGTACAATATCTAAAGCGAATTCATTTCTTGGGTTTGTTAAAAGGAACAGCAAGGATTTTACAAACATACAAATTCTTAAAACCGTGCATTGTTTTATAGTAAAATCTATTTTATAATATTGTTCTATTATTTGGTCACCAGCTTATCAGGTGCATATAAATCGTATTGAACGTATACAAAAGTCTTTTTCAAGATATTGGCTTCGTCACTTTAATGGGTCAGTAGAAATGCCCAGTTATGAAGAAAGATGTCGGATAGTAAATTTAAAGTCCTTAGAAATGAGAAGGCATATTCAGGACATAACATTTATAAAAGACATCGCTTCTGGAAGAATAAACTCAACGTTTCTACTGTCCAATCTCTCTTTTTACGTTCCGGGTATACGTACGCATGGCTTGTTTTATGAACCTAATCATTCAACAAGCTATGGAAAGAATGAGCCTTTAACAAGGTGCATTAGGAGTTTTAATTCAATATGCAATACCGTTGATTCTAGTATTGATATTTCGATCAACAAAATTGCATTTAAAAAAAGATTAAAAGAATTGTTATAATTGCTCATAGGGTTTTTTTCACTTTTGCTTAGAATAAGTTACGAATGTAATTATTAAAAGCACAAGTTTTTCCCTTAGGGTAATTTTTAAAAATTTTCTTCCACAATTACATTTTATTATTATTTTTTTAAATTTTTTTTTAGATAAGAATTTTATTAATTTTTTTCTCTTCACTTGAAGAGTTTTTTTCTTAACAATAAATTAAGATTTGTTTCAGGATTTTTAATTTATTATTTTATTATAATTTTTGTAAAAATATATGTTTTCTCTTACTTAAAGAGTTTTTTATATAGTCTGTAAGTTGTAATAATAATGGTAGACTTAAATAAATGAACAAATAAACAAATATGGCAGGTACCGTTAATAACATGGCTAAACGCAAACAAAAAAAAAATGGCATATAATAATGACCAAAAGAAACTAGGATACGAAATTTGAAGAAAATCGGTCAAGCCGTTTAGGCTGGGGAGACCATTACGGGCAGACGGACCGACGGACGGAATTCCAGAAACCACTTTTTTGGGTTCCGCTATCATCGTAATGTTAGAATCAATCAAAATCTCGAGGTCGAAAATTTTCACGAAAACAATATCTTTCTCTTTGTAAGAGAAAGTTTAAAACATAAACATAAACACAAAATGACTTCTTATTAAGAAATAAACAAAAATTCAGTCTTTAGTAATGAAAATTAGATTAAATTACTAGAAAGCTTATTAATTACAAAACTAAGTTCATAATTTTCCCCGTCTTCGTCAGCGTCCTGATATTTTGCAGAGTCTTTTATTTTATTACTGACATCTTTCGGTATTTCGTAGGACATGCAACATTTATCCTCTATTCTTAACCCTTCTCTTATGTATAAAATACTTTTAAGAATGTTTGATTTCATTCTATTTCGAAGCCGGCATTTTATAACATTCATTTTGCTAAAGAGCCTTTCCACTTCTGCATTTGAAAATGGTAAAACCATCAAAGAAACTGCCAATTCATGATTAGGATTTTCATTCATTGCATTTTCAAACAAAATTGAGCAGCAATTCACGGGCAGTTGACATTTGAAAGTGAACTGAACGTTTTCTTATGAGGCTTGACATTTGATACGCCAAATTGACATTGTTATACACATTTTCAATAATGCCAAAAAAAGAAAACTTTAATGGATGCGTTCGTAATTGTAGCGAATAATAATAGAAACATGACATGATCTTATTGCTTTATGAGTTTTTATGTTGAATGTTGAAAATATGCTAAATTGCATATAGCATATTTTATTTACACTTTTATGCAATTGACGGTCCAAATATGCTAAATTTAGCATAAAAAATGCTAAAATGACAACACCTCACGAGCTGTACAGTAACATCGAACTTGTCAGAAAAAGCTTCGCATTGGACGTTTAAGATTGCTGGAAGATGTAGAGCGAATGCAAACCAATATTCCGGCCCGGAGAGACTTACAACCTTAAAGTGCTCATTTACCTTAGAACCTGAATAATTGGAAAAAAAAAGTTGATCGTGTCCCAGGTTTACCCTGGACTGTAAACGAGTTAACCGTATCCCCATATGTATTGTATACAGCTGCAAAAAGATTCCGGTTAGGGATATTAGAAGACTTGCAAGGCATTTTATCAAAGCTTTGGAACACGTCAGAAGGCAACTCTATAGCTCATACATACCTGAACTGAATCAACTCCACCCGTTGACAAACCCAACTATCTAACTCATCCATCATACTTTTGAAGCTAAGTCTCTGCACCATCGAGATTTATGCTGATCGATGTTGGGCAGGGTTTGCAGATGTAGGTGTCACCTGACACCACTGTTGCAACAATACCTCCCATCCGCAAATTTCTCTTCCCTGATGCATTGGCATCATCGATTTATATTCGTTAAACGTGTTGGCTACTCTATTCCTCGTTTGCATGCAATGAAGACTGCGAAATTGCATTTTCCCACACTCCTCGTCCGCGTAGCACAATCTTGCCGACTATTATCTCCTGCGAACAGAAATAAAATACCGTTCTATGGGTTTGGTTATCCTAGAATACCTTCATTGCATCGTGTTTGGGTTAGTGGTGTCGTTTATTTTCGAGCAAAGATCGTCAGAGAATTGTTGCCATCCTGTGTGTGTCCCGCACACAAACATACTGTGTGGGAGTGTTATCCTTTCTCATATCCCTCGGTTGCTCGAGTTAATGTTTGCTGTTTGATAGCATTCGGCTTGTGATATCTTAATTAAGGAGGTGTGCGTGGTCATATAATGAACGCCAGGATGGAGGGAGCGATTACTGTACAGGAAGTAAGCTAGGTATGTGGATTCTGCACTCACCCGGAGATAAGTCACGTGTCGACCTTAAAAGAGATTACAAAGTCGCCTATTGTTGTTTGTTATCAATGTGAGAACAAGCCACATTCGACAGAGGTACGTGTTTAATTAAAGTCTGTTTCGAATGGGTATTTAATTAATTTTGAATGTCGAAAGTAATTGGAATTGTGGTTCTCATTTTTGTGATGTTCCTTTGGTTTCAAATGTTTAGTTGTCCGCTTTGACTACTAAACTTGTGTTTTATTAGGATAAGGGATTTATTACGATTGTATTGCACAGATATACATAAAGGAGCATCCCAATCGTAAATGTGTTTTTTAATTGGGGATACGTTTTGTAAGGTAGGAATATCAGATGACAACGACTAATAGAGGTCAATTAGGGTCACCCATTGGATGTTCGTAAGCTTCAAGAGAAACGACAATAGAAAAAGCAAAATATCGGGTATATTGTATAAAGTTTGACTGTTCTTTTTATACCCTATCCCATAGGGGTATATTAGTTTTGATACATAGTTTGTAACATAGAGAAAACAATTAGCTACATCGACTCAGAATCACTAGCTGAGTCGATTAAGCCATGTCTGTCAGTCTCTATGTCACCGATTTTTAGGCCATAAATTTTGAGCTAGGAGAATGAAATTTTGTATAGGATTCTTGTGCCCACTTCCACGCCACCTTTTTAGAAAAACGTAGTTTTTTGCCAAATTGTTAGGAACTTAAAAAAAAAACAACAAACTTAGACAATTTTTTTTTTTTTTTTGTAAATTCATTTTTATTTTTCTTCAACTTCGAACTAACTTACATGCTAGACAAAAATTACTGAAAAAACTAGCCTACTTATCTACTAACTTAACTAACTTACTTGTCCTCTGCGGATACCCTATATTAAATACTAACAACTTAAAAACTAATGCCTTTCGGCCTAAAATCTAATTTTATAATTTTATTTTGTTATATATATGTATTTATTTGTACCCAGAAACATTTAAAAAAAAAAACTTAGTTTTGTATCTTTTTTTTGATTTTATTTACTTACTTACTACTTAAAACTATTTATGAACTAATTAAAAATACTTAGAAACTAATTAAAAATAACTTAAAAACTAGAACAGCCGCATTTTTGTATTTTTTTTTTATATATTTTTTTATATTATTTTTTTTTTGTTTTGTATTTTATTGTATTTTTTTTTGTGCCACCCCGACTGTTTTTCCTAGGTTAACTGAAACCTTAGAATTACGTAAGTCGGCCATTCTTCACTTTAAAAGTCAACTATCTATAACTATTATTGCAGCCACCACAACGTTCTCCTGTTGCAACCTACTCCGACGGTCCCAATCGGGCAC
This sequence comes from Rhingia campestris, assembly GCA_932526625.1. Lineage (NCBI taxonomy): Eukaryota > Metazoa > Arthropoda > Insecta > Diptera > Syrphidae > Rhingia > Rhingia campestris. The sequence continues at coordinate 99,563,551 of OW052182.1, forward strand.
ACTTCTGCTGAACCGCAGGCGCTCTCCTCCGCCCTGAGCGACTACGTCTCGGCGTACAGGAGCCGCCTATCCACAGTTCGTCGGCAGACGTGGTCGATTAGCGGAACCGCCGATCTGTCCTGTATCAGCCCTCGACTATCCAAAAATAGGAAAGCTTCAGGCGGAATAAAGCCGCTTAAAGGCGCACTTTCAAAATATTCATCATTAGGTTAGAAGGCCCCAAAGATGAGACTATTGCTTGAGGTCATTGCTCTTGCCGCGTGAAACCGAATGAGTTTCACCAGAAAATTGTCTATCCTGTTTATGTTGGCCCCGTTGTATAGGACCTGGTTGGAATAATATTTTGTGTAGTCAGATACTGGTGTTCTGTGAAGTCCAAGGCAGCTTCTCAAACACTGCCTCTCAAACACCCGTATCTTTTCCATTTGAGATGGGGCAACGTTGAACCACACCGGGCACCCATAGGCAATCATCGGTCTGATAAGGACATGTAGCAAATCACCTTCACCCTGCTGTCAAGACGGCTGCTATAAAACAATCGTCTTGTCAGGGCAAATGCTCCCCTAGCTCTCGCCAGAGCAGCATCTACATGTCTTCCGAAATATAGATACTGATCCAGCCAGATGCCAAGGTACTTTACTACACTTTTACTCGCCAGTGGATGTCCGTTTGGTCCAACGATCACCAGCTTGCGCCAGTTCTTTCTTGTATCCCTAGAGGCCTTAGACAATGGTGTCCTAAACAGGATAGTTTCCGATTTCTGAAAGTTGATTTTCAACTTCCAGTCATCACAATATCTTTGGATCTTATCGAAGTCCCGCTGCAAAAGAGTTCGGATGACCTCGACAGTAGGTGCTGTTCTGTACGCGATAAGATCGTCCGCATACGCAATTGCCTGAGTGAGACTACCTATCATATCGCTGGTGTAAATGCTGAAGAGAATCGGCGAGTTCACCGCTCCCTGTTGCAGACCATTTTTAATGAAAAATTCGGTGGTAGAAGTTACATTGCCACTTTTGACAACAAACGTTCTACCAGTCAACATGTCATGAAGCATATATAGTAGTGGTTTACTTATGCCAAGTCTGGTTAGCTTTAGATAGAGGCCCTCTAACCATACGGTGTCGAAAGCCTTCTCCAAATCAACCAGACATGCACCCGTGCACTGTTTTTTCGCTTTGTTCCATTGTATATCAGAGACGAGTTTGGAGAAGGCATGAATACAGTCATGTCCGGCCTTGAAACTAAACTGGTTCTCTGGTATAATATTGTTGTCCTCAGACCACTTGAACAGAGCCCGATTGAGAATCTTTTCGAATACCTTGCTGATACTCGGAAGGAGACTTATCGACCGGAAATTTGCCGGATTGGAGTTGTCCTTTCCCTTTTTCGGGAGAGGATGAACCACCGTCGTCTTCCAACGCACTGGATAATATGCATTATTCAGCGCGTTGTTGAACAGCGTGGCGTAAATGTCCACAGCTTCAGGGGGTAAGTGTCGCAGTACAATGTTGGATATACCATCGACTCCCGCTGACTTCTTTTTCTTTATGGAATCAAAGATGTTCTGGAGTTCCACCTTCGAAATTAACAGGGGACTAGACCCACTTCGCCAAGTTTTCGTCATCGAACCGCGTGAAACCGCGGATCTCAGATCGCCATTGCGTTATGTCATTTCTTAGGTAGAACTCCATCACTTCTACCTAAGAAATTGGCATTGTTTTCCAGGATGCGGTTCGGGCGAATGCTATCATTCACCTTATACACTTCCTGAAAAACAGCCCCCACTGCCTCCACTTTCTCCTGAGGATCTTCAATAACATAGAAATCGTCGTTGAAGACGGCTTCCCCTGGATCGATTCCTGCTGTCAAAAGTATGTTTGTATTGGCAGTTGTTCGTTGGAGCTTAATACACGGAAGGAGGTTATGACCTTTCCTCCTAAAGATCTTATTAATTTGTGGAAACATACTCGGGTCGCTGGAATTTACGGCCCGAATTCTGTTATTCCAAAACAAATTAATGGACAACCGATAGTTCTCCTTGATCAATTGGTTGATGTTTTTGATCGACGCCTTCAGTGTTCTAATCTCCGGGTCACGTGGGTTTGTCAGTCGTCTGTACAAGTTTTTAAGTCTTGTCAGAAGTCCGCTTTTTTGTCTGTGCAGTGCGTCAATGGTCGCGTTTCTGTACGAAGACGTTATGTCACGTTCTTTGTATTTTGGAATCGTCCTGTTCATTGTCCTTTGGATAGATTCGTCCATTTGTTGTAAGTAGTTGTCGATTTCGTTGTTTGTCAGATTTCGGTTGTTTGGTGGTAGAATGTCCCTCGAACGTAGTTCTCTTGATAAGGCGTTGGTAAAGCGAGGCCAGCGCATCTTACCGTAGTTGTAAGAATGCACAGGCACATACTCGTCCAATGCCACAAGCTCGTTCGGAAGCTTTATTACGGCGGCGAGTCCGCAGTGGTCACTGTCGTACTCGATCGTCTGTAAACAGTTTCGCGGGTGTTGACCTACTTTGTCAGTAACCGTCAGTCTTGTGTCTCGCAGTAAAAGATCCAGAAAAGCACCGCTTCTCGGAAACGATGGCCTATCTGTGGCGAGAATGTCAATCCTGTATTCAACATTGTAGTGAACCATCCAATTGTATAGATGGTTACCCCGAGGATTTTGTATTTGATTTCCCCAATCTTCGTGTTTGGCATTTAAATCTCCAGCCAAAGGATAAAAGTTCTCCACTGAGTTCAGTCTCAGAGATTCGAAAAGTTTTCCGAGCTCTGTTGTGAAAAGTGTAAAAAAATGCCACTATAGCCAGCACACGGTTTCCTCACGTCGATATCCATAAGGGGACATGGTGGTCTCCAGATCAACGAACGGTCAATAAATTGATCACATTGCGATAGATAAGAGGCACGCATCCAGTATTTTGGATGTCCGAACATTCCGAGGAGCTAACATCGACTCGAATCACTACATTGTAGCAGCCAAGGTAAGAATGCGGATATCCACCAAGCCACAACAATCCAGAAATACTGTGAAAAAATTTAATGTCGGAAGACTGCAATCGCAAGAGACCGCCAAGACCTTCGCACAACGCGTATACCTTAACCTCTCGATTAACACCATACCACCAGCATCGAATGTCGAAGAGCAATGGCAACGATGCCAACAGGCCATTAGATCACCCGCAACTGATGTGCTAAGTTTCTTGCGCCCACCAGCAAGAAACCCCAGCATCGTTTGCACGATCCAGAGGCATAAGTCTCCTCAACATCGCCTACAAGATCCTATCTGCCGTAATATGTTAACGTTTAACAACAACCTGATCTGCCCTTATCAGTGTGGTTTTAGGCCAAGAACGCCACAACCGATCAAATTTTCAAACTTCGGCAGGTCCTGGAAAAAAACCCAAGAAGTCCAAATCGATACCCACCACCTATTTATCGATTTCAAAGCCGTATACGACAGCATTTATAGAGACGAACTATACAGAGCCATGTCTAGTTTTGGTACACCGCCCAAACTCGTCTTTTTGTCTAGGATGACGATGGAGAATTCTCACTGCTCCATCAGGGTCGGACACAACCTCACCGACACATTCGATACTAAAAAAGGATTTAGGCAAGGCGATGCGTTGTCATGTGATTTCTTTAATTTGATTCTTGAGAGGATTGTGCAAAACTCCCGAGCCAACACCAGAGGCACAATTTTACAAAAATCGGAGTAACTACTAGCATACGCCGACGGTATTGACATCATTGGTAGGACTGAACGTGATGTCATAGCCACGTTTGCTAGTATAGAGAATGAAGCGGCAAAGATGGGTTTAGCAGTAAACGAGGATAAGACTAAGTATATGCTGTCAACACGAAAGGACACACAACATCGACGAATTGGACAGAACGTCACCATTGTCTACCTCGGCACCGCTATTAACTCTGACAACAACATCTCGTCAGAAATCAAACGAAGAATTACTCTTGCCAACCGCTATTTCTTCGGGCTAAGAAGGCAATTTCGTAGTAAAGCCCGTACTCGAACTACTAAGGAGATCCTATTTAAGACCCTGATCATCCCAGTCCTGCTCTACGGCGCTGAAGCATGGGCCGAATCAAAAGCGAATTTTGAGAGAACATTTCTTCGAAAAATCTTCGGTCCCGTTTGCGTTGACGGGCTATGGAGACCAAGATTTAACCAAGAATCTGTACTTGCTGTACAGCGACATGCCCCTGGTCAAAAAATTCAATGTTTTCAATTCAATTCATGTTATGTAGAACGAATGGACACCAATACTCCGGCTCGCAGAGTCGTCGATTCCCAGCCAGACGTCGGACGCAGTAGAGGAAGACTTCACCTCAACTAACTTGGAGTGCGTAACTGGAGGCAGTTAGGTAAGGACCTGGCTAATTGGAGAGTCATGTTGGTTGATGACCAGGTTCAACCCAAACTGTAGCGCCACTTAAGTAAGAAAGTAACCTAGCGATTCTTAGTAGATCCATATAGCTAAATTGATTCTCTATGTTACAAACTATGTTTCAACACTAATACGCCCCTATGGGATTGAGTATAAAAATGTCAAAACCATTGACTTTGCACCCCATTTGTAAAACCGATGGAACTTCTTTATAGGGCTATACAATTTGAACCTATCCAACATGAGGTCATTCATTTCGGCCCTGTCAGTACATGTGCATGTGATTTCGATCACCATGTGCGGTTGATTTGGCCCAAAGCGATTCAACTTCTCTCAGCTGTAGATACATTTAAATCTGTGTTCAGTTCAAGTCTATCATTCCATGTCAACGTACTACGTGAGTGTACGTGCTAAATCGTTGGAGGCACGGCTTGTTCCCAATTCAATGTGGGAACATTTCTAGGGTATAAATAGGTCTAAGCCCATTGTGTTTTACACAGTTATCCATCATTCCATGAAGAAAGATTCACTAGACCTGACAATGTCAGTGAGCATTTCGTGCATGTGTTAGTTACACTTCCGCTGTGATCGTTCTATGAGATGCAGTTCGATGTTTTTTTTCTGGCAAACCCGGGTGAAACAGTGAATCTCCATGGCATATACCCAATGAAAGCCACTTCATCTACTACAGGCAGGTTTTTTGCAACTCCTCATATTCAGACGACATTCTTTTATTCACGGAAAAAGTTTGACAACCTAATTTAGTACTCGAAGGGCAGACAAAATTTAAACTCTGCCCGTCACAACAAAGTTGCCTCCGAACTTTCCTTTTCAAAAAATCGAAACTCCGTTTTATTTTCCGTTCCGTTTCAATTCATAGACAACAAGTCACCTCCTCCTCACATTAAATTGTCATTTTCCAGCGATTCATTTATCATCGCACAACATTTCATCGCTGTGTGGTGTTTGTTCGCTTCGAATTGACTCAGTGCCAAAGTCAACTTCTTTTCAAGGATCTTCAACTGCAGCACTTGTGTGTTGAACTACTGCCATCAAAACAGTTTTGTAGCTCCAGCAGCGTCATCCTGGCGGTACATCCTTAGATTCAAGGGACTGAGTACTTTGACCTTTTGCCAGTCAGCTGTATGCCGTTGCGACTTGAAACAACTTTTGCATTGACAAGTGACGACGATGTCGACAAAGGACAACAAGGAGGAGCACTGACGACGCGACTGCCAACAAGAAAAGGATAACTCGTCTCGAACACTCTGCTGAGTGTGTGCAATGTGCATTCGAGGAAGATGAGGAAAACAATTTTATATCTCTCTTCCGTAGGTACTCGGTATCATCATCCCGCTACAATTGGGGGTAATATCCCGTTCTGCAAAAGACAAGGATGTTGTGCTGCTTGGCTTAGCTTGGTGTGTGTATCCGGTTGTTTATTGAAAAATTGGGTGAATAAAAATAAATAGATTAAGCCAAAGTGGAAATGCAAACATATTCGTGTTTTATGTTTATTCGTCTGTGCACACACCTACACCCTGTGTGTATGGTATCCTTTTGACACCGATTTTAATTGCACTATAAAGGTAGGGCATTCATCTTGAGTAGTCGTTTCCATTTAGAGTGGAGTTTTCGGTTTTGAAAGGATTCAGGGCGGACGAACGCCATGTAAGGATTAAGCAGAATGCACTAGCTGTGGATACATAAACATTAAACATGCTTCGTTTGTTTTAGCTCTATTCTTTTGCCAGGGAAACTTTATTGTGGAGTCTTGGGCAAAAGTTTCCCAGAAGAGCTGTACAGTAGAAGAGGGGCGACCGACGGACGGACGGCGGACGGTCTTATTGTTTGTCGGCTCCGGAAATTCATTGTGCAAATATTTTGAATAAGTTTTGTTGTTGCAGTTTTGTTTGCGTTTACGTTTGAGTTTCATTTCACGTCTTCCTTTCCTTATTTGTGTTTACGGAGAGAATACACTGCTGACTGGGTTCCACGACTCAATGCGGAGCATGGGAGTTGTTGGTCCTTTTTTCGTTAGTTCTGTTTGAATAGGAAAATTCCGTGATTGTGACTACCCACGTTGGAAATTATCTTTCGATTGTTTTACACGCAAATAGTAGATTTCAACTTTCAACGTTTTTGAAAAGTGCAAATGGGAAGTCATAGAAATTCGTGTACATATTTTTGAAATGTTAAGACGGGATGCTATCCTTTCTCGGTGGTAGGTATTTTTATTTTATTTTACTAGGGCCAGACATTCAGGGGCCTAGTGCGGTTGTCAATTATCAATGGATTGTTGGTTCAGTGTCAATTTCTATTAATTTTTGATTGTGAATGTTAAAATCGGTATTGCGAGTATCAATTATCATTGACTTTTCTGTTATTTTGCAATTGTTTCTTTCAACTGCAAATAACTAGTTGATGAAAAGAAAATAAATTTGATTATTGAAATATAAACACGGGATTGCGTTAAAATGGACGGTTTTCTGTGTAAAGTTTAAGTTTATTTAACTAATTTGATAATTGTTCAAAGGGCTATAGTTAGCAATAGAAACCGAATGAGCCGGCTAGTTGAATTGATGGAGCAAAACTTAGACGTTGCAAAGGGAGTGTGCTCCACAACAGAGTCGCGAAAAAAATGGGTTGATACTGCAACAGACTTGAACATCTTAGGCCCACCTTCGCGTGAATGGGACAAATGGCAAAGAGTAAATTATTATTATATGTATTATTATTTTTAAATCATTTGTATACTGTTGTGATAACTTCTAGGTTTGGATCAATTTAAATTGCAAAAAAAAAAAAAAAGAAGACAGAAAACAAAATTGAAATTTCGGCAACTGGCGGTGGACCGAATAAACTGCATCGTTTCAATAACTTGGAAGAATCCATTGTAAAAATGCTAGAAATTGAAATCTGCGTCAATCCACCTGGCAGAGAATTTGGACAAGAGGATGACAATTTGAATGAAGAAGCTTCTATTTCCAATGCCATAGAACAAGTCTTGGAATCCTCAACGGAGGATGATATTGCCCAGAAACATCCCAAAAAAACATCGCGTGTTGAAATACTCCAAACGGAACGCAAAAGTCTTTTAGAAGATCAAACTTCTGCACGAAAAGAGTTCTATGAAAACATGACAAGTCTTAAAGGTGATATAAAAAGAAGCATGAAGAACATCCAATAATATTCGAAGAAAAATATGAAGCAAAAAGACGAAATAATAGAAATCAAGAGGGAAAAACTAAAAGCGTACAAGGAAAACAAAGCCAATAAAGACAGAGACCGAATCGCTAAGTTAAAACTAAAAATACAAATCCTGGAGATAAAAAAAACAGAAACAACAAATGTACTTCTAGGTAGAAACCATTTACCTTTAGTTTTATTATTATTATATAATTAGCAACGTGAAGTACAAATATGAATTGAAGACTCAAAATCATTACAAGATATATAGACTATGAATGTCTTGAAATAATAAAAACCAAAAATCTTTTTTTTTTTAATTTTGTTCTTTTAATTTCAAATTCAAGGCTACAAAGTTCTCAGGATTTGGTTTCGCACTGCCGCAGCTCTTTAATTTTCAGGAAATTGAAGTAATTCTTCTGATTCTGTAAAATTTGCTGCGTTCGTCTCATCATCGATTGCTATGCCGTCAAAAACATCTACCTCGACTTCAGGCATGTTGAAACTAATGCAAATATTGTGTAAAGCTGTACAAATATTTGATATTTGCGTAGCCTTTCGATGGGTATAGTGCAACTCTCGAGCTCTAAGTAAGCATCTAAATCGGTTTTTCAAAACTCCTATTGTACGTTCAACAATATTTCTAGCCTTAGCATGCTTTTTGTTAAACAAACTCTCTAATGATCCCTGCTCTGGATTACGGTATGGTGTCATTAAATTGGGCTGCAAAGCATATCCGGCATCACCTGGGAACAAATACATAAAAATGCATTTAATTGCTTAACAAATTGTACCTAGAACTTACCTAATAACCAAGTATTTGTATTTCCACTTTGGTGTTCTCTGTCCACCATCAGCTTTAAACTCGACATATTCCAAACATTAGAGTCATGTGAAGAGTCCGGGTATTTTGCGTTGAAAAGCCGTATTTTCATTGTAGTGCACGAAACACATTCCTCACAGAACGTGAATTTTCATAATAAAGTTGAACAATTTGTAAACGTTGTTCACGCGTAAGTCTTTCCATTATGAAATGCCAAACAATACTAAACAAAAATAACATGACAGCATGACACGACTCACACGTGATCTGTCAAAAAAGGCTATTGAAAAAGTATCTCTACTTGGATCACCCGTTAATACATTGTTGGGAACTGTTGTGCATCTTATTAGTGTTTTCATCTTGGCTTCTATTTCGTCGAAGCTGACTTCGACAAACGAAAATTTGATAAGAAGCTGAAGAGGAATAGAATGGAGATAGGTATGACTTCTCTTGAGGTAATAGAATACTCACATTTGTTCTTCCAATTCTAGAGAATTGGAGGCATCCCTTAGTTGCTTTCTTCTTCTCGCTAATTCCAATAACGTATCCTTATTCTCAGAATTCCACAGAACTCATTACTTAATAAAATAGAATTTGTTTCAACCTTCAGAACAAAATATCAAAAGCAAACCCAATTTTCAAAACAAATGTCAAGAAACCATATTTTTTTCACAACAGTCAATTTTAATTCACAATGATGACAACCTTTATCAACTGAGTTACACAATACAAAAGTATCAATTGATTGAAACTTTTTATCAACTATCAATTGGTTGTTGATTGACAATTGCAATAGGCCCCTCAGACACAAAATTTTATCATCTTAATTCTTGAACAACTGATAAATGAATCGGAAAACATAATCTAAAATTAAGGTGCTCTAACCTACAACCAAGTGAGATACACATTTTCTTCGTACGTTCTTTTTACTTTTAATTAGGGTTAGGTCAGGTTGCTGGGCAATGCGCTCCTTCCTTTTCGTCGTTCATGTTAATATCGTACTATCCTAGTCATCTGTATGTTGCTGAAATATACTAACTTGCTTACTTAAGTTACGCTACAGTTCGGCATGCCTCTTCAATTAGCCTGGTCCTTAGCTAACTCCAGTTGCGCACTTCAACTTGGTTGAGCCCGGTTTCTACAAGTGCCCGTCACTTAAGGCGAGATCTTTCTCTTCTGCGTCCGACATCTATCTGAGAATCAAAGACTTTGTGAGCCGGAGTATTGGTGTCCATTCGTTCTTCATGTCCAAACCATCTTAGACGTCCAATGCGGAGTTTTTTTTTGATTAGGGGCATGTCAATGTGCAGCTCGACAGAAGATTTTTCGAAGAATTGTTCTCTCAAATCGAATAAGCATTTCTCCAACCACTTTTGATATGGTCCATGCTTTAGCGCCGTAGAGCAGGACTTAGATGATCAGGGTCTTGTACACCTTAGTAGTTCGAGTGAGGAATTGCCTCCTTAGCCTGAAAAAAAAGCAGCGGTTGGCAAGACTAATTCTTCGTTTAATTTCTGACAAAATATTGTTGATTGAGTCAATAGCGGGATGGTTGGGTGTTGTAGAACGAGGGTAGACTCTGATTGGCGTTAAATTGGCAATGCCCAGTGTTGTAACTCTGACTACACATCAAATGTGCTTATCTTTACCTCCAAGTGGTAACCATCGGGTACTGGTCTCATCCAACCGGATTTGACATGCTAAACGATAACTGCGAGTGTTGATAACACGACGAAAAACAGCAACACTATAAACACCCTGGTGAGAATGGCACGGATGAATACCCGGCCTGCTGTCCCAGGCGAACCTAGATGAGCTGCTCTGACATATTCGGACAACAGGTTGTCTAGGAATTTCAAGGGTTAGCCAGGCCCATTGAACAGAGATGGTGGCGGATGAACCGAAAGGCCAACGGCAGCGCTCAATCCCGTAGTGGATACTGATGGCCCCGTGTCCTAGGGGTATCTAATAAATTGGAACTGGCCCTCGAGGTTGGGGGGTTGTGCTTTGGGTTAACTACCCACCCACAGAAAAAAAGTTGTTACGAAGCAACCAATAGCCTCGGAAAGGACTAATTTTATTGTTGAAGACCCTGCTAAACGAAAAAAGGACAACGGCGTTCGTATCTGCACCTGGAATGTGAGAACATTAAACAACTAGCGGAAGCCCTAAACTTCTACAAAGCAGACGTTACTGCCATCCAGGAAATACGATGGGATGGGCCGGGCAAATAGAGGATGAAAAACATCTACTACGGACCGTGTTATAGTGAGCAGAAACAGCGACTATTCGGATGCGGATTTGTTATAAGTGCCAGACTTAGGCAAGAAGTCTTATGTTTCCAAGACATTAGCGAACGCATAGTAACAATCCGCATCAAGGCCAAATTCGCCAACATAAGCCTTATATGCGCTCACGCTCCGACGGAAGAAAAAGATGATATAGCTAAGGATTGCTTCTATGAGCTCCTCGACAAAACCTATGAGCGACTACCGAAGTACGATGTTAAAATCGTGCTGGGAGATTTTAACGCAAAGGTAGGAAGAGAAGACATCTTTAGAAGTATTGTCGGAAAACAAAGCCTACACGACAACACGTCTGGTAACGGAATTAGGCTAATTGATTTCGCTACGGAACGAAATGCTACTATAGCCAGCACACGGTTTCCTCACCCCGATATCCATAAGGGGACATGGCGGTCTCCAGATCAACGAACGGTCAACCAAATTGATCACATTGCGATAGATAAGAGGCACGCATCCAGTATTTGGATGTCCGAACATTCCGAGGAGCTAACATCGACTCGAATCACTACATTGTAGAAGCCAAGGTAAGAATGCGGATATCCACCACGCCACAACAATCCAGAAATACTGTGAAAAAAATTTAATGTCGGAAGACTGCAATCGCAAGAGACCGCCAAGACCTTCGCAACGCGTATCCCTTAACCTCTCGATTAACACCATACCACCAGCATTGAATGTCGAAGAGCAATGGCAACGATGCCAACAGGCCATTAGATCAGCCGCAACTGAAGTGCTCGGTTTCTCGCGCCCACCAGCAAGAAACCCCTGGTTTGATGAGGAATGCCGACATATGCTCGCAGCCAAGAACGAGGCCTACAAGGCTAAGCTGCAGGTGAAGACGAGAGCTGCCATTGAGCTCTATAGGCAAAGAAGAAAAGAAGAACATCGGCTTTTCAGCAAGATGAAAAAAGAGCAAGAAAAGGGCGCGATCGAGGATATAGAGAGGTGCCACTCCAGGAACGATGTTCGCAAGTTTTACCAAAGTTTAAACGTCAAAGCCAATGATACAAGGCTCGAACAGAAGCCTGTCGAGATGAACAAGGAAATATTGTAGTTGAGACACAGTCGATGCTGAGGATATGGAAGAACCACTTCTGCAGACTGTTAAACGGCGATGACGAACAACATTCCGCTGTCAGGCAGAACGAACCACTCAATATTGGCAACGACAGCGAAAACTGCCAACCACCCGACCTGAGTGAAGTGAGGATAGCAATATCTAAACTCAAGCTTAATAAGGCTGCTGATGTCTTTGAATTTGTTGAGACTGATCCAGGGATTTGATTGCCGCTTGGCTGTCCGAAAAACTGCTAATATCCTTGGCAGATATTACATTCTCTTTCAACCAGGATAAGGCTTTTTTGATCGCCAAGCCGTAACAGAACAGAACAATTTTTTTGAATTTTAGATTTACATGGTCACAGGTATTTTAGGCTTGGTTACCTGCAAACTGGCTGTCAAACATCTCATAAAAAAAAAAACGAATAAAATGGTTTTCTGGAGAAAAAAGTATGTCTCCGTTTTTTTTCGAATTTCTTAAAATCTATTATATATATTGGCATTTATCATACCACAGAATATTGACGAAAAATATTCCTTAACAATGCAACATTTTGTAAAAAAAAAAAATCAATTAAAAAACGATAATTTTTTTTTTAATTTCAACTTTAAAACTTTATTTCTCAAAAACTATTTAATGAAACAATTTGAATAAAAAACATGACTAAGAACAAAATATTAGCTTTCAAAAAAGTTATAGCACAGTGTTGTACGTGCTTTTTTTGATTTCCAATCATTTTGTTTTCTCCCGGCGAATCGGAAGGGGTACTTAAGTATGTTTTACTGTAAAAAAATGACAATTTACTCTTTCAAATAACTTTTTAGTCATTTGGGATTGGTAGCTACTTGATGTGAAAAATGTGCCCAAATATTTTTGTCCAGGTTTTAGACCAAAATACCGCACAGTGCGACGCATGTCGTCGTTGCTACGTGTGTTCTTGTTTAGGGCCATCCTGTTGACATGTTTGGACCACGACATCATATTCACCCCTATCGAGGTATCCATTCGCAAGAAAAATTTCCCCGATTTGTTCGAAATCGAAGAATTTTGTACCGACATATCCGGACAATTTTCCGCAACGCATACTTCGTCGGAGGTTTAAATTTCATTCGAGGTATGTGTCATCGGAAGAAAATACTACACAAATGCGACGGTTTCACTTCACTAGAATTCGTTAATAAATTTCGAAAAGAATTTGTGTCGGAGGAAATCGGAAAAAATAGCACTTAGCAGCTGTCAAAAATTGCACGATTAATGCACCTGAACGCACTTCAACGCAACGCGTTACAAAATGTCGGAGAAATCCTCCGAATCGTACAAAATCGGAGAATTTTCCGGTCCGACGGATACCTCGATAGGGCCGATTATCTTCCGACGAAATGTATCGCCCATTGGCGATACACGTTAAGTCGGCAATTATTGACAGCTATGCGTTGAATTTCTTCCTCATCGGATTCCTCGATTGGAACTGACTTTCGTTTTGGAGATTGTTCCGAACGGATACCTCGATAAGGGCGATTATTCCCAAAGCTCTCTTACACCATTAGTCCATTGTTTATATATTGATTTACGAAGGATACGTTTGTATTTACACAACAAAGGACACTATCCAAAGTGTATAGTACAAAAGGACATGTGGCATTACTGGGGTAATTGCTTGTCAAATACACACGCCAGACAATGCAACACATTACACCATCCAAACACACACTCTAGGATATATAGAAACACAAAAGTCCATTCCACGCCTATATCATAAGAGGCGTCATCCATACCATTCTATGATATTGCTTTCAAAAAAAAAAAAAAAAACAAATATCCTGATGCTACAAAATCTCGTTTATTTTTCGTCAATATACTTTTCATTCGGGTGTCCCGCAACAAGGGTCAAAAATTCACGTGACAGAAAAATTACCACCGAAAAAGGACTCTCACCAACATGTTACATCCACACAAAGCTGACAAAAAGGAACTCGACACCGCACACACACACATCACCATATGCCCGGCATCATAGGCAAAAACTATGAATGGGAAATGAAAGGACATACTAAGTGAAATGACCGAAAAGAGGACCAGTAACATGGGAACAAATGTTGGCAGGGGCAGGATGCCACAGTCCAGATACAGAGAGGTAGACTTTTATTGGCTTGTTTTACAAAGCAATAATGAAGAAAGAATATCCTTCTATTGTATACGAGATCGGGCTACACGCGTGCCAGTAAAGGGATGAGTGCGAAAAAGGTCAACGGATCCCAACAAAAGGATGAAGTATGCGGCGAGTATGTGTTTGAGTCTGTTATGTACAGATGTATAATTTATTGATCCTAACCTATCTTTTGTCACCTTTTTCGTGTGGAATGTTAATTATCCTGAAGCTGTGTGTTAGGTATTTCGAAATATTCACAAAGGGAATTACATAAATCTGACAGGAATGTATACATATACTGTAAGGGAATTGGCAAAATGTCTGCCCTTTGAGGTTCGTCTAATTAGGGCCGTGGGGCTTTTATGGGGGTAAGATTTATTAGTCAATGGTTTCATTGTTGCGGCTTTATGAAATGAGGGGTTAATGTGTAATTAAAAGTTGTTGTGCGGCTGTTTACTTTGACGAAGTTGACAAAGAGTTGAATTGAATGACTTAACTGTTTCTCTCGTTTGGTTGTATGATGTTTTTTTTTTTTTAAATTTTGTTTGTAAAGGGTGATTTTTTAAGAGGTTTAGAACTTTTTTTAAAAAAAAAAAACACAAAAAATTCGAAAAAATGAATGAAATATTTATTTGAATCGATAGTTTGAACCTTGCAATCTATTGTCCCTATAGACATTAGCCTTGACATACCCCGGTCCGGTCCGAAACGTGAAATTAACTGTTCACCAAACTCGCCTCGCAATTGCGCCATTGTTTCGCGTGCTGTGTGGCATGTGGCACCGTCTTGTTGAAACCACATATCATGCAAGTAAAGAACTTCCATTTCGGGCAAAAAAAAGTTTGTTATCATCGCTCGGTAGCGTTCACCATTGACAGTAACGCTGCGATTCGCATCATCTTTCAAGAAATATGGCCCAATAATGCCGCCGGCCCATAAACCGCACCAAACAGTGGCTTTTTCGGGATGCATTGGTAGCTGTTGCAATGCTTCTGGCTGATCTTCACTCCAAATGCGGCAATTTTGCTTATTTACGTACCCATTCAACCAAAAATGAGCCTCATCGCTGAACACAATTTTTCGATAAAAAAGCGGATCCTCGGCCAGCTTTCCAAGAGCCCATTCACCAAAAATTCGGCGTTGTGGTAGGTCGGCTGGCTTTAGTTCTTGCACCAGCTGTATCTTAAAAGGCTTTACGCCCAAATCCTTCCGCAAAATTTTCCACGTAGTGCTGTAACAAAGGCCTAACTGCTGGGAACGGCGCCGAATCGACATTTCGCGGTCTTCTGTCACACTAGCTGATACGGCCGCAATATTTTCTTCACTACGCACAGTACGTAAACGTGTTGGTGGTTTAATGTCCAACAAAGTAAATTTGGTCACAATCTTCCGAATAGACTGCTCAGAAGGTCGAGAATGCCGATCATAAAATGGAAGCAGCGCGCGATGAACATTTCGAACCGAACACGAATTTTGATAGTAAAATTCAATAATTTGCAAGCGTTGTTCATTTGTAAGACGATCTATGGTTAAATTGCAAACCAAACTGAAGCTGTTTGACAGTGACACAAGGTACTAAACACACGTCAGCTGTCAAAACCAGTGTTGCCAAAACCAAACCAGCTAAAAAATCACCCGTTACTTTGATTGTGAATTGCCGTCAGCGCTAGAATATGTTTAACTGTTGTGTCAGACCACCGGTAACTGAAATGTCAGTAACCTCAATAAGAATTGACTTGACTCTCGGCTTCGGAACACCTTGTCACTGAGGACAATCAAATACTGGTGTCTATTTTTTAACCTGACAGCACGAGCATAGTCTGACGCGTTTTTTTTTCTTGAGATGGGTCTTGAAGGTACAGACTTCTTTGGGTTTCTTCTTCTTCTTCCTCAAACAAGAATCGACATGCAAACCATCTTAGTCTTAGCTTCTGGTTATTAAGTCTCATGCTTTTTCTAGATTGGATAACATGTGAACCCTGTGTGAGCGCTTGACGCTGCTTTGGAAGCATTGGTAGAATGCCCTGAGATGCCTTGGTTAACTCAGCTCCTAAATTTTTGGATATCATTAGTAGAAACACGTATACTAGCAGTTAGTTACACGTTATTGCCCACTCCTATTTCCATTTTAGACCCATCGGTATAGATTGCTATTACATATGTTTGATACCACATTGTTTGACGACCCAGCTATAGCAATACCTAAAATGTCTCGCAATGATCTGAGAAATCATCCGTGTAGTATCAATTGTCAAGAAAAGCTTATCTGAAATTTTCTGTTCGGGTTAGGCATAAAACAGGAGGTCCCGTAATTTTACATAAAGTACACACGAATGGTTGTGAGGAAAAACTAGCCCCTGGATACAAACGAGCCCGTTGCGCCACAAATTTGTATATTTTTTGTAGAAATAAAATAGGTCAAATAATTGGGCCTTGTGGAACTCCAATGTTACTAGAAAATCTATCTGAGTATACGGCAATCATTGTTTGAGCCACAGAAAATAATTGTCAGATTTGTTAAGTCCGTCATTTTTATTTCAAGCCTATAATTAAGTATTGTTATAAAAAGCCAAGGACCAAACACACTTCCTTGGTGTACACCGACTTCTATTCGACAACATTTGTTCGTTCCGACAGGACATCTTGATCTTATCTTTACTCCGTCATATGTATACAAGATTAAAGCTTTATCTCTTAATTAGGCTGAAGATGTTTCCCTTAATTTTCTATGACGCAGAGGCAATTTTGTCAGGCCTTTTTGTAACTTCTTCGGAGGTGGGAGCCGCTCTTTGAATGTATTACGTCAATAATCCTGGGATCAGGTTGTGAAAATCTAGCCCCAACGCATCTTGGTCTCTCTGCTCGTATTCGAATTGGGACTATTTGAACTATTTCCAAACCTCACCTTGTGTCTTCCGCATCAGAGTCACCAAAAGGTAATTTAATACCGACGGGTTTACATTGACCTACGTGCAATGAGAAAGGAGGAAAACCATTTACCTCCTCAACCCATCAGGCTATGGAGTACCAATGATTCCACAGGATTACAGTCCATGATTTTCAACTTAAGCAAATGTGTGACGCATTCAAAAGTACCTTCATATGAGAATTTATCCAGATTAAAACAATTTAGTACGTTGGACTACTAAATGCGCCGTCTCTGGTTCAAAGTAACAACACTTAGGTTGTTTTCACTGCCCTACGTCTTTCGAAAGTCCGACCAACATCCAAGAGTATAAGAGTATAAAGAAACTTCTTAAATATGCCGTTCGGAATCGGCGTTAAACTCGAGGTCCCAGTCTTCGTGGGAAAAATATAATATCGCATACACAAATTAATATGGAAGGTAGGTCTGTAGCCCGATATAGGCCATAAATGTTAATTTTGAGCGAGAATCAAACATTCCTGGCACTTGATGAATGGCTGATTTCTTTGTGGGAAAATATATGTGGAATGATTCCAACGATTAGGTTAGGTTGGGTTTGATGGGCTGTTGACGTCCAATTGAGTCGTCAAACTCGCATAGGCCTACGTGGGCCCATAGCGATACCCTTTATTGTACCTGAAAAGAAAGCTGCGTTAGTGAAGGGAGTTCTACTTAGGTGATTTGTGCTGCTCCATTAGCTCCAACCCGACTTGCAGCAGAAGCTGACGATCCGTGCTGTAGGTGTTGTTGCTAGCTCCGTCAAATCCTCGTAGTAGAAGCTACCGAGGAGCTTGTTACGGCTGTTGCTGATCGCGGGGCAGTGACACGATGGACGATGTCCTCCTCGACGTGTGAGCCTCCGCACTTCCTGCAAAGTTGGTGTGAGTCAGTTAGTTAAATCCTGTTGGAATGTTTACCCAGCAGATTGTAGCCTGTTATGACTGTCACCGCTATGGCAATATAAGCTCTGTTCAGAGCTATAAGCTTGTTAGATTTGCTATCGCATAGTTCCGGCCAAAGGTCTTAAGTATGTCTGCAGGTGTTAATGTTTTGCCACCTAGATTTTATTTCACTTTTCGTGAATCTGGTTATTTCCTCTTTTTTGAAAGCAAACGGGGGTCTAACCCCCTAGTCTGGCTACCTCGTCTGCTTTTTCGTTTCCTGGGATGTTACTATGTCCTGGCACCTAGTTTATTTGAAATTTGTTCTGGTTACAAAGAGCTTTTAGCTCTGAGCGGCAGCGTCCAACTACTCATGATTTTATTATGTTGGATGCCAGAGCTTTTATGGCCGCTTGGCTATCTACGTAAATGGAGATATCCTCTTGTGATATGTCCAATACTCTAGCCGATTCGGCAGCTTCGAGTATGGCTAGGATCTCTGCTTGGAAAACACTGCACGAGTCTGCCAATCGAATGGGTGGGTTTAACGCGATTCTATCGGAGCCCACTCCTATTTCCATTTTAGATCCATCAGTGTAGGTAGCTATTTCGTTGTTGGATACCACATTGTTAGATGAACATTCGTCTCTAATAGGTATTTTGATTGAGTATTTAATATCAAAGTCGTGATATGGGATGGTGTAGTTAGATGTCCCATTCTCATATTCTACCAATTTCAGTATTGTGCTGCGCTTTTCGCTGCTGTGTCAATCACCTGTAGGTCGATTGGGGGGAGATTTAGAATTGTTTCCAAACCGGCTATGGGGCTGGTGGGCATAGCTCCTGTTATGAATACACATGCTGTTCTTTGAACCTTTGGAAGAGTAGACCCCCCCAGAGTCGGTGTCGCAAGCTCTGTGATAGATCTCTTGTTAGTGATTTACACAAAGGCTGCAAGGTTCTGACCAACTGTGGAGTATGTTTAGGCTTGTTTGCATAATTACACTTAGAGTCGATGGGAATTTCCCATATGCCATGAGAACCACATCGTCTGCGTAAGCCACTGTTTTTATTGCGGTTGTTTCTAATCTCCTCAATGCTTCGTTGGCTACCAGTAGCCAGAGAAGTGGAGAAAGAACACCTCCCTGTGGAGTACCTCTTGTCGTTATTATTCTTTTGGTACAATCACCCAGTGAGGATGATATGCTGCTTTTTTTTAAGCACGGTTATGATCCAGTCACTAATGACCATATCTTTTCCTGCTTTTCCAAGCGCCTTCTCGATTGCTTCCGTTTTTACATTGTTGAAGGTTCCTTCTATGTCTAGGAAGGCTTATTATTTGAACTGCAATTTATGAGCAGAATCAACAAACATCAGAAAGCATGTCGGGCTTAAGCTTCATTGCTCTAATTCACTGATTATAATTTTGGATACCAAATTATCATTTTCCTTCCCCAGGTTTAACAACATGATGTGGTAGTATGTAACCTTATGGTCAGCAGGTGAATGGTTTGCAAATTATATGATAAAGCCTTCAGGGCTTTCTCTAAAATTCATCCCAATGATCACAAATTGTAAGCATCCTTGTCCCGTCGATGTTTGTGGACTCTCTCGGACGTCCTGGATCAGAGCAATGACCAAGTTTACAATCTGCATTCTTCAGGAGTGTATCGCTTCATTTCTTGTTGCCAATTATCCTTCTTTATGTGTCTATAATATATAAATGACCCACATTGTATTTGTTTGCCATAAAGAATAGGACCTACAGTCATACGTCGATTCCGAACGACAGCCTTGAAAAGCTTCTCATGACGACTGCACCCTCTTGAAATAGCCAGAAGGCAGTGAAAATACTTAGGCTCCTTTTACCTTAAATGCAAAAAGTATACGAGCAAATAAAAGAACAGCGAAGATAAAGATGCTTTAAATCACAGCTGGAGTGACAAAGTTTGATTGAATAAGAAGTTTAACGATCCGAGAATTCCTTTTCACAGGAACCCATCTTAAGAAGCAATAAACGTAAAGAAGAGATCTTAAGAGATCCCCTTAAAAGTCATTTCAAATCAGGAAATGTCAATGGGAATGTAAGATATCTTACTTACTTATCGGGCTTCTGACCCGTGGCGAGTCTCTGCCTGAGACACTGCAGCCTTCCATCCTCTACGATCCCTGGCTCGCTGCTTCCAGCTGTCTACACCAAGCGCTCTAGCATCAGCGATGGCTTGGCCTTTCAAACGGAGGTTCGGTCTTCCTTGCCTTCTCGAACCTGGGGGCTGGGATTCGAAGATCCTCTTAGATGGAGCATTATTGTCCATTCGCTCGATGTGGCCGAGCCAATATAGTTTGGGCTTTTTGGACTACATCCACATCTTGGTACAGCACATAGAGTTCGCGGTTGTATCTTCTCCTCCATTCGCCCTCCTCTTGAACAAAAATCCACGAAGTATTTTTCTTACTTATCGTCCAGCACTGGGCACCATAAAGCAGAACTGGCTGGATAACGGTGTTGTACCAGTTTTGAACCCTGTTGTTTCGCCAGACCGAAGTAGCAACGGTTTCCTAGAGTAATTCTTCGACGGATCTCCACTAGGGTGTCATTCGTGGAGTTTATGTTAACTCCGAGGTAGGTGAACTCCTTAAATACCTCGAAATTGCTGCTATCAATAGTAACGTTTTGTCCTAGGCGGTGGACAGATGCTTGTTTGTTTGTCGATAGCATGTACTTAGTCTTGTCCTCATTTACTTCAAGGCAAACGGATTTCGCCTGTTCTTCAATCTCCGTAACGCTTTTATCACGGCATGGGAGCGACCGATGATGTCAATATCGTCCGCATAGCCCAGCAGCTGGACGGACCTGTTGAAAATAGTGCCTTCCGTGTTAACACCTGCCCTGCGCACTATCTGCTCCAGTACGAGATTGAAGAAGTCACATGATAGCGCGTCTCCTTGCCGAAATCCGGTGCATGTTTGGAATAGTTCGGAGGGGCTACTTCCAAACTGCTCGTTGTATCGCGTGTTTTCCAGCGTCACGCGACACAGCTGAATCAGTTTTGCTGGGATTCGGAATTCGGCCATCGCCATATAGAGCTCCTAAGATAAGATATCTTACTAAAGAAATCCGCCATTGTCGATCCATATTTCAATAGCTGTCGGTATAATCAAACAAGAATCAAGTATGTCGATGTTCAGTTTCGGAACACATAAAAAAAAACAGCGATTCCCTGAAAGTTTGTTCGAACACCACCCATGGATTAAATCTTCACTACACCCAACATCATTCCTATCTCTCTTTATCTTCTCTTCAAATCCCTGCGATGTTTAAACCGCAAAGTTATAAAAACATTAAGAAGGTATTCACAACCCTTTGGGCGAGTGTTAGCTATAAAAACAAAATTGCTAGCTATTGTGGCCACAGCTTGGGTATCGTGCTACGAACAAACAGTAATACAAGAAGGTGATTGTTGCCTATGCTTCACGAAGTGTTAAATGTAGCTGCTAACAACAGTTACCCAAAGGCCCAAATAATGGCATATAACTACCTTAAACGTTTTTAGTTGATTCTTTGAATCTTTTCCTTCATCGAAGATGTTATAATCCCGTCCATAACTCCCCCACTTTACTTCATCCCCATGGGTCCGCCTCAGAGGTTATGTGAGTCAAATCACATAATCCCAATAATACTTTAAAAAATTTAAATCACCCCTCTAATTGCGGTAAAATGCACCTCCAACTCACTGATACAAAACTCATTAAAAACCTAAATAACTTATGTACACTGGCAGGTCTCATAAAATCCTCATGAAATCGCCTTTACACACAGACAATACTGATACCTAGCCCTGCATCGTTCACCGCATAGACGTTCCAATCAAAAAAGATACGAATGTCATTACGACCTGTCGTCTCGCTGTCGCATTTAGATACACAGTTACCATTCTAAAGCGATTAAGTCAGGGCAGCAGTAGTAGTTGTTGTCGCGCAGCAATTAATCAGTCAAATGTCAGTAAAGTGCTGACCCGCATTATGAACAAATTTTGACAGCAATTAGTGGGGGACAAAAATAAATCTTTCATTGTGACAGGTGGGAAAGAAAAACCCCAGTTTGATGGCCGGTCTTCTTGACAGGATGCCAACGATAGAAAATCGATTCACAAAATCAAAAGGCGATCTGATCACAATATCGGCCTAATTGAGATACCCATCAGACGCATCTAAGATGCACCTCGTAGTCGTCTTGTGCCGGTATAACAAATCCAAAAGGATTCGCTATACTTGTACACATCGTTTTCCAATCGGAAATGCCCACCCTCCGATGCGATAAATCTCTCCGCCGAATGGGTATGCCGTGACGAATTCCCGTTTGACATACCGCAGCACTGCACTGCAAGAGATTACACTCAATTGTCGATTCAAATCGGTTTTCTATCCCGTGTGCTATTTATGTATCTAGATGCATATCGTATTCGAATCTCTACTCATAAATTCATATCTAGGACAGACTAGTTTTGTGGCGTGATTTGCAGTAATAAATATAAATTTTCGTCCTTGTGGTGTCCTATCGGAAGTGTGATGTTGATGTGGTGTGGTGGTAGTGTGCTGCCCAGCACGGTACACACATTGCGGAACAAATCGCATTAAATTGGAAAAAGGAAAAGCCTGGAAAAATTTTGCAAACTGCGAGTGAACATGTGCGCAGAATTGCATGTTGTCGATCTTTATTTGAGGTTATTTGTGCCTGTCCTATATCTCTGTCGCTTCTTCATGCTGTAGGATGTAGGGAATGAGTCCTTTTTTGGTTCGAGGCAATAAATTTTATCAACCATCCGCAGTTTTTTTTTTTTGCCGTTGTCTTTCCCAAAATGGGACGAATAGCTCTCGGGATTGTGCTATGCGGTGCGCGGTGTGCAAGTGTGAGTGCCTCTGCCAGCGTGGATAGTGCAATTTAATGGTCTGTGTTGACAGATTGAATTTAGTTTTAAATGAATTTCGTTGTCGGTGGGTTGGACGGGGTTAGGGAAAATGGCAAAAGGGGGTGTGCAATTGAATGGGTTTTAGGTGTAATTGTTATCAAACGAAATGGGTATGTGCTGGGAAATTGTTATTCACATTGATGCCGAGTGAAATTAACAGATGAAGTTGATGCATTTATCCATGGAAGACATTTCACATCACCAAATGGATTGCAGTGGCTACGTGCAGGATCCCCGCAGAGAGCCTATATTTTATATTTGGGTCACTAAACGACAATGGATACATCTGTTTGGGGGTATTTTTGTTAACCCATGTGCTGTTAAATGAGGGATATGTTCAATTGGTTGGTAATAAAATCTGATTGCAGTGTAAACGCCGTCTTTAAAATAATTTGAGTAGAGAATAATTTGATGCAGTATGTTTCTACTGAAAACACGCCGAAAGAATAGAAGCAATATACACGTGTCATCGGGATTTAGAGAACAATCGAATGTCAATTCGAAAAGTGGGAAATGTACCGTTTCGTTTAGCAACTACATCTACGCCATTAAGCTCATCATCGAGAAACAGTCTGCCTTAGTTTACCATACATGTTGGAGGCATAAAAAAAACATACCGCAAAAGCGTTCTATGTTTGTAATCCCAGGTTCATATCGCAATAGGTAATATTTCTTAAAAAAAGCTGAGGAAAGTTTTGGAGGTATCCGAGGATAATGGGCTGGTGATAAATTGGAAAAAGTGTTCCTTTCTTCAAAACCAAGTTAAGCTCCTTGGGCATGTTATTAGGAACGGCAGTATCCAACCATCTGAGGAGAAGACAATCGCTAGCAAACACTTTCCTGAACTGAAGAATGTCAAGTCGGTTAGGCTAACTGGCTATTTCCGAAAAATTATTCCCAGTTACGCCACCATTGCAAAGCCGCTATCTGACTTGACCAAACGAGACACCAAGTTTAAATGGGGACCTTGACAAGAAGAGGCGTACAATAAGTTAAAGAGCCTGTTATGCCAAGAGCCAGTTTTGAAGCTTTTCGACCCACATTTGCCTACTCAGCCTCTAAGGACGGATACGGGGCAGTGCTTGTAACGGGTGATCCAAGTAGAGATACGCTGTGAAGAAAATATAGCGGCCGTAGCTGAGAGTGTACACGAAGACCGTAGAGAGTCGATTCGGCGCCGTTCGCAGCAACTCGGACTGACGTATGGAACGACTTGGCGCATTTTACGTCAAGATCATAAATTGAAAGCGTACAAAATACAGCTTGTGCAACAACTGAAGCCGCTCGATCTTCCCAAGCGACATCGCTTCGCTCTATGGGCTCTTAAAAAGTTCCAAGAAGATCCGACGTTTTCAAGGCAAATTTTGTTTAGCGATGAGGCCCATTTCTGGCTCAATGGGTATGTAAACAAACAAAATTGCCGCATTTGGGACGAAGAGCAACCTGAAGAGATTGAAGAACTGCCATCCAGAAAAAACAACGGTTTGGTGTAGTTTGTGGGCCGGTGGAATCATCGGTCCATATTTCTTTAAAAATTATGCCGGTGCGAACGTAATCGTCAATGGCGACCGTTATCGTACCATGATAACCGACTATTTGATGCCTGAAATTGAAGCTCGTGATCTAGGCGACATTTGGTTTCAGAAAGACGGCGCCACTTCCCACACATCGCAGCAATCAATGGACTTATTGAGAGAACATTTCGGTGAGCACATAATTTCACGTTTTGGGCCGGTCGATTGGCCACCAAGATCGTGTGATATCACACCGTTAGACTCTTTCCTGTGGGGATATGTAAAGTCAAAAGCTTATGCCGACAAACCCGCTTCGATTCAGGCCTTGGAGGAAAACATCACGCGTGTCATTCGCCAGTTACCAGTCGAAATGCTCGAACGAGTGATCGAAAATTGGACTCAACGGATGGACCATCTGCGACGTAGCAACGGCCAACATTTGATAGACATAATCCTCAAAAAATAAATGCCAAAGAATGTTCTTTCAAATGATAATAAACATTCTCCATTAAATTTGAATTTTCTGTGTTTTTTTTCTTTAAAAAAGTAGGGAACCTCGAAATGGATCACCATTTATAAAAACATGATGATGGCCTATATCATCCAGTATTTTTTCTAAGCTTCAAAACTACAAGCACGGAAAAGATTTACGCCAGTTATGATCTCGAAGTGCTCGCTATAATCAGGGCTCTGAAAAGACTCCGCATCTACTTGCTGGGATTGAGATCCGACATTTTCACCGACTGCAGCATTCAAGGACACAATGGCCCAGAAGGGGTTGAATAGCCGCGTTGGCTTCTGTAAGTTCATTTTGTAAGTTAATCTGGATGTACTCTGTGAAAAGTATGACGTCCACTGAAGTCATCAATCGCTTAGACATGCAATCGCAGATTTTTGGTCACCCTCGACGTATCATATCCCAAAAAGGCTCCGCATTTACGCGTCTAACGATTTTGCCGAATATTGTTTGGAGAGGAATATCGAGCATCATCTTGTGACGACCGGTGTCCCCTGAGCAATGTGCAAGCGGAGAGGATGAATAAGACCATCATTTAAGTGTTAACGCGCCTTACCATTGAAGACCGATTGAAATGGTACAGGTTCGTTCCAAAACTACAATGTGTCCTAAATTCTATGGAGTCACGAAGTACGGCAAGAACTCCTTTCGAATTAATGTTTGACGTTAAGATGGCTACGGAAGATGACATTAGATTGAGACAGCTTTTACAAGATTACGATAGTGTTCGAAGAGGACCGTCAGATGTTGGGTGCAGAAGCAAAAATGCAGATACGAGAAACACAAGAGTAAAACAAGAAGACCTATGATCGGAATAGGAAAAAAAGCGCCTACTTCGTTCAGGGTGAGCTGGTCGCTATTCAAAAAACGCAATTTGCTACAAGGCAGAAGCTCTTTCCTAAATATCTTGGGTCTTACGAGATAGTTAAAGTATGTGGTAACGATCGATACTTGATCGTGAAAGTTGGAGATCTTGAAGGACCCAACCGGACTTCGACGGCTGCTGATTATATGAAACGGTGGCGCACGTTCCAAACGGAAGTCCCTTTACCTAATGCTGAGGGAAAGAATAGTGTTTTGTAAGATCACTGAATTTGAGATAAACTGATATTGATTTGTCAGAATTGTTGACAGTTGACACCTGTTATTCGTTAAAGAAATTGAACTCTAATACATTTTAGTGGGCTAAAAAAAGTTTTAAAAAATTCTAGTATTGACGGTTCATATAGGGCCTCAAACCTAGATTCTACATCAATTTATGGACTTCCCATTTAACGCCAATGCCGCGCAAATTTGAGAAGCAACTCATTACAGTTGTATTCCTTTGGACGTTTGCCAGACTTTCCCAAGTGGTGGGGCAGCGAAAAATACAAGTGTTGTCACATTCAGGATTTCAACTAGACACACCAAGTTTGTAGTCCAATGCACAAACCACTAGGACATCTCATGCCTCTCCAATTAGGCCGGTCCTTAGCTATGACTGCCTCCAGTTGCGCACTCCAGGTTTGTTGAGATCGATTTCTATTGTGCGCGCCACTTAAGGCGAGGTCTTCCTCTACTGCGTCCGACGTCTGACTGGGAATCGAAGACTGCGAGCCGGGGTATTGATGTCCATTCGTTCTACATGTCCTAGGCATCTTATACGTCCATACGCAGTTTTTTGACCGCTTTACAGCTCGTATAGTTCGTGCTTGAATCTTCGCCTCCATAGCCCGTCAACGCAAACGGCACCGAAGATTTTTCGAAGAATTTTTCTCTCGAATCGACCAAGGATTTCTTCATCCGCTTTTGATACGGTCCATGCTTCAGCGCCGTAGAGCAGGACTGGGAAGATCAGGGTCTTATATAGAATCTCCTTAGTAGTTCGAGTGAGGGTTTTACTACTAAATTGCCTTCTTCGCCCGAAGAAACAGCGATTGGCATGAGTAATTCTTCGTTTGATTTCTGACGAGATGTTGTTGTCAGAGTTAATAGCGAAGCCGAGGTAGACAAAGACCCGTACTACCTCAAAGTTATATCTGTCAATGGTGACGTTCTGTCCAATTCGTCGATGTTGTGTGTCCTTTCGTGTTGACAGCATATACTTAGTCTTACCCTCATTTACTGCTAAACCCATGTTTGCCGCATCCTTCTCTATACTAGCAAACGTGGCTATGACATCACGTTGAGTCCTACCAATGATGTCAATATCGTCGGCGTATGCTATTAGTTGCACCGATTTTTGGAAAATTGTCCCTCTGGTGTTGGCTCAGGAGTTTTGCGCAATCCTCTCAAGAATCAAATTGAAGAAGTCACATGACAGCGCATCGCCTTGCCTAAAACCTTTATTGGTATCGATTGTGTCGGTGAGGTCGTTTCCGACCCCGATGGAGAACCAAAAATTCTCCATCGTCATCCTAAAGAAACGGACGAGTTTGGGCGGCATACCAAAACTAGACATAGCTCTGTATAGTTCGTCTCTGTAAATGCTGTCGTATGCGGCTTAAAATTGATAAATGGGTGGTGGGTATCGATTTGGACTTCTTGGGTTTTTTTCCAGGATCTGCCAAAGTGTGAAAATTTTATCGGTTGTGGACTTTCCTGGCCTAAAACCACACTGATAAGGGCCGATCAGGTTGTTGGAAAACGGGTTCGGGCGTTCACATATTACGGCAGATCTTGTAGGCGATGTTGAGGAGACTTATGCCTCTGTAGTTGGCGCGGTTCAGAGGGTCTCCTTTTTTGTGGATCAGGCAAACGATGCTGAGGTTCCATTCTTCAGGCATACTTTCATCCGACCAGATTTGGCTTATAAGTTGGTGGATATTACTTACCATGTCTTCTCCGCCAGATTTATAAAGCTCAGCGAGAAGGCCGAATTTCCGGCGGCATTATTCAGCTTGAGTTTAGATCTTAATATCGTCACTTCACTTAGGTCGGGTGGTTGGCAGTTTTCGCTGCCGTTGCCAATATTAAATGGTTCGTTCTGCCTGACAGCGGAATGTTGTTCTTCATCGCCCTTTAACAGTCTGCAGAAGTGGTTCTTCCATATTTTCAGCATAGACTGTGTCTCTAATACGATATTTCCTTGTTCATCTCGACAGGATTCTGTTCGAGCCTTGTATCCTTGGCTTTGACGTTTTACACTTTGGTAAAATTTGCGAACATCGTTTCTAGAGTGGCACACCTCTATATCGTGGATGGATGGATCATATTATAACGCTTTTATCTTATTGGTTCTCTACCCACTGAACATGTATTGGTAGAAGTCCTTAATTTTGTAGCACTTTTCCACTAATGTTCATCACATCCTGCTGTTATTCCATTTGTGTGATCTAGTAGGTTTTATGCCTGACTTTTCTGTTCAGTAATCAAATGGAAACATTGATTTCTCATTATGAATGTTAAGTCAACTTTCTGCCTTGGAATTTACCAAAAGACTCTAAAAATGCCATTCTAAGCGAACATAATTTTTCAGTTTTTACCTCGATGTTTACAGCAAAAGCATTTTTTGCAACTATCACTGCAATTATCAGAACAAAAAACAATATGGGTTTCATATTCACAAATAGGCTTTGCTCTTGAAAAGCTATTCAGAGTATTAACAATATCAGTGGAATTTTCGAGTCTATCCGTAATAAGATGATATCCGGCCATCCGGGAGTGAACATTTTTGCTGTCTAATTTTTAGCTAAACGTTATTCCACGGGCTCAGTGCCGCTATGGTTAGTGCGATGAACTGCAGCGCAAAAGGTCTGGGTTCCATTCCCACCCGAAACAACATCTAAATGATTTTTCACTGGCCCTGCTCTCGTAGTATCAATTGTCAAGAAAAGCTTATCTCAACTTAACCGTTTGGAGTAGTTTTTTTTTTATTCAATCCACAAATTTTCAATTGGGAGGGTTAAGGTCGGAACTCAGTGCTGTCCAATCCATGAATATTTTCTTGCAAGAACCAATTCTTACCTATTTTGGCGGAATGCCTGCATGAATCGCCAATTAACTGGCATAAACTCAACAGTATCGGTCTCCATCGTATTTTTTTAATAATTTTTTAATTTTATAATTATAATTATCAAATATAAATAATTTTTTTTAGAGGTATAGAACTTCGAATTCAAATAAAACACAAGAAAATCGTTTTAATGTCCATCAATTTGGCTTTATTGGAAGGATAATTTTATGCCATTAATGTTTAAATATGATTTCGGGCATGTGGCCGCCGCGGCTGGTTCGAATAAACTCAAGTCTAGAGGTCCAATTTTCAACCACTTTTTCAATCACGCCACCAATGTTTGCTTTCAAGTCCCCTAACGTTTCTGGTTTGTTGGCGTAGACGAGCGACTTCACATATCCCCAAAGAAAATAATACAATGGTATCCAATCGCACGATCTTGGTGGCCAATTGAAAGGTCCATTTCGTGAAATTATGCGCTCATCGAATGTTTCTTTTAATAAATCGATTGTGACGTGCGCTGTGTGGCATGTAGCGCCGTCTTGTTGGAACCACATCTTACCCACATTCATGCCATCCAATTCGGGAACAAAATAGTGGGCTCTATACCGGTCGCCATTAATGGTAGGTTAGGTTAGGTTTACGGGTTGGTGGAGTAGAGGATTCACTATTCCGCCACACTTAGGTCCATGTGGACCCATTGTGATACCCTTGGTGGGATTACGTCCTTCCTTATCGTTACTATGGGTTACTCCACTCTATCCAGCCATCCTGATGTTCGTAGGAACCTGCAAAGATAGCGTAATGGAATAGCAGATAGCTCTTGGATGTCTTGGAAGTAGTAGCTTCCAAGTGTTCTGTTCCTCAGGTGACAGAGACTCGGGCAGTGACAAAGGAAGTGAGGTGTATCCTCGTGTGCCTCCTCATCGCCGCAGCCTCTACAGATATCGTCATCCTTGAGATTTAATTTCATTGTATGGGTTCTGAGAAAGTTGTGACCAGTTAGAGCCCCTACCAGTTTAGATAAGGAGCTCCTGTCGTACCGCAAAAGTTTTTTGGTTCGGTTTCCGTTGTATTCTGGCCAGAGCTTCCGAGATATTTCGCAGGTAGTGGACCTAGTGACTTCCACCTGGTATTGGCTTTCATTCGGGTTTAGTATTCCACTCTTTCTCTGAGGTTAGAGAGTGGTGGTTCGACCGTTTGTAGTGCCTGATCATGATCTGTAGCAGATCCATTTCTTGCCAGTTAATCGGCCATCTCGTTGCCGTCTATGTCCCTGTGACCAGGAACCCAGCAGAGATCAGCATTATGCTGTGAGCAGAGAACCTTGAGCTCTTCGCGACAGCGGCGAACTAGCTTTGATTTAATTTCGATAGAAGGTTTTCTTCTTCCTCCGTCATGGTCGTGTCTTTAGAATCGCTTTTTTTAAGGTTCGTGGTGCCCGATTCATTAGCACCAGTCCCTGTTTTTGTTGTTTTTTGTTGTTCAATTTTGGACCCACGAGTACGGGTTGTATTCACCCCCTGTGCACAGAAAAGGGGAATTACTTGAAACTAGAGGTCCCCAGGTATCTAGAGTTCACCGTTAGAAGACACATAACGTAGTGCCATACATCCCATCGGCACGGTTGTTTGACACCGGGAATTACGGGTTTTTTCGAGTGTTTCCCCTCTAGATCCGTTATATTTCGTCTACAGCAGTGGCACCTCGTGCAGGATGTGGTTCTTCACCACGTATAACGGTCTTAGGAACCATGTTCATCTGGTTTTCTTCCCGAAAACCTTCACCACCATTAATGGTAACTGACGCTCCAGTATCATTTTTCAAGAAGTATGGCCCAATGACTCCACCAGTCCATAGAGCACATCAAACAGTCAGTTTTTGTGGATGTAATGGCGTCTCAAGGGTTTCATGTGGATGATCTTCACTCCAAATGCGGCAATTTTGCTTGTTGACGTAGCCATTCAACCAAAAATGAGCCTCATCACTGAACAACATTTTGCGTTGAAAATCAGCATCGAGATCAATCTCATATTCGGCCCATACACCAAAATCACGACACATTGCATGGTCTCGTGGCTTAAATTCTTGCACAAGCTGGATCTTGTAAAGGTCGCAAGCCAAGATCTTGGCGCAAAATCATCCATAAAGTTGATGGACAAAGCTCCGATTGCTGTGCACGGTGGCGAATCGATTCATTCAGGTCCTCTTCAACACTTTGCTCTACGGCAGCAATTGTATCTTCGGTGCGCACTGTTCGACCTCTCTGCGGATGCGTATTATCACATAGAGTAAACGTAGTGCGAAAACGATCCATGGTTAACCGAATTAATTGCTCTTATGGACGTTTATGTCGACCATAAAATGAACGGAGCTTATGGTAAACTTCGCGAACTGAACCATTATTTTTGAAATAAATTTGCTAGATTTGCAAGCGTTGTTCATTTGTCATGATGAAATGGCAAACCAAACTGAACATAAATGACATTAGAGCTGCCCGATTTGACGACAAAATGTCAGTTTTATCTCTATTCGAAAAACCAACCTCAAAAAAACTTCCTTTATAAAGTACTGACATTTGTCCATTTTTCCTTTTAACTTTAGCGGTCCTATTCCATGCCAAGAAAAAAGCACCCCAAATCATTATATTGCCTCCAACATGCTCCATTTTTTTCTAGTGTTTCTGAGATTCAAAGCTTGGTCTTTAGGGCGGTGGACAATTCTATTTAAAATAGTTTCGTTCCTAACTTCCCATTTTTTTATCCAGAAGTAAGGTTTTTATTTTGATTGACTTCTGCAAAGGTTAAAGAAATAATTCTTTCTGGTCATACGTCCAAATAGCTGAGCTTCATTTAATCTTCTTCTGATTACTCAGCCCGATACATTAACATCAAATTCGATAATTTCGTTTCAAATTTACCGAGATGACTTGATTCATCTTGCCTTTTCGGATAAAAGCTTTATCGATGCAGACAAATGTTTTTCTTGGCTTCGCTCTCGTTTTTAGTTTTAATATAAATATGTAAATTACAGCTTCCTTTATCAGCTTAATCGCATTATAAACCATTTTCTTGGAATTGTTTATTTTTTAGCTCGATTCTGGGCCGTTGCTAGCTCTGTCGATAAAATCGGTAGACCTTATTTCAGGCTTCCTGTGCCTCCTCGCTCGCTTAACATCCCTACTGGTAGTATTGCAGCTGAAATAATGGTGGCTCCATGCCATAGGATCTTGTGCACTTTATTAGACATGTTATACCAACTATACAAGCTTACGTATAAGGTCCAAGTTTCTTGACAGTACACTGGGTAAATGTTGATAGTGTCGAGGATAATTCCGAGGCGGCGAAGTAGTTTTTAGATCTTCAAAGAATCGACGCGATGTGTTTCCATAGTTTGTAGTGCACATTCCTTGTTTGACCACATCAACTCTGAAGCCCTTTATTGTTATGAATTTGTGTTGAATATCTTTCTTTGTGACCTCCATGAGCGGCTTGGTTTCATTTGTTGCTTTCCCTTGCTTAAAGGGCGACTTATACGCAATTTTTGATACAAACCCCATAAATTTGATACGCGCATGAAGAGGAGACAAACCAAGTTGAAGTGCTTCGTCAGATTCGGGGAGGTTTTGTAAGACTTCATAATCATTCATTTGTGTGAAGGTTTTGGCTTGCATATGGGACAAACTGCCATGGATGATGTATTAGTTACTGCCTGCGCAACCTTTCCTTCGATCATTGATAGAATCAATTCATGGTGAATCCTGAAAGCTTTGTCATGAAGAACTACAATTGTTTCAGTTAAATGCGAAATCTCTTCATTCGTTCAACTTCTTCCCGGGTGGTTACGGCCGTTTCCTTTATGAATTCGAATTTTAAAGGTCTGCATAATCTTGTTGACGCTGGCCTTGGATTTTTCCATTAAGTTAGATCAGAGTTATTTTTGTTAGTAACTGCCAAAGATACTATACATGTGAGGAACATACTTGCGTCCGTTATAGCTTGATCTAAAAATGTTTGCTTGTACTCACTGTGCCCTGAGGAGCCATCGCAGCCCCATATAGAAACTAAGGTTAGCTCATGACTGAAAGTTTCTAATTGAATTTCAATATAAATCATCAAAATCCTCTTCGTGGTATGGTCAAGCAATGATTGTAAGGACATTTCACCAAACTTTCAGAGACTTCAAAATTTTCAGGATAACACAGTACTTTAGCTTCTAAGACTTTTTTGTACGAAGGAAAAATGTCAAACCCCTCTTCTTTTGTCGACTTCCTCAAAATTTCGTACTGGTGCTTTGACAGAGCTTTTTCAACCAATAATCCTAAAGGACTGTCCTCGAGGAGTTTAATTGACTTGGCAGCTGATTTAACTAGTTTCTGAAAGACGTTTACTTTTAGATTTTTAATTTTCATTTGTTGGCTTCTTAAACCACACTCTTCAAAAGGCTTTGACGGGCGACCCCTTTGGGTAATTGTATCAATATTATTTATAGAGCACGTGTTTGTCAGCCAAACCTCAGATTTTTTGATGAAACGCTCTCTGTTTCGATTCTTCTATTAAAGTGAGTTTCTAGGTGGGCCAAAAGAAGTCATCCGATGTTGTTTGGCCCTTCAGAATATCGGTTGTGGCTCGCCCAGTGTGTGCCGGTGCTCCGTCCTGTTGGAACCACATGTCCTTCAGTCTAAATTCGTCCGATTGTGGCAGAAAAAATCGGTTAACATAGCCCTATAGCGCGCACCGTCCACTGTTTTCGTTTGACCAGCGGCGTTCTCGACAAAAAAAAATGGCCCGATGACCCCTTCAGCGTTAAAAGCGCACCATTCAGTAACTTTGAGCGGGTGTAATGGCTCTTCGTGCATTACCAGTGGATTTTTGGTGCCACAGAAGCGATAATTTTGCTTGTTTACGTACCCGCTGAAGTGGAAATGAGCCTCATCGCTCATTACGATTTTGGTAGAAAAATCATTCACTTCGTCCTCGAGATGGAGGATGGCTTGGGCGTAGGTTTCCGTCGAAATGCGTTATCCAACTTATATACTTTAAGAATATAAAGCCAGTAAGTGTTTCTAACAATTTAAAAATTTTGATTTTTTTTTTCGCCTTTCAAAACACTATGGCCGTAAAGTAAGATTTATCCCCAAGTTCCCCCATACAAAACATTCCTCGACGCGGCTTAGCTAGGATGTCCATATAGGTACACGATACAATAAGAATAAAAACAGAAACATATTAGAAGGCCACAATCCTCTATGCGGATCGTTTCATACCCTATCCCATCCCATCCTTAGAATGAATATCCCCAAAAATTGGGCGTGACTAAAAACTGTATGGGAATGAAATAAAGAAAGAAACGCAACCTTGACTAACTCTAAGGGCTTCCGTCAACCTTAGAAGCGGTTCCAGAACTTTGGCTACAACTTTTCATAGGACACTTAAAAGAGATAAACCTTCCCCATAAAATTTGAGCAATTATTTACGCACTTTTATAAAAAGTGACAATCGCTAGGTGTTTCACCAGAATTTCACGTGAAATTTTAACGACGCAACAGAGGTATTTCACCCTCTCTTTATCTATTTGATAGCAGAATTGTCTTCGGGTTTCATTTTCCACCTTGGAACTATTTACCGTCTCTACCAAAACCATAAATCCGACATACTTAGTGAACTGTTTTTAACAATTTTTGAAATAATAAAAATTTAAACATTTGGTACATATTCGTCGATTATAAAAACCTACCTTTGAACATTTTTGCCGAATCATTATCGATGCATGGACACCACCCATGGAACATTAAGTCATTACTACACCCAACATCTTTCCTATCTCTCTCCTTCTTCCTCAAAAGCCCTGTGCTAAATCGATATAAAGGTATTCATCACTCTTTGAGCAAATTATAAAACATCTATATAGTTAAAATCTATTGAACCTATAAATTTAAACAATTTTCGGCAACTTGTCCCTAATATTTTTCGAAAATCCCAAATAATGCCGTAACAATAAAATATCGAGATATTTTGAATTTTTTTTTTCAGTAATACACATCAAATGATCTATAACCATATCGATTACATATCGAGCAAACCTTTCAATTCAACTGCACACATTAAAAAAGGAGACTTCCTTTGAATACCTTTACTCACGTTACACTCGGCACGAAAAAAGTGTAACACAATCGTTAGATACCACAGAAAGATAAAAAGTACAAAAAAAGACAAGTGAGCAGATAACACCTGACTCTACCAACCAACTCTTAACTGAAGTGTTCCCTAAATTATTCCCTCGCAAGCCACCTGTCTATATGCTTTCGGAACCCCATAAAAAAGGTTTGAATTAAATAAAAAAATAATGTTCGAGATCTTTTCAAGTAGCATACATTCAAGTGCGATTATTATTTTCGAAATTCTCCTTTCCTTTACAAACCTTTTGTTAGTGCCTCATTCATTAGCGCCAATTTTCTACCTGCCATGGCTTTCTTTGTTGAAAAAACATGTATCTGTATCTGCCTAATGTTGAATTTGTATCCCTTATATATTCTTAGAAAACATTGTGTATAAACATTGAATCTCGAGCGTGGACAATGTTGGATGTGATTGCGAACAAACACATTTGAAATCGAATTGGATTTTTTTCGAAGATACATGTTTCAAAGGCAAACACCTGTTGATCAGTTTTAGAATTAAATTCGAAAATGTTTGTATAGAAGAATGGATACATTTAGGTTTTACTATTGGGTGCGCCATCTTCTATGTCGGTATGTGAATGTTCAATAACTTAAAAAAAAAAGAATTCCATATATGATATATTAAAATTTTTTATTAACAATCAAGAGGCCGCCTCTATTGCCAAAACCAAAATGTGCCCTTTTAGCTGCGTTTCATATAACTTTTTGGAGCAGCATCTTGGGCGGGATAGTGATATAGCGAAAGGATGACTCGATAGGTCTGATAAAGCCATCATCCACCGATATGTATCGCCATAGACATTTTTTTCCATTTGGTCATGCAATGGTGTTTCATGGATCTCGTGTGAATTTTTGTTGCCCAAATATGGCAATTTTGCTTGTTAAGGCCTCCAAATGTGAAATGTGCCTTGAGGGTTATTAAAATGTTCGTCCAAAAATCAAGTTCACTGCTAACCAGCGACTATTTGGCTGTATTTCAAGTGACGTGGACGGCAATGTTCTTTGAGTCAGTAACATTTATTCGGAAGAAAATGCAAATCCACCTTTAAAATGCGCTGCAAGTTGGTTTCAATGACGCCAAAATGCTGAGTGTGGTGATGATACGACAAAAGTATCGTTGTAAAGCGATACATGTACTGAATTTGACATCTCAAAAACATGTCTACTCAAGTCAATCGGTTTATAAATGTCGAAAGTTATTCAATGTTTACATACCGAAATAAAATGAATTGAATTGAATGTAAATGTATCTCTGACAAATTCTTGTCTGTAGGAGGTAGTTTAAAACCGATTAGTGTCTTTAGGTTTTGATCATCGTAATATTGTAACGCTTAATTCAACGATTTGGTTGTAAGTTAGGACTTAAATCATGCCATTTCCGGAGATAACCTTGATATTCCTTTTTTATTATTCGTAGTAACTTCTCTATGTGTGATTGCGTTGGGCACCCCCACGCTAGTACGCCATAACTCAACCTCCCCTAAGTTTGGCTAATATCGGGGTTACTCTAACTCTAGCGTGCTGGCAAAGTGCGTCGAAACTTCATTTCGACCGAAATTACCGACTCGATTGCACTACCGCAACCCAAATTCGTGTTTTATCAACCCATTTGTCTATTTTTATGCAATCTAAGCAACAATCAGTAAACGAACAAAATAGAATTGATTGCTTTCAGATAAGACGTCAAATTTGCACTGGCTTGCATGGGCCCTTAGCGATACCCGTTCCTGAAAAGAATGAGTAGTAATGAAAGGGATTTCGTAAAGTGATAATTAAGTGGAGTTATGGAATGGTGCTCAGAAGGAGATAGCCTAATCGGCAGCTTCGACTACTGCTTGAATCTCTCCTTGGAATACACTACACGATCTTTTCGGTGTAATCCCCAGAGCCTACTCGAATTTTTTATTTTAATCCATTGGCATAGATTGCTGTTTCCCAGCTGGATGCCACATTCGTCCCTTTCCTGGTATTGTGATTTAGTATTTGATATCAAAATCCTTGTACGATATGATGTAGTCAGACATTCCTTCCTCAAACGGCACAAATTTCTATATTGTGCTGTGACGAGGCTTATACACAGATTCCCAGGCCATCTAAGTCGTGCTGCGCTTTGATATGCTTCTGCTGCTGTATCATTGATATGACGTTCGATTGATTGAGGACACATGACAGTGTCTAAATCTATTTTTTTGTATCAAACGTTTCGGTGAGTTCCTTGTCGATCCTAATGGAGCACCGAAAATTCAAATTCTCCATCGTCATCCTGCACATGGACGGGTAAGGCGTATGCGGCTTTGAATTCAATGAATATGTGGTGGGTACCGATTTGGACTTCTTGGGTTTTTTCCCAGATCTGCCAAAGTGTGTGGACTTTCCTAACCTTAAACCACACTAATAAGGGCCGATCAGGTTGTTAGATATTACGCCTGATCCTATCCGATCCTGTATGCGATTTTGAGGAGACTACCTTCTATAGGTGCTGATTTTCTACCTAAATGGAAAATGAGTTCTCAGTAGAAGATCCAAAGTTTCAATTGCTGATTCTGCCAAAGTTTCTTCCGTAATTTTAAAAAGCCTGAGCAACTTGGTTCCTTTGACAGTATCTTTCTCAGCTCTGCAGCTTCAATGATGTATTCAATACTATTGTAGCATTCCCTCCAAGGCTTTCTTTTTTGTATTCAGATTTTTTTTTTAAATATTACACTGAATTTGTAAGAACCCCAATCAGCTTTCATCATTTGTGGCTTTGGCCTACCTAAAGGGTTTTCTGATTTTTATGATGAGGTACAAGTTCATTGGACCACCAGCTATGTTGCTTTTTTAATCTTTTTGACTTTGCAAAGTGGCAATCATGTTACATGGTGTTGCTATGATACATCTGTGGAGTCCTCAATATATATTAACACCTCTGATTTCGATAGCATACCTGAAGACTTGTTTTTTCTTGAGAAGGTTCTGTAGTTAGTTTTTTAACTTCGTTTCTCAATGTAAAACCGTTTGAACTTCCTTATACATGAGTATGTGTTTCCTTACTCCGATATTATTACCACCTGCAACATGCCTACAGTGTATTTCATTATTATCGACATAATATCTATCTATACTGCACTTTATGTTGAAACACAAATTTCCCTTCAACTCAATACCACCCCTGTTTTAGTATAATCAAATGTTTCCCAACATCACACAACCATTATCCAGCAACACCCTTCCAGTTGCCAACAAAAAACCACACAACTTCCAATTGGAATTTCCTTGCAACACAAACACTGAAACGAGTACGACTCCGGTCCGGCGGGCGACACCAAAACAACCACCAAACCAACCAAATGTTGCAGACGAATTCCAATCGTGTGCGTTCCAAAATTCCAACTGACACAAATGTATCTAACCACAGACACACATTTCATCAGAATAAATCGAACAACCGCTAACTGTGGCTGCACATCGCGAACGCAATCAACTTCAGTTGTCGTTGAAATTTGGTCGCGTCTTGTTCTTGGTATCTGTGCGGTAGACAAACAAAAAAAAACACAGTTTTCTACATTTTGTTTCTCCATCTATAAACAAAAACAATTAACGGTTGGATATACAAATTAATTAAATTATTTAGTTAATCTCAAGCAAAAAAATAATTCGCTTAGGATTGCACTTTCCAATCGAGAAAAAAAAGTGATCGTGACTCCAATGAAAATTCCCAACTTGGCCCTCTCCCTCGCGCTTCTTGGCCCAACATCTACGAACCGGTTACACAATTCTTCGCCTGTATTTGAATCTGTTTCTCTGTGGTTTGTGGATATAAAATATAAACACAGGTAATAATTATATCCACCAACACACAGAAACTAGCAGATAACGACAGTTGTTGGCCGAGTGAGAGGGAGAAGTCAACAAAACAAGTGTTTGGTTTGGTCTTTGGATCAGTGTGATAATTGTTAAAAGAATTTCCATCTATTTTTTTGTTCGTGATACCTTCCAGCAGCGTGTACTTTTATTTTTTTTTGCAACGCTCAAAATCATCCATCCAGAACTACTTGCAACACACGGCTCATTCGTGTTTTTACCGTTCTGTGAATAAAAAAACACCCAGATACTTGCATTCAGCTAGTCAAGTGTAACAGTAGATAGTGGTGAATGTCCACTTGCCCATCTGTCTTCGCACCGACAAAGAAAAGTACGCAAAAAAAAACATAACCGTTGCAACATTTGTATTAAAAAAAAAGTATCTGTAACGCAGTAACGCGTATCTATGGTGACTTTTGCGAAATTATCTTGCAAAGCTAAAGTTCCCAAGAATTCTAGCGATCGAATATCACGTGTATGTGTCCATTGAGAAAGATTAGAGAGCGTTAATTCGTTTTAATTGTTTCACAAAGTATCGCTGGCGTGTGAGTGACTACAAAGAGGTATCTCGAACATTGTGAATGAGTAATCCCACTGACTGACTAAACTCACTGCAAAGTTATTTCAAAGGAATTTCTAATCAATGTTCGTTTGGTGACATTTTAATTTATTTAATTTTTTTTTTATTTTTTTTTTTTTAGTATGACGACAGAATTAATTTAATCAAACAAAACAGAAAATGTTATAAAAATTTGCGGAATAGTATTTTTAGTCGAATGTTGAACTAAAAATATAAAATTAGAATTCTCTAACCAGAAGGAAGATACAAAAAGCACACATTCTCTGTGGAAGTGCGTGTGCCAAAAAGTGAACGAAAAAGTGCGTGTGTGACAGTTTTTTTTTTGTTGTTGTTGGTGTAGTGGCTGATCTTCTTGTTACTTAAAAATAGTGTTTGGCATTAAGCTTGTGTATAAACATAAATATTTTGGTTTCGAAACATAACCAAGAGGCTACTACCTATACCTATACCCACCCAACAACTTTGAAGACGACAACGACGAGAGCAGACAAAATAATGGCGAAAA
This sequence comes from Rhingia campestris, assembly GCA_932526625.1. NCBI lineage: Eukaryota > Metazoa > Arthropoda > Insecta > Diptera > Syrphidae > Rhingia > Rhingia campestris. Next base: position 99,603,343 of record OW052182.1, read on the forward strand.
TAAAAATGAGGATTCTCGCGATTGCAGTCTTGCATTTATGCTGTTCATTTATAGGTGAGTAAGGTTTTTATGATATGGGAACTCTTTTGGAAATGCTGGGGTCCTGGGGTATTTCGGAACTTTTCGAGTGGCTGCTGTCGAGGCAGCCGGTTTGCTGTTTGAACTTGAAATTTTGAAAAGGAAATATTTGTGGTATCTCTGGTAGGGTGTAGGCTTTTTTTTTTTTTAAGAAAAGGAAATATTTGTGGTATCTCTGGTAGGGTGTAGGCTTTTTTTTAAGAAAAGGAAATATTTGTGGTATCTTTGGTAGGGTGTAGGCTTTTTTTTTTTAAGAGTAATGGGTATAGAATAGAAAGGAAAGCCTATGATTGATGGTATCCTAGTTTTCAACGGGTAGGCCGTACTTACAAATTCAATTGAAGGGAGAATGTCCTTTTTTTTTTGTAAATTTAGTCTTTCTGAAGGGTTTTTATACGGAACATGCCATAATATTTTTCATGTCGATATCTGAGTAACCGAAAATTGGTCCCAAAGTAAAGCCATACTCTGAATAACTAGAAATGTTAACAAAGCTTTCAATAAACTCAATAATTTGACAAACATTACTGAAATAGTGCTAAAGACCGTCTTTAACATGGGCCTCAACCAACATGGCTTCCCAATTAGATCGATCTTAAGATAGATGCTTCTAGTTGCGCACTTAGGGCGTGGTCTTCCTGCACTGCGGATACCATGTTGTTCTGAATCGAACATTGCTGCACATTCGCGTTACATGCTAGCTATCTTAAACGTCCAATACGGATTTTTTTTTGGCAAGGTCAATGTTACTGAATAGCACGAAAAGTTCGTGGTTCAGTCTTCGTTTCCATAACCCGTTATAGCAAACGGAACCGAATCCGCTTTTGATGCAGGATTGGGATGATGATTTAGAATACCCTTAAGTAGTTCGAGTAAGGACATTATTACTATAGTCCGAGACTAATTTCTTGGTACTGTACCCAGAATTACTAATCACCTCAGTCTTTTTCTTTGTGGCAAAAATATGACTTTGGGCACTTTGGAAATATTTGTGGTATCTCCCATAGGGTGTAGGCTTTTTTTTTACGAGTAATGGGAATAGAAGTTAAGCCTATGATTTATGGTATCCTAGTTTTCAATGGGTGAGGCCCTCCATGAGACCTTAATACCAGAAATTTAAATTTTGTTTCTAAAACTAACGTCCAATCTTAAGTATAAACAAAGATTATGAATTCTATACAGATGACGCATTGAGAACAAAAAACAGAAACTTTTGCTCAGTAGCTTCATGGCATGAAAACACATGAAAAACAAGAACAAAAACATATGGCGGGCTGTGCCAGCACGACCCGCCATAGAACAATTTTTCTTATATGGAGTGCGTCATCTGTATAGAATTCATAATCTTTGGTATAACTGAGAATTACTTTTTTTTTTTGCATATAAATGCATAAATGGTGAGTCCGAGTCAATGCTTTATACGGAATGGTACGCCATTTCACAAAAAAAAACGCAAATGTTTCATCAATTCTTTTTCGAGCCTGAGTTGGACAATCTAGAACACGATTATCTCCACCAACTACTACGATTGAGTAAGAACAAAATCATAATTATTTAAATCTTTGTCTCAGTTCTGGCAGTCTTCAATATTAAGTAATTTTTTTTTCGCCTTTTGGGCAGAGTCTGACTTCTTTAAGCAAACTTATTATAGCCTATTAAAATTTTAAGAAATGTAATTTTTTTCAAAACTGAGGCTGATGTAAAAACTCAACAGTATTAGGATCAACATGTTTAAAAGAAATATGAATTTTAAATCAAACACATTTATACTAAAATAAATACCTACTCACATTGGAGGCAAACATTGGAACCAACGTATCTCTAGGGCTTCTATTTTTCCATCTAAACGTTTATTTAAGTTTTTGTTAGGATTCTTATGCAAATGAATGTGTTAATTTGTTTGTGTATGGTCATTCGATCTTACGAATCAAGGAGAAAATATTTGGATAACCATATTAAACGAATTTATTATTGAAATTAAAACAGAAATATTTTATTTTGTATTCCTAAAGAAAGTTTACTGCGAAATTTGACTTCGAACTAAAGACGCAGCAAGATATTTAAGTTTCTTAAATCGATGAAATAAATGGTTCACCCAACTGATCTGGTCTCAATAGATATATCAATAAAAAATCTCTATCCACTCTAAATGTACGAGTTATATACCAAGCGGAGAGTAAACTTATCTATTTTCTAACTTTTTTTTAATAAAAAAACATGGAAGGCTACAATCCGCTGTGCGGATCGTTGAATACCCTATCCCATCCTATCTGTAAAACTAAAATCCCCAAAAAGTGGACATGGCTAAGCACACGATGTGGATAAAATAAAGAAAGTGTCGATAGTGACAACAAATTCATCAGACTGCTTATAAAAAACTTTTACGGTTCTACAAAAGACAAGGTTTTCTCCTGCATATGTTATGGGGTAGTGTATAAAAATGGTTTTTATATAAAAACGCCCCCAAAAAGAGGGGGTGCAAAAAACTTTATATGAACGAAATACAGATATTCAGATTGTCTAAATATGTTCAGAAAGTTTTTCAAAATTCCTTATGGTTTGGCCAAAAAATACGTTTTTCTAAAAAGGGGGCGTGGCAGTGGGCGGATTTCAAAATTTTTTACACTTGTTCTGCTGGGAGCAACAAAGAGCACATGTACCAAATTTCATCCTTCTAGCTCAAAATTTAAGGCCCAAAAACTGGTGACGTACGGACGGACGGACGGACAGACATGGCTAAATCGACTCAGCTAGCGATTCTGCGTCGATCCATATACTTTGAGGTATATGTAGCTAAATTATTTCTCTATGTTACAAACTATGTATCAAAACTAATATACCCCCCTATGGGATAGGGTATACAAATTTATCAATGTTAGCTCATTCTCATACAAATTACGACAGAACTTGGCAACACTTTTTTATATCAAAATTTATAAAAAGTATAATAAAAAATAATACAAAAAATGTAATTGCCTATGCGTAAAGTCAATGAAATATAGAAACAAAATGTTTTCGAATTTAAAAACGAAACATTATCTCACAATTCTAAAAAACTATCCGCTCCTAATACAAGCAATTCTATGAGTTAATGCGCTCGTTATCCAATGTTTTTTGATAAAAATTACAAATTAACTAATATGTTAGTGCTAACTCACCGTTATTAGCCTTTTATTAATATGAAGGAACGCTTGTATACGCCCTTAAATTCACCGATCACGTTTGATCGGATGCACCAAAAAAAACTTTACACTGCACATACAAGACATGATTTGAAAGCAAAGCTGAAATCTTATTTGAGACATACTTCTTGCGAAGTTTCTAGTTTCGCTCGAACATAAAAAAAAAAACATTTTTATTCTTAAGAAAACAAAATGTTTTTTCTTTTGCAATTTTGTTAAATTTTGGAAAATCACAATCATTTCGAAAAGGGAAAAATATTTTTTTTTAGTTTATTCAATCAATTTTTTAATGGTAGACAACAAAGTCAGAGTCAACGCTGCCAGTTTTTTTTTTTTTGGACAAATCGGGATTTTGAAACCTTTTGATTAAAAAGCGGGATTCTTACGTCAAAAGCGGGACATAAAATAACATAAGTACTCATTATCTTACTAATGAAAATGTGTTGGTGTTGCAAACAGTATCCGTCTATCTTTTATTTTATTATAGACAAGCTGGCCCGTCAAACGTTGTTTTGCCATATATTTTTCTTTTTTCCTAAACCTTCGCGGAGCAATTACGAACAAATCCGCAGAAGGAAGTATCCAATTTGGTCCAGTCGTTTTCGAGTTTTAAGCATCCGAACAAACCAAGATCCATTTTTATATATATAGATAACGGTAAAGAGTTGAAGATGACCTGCTCTTATTAACAGAGAGTTTTTTTTGTTTTGCTTGTTATTTTCTGTTGGTGCATTGTGCTAGAATAGAATATTTTATATGTGCATAGGGTCCCTACTCATTTTCCGATATATTCTGAGACTTTGAAAAAAATGCTGATATTTGAAAGAGAAAAATGAAAGCTGCACTGTGTCTGTCCCGTGCGGGACATTTAACTTTGAACTAAAAATCGGGACGTCTGGCAACGCTGTCCAGAGTCAATACGTAGAAAAAGAGTCAAAATATAGTCTACCAAGACATAACATCTTTAAAGGTTCTGATTCGTTAAAGTTTTGCCTTTATTCCCATTATTCAGTATGTACGTGGAATTTTCGTGGACTTAAGGTTTTTTTTTCAAACAAAATCATAAAAATGGCATGAAAAGGGCCTATCGAAGTAAGAATATAGAATTTCGTTTCTAATTTGTTTTATAAAAAAAACTATTACAATGCTTTCCATTGTCGAACACTTGTCGTCATTCTGCTATATGGAATTAATTGTCTAAACGAACCAGGAATACACAGCGGACACGCGATTTTTTCAAGGATTTTCTGTGGCCATTTAGAAAAATTGCCTGCTCAAACTATATTGTAGGACTAATCATACAACGCCTTCAATTATACTAAATTGCTTCTTAGTTTACAAAGAAAAGAAAATCTCATTATAGCTTTTAGGGCTCCATTTAGTTTTTTTTTTTCTTTTAATATCTTAGTTGAGGAAATCAAATAAATAAATTATAAGGATTAACCGGAGAACTTACTGAATTTTTTTTTGTTAATTCTCGAATTCTGCTAATGGTTTTATATATTAAAAACTCCAGTTTTGTCTTTTCCTTGTTGTGTGTTCGAACAGAGGCAGTCTTTAGTTTTCTCTTGTCGAACGACTAAAAGTCTAGTCCCTTATTTTATAAAATTCGGCTTTGAAATTAAACCTTGACCGTCATTACAAAAAAAAATATGTAGCCTATTATTTTAAAGGGATTGGAACCATATCTACCGCCAATGTACTAAACACTCCGCATTCGCCACGAGAAGCCTGAAAGTTGGAGTTAGTAGGTATCAGTTAGGTGAAAGCTCAAGAGGTTTCATATAATCGTATTGCCTACCATTTGACCAGCCTGATATAGGTGCTGCAAACTTCATCAAATCAGCATTGCATGCCCGTAAGTACGTAGTACATGTAGCATGTTTACATTTTACAATTACCATTCCTGTCCTGTATTTCCGGTGACAAATCCTCTCTTTTTTTTTTTTTTTTGAAAAAAGGACGTAAATACTGTTTATGCATATTAGTTTAATTTTTGCGCAATTTAACAAAATTAAAATTAATTTGTTTTGAAATTATGAATAGAAGGCCTTTCATAAGCTTACCGTTCATAAGCTATTTGTGTGAAATCCATTAGAAATCGATCTCTCTCAAGATCTAAAATATCTATCCAGCTTCATTCGTTCAAGAAATGAAAGCATTTGAAGTTGACTAACTGAAGCTTAGTTGTCTTAAACTCTTAACCTTAGGGTTTCTACTAGAGGAAAGTTGTTTCTAAGGCTTGGTTTTTTTTTTTTTTTCAAGATTTGGACTTTGGATTTGTCAAAATAATTCCGGGCACTTAGTTCAATAGCATCAGCTCCAATAAATATTGTTCTGTTCGTTCGTATATAACCTTAAAGGGTTTCATTTGAACAAGGAACATTTTTTCTGGAATACGTCACTTTTGTTGGACCCAATAACAACTTAACCAAAAGATCTAAAGACTTCCCCTGTATTATAACACAAAGTGTTGGTATACGTTGACTAACTTTCGATATTTTCGGGTGAATTTCTTATGGGGGAAATATATGATTTATAGCTACTCCGTGCATATTAAATACAGGGGTTCAAATGTTACATGCAAATGAAGGAGCTTTAACCAATAGATACATGTCACGTGGTTTCCTAAAAATGGTGTAAACAATCATATCCGGTTGTACTATAACTTTAAAGTATTAAATACATTTTTTGTTTGAAAAATATTAAGTAAATAAAAAAATACGATTATACTTGAAACTAAGCAAATAGATATTAACTTAAAATTTTCATAATTCGATCTTCTAAAACATTTAAATATAAGTTTTGTGATTTTCCAAAATGAACCTTGAAAATTAAGGAACATTGTTTTGAACCGTAAAGGTATATTTTTATAACTGTGCAGATTGGGTCATTTTTTGTAAATAGAGGTGTGAAAAACACGGTAAGGCAAATTCCAAACGATATATTAACTTGGAATCTTTTAGATCCATAGAGAAATCCCTTTTTTTTATAGATACAGCACGGTGTCCAACATAACTTTTATTACTATTTATCGATTTTTTAGCGGAATAATTAATAAAACTTACAACCATAGAACATCGGGTGACAACTTTTACGCCACCAAGTAAGAATTTGGTCCGTCGAGAGGTTAGAGTTATTAAAATGATTAAAAAAAAACCAAACTAATGTTGATTATGTGTTTCTTCAGAATAAGCACTTTCCAACCTGAAATCTCTTGATTCAATTGCAAAGATAAATACATTTATTTTATTTAAAATTTGTAGGTAGGTGCTACTTTTTGGATGCTAACATTCATGCCTTTTCTTAGCTTCAAACTGTTTTCATTTAATCTAGTCAAAACCTTACCTTTGTTTAAGTAGGTACACTCTAGATTGAAATAACATTCCAAAGTTTAAAAAAAAAACTCTTCATTTATTGTAACAGAAAAGTCTACAAATTATAAGAGTCCTTCCAAATGGAATTCCTAAATCAAAGAACTAATTACATTCAAACTCGAATAATTGGCTACCAATTGAAATAATTTGCAGATTCACTTTAATATTTAAATACCAAAGAATGCAGTCATTGTTTTGAGTTCATTCATCTCTTACCTGTAATTTCCATGAAATCCTATCTTCACAGAATTCCCTCTGGCACTGACACAAAGTCTTCTCATAACAAAGAACCAAAATGCATAGTCGACAATGGACCTTTGTGCGTTAAATATTTGCCCCCCAAGTCATAAAGTGATTCATCCCTCAATGACAACGAAATTAAATATCACATCCGTTGAGAAATAAAACCTTGATATGATAGTGCCGCCTCATCAATGAGTGCATCTTGATGATACCCTTTCCCACATGTGGATAATATGTGTCCACTTGAGCCTCTTCAAACACCCATTGAACTACGACATCTTTACGTTAATAATCTACGATTTCCCTTGGCGTAAAAGCATTTATCCTTGAAACCTTGGCTTACTGCGCAAGTAGCAAGTTGAGGGTCATACTTTCTACATTCATTTGTCCGCTTCTAATTATACGCGATAGCATCTGAGTATCTGGTATACGCTCTTGTACTATGCATTCCCATATGCATGGCTGTATGGAATTACCTTGAATGCAGGGCACTAGTGCTCTTGAACATTATTCAAAGGACTCCATTATAGTACTTTTTTTTTTTTTTTTAATATTTGACTCTCAACAGCAACTATGTTTTCAAATGAAATTCATCATTTATTTTAGGTTTGTAGGTTTTTTTGGTCGTTGCGCTTCCTTGTAAACTTTCGGTCTATACCAATCCACCGGTAGCGCGGCAAAGTGATATTCACTTGAAGAGGTGGGGAAAAAGCATGAAACGAATAAATGTATTCAAAGATTTTGAAAAGTAGAACACCCCCGAAAAATACTTGGCTCCTTTGCATCTTCATTTAGATGGATGTGTGTGGTGGTTGGGTGCAATAAATGCCGACATTTTAATTAATAGTGCGAGATGGTTGTTTTCTCTTTTATTATTCACATTCAAGTAGGTTGCCATAGATTGCAGTGGGGGAGTTAACGTTCTTGAGGTTCTTTGTTACTCAGTTTTCAGCTATGAAATTAAAAAAAAAAATAATTATATCTACTGAGATACTTGAGAATGAAAAGGAACCTCAACGCTGTGATGATGGAAAGTCGTCAGCAAGTCGTTGGCTGTGTGCTGGATGTATAGACGTACTAATGAATATTTTTTATGACTTGTCTATTAAATTTGAGGCTTTCTGATAATGCTCTTAAAAGTATTTCAAGTCCATCTGTGTGTGAATTTTATTTTGTCGATGGAAAGAGTAAAGCGATCGTGTGGTTTTATTTTATGGCGAATTCAATTAATTCATAAAAGTTTGAGTTTAAAGAAATCTGAAAAGTTCAATTAATTTGGAAATTTATTGAGAATTTAAGCTAATGGAAACATTTAAGTTTTCGATAGTCTGAATTTTTTTAATAAATTTTTTATCGATTTTTATGACAAAAACTTGAAAAATTATCTTTTGATGTTTTTAAAAAATTGTTTCTTAGGACTGATCTAGTTTATATATGTAAAAAAAATTTACTACATTGTGAAGAGAATACCTTCAGATTGGAAATGGTTTATTAACAGTTATTCGTCAACTATTTATATTTAAGATATGCACACGGATAGTAACAAAACGAAGATTTGTCTGTGACATTCTATAATGTCGTATATCGTTGTCAACAGATATCGTATCGTAAATCGTCTTATATGAAATAACCTATGACATGACGGATATTAAAATCACATATAACATTTCCAGTCTATAACAAATTCCCGTATCATTAACAACGGATAATATTGATCATTTTTTTCGTTTTGCTTCGATCAGTTGTTTATTCGTTAGATAACTAATTTAACGGTTATGAAAATGAAGGATATATTTTTAAAACACCAACAATTAGGCCTTAAAACTGTATTATTTTTTTTTCAATTCGGATCATTACAAATATTCAAAGATACTTGAACGTAGAAAATATTCTTCAACTACTTTATAGTTTTTTTTTTTTTAAACGAGGGTATACATTCAATATCAAAATGAAGGATTATATCGATTTCAAAGTATACAATAGAAAATTGAATACTAATCCTCACAATCAATAGAAAGAATAAAAATCACACAACTACAAAACTGGCCCCTACACAAAAGATACGAAGGAAATATTATGACCTTAAAATACTTTGTTTTCGGATTAAATGGTGAAAAGCATTAGGATTTTATATCTTCAGGGCAATTATATAACGGGGTGTAGCCCGATGAAATATCTAACCCAGCAAAGGTCTTCACTTCTTTCGGTATACCTAGAGCAAACCATATTAATGGTATTATATCTCCAATGCACTGGTTTTTAATTGGTAATGATTATTAATGGTAACAGGTATCTTCACCATCATTAGGTCTTTCATAAGTCATTAAAAATATTTTAAAGTTCCATTAGATTTTTTTAAAATCAAAACCGTGTTCCAACTAATTGATAATTCTTTATACATTATGCCCGTCTATTTCATGTTTGTATACCTCGTTATTTTAGTGTTAAGTGTCAGTTTGTCTAAATAATTATCCACATTTCTATAACCTTCCCGCACACTGCAATTAATACAATAACCGAAGAATTTCTAATTGCATACTACACACCAACAAACAAACCGTAAAGCAACCAATTAATCACTCACTAAGTGCACATCCATGACCGATACTTTGCTGGACATAGAATAGGTAAGGTAAGGTACATCCAACCTGCATTTTTGTATCTTAAGAACAAAACGCATTCTTTCACCTCGGTTAATGCTTTCGAGTCATTGAACTCTACATAAGAGAATCTTCAGTCCGCATACTCAAGCATCATCAGTAACATCATCGCTTAATCATATTGTGCACTCTCTCTCTGTCTCTATCTTTTGCTGTGTGTCCCGTATTCAGGCTGTAGAGTCGACTGTAATCTGACATTTGACTTTAGCGCTACCGTGATTCCAATATGGTTCGAGGTATTCTACTTTTCCATTCTCTTTACGGGTTTAGCTCGTGTAAAGTAGGTAGGTATGAGTGTAGTCCTCTTCACTTGACTATGAAAGGAATCTATTTACTACGGATAGTGCTGTTGCCGTAGAGATGGAAGAAGGAAAAGTAACGAATTATGGCTGTGAAATAGGGTCAAGAGGTTGTAACTGCAATCTTCTGCTTTTGTTATTCCAAAGAACATACATAACGAGTAGTTCACATTTGTGCCCCAGTAAGCGGCAGAAGCCTCGCGGTAAGCAGTTGCTTAGATTATGGATAGGATGTGAGGAGGTTGGCTTATTTTATGTGCCAACTCTGGTGTGGTTTATATAGTGATGGTTAAGTGGATCTTGGGGAGGGAAAGTGCACTTTGGTATGGAATTATGGGTTTTTAATTAGGAGGCACTTTGCTGTTTAGTGGAGTTTTGCCGGTCATATATTAAATGAGAATTACAACAAAAGATAAACCATCATTACTCTAGTTTCACAGGTGATACTGTCTCGCCGGAAGTCATGCGAGAATATGACCAACAAACGAGTTGTTGTAATTAAACTATTTTTGTCTGGCAGTGTTATAAAGGGTCCGCCAAATGAAAATTCTATAAAAAAAAACTACTGAATATTTTCTCAAATTTCTTTTTTTATTTGAAAGTACAATCCTTCCGGTTAATAATGAAAAATAATTTCATTTAAATGGCTGCCTCGGCTGGCCATGCGGTAGCCTACACGATCGGTCCAATTTTTAAGCACATTATCGATTGTATGCAGCTGTATTTCACCAATGGCTTCACGAATATTGTCCTTTAAAGCGTCAATTGTCTCTGGCTTGTCGGCGTAACACTTATCTTTTACGGCACCCCACAAATAATAGTCCAACGGTGTCAAATCGCAGCTCCGAGGTGGCCAAACGACATCAGCTCTGCGGCTGATAATGCGATCTTCAAAAACAGGGCGCAAAACATCGGTGTAGCTTCGGCTGTGTGGCACGTAGCGCCGTCCTGTTAAAACCAGATGTTGCCAATATCCTCCTCTTCAATTTTTGTGAACAAAAATTCGTTCAACATGGCCCGATAACGATCGCCATTGACTGTAACGGCCACTCCTTGCTCATTTTCAAAGAAAAATGGCCCAATTATGCCTCTGGACCAAAATCCGCACCAAACATTGACTCGTTTTGGGCGTATCGGCTTTTCAATGTATGCGTGCGGGTTTTCTGTGCCCAAATGCGACAATTTTGCTTGTTTACATACCCGCCAAGATCAAAATGAGCTTCATCTGAAAAGATGATTTTTTTTGGCAAAATCGGCATCTTCTCTAAGTCGATCGCAGGCCCACTTAGCGAAGCGAAAACGCATTGGATGGTCAGTTGGCTTCAACTCCTGAACCAATTGGACTTTGTATGGCCCCATACCAAGGTCTTTATGCAAAATTCGTCTCAATGATGTCTCCGAAATGTTCAATTGTTGAGAACGACGGTGAATTGATGTTGATGGCGCTTCACGCACACTTTCTGCCACAGCAGCAATATTCTCGGGTGTACCCACTGTTTTTTGCTTTTCACGCTTTGGTTTATCGATGCCAGTTTCTTTCACTTTTTTTCACAAGATAACGAACATACGGAGTTGACGGTGCTTCTCTTCTTCCAAAATCCGTACGCAATTTTCGCACACATTCTGCAACAAAACCATGATTTTCAAAGTAATGTCGCAATATTTCCCAGCGTTGTTCAAGCGTATACACAACCATATTCGTTCAGCGGAAGGATAAAACTAATTATCTGTCAAATCAGACATGAGCTAAGTGTTACCATTCACGAAATAAGCACTAGTTGAAAAAAAACGTTAGATGGCGGCGGACCCGTTAGATAGTTTGTTTGACATGTTGCATAGGCATTGGTCTAGTGCGTAGGGTACTAAGCGCGGGGTTTCCTAGTTTATGCAAAAGTCTGACAAAAATCCAAAAGTGTAAAACTGTCGTGAGAACCTTCTTAAATTTTCTTCTTTCTTCTTTGTGTTGCTCATTTAAATGAACGGAGGAGCTAGGTTTGGGACATTGTCTTAGGCCAAACATTTCATTTTTTTCATATAAAAACCACGATTTTTGAAATGGTTTTCAGACCATCCCCATTCAGCTATACGAATGTATCTAATTGTCCATGCCAATACATTTTATATCCTAGGTTTTTTAGCTTAATCAGTTCTCAACTAAAAAACATTTGAATGCCAAAGTATCCCAAGCATTTCGAGAGCATGTATATTTCTAACATCTACTGCTGAGGCTTCGGAATAAATCACTGCCATAGTTTATGAATAAGTACCTACATAAGGCGTAGATGTGACCAAGGAGAATAAAAAACTTCGTTTCCGCCTTCTTAGCTGCGACATCGGCCATTTATTGGTTTGTTTGTAAAACCAATGATATGTTGGAACCTACTCATTTGAAAAAGTGTCCCAACTAAAAATTTCGCTTCGACAGCAATATTGACTGTATAAAATCTTATGGAAACACATTTAACGCACTTTTCCTTACCGAAGTCTTACCGAAGCTCAAAAATAAAAACAAAAATATAATTGTTTTATTTATTTCACATTTTGCCAGTACCACCTGCATTCAAAAAGAAATTATCGGTTTGCCAATTTTTTGAGATTTTACAACGTCTTCTAGTGAACGTATGTCAATTTTCTAAAAAGTTGGGAACGGTTTACGATGACAATATTCTAAGTGGCACAGCGGTTAGGGCGATGAACTACAGCGGAAATGGTTAGCGCCAATTATTGGTTTCCTTTTGTCATGTCATATTCATGCAAATCATATGAAAACTGTCAATGATCATACAAAGTTTATCTAAGCTCATCCGTTTGGATACGGCATAAAACGGTGTGTCCCAGCATCGTGCAGGAAGTAGCGGACGAAGTGTTTTTTTATTGACAATACGATACAATAAGTTAATTAGTTGGTGTAGAACTCCTCTTTTTTAGAGTTTGAACAGATTCATGCAGAAATTTTAAGAGTTCGTTAAGTTATATCACCCGTCAATATTATCGAAGCATGAATGCGTTGTACCAAATTCAGCATACACACCTTGCTTTTTTTTATGTCCTAAAAGCTCAAAAGATTGTCATACTAAATGGGCAGTAGGTAGATGGTGGTCCGATCTTTGCTCTTGGATAAAAATAGCTTTTAAAATCATAGTAACGGGTGATTTTTTAAGCGTAGTTTTTTTTTTTAAATTTAATAAAACACTCAACTTTGCATCAGATATTCGAAATATTTATTGTAATCGATTAATAAGCCTTTGCCATTTACGGTTTAAAGACAACTTCATGTACATGTTGTCCGCGGCTCCGTTTCAAAATGGTCCATTCGGAAGGTCCAATTTTGCGTCACTTTTTCGAGTATTTCGGCCTGTATTCCACGAATTACGTTATGTTATCCTGTAAAGCTTCAATCGTGTTCGGCTTATCCACATAGCCTAGCGACTTCACCTAACCTCACAAGAAAAAATCAAGAGGCGTTAAATCGCATGATCTTGGCGGCCAACTCACAAATCCATTTCGAGACATAAGCTGCTCACAAAATTCATCCTTCAACATTTCCATTGTTTCACATTTCCATTGTGTGGCATGTGGCACCGTCTTAATGAAACCACATGTCAACCAAGTTTAACTCAGCCAACTGGGGCAACAAAAAAGTCGCGTATCATGGCTCGATATCGTTCGCCGTCGACGGGAACGTTTCTTCCACGGTGATCTTTAAAGAAAAATGGACCGATGATGCCACCAGCCCATAAACCACACCAAATTGTCGTTTTTTTTCGGGATGCATCGGTAATTCTTGTATGGTATGTGGCTGTTCACTACTCCAGATGCGACAGTTTTGCTTATTTACGTATCCGTTGAGCCAGAAATGAGCCTCATCGCTGAACACAATTTTTCGATAAAACAGCAGATTTGCACATTTTTCACAGAGCACGAATTTTGATAATAAATTTCAATAAGTTGCAGTCGTTGCTTGTTTGTTAGTTTTTCCATGATGAAATGGCTGAGTATACTGAAAACGTTTCACTCTGACAGATGACGTTTGGACGTCATTATACTTACCAGTGCTGCCAACCTGAAAAACACTTAACTCGTTATATTGTTCATGTCCTTCTTATTTGTTTTATAGCTTTCAAATAAAATAGTATCGCAAAACCTTTAATGGTTTTATCATTAAAAGAAATCAAACATTGCAACGTTCTCTCATTATCGTATGACGTAGATACTATTAGTTCAACTGTAGAATAATGAGTTTTGAATTTGTATCTATCGTGTTTTTCAAAAATGCACTACAAGTCTTATCAGGGATTCGTGCCTATAAAAAAAGACAATATTCCCCAATTGCTATTTAAAGCTTAATATGAAAAAAGTCTCGATGGCTGAAAATGTTGAATCGGATTATCCTGATATTCTTTCTTGTCAGTAAAATTATAAACAAGTATTTCAAATTTATTTTACCAATTTGGATGACGAAAGATATCTTTAAAACCACAATAGAAGGAGCAATTCCCTCATTATTTATTTAGATAATTCATTCCTCATTCAGAAATTACAAAGACCTTCATATAATTTGTATCTACTACTTGCCGTTTCGGTTTTATGACCAATTCTGAGCATGAAAGGAAATCATTTTCTTTACTGCCGCCTTTATTGTAAATAACCACGTTAATAGTATTTGGCCCAAATTATCTGCCATTTTTTTTTTTACAACTTCTCTTCTTGCAGAACTCGTTCTTTATATTCCATTACAAAAAGTAACAGAATAGCTTTTCTTTTTCTTTTTGTTGGGTTCTTCATTACCATCCGCTAAGTTATCAACTTAACACCATTATTTTCGCAGGGTACTTCTCTTTTTATATCATGACACCATTCAGCACTTGACGACATCCGCTAATAAACATGTAAACATGAATTACTGGCACTCTTCTGAGATTTAGTACATAAATTTCGAAACTAGAACGTTCTAAAATCTCATTCTTCAGACATAAGACAAACAAACATTTGCCTGTCATTTAATTATAATAAATCTGAGGAGAGTGTCACATGGGCACTGACTAGCACCCAAAAGGGAAATTATTTGACTTATAAATATTTCTCCACACCTAGATGGAGTCGTAAACATTGCGCTTACAAAATTCTGTACACATGTATCTATTTACCAAAAAAGGGGAAAAAAAATGATTCGTACGCGAATGATAATGACTATTCAATGTTATCTTATCTAGGAATCCAAATCCAAAGTCAAATAAATGTGATAAGTCTTTTACAGTCTTTGTTATTATATAGTCTGGCCAGCAAATAAACGTGAATGCAAACAACAACAGGTATTCCAATTGCAAATATTCCTAGATGTAAAAAGGTTGCCTTAATCTTTTTTTGGTGATGCTAAAAAAACAAGTTTTTGAAGGTGATTTTCGCTAGATTAAGATTGTGGATCAAGTCCACTACTGTATGATGTTTTATTTGAGATTTTTATTTGCAGCCCCACTGTGCGTGCACAAAAATAAACGATCATATTTTTTGTTCTTAAATTAGGCTGGAGATAAGATACGTAAACGTCTAAAAAATTGAAATATTTGGAAAAGTTTTATTTTTTCAGTTGTTTATCTTTATCACGTTTTAATGATTCATTTTTAAATATGAGGCTATTCTACAACTTTCGCAATCCTGTTTTTGTTGACGCCGCCATTTAAAAATCGTATTTTGTAGGAGTTTATATCCCAATATTTTTTTGTTAATGCACATTCCTGGAACAACAGTTCAACAACAGTTTAGAGTTGCAGAACATGTTACACAATAGCTTTTGAAATTGTCTTGCTCTTAGTGAGCACTCGGGTTCATATCCCACCGTTGCATTCATTGTATGACCATTTGCAGTTTTACTTATCCTAACATCCAAAAGACGCTACTAGTGCGGGTTCATGCCCCATTATCGGAAAACAAATTTCAACACTAATATTATGACTATGAAATTTTTGATATCGCGGGTTCATATCCATCCCATGGTGGCATTCATAGTACGACCATTTGCCGTTTTACCTATCCGAAAGACGCTACTAGTGCGGGTTCATGACCCATTATCTGAAAACAATCTTCAATGTGGATGTTCTGACTACGAAATTGTTCATATCGCGGGTTAATATCCCATCATTTTAAGTACCACAGTAAACTACAAAACATTTGAGAACAAATCTAAAAAAAATTGTACAACAAACTGTCAACAATACACCTCAGATACTTCTAAGGATGCAAGGTCAAAATGCCAAGGACTAAAATCCATTTAAATAAGAATAAACAAAAATATTTTTGTTTTTCTACTTTGTTCCAAGAACTGTAGATACCTAGGTTACATGATTTGTTTTATAAATTCAAAGGATACTCTACGATATTTTCGGATCCAATTTCTATGGATAATAGCTCCTAGGGCACGTACATTTCCCCAGAAGCAATTTTTTGCTAGACGTACTTATCAATGTTAAATCTGATTACCTATTGCTGTTGCTGTTAATATTGTTTTGTATTTGTATGATGTAAATCTTTTGGAGAGAGTTGGGGAAACAGTACCACGCACAAGTATTCAAATGGTAGTAAACATAGTTTTTTTTTTTTAAATTCAACTATTCTATGTGGAAAAAATTGATATCGTTCAGGAAATTGCTTTAAATCCGTCTCTCAAACAGCCGTATCCTTTCCATGTAGGCTGAAAACCACATGGAACAACCGTAAGCGATGATCGGCCTTATGAGGGCCATGTAGAAAATGACTTTCACTCTTGAATTAAGATGACTGCTTTCAAACAATCATCTTGTCAGAGCATAGGCCTCCCTAGCCCTGGCCAGAGAAGCATCCAGATTTTTGTTAGAATGCAGAAACTTATCAAGCCAGACTTCACTTCTCACCGCCAACGGCCGTCCATGCTTTGCGATTGCGGGCGATTTCAATGTACACAATTCTACGTGGCTTCAACATTCTGGACAGACAACACCCGAAGGAAGGTATGTTGAGATCTTTGCTGAGGTAAACAATCTAACTCAGCTTGTAAATGAGCCGACACGCATACCGGATATTAACAGTCAAGCCGCCAACACCCTGGACTTGTTTCTTACCTCTCACCCTGATAAATACACCATCAATGTATTTTCGCCTCTAGGTTCGTCAGACCACTGTATCATATCAGCAAATTTCTCGTACTCCAACCACACAGTTAAAGAGCAAATTCCCAAAAAAACTGTATGGAAATACGAGAAAGCCAATTGGAAAGCATTAAACAGTTTTTTTTAGGAATTTTAACTGTTCACCATGTTTCCTCGATAGTGACGTGGATGCTGCTGCTGATATGATATCAAACATCATTCTCCTTGGTATGAGATCTTTTATTCCCAACAGAATTAAGAGTATCAGACCAAAAGCAAAAGGGTGGTATGACTTGAGCTGCAAAGAAGCTATCAGGTTGAGAGAGACAAACTTTCGGTTCTACAAGACCAACCCAACAGAGGAAAACCGAATAAAGTTCAAACCGAATAAAGTTCCTCTATGACCAAAAGTTGAGGCAAAAAATTCTACAATGTCCCAGAGGTATTAAAAACTTCTGGTCATTTGTTAAAAATATAAAAAAATGCGGCCTCATCATCAGTTCCGACGCTCATTCACAATGACATTCCAGCTGTCAGCTCTTTAGACAAAGCCAATCTGCTTGCTGCGCATTTCGCAGCCAATTCAACATTGCCAGATTGTGTTCAGTCTCCTCCTGTACTTGAGAAAGTAAATCATTCCATGGGAAAAATTCACTTTCGTACTCGTACAGTTGCAAGAGTTTTATCTGATCTTGACATTCACAAATCCGCTGGTCCAGATGGTATATCCCCCATTATTCTGAAGAGGTGTTCTTCTACGCTAGCAAAACCACTGCGTAAGCTTTTCTATCTATCCTACTCATCAGGACTCTTTCCGAGTAGATGGAAAACAGCATTTGTCCAGCCTGTACCAAAAAAAGGCGAATCTTCTTCTCTCTCCAACTACCGACCAATTGCACTTACGTCCCTTCTTTCCAAGGTGATGGAAACGCTGATAAATCGTCAGCTTATGAAATATCTCGAAACACGAAAACTTCTCAATGACCGGCAGTATGGTTTTCGCAGCAACAGGTCTACTGGTGATTTGATGACATATCTCACCGAAAAGTGGAACCAATCAATCCAACATGGTGGCGAAAGCAAGATTGTTGCGTTTGATATTTCAAAGGCATTTGACAGGGTTTGGCACCAAGCCCTTTTGTCGAAAATGCGTGCATTTGGAATCGACGAAAAACTTCTTCTATGGACTAGACATTATCTTTCGAAACGTTCAATTCAAGTTGTTTTGGATGGTTTCAAGTCTGAAACTCACCAAATAAATGCTGGTGTCCCTCAAGGCTCAGTTTTGTCTCCGACTCTCTTTCTCATTTTTATAAATGATCTCCTAATGATCTCCTAATCCAATTCATTCCTTCGCTGATGACAGTACTCTCAGCTTCTCATACTCGTTTTCAAGTTCACGTCCCTCATCATCGAACGTGGACTCCAAACGACAAAATATGTTAAGCTCATTGAATTCCGACCTTGACAGCATCATCAAATGGGGTAAAACCAACAGAGTAGAATTCAATGCTTCCAAAACACAATGCTGTCTTCTGTCGTTAAAGCGAAACCAAAATCTAGAGCCATTGTCCATGAATGGCACTTACATCGAAGAAACCGAAAAACTTTCCATGCTAGGTATGTGTGTTAGCAACGACTAACGTTGGAACGACCACATATTTCAAATCGCTAAAAACGCAGCGAAATGTCTAGGTTTCCTTAACCCCTTCTGATCTGGCCACAATATACAAAGCGTTTATACGCCCAAAACTTGAATTCAACGCCCACGTCTGGTCAGGTGCACCAAAATCAACATTGCACCTACTAGATAGGATTCAAACACGTGCGAAAAAACTTATAGGAGACTTAACAATAGCAAACTCCTTAGTTTCGCTCGAACACCGTCGAAATATCTCCTGCCTTACACTGTTTTATCGCTATCTTAACAACAAATGCTCAAATGAAATAGCCAGCTGCATTCCCCCCCTTCAACAATTCAGCCCCAATACTCGTTACGCTATGAATGCAAATCAGTTTACCCTTAAGCCTATCTTCGGACGAACGCTGAAATATAGAGATTCGTACATAAACCGAACAACACGAATGTGGAATGCTCTACCAAACTCAGTTTTCCATTTCCATTATAACCTACAGGCATTTAAAATCAATGTGCATCGGTACCTCCTTTCTTCTTATCCCGAATTTCCTTAACGCCCGCACTGTGCTAAAACATATAAAGGGTATTCATAACCCCTTGAGTGCGCGCAAATTATAAAAAAAAATGCTGTCCAATGATACACAATTTTTTTCCAGTTTTTTTTTATCGCCAGAAGCTCTATTCAATGGGGTCTTAAACAGAATTGTTTCGTTTTTTTTGGAAATTAATGTGATCGTTGCAAAAGTGTGTTGATGACTTCGGTTTTCGGAATAGTGTCATGCCTCGCCCTAAAACCAAACAGATTTTCCGGGATAATTTTATTTTCCTCGACCCACTTATTTTTCACCTTTTTGCATAAACAGCATCAGGCTATTGGCGACTATGCCATTTCAAGGGTTTTCGTCATTGAATACGGTAAAACCGTGATTCTCAGATCGCCATGTCACCGGATGTTTTTTGAAGTGACGTGAAATGAGGCCCAACGAAATAAGACTAAATGTAAAATTTGATGTTTATTCGCTTTGAAAATGGAAATAATGCCAAATTTGTTTTCCATTTCCAAATCGAAATATGGCCAAATTTGATTAAGGCCAAGTTTTTTCATTTTTGGTTTTATTTCACGTCACCGTTCTTTGAATGTAATTTATTTCATTGGCCGTAAAGGCTAGATTTTCATATAACAAGCTCAAACACAAAGAATTTGTCTCTAATTTCTTTAAAGAAAAGAAGCGCACACTAATTTTTTTGTAAATTGTCCTACGCATGGTCCTCATGCTGCAAGCATTTGTAGGAGTTACATTTTATAGGATTTTTTATTGCTTGATTAAAATTTATAAAATATTCGTACAAGTTTTTTTTTAGGTTTTCATACAACTCACAGAATTTCAGAAAAGTCTCCCCGCCTTCAAATAGTCTTAACTCAATTTTACAAGTTTCACATATCTATGACTTACTTTATCCGTCTCTCCCCTACCCCAGTGAATAGTAATGACAGACAAAACTAAACAAAGCGAATATCATATCAAATTTCATTTCGCAACGAATTTTCTATTTCTTTTCCTTTTACCATTTTTATTTTCATTTTTGTTTTTCTTTTATTTTATTTCGTTTATTATTTATTTTAATTGGATTATGTGGATGTCCTGTCAGCAGCAATAAGCTCATGTTAGCGTATCTTTCCTCGTCCATAGCGATTGCTATGTAGGAGTTATAAAACGAGGGAAAGGTCAATGGAACGAATGTCAGGTGGGCATTCACTCCATGGTAATGCTTTTCGAGTTAATCCTTTTACCATATGCGACTCAATCCCCAGTTATATCAAAAATGGAGTTTACCTTTGGTGCGGGATTACTGAGACTTTTCATTTGGTGAAAAAGGATTGCGCATAGTAATTAAATTTATAAGGATTCCGATTACATTCCGAACGACATTTCAATGTGAAATTTATTTTCAATTTTATTGTTATAAGGAGATGACGAGTATATACACACCTGCACAGGCAGAGGGTAGACGAATGTGGAAGCAGTTCTTTGGATTCGCAGGTCTTTGAATTTTGAACTTTTCTCGGAAATGTTTCCTTTTTTTTGCGCCTCGGCTGAAATGAAATTACGTGGAAAGCTCTCTACTGATGGTGTGATTGCATAAAGTCGATATACTTAAACATGGCATGGAAACGAGTAGGTGCAATCTGTTGATATATTAAATAACATGAAAGGGGCGTTTCCTGACTCTTTGACACACAACAAGCTATGCGGAGGAGGGAATTTGTCTTTCAAACAGCCGTGTGGTTGATGTTTACCTCTGATGTGTTATGAATTCTGATATAGTCGTAGAGTGCAACAAAGCTTATCATAACTTGATGTGACAAATTGATACACATAAAGCATCCAATAACCAATTTTATTTAAAAAAATTTATGACAGAAATTAAATTTTGGAACCGCCAAATCTCGTTGTTTACTAATGCGGTAACTTACTTACTTCAGTGGCAATATAGCTAATCAAAAAAAAAAACCCAAAGCCTTAACATGCCTCTGCTATTATCCCGGTCCTCAGTATAGTTCTTGGTTGAATCTTCGTCTCTATAGCCCGTTAACGCGAACGGGACCGAAAATTTTATCTACGCAGGACTGCGATGATCGGGGTCTTATATAGGATCGATTGATGGATTTACTACTGAATTGCCTTCTTAGTCCGAAGAACAGCGGTTGGCAAGAGTAATTCTTCGTTTAATTTCTGACGAGATATTGTTGTCAGAGTTAATAGCGGAGCCGAGTGAGACAAAGTCCCGTACTATCTCAAAGTTATATCTGTCAATGGTGACGTTCTGTCCAATTCGTCGATGTTGTATGTCCTTCCGTGCTGACAGCATATACTTATTCATATACTGCTAAACCCATGTCTTCCTTTTCTTAATTATCAAGAGCGGCCACGACATCACATTGAGTCCGACCAATGATGTCAAATTGGAGTTTATCGGTGAGGTCGTTTCCTATCCTGATCGAGTAACGAGAATTCTCTATCTTTTTCCTGCACAGACGGACTAAGATCATTCATTCATCTCTAGAAATGGCCTAGGGCCTAGCTTTCTCACAGCCATTCATGTGTGCGTGTGTACTTCTTGCACGATGGCGGTAGCTCCTGTTTTATGCCGACTCCGAAAGGCTAAGTTAAGATAAGTTTTTCTTGACAACTGATACTTCTCGGATGATTTGTCAGATCATCACGAGAGGAGGGCCAGTGAAAAATCATTTAGGTCTGGAAATAGAACCCAGACCTTCTGCGCGGCAGTTCATCGCACTAACTCTCGTGCCACTGAGACCAACGTAATGGTCTTTGATATTCATGAATGTTGGTTGGTGGGTACCGATTTGGATTTTTTGTCTTTTTTCCAGGATCTTCTAAAATGTGAAGATTTCATCAGTTTCGGACTTTCCGGCCTAAAAACACACTAATAAGAGCCGATCAGGATGT
This sequence comes from Rhingia campestris, assembly GCA_932526625.1. Lineage (NCBI taxonomy): Eukaryota > Metazoa > Arthropoda > Insecta > Diptera > Syrphidae > Rhingia > Rhingia campestris. Next base: position 99,625,415 of record OW052182.1, read on the forward strand.
TGGTAAACGGTTTCAGGCGTTCACATATTACAGCAGATAGGATCTTGTAGGCGATGTTGAGGAGACTTATGGCTCTATAGTTGGCGCAGTACAGAGGGTCTACTTTTTTGTGAATCGGGCAAACGATGCTGAGGTTCCATTCTTCAGGCAAACTTTTCTCCGAACAAATTCTAGCTCATGAGTTGGTGTATATTACTTACCAAGGGAAGGCCAACATTTCCGACAGCTTGAGTTAAGATACTACTATCCTCCCTTATATCTGGTGGTTGGTAGTTTTCGCTGTCATCGACAATATTGAAGTTCTCGTTTTGCCTGACAGCAGAATATTGTTCGTCATCGCCGTTTAACAGTCTGCAGAAGTGGTTCTTCCATATTCTCAGCAACAACTGTGTCTCAACTACAATAGCTACATGTTCATCTCGATAGGATTCTGTTCGAGCCTTGTATCCCTGGCTTTGACGTTTTACACTTTAGTAAAACTTTCGAACATCTGGCAGTTGCATCTTCCTATATCCTCGGTGTTCTTCCCTTCTTCTTTACTTATAAAGCTCAATGGCAGCTCTCGCCTTCATCTGCAGCTTAGCCTTGTAGGCCTCGTTCTTTTTTGCGAGGTTCTGTCTTCATCATTCATTCATTCTTTGTTTATTCGTTCGCGTTTTTAGGAACTTCGAGTATTTTGGTTTGTCGAAATTTCCAGGCTGAAACAAAACTTTTATCTATAATTCCGATTAAAAGACAAAATGAAACGCGTGTTCTTTCTTTAAATTACAAAAACGGAATACTTTATTAATGAGCAAAAAATGAAAAGAAAATAGGAGGATAAAGAGAGACAACTTTAGCTTTGATTTCCTGAAGGGAAACATTCAGTGGCAAAAAGGAATTAGGGTGATTACACAAGGTGATGCATCGACGAACATACTCCCGCCGTTGAAAGGTCCTTTCAACTAGAATCGACGAGAAGTGGGCATAGCTTAGCAATAGGCCGCTTAAACTCTCCTTTTGTTGTAGTAACAGATGCAACGCGTATTAGTCCATCCCGTCCGGGGTATGTCTTGGTGATTCTGCCGATAAGCCATCGACATGGTGGTTGATTTTCATCTTTCAGCACGACGATGTCGTTGGGTTGAATGTTCTTCATTTTATCCAACCATTTTGTCCGCTTTTGGAGTTGGGTCAGGTAGTCTTGAGACCATTTTTGCCAGAATCCTAGGACCAGCCCTTGAAGATACTGCCATCGATCTTGCAGCGAGGCTTTCGTAGATAAGATGCTGGGATCTGGTACGGTTGCAAGTGGTCGCGCAATAAGAAAATGCGCCGGCGTTAGTGGGTCCACATCACCTTCAAAGCGCGCGCACAATGGCCTTGAGTTAGCACATGCTTCGATTTGGCATAAAACAGTCGAAAATTCTTCGTATGTTAGGGATGCTTGGCCTAGTACACGCCGTAGGTGAAACTTGATAGTTTTAACCGCAGCTTCCCACAAACCTCCGAAATGAGGTGCATGAGGGGGCGAGAAGCACCAATTTATTCCCTTTGATGTAAGCTCGTTGGAAACATCCTCTTGAAAGTTCGCTGAGTTTAATAGATTTGACCAATCTCGAAGCTGTTGATTTGCGCCAACAAAATTGGTGCCATTGTCGCTGAAAATAGAGTGGCACTTGCCCCGTCGGGAAACGAAGCGACGCAATGCAGCTATAAAGGCAGACGATGAGAGGTCCGAAACGAGTTCCAGGTGCAAGGCCTTTGTAGCCATGCACACGAAAACAGAAACATAAGCCTTATGCTGCTTAGCACCTCGTCCTTTCCATGAACGGACCAAGAAAGGGCCAGCGTAGTCGACGCCAGTGTTTCCAAATGTAACTCCAGGTTCCAATCTCTGCTTCGGCAAGGAAGCCATTTGCTGCTGGTAAGGAACTGCGCGGTGCCGCATGCATATTGTGCACTGATAAATGCATCGTTTAATGAGGTGATGGATGCCGATGACATAGTAGTTAATTGAAAGTAGATACGTCATTTGCCGCATTCCAGCATGCAAGTTGTTTAGGTGACAATCCTTAACTATTAACCGGGTTAGCGGGTGATCCTTACGTAGAATGATCGGATGCTTCTGTTCAAACGGTATGAACGCGTTATCGAGCCTGCCTCCGACTCGCAGAACACCACCTTCATCAATAAATGGACTCGTAGAAGCATACTTGCTCTTTCTTGAAACAGCTTTCCCTTGTTGTAAAAGAGCTATTTCTTCCTGAAATGTGTATTTCTGTGAAAGCTTGACTAATGCGTATTTAGCTAGTCGTATATTGTCAGGTGATAAGAAATGCGTTGGAATACAGCCACGAGGATTCGATCGAGTTCGAGCTAAACGAATACAACGAGCAATGACGCGGAAAAGCCGATTAAGGCTCGAAAACCTTTCGAAGATACGAATATCCCATTCATTCGGTTCCGTTGCCGATGCTAGACAAGCGATCCTTTCTTCGACTGGAACATCCTTCAAGCTGGGTAGTCCGGAAAATGTTATCACCGCGTCGCGAAGAAAATCGGGGCCGTTCCACCACAAGTCTAAGTGGGTTAAATGTTTCGGCATCATACCGCGAGTGGCACAGTCGGCTGGATTCTCGGCCGAGCGCACATGACGCCATATAGAACCGGGAAACTGAGCTACGCTTTGAGATATCCTGTTGTCCACAAAAATGTTTCGCGTACGTGGATATCCTTGGATCCAGTGCAGAACCGTTGTAGAGTCTGTGTAGGCAAAACATTCGAGGTCATGAATGGCAAGAGCTTCTTTTACTTTGCTAAGCAGCTTGGTTAGCAATAAAGAGCCACATAACTCCAAACGGGGTATCGAAAGGGAAGGCTTGACAGGAGCAATTCTGGACTTTGCACATATCAGCGTGATTCGCACGCCATTGACTCCTACTACCCTGGAATAAACTGCAGCAGCATAGGCTGACTCTGACGCATCAGCAAATCCGTGCAATTCTATAACATCCTTTCGACCATATTGTAGCCACCTCGGAATGTTTAATGTTTGGAAGGAACTCAGATCTGTTCTGAAATCCGACCACTCTTGATAGAGGTCGGTGGGTATGAACTCGTCCCAACCGACTCCCTTGATCCAAAGACGCTTCATAAAGATCTTCATCTTAACGACTGCAGGCGATAGCCATCCTAGCGGATCAAAGATTCGGGCTATATCCGATAGCACTTCCCTCTTGGTGGCATGCGGCCCGATTGTCGGGATCGCATTTGCGAATTTGAAACAATCTTGTTTTGTGTCCCATAGAAGGCCCAATGTTTTGACTCCTGATTCACCAATGGACAACTCGGTTGCCAGTTCGCGATGCTCGGTCGGAATTGTGTTTAAGAAGTCAGACGAATTGGAGGACCACTTTCGGAGATCCATACCTGCGTCGGAAAGGACACTTATTAAATCGTTTTTTAAGTCTACCGCTTCAGTAACGCTGTCGACCGTAGACATAAAATCATCCACGTAGAAATCGTCTATAAGGCTATTCGAAGCCTGTGGAAAATTATTTTTATTGTTGACGCCGATTTGCTTAAGGACCCGTGTTGCGAGAAAAGAAGCGGAAGCCGTTCCGTACGTTACTGTGAGAAGAACATAGTCGCGTGGTTCTTCGGTTACTTCTTCCCTCCAAACGATCCTTTGGAAATGGACGTCATTCGTGTTGACTAGAACCTGCCGATACATTTTGGCGATATCAGCCTTGATTGCAATTTTGTGCTTTCGAAATCGAATAGTGCAGGTAAAAAGATCATGTTGAATGGTAGGGCCTACTAGAAGGTAGTCGTTTAACGAGAGGCCGTTAGTGGATTTACACGAAGCGTTGAAAACTACCCTCAGCTTTGTAGTTGCGCTGGTGGGCTTCAGCACTGCGTGATGAGGTAGGTAGAACGATTGGCGATCGAGATCGTTAGGAGGCACGATTGCCATATGCCCTAATCGCTCATACTCACGCATGAAATCCACATATTGTTGCTTCAGGATCGCGTCTTTAGAGAATCGTCTCTCCATGGCATGTAGTAGTTTTAACGCTGAACCACGAGAGTCTCCGAACTCTACGGGTGTTTTGTTAAAAGGTAAACTAACTACAAACCTACCATCACGATTGACGAAATGTGTTGTGGCAAAATGATTTTCGATAGCTACACTTACCTCGCACTCGGTACGACGTCCATCTGCAAGATCATCAGGTTCAAAAAATCGTTTTAAGAGCACATCTAGATCCACAGTTGAAAGATTGACACTTAAGGTAGCCTCGTTTCTCAACGAAATATTTCCCGCTATCACCCAGCCAAATATGGTATTTTGGGCAACAGGTGAACCCGAGGGATGTGCGATTTTCCCCTCCGCGAGAATGTTAAAAAATACGTCGGCTCCAAATAAAACATCGATTTTATTTGGGCGATAACATTTGGGATCTGCCAATGGCAGATTGTTAAAGTATAACAGATTAACACTTGGAATGTCCACACTTGGAAAGTCGTTTATTATTGTCGCTAAAACGAAGGCATGAACCGACACGGATGCATTCGGATTTGAGGTCGAAGATACGATCAGATTAACTTGACCACGTGTACCTTGGGTGCTTTTGCTCTGGCCCAAGCCAACTATTGGGATCTTGGCATGAACACGCTTTAAGCCGAGACGCTGCGCACACGCTTCTGAGACTAGAGTAGCTTGTGACCCGGAATCAAGCAGAGCTCTACACGGTTGGAAATCACCATTATTGTCCTTAATCATTACCATTGCCGTTGGCAACATTGGCAAACACTCGCGATGTGACGGGACTCGGCTCACTGAAACAGCGGATACGAAACCATTCGATGTACTAGGCTGATTAAACGCAGGTACTGCTTGCACGAATGGTGGAGGAAGTTGGTCTATGTGCAGCATAGTGTTGTGTTTCGCACCACATTTTTTACAGTTAGAGTATTTGCACTCTGCCACTGCATGTTTCGCGCGAAGACAGTTACAGCAAATTCCGTTTGCTTGGACAAATTCACACCGAGCAGGAACCGCGAGATCTCGGAAGTGCGTGCACTGGTAGAGCATATGTTTTTGTTTGCATTTGGCACACGATCCAATGGTCACATTTAAAACGCGTCTACCAGAATCTTTAACCTTATGCGTATTCGTTGTACTACGCCCGGTATGCGAATTGGAGACATTTAAGCTTTCGAGCTCATTAATACGCTCCTTCAAAAAATCCGTAAAATCCGAAAAAGATTGCTTATTGCTGTCTTTACTCGCACGAATCCACAACAATTTGTTTTCCGAATCTAATTTACGAGACAGAAAATAAATAAGCAATACATCCCACGACTCGATTGGGATTTTTAAGGTACGAAGAGCGTTCATGTTCTCGATCGTAGTGCTGAACAAGCGTTTAATTTCAGCTAGCGAACCACTTTTTACCACCGGTTGGTCAAATAGATTGTCGAGATGCGCTACCATGATAAAATTCGGTTTGTCATAATGCTCGTTTAGTAAGCTCCAAGCAATAGCGAAATTGTCATTGCTATGTGGAAGATGATTTACAAGCGATAACGCATCACCTTTTAATCGCGTTTGTAGAAATTCCAATTTCTCGATACCTGTTAGCGTTTTTTTTGATATCACTAGTGCCGTAAACAAGTCGCGAAATCTAACCCACTCGTCGAATTTTCCCGAAAACTCTGGTAAAGTCACTGCAGGGAGACCCGATGGAACTTGTTGATTTGTGATATTTATCGGTTGGCGCGAGGAATTTACTAAACTTTTCACTATTTCGTTTAGAGAACACTGATTTGTGGTTAACGATTGAATGGCTTTATTAAGTTCGATGTCCGTATCCGATCGCGAATCACATGCACCATGCTTTTCTATCAGTTCCGTAAGTCTTGCATGTGCACTGTAAAATACCGATTCGAACTCAGCGCGATATTGAACTTCTTCTGCTAATTGTACATCATCATCAATCGATGCCTCAATTTCACTTTGTAAGCGCTCGAAGTCTTGCATATGTTGTTCAAGTTTCGTTTGACGCAATTTACTTTCGGCCAGTGGAGCACTCGGTGATTCACTGAAAGTAACGATCCGCGTTACTTGGCCTTTGATAACCGCACGTTTTCGTTTTAGAGCCTCCATAATTTCGATAGGAACGCACTCTAAATCGAGGCACTAACCGCGAAAGAGAGATATCGATCAACTCCTCCTCCGTTTTGATAAAAACGTTTTGTTTATATTTTTTGCGTTACTGTTTAATACCGATTTAAATCGAATGTCAAAATGTCAATTACCGTACGCGTACACAACAACTGAAAAAGTTTTTTTTTTTTTCAACCAGCGAGAGTGTTGCGGGAGTTTACCGTATGCACAAGGTATGTGCATATGTGGAGATGACCGTTTTGGCTAGCGCAGTACAAGATAAGTGCGATGGTTCACGATTGCGATTTTTTTTTTATGCATATAAGTTTACATATGTATATATACATGCGTGGTGACCATGAAAGGCGCCGCGAAGGAACACTAACAACCTTGAAGCAATTAAGCTTCCAGCATGCGGTCTTCGGAACACCCAATTGATTATCGTTTTACCGCTCGATAAACTTTCTTTGCGCGCGTAGGTACAAATTCGATTATTTTATAAACGATTAATATAAATGTTTATAATGTTTATAAATGTTAACATACAGACAATTTGGTTTATTAAACCACGCGATTTTGTACGATTACGAGTGCCATGGAAATCCAAAAATAGTCGAATAATCCGTGCTCGATAGGACCAAATGTTTATTCGTTCGCGTTTTTAGGAACTTCGAGTATTTTGGTTTGTCGAAATTTCCAGGCTGAAACAAAACTTTTATCTATAATTCCGATTAAAAGACAAAATGAAACGCGTGTTCTTTCTTTAAATTACAAAAACGGAATACTTTATTAATGAGCAAAAAATGAAAAGAAAATAGGAGGATAAAGAGAGACAACTTTAGCTTTGATTTCCTGAAGGGAAACATTCAGTGGCAAAAAGGAATTAGGGTGATTACACAAGGTGATGCATCGACGAACATTCTTCATCAAACCAAGGGTTTCATACTGGTGGACGCGAGAAACCTAGAATATCTGTTGCGTCTGATCTAATGGCTTGTTGACATCGTTGCCTTTGTTCTTTGACATTCGATTCTGCTGTTAATCGAGATATTAAGGGATACGCAGTCTCTTGCGATTGCAGTGTTTAGACATTAAATTTGTTCACCTTATTTCTTAATTGTTTTGGCATGGTGGATATCCGCATTCTTACCTTGGCTGCAAGAGGGTAGTAAGTAGTACGAGTCGATGTTAGCCCATCAGAATGTACGGACATCAAAAATACTGGATGCGTGTCTCATGTCTATCGCAATGTGATCGATTTGATTGACCGTTCTTTGATCCGGAGACCGCCATATTCCCTTATGAATATCGTGGTGAGGAAACCGTGTACAGGCTATAGTGGCATTTCGTTCCGCAGCAAAGTCAATTAGCCTAACTTGTAGGCTGAGCTTTCCGTCGATACTGCCAATGAATAATGTCTTCTCTTCCTACCTTTAAAAAAAAAATATCTCCTCCATGTCAATATAGGAAATGGTCCAGTGGTTTGGTCTTTTCGTGGTCTTGTCAATCCTCATAGAAATCCCTTTTTGGTTTTGGTACAGATCTATTAAAATATTTTTTTCTTTAACTAGTAGCATGTCAAATACAATTAATTTAGAAACACTCTTCAATTTGTCGGAGTTTTCTTTTTTGTTCAACTCAACATCCAACAGCTGCCATACAATCTCCCTAACCAACAATTAGACACCCATAAACCACACTTTGGAGGGTAAAAAACGGAAACCATCTCACCTCAGCTGCAACAATTACAACAAATTCATTTCATTTGATTACTCCCTTAATCTATTTCAAACTCAATTATAATCCCTCCTACATCAACCAGTCCGTCCGCCTGCAACTGCTCACAACAAAACAAGAAAAAAAAAACCCATATGCAGCGCAATCACCACCTTTCACCGTCCCCATTCTCTTCTTTCATCGTGTGCTGCTGCTTCCAATTTCAGACAAGTCCCCAGCGGCCAATTACTATCTCTGCCCGACAATTAGATTTACATATTGAAATTTATTGAATTGTCAGATCAAAACACAAAGGATGTTTCCTAAAACAAATGCAGATACGGGATTAAGGATGTGTCGGTCGGTTGGTCGGTCCTTTGGTTGTGGCGCAGTGCCACACCTATTCAAACGTAAAAATAAAAAAAAAAGTCACACAAATTAGGGTGAGATACATTATTTATCTACTAATAGATACATTTGTCTTAGTAAGAATTAGTTACCACGAGACGGAAATGAATGCATTCTCGATAATTATGATTGCCCAAATCCACGCGACGACCTCTAGTTAATCCTTGGTAATACCACACAACTCAATCTGCTCAATTTTTTCGGTTATACTTGCTTTGATGCAAACCGAAACCGAAGAAACGAAAGTTGTCGTTATCGTTTGACTTCTCCCTCAAGATGCTATTTACACACGACATTCTTAAGCCGAAAGGACATGGTATCCACGAATAAATTCTCAGAAATCCGTGTGTAAACAAATCAATAAGAGTTTTGTATATTTGTACGAATTCAGGAAAAGTGTGCGTTTGTGTGTATCTATGAGTATTTGCTTGTCGTTTGTGATAAAAATGTAATCCGATAAGAATTAGGAGAGAGTAATTCATGTACGAACATACATTGGGTGGTGTTTGCCAATGTGATAGAGGGTATTTGGGTATTTCTTTGATTACATTTTCGTGGTCTTTGGATATATTTTTCTTATTTGCATTGGAATTGCGAAACTTCATCAACCCTCCTCTTCTCAGAAATGCATACAGACGGCATATTACTTTACAGGCGATTACATTAATTTGTTTTGCACATAAAAAAAAGAGAAAACTCTGCGTTTTGTGGAGGAAAGCTATCGAGGAATGGAAATTATGATAATGACTTCATCGATCCCGGGACTTGGTCGTCGTCAGTTGCAATTCTGTGGGGAGAATGTTCCGTTTTTAGGTTTTTTTCGAAGCCACCCCAATGTTTAACTTTGAAGAAGGGTCTCTCCGCAATGATGAGTACTTTGCACTTAGCTATATTATCTTGTATTGTTTGTTGGAATAAACAGTTGTTGCACTCGTTTAAATTACTTTAAGTTGATTTACTCAAATGGGTGCACTTCTGTTGTGCTGGGGAATACTGTAGGGTAACACGCTGTAATGTGCGTATAGAGTGGAGAATTGTTATGCATATTTTATGTAATAGATACTTCTTCCCCCGAAAACATTACAATTTAACCTAAAATAGTGTTCAGCGTTTGTTTTTTTTTTTTTTGTGAAGCATCTGTCAAAATCGATGTCATTTCCCTACTTGACAGTAGAACTAGCGCATTCATTTTGCTTCATAATTTACAAATACAAGAATTTTTAATTTTTGTATCTATACTAGTATCTAGGATTTTTTTTTTATCAAAACGCGTCATAGTCAAGTAAGTACATACACAGATCGAGGGAATACCTAAACACTTGTCATTAACTTGTTCACTGGTAAAACTGATTATTTTTGTAGCACGTTTTTTTACATTTTTGTTAGCTTCTTACTCGCCTGAGCGATGACCATTGATCCATAACATTTTGTGCACCAGACAAAACTAAATTTGGGATTTTTAATTTTCGTTAATTGTAGGCTAATTTTATGGGCAGAGGATTTCATAATTCCTGCGGCAGCCAATTTGTATATCCAAAGTAGACCTTCATACAAATATGTACTACTAAGGTTCAAATAGCTTATGTTCAGCTGTTTCGGATTCTTCTAGATATAGCTATCAGTCATAAGAGTCCACTATTTTAATTTTGTTTACCTGGTATCGTGGTCGCAATCTATGGTGACCTATTAGAAAACCAACTAATGTGATTGGATTTGTGTTTAAGGCCCGGTTTTTCAGTGCGAGATCATCCTAGTTCCGGGATTTAACTCGAGTTAACTCGAGAAAGTAGTTTTTCAGTCAATTTTAATCAGGAGCTAACTTCGAGTTAATCCAGTAAGTTTATGGTGAGTTAACCCTGGAATCTAATGATCAGATATTTTTGACAGATGAAAAAATACCAAACAAACAATTATTTTCAATTCCAATTGATTGGACTTTTTTTTTAAATTTTGAGAAACTAAATACGTGTGCGCTACTCAGATTCAGTTTAAGTGACTCGAAACTGTTTTAAATATTTAATTGGACTTGAAAGCATTTTCATTTGTTTGGGGAAAATGAAACCAAACAGCTGATAACTGAGCTGTTGCAGATCCTATACATTTCGATAACTTTTTGACAGCAAAATCGATAAAACATGAGTGCTACCAAATCAAATGACCACACACGGACTAAAATTTTATCCTGCACTGTAAAACTGCTTCGTGAATTACCCCTGGATTAAAATTATTTTGGTGTTATAGTGCGTACCAAATCAGTTGGCCAACGGTCGATTGCGCAGAGAGAGGATTTAAGGTTTCCCTTACGATATTGTAAAATAAATTTTAAGAGTCCTGCGCAGTAGATTGGCCAACTGATTTGGTACGGACTATAGTTAAATCTGTGTTGACTCAGAGTTAACTCAGCACTAAAAAACCCGGCCCTAGGTGTTCCTTATATTAAAAGATTTGATTTTCAGACTGATTTGCAGCGTTGATATGCTTATATGCTATCCCACAGCTGTTTTGGCTGTACTTAGCAGTGAGAAAACACTCTTTGCTTGTCCCTTATAAAAATTGTTTTGGTATTTTGTTGTTCTTGTCGTGGTTAGTTGGACTCTGTGTCTATACTATTGTGAAATGTCTTGTGGGTCGTTCAACCGCCACACTTCTAGGGATGTTTTCGCGCCAACATCTTCTGACAGGATCTGATTGGTATCTGTAATTAAGTAAAAAAAATATCGTAGAGGAATTTGCTGAAGTTTTTAGAATTCTTTAAGTAAGAGAAGAATTCATAGAGCGATCCGCCTTTGCCAATATATTGACTGGTATTATACGAATCTGATGCCTTTTACCGTGATTTTGTTTCTCGTTATATTTCACATTCGTCCCTACACAGACCCTAAAGCATCTTTGTTTTGTTAGAAACTTTGAAAGATGGATTTTTCGCTGTTCTAAATATACTTGCAGCATGGTCGCAAGGCATTAATGTGACAGGCGCATTAGGTTTTACAAGAAATAGAAAAGTTATCCGCAATGTAAGTACATAAATAAAAAAAATTATCCGCTATGTTGGTATTTTAAATACTTATGGTTCCTTCTGATGAGTAATTGCGTTCTATTATTTACCAACGGAGTTCTCGAAGCCACTTTCTAAGCTCGAAGATCTAGAACGATATCATGGTCGAACCGCCTTTAGTCGTCGTCTGTATTTTTATAGTTGATATATTTATAAACCTAGGTCTCTTAAGGTCTGTTGTAGAATTTCACAATGATGGCGCATTCCTAACTATGCTAAGAACCTCTGTCAACTCCACGATGTCATTACAATTTGCTATCTAATCGTATAACCCCTTAAAGTACTATCGACTGTTTAAAAACCGGCCATCCTTTCAAAACTGATAAATCCTCAAATGCGTACCCAATCGATATACCCATATTTAACTCAATTACAAAACCCCTTCCGTTCTTATAGCACTTCCGCTTCAATTGATTATTGATAAAAATCTGCTGCCATTGTAGTTCCTGAAGCCCGTATCTTAACATTGCTGTGCATCACCTCAAAGCCATTAATAATTCATCATAAATGTATACATTTGCATCTCTCTATCAGTTGATTTGATTTCGACGGATTTAAATGTGTGTACATGCAAACATCCTTCCATTCATCCCCCGCCCCACAATGATGACCTTTTAAAGCCACAACTGCATCTATCATCACCACATCTGCAGAGTCGCATGCAAATAAATTCAAATTTAAATTAAAGATCCTATCCCATCCTATTTGTCACATGGATGCAGAGTAGCGCAGCGCATCAATACTGCAGATACACACACACATCACGTTTGTGTAAATTAACTTTTTCCTCAGCGCTCTGTCCCTCCGCTGCGGGAAGGTTAACTATTTATTAACCGATCCCTTTTCATTTAAATGAAAATGGACTGACCAGCTGAATCAACAAAACAACTGCCAGAGAACGAGGACAATTAATATCTATCTATGTATCTATCGAATGAGACTGGTGGCCCCTTAACAATAACCAGTGCAGTATTAGATACATCATGTAGCTGCTATACATGAACACACAAACAATACGACGAATGACTGACTCGTTGATCTGAACCCGATGCTGTGTGGTGTCGTGGGCGATAGATTACCGAAAAATGATTATTGTCTCCCTTTTGGATTGACATTTTGAAACAAACACAAAAAAAAAGATACAATCCGTAGATTTAATTCCAATCGATTGCAGTCCCCCGAACATGATCCATTAGGTTTATTGAACTGTCGATTGTTTTCGAAAGGAACGATAATGGCACGGGCCAGGCCAGGCCACCCCCAACCGACCACTCGAACAGCGTGTGGCAACAGGATGTTCAGCCACTTTCTAAAGAAAATTGAAAGTGTATCTATTGGATGCAGTTTTGTTTGGTTATTATATTCGTTGCCCACCCCTATATATCCAGGGTAAACATCATTCATCGGTATTCTCGTATTCGTTCCTGCTGATTGCGTTTATTCGCCTTCACCCTGGGTGTGCGTGTTCTAATGAAAAGTACTTGCACCGGGTATTTGTGTATTTTGACGATGGAGTGTGCCATCCGCTTAGAGGAACGTGCCTCATAGTATAAATGCAACGAGCGTACAAGTCGCGTATGCACAAACAGAGACGAAGTCATTACTTAACCCCCATAAGCGAGCGTCTCCGATAGAGACGTTTAAAAGGGTAACAATTAATTGTTTGCATTTTGTGCTTGTGTGTGTTTGTCTATTGGGAAATTAATAAACAGTTTAATTTATGAGGTTCACGCTGCGGTGAAAAGACGTCAATTCTATCTTTTTCTGTTGTTCTAATGCGTAAAATTGGAAAATTGCGGGTGATGAAGGTATGGAGTATCTATTCCAAAATAAAGAGGGATGACAGGCAAATTAATTAGCTATAGGTTCTCAGTTACTCGGGGATGTGGGAATTTGATCCTTTGTTTATGGTAGATACAACGTGTATAACAGAGCATATGGGTGGATATTGATTTTGTAATATTCGACAACATCCTGCAGTGGGTGCTATGGCCTGGTGATTTGTGCGTTTGACTTTTAAGCACGTGGTCCATATTGGTTCATATTCCGAAAGTGCCAACCCCTAAGTTTTTTCACTGCTCCACCTCTCGTGAAAGTCTGAGAAACTCCCAGATTTAAAATCTAGGCTTCACAGTGAAATAGTCTATAGGCGACAAATCACGCGTTCTTGAAGCTCAGGCCACAGGTCGATTTTTCAAGATCGAAGACCTTCTTCAATATTTTGATAGTTTCCACGGCAGTGTAGTATTTGACCACATACGCATAAAATAAAAGAAGCAGCAAATCGTGTATCATATCTCTATGCTGGACGTTCTTGCTCGCTATTCTATATTTTTGAAGATGCACGATGACATACATCGGTGGCTATAGATCATGTTAAGAGTTTGATCGCTACAAATTTATTTTGATTATTAATAAAGCCAATGAGACAGAAGTGAGCCCCATCAGTCATAATTTAAACAATTTGGACAGTCAAAAGTAGATCGACACAATCAGCGAAGTTGTGAAGCTAAAAATGACCCCCTTGCTTCAATACTTGAAGCAATTAAAGTTTGTAAGCATGTCAACCAAGTTACATGACCTCAAACCTAGCTTCTCCATTCATTGTGTGTTATATTTTTTCCACAAACAATTGGACCTACTCTTTAACGCCGACTCTAATGACAAAATGTAAACCATGATCCAAATCGATGATCTCTTTTAAAGCTGTAAGTCGAGACTTACTTTGTGCCCAATCTACGCATACTTGTCAGTGGCTTAAGCTCCAAAAAATTTAATGTGATTCGCCATTTTTCAATTTTGTTGCGAAAAGCCGAATCCATAAAAAACTCTATTTCTGATGCCAATACACTTTTCGACAGGCGGAATAATGCTCTTTAAATGTGTTCACAATAATTCGTTCTGAGTCGACTTGTTGAAACCAAAGTCCATCTACAGTCAATTAATGTTGATAAAGTGTAGCACTTGCCATATCCGTCTTCCAAAAAATTACCAAATATGAAGCTTTGAAACCAAACCAGTATCCAGGAGCCAAATGGCGAAAAACCTCAAGTTCTTGTACCAATTGCATCTTATACACCTGTAATACCACATCAAAGCTCAAACCCTGCTAAGAGTGGCTCAAGTGATCCCAAATTATTATCTTCGTCAACGAATTAAGGTGCGTGACACATTTCTAAAACGTGTGCTAGATGTGGATGTAACAGGTGATAGAAATAATGCCAAATCGGGCAACTGAAATAAAGCCAAATTTGAAAAAAAAAATGGCATTATTTCGTTGTTAAACGCGAAATAAAGCCAAACTGACAATCTGGATTTATTTCGCTTTTTAAAACGAAATAATGCGATTTTTTTGAAATTTGGCTTTATTTCATTTGGCCTTATTTCACGTTAGATAACGCATTAAAGTCAATGAATACAAAGAAATTTAGCATGCACCCAACCTCACACACAAACCAAACCCTACAGCGAGCCCAAGCAGGGGGGTTGTAGGATCCGGTATGCCCCTCCAATCCATATTCAAACTTTCCATACATCCAATTTCGCCCCATCCCAAATCCAACAGTGAATCCAACTTTGCATGCATCCATCCGAGTGCAAGTTTGGGTGTATGCCAAGTTTGAATACAACCCCCCTGCTTGGGCACACTGTTGGATTTTGCTTGTACGCGAAGTTAGATGTATGAAAGCCATTTTTTTTGTAGCCGAATGAATGGCATTATTTCCATTAATTTTTTGACTATATGTCCTTTTACACAGCGCAATAAATCTATATAGGCTAGGCACACAATTGAAGTGTAAATAACAACAACACTTAGCCTATATAGATTTCGCGAAACCTGGATAATTATCCACTCTTACACCCTTAGCCTGGATAGAAAATGTGCTACCAAACCTCTTTTTCTCAATTTGTATCGAAAAAGGTTGTCGAAAATCCTAAAAATCCATTTTTGTATTTCTTTTGCAAATAAGTATTCGACTGATCTAGCAACTTTTTTTATCACCCTTTGAGAGTTCCTGCTTTTTGCACAATATATATCGCGGTTAAATCCAAGGGTTTAGTTTTTTTTTGAAATTTGTTTCGTCAAGAAATTGGAGGACCGTTGTTTAACTTATAAATAAACGTTTCTTATGTTTTCTTGTAATTTTTTTTCCGAAGGGGTTGGAGTAACCGTAAACTAACAAAACCTGGAGCAACATTTAAATCAAAAATCTGTTGGTTGTTGGTTGTCATTCTATGTCACAACACAATCACACAACTTTTTTTTTGGCAACGTATCAATTGGAAAGATATATATACCCTGGACCTCTCATTTTGAAGAATAATTCAGACCAGAGCTCGCATACGAGTTTTTCAAAATTTTCTAGGACATATTAACATATAATAGGAAAATGTTATTATAGTACCAAATTGCTTATTCCAGACCCGGTTAGTCCACAGATCATCCATCGAAGAGCACTTTCTTATTAAAAAGGGGATTTTAGAGGTTGGTTTTTCAAATGGAGATAAAACTGACATTTTGTGGTCAAATCGGGCAAATCTAATGTCATTTATGTTCAGTTTGGTTTGCCATTTCATCATGAACTGGTTGACAAATGAACAGCGCTTGCAAATCGTGCAAATTTATTTCGAAAATAATGGTTCAGTTCGTGAAGTTTACCGCAAGCTCCGTTCATTTTATGGTCGACGTAATCGTCCATCAGAGCAAATAATTCGTTTAACCATGGATCGTTTTCGCACTACGTTTACTCTATGTGACCAATACGCATCCGCAGAGACGTCGAACAGTGCGCACCGGAGAAACAATTGCATCTGTTTATCAAAGTGTTGAAGAGGTCCTAAATGGATCGATTCGCCATCGTGCACAGCAATTGGAGCTTTGCCCTTCAGTTTTATGGAAGATTTTGGGCAAATATCTTGGCTTACGACCTTACAAGATCCAGCTTGTGCAAGAATTAAAGCCGCGAGACCACGCAATGCGTCGTGATTTTGGTGTATGGGCCGAAAATGAGATTGATCTCGATGCTGATTTTCATCGCAAAAATTTTGTTCGGTGATGAAACTTATTTTTGGTTGAATGGCTACGTCAACAACAAAATTGCGGCATTTGGAGTTAAGAGAATCCACATGAGACCCTTGAGACGCCATTACATCCACAAAAACTGACTGTTTGGTGTGCTCTATGGGCTGGTGGAGTCATTGGGTCATACTTCTTTCGAAATGATGCTGGAGAGTCAGTTACATTTAATGAAGACCAGTATAGAGCCATGATAACCGACTATTTTGTTCCCGAATTGAATGGCATGAATGTGGATGAAATGTGGTTCCAATAAAACGGCGCTACATGCCACACAGCGCACGTCACAATCGATTTATTGAAGGAAACATTCGATGAGGGCATAATTTCGCGGAATGGACCTGTCAATTGGCCACCAAAATCGTGTGATTTGCCACCATTGGATTATTTTCTTTGGGGATATGTGAAGTCGCTCGTCAACGACAAACCAACAAACCAGAAACGTTAGGGGACTTGAAAGCCAACATTCGTGGCGTTATTGCCAACATACATTGTTCGAAATAGGATTGAAAATTGCACCTCTAGAATTGGCTTTATTCGAACCAGCCGCGGCGGCCACATGTCCAAATCATATTTAAAACATTCATGGCATAAAATGGTCCTTCAAATAAAGCCAAATTGATGACGATTTTCTTTTGTTTTATTTCAATTCGAAGTTCTATACTAAAAAAAAACACCCTTTAGTTCTACCCCGAGTTGGTTTGTGCTTGACATGTGTCATAAAGATCGGTCTCAGGCATGATGAATTCAGTTAATGTCATTTAATGACAAGCAACATGCACATTCTCTGTTGGTATTGAAATTACCCACCTTAAACATATATCCTTGGATAAACTGTTAAAATATTAAGGGGCCACCTTAAAAGTTTGACACATTTTTAAATACTTTTCTTTGATGTTAATTTGTATTCATAAAACAGGAAAGCACCCTAAAATTATCCAACAAATTACCCAATTTATGGTCATAAAAAAAAATTTCAGAACTATCAAATGCTCACTCCAAAAGCAAAACCCTACACTGAATGAATATCCTATTAAATCGATTAATTCTCATTCCATCCATCACACAAAAGCTATAAATATCCCACACGATATGTGCGATGTGTCTTTCATCCTAGAGTATCTATTCCCGTATATATCTTTTAATCGAACTTCACTTACACTCCTAATAAGATCCTAATCTAATTAAATGGATTTATTGAAGACAAATGTAATCTAATACTATTATTCTCTCTTTTTAATTACAGGTACGTGCCGTAGAATAAAACTCATCCTTCGTGATAGCGATATCGTGTAAGTTCAATGTCTTAGAAAATCAATTGCAATTAACTCCACATTATCTCTACACGTATACTAGTTCTTCTCGTAGTCCGCTCAAGCCAACTGTACTAAGCCTTGAAAATCAATCCATTCAGAGTTCGTTGTGAGATAAAAGATACACTGTTCCAATGTCATTATAATTCATGTTAACCCCCCTCTCGGACAGCCATTTTTGTGGAGGTTACATAAATTGGAGCAGTAAATTTTATTTCTCTGTTCTATTAACTCGTGTCGAATTCAATTGATTGTTAGTATGAGTAAGTGACACTCGCGGGTTTTACACACAAGTATCTGTCAATGGAAAACTTACTCGTGTTTTTGTATTATCAAAAGCGACAGTTAACTTGTGTAATTGAACTGAAACAAAACTGTTCCAGCAAATTTTAGTAAACTACATGCAGCCTCAAGCCCCGAGTGGGGGAATGTTAATTTGTTTTTAATAGGAAATACCTCGACAAATATTGATTAGGGCGACATAGCTATATGGTAGGTTTCCTGACAGTTATTAGGGAAGTATACGCAGGGAAATTGGTCTTATAATCAAGTGACTATACAGTTGTGAAAAATGAAAATTGATTTAATTTATTTTTAAGTAGTACGAGTTCTTTTTTTCGTTCGCTGAAGAAATGTTCTCCTAATGATTATTTAATTGAGATACATGTTGTGGCACGCGGATGCGTTGAAGGCAAGTGATGACGTATTATAGGTCAAGTTATGATAGTATCCTTTTTTTTGATAAAACTAGATGTACTTTAGGTTGGAGTAGGTTGTAGTGGCTGCACGCGATGCGTGTGCACATCAGACCATAAAGGTCCGTTGTGGTACCACGTGACAAGAATACCATCCAGTTGGAGATTGAATTCACGTTCATAGTACCCGTTTTCCGAAGGTACATCAACAAATTCATTTGGTCTCCCTTTGGTGAAGTGGACCCGAGCTACATCGGATATCTTATACATCCACTCTACCAAGCGATCATATTGCTTGGTGCTTGTTTTTTTTTTTCATTTAAATTATTCCTAAAACAACAGTTTTCAACAAAAAATTTAATTAAAATTATTTTTTGCTTACATTTTGCTGACTTAAAAATCTTTCCGCGACGAACAGAACAATCGGAGAGAAATTGACGTATGGCTGTCAAAAACAGACGCAAAAAATGCAACCCATCGGAATGAAACGTAGACTGCCGATGCCGATGTGCGTTACGCTTTGTCGAAGAAATGTTCTGAACAATTACTCGTAACGATTACCAGAAGAAAATTTTTCCGATTCGTACAAAATCGGAGAATTTTTCTTTCGGAACGAAT
Source organism: Rhingia campestris (assembly GCA_932526625.1). Classification (NCBI taxonomy): domain Eukaryota; kingdom Metazoa; phylum Arthropoda; class Insecta; order Diptera; family Syrphidae; genus Rhingia; species Rhingia campestris. Next base: position 99,644,451 of record OW052182.1, read on the forward strand.
ACCATGATAGGGCCGAATATCTATGACATTAGGGCGAGATCACCAGACAACCACAAAGCAGTTTTACTGATTTTGTTAGTGTTGTCAAACTTAATAACTTCTATGTTCTGTTATGTCTCACTAACAAATGCACTAAATGATGAGCCTGTGGATGCATATTATATGCTGTGGCAAATATCTGCTCGTAGATGCTGCTTGTTTTAAGCTCGCTACGACACAGATCTAATAGTGTTATAAAAGCAGTCGATAACACTGAATTCTGTATTAAAATGAGTTTAGGAGGACTTCTATATCTAAATTCGATAGGCAGTTGATGTTCCATAATGTATGACATTCAGGGAAAGTATCATCGATTTTGTTGCATTTGATGGTTCATGTTTAGAAAATCTCATGCTGTGTAGAACTTCCCTCTATATAGGCTGTTACTTCAGATCTCCGAAGTAATCATGTGAATAGCGGTGAAACTAGGTCTCAATATACACGTATTATCGAAGAAACCAAACGAAAAACCAGTACTAATCTAATACGATAATAATCCCTGGGCCCAATGGTCAACGAGTATGTCAGCACAGTATAGATACATTGGTTCAAATAATATCAATCATCATCAAACTTTTTCGAATAAGGAATCACTAATTATTCATCCTAGGGGTTTTTGTAAAACTTAACACCATACTACCAGCATCGAGTGTGGAAGGACAATGGCCACGATGCCAACAAGCCAATAAAATTAAAGATGAGCTGTTAAGACGTATAACGAACCATATTCAGGCCAAATAGATAAATAAAACAACGGTTTCCTAAAAAGTTAGTTTAGGGTTTACTTCAATCAGATTAGATTTCCGAATTACTGCAGTGTTTTCCAAGTGGAATCTTGATCTCTCCATTGATTTGTGTGTGCGAAGTTTCATTTTAGCCACCATGATTCCTCCACATCCTCCAGTTTAATCCCGATTCCTCCAGATCCTCCAGTTTAATCCCGATTCCGAAAAGCAAGGTACTTTTCATGACAGTTTTATACTTATGGATGTTTTTCAGACTTTTCCAAGATGTTTTACACTTGGGATTTGAACTATTTACTTAGCGTTTATTAGTCTTAATCTCTTCTGATTATTTTCAGCACTACAATCACAAAAAATCCTAAGGGGTGTAGGTACAAAATTCTTGATCGCTGCACTGCATTTAATGCAGATCTCGACTCCATTCAAGAATGTGCCCACAATGATTACAATTCTGATCAAAAAGGCATAAGCATCCATTTCTTCACGTGCAGACAAGCAGTTATACATCCCATCAACTCTCATACCATTGACTCCAAATCAGACATGTAATATTTCGAACCTGGGCCTCAACCAACATGCCTCTCCAATTAGCCCGGTCCTTAGCTAACTGCCTCCAGTTGCGCACTCCAAGTTGGTTGAGGTCGGTTTCCACTTGTGCGCGCCACTTAAGGCGAGGTCTTCCTCTACTGCGTCCGACGTCTGTCTGGGAATCGAAGACTCTGCGAGCCGAAGTATTGGTGTCCATTCGTTCTACATGTCCTAGCCATCTTAAACGTCCAATGCGGAGTTTTTTGACCAGGGGCATGTCGCTGTACAGCTCGTATAGTTCTTGGTTGAATCTTCGTCTCCATAGCCCGTCAACGCAAACGGGACCAACGATTTTTCGAAGAATTTTCCTCTCGAATCTACCAAGGATCTCTTCATCCGCTTTTGATACGGTCCATGCTTCAGCGCCGTAGAGCAGGACTGGGATGATCAGGGTCTTATATGAGATCTCCTTAGTAGTTCGAGTGAGGGCTTTACTAATAAATTGCCTTCTTAGCCCGAAGAAACAGCGATTGGCAAGAGTAATTCTTCGTTTGATTTCTGACGAGATGTTGTTGTCAGAGTTAATAGCGGAGCCGAGGTAGACAAAGTCCCGTACTACCTCAAAGTTATATCTGTCAATGGTGACGTTCTATCCAATTCGTCGATGTTGTGAGTCCTTTCGTGATGACAGCATATACTTAGTCTTACCCTCATTTACTGCTAAACCCATTTTCGACGCTTCCTTCTCTATACTAGCAAACGTGGCTATGACATCACGTTGAGTCCTACCAATGATGTCAATATCGTCAGCGTATGCTAGTAGTTGCACCGACTTTTGGAAAATTGTGCCTCTGGTGTTGGCTTTGGAGTTTTGCACAATTCTCTCAAGAATCAGATTAAAGAAGTCACATGACAGCGCATCGCCTTGCCTAAATCCTTTTTTGGTATCGAATGTGTCGGTGACGTCGTTTCCGACCCTGATGGAGCAGCGAGAATTCTTCATCGTCATCCTACACAAACGGACGAGTTTGGGCGGTATACCAAAACTAGACATGGCTCTGTATAGTTTGTCTCTATAAATGCTGTCATATGCGGCTTTGAAATCGATGAATAGGTGGTGGGTATCGATTTGGACTTCTTGAGTTTTTTCCAGGATCTGCCGAAGTGTGAAAATTTGATCGGTTGTGGACTTACCTGGCCTAACCAATCAGGTTGTTGGTAAACGGTTTCAAGCGTTCACATATTACGGCAGATAGGATCTTGTAGGCGATGTTGAGGAGACTTATGCCTCTATAGTTGGCGCAGTTCAGAGGGTCTCCTTTTTTGTGGATCGGGCAAACGATGCTGAGGTTCCATTCTTCAGGCATATTTTCATCCGACCAGATTTGGCTTATGAGTTGGTGGATGTTACTTACCAAGTCATCTCCGCCGGCCTTATAAAGCTCAGCGGGAAGGCCGTCATTTCCGGCAGCCTTATTAAGCTTGAGTTTAGATATTGCTATCCTCACTTCACTCAGGTCGGGTGGTTGGCAGTTTTCGCTGTCGTTCTGCCTGACAGCGGAATGTTGTTCGTCATCGCCGTTTAACAGTCTGCAGAAGTGGTTCTTCCATATCCTCAGCATCGACTGTGTCTCAACTACAATATTTCCTTGTTCATCTCGACAGGCTTGTGTTCGAGCCTTGTATCCTTGGCTTTGACGTTTTACACTTTGGTAAAACTTGCGAACATCGTTCCTGGAGTGGCACCTCTCTATATCCTCGATCGCGCGCTTTTCTTGCTCTTTTTTCTTCTTTCTGAAAAGCCGATGTTCTTCCCTTCTTCTTTGCCTATAGAGCTCAATGGCAGCTCTAGTCTTCACCTGCAGCTTAGCCTTGTAGGCCTCATTCTTGGCTGCGAGCATCTGTCGGCATTCCTCATCAAACCAGGGGTTTCTTGCTGGTGGGCGCGAGAAACCTAGCACATTGCGGCTGATCTAATGGCCAGTTGGCATCGTTGCCATTGTTCTTCGACATTCGATGCTGGTGGTATGGTGTTAATCGAGAGGTTAAGGGATACGCTTTGTGCGAAGGTTTTGGTGGTCATCGACATTCTTTAAGCACGTGGAAATACAGAGTAGGTAACTAAGTCTGACAATATTTTCAAACCAAAATCGACAGATCACATAATTGTAAGACATTTAGGACTCGGTTTTCATTGATATCCCTGACAATATTGCAAGATCTGACAATTGTCAGAACATAGCTTTAGTAGAATCAGAAAAAAGGCTTTTGTTTGAAATTTTCGGGCGATCAAATTGTTCTAATAAAGTTTTTGCACATCGAGTTTGATGGAGAGAAAAAAAAATAAATCGCTGTGTGTAGTGCTGACTTGCTCGACCTAACAAAATTATTTTTGTGACAGAACTAGCAAACAATGGAACGAATTTACAGAAGACTTTCACCAATATATTAGACAATCTACAACAATTCAAGAGCAGATTTAATAAACATCTGCGAGCATCATCTCAAGGCGCTCATGGAGCGTTATAGGTTCGCCTCATCTGAAAAAAAGTTTATAAAAGAATGGTTAATGTCTGCACTATAAGATTGGGGTTTATGTTCTCTTTCTGTTGTTCGGTTATAATTCACAGTTTTTTATTTCCAAAAGTTGATCTTAGTTGATATTATTTTTTTTGATGAACGGTTACATTGAACGCCTGATACCTTCCTCTTAACAATTTATTCTTTGTTATCCAACAGTTGGGTACCAATTAATTTAGGAGATCCTTCCTACAATCTTCTTCATACGGAAAGCAGAAATGCTGCATGTCATTACACAAAAAATATTATCTGTCGAAGTGCCTCTCGGTTAAGGGAGTCAGAAGTCGCCAGGAAATGAAAGAGAATATAAAACAGTTCATACATCACCAAGACTACATATGCTAAATGGACGTAGAACATTTTCTTTTGGGCCCCTGCCGAAATTGAGGATACTTGCATCAATAGCTTATCCTGATAAACAAAACAAGAATACAAATTGTCAATGCTGATCCCTATATTTTGCGAATAATATAGTCAACTCTACAACCATTCAAATGAAAAACACCACATGTTTATCATTCGATAAAAAAAAAAAACTCTCACCCCAGATATGTATCCAATTCTATTCATAGATACAGTGCGTATCTTGCCTATTTACTTTGGAAAAACTGCAAATTTTCACTTCATAACAACATCCTCTATAGCTAATTATAATCATAAATATTGAAGAAGTACTTGATATAGGCATCTTCGTTGTCATCGTCGTCGGCATTCACAACCAAATCTCGCCGAAATGGATGATTTGTAAAACATCGCAGCTAAATGATGTGAAATTGGTACACACAATTGTCCCGCTCACCATCCGAAGATACATGTGTTTTTGAAGTGTTAATGAAATTTATGTGAGCGTCAAAACGGAATCAAATGTAGACAATTTATTTTTTTTTTACTTTACCCGCCCATCTGTCAGTGTCGTCCTCCAGAAAATAAACACAAATCTGTCAGTATATCCATATGGGTGTATGTGTTGGGGAGGGGGAGCTACACACTGAGATGATTGTTGTTTTTTTTTTCTCCTTAGGGAGTACTTTCGGAGGATCTCCAAAATAGAAGGCAACTAAGGATTTTTTAAATTTGGAGAATGCGTAATTTATTGCGTTGGTTGATACGGATTAACGATTCTCAATGGTGAGTGATTTCGTAAATCATTTCGGTGGGATTTTTCGCATATCGTATTTGTATTCAAATGGGACCTCAAGAAGTTACGCTTTTTTTTTTAAAAACCATTTTGTTCTGAAGTCTTTACCCACTTTAATTCCATATCCAAAAAAATTCCCTCAGTAATTACCTCCTACCAAGTCATAAAGAATCTCAAAAATGCTCCCATATTAACATGAAACTCAAAAATGTACGAAAAAAACAATCTAAACTCATAAATCTCTTCGATGCGATAGGCGCATGACATTCAACCGAATTGATGGAGAAAAAATGTTGTTCCTTGCCTTCCCCCCATTGACCTCGTTCACCAAAATTAAAAAAAAAATCCGAGATACATTATAGAAGCCACTGTCGGCAGAAATTAAATAAAAAAAAAGCAAATATTCCATATGCTGCATCTTCATGTGCCACTTGTTCTGTACTCGCTCGTTTTGAGAGAACACAACTAAAGAGCTACATCGACGAATTATCTTCACATTTGTCGCTACAATGATCGTCATCATAATCATCAGAGTCGTAACCATCGCTAAACATCTGATACATCATTGCGGACATCAAAAGCTTTTTTCCAGATACAATGCACTTTTCCATGTCTGGCCAATATGTCAGAGTCATCAACATCATTTTTGTATCGCTTGCTCTGTATCTGGTTCAATCGTTGCCCAGTATAGACAGTACATCGACAGTGCTCATCCTCTATCCTCATCCATCACATAAGTGATCTAATCAATTGTATAACTGGAAAAGATACAAAAACGACAGACCATACTGCAAAAGCAAGTTTCAAGTGATATTTCCTTTTTATGTTTGAACTCTTTTGAATTCTTTCGCAGTATATAACAGATACATCGCGTACCGAGTGCTGTGGAAGGGTGCAGCAGCAGGCTTGAGTGGCCTCCTTTATGGCCTTAAGGAGGAGCACTAGCAGAAAAGTTCCTCTCAAGATGGATTCTTCTTCAATTGGGGAATGCAGTTGCCTTCTAATATGGATATGTATTCGCATATATATGCAATGCAGTGCTAGATTATTGAATGATGAGAGAAATAGGTCAACTGCATTGACATTACGTACTCCATTGACATCTGGTAGTACCGCCACCGCCGCCATCGCTTTGAATGCAACAAATCGAAGTAGTTTTTGTTTTTTCTTCTTATTTTTTGTAATCACCAGCGTTGTCGCAGTCGGTGGCGGAGAAAATCCCTTGAAGTGGAGTCATTCCTCTTGCATTGGGAATGTGGTTTGGGATTGAAAGAATCTTTCTCTTCGTTTAACTGATGTAGCAGGTTAGGTTATTCAGTGAACTATAAAAAGTAATTCAATTCATCGAGTTGTTCTTTATAGTGCTTGGAAGAAGTACCACATGGAGTTGTGGGTTCTATTGACATGAAGAAATGGTAACGCACAAACTGCAAAGACCAGCTTCAGATATAGAGAATTTTTTTTATTTTCGCTTGTGTGGAATTGGCACACTAGATCGACTCAATATGCGTCTATATTATCCAAGATTTAAATTCAATCAATTCGATTTCGAGGAATCCGTATTCATTTGACGTATTTACTTACGAAAGCCAGCAAATATTTGTCTTTGAGTCGAAATGTAATGGCAGAACCCCATTCACTTTGATCCTTGTCTGGTATTTACATACGAGTTTCATACTTAATTATTTAGGTGTTGCAGCAGTTCGTGGAAGTCAGGTTAGCATTGATTTCACTTATCCGATTGTTCCAATAATCAGTCCTTTTTATACGCCTTTCAGAATGAGCGCAGCTTAGTTAAGCTATTTGGTAGCCTAAAGAAAAAAAAAAAAATAACGATGCTGTTTCCTTCATGATGTTATTTAAGTGTTTTGTTATGAAAAAGGATATGCAGTATAGGTCCTTACGGTTCTGTAGCATCAACAATTTTCTTCTTGTTTGTACCTTAAATGAGTCATTCAATTTATAGATACAAAATCATAATTCAACGGGTTATGGGGCTTAGTCACGGGGTGAGCGGTGGAAGGGTGACAAAATGCAAAGTTCAGAAATGTAAATTGTTGCCTAAGAACAACAATTGTCGATTTGAAATTTGTCAATCGTCGCTCACTGCGTAACCAGGCCCTTACAGTGCCTTGTTTTTGAACTTAATATTCCTCATAAAGGGTGATCCATTTCGAGGTTCCCTACTTTTTTAAAGAAAAAAACACAGAAAATTCAAATTTAATGGAGAATGTTTATTATCATTTGAAAGAACATTCTTAGGCATTTATTTTTTGAAGATTATGTCTATCAAATGTTGGCCGTTGCTACGTCGCAGATGGTCCATCCGTTGAGTCCAATTTTCGATCACTCGTTCGAGCATTTCGACTGGTAACTGGCGATTGACACGCGTGATGTTTTCCTCCAAGGCCTGAATCGAATTGTTTGTTTACATACCCATTGAGCCAGAAATGGGCCTCATCGCTAAACAAAATTTGCCTCGAAAACGTCGGATCTTCTTGGAACTTTTCAAGAGCCCATAGAGCGAAGCGATGTCGCTTGTGAAGGTCGAGCGGCTTCAGTTGTTGCACAAGCTGTATTTTGTACGCTTTCAATTTAAGATCTTGACGTAAAATGCGCCAAGTCGTTCCATACGTCAGTCCGAGTTGCTGCGAACGGCGCCGAATCGACTCTCTACGGTCTTCGTGTACACTCTCAGCTACGGCCGCTATATTTTCTTCACAGCGTGCTGGACGTGGTCTATTCGGTCGAATATTATCCAATAATGAATGCTGGGTCTCAAAATGGGTGATGGTGTTGCGAATAGTACGCTCAGTAGGATTATGTTGACCATAAGTTGAGCGAAGTGCACGAAACACATTCCTCACAGAACGTGAATTTTCATAATAAAGTTGAACAATTAGTAAACGTTGTTTACGCGTAAGTCTTTCCATTATGAAATGCCAAACAATACTAAACAAAAATAACATGACAGCATGACACGACTCACACGTGATCTGTCAAAAAGGCTATTGAAAAAAGTATCTCTACTTGATCACCCGTTATAAGACATTTTTTTGTACAAGAACTTTCTGAACTTTGAATGTAAAATATTTCATGCAAATTACACAGTTAAATTACTCTTATATGTAAATATTTGAATAAAATATTAAAATATAGAAATAGTCATCTTGTTGACTTGCGTAGACATGTTTTTGAACCGTCATATCCGTACGTCAGAAACGTCAATTCACTTCACACTGAAACAATGCGCCGAAATAGTGACGTTGTACATTGAAAGTTGTGCAAACTCAGGGTCCATATCGTCCAAAATAGCGTGGCCAACATTCACTGTCTGACAACACTCACCCCAATCGAGTTATCCGTTCGGAACGATTTCCGAAACGAAAGTCAGTTCCAATCGGAACTCAATTTGCTTTCGAGGTACATATCTGCCATCTGCTATGGAACAAAATAAAAAATATCTACAATCACGTTCGATTGATTCAACGCATAGATGTCAACATTTTTTGACTTGACGCATATCGCCGATGCACGATCATGTGCGTTACATTACGTCGAAGATCTGTTCGAAATGCTTATCGGAATGGATACCTCGGTAGGAAATTTTCGGATTTCGAATAAATCAGAGAAAATTGTCTACCAAATGGATACCTTCGCCGTTTGATGTCGAATTCTGTTGAATACGGGGCATGGAACGTAGTCGGAATGCCTTTCAACAAAGCCCAAGACGGTCCAATGACAGCCATATTGACTGGTTACTCAGATCTCCAGATTTGACCCCTCTGGAATAAATTTTGTTGGGTTATTTAAAAAAGCAAAGTGTAGACTTTTGACTAGCTCAAGGCAACATTCATCATCGTCATCAAAAAGTTCACATTTTGCTTTGTTTAATTACAGAGGGTGCTACATGATTGATTTTGAAATTCAAAAACTAGTCCAAATAAATTTTAAATCGATTTTTTTGAAGTTATTCAATATTCACATACCGAGATAAGAAAAGAAAAATACCAAACGCAATTAAAATTAATTTGGAAGAAGTTTAAACAGGCATTTTGTAACGAAATGTCCGCATGATTAAATAGCCTTAAGGCAGTTTCGCATTTTTTTTTATTTTTGTTGATTGACATAATTTTCAAAATTTTTGATCACACCTTTCAATTGAATATTAAAACCATCTATTCTCTACAGCACTTGAAGTGCTAAAATTATGTATAAACCACACCGGCTCCAACAGGCATCCCATTGAACCACATCGGGCAAAATTCCCATCTACATCTAAATTTAAACATTTTGCCTTGTCTTTTGTTTTTGTGCCTACCTCACACTGAAGACTTGCACACCTAATTACTCGTTACCCGCCTCTGGTTTGCTATTTCAATACCAGCTCCCATTCTTTTCCCACTTAAGCCCTGCAAACAAGTGTTATAGTCAGTCAGCCGCAACGCGCACGCACATCATAGAAACACACATCACTTTAACGTGTGTTCGAAAATAGATACATTCTCCCTCTAAGTTGGATAGAAGTCAATTTTTACTCCCCACATATGGAAGTAACTTAAAATTTTGAGTGCACTTCATCTAGACGAAAATATCGACAAAGTCAATCCAATGTAAATGCATGCAAACTATTCATGGAAATAATTGATTTCCTCTCGTGATATGTTTTCTTCATTAAGAGAACAATTTGCTGAGATATATTGATTTGGATGCAAGAGATTGTTATACAGCTGGCTGCTAGGAGAAGAGTTTTCTCTGATTGACAGTGAGAAATTGTAAACAGATGGGATTCTTGAGAAAGTACATCATTTCTCTGGAGCATGAAATGATCTACTGGATATTCCATTAAAATTATCATTTCCTTGAGGTAATATTGACAGGTGAAGGTATTTTGTATTTGATTGCTCTGTTAGAAGGGGATAAAATCAGAGAGATATTTATTATGATTTGGATACAATCTAGACTAACAGCTTTCTGAATATTGATGAAGGCTTTTCAAATGAATTTTTTAATATGACAGCCAATCTGTTCACCCAACATTTACTAACATGACATGTGCATCTTTGGGTATTTGGAAAACTGCTTTGTATTGAAAAAAATTAGAGTCGCAAAGTTCGTCTTATTGGTTTTTTTTAGTATGAAGTTGATAAACAATTTCAAATTGTGTATTTGTATCTGTAGATAAAATTCTATAGGAATTGGGAAAAATTACATTTATTTATCCTTCATCCTTACATGACCAGCTATGCAATCAATTATTTTGGGAGGATTTTTATAATTTTATATAGAAAACGTCCCTGTTATCTCATTAAGTATGGTAAACGTTCTTGGTAATATCAAAAATCCGCATCAGCACTTTGTATATGAGGATTTTAGAAGGCACTTACACCCGCATTCAAAATACTAACCGTCCTAGTCTTTACCTGTAGGTAGATGTGATGTTTGGATTCAAAGTAACACCAAGTTTTAAAAAAACGTTCTGCGAAATATAACAAACACAGAATTAGCATATAGTAAGTAGTTCACCCAACATATTCTCCAACTTGCCAAATCACATCACGAATAAAGGTCTGTTGTGAACCTATATGCTTCTAACAATTTGCATCTTTAGTTTTCGACTCTAAGTTGATCGGGGTCGTTATATGGGTCATCCAACATGTCTTATAGTGCTTACACACCGAATCATAAACTGAGTTTTCGCAAAAACACCTGAAACCTTCATCGAAAACCGAGTTTTCCCATACATTGTCAGTTATCAAAACCTAGTAGGTTACGACGTAACCTTCTCATAACCACTTCGCAGACGTCATCACGTTGCAGGTTGTTGGAAAGAACACACCTTTTCATACATTCTACACGTGTTCCACACGTCCCACAAAACAGCTGATGAACTCGCTGTCAAAACAAATGTTTTTTTTTCAGAAATTTACACACCAGATGAAATAAAAACAAAACAAGCGGCGGGCTTGAGAGTCAAAAACTGTTGTCAAAATCTTTAGATTTGTTTCATTTTGAACCTCAAATGCTAATATTAGTTTGATTATATTAGAATTCATTTTATTATTCAATTACAATATTTTCACACACAAATGTTGCAGCTAGTATCACAATTCACAGCTGATTGAAATGTCAAACGAAACCTGGTCAGAGTCGGTGCGAAAGCATCCAGTGGTTTACGTAAACTTTTTGCCAAAAACTCAGTTTATGATTCGGTGTGTAAGCACTATTAGGCCCAGTTTTTCAGTGCTGAATTAACCCATAATCTCACAAAGCAGTTTTTCAGTGCTGGATTAAATTTGACTCCATGATAGTTGATTCAATGGCGCAAATTTATAGTCAATCGATGTTTAAGGGTTTAACTCCACACTAGTTATGAGGTACTTTAAATTAAAAGCTTGCTTTAACACATTTTCAATAATAGATACTTTTTTAATGTGGCGCTAATTAGTGTTTGCTAATGGACATTTCTCTAAGAACTTTAAATCAAACTCACATAAAAAGTGACATAACGCTTACTCTTTATTAAATATTTAAAATGAGGTTTCGGTCGCTTTAACTTTAATGCAGACTAACAACGCTAAAGTACACTTTGACGGTTATATTTACCAAAACGCGTTTGTACGCGATTAAATAATTTTAAAGTGTACTTAAAACAACTATAAATTTGCGCCAATATGTCAACATTGATGATTTATCGATTTTGCTGTCAAAAAATTATCGAAATGTATCGTATCTGCAACAGCTCACTTTTCAGCAATTTGGTTTCCTTTTCGCTAAACAAATGAACATGGTTTATATTTTTGCAAGGCCTTTTCTTCTTATAACAGTTAAACTTAATATTTCAAACAATTTCGAGTCGATGAGATCTGAATCAAAATATGGACATTGTACGCGTATTAATTTTCTTAAACATTTTATAAAATGTTTACATAAATAAAGGGTGATTTTTTAGCTGGTTTGGTTTTGGCAACACTGGTTTTGACAGCTGACGTGTGTTTAGTACCTTGTGTCACTGTCAAACAGCTTCAGTTTGGTTTGCAATTTAACCATGGATCGTCTTACAAATGAACAACGCTTGCAAATTATTGAATTTTACTATCAAAATTCGTGCTCGGTTCGAAATGTTCATCGCGCGCTGCTTCCATTTTATGATCGGCATTCTCGACCTTCTGAGCAGTCTATTCGGAAGATTGTGACCAAATTTCGCACCAAATTTACTTTGTTGGACATTAAACCACCAACACGTTTACGTACTGTGTGTAGTGAAGAAAATATTGCGGCCGTATCAGCTAGTGTGACAGAAGACCGCGAAATGTCGATTCGGCGCCGTTCCCAGCAGTTAGGCCTTTGTTACAGCACTACGTGGAAAATTTTGCGGAAGGATTTGGGCGTAAAGCCTTTTAAGATACAGCTGGTGCAAGAACTAAAACCAGCCGACCTACCACAACGCCGAATTTTTGGTGAATGGGCTCTTGGAAAGCTGGCCGAGGATCCGCTTTTTTATCGAAAAATTGTGTTCAGCGATGAGGCTCATTCTTGGTTGAATGGGTACGTAAATAAGCAAAATTGCCGCATTTGGAGTGAAGATCAGCCAGAAGCATTGCAACAGCTACCAATGTATCCCGAAAAAGCCACTGTTTGGTGCGGTTTATGGGCCGGCGGCATTATTGGGCCATATTTCTTCAAAGATGATGCGAATCGCAGCGTTACTGTCAATGGAGAACGCTACCGAGCGATGATAACAAACTTTTTTTTGCCCGAAATGGAAGTTCTTGACTTGCATGATATGTGGTTTCAACAAGACGGTGCCACATGCCACACAGCACGCGAAACAATGGCGCAATTGCGAGGCGAGTTTGGTGAACAGTTAATTTCACGTTTCGGGCCGGTCAATTGGCCGCCTAGATCGTGCGATTTTACACCATTAGATTATTTTTTGTGGAGGTATGTCAAGGCTAATGTCTATAGGGACAAGCCCGCTTCGATTGACGCACTGGAAGCCAACATCCATGCATTCATTCGTGAGATACCGGCCGATATGTGTGAAACAGTATGCCAAAATTGGACTCAGCGGATGGGCTACCTGAGACGCAGCCGCGGTCAACATTTGCATGAAATTATCTTTAAACATTAAATTGCAAGGTTCAAACTATCGATTCAAATAAATATTTCATTCATTTAAATATTTCGAATTTTTTGTGTTTTTTTTTTTAAAAAGTTCTTAACCTCTTAAAAAATCACCCGTTACATATATTAATTCACTTTAGCTTGTAGTCTGTTTAAAGAATACCATATTATAACACAATATGGACAAAAGCAGAGTAAAAGCTGTAGTGGTTAGAAAAAAATTCTAAAAGCTATCGGAAAACGAAGAAGTTATCGCCGCAAGTTGGTCGGGGATGCTTTTTCGTAAAAGGGGACGGAATGGTTCCGATTTTCGTTTGGTCTAAGCATGGGTAAAGATCTCGGATCTAAAAGGTTAAATGGTGAAAGGTAATAATGTTCCTCTGCACTATCGTTGATATTTGAGTCCATTAAAGATCTAACAAGTGGATTAGGATGTTCAAGTACACTCACGAGTTTTTTCAAAAGAAGTTCGGTTTGGAATATCATTAAAGGTTTGATTTTGTTTTCTTCATACAGTGTTTTATTGGAAAACCATTTTTTATCAGGTCTCCTCAATTTCCCGCAACAGAATCTTAAGATTTTCCTTTCAAAAATTTGAAGCTCTTCGGCTACAGTGGGTGAGATTGTGAACCAGGTGCAAAATCCATAAGTTAATATAGGTCTCACCAAAGTCTTATACATTAAAATCTTATTGTTTGGCGACATTTGTGTGGAATTAAGTATTGGCTTAAGCATTGCTGTAACCATTTTTGCTTTTTTCAACGTTTCTCGGGCATGTTTATTGAAGCAAAGTCTTTTATGGAAGGTTATACCGAGATGTTTGACATCATCTCGAAGGGGAATATCACTTCCATTTTTCTGAAACATGTTAGGTCGCATTTATCGATGTTGATTTTTAATTTCCACGTTTTAAAATAGTTTAAAAGAGTTGGTAGGTTCTCTTTAATCTTATTTAGTGCAACCTGTGCTCTTGTGTCACTTGCTAATATCATAGAGTCATCTGCGTAAAGGATAGCACTCGTATCATTTTGCATTGTGTTTTGGAAAGGAAAATAGATACTAAACAGGAGAGGTCCTAGAATTGATCCTTGGGCCACACCTGATAGGATTGGGAAACAGTTAGAGTACTCAGAGCCTATGATGACAGAGCTAACTCTATCTCTAAGGAAGCTAAAAATTATGGATATTAAGAACCTTGGGGAATTAAGCCTAATTAGCTTATAGAGCAAACCCTTGTGCCAGACTGAGTCCAAGGCTTTTTCCAGGTCTATATCAAAACCTACGGTACATTTCCTGTTTCTTAGGTTTTGAACAATTTTGTTGTGCAATACCAATGACGCATGTTCTGTAGAATGACCCCTTTTAAAGCCGAACTGGTTATTTGGAATAATGTTAGACTCTTCGCAAAAGTTATTTAACTTTTCTGCTATGTGCCTCTCAAAAAGCTTTCCTTTATTGGAAAATTCAGTGAAAATTCTCGATGGATATTGAATTTAAGGAGTTTTCTAAGAACTGCCAACGTGTGGAAGTTTTGGTCCACAGCTGTTGCTTTTTCTAAGTCACACTGTTGACAAATGGTTTAAGACGTTCACACAGGTGCCGTGAAATAACGCCTAGCGAAATATTTTACAATGACAAAGTGAAATAACGCCGAATATCAGAGCGAGGGGGGTTCATATTTTGCACGGGGGATACATCCAACTTCGCAAGCAACCCAAATCCAACAGTGATCCCAAGCAGGGGGGTTGCAGGGGGGCAGAATGCACTCACACGTATTTAAAGTTTGCAAACACCAAAATTCGCACCACTCGGATGTATGCAAAGTATGAACCCCTCTGCTTGGGCTCAGTGTAGGATTTGGGATGGTTGCGAAATTGAATGTATGCAAAGTGAAATTAGGCCGACTCGGTTTTATTTCACTCTGAGAATGTGGAAATTCGGCGTTATTTTGCTTTCATAAAGTAAATCTGAAATTCGGCGCTATTTCGCTCTACGTTGTTCATCGCACCGTTCACACATTGAAATGGTTCAAACGGCGATATTGACTAATGATGATTTTTCACTGGCTCTCCTCTCGTGATGAGGAGGTAGTATCAATTGTCAAGAATAGCTTATCACAACATAGCCGTTCGGATTCGGCATAAAACAGGAGGTCCTGTTGTTGTACACCCAACCATGAATGGTTGTGAGAAAGCTCGGCTTGTTGCGCCAAAAATTTGTATTTTTTAGTTGCAAGAAAAGTACTCATACTTTCGATGATGGCTGCAAATCAGAGACGTCGCGTTTATGTCATTCGATTTATATCTTCGAATAGATAGATATGTCTATCAAAAAAAAAGGAATTTCTTGTTTAACACATTATCCCTCTGGGTACAACATTTTTATCATAGTCCTGGCATCCTTCATGAACTTTTAGTTTAAATCGTTTGACAATGAACGAGTTAACCTCTGCCACTTCTGTCCTCATCTATGCTGTAAAATATATATCGTAATTGTATCCTTTATTTTTTGCTCAATGTAAATGCACATTTTATATTCCATATGGATACGTGATGAAAAAAATGATATTTACACTATGTCACACACACGAAAACTACTCAAAATAAATGACATGCAGTGCTATTTGACTATGAATTCAATTTTTGCCAACCACGCAGCCGTTGGATGGATTCGAGAAAACGTTCCACGTCGTTTACATTCTGCTGCTCCCCAATAATTGTATATTCCTCTGACAAAAATCCGTCAGAAAAATGTGTTTCTTTACAGGATCTGCGTTTTTTTTTTCTTGCCCGTTCACATTCCCACATACGAGTAGTTATGAACCCTTGAACATCCCCAAGCAAAGCTGGCACCACATCCGTCCATTTACAGATATACGACACAGCACAAATAGTGCCAACGATGTTGACATGACATGGCGACGAGAATGACAATGGGTGTAGGGGGGGCCTATAAACCATCCATGAGAGCGAGACAGACATCACAGCAACGTCGCATGCATAAAATTGTGTTTCCAAATCTGATATCTTTCGCAGGATACAATTTCCTTTTGCCATAGTTTTAAGTGTATCTAACAGATACTCCAATTGTGGGCCTTCACCCAATGCTTCATATGACTTGAAGGACAAATGTGTAAAAATGTATTGTTATTATTTTCGTGTTCAAAACGGTTCTTCCGCGTGGTTGCCATGCAAATTATTTTAAAAAGCAAAACCCTACCTACCTACTAGCCCATCAAGCTATTTGCAAAACTCTCATTCAACACCCCCTCGATCCCCCACACCTATACATGAATATTGCACTTTATCGTAATGGTTTTCTAGTGTGGGATGCGAGAGAAAGAGAAAGAGAGAGATACATACAAAGCAGCAAATATCTGCGGTGTACGGAGCTTAGGAAAAACCGAATGGTAGGGAGGATGCTTGAGGAGTGCGGAACCATTTAGACGAAGGTCGGATAAAACAATGTCATTGCTTTTAGCAACCACGATGTTATTAAATTGTTCGAATACATACAAAAAGTTGATGGTTGTGTCTTGTGTGTGCAATTGAGTTAGGACATTTGCCAAACAACAGAGTGTAGAGCGTAATTAAATTTGCCCCAGAGATGTACGAATTTGAAACCATAATTGCTCTTCAAATGTTGTTTAGATCGTAGATACAAACAAGTGAGTTAACTTTTTTTTTTTTGAAAGGCAGGTCTTTGTTTATACCCTATCCCATAGGGGTATAGTAGTTTTGATACATAGTATGTAACATAGATAAGTAATTTTGCTACATATACCTCAAAGTATATGGATCGACTCAGAATCACTAGCTGAGTCGAATTTGCCATGTCTGTCTATCCGTCCGTCCGTCTGTCTGTTCGTCACCGACTTTTGGGCCTTAAATTATGAGCTAGGATAATGAAATTTGGTATATAGGAGCCTCGTCCGTGCCACCAGAACAAGTGTAAACATTTTTGAAATCCGTCCACTGCCACGCCCCCTTTTAAGAAAACTTATTTTATGGCCAAACCGTAAAGAATTTTAAAAAAGTGTCTGAGCAGCATATTTTGAGAATGGTAATATCTATATTTCGTCAATATAAAGTTTTTTTTGCCGCGCCCACTTTTTGGAGGCGTTTTTTTTTTATAAAAAACGTTTTCCGGTAAAATTTTAAAATTTTCGAAAAAAGTTTTGATGCACAATCATTGGTATTAATTTGAACATTTATGGGCGTTTTCTTACAAAAACCGTTTGTATGCCCTACCGCAAGGCACATGCAATAGAAAAACGTTGTTTTTTGTCGAACCATACAAGAATTTGATAAACCTTCTGAACAATATGTTGTGACAACGTCATTTACAATACTTTATGCCCATAAAGACCACATTTTGAGGATATTAATTTAAGGATGGGATGGGATAGGGTATTAAACGATCCGCACAGCGGATTGTAGCCTTCTCATATGTTTTAAATACAATTACGCTAATGCGAACAACAAGAACAACAAATTTGTCGCCAATATATTCGTTTGTTGAAATGTTTGGTTAGGTAAGGTTAGAAGGAATGTAGTTAGAAACCACCGACTAGCATCTGCTTATAAGAAATACTTGCGCACATTTGAAAAGGACACATATTTAGAAATACGGTGCATTGTTTTACCCACTAGCCATTAGGTAGTAGATGACAGGAAACGGAACTTGAATCTGTTAGTAAACCATGTATGGTCCGGTTGAGGTATATCTGCAAAGTTGTCCAAACTTACCAAAAACCTTTGATGAAAGAAAAGCGGAGTTTCTACAGCAGTAGCATAAGACATGCTTTGCAGACTCTTTTTCTGCATCGTCTTTGCAGCTTCTCGAGAAGTTATTTGTGAAGATTTCTAGGCTTTCTCATGATGCTGTGTACGGATGAACACCCTAAGTTGGCGTTTTAACAAAAGGGACTTGGGACTCTGATATTTTTTGTTGCCAATATCGGACCATAGACTACGAGGTACAGCGCAACCGCAACAATTGTATCAGTGTAGTATCATGGTGTATCATATCGTGAAATTATTTGAGACCTCTGGTATTTCTTTCGAATCGGATATGTATAAATATTCATCCAAAAGCCCAGGTGGAATTTGTCCATTTTCTGATGCATTTATAAAATACCCAGTCCTTAGAACTTTGAATTTGTGGCTTTTCGATGTGCATGTCGTATCTACTTAAATCGCTGTACAACTCGCAAAGTTATTGGTTAATTCTACGTCTCTCGTCAACCCAAACAGGACTGAATGCTTACCAAAGTTCATGCTTCAGTGCCGAAAAGCAGGACTGGGATGGTCAGGGTCCTATAAAGTATCGCTAAAATATTATTTCGACCTAAAGGCTTTATTACTAAATCGCCTTCTTCTTTAGGCGATATACCAAGACTAGGCATGGCTCTGTATAGTTCGTCTCCATAAATTCTGTCGTATGCCGTTTTGAAATCGATGATTTTGTTCATGGGTTTTTTTTACAGTACCTGCCGAAATGTGACGATTTGATCAGTTGTCGACTTTCCTTGCCTAAAACCACACTGATAAGGGCCTTACAGGTTGTTGTTTAACGTTTTTAGGCGTTCGCATATTAAGGAAGATACGATTTTGTAGGAGATGTCGAGGAGACGTATGACTATGTTTCATAGGGCCTGTTATTTTTGTTTGTGAATCGGGCAAACGATGATGAGGTTTCATATATATTTCAGGTTTCATGCTGAGGTTTCATACTGTCATCCGACTAAATTTCGTTTACCTTGCTGTCATGGTTTAGTGTTTTTTTTTTAGAATGTATCGTTGGAGTATTGATTAGTATTCCAAAATTGGTGGCCAATCCCGACCCACTTTTCTTTCAGACATGCATACATACCTTCTTCTTATCCAACCTTTCTCTAGTCCCGACATTTGAGTGGTCAATCTAATTATTGATGATATCAGTACATATCATAAAAAAATTCTGGAGATGATTCGATAGATTGTTTTGAGTAATGAGGCGTTTCTGGGCAACACAGGGCGATGTTTGATAGATTGAATTCACAATTAAAATTTCCTAAAAAGTACTTTAAATATTTTTATTCCGATAAGTCGGCATTATTAAGTTAGGGCTGTATAATAATTCCTTTTATTTAATGAATAAGGAGTAGCTGTATCAATTTTCTACACTTAGATGTTTCCTTGATAATAAACTATTTGAACGCTTTCATTTTTTAAGATAAAGGGTCCGCCAAATAACTTTTTTTGAAAATGCTATAAAAAAACTAATAAATATTTTCTCAAATTTCTTTTTTTATTTGAAAGTACAATCCTTCCGGTTAGTAATGGAAAATAATTTCATTCAAATGGCTGCCTCGGCTGGCCATGCTGTAGCCTACACGATCGGTCCAATTTTTAAGCACATTATCGATTGTGTGCAGCTGTATTTTACCAATGGCGTCACGAATATTGTCCTTTAAAGCGTCAATTGGCACCCCACAAACAATAGTCCAACGGTGTCAAATCGCAGCTCCGAGGTGGCCAAACGACATCAGCTCTGCGGCTGATAATGCGATCTTCAAAAACAGGGCGAAAAACATCGAGTGTAGCTTCGGCTGTGTGGCACGTAGCGCTGTCCTGTTGAAACCAAATGTTGCCAATATCCTCCTCTTCAATGTTTGTGAACAAAAATTCGTTGAACATGGCCCGATAACGATCGCCATTGACTGTAACGGCCACTCCATGCTCATTTTCGAAGAAAAATGGCCCAATTATGCCTCTGGACCAAAATCCGCACCAAACAGTGACTCGTTTTGGGTGTATCGGCTTTTCAATGTATGCGTGCGGGTTTTCTGTGCCCCAAATGCGACAATTTTGCTTGTTTACATACCCGCCAAGATCAAAATGAGCTTCATCTGTAAAGATGATTTTTTTTGGCAAAATCGGCATCTTCTCTAAGTCGATTGCAGGCCCACTTAGCGAAGCGAAAACGCATTGGATGGTCAGTTGGCTTCAACTCCTGAACCAATTGGACTTTGTATGGCGTCATACCAAGGTCTTTATGCAAAATTCGTCTCAATGATGTCTCCGAAATGTTCAATTGTTGAGAACGACGGTGAATTGATGTTGATGGCGCTTCACGCACACTTTCTGCCACAGCAGCAATATTCTCGGGTGTACGCACTGTTTTTGGCTTTTCACGCTTTGGTTTATCGATGAGGATGCCAGTTTCTTTCACTTCTTTCACTAGATAACGAACATACGGAGCGGACGGTGCTTCTCTTCTTCCAAAATGATTTTCAAAGTAATGTCGCAATATTTCCCAGCGTTGTTCAAGCGTATACACAACCATATTCGTTCAGCGGAAGGATAAAACTAATTATCTGTCAAATCAGACATGAGCTAAGTGTTACCATTCACGAAATAAGCACTATTTGAAAAAAAAAAACGTTAGATGGCGTACCCGTTATAAAGTAGACTTTTAAAAATTAAGGACAAGTCATCTGGTCGACTTGCTACTCCTCCATTCATCCCACTACCACTCACAAGGTTCATTCGTTACAAGGTACCTCCTTCACAAAGATCCCGCAGTGTGATAACAATTATAAAACACGTAGGTGTCCTTAGTACTTTGACTAGTTCTACAATTCACTTGTTTCAAGAATAGAAACTACATTATCGACCCAGGATTTCACCTCTCCACATCCATTAATGAATTAACCGACATATAAACCTAAATTTACAACATTCTTTGTTCATTCGGCTTGTGTTTTTGTTGGGTTATTCCATCTTATCCTTAATTTTAAAATATAGTTCAGATATAATCAGTGCAGATGACCCAGGCATGCTTAATTTAACCACCCACTGGCAGTACCTATATAGCGCATATCTTCTGGCGGGATACACAAAACAGGAAACTCATCATCAACGTCCTTGAGTGGCGTTCCATATTTTAAACTTTTTTTCTTGTTGTTCTTTCTCATCAAGAATTCCGCCTCCCTTTTCCCGCCATTTGTTTTCCCGCTGTATAAGATAGAAAAAAAATCAAACCATCGTGTCGTCAGCAGAAAATGCCACAAACACACAGAAAAACAAAAACCAATGCAGGGAAGATTATCCAAAGGCCGCACACTAAACTTTGCCCGAGGACGACAAGAAAGGAGGCGAACAAAATTAAAATAAATATGTTTACGAGTCGTTGAGGAATGTTTTCGAACTGAGCTTAACTGGATTTAATTTGCATACCAACGAATAGTTCTTCTTATCCTGCTATCGAATAAGTTGGCAGGACAATGACCAGAGGAATTTCTAACGAAGGAAGGATGAGCCATGCTCGGAACCATCTCTCAACTCTCGAATGTCATTACATTAATTGAATGACGGATGGTTTTCTTAAGTTTTTTTTTTTTTTTTAATTTGGAAGCATTTTTTTGATGAGATACATTTTGTTTCGCGGTTACTTGCTAGTTTTAGCTTGAGTTGTTTTTTTTTTAAGTACGTTGTTGGGAATTAATCAGTGTCAGGGTGACCAGAATTGAATTTTTCGTTGAGTGCATTGTAATTCATTCTGAAGTGGTTTATCTAGAATGTTCTGTTTAATTTACAGCAATGAGAGTTTGTATTTGTTAAAGTATGTGGTTGAAAGGGCTTTTAAACGATATCATAATTATGTGTACCCTGGTAAATGTAGATAGCCTGAACCAGTAGCCAAACTGCACGTTGCAGCGCGTGTTTTCCAGCGTCACGCGACACAGTTGAATCAGTTTTG
Source organism: Rhingia campestris (assembly GCA_932526625.1). Taxonomy (NCBI): domain Eukaryota; kingdom Metazoa; phylum Arthropoda; class Insecta; order Diptera; family Syrphidae; genus Rhingia; species Rhingia campestris. The sequence continues at coordinate 99,666,351 of OW052182.1, forward strand.
CCCTGATTCGGAATTGGGCCATCGCCATATAGAGCTCCTGACGATGTATGCTATCATACGGGGCTTTGAAGTCGATGAATAGGTGGTGAGTTTCGACTTGAAATTCTTTGGTCTTTTCCAGGATTTGCCTCAGTGTGAAGATTTGGTCTATAGTCGATCTGCCGCGCCAGAAGCCACACTGGTACGTCCCGATTAGTGTGTTGCAGAACGGTTTTAGACGTTCACACAGTACTTTAGATAGGATCTTGTATGCGACATTAAGCAGGGATGTGCCTCGATAGTTCTTGCAAGACATAGGATCGCTTTAGATGGGCATATGGAGCTGATAGTCCAGTCATCGAGCATGTTTTGTTACACCCATAGTTGGTTGATGATTGGTGCATGCTTCCTATCAAAACATCACCACCGTATTTAAAAAGCTTTGCTGGTTAGCTATCAGAACCTACGGCTTGTTGTTTTTAAGCATTTTTATAACTAGGCCGACTTCTAGGTGGTGGAACAAGTTCTTCATTGACTGGACGTGGGTTCTCTTCTTGCCCTATCACTCTCACTACATTTTTGTATACTCCATTATTATTTTCGCTACCTCACATTTCATTAATTGCTTTCTTCTTCCTAAACATTGCATCCAACATCACCCTTTCGTAGAACTGTTGACATGTGCCAGCATTGTATTTCCTTATGCTCCAATTCAAGCTGCATCACGTTTTGCTTATTTCGCAAAAAGCAAACACAAAGGCGGCCTCAGTCAATTCCCAAGAATATACTTAACGTCTTGCAAACCCACCCATCCCGATTATTGCCGCGAAATATGTTTATTTACATTTAATTTCCTTTTAAATGTCACTCATCAGCTCCATCAACTGCGCTACTTAATCTATCATCTCATCGAGGAGACATCACATCAAAAGTGGCAGCAAATTTGCTGCATTGACATTTCTGATGCCACTGACGATGATGCTGACGATGATGCTAGTGCTCTTGGCAGATGCCATATTGTTTATTTTTCATCAACCGAGCAGAGAGGAAAGCATTTGTTTTTCCAAGAAAATTCGGCAATGAAAAGCTTAATCAGCATAGCAAACAAGAAGTTGCAGTCAGGCCCAGCAAGACACTGTCGCTTAACTAATTCCCTGCTCGATCGTTGTCTTCTGTCATATGAGCCGAGCTTAGGACGCAATAAACTGCTTAATTGGCGCCAATTAAGATGGCATAACATCACAGAAACACACAGATCTATAGACATGGTACTACAAATTTCTACGAACAATTGAACACAATGATGGTGAGTTTTCAAAGACATTCCGAGAATCCTCCAGATTTTCTTCTCACTTTGTTTGCCAAGAGAAAAAGGCAACTACCACACTATAAACCTAATTAGAATAATCATTGGATGGGTTTGAATCTTGTCTCGATGAAGCTATTCGCATACAAGACGTTATACAATCTGCACAAAAATGCGATAAGCGTCCATATAGACGCATACACACACGCAAGGGACGATTTCTATTTTCGATTTGACTTGGTTTTTGATTGGGGGAGGGGGGCAAATCCTTTTGCTTGGAATTTGAAATACATGTGTGGGGCATTCCTTTGTTTGGTGTTTAGTTGGACTCAAAGAAATCCATGTCGAATTTTATGGTACATTAACCAACAGGTTTGTGGAATATTTTTTTGGCATTTGAAAGAGACTTTCAATTTGGAAACATCGACGTTTTCAATTGAATTCAGTTGAAGGGGATTTTTGAAAATCGTTTAGTTCTCTTTCAATGCTTTCGTTTGGGCGTATCTTTTCATCCATAAATTGCAATTTTCAATGCTCTTTGCAGTGGAATGTTTTAATGATGTAATAGGCATGGCTTCTGACTTAAAATCCAAACCATCATTTAATATTTCCTACACTATCTACACTCGAACACCTTTTTTCTATGAATCTTTACTTTTCGAAGAGAGAGTTGTTAAGAAGTGAGAGGGTTAGGTCTGGCTTTAAGGAGTGCAGAAAACTAAAGTTTGTTCCTAACACCTACCAACAACCCTCCGTGATTTAGATACTATGCATAGGACACATTCATTTTTCAAACCCTTGCCAAACCGGAGGTGAACCAATCGTTTTAGGAGAAGCTCCGGCAACGCAATACAAAGGCATATCCATAAAACTGAGGCGAAGGATATTAATCCCATGAATCTTTACGAAGCTTTTTAGTTCTGGTTTAAAATATTCCACAACTATCATCCAAGCTCCACTAAGATTGAAACTAGTCAATATCCATAAGAATACCGAAGCCCTAGTGGCAATTGTACTAAAAACGACATTTGCAGCTTCAACCAAAACAACGGTCCAAATTGATAAATGGAGGGTACGCGACCAGAAATGGAATTTTTTTTTTGTTTTTAAATTAAACATGACTTTGCATGGCTTGTCTTAGGTTCCTCATAAAAGTTCGTGTCATATCATTACTGTAGCGGAAAAGTGAAATGGTTCGCGCTATACCCTGAAGGTACTATGATAACCAAATTAAGATGAGGAATATAGAGCTCAATATTAGGCAGACAATTTTTTTTAAATTTTTTTCGTCAACAAGCAATCGATTTGGAAAATGACGTCTAAGCAAAACCGTGTATATCTACCCATAGGACCCTTTTAAAGATCCAAAGCTATGCGATCGACAACTTCATATTGTCTGAAAGCTGAGTGTTTTAATGCTTTCGATTGCAGGTGGGTCTTCTATTGTATGGTTCAAGACCAAGGTTCTATTTACAATATTCGATCTATAATACCGGCGTTTCCTGTCTATAACCATGGTGTACCTTTAAAAGAGGGTGTACATGCAATTTCCTCAGCTGGTACGAAGGTATGCTTAGGTCTTAAGCTGAGATTGGTCATCTCTTACGATTGTTGGAATACGTGCCACTAATACCGCACTCCTGTGTATAAGCAAGAGTGTCTTAAAAGCTAGCACCAACTGCCTTACGATGTTTTGCAAGCAACATTTGAAAATCTCTTTAAACGATAATTTCATCAATTCTAATAATTTTTATCAATTTTACACCAGAGTGGGATTTCCTTCATTTCTATGAAATTATTAACATTATGAGATGACAGGACCTTTTTGCTCCATCTTGTATATTATGTCATGGAAATGGTTTTTGTGTTTTTTTTTTTAACAAACAATTTGCTTAGGTACACACTACATAGCCTGCCATTTACTTAAAGTACCTTCAAAAAATATTTTTCGATTAAATAAGCATGCATTGCAAAATCTTAGTCAAAATGGCGGAAATACGTGTCCTCAGGGGCTCTATTACATAAAACGAAACGAACGGCAAGTAAACGAAACAGAAGTAAACGATAGTCAAGACAAAGCGCGACTGTGTAAAACGAGAAATTTATGACAGCTCAACGAAAACGAAAGCTATACGACTGCCCAATGCCAGTCGTAAGAAATTACGAGTATCGTAAAATCAAGAACGATACTCGTTTTATGTAATCGAATTTCAACGAGAACGAAGTGATTTCAACGATATTCGTTTTATAAAATATGGCCCCTGGAAGTCCGTTTCATTGTTTGCTAGTCCTACAACAAAAATAGTTTTCGTATTACGTTTTTTGTGCCGTTGTAAGTTGGACTGTGGGTATATCAGTTGCAACTGCGTGATATGAAACAAGTCTATGGATGATTTTTCTAAAATCTTCTGAATATCTACCGTTATCTAATATAAATATAAATAAAAAGATCTCAGTTTTCCCTGAATCAATGGTTGGAGATTTGATGTGAGTCATATATAAGAAGTATGATAGATTCTTGAAATTATCAGTGCATGTTTTAGGGCGGACAATTAAACATGAGAACACTATTTGAGACCTGGTTGTACTATGGGCTTTATAGAGAAGATGAACTTAGCCTGGTGTGAAATATCTCCTAACATGTTTGGTGTGATACATTTAAACCAATTGTAACGCCTAGAAATTTCGTGGTTTCTTTATGATTGTAGGTCTCCGTTTATTAAACGAATTTTTTTACATAACTAACTAACCGTCGCATGACTATTCAGTCGCAGAAAGTAGAACACATAACATTCAATTCGCACATGATACTTACCAATCGCAACGCTTAAAAAGTCTGCGATTTGTCGCAAGTTAAACTATGAATCATACGTCACTGGCAAGTATATCCACACACACGCGATTAAAAAATCGTTGTCGCAACAAGTTGATAGCCCTGTCATATGTGGTAGCCGCTATCAGTGTATATCATCATTCATCATCTATCATCGGCATAACTCAAAATGCAACTGTTATTCTTTTCTACAAGGTCATGCGTGAAATATTTGATCCTTGAGGCATTTGAGGAAAATCCATCCACCACAACTTGCAAGGATCAGTCTTTAAGGAAATTTTACATCCGATCACACAGTATTTACCTCAATTCCCGAAGCAATGCCCTTTACCAAATTCGATCGAAAGCCATTATCCAGGACAACAGATCTCGATTCATAATGAGTTTAAATCCCAGATGTTCATAAATAGGTTACTTAGCTTAGCAGGTCTTCGGTTGCGCGTTTTTGTGGAACCCTACTGCTGAACGGCCATTAATACATTCCTGCCTATATAATCAGCAATCTTAGTGCTAGTTGTTCCTTTTTTTTTATTTTATTGTTCCCCAAAGAAAATACTTAACAAATAAAATTGTTTGGCTCCACAGACTCGTTAGTATCCAGGGCCTAGCTTTTTCTCACAACCATTCATGTGTGGGTGTGTACTTCTTGTACGATGGAAGGACCTCCTGTTTTATGCCGAATCCGAACGGCTAAGTTGAAATAAGATTTTTTTGACAATAGATACTAAAGGTTGTCCTATAATTCACGCAAATTCAATTTTGCGTCATTTAATAGTTGTCAACGGAAAAAAAGATAACAATGTGACAGCTGACAGTTCGGGGTTAGTAAAAATTGAGTGCTATACGAAGTAACAATGCATTTTAATTATCAAGCAATATTTTACAAATCATGAAGGGTTTTCAACTACAGTCAGAAATTTGGGTAGAAAATATAGCCATCATAATAATTTAAATTTAAAGCCATTATCCGTGAAGAGAATGATTGAATAATTCAGGAAGACTGGATCAATTAGTGATTTTACACACTCTGTGTATCTTGTCAGAAGACGTTCAACAGAAAACATCAAAGCAGTTCAAGAAATTATTGCTGACAGTCCAAGAATATCAATGCGGAACCGTAGTCAAGAATTGGGCATTTCGAGAAGCTCTCTACGACGAATTCTCAAGAAAGACTTGACATGCTTACAAAGTTCAATTGACTCAAGAACTGAAGACTGAACTGAAGACTACTATGCATGAAGACTACTATGGATTTTGGAACAAAAACAAGTGGATGCTGCTTTTTCGAAAAAAAAAAATCATCTTCAGTGATGAAGCTGATTTTCATCTTGATGGCTTCGTTAATCGTCAGAATTGTATTTGTGGTTCAGAAAACCTAGGAGTAATTGTTGAGAAACAAATGCATCCACAAAGTTTGATGCGGATTTTGGGCTGGAGACATTATTGGACGATTCTTCTTCGAAAATGCGGCTGGTCAGACAGTAACAACTAATGGCGTTCGTTATCGTGATATGATAAACTAGGTTTTAGTGTCTTAATTACAAGATATAGATGTGACCAACATGTGGTTTTAACAAGACGGTGACACATGCAATACGGCTACAGCCAGAAAGAAAGAATTCAATAACTGGATTAGTCATTTGCTTATCGTGTAATCGGCCATTTTTGCGATTAGAATTGGCCATCCAGATCTTGCAATTTACCGCCATTGGACTTTTTCCTGTGGTTTTTTTTTTTTAAGTCAAAGGTCTATGCAAACAAGCCCACGACCACCAACGCCGTGAAGTAGAATATTGGGCGGTGTATTGATCAAATTCAGCCTCATTAATACGAAACGGTCAATAAAACGGGTGCGTACTTGCCAAAGCGATGCCGTGGTGTTCATTTATGTGATGTGCTATTCCATACATAACCCCAATCTGTATACTCTCTGAATCAATCAAAATTTTAAACTATCCAATTAAAAATCTGTATTTTATATCAAAATTACATTTTGCGTTGATTATGGATCACCCTCTACTTGAATGATTTCTCAGATCATCACTAGAGGGGGGCCAGTGAAAAACCATTTAGTTGTTTTTCTACGGCTAGGAATCGAACCCAGACCTTCTGTGCGACTGAGCACCCACTATAAAAAAAAAACTATAAGCTCACGGTCTACTTCTATCTTCCAATAAACAACTTCAAGATATATTTCCCGATGACTCCCGTTTGTAGGCTTTTATTGAGTTCTTATACCAAATCCAATTTGGGGGTTACAAACTAATGAAATGAATTCGTAAATATAAATCCAAGTCCTTTTCAATCGCCTTCCAGCAAACTCTAGTAACAAGATTACACGAAATTGACAAATTGACTTAAATTCCCATCCGACGAGCACAGTAACCATCATTTGTCATCGGAATTAAATAGAACTACCCCCACATCACTAAAATTGTCCTGGCACCGAAAAGTTAGGCTAGCTTTCGTCCTAAATTCGCTATAAATCAAATTATACATCTTCAATGCTAACTAATTTCCTTTTTTTTATTTTCCTTTCAGGTGAGTTTTGCTACAAAGTACTTTTGATAATTTCTCATGATCCCCTAAGGGTGGCAGGACTAGGCACCCCCGCCTGCTGCAAACAGTGAGTAATATGAAATGAAATAAATTTCTAGGTAAAATGTTTTTTTTTTTTTTTTTGCTAGGACCTCTCAGTATTCGTTTTCATTTTCATTTTCATTCACATTCCGGTGTTATCTTAGACCATACACACGCTCAATGAAACAGTGTACTTAGTCGGAAGCGATGTGCACACTACGCTATTGAAAAGGTGCTCAGCGAAATAAAAGCTAATGTACCTTTGCCATGGTGTGTCCTAATGTACCATGAATTTGGTAAATGCTACAATTTTGCACGCCCCCAAACTCTGTTCAGTTATTTGGTGGGGAGGAGAATACAAATTCCAACATCGCAGAGGGTGAAGTAGAATACGAAAACGTAATACTAGCCTGGATAGAGCATACAAAATCTTAACGAAGAAGACGGTCTTAATGTAAATTTCCTGTTCAAATGATGACATCCAATGACCCCCAAGAGATCTCAAAGTAATTTTTGTGTTTGCTCGTGCGGGGGTAGTTTTTTTATGAATTTCGTTTTTTTTTGTTTTATGAGACTGAGTAGTGGGTTGTAGTGCAATATGATGTTTCACAAACAAAAGAAAACATGTCAGGACTACATATTGCAGAAGGGGGTTGAAGAGCTCGGTTACATGTGGTGTGGGTGTATCAATTTCAATAAGAAAAATCGATGACAATGACATCATAATGCACAGGGAAGAGAAAAGAAGCGATGGTTGTTGGAAAGTATCTGTAATGAAATATAATGAAGTACCTTTCAGGCGGAAAACTCTTATTAATGTCATATGACAAGTTGGGTTTTACTTTCAACATGTGCACAAGCGACATGCAATTCCGTAATTGCAATTTTCTTATCCAAACCGGCCTCTGCACCATGCGTGTGCTACCATGCATGAATTCAGATATTGCGTCCTTAAGTAATACTCGGTTTTTGATCAACAGAAATATAAAAAAGTATGAGGTATTTAATCATTCTCGTAGCCCTTATAAAAAATATATATTGAGCCATTAACGGCCCACATATAGCCTTTAACATAAACGTCGTTTCCTCTGGATGTATGTATATTGGTATCTTACCTACTTAAGCGATGCAACAGTCGGAAATGAACCTGACCCTCAACCAACATGCTTCTCCAATTAGCCCGGTCCTTAGCTAACTGCCTCCAGTTACGCACTCCAAGTTGGTTGAGGTCGGTTTCTACTTGTGCGCGCCTCTTAAGGCGAGGTCTTCCTCTACTGCGTCCGACTTCTGGCTGAGAATCGAAGACTCTGCGAGCCGGAGTATTTGTGTCCATTCGTTCTACATGTCCTAGCCATCTTAAACGTCCAATGCGGAATTCTTTGACTAGGGGTATGTCGCTGTACAGCTCGTATAGTTCTTGGTTGAATCTTAATCTCCATAGCCCGTCAACGCCAACTGGATCGAAGATTTTTCGAAGAATTTTTCTCTCGAATCGACCAAGGATTTCTTCATCTGCTTTTGATACGGTCCATGCTTCAGCGCCGTAGAGCAGGACTGGGATAATCAGGGTCTTAAATAGGATCTCCTTAGTAGTTCGAGGGCTTTACTACTAAATTGCATTCTTAGCCCAAAGAAACAGCGGTTGGGTAATTCTTCGTTTGATTTCTGACGAGATGTTGTTATCAGAGTTGATAGCGGAGCCGAGGTAGACAAAGTCCCGTACTACCTGAAAGTTATATCTGTCAATGGTGACTTTCTGTCCAATTCGTCAATGTTTTGTGTCCTTTCGTGTTGACAGCATATACTTTCATTTACTGCTAAACCCATTTTGGCAGCTTCCTTCTCTGCACTAGCAAACGTGGCTATGACATCACGTTGAGTCCTACCAATGATGTCAATATCGCCACTTATGCTAGTAATTGCACCGATTTTTGGAAAATTGTGCCTCTGGTGTTGGCTCGGGAGTTTTGCAGAATCCTCTCCAGAATCAAATTAAAGAAATAACATGACAACGCATCGCCTTGCCTAAAACCTTTTATAGTATCGAATGTGTCGGTGAGGTTGTTTCCGACCCTGATAGAGCAGTGAGAATTCTCCATCTTTACACAAACGGACAAGTTTGGGCGGTATACTAAAACTAGACATGGCTCTGTATAGTTCGTGTCTAAATGCTGTCGTATGCGGCTTTGAAATCGATAAATAGGTGGTGGGTATCGATTTGGACTTCTTGGGTTTTTTTCCAGGATCTGCCGAAGTGTGAAAATTTGAACGGTTGTGGTCTTTCCTGGCCTTAAACCACACTGATAAGGGCCGATCAGGTTGTTGGTAAACGTTCACATATTACGGCAGATAAGATCTTGTAGGCGATGTTGAGGAGACTTATGCCTCTGTAGTTGGCGCAGTTCAGAGGGTCTCCTTTTTTGTGAATCGGGCAAACGATGCTGAGGTTCCATTCTTCAGGCATACTCTCATCCGACTCATGGCGCAGTTCAGAGGGTCTCCTTTTTTGTGAATCGGGCAAACGATGCTGAGGTTCCATTCTTCAGGCATACTCTCATCCGACCAGATTTGGCTTATGAGTTGGTGTATGTTACTTACCAAGTCTTCTCCGCCAGTTTTATAAAGCTCAGCGGGAAGGCCGTCATTTCCGGCGGCCTTATTAAGCTTAGTTTAGATATTGCTATCCTCACTTCACTTAGGTCGGGTGGTTGGCAGTTTTCGCTGCCGTTGCCAATATTAAATGGTTCGTTCTGCCTGACAGCGGTATCGCCGTTTAACAGTCTGCATACAGTCTTCCATATCCTCAGCATCGACTGTGTCTCAACTACGACAGGATTCTGTTCGAGCCTTGTATACTTGGCTTAGACGTTTTACATTTGGTATAAATTGCGAACATCGTTCCTGGAGTGGAACCTCTCTATATCCTCGATCGCGTGCTTTTCTCGCTCTTTTTTCTTCTCTCTGACAAGCCGGTGTTCTTCACTTCTTCTTGCCTATAGAGCTCAATGGCAGCTCTCGTCGTCACCTGCAGCTTAGCCTTGTAGGCCTCGTTCTTGTCTGCGAGCATCTGTCGGCATTCCTAATCAAACCAGGGGTTTCTTACTGATGGCCGCGAGAAACCTAGAACATCAGTTGCGGCTGATCTTAGGGCTTTTGGGGATCGTTGCCATTGTTCTTCGACATTAGGTGCTGGTGGTATGGCGTGAATCGAGAGGTTATGGGATACGCGTTGCGCGAATACATGTATGTGCATTATATTTAAATTATATGTAATGTGTAGGTTTTAGCTTATAACTTGCAGATTCATTTTGATTCACATAAGCACATTAATTTCTTTGTGAATGCTGAAACCTCTGCTCAGTATTCAAGCAAATAAAACCTCTTCAAATGTTTTTTTGTTTTAAAGTCTTAAACCTGAAATTGTCAAGCCATTTTGTACCATGGCATTGCATATATACGCTTTAAGTTGGGGATCCATCAAGCAATGTGTATGATTGAAGAATCATCCGCAAATACTCCTCATCAGTTCATACCGGTTGATAACCTCACTACCTTTACAACGGATTATTGCAAAATCGTTACCCAACTGTGCCGAAGAGAAAAAAAAAGGAAATTATTTTACGAGTAGTAACTCGTTTACAGCTCGAATGTAAATATCCGCTCGAATACGGATACTGGATGTGCAAAAACAACTGCATTACACAGAACTCTATATCAACACTTGAATGTATGTTAACACACCCCTCTGAGAGGATAACTTGTAATACCCCTCGGTTAAGTTTATCGATAATAAAAATAATAATATTGCACATATACGATATGACATACGATATTCAAATTTCGCTCAACCACTCACGCGTTATAATATTGGACAACCACTCCCCTCTGTGCAATCACATGTACACCCGAGTGCAGTCATTTCGAATGTGTTTTTGCGGTAATGGTATGTATGAGCATTTATGGCTGGAGTCCTTTAGTGTCCTCTCACTGGTGGTGGAAAATTATATTCGATAACAAAATATTGATGAATAAATTTTGAGTTCATGTTTGAAGTGTGCAAACACACTCAAACACAGGCGGTGGTACACTTAAAATGGAATTTATTTTATTTTCACCACAAATCATTGCCGTTTTATATTGGTTTCGTTGTCCCAAGTATGTTGAAGGATTTTCAAATGCGGCCAATAGGAGTGGCTGTATGAAATAGGAGATTGGTTTTAATTCGAGTGTCATGTGGTTTTCGGTTTTAAATCAGGATGTGGTTGCGGTGGACAATTTGTCGAGTCGGCCATTGATATGAAATATCATATTTTATCACAGGCATGCAAATGTCATAGAAAAATGTTGGCGTGCAGAGAATGATGACATCAAGTTTCATACAAAATGTATCTAATCGATGTAAAGTTCTTCCAATCGCATTTAAATTGAATCGCTGAATTATACCTACCCCTGGTAACCATGGGAACATAGCTAAGTACCTTATCAAGTTCACCAATTCATGTAACGTTCGATTTTCGCAACCTTTCTGCAAAAGATTTTCAATGTTTAAATACTACGTGGTCTCCCTAAGCCCGCTTTTATTGCATTTACCTCACCCTAATCGCAACTAAATAAAAAAAAAAAACTATTTCCTAAAACAAATTACTTGCTAACTACACACACTAACGCCTTTTTATGCTGACAAATGTCATTTAGGCACAAATTCACCGCAAGTTTGTCTTGTTCTATCCACACATACAACCAAATACGTGTTCACTATCGTCAGTACGAATTTGATTATCATCTAAATAAGGAAAGGGGGTGTGGGTGACTTAATTAAATTAACCTCCAGCTATAGTTGGTTGTGAACAAATAACTGAGATATATAAAGCGTGCAGATTGACAAAGGTCTAGGCTTGAAGCGGCTATTTGCATGTGGTTTTCACTGTCGTTTTCTCTCTACGAATAGATTTAACGCGCGCTAAATTACATTTGCTTTGGTCATTCATAATTATGAGGCTGATTGTCTCTAGTATGTATGGTGGGCTTAAAAAATTGAAGCTGTCATTGTGACGTATCTCCTTAAGAATTGGAAATTGTAATTTATTTTTTTGTAAACATTTTTTTAAACTTTTTTTTCCTCTACAAGGGATGAATCTTTTTCTTCTTTACCTGCCAAACATAATTTAAAGTTTGTGCAAGTGATTGGTATCTTATAACGTGACAAACATTTGGAAAACAGATTTGTTTGGGGTTAGATATTGAGAGATATTTTCCACGCAAATCCTTACTAAAAAAAACACGTAAAACCTAACACTATTTAACTATAAATATTTATATCTTTCCCATTATTAAAGTGTTTGATAATTTCTAGGCTGTAATGTCGAATACTTCTTCTCAATTAGCAGCGGCAGTTGCGATGTGTAGTAGAGGAAATAAAATTGCGATCATTTCAAAAAAAATTTTACAGCTTCGTTGTTGAAATGCCAACATTGAAAAGTGCTGCCATGTCAGTGTTTTGTGTTTTTTTTTCTCATTTTTATTGAAGTCAGTCCAATTTTGCACCACTTTTTCGAGCATACCCGGTTTATATGGTCAATAGTGCGTCGAATGTTGGATTCTAAGTGATCAATCGTTGCTGGTTTTTCAACATAGACCAGGGATTTGACGTACCCCCATAAAAAGTAGGCCAACGGTGTCAAAACACACGAACGATGTGGCCAGTTCTTGAAATGATTCGGTCACCAAACGTTAAGCTCAACAAAGTCATGGTTGCACGCGCTGTATGGTATGTTGCGCCGTCTTGTTAAATGACTTCCAATGACATGAGGATTAAAAAAATCACGAATCATTTGCCTGTAGTGTTTCCCATTCACGGTAGTCTTGGTACTGGTTTCGGATTTAAAGACAATTGAGCCGATGATGCCTTCTGCATGTAATCCTCACCAAACAGTGATTTTTGTCGGCATGTAATGGAGTCTCAAGAGTGTCTCATGAGGATTGTACTCACTCCAAAAATTACAATTCTGCTTGTTTACATACCCGTCAAGCCAGAAATGAGCCTTATCGCTGATTTGATTTGACGATACAAATCTGGTTCAACTTCCAATTGATTCTCAGCGCATTCAACGAACACACGACGCAATTGATGGTCCACTGGCTTTTCATGTCATATTTATATATCTTCTCGCGAATATTGCAACCTCTCACATTGGTCATCACTGACTCTTCCTGTCATTCCTTCTCTACACTCGATTGTCATCCTGTGTTTTGTGATATCCTTGCGTTTTTTTGATTGTGTTCATTTGCTATCCTTTAATTCTTGCACCAGTTGGATCTTATATTGATGTAGGCCAAGATCTTTCTTCAACAATTTCCAAATCGAGTCGGATCGATAAATTCGAGTGCTCTGTCACACTTACGTCGACATAGGTGTGAATATTTGTTGTCAGCCGTGGGAACTTAGTTCATTTTCATTACACCGTGGTGTATATGGACCAATATTTTCGGTTCTTCCATTTTTTTCACGCTGCCTTATTCATAGCCGAAAAGAGAGTTAATTTTTTCCCCTTGAATACACGGCAACTGTCAAAAAAAAACTCACTTTCACGCTTGCGGAATCGGAACAAGATAGTCAGCCCTATCGAGGTATCCGTCGGAGCGGACAATTTTCCGCAACGCATACTTCGTCGGAGGTTCAAATTCCATTCGGGGTATGTGTCATCGAAAGAAAAATACTAAACAGACGCGACGGCTTCACTTCACTACAATTCGTAAATAGTTCCGCGAAGAATTTATGTCGGAGGAAATCGGAGGAAATTGGAAAAAAATGCCACTAAGCTGTCAAAAATTGCACGAAAAATGCACCTGAACGCACTTTAACGCAATTCTCCGTAATGCGTCACAAAATGTCGGAGAAATATTCCGAACAGCTTTCCGGAAGAATACCTCGAAGCAAAAATCTTCCGAATTGTACAAAATCGGAGAATTTAGGGCTGAGTGTCAACATTTTTTTGTGTACACAGCAAAACTCACCGTTGGGGAATTCGGACCCAGGTGAGAATTTTGTCGGCATTCCAATGTGCTGCCCTTAAATATTGTGGACGATATTTTGCGATCGAAGTTCTAGAGCGTTTAGTTCTTTGCGTGGGTACGAAGATGGTTGTTTTCTTGTTCGAGTTGTTTTTTCTCAACTCCTTTTGATAGTGATGCAGACGCAACAGATGACTATTAAACAGCCAAAGCTGGAAGTTCTTCAAGTGTCTTCAAGTTTCTATGTGTTTTCAAAATTATAAAGTCGCAAAGAAAGCTATTTTTCCATTCTGCGACTTTTTAGTCGCAAAAAGGGCAGTTTAGACTTCGGAAATCTGTCCTCAGAGATGGTGCGGATTTTCCTTTCAGAAGATAGATACTTCTTTAAACTAAATCTTGCATTGGAATACAAGTTTTACTATATGGTCCCATTATGCAATTTGTTGGCCAATTGAAAAGATGAAGGCCTTGATTCGAGTTGACGACATTTTTACATCAAAAATCGTTTACAAACACCCATTCCCAACCCAAGGAATGCCTAGTTTGCGCTCGGACGTTATAAGTATTCAATAAGAATCAAGGAAGCTCATTGCAAAACTATTAATTAAAGGCACGCTGTATCTAGATAAATGCTCAAGCTAAACTCCATACATACTTACATACATTCCCATCATTCTTGATATCGTCCTTAATACACTGCACTTACCACGCAGCCAGTTAAGGAAAGCGAGGATGTACAATCATGACTCATGAGATAATTCTTGTAAAGAAAATAAGGATCCATCCACAAAACCATAAAGACAATGAAACTTAAATAGAATTTCTAGGACAAGTGTTTTATGTTTTTCGAAAGCAGTTACATCCTTTACTCTTGAATGTGCACGAACGTCATCAACTTTTCTAGGCACTTGGTTTTTTTTTTCATTTTTTTTTCTCAATCGACTCACCAAGCAGCAATTGGGGCAGGGGGGTTGTAAATAACTTGAAACTATATAAACCACACAGAGATCAAATTGAAACAAAACAACAACAAAAGAGAGAAAACAAAAAGAAATCCTCTATCAAGGATATGAATCATCATTAGGCTAGATGACTGGTTATATGTGTGTATGTTCCGAGTTATGTAACGTTAAAACTTCAAAACAGAGGAGATAGATGAATCGCCACTCGCCATTATGTGGGTGGGAGCCTTCCGTTTATTGGTTTAAGGATACAGATATAATGCAGCTGGTTTGACCATCCATTCTCCTTTTAGCCATCGTGCATCATGCGATTGATGATGCCTAACATATATGTATGTATACACCCAGGCCTCTTTGGCTGTAACCTCCCCTTCATGTCACATGTCTCCTACGTTGTCAGAATAAATAAGCATTTTCGTGTTTAGTTTTATCACCACTACCACCATACTAATGCGGCAACAAAAGGATACACAACAACAATGCTTTAATGTGGGGGTTGTGGGGGAAGGGGGCGGTTATTTTGTAGTCATACAATAATCGTTAATATGTAGAGCTTCGCTCTGACTAGAATAATAAAATTCGCAGCACACTGTGACTAGTTAAATGGACGGGGGGGGGGGGGTAGGAAAAAGAGGACGACTACAGGGTAGTAGATGAATGAACGGATGGATAGAGACGATTCATTGTGACACAAATAATCTCCAGGCAGTATGTGCGTGGGGGATCCAGGTTGGGTGGCTGGTGGATCAAAATGAAAACTGATGGCCGCCAAGGATGTGTTTGGAATTTAAAAGTGGAAAGCCCTAGGGTAAACCATCTGACTTTTACTCTGGCAGAAGGTGTTGGCACATCTTTGTACGACAATATTTTATCTGTTCCCATTTCGCAGGCTATATCATTTTGGGCTTTCTGTTTGAGTTAATCGGCAGCGAAGCATGTCGATCTCTGTAGGAGTGTAATGTGAATTTAAAAGCACCACCATAAAACGGGCTTAACTAACGACTGCCAAATTTCGGGGCTTACACAGCATAAAATAAAATACGTGTTGAGCGTCCCTGTGGGGTAAGTCTGCTTATTGATAATGCCTGACTTTGTAGCATTGCAGATGAGATTATCGCAAGGAAGTGTGAAGAAGTGGAATGACCACTAAATGTGAGAATGGAAGCTTTGGGATGCGAATTTTGTTTTTGTTAATTAGTCTGAAGGGATTTGAGAGTTTGCTGAAGTCGTTCGAGTTGTAAGAAGAGTGGTAACTGCAATTATGCGATTTTATTTTCTAATTCGAAATGAGGTTGTTGCAACAAGCCTTCTCTTAATGATAAAAGGTGTGTATTATAATTTTATGTAACATGATTTTACATGTTTACCAGTATTGGTAGATACTTTACTGTTAAACATGTAGAAACATGTTGCATCGCTATTTTATTTTTTTCGAAAGAGGATATTATGGATATTTTTAAATATTTTAAAATTGAATCCTGATGTACGAAGATACAAAGGTTTTGAATGACATAAATGGGGATCCTTAACGTAATTTTATTCCGCCTTTTTATTGATAGATATTTATGATTTCTGCATGTAAATCGGAACATATCTGCAATGTAAATCGGAACATATCCTCAGATTTTTATAAAACAACCGAAAATGTAACAAAACAACTGCATGTTTATCGCTTCAGAATTTAATGGAATTTAACTAATACTACGCCTTCTTTTTGCATACGCTCACTTCCTGCATCCGTTAGCAAATTCGTTAATGACTCTCAAATTAACAAATCTCAAACGTGTGGGTTAAATACTAATAATATCACTTATGACGATGCAATAAAAAAAAACACATCTCACTCCCACTTAACTGTGCACTTACGAACTATGTACCCTGGAGATCAACGAAGAAATTCTGAGTTTTTTTCCTGTTTAAATTGGCGCCTTTACCATCATACGTGCTTAAGCGCTCCACCTACTTTACCGAAAATCTTAAAACGTCCCATTTAACATTCTTCACTTCATGCAAAAGGACACCGCACAAATGGTGGTGTAGGCATATTATCATAGGATTGAGGAAGAAAATAAAAAAATTGTAAAGCAAAAGCGGAAAAGTGCTAGATTTAAAAAAGGCCATCTTGTGATAGTGCTACTGCAAATGCAAAACGTTGCAAAATTGTCAGTGCAAACATTTTTTTTCTTAGGTCCTTTCATTGTTTCAGTGAAAGTTACCCAATGGTAGAAAAGTAATTCGTGTCATTCTCAGATTGTCTGCCACTGGCATGGATTCGTAATATAAAGGACGGGAAGCCTTGTAGAATAATCCTAGGATTGATTGTATGTGTTTGTTTCTACAATTGAAATAGGAGAGCACGGATAATGAGGGGGAATAGCGCGCTTTAAATGAGTACATTTCGCTTTAAAACAGTTTTGCGTTAAATATCTTTTCAAACTGATGGTAGTGATACAACAAAAATTTGTAGGAAGACGATGTTTGTAAAGATTTGTCGAAAAGGGGCAATCAAAATGTTTTTCTTGTCTAAAAGTTGATTGATCACTACATGGCAAAACCAACCATGGCTTTGCTAACTAAACATCGATCATTACGATTTTGCTTGTCGTTTCCAGGTGATATTTTGGGTTATGATCCTTACGAGATATGAATACTGTAAAATATTTAAAAAGTATCAATGGGTATCAATCAATCAATTTATGGTTTGATTTTTTGACTATTGTACTTCTCATCCTTGACACTATGAAGGGGTCTTTTCGACCAGGGGCTCTACTCTGTATTTCTTTCCGAAAGACATTTATATTCGAAAGGGCTTTTCTTTCCGTTTTTGAATTGACACCCTGTAATACTTAAAAATGTAAACAACTATTACTATGTGTTGTCAGGCAACCAAATCCCTTTTTCGAGTTTTCGAAGGTAGTACATTCTTTCCGGCTAAAATATTCGTTTTCGCAAAATTTCACTTTCGGGACAGATAACAGAGTAGGGATCAAAAAAGTAACATAATTTCGTATTAGAATTCAAAATAATACATATTCGAGTGATCAATGATCGCAGGACGATTACCGGTCAAGGTCATAATTCTGGATGATTTCCGTAACCCATAACGATATCTTTGTACGTGTAGTGATCATATGATTAATAATAATAATCGGTTGTACATCTATCTATCAGTTATTCATGTGTCTTTCATCTATTTTCTTTCGACCTCAAGAGATTTTTGCCCAAATAGATCGTTCTGCATCTTTTTGACGATCGATTGATCGATTTAGTCATGAAATATTGAAGTCATCAATCAAGCATGCTGTTCTACAAAAAAGAAAAAGAAAATCGATCATCACATTTTTTGGAGGTTGCAACTAATATTTACAAACAATAACGATCAATGGGTGTGCCTTTGTTCGCAAATAAATAAGTACTGCTTTCTACAAATATCAATGATCGATGTCGACACCGATCAATCAAATGTAATGTTCTTCCTTTTTTTTTTTGCTAACATTGAAATAGTTTTGGAAGGCTATGAGAGATCTCTTACAATATTGTAGACAACACAAATCAATTGTGTATAACATGTCAATTAGCAAAGGATATCTTCAGATCGATAGAGATTGTTTACTGATCGACAAAAACACGATCGCGTATTTTTAACATTTGTTACTTATAACATGTTTTAATGCGTTTTATGTATTTCCTTGGATCCATTACGAATATGATCTACGATAACTTGTTTTAAATTGTTGTTTGAGTCGTTTGTCAAATTCATGAAGGTTTTTAAGAACGAGAGATAATAATGATCATAATCCTGATCGTTAGGAAACCTTTTGATCCAATTTTTAAGCACATATTATCGATTGTGTGCAGCTGTATTTCACCAATGGCTTCACGAATATTGTCCTTTAAAGCGTCAATTGTCTCTGGCTTGTTGGCGTAACACTTATCTTTTACGGCACCCCACAAATAATAGTCCAACGGTGTCAAATCGCAGCTCCGAGGTGGCCAAACGACATCAGCTCTGCGGCTGATAATGCGATCTTCAAAAAACAGGGCGCAAAACATCGAGTGTAGCTTTGGCTGTGTGGGACGTAGCGCCGTCCTGTTGAAACCAAATGTTGCCAATATCCTCCTCTTCAATTTTTGTGAACAAAAATTCGTTCAACATGGCCCGATAACGATCGCCATTGACTGTAACGGCCACTCCTTGCTCATTTTCAAAGAAAAATGGCCAAATTATGCCTCTGGACCAAAATCCGCACCAAACAGTGACTCGTTTTGGGTGTATCGGCTTTTCAATGTATTTGTGCTGGTTTTCTGTGCCCAAATGCGACAATTTTGCTTGTTTACATACCCGCCAAGATCAAAATGAGCTTCATCGATTTTTTTTGGCAAAATCGGCATCTTCTCTAAGTCGATCGCAGGCCCACTTAGCGAAGCGAAAACGCATTGGATGGTCAGTTGGCTTCAACTCCTGAACCAATTGGACTTTGTATGGCGGCATACCAAGGTCTTTATGCAAAATTCGTCTCAATGATGTCTCCGAAATGTTCAATTGTTGAGAACGACGGTGAATTGATGTTGATGGCGCTTCACGCACACTTTCTGCCACAGCAGCAATATTCTCGGGTGTACGCACTGTTTTTGGCTTTTCACGCTATGGTTTATCGATGAGGATGCCAGTTTCTTTCACCTTTTTCACAAGATAACGAACATACGGAGCTGACGGTGCTTCTCTTCTTCCAAAATCCGTACGCAATTTTCGCAAACATTCTGCAACATTACCATGATTTTCAAAGTAATGTCGCAATATTTCCCAGCGTTGTTCAAGCGTATACACAACCATATTCGTTCAGCGGAAGGGTTAAACTAATTACCAGTCAAATCAGACATAAGCTAAGTGTTACCATTCACGAAATAAGCACTAGTTGAAAAAAAAAACGTTAGATGGCGGACCCGTTATAAGTTTTGACCATTTTCAAAAATTTACTCTATTGGAGCTCTAACTATCACAAAATGTCCCGCCTGCCTGACAGCAAATACTTCCACATTCAGCAGCATTACATCCTGCATCATAAAATGATTTTCCCCTTCAATGCCATGCAACTGAAAAAAAAAATCAGCAATTACTGTCATTTCATCTTCGTTTTCGTATTTCTGCACAACATTAAGAATTTCTTATAGAACTACATGTATACGAGTAGATTTTTTTTTTTTTTTGCAAAGAGGCAGGGAACACAAATGATATAGACGAGAGTGTATTAAAAATGTATCCGTAGGAGACCACACAAGCTTCCATTCTACCGGTAATCATTCATACATTCAACCAGCCATATATGATGTATCCTTTTGTTTCTCCCATATAGCCCCGGTTCGGAGTATGCTTACATGTTCTTAGCAGCAACAAGGACACATGTACGAACCGCTCAAAATATAGTATTCCCTGCTGTTGTAGTATTACGATGTCATTTTCATCGTAGTCCCTATATTTCCCGCATAATTGAACACGCATTCATGTACATGTACTTACCTCCTTACGTACGGCGACAACAACAACGTATAGGTCGTCTACAACAACGACGACGACGACTTCCGATACACCACTCGTTGCCGGAGTGTACATGTCTTCCTTTTATCTGCAACTCCAGCCGTCGGTCATGTCCTTTAGAAAAGGATTTTCCTCACGTTGCATGCATTCACATGCATCGATGCAAACCAATATTCAAATGAATACCAGACTTTAGTCAATGTATCTCGTGTATGTTTAAAGCCATTCATTTGTAATTTTAAGATGAAAATTGCTTAGCTGCCAATTATATTTGTTCGTGTAATGTCTATTATTCAATTTAGATACTCAAGTGGGGCCCACAAATCATTTCGGATGCAAACTGATCAAGAGATACCGAGTATTCTGTGAGATTTGAAAGAGAGAAGACAATCAAACAGACTGGCGCCTCAGCTACAGTATTAGCATCTGAAAGGTATAATGTTCAGTGCTAAGTAGGCGACATTTGATTGAAATGTCAGATTTGAGCAGAGTTTACTGGCATAATGAAAGATACATTGTTTGAATGAATTTTGTTGTAATGAAATGCTAAATTGATTGTCAGTGACATGAATGGCAAGGTACAATAGACTTTGAACTTTGATGATCTTTTGACAGTTTTGTTTTTTTTTGGAATTTCGGTGATCCCTGCTTTAACCTATATAGGTACACATTATATTCAGGCTGTAGATAAGCAATACGATCTTGAGATAGGTATGCTTTTCTCAACACATCCCCTGTTTGGAGGTCCAGCTTATTGTTGTTGCAAAATTGTAATACAAAAATTAAAATGCAAAAGCAGAGTATTTTGTTTTTTCAAGGCAGTTGTACCTATTTACAGCAACGAAATGATGTCTTCATGATGCCCCAATACGACGCACGTACTGCAAAAAATGCCAAGAGAACAATCGTACGATATGGGATTGTCTAGGCGAGAAGTATTACTAAGCTAAGAAAAGTTTGGTCAAATTCTTACATTGCTGAGTCTTTTTTTATGTTAGGCTACTGGTATCGTAAAACCAACGATGCAGAAGCAAGCATGCCAGCACCGATGTGGATAGATAAAATGTTTTCACAACATAATGGTCATCGATGTAAGTGTGTTGAAAATTGTTCTCACTACAAAACGTCGCTAAAAATGTGCAGTAACATCAAAACAGTTCCAAAAAAATTTACAAAAAATAGGCAAAACCGAATCCTATCAACTATGGATAGGCCAATGTCCTCAAGTGATCGCAACCACCCTGGACACTAGTTTTTTTTTTGAATATGTTTTTGGGATCGTGCAAGTGACTAGCCCAGCCTGGCTAGAGCGTCAGTTGGCTGGTTTCCATGTCACTATGATCGTGAAGCAAGTTTTCAGTGCTTTTCTACCGACTTTCAATGACGGTTAGTAATTTGGGTATCATAGTATTAGTTTTAATGACGTCGACGCCAAAATAATGGATTTAATAGCCGCATTTTGTTTAGAGATGCTGTCATGCCTATCCTTGTAACATTCCCCAGTATTAGCCAAAAATTGCGCCTTTAATACCCTAAAAGGCCAGTGTCAACCAATCACGAGGATGATGAGCTTAGTGGACCAGCAACCATATTCCTTCAGTCTGACTGCGATCCAAATTGAAAGGTTTTTAATATGGAGACTTAGAGGGAGAAGCTCAAGAAGTTCCGTGACAGTATCAGTAGGACATGGTTTCTGTTCCCAGTGGTGCTGATATTTGTATCCACTTAAAGTGTTCAATGATGTATCCTTTACTCACAAAAGAACAATACAGAGTAAAGACTAGTATTTTTGTTACAAAGGATATATGGTGTGTCACTGTCGGCGTTACGATCTAGACTAGCAGTTTGCTTATTCATGACGATAAGCTAAATAAGAGATGACTTCGCCCTGAGGTTTGCCAGCTTATCTCGCACCATCCACTATTTGAAACAATCTCGAGTGTCGAAATTTTAAAAGAAATAGGCCCCAGAACAAGGTTCCATTTTATAGTGCCGTGAAGGTGCATAACTCGTGAAGAATCTAGTGAATGTCTTATAACGAGTGGGCCAAATACAAGTTTCTGTTTAAAAATGCAATAAAATGAGCAAACTTATAAATTTTTAAATAAGGAATTTTTTCAATATGTTATGGCGTTGTTAGTATGAGCAGACATTCCCATTAATTATGGAACACAATGTCGTTCAAGTGTCTGCCTCGATTGGCTTCGCAGTAGCGCATTCTGTCACTCCAATTTTTCCAGACCTTGTTGATGGTTTCGGGGTGTAGCTCACGGATTGTTTGGATGATATTGGCCTTAAGTGCTTGGCATACCATCGGTCCTCCATAGTTCCTAACAAAAAAAAAAGTCCAAATCGGTCAAATCGCAGCTCCGAGGCGCCCAATTGATATTGCCAAGATGGCTGATAACACTATTTGGGAATTTGGTACACAAAAGATCGATTGTGACATGGGCTGTGTGGTATGGTGCGCCATGCTGCATGAACCAAAGGTCGTCCAAATTCATGTCTTCAATTTGATTAAAAACAAAGTCGGTTAACAAGGCTCTATAATGTCCACCGTTGACCGAAACGTTGTTCCCATCCTCATTTTCGAAGAAAAAAGGGTCCAATGATGCCATCACTCCACAATCTGCACCAAACTGTCATTCTCTGTGGATTCATCAGCTTCTCGACAATAACGTGCTGGTTTTCCGAGCTCCAGAATGACCTCGCCCAAAATCGTTGTATAATTCAAGATGCTCTAAGGCCCAAACTGCAAAGCGATAACGGAACGGAGGGTCGTGTGCCTTCAATTGCTGAGTCAATTGACCTTGTAAGCGAAAAATCCGAGATTTTTGTGCAGGATTCTCTAATGCGAGAAGTGCGAAGCTGTTGAAATCGATGGCGAGTTGATGTGATGTTCGTGAATTGAGTCTTACACTCTCGGCTACAGCAGCCAAATTCTAGTCTAACGCGCACCGTCGTCGACGGGAATCATGAGTGTTGCCCACTAGCATATCAGTCTCAAGAACTTTTTGCACAAACTTGCGTACAAAAGGTCCAAAAATTCCTTTCAAATTCGTTTTCAAAAATGTTTTCAATATTTCCCAACCTTGTGTAAGCGCAAAGCGACTCATTTCGTTCCGCGGAGTTATGATACTGACTTTCTGTCAATATTTCGAGCGGGAAATAGCTGTCAGTTTCAAACTAACCTATGATTTAATAAGAAACTACGCAGCCTATATAAGACCGTGCCTACAAACACCAAGAAAAAAATGTAAAAAATCAAATAGAAGAACCCAGGTTTTTCAAATTTGTACTTACGAGATACCCAGATACACAAATGTTTTGTGTGCGATTTGTTTAAGTCACAGGATAAAAAAAATCAATTACCCACAATTTGCATAGCAGCTCAAATTGTCCATGACAGACCGGTATTTATTACTCACTTATCCCTGCACACACATATGCGAGAGTTCCCAACGCTGCAAACGGGACTTTAATTAAAAATTACGCGGTTAATGCGCTCGCTCTCCATCTGCCAGCGAAATGATATCAATTAATTTACAAAAATTAACATTTCTGCTCACATAGTGCAGAGATGCAGGAGCAGTAAGTAGCAGCATCTGTGGAGGATTTTAATTTATTTATTTTTTTTTATATTAAAGTATCTTTTTTATTTGTTTATCGTATCTCATTTAGAATTGTAACGCAAATATACAGTTTTGTTTCACCAGCAGAATAGCTGACTGCAACTGCACTGCAATGGGTCGTCATCATTGTCGTCGCCATTGTTATTGTGGCTGGAGCGAGTTTTTAATTGATGTCAATTATTTTGTAATTCGTTTGTGTATCTTTCTGTATCTGTTTTATTTAAATTTGTGTATAAAATGTATACGCCACAATCACTCATCCAATTGACCATAATGAAGGCTGCAATACTACAGAAGAGTGTAACCAATGTGTCATCATCGCTGCCGCCGGGTGTTGAATCATGCGTTTTTTTTTTTTTGTGCGTTTGGTTTAATTAACACCAGCACATCTTTTTTTGTGTATCTATGGATAGCTAGTTTATATTTGAATTGTTTGATGGATTATGTGTACAAGCATAATCATATGGCAAATGCATAAAATCTATCTGCAGAGCAATCCATCATTATTATCATCCCGGGACAGAGCATTTTCTGGACGATCAATTCCACACATACAACAGTTTTTTTTTCCCATTTTTTGATGGCGTGAAAAAAATGAAGAAGAACACAGATTAAGACAGCCATACGAGTGCTGATCGATCACCATTAGAATGAAAAAGAAGCACAATTTTTCTGTAACCGATGAAAGGATATACCAGGATGGTGTCGAGGGGATTAAGTGAATTTTAATTTTGTTTTTAACGTCACAATCTCTAGGGAAGACGAGTTTTTTTTTTTTTTTTTTTGATCGATGAGGATATTTCATTATAGAGTGCCAAAATTAAGTAAACGGTTGATATTTTTTGTTAATGCTGGCATAGACGACAGGACGTGGGGTTTTGGCAAATACCATCACGTACAACTTGCTATGTGTATCTACATTTTTATGAAGAGTGACAGGGAATCAAAAGTATACGAGGACGAAGAGCCGTCACGTTGTCTCGATTAGACCTTCAATCATTGTCAATGGATGTTGGGTGGAGAGAGCACAAAAGGTCCTTTAACTTCTTTGTATTGAGTATTTTTTTTTGTCACGGTAGCTGAAGAGCTATTCGGGGAATGGGGTTAGGAGGGAAAGATTGATATCGAGTTTAATGCTACATTTATGTATGAGCATTTGGAAGGAGTTGCTGTTTGACTTGCATAGGCATGTTAAGTGGGGGAGGATATTTTTTTGTAAAGTTTGTAGATAATAATTTTTTTTTAAAATTCGTTGGTACGAATTCTTTCTTGGTACGGCTATCCTTTCCGATGAAATTTTAAAAAATTGTCTCAAAACTTTTTGTTTGTGAGGCCAAAGTTATTTTTTTAGTCACTACATTCGGAAGAATTGGAATAGTGAGTAACAATTTATAAATTCAATTATAAGGCTCTTAAGTTCGTCCCGAACGTAAGCAACTGCAATAAATTTAGAGGAAGCCAGTTAGGTAAGAGGGGGCTCTTGATTGCAATCCCAACAATAACCTTATCCATTTGGTTGGTATTCATATTGAAATATCATAACGCTTCAACTTTGTGGCGCATCTTTCCTGGCCCCTTGCGTGTCATGTGATAACTAGTTACGGGTGTAGTAGTTGTCTTCATCGAATATTGTTGCTCTCATTGTAAACCTTTGAATATTCCGTACATACTTCGGTAATATACTTGTAAACCTTTGAATATTCCGTATAGACTTCGGTAACATACATACTTGTAAAGTATCTGTAACCCGAGTTCAGCGAGATGAAAACCAGCTTGCAACTAACTTATTTTTTTCATTAGAACCAATTTACAGCCGCGCATTCGAGGACACTCAGAGATTCCATGAAATTGCACGGCTGTTAAACTGGCAAGGTATGGTTCTCTAAACTTTAATAGCAGACATCTTAAATATGCCAATATGCCTACGTATTTTGCTAGAATTTTTGTTCTATATATTTCCACACCACGATTGCTGTAATACACCTCGGCTAATTTCACACCAACAGGCCTACTTTACTAATACAAATGAGACGTGGTAGTGCCTTCCAACTGAACAATATCAATATAGCACTGCATCCTTTGCACAAAAGCTATTCCACTAGGTTTTACCCGCATCCATTTCTCCAGAAGCTTCAGAAACGAGGAACAAGAACATCATAAGTCATAAGCCTTTCACTTTACTACATTCTTACTAGTCCGTCTGTGGGGCGGATCATTTCGTCACTATGATCCAATTAGCCCGGTCCTTAGCTAACTGCATCCAGTTGCGCACTCCAAGTTGGTTGAGGTCGGTTTCTACTTGTGCGCGCCCTTTATGGCGAGGTCTTCCTCTACTGCGTCTGACGTCTGACTGGGAATCGAAGACTGCGGGCCGGAGTATTGGTATCCATCCATTCTCTACATGTCCTAGCCATCTTAAATGGGGCATGTACAGCTCTTATATGTAGTTCTTGGTTGTCTTCATAGACCGTCATCGCAAACGGGACCGAAGAATTTTCCTCTCGACACGGTCCATGCTTTAGCGCCGTAGAGCAGGACTGGGATGATCAGGGTTTTATATAGGATCTCCTAGGTAGTTCGAGTGAGGACTTTCTTACTGAATTGCCTTCTTAGCCCGAAGAAACAGGGGTTGGCAAGAGTATTTCTTCGTTTAATTTCTGACCAGATGTTGTTGTCAGAGTTAAACTTAGTAAATGGTTTGAGAAATTTACAAAACAAACGTCATAGTCGATCTGACTTAGGATGCAGTCTTTCAATAAAAATTTTCTCATGTTTTCGCCAAAATCGTGCATGGGAATCATTTTCATTCAAGTGCAGTTTATTTAGAAGGATATTCCCAACTCTTGATGATTTATTTGGTATCTTTAATGATCCACACACACACATTGCAAGGTCTTTCAAAGCATTTTTCCAAGCATCTCTGTTTGTCTTCTATTTTAAGCGTTGTACTGAGAGCAATTGCAATAGTATGGATAAATGTGTTTGGAGAATTGTTAAATTTCGATCAGAAGGCGCAGAGAAAAGTATCATTCTCACCAAGATGTGTGTGAATTTAGAGCTCCTCAAGGCTTTGTATGCCTTGTTTATTTTAAACATAATGCGGCTCAAAAAACCATTAAAAAATCTAAATTAAAAGTATCCGTCCTTACTTTATTATCGACCGGGCTGTGAATCCATCTCTCTTGGTCTGCCTGTAGAAATCGTAAATGTTTGGAGAGTTTGGGATGGAAAATTATTTTTTACATCATCATACTCATGATATCCATATCACATAGGATTGATAATCTCACACTATCCGTAAATGCAAATATAAAATATCTGCGTACTTTTTGTTCGCAAATGAATTCCGCAAGTTGCTCTTAGATCTTCGAATCCATAAGTCAGAAATGTCTTCCAAATATTTTCAATATTATCCTCCCTAACAGCAATTTAAGATATCCCACAGCTGCAAACAAAACTGCCCTCATATGTTGCCAAAAGTAGGACACCAACTCCAATAGCTGGCAGCGCATTTCTACGCTTACTTATTCCGTCCCAAGTCGCCCCACTGACTCAATGCAATCACAAAATGAAAATACTTCATTCATAACCAGGACAATTGAGTTTTCCCCATCAACCATCATCCTTCTGTGTTCGCCTCAGTCGGTGTGCGCAGTCACGCTTATTCGTTTGGATACAAGAAAATGCATTTCCACTCAAGTTGCGAGTGGTAC
Source organism: Rhingia campestris (assembly GCA_932526625.1). Lineage (NCBI taxonomy): Eukaryota > Metazoa > Arthropoda > Insecta > Diptera > Syrphidae > Rhingia > Rhingia campestris. The sequence continues at coordinate 99,693,903 of OW052182.1, forward strand.
ATAGGTGAGGTGCAGCCCACCCACATCCTTTGAACAAACACAAACAAAAAAAAAATTCTTCTATAAAGTACAGGGGGGGTAGGTCGATAGGAAGCACAATTCCCTGCGTTGCATTAAATGTGTCAATTCGAAATACTTTCGAACTGAAAATGAACATTCACGAGAATTAACATCGGATTCCAATTGCAACTTGGAAATGCGCCGGTGCTCGATCAGGCGAAAGGAGTGAACGGCACCGCAACGATGACGATGAAAGCGTTCATTGTTTTCCACTTGGTGGCACTCTTCGTCTTCGGATGCACCTCGGCGAAGTTTCCGGAAATATTTCCACTAGAATGTACGGTTTATGGGGGAGGATTATAGTGTGCTCGAGTGTTCCTGGAGTGTGAGTTGGTACAGTTTCCATTTCATTATGTCTTTTTACAAGCAACTCCCCTTGCTCCATGCCCACCCACTTCCAAGTGCCGATAATTGAAAATCAATTTGACTGGAACAAATTAACTATGCTCTTTTGAACCAGGATGGGCTGGGTGGCTATCACAGAAAATGGAGGCAAACCTATGGAACCTTTGTAGGAAAATGGTATACTGGCGGAATGTGGTATAATCATGTAGTGGCTGCTATTGCTGCGGTTAGCTTGTGGATGGCGGGTAAATGAATGCTTTTCGTGGTAATTCGCTTATGGACACTTGGGTTTCTCACTGAACTGTGGTTAGAAACTAATTATTCTGGTGTTTTCATAGGAATTTCAATAAATGAGCGGACAACCAAAAAATCACCGGGTATTGATTTAAGAAATAATTCAATTGCATTTTGATACAGTTTGCGTTTAAAAGACTTTACGGCGGGGGTGCTATAATCACTTGTGAACATTTCAGATATGCGGAGGAAGTTGCATATCCTTAAAATCTACAATATCTTTATTACTTTGTTGGAAACAAATGTCTCTGACTTTTTTTTACATATTTTTTTGGGTCACATAGAAGATTCCTTTCTTAAAAAGCCACAAACAACGTCTTTACGCCATCCATGGCGATAGCTAAACTAACATTTTTTTCTTGTATAGAGTTTGAATTTCTATTTTCCAGAAGCAATTAATTCGATTGAGCTATTTTTGTATATACTTGGGAGCAGAAGTTCAGCATTTTTAATAACTCTTGGAGGTAAATCCGCAGGCCTAATAGATCATGAGATGGTAAAGTTTCCGGGGATGTGTGAGACAGTTATAAAGATGTTTTGGTAGAGCTTCCGTCGAAGTAATATAGAACCATCGCCTGTTTAGAGCTTTCGATTGAAGGCTTATAGCAGCTGTGACTTAGTTTTTTTTTATGCGATGAACTGCCACGCAGAAGGGTACGTTCGATACCCAGTCCTGCCAACACCAACATGTTTATTCCATATCCCATGGGGGCATATTAGTTTTGATACAAAATTTGTAACATAGAAAAATAATTTAGGTAGATCTACATTAAAATATATGAATCGACTCGGAATCACTAGCTGAGTCTATTAATTCAAGTCTTGTTCTTACGTCCGTTTGTACGTGACCGATTTTTTGGGCCTTGATAATGAAATTCGGTATATTAGATCCTTGTCCCCGCCTACAGAACAAGTGTACGCAATTTTAAAATCAGGTTAAGAATTAAAAATTTTGAATTAGTAAAAGTACCTGAAAAAGATATTTAGACAATCTTAATCCTTATTTCGTTCATATTAGATTTTTTGACACCCCCAATTTTTGTGTGTGTTTTCATTAACAAAAAAATCTGTTTTTGGCAAAATTTTAAGAAAATTTAGAAAAAAAAAAAACGTTCTTTGTAAAAACATTGATAATGGCAATATAAACATTTCGAGTATAAATTATTTTAACCCTCGCCCACTTCTTGGTGGCATTTTCTTATAAAAAAAAAAACATTTGTATACTCTTGTCGAACCAAAAACGATTTAGATACCTACTATCGGAACAAGATGTGGTGACAATGTAATTTTCTTTATTTCATTTACGTTCAGGTTTTAGTCACTCCCAAGTAATATTCATTTAAAAGACGGGATGGGATAAAGTATTCAACGTATTGTAGCCTTCTCATATTTTTTTTAAATTTAAATATTTAAAATATTGATGCGAATATATAATTTCTCATTATGATCGCAGCAGAGGCTCATTACAAATAACTTCTTTCCCATTTTTCAAATACATTTTACCAATTGCTAAAACTGCGGATGCTTACCTTACATTCATAAAAGTGAATATGTAGTGCACCATTATAGAATCTGAGAACACGTTGCTTCATATTTCAATTAATTAATAGTTTTGCAAAACCTCTTTTCAACTGTTTTGGAATGATACTACTCTTGCAAGAGACTGGAGTACGAATCCCTGCAGGAACCTTATTTAGCTATTTAAATATAATCGGCCCTATCGAGGTCTCCGTCGGAGCAGAAAATTCTCCGATTTTGTACGATTCGGAGGATTTTTGCTTCGAGGTATTATTCCGAAAAGCTGTTCGGAATATTTCTCCGACATTTTGTAACGCGTTGCGTTGAACTGTGGTTAGGTGCATTTTTCGTGCAATTTTTGACAGCTAAGTGCCATTCTTTTTCCGATTTCCTCCGACACAAATTCTTCGCGGAATTTATTTACGAATTGTAGTGAAGTGAAGCCCTCGCATTTGTGTAGTATTATTTCCGATGACACATACCTCGAATGAAATTTAAACCTCCGACGGAGTATGCGTTTGTGGAAAATTGTCCGCTCCAACGGATACCTCGATAGGGCTGAATATATCGTACTACCATAAATAGCACTTGTCACAATAAAATTGTATAAAGCAATCATTGATATAAATAATTAAAATAAAAAAGGAAGGAGTTTTGGTAAGGCTTCGCTAAGGAAATTTTATAGAAGTCCTGAAGAATGCGGCAAATGCCTTTTCATAAGACTTTATACAGTTAATATTGATAAGGGTGGAATAGTGTCATAAGTGCTTTATCGAAGCGAAAATCAATAATTACTTTGGTCGAGAATCGAAACAAAAGTTTCTGATCGGCTTTTTATCACACCCATAATAGCATCGCTAAACCTTAAGTCTTAAAATCTGGCAAATGTTGACCCGAAAATAAAGTAGAATAATTTTTGAATTGCTTTTTACCTATCCCAACAAAGCGACTTTAGAAATTTTTGACCTTTGAGCACAAAAATCTGGAGAGTCGTTTTATTTTAGAAAGGAAAATTTTTGTATTCAAAGACGTCACTCTGTTATCTAAAACCAAGTGGAGTGTTTCGATACTCGATACTAGATATTCCTATAATTACATTTTGTTCTGATGTCAAATGCAAACAGTGTATAATATTTTAGATGGTCATTTAACACAAATATGAACAATTTAAATAGAAGGGTATAGGATATATCTATATATCACTTTAAATCACGTCGATCCATATACTAAAACGCCACAAATTTCGTAGACTAGTGTTAACTTCAAACATAATTGTTTGAGGTAAACATTGCATTTAGTAAAATACTTAAGAACGCTTATCGGTTGAAACAGCCTAGCAAAGAGGTAATTTTAAAGTTTGTAAATAAAAAAAAAATGTGTAACTCATATAAATTTTTCACTTAACTCTAGTATTGAAATTAAATCACGAACTTTTTTGGATTTTGCAATTGAAAATCGAAATACTTCCGAAAAGGTACCAAAATGAAGCTAACGCATTAACTGACAAGAAGAAACTCAATTTTTGTTTTAAGTCTGATTTGAAGTGCGCTGTTACTTCGTTATGACAAACGGAAAACATGTAGCTCATTATTAATTTAATTTTAATTGATCCACAAGGCTTCAGAACACTTCTCATAAGTAGCAACAAATGAATATTTTCAGACAAAAAAACAAACCCACTTCATACATAGCTACAGCTTAACCAAATTGAAAATACTTTTGCATCTAGGATAAGGTGTACTGACAACATACAACGAAAGAGCTCCCAGGATCAACTTCAGACATGCCAATGAATTCCCTCAAGGATTGCAATGCCCGTGATATAAAATTCATTCACATAAAATCATTACTTTCGTGACGAATACGTTTGGATACTCTAAATGTCGCCGTGGGAACGGTGGCGCCCAGTGGGTGGTTCTTTTTACACTTGAAGTTGAAATTTTATTTGCTTGTAGTTTTGTTCCTTCGTTATATGTATTTCTGCGTTAATACGTATTAAAATGAATCCTACAACAGGAGTGCAGGCAGAGCTGGGTCTCAGAGTGAAATCTACCCCGATATAAATAAATTCATACCATTGCCAGTTGCTTGAAACCACAAATTGCAGGCAGAGTATCCTCCTTTGGATGTATATTTACCAATATCCATTTGTGCTCCCCATATACACTTTTCTCTACAGATAAATGCATTAAATTGCATCGTACGGATGCGAAAGGGAAAAAATAAAGCTGCGCTGTAAAATCCACACGTCAGCAGGATAACTGGAAATAAAATGAAAAAGTATCGACACACAACCAAAAAAAAAACAAATAAAAATTTCATAAGATGTGGAGCACCAATAAAAACGTCAAGCCATCATTTCATGATTGCGCTACATCCGCAGGCATCACTTGTGGTAGACCTGTAAATACGTAGGTAATTGATTTTTCATTTCGGTTTGTGAGGTGTATATCGCGCACTGTTTGTTTTGAATCGAGATCCGGACTCTGAATGTCACTTTAAAAGGTCACTTTAATTAATTGCAAAGGCACTTGATTAATGTGTGCGGCCTTTCTGGTAATTACGTTTCTGTCATCAAAAATAGTCGGCTTAACGAGTTTGGGTTACCATCTCTTAAAATTTTAATTTATAAATATTTTATATCTGAATCCAGGAGGTGACATTTATTTTATCGATGCTTTTGAAAAGGCTTTAAAATAAAAAAAAACACCAACAAAAGTGAGAGCCTATCCTTAAAAGAACCCTCCCTATACGATATTCGGCTCATTTCGCTGCATCTCCCGGGCGATGTGACTCGACTAAGTAAAGTCTTAATTTATTTCCGAAAGTCGACATCTTTGCCTACAAACCTAATAATAACTAATTATAGTCACGTCTGGGAATAGCAGTAGCATCTAACGGAAAACTTTTCCTTCGAACCGTGTTGAACTTTTCACCAGCGCGCAGCGTCAGCGTCGTTTTCTCCCCTCATGTATAACCAAATCAATAATTCCATCACGAATCTTCCTCAGATCGTGAGCATCCTGGCCTCATGCACATACTCATATCCCAGAATCAATATGCAGACACATTTCCTAACTATTTAGATATTTTTTTTGGTTTCATTTGCAACGAAAGTAGGTGCACATACTCGTAAAACTTTGCATATGGAAATTTCCTTATTAAATTTTGCCATCACTTTGCAAAAAGCCAAGCAAAAAGTATCCTGCTAAGATATATTGCAGCACACGAGGGAGGATGTCCCAGTTGACCTTAAACCTTGAAGTCATTCAAAGTGTTTGACTTGGACTTTAATGTACGGCGCAGTCATAACACAGTGTTATGATGTTAATTTACTGAAATTAAGAAGCAAATCGACAAAGACTTGTTTTTCGGGTTCTTAAAAGCAACTGTCCCTTCCACCAACATGTTGACTGCGTAATTAAAATGTTCTGCCTTACGACAGACAAATGGGGCATGCACATCCGGTCACTCTGACCACCCGAAATTCAAATTAAATCTACAGAAACTATAACACAATTAAACCAACACATATGGATATTGGATATATCCAGCAAAAAAAAGTTACATCCATGAACAACATCATACTACACAGACGAATGATGAAAAAAAAACAAAAAAAGCGTGGCTTCCGTAGAGGAAGTTCAGGCCAAGGGAGCTCACAACTTGTCCCAGATGGTTGTGGTGCTGCTGGTCAAGTGGTTGGACGACGGATTAGGTTACACTTGACATATGAACATGTGGGCCAGGGAGACTTGCTGCATATATATTTTTTTTAATTTTTAATATATTTCCCAATTCACTGACGGACCACCAGTGGTGGGGGGTGATGATGGGGAATTTAAATGTTCTGAAGTTTATAAAGAAAAAAAAATAATTAGCCGATCAAATTACTCGTGGGAAATAGAAACGAGTTTTACCCTAATTGATGGGAACTCCTTTAAATTGATATTCGATGTTTTTAACAAATTAACAACAATGCGGGTTAACTTAAAGTTACGTTTACACAGATGGTTTGATGTTATTTGATACCAGTTATGTGGATCCGTAATTAGGACTGGAAATGTGACGATTGTTGGAAATTAATTAAATTGAAAGCAAGTTGTTTTTAACCCTGAAAATACAGATACTCATCGCAGATTATATTCGTCTTTACGTTGACGTTATATTTTTTTTTTTGGTAGTTTAGTTGGAAACTTAAAGTTCAACAATCATTTAGAGAACGGACAAGCTTCAATGTTTTCGAATATTAACATGAAAACAGGGTCATCATTACATCATATTTTTACACAGCGTTTGAAGGTATACTGGCTGCATCTAGTGCATATTCACATTGACTGCTTCTAGCCTTTTTGTCGGATTTATAGTGTTTATTAATTGACACTAGAAATACCCAATATTTGGCCGCTTTTAAATTATGTAGCTTAGCTATGATATGCTTTAATATTGTTACACCACTTTGAACGCTCTGCAAGAGTTCCATCTGAATAAAGCAATCGATGTCTTGAATAGCTGTCACTCTCGCCATTGATCCTTTTTTTTTTAACTTTTCTCAGGTAAGGTGAACACATAAAACCCTGAGATAATTGGTAATTTATTGGCTCTGCTCTTGTATTATAACCTCGTTAACTGTGTATTTTTTATATTGTATTTCCCAACAGATACCAAATTAAGGCATTCTCGTATTGAAATCTGTCAAAGAAAATTGATTCTAATTTTAATTTGCTTTACTTGTCTCTTATCCTTTATACAAGACCTCTTGGTACTTCTAACTATAGATAAAGAATGTTTTTTTAGAGGTTGGTTTTTCGAATAGAGATAAAACTGACATCTTGTGATCAAATCGGGCAACTCTAATGTCATTTATGTTCAGTTTGGTTTGCCATTTCTTCATGAACAGGTTGACAAATGAAAAACGCTTGCAAATTTATTTCGAAAATAATGGTTCAGTTCGCTTACCGCAAGCTCCGTCCATTTTATGGTCGACATAATCCATCAGAGCAAGTTTTGTTCAGTGATGAGGCTCATATTTGGTTGAATGGCTACGTTAACAAGCAAAATTGCCACATTTAGAGTGAAGAGAATCCACATCGTTGAGACGCCATTACATCCACAAAAATTTACTGTTTGCTGTGCTCTATGGGCTGGTGGAGTCTTTGAGCAATACTTCTTCCGAAATGATGCTGGAGAGTCTGTTACTGTAAATGGAGACCGGTATAGAGCCATGATAACCGACTATTTTGTTCCCGAATTGGATGGCATGAATGTGGATGAGATGTGGTTCTAATAAGACGGCGCTACATGGCACACAGTGCACGTCACAATCGATTTATTGTAGGAAACATTCGATGAGTGCATAATTTCGCGGAATGGACCTGTCAATTGGCCACCGAAATCGTGTGATTTGACACCATTGGATAATTTTCTTTGGGGATATGCGAAGTCGCTCGTCTACGCCAACAAACCATAAACGTTAGGGGACTTGGAAGCCAACATTCGTGGCATTATTGCCGACATATGGCCCTAAATGCTCGAAAAAGTGGTTGAAAATTGCACCTCTAGACTTGGCTTTATTCGAGCCAGCCGCGGCGGCCACATGCCCGAAATCATATTTTAACATTAATGGCATACAAATTTCCTTCCAATAAAGCCAAATTGATGGACATTTGAAATATTTTGTTGTCTTTTGGTATCTACTCAGTGTTCTAATCACTGATGGTAGATAGCATTATTAAAAAGTCAACCAAAAGTCAATTCTCCATCGTCATCCTACACAAACGGACAGGTATACCAAAACTAGATATGGCTTTTTATAGTTCGTCTCTATAAATTCTGTTGTATGCGGCTTTGAAATCGATAAATAGGTGGTGGGTATCGATTTGGACTTCTTGGGTTTTTTCCAGGATCTGCCGACGTGTGAAAATTCGATCGCTTTTGGACTTTCCTGTCCTAAAACCACACTGATAAGGCCCGATCAGGTTGTTGGTAAACGGTTTCAGGCGTTCACATATTACGGCAGATAGGATCCTGTAGGCGATGTTGAGGAGACTTATGCCTCTGTAGTTGGCGCAAATCAGGAGGTCTCCTTTTTTGTGGATCGGACAAACGATGCTGAGGTTCCATTCTTCAGGCATACTTTCATCCGACCAGATTTGGCTTAAGAATTGGTGGATTTTACTTACCAACTCATCTCCGCCAGCTTTATTAATCTCAGTGGGAAGGCCGTCATTTCCGGCGGCCTTATTAAGCTTGAGTTTAGAGATTGTTATCCTCACTTCACTTAGGTCGGGTGGTTGGCAGTTCTCGCTGCCGTTGCCTATATTAAATGATTCGTTCTGCCTGACAGCGGAATCTTGTTCGTCATCGCCGTTTCACAGTCTGCAGAAGCGGTTCTTCCATATCCTCATCAACGACTGTGTCTCAACTACGATATTTCCTTGTTCATCTCGACAGGATTCTGTTCGAGCCTTGTATCCTTGGCTTGGACGTTTTACACTTTGGTAAAACTTGCGAACATCGTTCCTGGAGTGGCACCTCTCTATTTCCTCGATCGCGCGCTTATCTTGCTCTCTTTTCTTCTTTCTGAAAAGTCGGTGTTCTTTCCTTCTTCTTTGCCTATAGAGCTCAATGGCAGCTCTCGTCTTCACATGCAGCTTACCCTTGTAGGCCTCGTTCTTGGCTGCGAGCATCTGTCGACATTCCTCATCAAACCAGGGCATCTATTGGAGTGTTTACCGAGCAGATTGGTACCTGTAATAACTCTCACCGCTCTAGAAATGGAGGCTCTATTCAGAGCTATAAGCTTGTTAGATTTGCTACCGCTTAATTCCAGCCAAAGGTATTAAGTGTGCTTGCAAGCGTTAATGTTTTGACATCTAGATTTTGTTTGAATCTGGTTATTTCCTGTTTTTTGAAAGCAGGTGGGGTTCTATTGTCGCATAAGGAGATGCAGCTGGACGACCCTAGTCAGGCTAGCTGACGACGCAGATTCTACTGCAGCCTTATAGTGCGATGTTAGCTTTCTTTGTCCTTTCGTTAATGTTAAGGTTCTGGTTTAACATGCTATCGGGTATCACCCCATTTGACACTTACTGACAGTGAGAGGGTGGACCCACCCAGATTCGGTGCCGCAAACTCTGTGATTGATCTCTTGTTAGTGAAGAGGACTAGTTCAGAACCATCTAGGTTCTGACCATCTATTGAGTAAGTTTATGCTTGTTTGCGTGATTGCGCTTAGAGTCGATGGGAATTTCTCACATGCCATCAGAACGACATCGTCTGCGTAAGCCACTGTTTTTATATTGGTAGTTTTTAATCTTCTCAATGCTTCGCTGACTATCAGTAGCCAGAGAAGTGGAGAAAGAACACCACCCTATGGAGTACCTTTTGTCGTTAATATCCTTTTGGTCCAATCTCCCAGTGAGGATGAAATGATACATTTCTTAAGCATGGTTGTGCTCCAGTCACTAACGATCGTATCTATTCCTGCTTTTCCAAGTGCTATCTCGTTGTTGAAGGCTCCTTCTATGTCTAGGAAGGCTGCTAGTATATATTCTTGATATAATGATTTTTCTATTGTTTGAACTACCTCATGCAGGGCAGCCTTTGATATAGGCATGTTGGTTTGGGGATAAATAGACTGGATTCAAGTTACTACGGACTTGAATGTCTAGTAGTCTTTCCAGTGTCTTTCGCGATTGTGTGACTGCATTGCCTTGCTTTTGGTATGAATATCACATTGACTTCACTTCACGTTTGTGGTGATGAGAGGATGCATTTTGAATTTCATGAATTTTACTCACTCGATAACTGATGTGGTAATTTGACCCCCGTTGAGAAGATTAGTCAGTTAAACGGGCTTAAGCTTCTATACTTATAAATCGAATGGAATGAACCATGTATATTTGTCGCGGTAAAATAATCATATTTGAAAAGGTATTTAGAAAAATTAATAAAAAAAAACATCGCATTTGCTCTAGCTCCCGTTTTTGAAGGACGAATCAAAAAATCAACATTTTCCCCAAAAGCCGGTTTAATGAGCCTTCAGAATCCAACTTCTATTCAAAATGTATAGCCAAGGTAAAATATAGTTAGTTTAAAAAATTCATAAGCAAATCATAAATCATGTCTAATTCCGCTATTAGTCGATTAAAAGAAACAAATGATGTCCTTACAAACATGCACTCTTGTCTAAAGTTTGTCATCTATTTTGTTGGTCCTATATATAGGCCCCCGATCTATTCATTTTCACTTAGATGACTATATTCGATCATTTTCGTTGCATGATGTAGCTCCAACATGTGGCATATATATTTGACACATCTGTGTTCATTTCTGTATAGTCGGACAACATTTTGAGTCTTTTAATCATTTGTTCAAAACAAAATGCACCCTTCATCTGAAACCACCGTGTCGAGATGTCAACTCTTCCCCTTTCCAAAGTGAAATACACAAAAACCCCCCAAATCGTTCGATTCGCCACATTATACTCAACAAAACAGAATGGAAAGCATAAATAATCCTTCTTACTAATCAATGCACCATTAAACCCTATCTAATCCGGGTCTCTCATATCTACATGACCTCATTCATAGGGCTGTATATCTCATTCTACAAAAAGGTCACAATTCCCATTCCCGAATAATAAAAAAAAAACAAAAACACCAAGCAAACGACTTGTTTACGCTATTTTGGATGATCTATTACAAGTTCTATTCCCGCAACCAAAACATCTGCGTTTATGTTGTTTACCAAGTTTCCCGGAACATAAAAGTTCCGTTCCGACCATCAGAAAGAGACATCATGGCGGCGCGGAGCTGCTGCTGCATACAGAAATGGGTCATGTGAACCGATGACAAATCTCAATTATTTGCAGATTATGTATGATAATTTCAGACGTACAGATACATTATTTCTTTGCCTTATACCACAAGAATTTGTTTGTTATCGGTATAGAGTTTATGGTCAAATGAGGAAGGGAATTATGCAAATTTTATTATTTATGCGATGTAAAGTCCGTTAATTGCCGCTGATGACGATTCTATCTTCCTGCCTTTTGTTTAAGACCAACAAATGAAAAATAATTCTCAATTCACTTGGAAAGTCGTTAGCACATTTATGTTTGGTTAAGAAAAGAAAAAAATCCAAACAACCATCAACAGTTCAAGAGAAAACCATTTCTATCAATCACACACAACGCACATTCAACTCCATCCACTCTGGAGATCCAGAGAACCTCATCATCTTCCACGTCCACGTCGCGATGGACGTAATTGAATTGGAGAATAAAATTCCCTCCTCCCCTCATGGGTGACGAGCAATATGAAGAATAATCATTATGTTCAATTAAAATGCAAGAAATGTACATTTTTGGAATTTCTCTTAAGAACGGACTAGAGGGGTGGTGGAATTTCGATTACTTGAGTTGAATATTTAAGTGACACATGTTTACATTTACACTTGGGGAACATAGCCAGTCTACCAATTGTTTAAATAATCCACGATGATTTTTTTCTGATGCGGCATATGTGTTATGAATAATTTCAGTTTTTGATAGATTTTCGAGATTTGATTTGGGATACACTTCAACATTGGAACGTTTAAAGTTAAAATGTTTATGACATTTATCGACAATCATTTTTTTTTTGAATGATTTGAACAGATTGTTATGATTTGGGGGTGAGATGTTTTGAAAATCTGCCATTGAAATTGAAATATTGCATCCTTTGGGTGTCGATACATTTCTAATGTGTTGATTCGATTTTAAATGCTAGGTAAAACTTAGATCAATTGGTTTTTTTTTTATTAAATTATTTTTCATTTTTACATATGTATTGTAATTAAACGAATTAGAAAATGAATATTAAATGTTTATTGTTCATTAAAATTTTTTGAAAATCAAATTGTTTTAATATAAAATGTTTGTACGTAGAAACATCAATTTCTATTTAATATTTATACCCTATCCCAAAGGGGTATATTAGTTTTGACATTAAGTTTGTAACATAGAGAAATAATTTCGATAGATATACCTCAAAGTAATGGGTGATTTTTTAAGAGGTTTAGAACTTTTGAGTTATTTTTGATGAAATATTTATTTGAATCGATAGTTTGAACCTTGCAATTTAATGTTTAAAGATAATTTCATGCAAATGTTGACCGCGGCTGCGTCTCAGGTAGCCCATCCGCTGAGTCCAATTTTGGCATACTCTTTCACACATATCGGCCGGTATCTCACGAATGAATGCATGGATGTTGGCTTCCAGTGCGTCAATCGAAGCGGGCTTGTCCCTATAGACATTAGCCTTGACATACCCCCACAAAAAATAATCTAATGGTGTCAAATCGCACGATCAAGGCGGCCAATTGACCGGCCCGAAACGTGAAATTAACTGTTCACCAAACTCGCCTCGCAATTGCGCCATTGTTTCGCGTGCTGTGTGGCATGTGGCACCGTCTTGTTGAAACCACATATCATGCAAGTCAAGAACTTCCATTTCGGGCAAAAAAAAGTTTGTTATCATCGCTCGGTAGCGTTCACCATTGACAGTAACGCTGCGATTCGCATCATCTTTGAAGAAATATGGCCCAATAATGCCGCCGGCCCATAAACCGCACCAAACAGTGGCTTTTTCGGGATGCATTGGTAGCTGTTGCAATGCTTCTGGCTGATCTTCACTCCAAATGCGGAAATTTTGCTTATTTACGTACCCATTCAACCAAAAATGAGCCTCATCGCTGAACACAATTTTTCGATAAAAAAGCGGATCCTCGGCCAGCTTTCCAAGAGTCCATTCACCAAAAATTCGGCGTTGTGGTAGGTCGGCTGGCTTTAGTTCTTGCACCAGCTGTATCTTAAAAGGCTTTACGCCCAAATCCTTCCGCAAAATTTTGCACGTAGTGCTGTAACAAAGGCCTAACTGCTGGGAACGGCGCCGAATCGACATTTCGCGGTCTTCTGTCACACTAGCTGATACGGCCGCAATATTTTCTTCACTACGCACAGTACGTAAACGTGTTGGTGGTTTAATGTCCAACAAAGTAAATTTGGTGCGAAATTTGGTCACAATCTTCCGAATAGACTGCTCAGAAGGTCGAGAATGCCGATCATAACATGGAAGCAGCGCGCGATGAACATTTCGAACCGAGCACGAATTTTGATAGTAAAATTCAATAATTTGCAAGCGTTGTTCATTTGTAAGACGATCCATGGTTAAATTGCAAACCAAACTGAAGCTGTTTGACAGTGACACAAGGTACTAAACACACGTCAGCTGTCAAAACCAGTGTTGCCAAAACCAAACCAGCTAAAAAATCACCCGTTATATGGATCGATTCGCTAACTGAGTCGATATATCCATGTCTGTCTGTCCGTCCGTCTGTGTGTCATTTTTGGGCCTTACATTTTGAGCTAGAGTGTTGAAATTTGGTTTATAGACTCTCTGGCCGACAAAGCAGAACAAGTGTAAACATTTTTGAAATCCGCCCACTGCTACACCCCCCTTTTTAGAAAAACGTAGTTTTTAACCAAACCGTAAGGAATTTTAAAAAAAAGTGTCTTAGCAGCATATTTAGACAATCCTTTTATCTATATTTCGTCCATACAAAGTTTTTTGCCACGCACATATTTTCTGTAAATAGTCAAACTTTAAATTTTTCGAAAAAAATGTCGATGCAGAATCATTATTAATATGAACGCCTATAGACCATTTTTTGCCACGTCAAAAACCAAAAAAAAATTACACTACCCCAGGGCCCTATTTCACCAACTACAAGTTACAAGCACAAATTTGTAACTTATAGATCACAAGTACAAATTTGTAAAATGGAATTCTGTACAAATAAAGTACAAAAAAAAATTCACAAATTTGTGATTATTGGAAAAAAAATTACAACAAACTTTTGAAAACAACAAGTTTGTAGAATTACCGTTTCAGCAATTTTTTTTTGTTCTTGTAAACAACAAGTTTTTCTCACAAACTTGTAAAGTTGGTTAGAGTAAGATCGTTGTTCTCGCCGCAAATGTTTAAGGCAAGGAAATTTTTCTTTTAAAATGCCAAATTTATTTTCAATAAGTCTACGAGTTGTTTTATGGGATCGGTTGAATCGTTCCATTATAATATATGTAGGTCTTAATATCGGCGTAGCTAACCAATCCTTAGAAGGATACTCGGTCGAAATCTCCAAGCAGTATAGCGTGAGGAAAAGGACGGAAACCACTTTCAAAAAGAGTGTAAAGTGGACTTCTTCGTTGTACTCTTGAATCATGCACACTTCCGGGCCAATTCACGTAAGCATTATAAAACTTTAAGTCTGGAGCAGACTTAAGCATTTATTGAATGCTTACCATGTCTTTCGACATATTAAGGTTCGAATTCACTAGGTGCATCTATATTGATTAAAGTCCCATCAATACTTCCATAATCACAAGGTTTGTCTCTAAAAAAATAAAATATTCTATTTGCTAAAAAAAATTCTGGACTTCTTCAGTCCAGTCTACCTGTCTTCAGTCTACCTGCAATAGCATGAAATTTTCCCGGAATTGTATCCAACTCATTGGGTCATCGTACAATGTCTTCAAGCAATAAATCCACAATCGCTGTGCAAACCCGATTAACACATCTGCATACTGTGGCTTTTGAGATACCATGCATATCGAAAAGGTTATGATACTGCCCGCCATTTCCAATCCAGTGCAAGGTAGTTAATAATTGCTGCCTTGGAGATAATGCAAAATGTTTGTCCGTTCTTTGGCTTATCCGTCTTCCAATAAGCAAAATAATTTCTTCCACCTTGCAGTAACTCACACGAAAACGCTCATTAAAATAAAAACACTCGGAAATATTAAAATTTATCCGAGACGATACACTCTTCTTCTTCTGCGATTTACAAAAATAAAATCGTTATAACTTTCATCGCTTTCCTTACTACAATGCCTTCGGCGTAAGGCCATTTGAAACACTTTAAAAACTCTAAATATGATTTTTACAAATTTCTATCAAAAATTACATACGTCATATTTATTTTCATTTTTTCTTATTTATTTTCACAAATAAATAGAAACTTGTAAAGGGTGATCCATTTCGAGGTTCCCTACTTTTTTAAAGAAAAAACACAGAAAATTCAAATTTAATGGAGAATGTTTATTATCATTTGAAAGAACATTCTTTGGCATTTATTTTTTGAGGATTATGTCTATCAAATGTTGGCCGTTGCTACGTCGCAGATGGTCCATCCGTTAAGTCCAATTTTCGATCACTCGTTCGAGCATTTCGACTGGTAACTGGCGAATGACACGCGTGATGTTTTCCTCCAAGGCCTGAATCGAAGCGGGTTTGTCGGCATAAGCTTTTGACTTTACATATCCCCACAGGAAAAAGTCTAACGGTGTGATTCACACGATCTTGGTGGCCAATCGACCGGCCCAAAACGTGAAATTATGTGCTCACCGAAATGTTCTCTCAATAAGTCCATTGATTGATGCGATGTGTGGGAAGTGGCGCCGTTTTGCTGAAACCAAATGTCGCCGAGATCACGAGCTTCAATTTCAGGCATCAAATAGTCGGTTATCATGTTATCATGGTTGCTGCGAACGGCGCCGAATCGACTCTCCACGGTCTTCGTGTACACTCTCAGCTACGGCCGCTATATTTTCTTCACAGCGTGCTGGACGTGGTCTATTCGGTCGAATATAATCCAATAATGAATGCTGGGTCTCAAAATGGGTGATGGTGTTGCGAATAGTACGCTCAGTAGGCCGATTATGTTGACCATAAGTTGAGCGAAGTGCACGAAACACATTCCTCACAGAACGTGAATTTTCATAATAAAGTTGAACAATTTGTAAACGTTGTTCACGCGTAACAACTCAGCATCCGTTGAGCGAAATGTCAAAGTCGTATGTGTATCAATCACTAAAAAATCATCAATTTCTCGTGTATTATAAATTTATGAGGGTTTGTTGGGCCCTAGATATGACAATATTATTTGTTGACGTTCCCGTTTGTAAAAAAATGCGATTTTTCTGAAAATATCACTTATTTTGAAAAATTAGCTCTATCTTCCAGCATCCGTTTAGCGAAATGTCAAAGTCGTATGTGTATCCTTTAACTAAAAAAAACAAATTTGGTTAGCCCCAGGCTTAAACAGTAAAAATTGTTCTGACAGGTCGTTACAATGACTGTAATTATTAATCTTATATGCACGGAAATGCAGATCAACGTTAAAATTCTGATTAACGCGGTGTAATCCATGACCAATTTCTGACTTCGAGATGCGTCTGGCATTTCGAACACACTGGCTAAACGTGATGTTGTTTTGACGTGTATGTTCTTTCGTGTATGTTACTTGAAGCGCAACTTTTGAAATATATTTGCACATGACGCTAATTGTTATAATGACTTTGAATAAGAAAAAATGCCGATTCATGGCTAAAAATTATCTTGTCATAAAAATTTCCAAGTAATAGTCATTCCATGAGAACTAGAATCGCCCTTTATCTGAGATCAGAAGGTAGAAACACCCAAGTGGACTAAGGTAAACAATGAGTCAAGCATTCGCTTACCATTACAAATACTTACAATTCGCCAAAAGTGACTCATTACACTTTTCTGACAACTGACCACCAACTCCTTTTCATAATCAAAACCCTACTACCTATACAAATACTTGTATGCTTAACTCGACTCCAAGGATGCATAAAATCTATTTTCACATACTCTAAAATCTTCCCACAGTCCACCATATTCTCACAGTAGCAATTAATTCCAGACCGGACAAAAAAAAAACAACGCTTACCTTGAGAACCGACGACTAATACCTATATAGGACGCAATTAAATCCCTCTTCCCAGGAACACATGTCACATCCTTTGCCACCGTGTCCCCAGTCACGACTCAAAACACACACACACACACGCTATGACACTTTGAAATACCAACCGAATTCCTTCGCGAAACACAGCAATTTGCAATCCGCTCTCTTGCTCTGTCTTCTATTCCCCAATTTATCCCCAAGAATGTATCAAGTCATCGTCGACTGTCACTTGAAACATGCTCATACCATGTTATTGCGGAGAAAATCTACAATAAAATAGATAAAAGCGAGTTGCAACTATTAGATACAAGGGGATTTGTAGCGGGTAAAACAATCCATGGTGTATGCGCGCACGGTGTGCACCACCTCTATACCCAGGACAGGAAATGCCTCTCTTTCGCCTGGCATTATGTGCTCGTGTGGTTTTTTTTTTGTGCAGACATTTTTACACTGTTACAAGTCTTGTTCTCACACCATTTTCAGGCATCCGTCGATTTGCGATATTCGTTCGTTCAATCAATTTATCCCCCCGGTGCCGACGGTCTCCCTCTCGCTATCACCATGTCCTGCACTTGTGCGTTCGTCTGTGTGTAGAAAAAAAAAGAACACAAAAAGAAAGGAATGAAAACCACTTTGTAAAATTTGCATGTAAACTGAAGTGTGCTGTCCTGCATATATTGCTAGATATATTTATTTCATCGATAGTTCGCAGATATTGTATTTGTAAATAGGAAAATTGCGAATTTTCCGCATTCGAATAGCGAAGGTGGGTCTTGACAAAATGTTTGTGTGCGCACTGCATTCGAAATTGAAATCAAGACGACAAAGAAAAAGTTTTGTCTGGAAACAAATCCATAAATTAAAAGAAAAACCCGATCCACCCATCCTCTACACTGACAAGGAAGCAAATTGAAAATATAATTTTCCTCCTGCAGCGAAAATTGACTCTATTCAGAATGCAAAACAGTTAAAGAAACAGTCCACGGAAACTAGGCAAAGAAAAAGTTGAGAAAAAACTGCGGATGCGAATCATCTCAATGGTTGATCCTCTCTTTTCGAGATACTTTCTCCTAATAACTAGCAGAGGAATCCTGCTAAGGAAGTACTTGTGACTTTTTATTCCCTTCCTTTTTGTCTGTCTCTCTATGTTAACATGGTTTCAAGGATCACGGAAGGGCCATGTCAACCCCCACTGCTTGGCTTATGATATGAATTACACTGAATTGATTTACCCTCTAAAGAGTAAAGAAGGATATCCACCTCTTCAAAAAAAAAAAAAAAACAACATAAGAAAGAAATGCAGATAGGAAAAGTGGAGAATTCGCAAGCAAATGCTTTGTCGTCCTTTTTTGCCATCGTATTTCAACTTGAGGATATATTTTTGAAAGTAGAAGAAAAATTGACAGGGCATGACGCATTTTTTCGTAACAAGGATATCGAAGATCCGTGAAACATAAATCCGAAAAAAATGCTGAATTGATGGTAATTTTCAAATTCTAAATAATTTGAGTAAAGTAAGCGGAAAGCCAAAAGTAAAGTAAGTGGAAAAATCGTTATTTCACAGATATTTGCAGAAATTATTCATGTCCCGTTGCGTTGACGGCTTGGGATGATGTGATCTTTTTAAACCATATTATGTGGTGTTCGCAATTGAATAGATTCACAATTCTTTTTTTTTTTTTAAAAAAAAGGGTGATTCAATAAAAGCTTGCTGACATTTTTTTTTGTTGAGGTTACAGTTTAGTTCAATGCTTAATGTGTAAAGATAATTTGCTTCAAATGATGCCCACGACTAACTCCTTAAAGGTCCATTCTTGGGATGCAATTTTCGATTAGTCTTTCAAGCCCGTGTTCCATGAATAACACGAGGCCTGTTGACTTCAATCATTTCGGGTTTATCGACTTTAACATGAGATTTTACATATCCCCATAAAAAGTAATAAAATGATAAATCATAATTATTGGTGGCCAATTGATAGGACCATTTCTTGAGATTATGTTTTCATCAAACATTTCCCTCAAAACAGCGATTGATTAGTTAGCTGTATGGCAAGTAGCGCCATCCTCACCACAAGTCAGCAACACCAATATCGGCAACGAAAATTCATCGATCATTGCTCTGAAGCGATCTCCACTGACGGTAACACGCGTTCCTTCCGCATTTTTAAAGAAAAACAGTACGATTATGCCACCTGCCCATAAACCCTACTCTGGTCATTGGATGAATGTCCTTATTTACAACAAAAAGTTGCTCTTTACGCTTGCAGGAAAGACATACGTAGATACAGGGTTGGTCAAAAGTATTGACATAACGTGAAAGTACCACCGGTTTTTTCAAATGGCGTCAAATATCATTTTGCTTTCACATTCATGAGAAACTTTCCAAATTTGTCGTTCGGATTTGGTGTTAAAGCAGGTGGTCCTCTTCTTATTGGCAAAAATAATAACTCGTACACTGAAATGAAGGGGGAAGCTAGGTTTGAGACCCTGTACCGGCCCTTATGCCAGATATTTCATTTTATTTCAGAAAGGGAAATGAGTAGGCAACAAGCAATACTTAAGGCCTGCTCAGAATGCGTAACTGTAGCTGGTATCTGTAGCTGAATGAAAAGTTAAAATCAAGGCAACCCGTAAGCGCTTACACAATGTGTATCTTCGTGAATTTGTAGCTTGAAGTTAAATAGAGGGCAGCGATGCAAGATACCAGCTACAGATATGCATTCTGAGCAGGCCTTTACTTATGTGGCGCTACAATCCGGAATGAACCTGGGTCTCAATTAACTTGCCTCTCCAATTAGCCCGGTACTCCAAGTTGGTTGAGGTCGGTCTCTACTTGTCCGCGCCACTTAAGTCGAGGTCTTCCTCTACTGCGTCCGATGTCTGGCTGGGAATCGAACGCTCTGCGAACCGGAGTATTGGTGTCCATTACCTCTACATGTTCTAGCCATCTTAAACGTTTAATGCAGAGTTTTTTTTTACTAGGGGAATGTCGCTGTACAGCTCGTATAGTTCTTGGTTGAATCTTCGTCTCCATAGCCCGTCAACGCAAACGGGACCGAAGAATTTTCCTCTCGAATCGTCCAAGGATTTCTTCATCTGCTTTTGTCCATGCTTCAGCGCCGTAGAACAGGACTGGGATGATCAGGGTCTTATATTTTATCTCCTTAGTTGTTCGAGTGAGGGCTTTACTACTAAATTGCGTTCTTAGCCCGAAGAAACAGCAGTTGGCAAGAGTACTTCTTCGTTTAATTTCTGACGAGATGTTGTTGTCAGAGTTAATAGCGGAGCCGAGGAAGTTATATCTGTCAATAGTGACGTTCTGTCCAATTCGTCGATGTTGTGTGTCCTTTCAAGTTGACAGCATATACTTAGTCTTACCCTCATTTACTGCTAAACCCATTTTTGCCGCTTCCTTCTCTATACTAGCAAACGTGGCTATTACATTACGTTGAGTCCTACCAATGATGTCAATATCGTCAGCGTATGCGAGTAGTTGCACCGACTTTTGGAAAATTGTGCCTCTGGTGTTGGCTTTGGAGTTTTGCACAATCCTCTCAAGAATCAGATTAAAGAAGTCACAAGACAGCGCATCGCCTTTTCTAAATCCTTTTTTGGTATCGTATGTGTCGGTAAGGTCATTTCCGACTCCATCGTCATCCTACCTTAACGGACGAGTTTGAGCGGTATACCAAAACTAGACATGGCTCTTTATAGTTCGTCTCTAAAAATGCTGTTGTATGGTGGTGAGTATCGATTTGGACTTCGCGGGTTTTTTCCAGGATCTGCCGAAGTTTGAAAATTCGATCGCTTGTGGACTTTCCTGTCCTAAAACCACACTGATAAGGGCCGATCAGGTTGTTGGTAAAAGGTTTCAGGCGTTCAAATATTACGGCAGATACGATCTTGTAGGCGATGTTCAGAAGACTTATGCCTTGTAGCTGGCGCAGTTCAGGGGACCCCGTTTTTTAATAAATGTCCAATTGTGTAAAATTGGTTCGAAATTTGGTGAAGATTTAATGAATATCGGTTCAGCAGCTCTTGCTGTCGAAAGCCTTCCCGAACATTTGTTAATTTTTTGTAAGCCGTTCTTAATTCCTTATTGACGGGTAGGAAGAGTAGAAGAGTATCCACGCCCTGACTATTATTAGCTTTTATTTTCTGAAGCTTTGTTAGAGCTCTTGGTGTCGAAAGACATTCCGTTACGTATTTATCGACGGGATATTGATCTGAATTGAAGGATCATAAACCACCTCGTAAACCACCTACGTAACTCCATTGATCCACCTGAAGAGTTGCCCTGAATGTTAGATCAGTAACAGAAATGCTGATCAGTCTCCTATTATTATTGTTAACAGTCTCCATTAGAGTCAACCTAGGACACAGACGAGACAGTTTTACAGTGCTAAATAGGTCGCCAGATTCTCCTTCTTCTCTAACTAGGGCACCTATGCGTTGGATGATGATTTTAGTTTTGGCAATACTGAATACTAGTTCTTTCTAAACCCAAATGTTCATAAAAATTGACTGTTTTATATTATAGATATATGCAGTATATACTTCTGCTAGTTTAATCATCTGTAAATACAACTGACACTGGTTAATACTTCTCCGTGGGTAAAGTATTTCTAACCCCTTTAAATATTCCCCCATAGGAAGCTTCGAAAATATCACAACCATCGGTGGGTGGTATGCTAACATTATAATAAAGTTGGTCACTAAAGACACATCAGCAAGAAGTTAAGAACTGTACTCCATACCCGTTTTTCCTTAAGCACTATACCAAAATCTAAAAATCTATATGCCCTTTAGCCACATCCAGTCTAAAGATTTCTTTTGCTTCTCCAAGGTTTGTGCTAAGTGCTCCCAAACAACGCAAGAGTAGTTTTCCAGCTATTTTTTTTTTAATTTTAATTAATTTCTGTTTTCATCTCAGTTTGAAAATTCCAACACTTGAATGCACATTTTAACAGCGCTCTGGCCAAAAGCTGCCCTCAACGTAACCAAGGCAAATTGCAAATGTAAATCACTTAACGTCGTTCCTTAATGGAAAAATGTAACCAGATTGTACTCACAAGAAAGGACAATCTTCAAATTGAGGGATTTTCTTCATCTGCAAAGTCCTCCTGGCTATCGCCATCATCGCCATAATCTTTTGGCCACACACAAATCACAGTTCCGACAACAGGAAAATGAACAACACTGCCACAGTCAAGCCACCGACCACCGGACGATTCAAACAAAACCAGTAAAACCGCACTTAAGTGCGTTTCCTTGTCCGGCCATAATACAAAAGGGAGTTCCGTATCACCGACCAGTGGACTGTAAACTAGCAAAAAAAAATAGGAAGGTTTGCGGAGAATAAGTAGAAAAGGACCATTATTTACATTAATCATAATCATAATCGCGATGTTGCAGTTTGTAGCCCCTAAGGATGGTAATTTAAGAAATATCCTTCCCCACTCGAAAAATGGCGGCTGGTGCGCACAATGCTGGCATGCACCATGACGCCGCTACAGCGGAAGGAAGCAACAATGCAAAGAAGCGAACAAAGCAAAAACAAAAAAAAAAACTTTTGAAGTTATAATGATACTGATGTATCTTTTTATCTTTCATTGTCGGAACAAAGAGTCAGAGTATTCGGGGTGGTGGATTTTGGTGAGGCAAGAAAAAGTGAAATCAATTCTCGAAGACACTATCGATGCAGTTTTCTGTTTCCGTGTCTGCTATATTCTATTATTCGACTTTCCGCGAGTTTGAAGTTATATTGGTTCAACTTTGCAGATAAAGAATAAAAACTGAGCAAGGACTAGCATCACATGGATATCTATAAAAGGATAAAGGTTCAACAATTTATATCTCTCTCCATGTAGCTCACTCGCTGGCGATGGTATTTCTTCCGTTTTTCTAAAATTAATAGTTGTATAAGGATAACATATTTGAGAGCTTTATCCGTTCGAATGGATACACATAGATACATGCTGGGATAAAATAGGAAGTATTTGTAGAAAACAAACGAGCTGAGGAATTTTTTTTCCACTTCCGGAGTTGTATTTCTATGTTGTTTTGTTTTATTTCAAAGGATACGAAGGATTCTCAATGGTATGAGCAATTTTTGTATGATTTGTTTGTTGTGTGAGCAATATGCTACTTCTGCTCCTAAGGGGCTTAGGTATGATATGCGATATGTAAGGGAAATCTATTCAAAGGATGTTCAATATTCATGTACATGCTCATGCTGTTTGCAAGTGTTCTGTTGGTTCCTTGTTTAAGTGAATGATAGTTGGTCGGAGATACGTTTTTAGTTGTCAACAATAAATAATGTACATTGGATAGGATTAAGATCGACTGAGTGCACCTATAACGATAGGCTTACAGTTGGAATAATGATTTTTTTTTATTTTAAAAATATTGTTGTCAAAGATGTCCATAAAGACATAACAAGCAAATCTGTTAAGAATTAAATCAGTCTAACATATTAAATTTAATCTGAATTCATCCGAATTAGTGGCAGATGTGTAGAGAAGATTTTGCAATACCTTGGACTCTGTGTTCGATTCTGATCTAGAGAATAACTCAGATAACGTCTATGGTGGAGACGTTGAAAATTATTTTTGATAGTCACTTATTATGAATAATAATATTTGAATAGAATTTAATATTTTTAAGTATAAAAAGATATTAGAAAGCCTTTTCATTTCAATAAGGAGATGATTTTTGCTTATAACCCACTGCATATAACGGGTGATTTTTTAGCTGGTTTGGTTTTGGCAACACTGGTTTTGACAGCTGACGTGTGTTTAGTACCATGTGGCACTGTCAAACAGCTTCAGTTTGGTTTGCAATTTAACCATGGATCGTCTTACAAATGAACAACGCTTGCAAATTATTGAATTTTACTATCAAAATTCGTGCTCGGTTCGAAATGTTCATCGCGCGCTGCTTCCATTTTATGATCGCCATTCTCGACCTTCTGAGCAGTCTATTCGGAAGATTGTGACCAAATTTCGCACCAAATTTACTTTGTTGGACATTAAACCACCAACACGTTTACGTACTGTGCGTATTGAAGAAAATATTGCGGCCGTATCAGCTAGTGTGACAGAAGACCGCGAAATGTCGATTCGGCGCCGTTCCCAGCAGTTAGGCCTTTGTTACAGCACTACGAGGAAAATTTTGCGGAAGGATTTGGGCGTAAAGCCTTTTAAGATACAGCTGGTGCAAGAACTAAAGCCAGCCGACCTACCACAACGCCGAATTTTTGGTGAATTGTGTTCAGCGATGAGGCTCATTTTTGTTTGAATGGGTACGTAAATAAGTAAAATTGCCGCATTTGGAGTGAAGATCAGCCAGAAGCATTGCAACAGCTACCAATGCATCACGAAAAAGCCACTGTTTGGTGCGGTTTATGGCCCGGCGGCATTATTGGGCCATATTTCTTCAAAGATGATGCGAATCGCAGCGTTACTGTCAATGGTGAACGCTACCGAGCGATGATAACAAACTTTTTTTTTGCCCGAAATGGAAGTTCTTGACTTGCATGATATGTGGTTTCAACAAGACGGTGCCACATGCCACACAGCACGCGAAACAATGGCGCAATTGCGAGGCGAGTTTGGTGAACAGTTAATTTCACGTTTCGGGCCGGTCAATTGGCCGCCTAGATCGTGCGATTTGACACCATTAGATTTTTTTTTGTGGGGGTATGTCAAAGCTAATGTCTATAGGGACAAGCCCGCTTCGATTGACGCACTGGAAGCCAACATCCATGCATTCATTCGTGAGATACCGGCCGATATGTGTGAAAGAGTATGCCAAAATTGGACTCAGCGGATGGGCTACCTGAGACGCAGCTGCGGTCAACATTTGCATGAAATTATCTTTAAACATTAAATTGCAAGGTTCAAACTATCGATTCAAATAAATATTTCATTCATTTTTTCGAATTTTTTGTGTTTTTTGTTTTAAAAAAGTTCTAAACCTCTTAAAATATCACCCGTTATATTGTTAATCATAAATCTCTGATCAATTTTAATTTGCTGAATTTTAAGCACTCCTTAAAGGAAGTTATAAAAGTCGTACATACATATACAATTCTAGCCGATTTTAAGAATTCCTTAAAGTTTACAAGTTTTTTTTTAAAACTAATGTCTAATCGACGTTTAATTGAATTTTGATTTAGCCAACATTTTATTCTTAAACTCTGAATTCGATTTCAATTCGAAAAATAGTCTAAAAATTAAGAAACTGTTTACGTCTTTACAATTTCTTCCGAAGTTTATTTTCATATTGATATCAAAAATGTTATAAAATTGAGAAGAAACCTCCGATTTCAAGGATTTTAAAACAGAAAACTATACATTCTACACGACAAACTTATTTAACGATTTTTTTTTAAATTGACAACATGCCAAATTACGGACATATTGTATAAAGCCTTCTAATGGCCGCTTCGACCTGTTTTTTTTTATTGTTATCTGAAATATGTAAATGTAAATAAAAAAATCTATTGATTGAACTTTATTTAATTTTACAATAAAAAAATTATTTCGATCATAAAAAGGACTGATAATTGCAAAGCTTCCTCGTCAATTGTTTTGCTGCTTTTCGTACTTCATTTGCTTCAAAAGTTAGCTAACAAAGCTTCAAGCGTTGCTGGTTACATTTAAACATGCCACACAGCCTTACAGAAAATCAAATGGCGTTAGCTGCACGATCGATTAATCGCAATAGACACTGCCAATTCCTGCTGGAACCACATATTGTCTTCTCTGATGTAAATTTACAAAAACAATGCTTGATAATTTTTCTAAGATATCGTTCATCATTGACTCTAATAAGAGTTTCACTCGGAACCTATCCACCAAATTTGAAATAGTGCATAGCAGATGACCTATAATTCGGTCCATAAAATGAAGGCAGTGGTTGATAGGCCTTTGGAACTAAACATTTATTCCGGAAATAATATTCCACTATTTTGTAATATTTTCAGAGTCCAAATATATTTATTATGAATTTTTATATTTAATGAAACAAATAATGACAGTTTGGCAGTTAATCCAATTGGAAATAATCGCATCGACCTGTATTATACGTCAATCGGTAATGAACTCTTAATATGTATATCCTTCTGCTTTCAAAATTTCAATTTAATGTTTTCAATAATTTCCCAGTAATCCGAATCACTTTTACTTCGAATATTGAGCTAATCCTTTACAGTTCGAATATACCACGATTTTTGTACTCTAACCCATTTATTCCCATGGTTGCGTTAACGCAACATTGAACAAAATATTTTTTTTCGACCATAAAAGTTAAAATTCCTGATTTGATTTCTGTGCTATTGCGTTTAGGAATATCTAAACTTTAAGAAAATTATTTTTAGTATGCGTAATAGCTCTTGGACTTTTCGTTACATCTTAAATTAATTGTCAAATTTCCGACAAAAAACATACATCTTCTATATATATAAAAATGGATCTTGGTTTGTTCGGATGCTTAAAACTCGAAAACGACTGGACCAAATTGGATACTTCCTTCTGCGGATTTGTTCGTAATTGCTCCGCGAAGGTTTAGGAAAAAAAAGGTGGCGCTGTAGGCGGTCATTCCATTTGATAATGGCAAAACAACGTTTGACGGGCCAGCTTGTCTATATATATAAAAATGGATCTTGGTTTGTTCGGATGCTTAAAACTCGAAAACGACTGCACCAAATTGGATACTTCCTTCTGCGGATTTGTTCGTAATTGCTCCGCGAAGGTTTAGGAAAAAAGAAAAATTGAAAAATTCTCAACAGGTGGCGCTGTAGGCGGTCATTCCATTTGATAATGGCAAAACAACGTTTGACTGGCCAACTTGTTCCCTATAAATTAGTGTTTTTCCAATTTTTTATAGTTTGAATTATGTTTTGTATAAAATATACTATAAATAACAGTAATTTGATCAAAAGAAAAAACATTTAGTTTTAGTTAGTACTTTTAATCGACCTTGAATAGTAACGTTGCAAAAACGCAACATTGGGACAAACGACGAAACTTTAGTAGGCTTTGAAAAATTTTCGAGTTTGAAATTTTTGTGTCAACAAATGTTAGTGATTTAAATTGTTTGTGTTACTTTTTTGCTGAGTAGTGCAAGTACAGTGTTTGTTGTAAAAAAAAGAATAAAAAAAAAGTTCATCTTAAAATTGGCTTGAAGTTTGGAAACATTTTACAAAATGGTGTGTACAATAATATATTACGGAAATGATATTAATACATATATGTTGTTTTTATATTGGTAATTGTTTTAGAGTAACATGAAATATCGCAATGATCCCAAAAGGCCTTTGACTTTAAGAGAACTTGAAGCAATTGTAGAAGACTGAATGAGGAAATAAATATTTGTTACATTCCACCCAAAGTTGATGATCTAACGGACGAAGAAAACTTTGATGATGACGTTATAGGC
The DNA here is from genome assembly GCA_932526625.1 of Rhingia campestris. Classification (NCBI taxonomy): domain Eukaryota; kingdom Metazoa; phylum Arthropoda; class Insecta; order Diptera; family Syrphidae; genus Rhingia; species Rhingia campestris. The sequence goes on from OW052182.1 coordinate 99,721,377, forward strand.
GGGACGGAAAATTTGCCTTCGGATGTAGTGGGAACCTTTGAGATATTTAACTCTGGTAATGAGGTAGAAATGGATGGTAATATGCACCACGAGGTTAGTAAAGATTCATCAAGCAAATTACCAAGAGTTGAAGATGTTACTTGGTGTAAAACACCGATTGACTACGAGACTAGTGCTACGTCAAATGAAGAGGCTAGCATAAAGAAAATTGAAGAAGATCTATATGGAAGGACCGTATTTGATTTCTTTCGTCTAATGGTCGACGAAAATATTATGGAGTGTATTATAACAAACTCCATAAAATATTCAAGGGATAAGAACCGCCCTCAGTTTTGCTTGGATACAAGTGACCTGGAAATTTTTCTTAGAATATTGATTCTAAGCGGATATCACACACTTCCACAAGTAAAACTTTACTGGTCATCTGATGAAGATAAAGGGGTTCCAATTGTTAAAAATGCAATGTTTCGAAACAGATTTTTTGAGATCAAGCAAAAAATCCATGTGGAAGATAAAACTCAATTGTATCTGGAGGACAAATTTTGCGAAACTGCGTCCGCTGTTTAATCTTTTGAACAACAATTTCTTGAAGTATGGTATCTTTTCCCATCACTTGTCAATAGATGAACAAATGGTGCCTTACTTTGGTCGTCATTCGGCGAAAATGTTCCTAAAAGGAAAGCCGGTACGCTTTGGGTTCAAGATATGGTGCCTTACGTCAAGTGATGGATATTTGTATCAGTTCATACCATATGGTGGAAAAAGTGTCAAATATGCCAAAAGAGAATTTGGTCTAGGTGGCCAAGTTGTTATAGATCTCTTGAAAGTTACCGAAAATAGAAATGTTCATAAAGTATATTTTGATAACCTTTTTACCAGCTTTAGCCTATTGGTTTATTTGAGAAATGAAGGATATTTTGCTACCGGGACTGCCCGCGAAAACAGGATTCTCAAATGCCCACTAGAGACGAACAAATCAATACGCAAAAAACAACGTGGTACAATGGATTGCTGCTACGATCACGAGAATGAAATAAGTGTGATACGTTGGAATGATAATTCTGTTGTAACAGTGGCAACAAATTGCGATTCTGGTCAACCAAATGCTATTGTAAAACGGTATAATCGGAGGGAAAAGAGAGAGATCTCGATACCACAACCGTATATGATTGCCATGTACAATAAATATATGGGGGGTGTTGACTTGCACGATAATGCAATGGCAAACTACCGTATAAATATTGGCGGTAAAAAATGGTGGTGGCCGTTATTTATCAATACGATAGACTCCGCAATAGTGAATGCTTGGAAGCTACATAGAATTGTGTACAACCAAAAACCAATATCGCAGCTTGCCTTTAGATCGGAATTAGTTCGGAGTCTCATAAGTACCAACAAATGCAAAACACCATCTAGTCGAGGACGGAGTTCAACTTCATCGCTACCATCCACCTCGCGATTAGATAACGTTGGCCATATTATTGAGAGGAATGCTGAAAATTGGAGAAGACGGTGCAGGGTTTGTAAAAGCACAACTGTTTTTATGTGTAACAAGTGCGCAATTCCGTTACACTCTCATTGTTTCAAGGCTTACCACACTTAATTTTTGTATATGTATTGTCCCAATGTTGCGTTAACGCAACATCCCAAAAGTAGGAGTGGCAGATTGAAAAAAAAAAAAAACTAAAATGCAAAATGCTTACAAGCACTCAATAAAGTGGTTATGAATTCAAATATTGGCGTTTTACTGAATATTTATGGTAGTGGTCCTAAATGGGCTAATATCGGAATTCCAACTTAATTTATAAAAATTTATAAATTCATAAAAATGTATAAATTTAATCATTAGCGAGTCGAGTTAGCATCAAAACGATGATTAGAAAAATAAAGCAAGATTATCCAAAAATATTTTAATTTTTGATTAAAGTCTTCGCAGAAAATCAGTTTTTATTTTTCTCAGTTTGTCAGTTTGTCGTTCCACCTAAATAAAACGAAATTTTCGAATGACCAGCTATGGAGGTAAAATTTCAATTCCATTCCAATTCCAGCTGTAACTGGATAGTTTATTTAACGAGCTAATAAGTATTTTTTTAAATTTTATTTTTAATTCGTTTAGATATGAATTTTAATATGAATCGATTTTATGAAATGACCAACTTATTGTTTTGTCATGTACTCACTATAGTCAAAATAATTCCCTTGCAATTTTATATTAATTATAATTTTTTAGATTTCTTAAATAAGAACAAAAATAACACTTATTATTTTTTTCCATTTCAGATCTCACAAATTGCGAAAGTCTACCAAAACTAGAAATCTTCCCCACAAACGAAGTTCAAAGGAAACCCGTGGGTAAACCATTAATCCTCACATGCCGGCCAAAGGTAACAGATCCCAGTCTGGTTACAGATCTCCAATGGAAGGACAGTATGAATAATACAATTCTACCCAAACCGTAAGTGTCAGCCATCGTTTTTAATAAAATTGAACAAAACGTTAGACAACAGATAGATGGCAATCCCTTAGAGAGTGTATCTTTTTTCGGAAAATAACAAAATTACAAAATCCCCTCTCTCTCAATCAGAGCAAAAATGTACCCAGTATCCTTGTCTCCTGAAAGCAAACTCAAAAAAATAAAACAATATTTTAAGGAAATATTTGTTTTTTATTAAAAAAAAAAAATAAACTTTATTTTATTATTATAATTTGCATTAGGAACAAATACTATTATCCACTGTATGATTCCAAGGGACGTAGATTACCAACTGTGTAAGTGTTGTTTTTTTGTTGATGATGAGAGTACAAATTATCGCAAAAAAATTAACGAAAATGCCATGCGATCTTTTTTTGTTGACTTTTCATTTTTTTTTTCTTTGAATGAATGCATAACCATAAAACCAGACCCCCCAAGCTGTATTAATATTTTATTTCATGTTCTTTTGAATTATGTTTCTTTTTTATTAGTTTACATTTTAATTAAATTTATTTTTATCGTCAAGGATGGTGCATGAATTTATTTCAGTCTGTTAGTAGAATAGTAAAACTTCGGATGTTGGTCTGCATTTTTTTGTTTTATTTTTAAGAATTTCATATGTACAGGGCTAATGAAATAAAGTACCATCAAATGAACAAATAATTAAAAACTGCAAAAAAAAAATTCTCGTGGTAATTAGTGAATCTAGTTTTGTGTTCGGATTTTTTTTTTTTTTTTTTGAGGAATAAACGTTACCCAGCAAAACTTTTTAAACGGATTTAAGTATTTTTCATGCAATTTAACATCGCAGCAAATATATTTATTTAGATATTAAAAAGCGGACTTAAACATAATTTGTAGTTTGTGTAGAAAATATTTTATTAACTAAGGTTGGGTGCTACTTGGAAACACCCCTAACAATATTTGAATATTCATTTAGCCAAATACAGACGAGTTATTTTGTTTTTCATTGTTTTTAACTTATTTTTGCTTCTGCAAATTATTGAACATATTATTTGAAAAGTCCGCGGCACTCATAACATGTACATTGTACATGTGTGTATAAAAATGGCTTGCTTTACTCACTCAAATTTTTGGTGTCGTGGTGGGCAAGCTATGTTTTTTAAAATGTTCCATTTAGTTAAGTGCCTAATTAAAAAAAGAGCGGATGTTATATTAAGAGCTGAAAATAAAACCTTGTAGGATTGGAAGCTATACAAAATGTTTTAAAATAACAGGTTTGAACACCTTTCTTCATAGTCATTACAAATTTGGAATAATGGCCATTTTTGATACATGGATTTCGTCAACTTTTTGATGGATTTATGTTAGTTAACATCATTATAGTTTTGACCCTTGATAATGTACTTTCGTCGAAGTTTTTTGATACGTTTCTTTAAACAATTAAAGGTCGTTAATGCCAATATAGCCCAAACTCCACCATACGATGTTTAATTGCCCTCGCTTTTGACTTACATCGAGCATAGACAAATATGTACTCTCGTTGAAATGTTGGCTCTTTTTATCAGAAAATTACGTTTGTTAACGTCGTCATAGCTTACTCCACACCATACCATTACTAATCTGTAATCACTTTTCACCTTCGATAAACCTACTTTTGACCAATTTTGGGATACTCTCTTCAAAATATGAAGGTCGTGAACACCATTACTGACAAGTTATTCAATTTGTGTTAATTTTCATGAAATGTTAATCTCAACTCAGCAGTTAGTAATCGGCATAAAACTGTAGGTCCCGCTTTATTGCAAAAAAAATTCACACGCAATTCAAGTCAGTTAGGTAAGGTAATGTTGGTTTAGTACCAGATTCACCCGGACTGCAACTTTACTTACAAATTCTTGCAAAAGGTGAGAACTCTTGCAAGAGTTGTTAGGAGGATCTGGTACTAAACCAACAGCCCTTAACTAGGTGGATTGAATTGTTGTGAGTCACAGTAGGCCTCCTTGATGTTGGAGGAAGGATACAGCACGCTTGCGATTCGGCTTAACTCGTCGGACGTGGGTAGTTATTGCCCTCTCACCAAATATCCCAGCTCAACAAACATGTTTATTGGTGGGCGAGAATCAAATAAAAAAAAAGAAGGAGAAAGTTACTCTATGTTGACCACGGACAGACTTTAAGGACTTTAAAAGGAAAATGCTACATCTAGAAATCTATGTCTATACCACTGAAAAGCAATTAGGAAAACTTGTTTCCAATGTCCATCAGCCGTACAGATTCGCCTCGATCACAAAACATGATCACAAAACATGACATGTTATTGGAAAAGGCAGGCCTTCCCACCCTTCAAGTTCCGAGAGACTTCCTATGGCTATACATGGCTATATATGAATTACATTTTATTATTTTTTTAATTTTTTTTTTAGATAAGAATTTTATTAATTTTTTTCTCTTCACTTGAAGAGTTTTTTTTCTTAACATTAAATTAAGATTTTTTTCAGGATTTTAAATTTTTTATTTTATTATAATTTTTGTAAAAATATATTTTTTCTTATAGTCTTTAAGTTGTAATAATAATGGTAGACTTAAATAAATAAACAAATAAACCTCTGGCCACGTCTATGAGGGATAGCCCCTTAATCGCCACCAGTCACAAAAATCCTAAATGTGAGAAATCGTAAGTCAATATCAATTCATCAGTGGACGGCCCGAAACACCGTCCACACACCACCATCAAATTTCGATTTATATACCTACCCATTTTTTATAAACTACAAGTCACGAAACAAGCAAAAGTGCGATTTCCATTATATACTTGAAAAAAAAATAATAAAAAACTATAACTAAACTACATAAAGTTCTTTCCTTAAAAAGACACAAACTAAATTCAAAAATAAAAAAAACTTAGAACTTCAAGTATGTTGAAGTCGGTTCATAATCGAGCGCGCAACTAAAAGCGAAAGAAAATTCTGTGGCCCGGAGCATTATTTAAGTCTATCTCTCGTGACTAAATATTTATCGTCACACCCCATCAACCTAACACCCCCCATCAAAACAATAAATGTTAGCCATCCACGATACTTTGTTCAATATCTAACGAGTTGTTGTTATTATTATTAAAAAAGTGTTTACTACCTTATCCCCATATTAATAAACGCTGATTAGCTAATCGATGGCATGACATGGCTTGACTTGACAGTTTTTCCCATAAGAAATACTCTCGCAAATGTCAAAAGTTTGTCACTGATTAGCTAATCAGCGTTTAGTTATAATGGGGTTAGTGTTTACCGGCAATGATTGACCTTATTGTCCTTTAATCGTAAAAAAGCTGACATCAACTAAAAACTCAAAACATTTGAAGCTTTACAGATCCATGTCCAACTTACGTCGCGTCGTTTAAAATATTTAAAAGCATCTACAGTATTGGCCTTATCCCTGTTTTAAGTTGTAATACCAAACAAGGCGATTACTTCGGATTTTGTGGTAGATAATAAGCATAAAAAACGTACGCTAATAGTGACAGGCAAACAGGCATCCCGTGATATTATTCGAGTACGGTTGATGGTCATACGTTGGGCGCCAATTTATATATTTTTTTTTCTTTAATTATATTCTAAAAAAAATTCAATTGAACTTAATTTAAATACTTGTTAGAATAGCAATTTTACAGACACGTTCCTCTGACCAATGTACCAATTTTCATTTAAAATTCCTAAAAGCCAACATTGGGCGTTATTTTGTTTTATAATATTTTCATGTGCCATCCTATATTCTATTATTTTTTTTATATATATATATATATATCCATTTCGCGAATACATTTTTAAAAACACTTGTGAGTTTTGAGAATTATATTTTTTTCAAATTGCACTTTCGTTTTGTTAATTTAGGAAAGAACTGTTTTATTTGTGGTGACTCACCTTCTGAAATTTTTAAGAACTCACATTTGAATGCTTTTTATGTTTGATTTTGTTAAGTTTTAGTGATTTTTAGTTTAAATTGAAAGAATATATTTTATGTTATTATGTAAATCCCTTTCTTTCTTATGCATCCACACAAATATCGACTGGAAGTTTGTTGTTCTATAGAAAGAAGTATGAGTCAAAAAAATTGTTCATCCATATTTGATTTGAAAACATTGTAGTGCAAGGTCTGATGTAGGTCGATATTCATATTTTCTCAAAGCATGTATAAAGTGTGTTAAAAAGCATTTACATTGTGCAATGTAGAAGGGTAGACATTTTTATTTTTATTTATGATTCTTTATTGGAGAGTAACAATCGAAAATAAAATTTTTTTTTAGATAATTTCTCAAACGAACATTGAACGTTCATAAAATTTGAAAAAAAAAATCATTTTCTAATAGATATACTATCAGAATCGTTTACGTTGCGTTACTTTGTGCCGACTGAGATGAATTTAATATCATACAGTAATTTCTACACAAAATGTAATGTCTTGCGAGACATCATAGAAAATGATTTTTTGTTCAAATTTTATGAACGTTCAATGTTCGTTAGAGAAAGATGTCTGTCAAACGTAGCGCAACGTAAAAGACGCCAACTTTTTTTTCTATTTCACATTCATATTGAAGAACTTGTTTTCCACTGTCATCTCATTCCAAAGTCATCTAACTCACTATTTATCGATTGATATTTACAGTCAACGTCAAATGATTTCTAGAAGAATATGTTTGTCAGATGTAACTCATACATAACGCAACGTCTAAATACTAACATTTTTCCCCATATCATAGTATTTTATTTGCGCATCGTAACCATCTTAGTTTGCACTATGTAACACATCCTATGGTTCATCGATTTCGCAGTGATTCTTGAAGGTAGGTTAGTCATTCGTCATTGTTACGGAACCTATCAGAAAACCAACATGTGTTCCATTTTTACATATATTGTATGATTCACAATGAGAGAGTTCTTAAAGTGGAATAGTTTTACAAAATCGTTCACGTAATGTTGCTAAAAATGTAACTAGAACCTGATGCATTAATGAAAGTTGACAGTGGACTCGTAATTCGGGAAGCAGATTGACATTTTAAAAATTTATCGTTGAGTGTAATGTATAGCAACACAACTAATATGAGGCGTCGTGTAACGTAAAGTTAATCAGTCTTCATTTTACATAAGGATCCCTCCGAAATCTACGTAAAGTCGAACACGATTTCTCACTTGGCAAAGCGGAGATTGTCTACAATGTACTGAGAATCAATTTTGTTTGTGTTATGTAGGGAATTCTTCACTGTTATAAAGGTTGAACTATGATAGTCGGAAGCAATCGATAGCTAATGTCAAAATTCTACGTTAAGTTTTCTTCAGTACTGTCAATTACTCAAGTTGCCCATCATAGACTGTTGTGAATGGAAGCGATTGCAAACAATAAAAACGAAATTTCTTTGCTTATGAACTTACAAATTCAAATGTACACAGCTATTGAAATGAAATGTCAAATTTTTGTATGAAAGAACAAAAGAAAGAGCAAAAGTGAACGAAAACTGAACGAATCGAAGCGAAAAGCTATTATGTTCGTAGAATACAAATTGCATGTGTTCGCACAGTTACGGGAGTGGTCGTCCGCATCCATCTTCTGTTATAATTCAGCCTTAAGCTGCGAAGTAAGAAACACTATTTTTGACAGGTGAAGTTCCCCTTTACTAAGAATGTTATTCCACTAAATACAAAATCTCACCTGAGGCAGCGGAGGAGAATCGCTGAGTGATCTCCGTAAGTGGAACACGCTATTTTTTTAGGTGTTCGAAAGTTAGGATCGTGCGAAGGTAAAATAGACCCCACAGATATGTAGTCCGACAGTTCGTGAAAACATTCGCTCATTCGTTAAAATTTCAACGAATGGTTAATTTATATGTATGAACTGTTTTAAAATCATTGTGACACCCATTTCTTTCCTCAGAAACTTGTAAAGAGAAGTTGGCGGAATGGATGATCGCAGATCATTTAAATATATTCAGCCATCCGACCGATGACCTCAGAAACCTGTATAGAAAAGTTAGTGTGCAAATATTTGTATACTATTTGAATTGACGCGTCTGAAAGATTTGGTCAAGTCCTTAATAATCCTGAAATTAATTTGAAAAAGAAATCAACTAAAATTAATTCTAACAACATACACTCAAAATCAACGTCACGTCATCAAGCAGCAATGTTCTGTTACCAAGCTTTCTAGATTGTTAATTCAGAACCATATTGCAGAGGAAAATCACGTGTCTGAAAAAATAAAACCTTCTTTTATTTACAAACCTAATGTAAATAAAAATAATGAAACAGAATATGACGTGTCTACGTAACGTGAAAAAAATTTAATACACTTAGCATACTATGCAAACGATTCATTCCCAATGGGCAAATACGTTGCCATTTAATATATAACATCACTTGTATGGTGGAAAACATAGTCGGACAGGATACATCATAAACAAATTTTACTTAAATTTAAAATGTGACCGTCCTTCAATAATTATACAAACCATACTTATACCTTTAATGAAAAAAAAAAATCGTTTATTCGCAATTCAATGCCCGAAGAGAAAACGTTGATTTTTTTGTGCAAATATAAATATCATGAAATGGGTTTATACATTATTTGTAGAAGTCGCACGTTAAAATCACAAAATGTCTGTTGTTTTTTTTCTGCATTTCCTGTAAAAAAAAACCTGCCACTAAGCTATCAGTTTACCTGTTCGACCGACTCCTGTATAGATTTTAACTATAGGTCGCTGCAAAAATTCAGATCCCTTAATGGAACGAAAAATATATGCTGATGTCACTTAATTGGATAGCATTTTAAATGCTATGCCCTATTGGATTCAATAAATCTATAAAAGTTATTTCATATAATTAAGTTTTAAAATATATGAGGAAGCTACAATCCGCTGTGAGAATCATTATTACCCTTTTCCATCCAATCGATAAACACCCCCCCAAAAAGGGACGTGAGTAAAAACTTGAATGAACCAAAAATACAATGCATTGTCAAAATATCTTGAAACTTTTTCGAAATCCCTTAAAGGTTTGCATATTCGTCTTTTTTGGAATGAATTTGTACAAGGTGGGCCAAAAGAAGTCGTCCGATGTTGTTTGGCCCTTCAGAATATCTGTTGTGGCTCGCGCAGTGTGTGTCATTGCTTCATCCTGTTGGAACCACATGTCCTCCAGTCCTCATTCGTCCAATTGTGGCAGAAAAAACATGGCCCTATAGCGCGCACCGTCCACTGTTGTCGTTTGACCAGCGGCGTTCTTGAAAAAAAATGGGCCGATGTCTCCTCCAGCGTGAACAGCACACCATGCAGTAACTTTGAGCGGGTGTAATGGCTCCTCGTGCATTACTCGTGGACTTTCGGTGCCCCAGAAGCGATAGTTTTGCTTGTTAAAAAAATTTACACGATTATTCCGCGTTCTTGTTCATTTGTAGTCTACATCTGTCTAGTCCATAAATGTCAAAACAGATTTGACATTGGCGGCCATTTGCAAAAATAAGAGGATCTTGCAATCTTTTGGCCCACCTTGTATATTTCAAAGTACCCCCGTTATAGGGCAAATTAATTAGCACAACATGGCACCGCGTAAAATAGTGTAAAGCAGGAGAAATTCCAACGATGTTCGAACGAAACTATAAAGCTAGCTACGGTTGCGACTTCCAGTTTTATCTCACGCTTTTGTATCATAATCCAGAAGGAGGAATGATGTTTTTTCTGCACCTAACCAGATGTGTTCATTGATCGGAAGTTTTGGGAACGTACGCTTGAGGCCAGAAAAAAACTGTTAAAGTATTTCTTGCATCGATTAAAGAATGGTTTCTAATATGTGATCGTTTCAACGAAGGTATGAGTTTGATTCCCAGCCATAGGATCTGACAAATCATCAGAGTATATGAATTATTTGTCAAGAAAAGCTTGTCTCAACTTAGCCGTTCGGATTCGGCATAAAAACAGGAACGTCCCGCCATGGTGCAAGAAGTACACACGCATGATTGTGAATGATTGTGAGAAAAAAGCTAGGCCCTGGGTATCAACGAGCCTTCAGCGCTAAAAAATTGTATTTTGTTTCAACGAAGTTTTATACTAACACGCATACCGATCATGGAATTCTTTCAGTTTTGACAAATGGATGTATATTTTGTTTTCGCTTGAATGACAGAAGACACCATTCCGTTTTGAAAGCATTTAATGCCACTCTATTAGATTTAATGAAATAAAAATTGAATATCTGTCATTAACGACCCAATCAGGGGCTCGAAACGGGCTTCTTCCTTCGTTTGTGTGTGCGAAGTTTTTATTTTCGCCACAAAAAAGAGGACCTTCTGTTAAAAGACGGAGTCGAACGGCAAATTGGTAAAGCTTCTCATGACAGTGTTAATCATGTATTTGGATTTTTTTATTTTGCCATCTAAGTTTTATAAAAGATTATGAATTCTATACAGATGACGCATTGAGAACAAAAAACAGAAACTTTTGCTCAGTAGCTTCACAGGACGGGCGGGCGGTGTGCATGAAAACACCTGAAAAACAAGAACAAAAACATATGGCGGGCTGTGCCAGCACGACCCGCATTAGAACAATTTTTCTTATATGGAGTGCGTCATCTGTAGAGAATTCATAATCTTTGGTATTATTTTGACATTTTCCTCCCAATCGAGGTTCGGAATAACTTTCAAAGTGAGGGGTTAAATTCCCACATCAGTTATCGAGTCATACGTGACTGAAAAATGTTGATTTGGTATGATCGCATACGAGATTCCAGTATCAAGTATCGAATTTTTGTATTTTGTCATCAGTGATCGAGTATATTTTTATACGGTAAGGGTTTGTGGTGTCGAGTGGATGCATTTTTGTGAGAGAAAATGTAATATATTTCGTTTCATATTATTATTTCATTTCATATTATTTTGAATATACATGAATGCACTCTTATTCACGATGAACCTTTTAATCAAAAATTTAAGTCAAAAAATATGTTTCAAGAAAATTAAAATTTCATTAGTTTTGGAATGATAAATGATTGCTTTTGTCTCTTAAACGTCTTCGTTCAATGGACTCGAAATTTCCATCCATACAGCAATTTATTTTTAAAACGTTCACAGAAAAACAATACCTTTGACATTTGTCAGCCATCAAACATCAATGTAGCAGAATTTTGCTAGTACAATTAGTGCAATTTTAAATGTGCATTCGATACATGATCATTCGTATGCGATCATCCCAATGTAATTACTCGGATCATTCGATAACGTATGAATTTCACTCACTCGATAACTGATGTGGGAATTCGACCCTTGATCCAATCGGAGCTTAGTTTACTTTCGAAATATCTTTTTCAGAACAGAATAAATGAGGCTTACAGTCGTGTTTGTTGGATTCCGCAACAATTCTTCGTCGGACAACTTCAGAAGAAAATTGTTGACAACGCATTGCGCCGCTGTACGATCATGTGCGTTAGACTTGGAAGAACTGTTCGAAATGTTAATCGCAAGGGAAGTGTTAATAAAAAATTCCCCGATGTTGAACAAATAGGAGACATTTTTCTTCAAAACGAATACCTCGTTAGATCGAATCTGTTTCATTCAAATACGATTATTAAATATCAGTTTTTTTTTATATAAAGTACTGCGAATTAAGAATGGCATTTGAATTGAAATCCTTTCTCCACTAGTGACTCTAAGGGCTAGGTTACCAGTGTGAGGTAATCACAGATTTGGGATAAATTATAAGCCAACACGAGAATCATATTTTCAAGTCAAATGTAATTCCGAGTTGCCCAAACAGATTTGACGAGTTACATAACTCTTGATTAAGTTGTTATAAAATTCGAAATCATGTCATTTGAGTTGCGTTTTGTCACCCTTCAATGCAGCGTTAGGACTTAATTTCCATGTCATAGAATATATTTAATTCCATTAACTAAAACCCTTATTTAATTAAAATCGGACGTTTTGCTTAAAAAAAATGGAATTGACTTCAGATGAACAAAAATGACTGTTCCTGGTTTTAGTTTTAGTAAGTTAACTTCTTTTTAATCTGTTCTTATTGGAGGGGGAAAAACTGACGAATCATATTGAAAATTTACGCATGGGCACTCAGATATTGAATGTGAATGTGATTTTCCTTCCAACTGTCATGACAATTTTTTTTAATTTCAGTAAAATTAACCGACATTATAGTTTTATTTATTTATGCTAATTTGTACTTTTCTGATAAAGAATAATTATTCTGAATAGATAAAAATTAATAAAAATCTATAAATATGGAAAACTGAAATTGCCAAATAAAGGTTAACATAGTTTGACATTTACATTACCATTAAGTAAGATTTTCGTTCCCCATCACCTTACCTTATTTTTCAGTTATAAACTGAAATCCGAAACCCGGCCAATAACTTAAGCTAAGATTATATAAATAGGTCTTTAGGAAAATAATTTAATTCAATTGACTTTAAGTTTGTCTTGTAATACTTAAGCATGTTCAGCTTAATGGTGCTGGCGAACCATTGAAAGCCACTAATCTATGTTTTGCATTTTAATAAATTTCTCTAATTTAACGATTTTATTAAGCATACAATTCAGTTTTTTTAAATGTCATTCAAATGGTTAATAAGAAATTCAATTCGTGGAATGGTGCTTGGTAATTGTTTTGTAACTTCTAACCTATAAATAGCCTCTAACCTTTTAAATGTTTCTAGTCCGTAATTATGCTTTTTTGTCTCTGTACAACCTATAAAAGTCACAACAACAAAAAATGTTTTTTTTTTCAAAAGGAAAGGCAACCTAAAATTTATTCAAAAAATTGTGAGCCTGTCTTTTGTTCGCTCGCTATGCGAGCCAGCAATTGCATTTTGAGAATTGTCATTGTTTCATCGATTAGGGAACTCCATTTTCTTTTTTTGGTTTCCTGTTGGCTTTTCAAAAAAAAGGCGAAAAGGACATGCTAGTACATACATACATTCGACTACCGACTGGATGTGTTCTAGTGAATTTAATTGAGTGCCAGTGTAGAAAGGGAAAATAATCAAATTCATCCTTTTTTTCGTTGCGCTGAACATGCAGTTGGATTGCACAAATAGTGGTGCAAGTGTTTGGATATTTCAATTTACGAGTACTCGTTTACTTACAACGAGATTTTGTGGATTGCAAGATGAACTATGCCGAATGGTGCTTGGTTTGTTTGAAGAAGGGGGAAGGGCTTAATTTGGGTTTTCTAAGAGACAAAAAATGAGGCTGATGGAATCGTTCTGTTAATGTCATTTCTTTTCTGGTACATGTATGATGGTGTTAGTGAAATGAATGATGTAAATGGATATACATTTACAAAGGATTTGAAGCTACTTGAATGTTTGATGTTTTAAGGGCTTTGAATACCAGCACTGGATGTTGGACGTTTTTCGTATGTATCAAGGGTATTGAATTTTCTGCTTTGGATTTCTACATCCTTTTAGATTAATGCTAGTTCGGACTGTAGAGAACATAGTTTAGTACTTTACAAATGTATATGACTCTAAGGAATTTTTCCCACTTCATTTGCTCGTCATGAAATATTTCTCTTTCCTGTCATTGATAGTAAGACTATTGCTAAATCTAACTAAAACTCGTCACAAATTTTGATAATTGTTTTTGAAAAAGTAAATCCAATATGCAACCCAATCCAGTCTAAACGATAATTATCGCTTCTTTAAGAGAGGCACTCAATGAGTAGAATGCCATTTAAGAAAGTAAACAAATAAAATTAAATGCAGAATTTTTTACATAATTCGTGCCTGAATCTCTAAAATTCCAAAATGAAGTAACGAGTATTCAACATAACTAAATAAAAGTGCTCGAAGATACTAAAGGCAATTTCATTCTTTACTAATGCTGTGCGTCTACGAACTTAGTGCAGAAAATGTATCTCATAAAATGCGAACAAAAATGACTTAATACAAAAGTAACGTTTCCATGACCCTAACTAGTGATAAAGCTAATCGAGTTCTATGGTATCGCTGAATGGTTTTTCGAGTTAGGATTTTTGATCCCGTTTGTTTCGCTAAACTGAAGTAGCACCAATGGCCAGGTAGCATTTGTGATGCAGATGAACTTGTTAACTACCTCAAAATTGTTGCCATAAACAGTGAGATTTGTCAAAAGTTGATAGTAATAATCAATGATATCAATCTCCGTAGCTGGAAGGATTTGTTAAAGATAGTACCGTCCATATTAACACCTGCCATGCTCACTATCTGTTCCGGCACAAGATTGAATAGCGCCTCTCTTTGTCGGAATCCGGTGCATGTGGTTTCCAGTGTATGGCGGCAAAATCAGTACAAATACTGATTTGGAGTCAATGATGCGTGAGCTAAGGGCTTTTATAGCTGCTTGACTGTGCGTGGATATATGGATGTTTGCGCCTTTAATACCTGAGTTGTGTATTAGGTTTGCGCATTCTTTTATGGCATGGAGCTCAGCTTGGAATACACTAGGGTTTTTTTTCCTATAGGTATTGAGATGTTTTTATTTGGTCCATGTATGCCAGCTCCTACCCCTGAGTCCATTTTAGAACCATCCGTATACCACTTTAGGCCGTTTAGACAGTTTGGTGGGTTGTTGCTACACCATGCTTCTCTGGTTGTGATCTCCGTTGAGAATCTTTTGTCGAAGCGTAGTGTCTTTGGTAAGCGGTCTGTAACAGCACAGATCATGTCAAGTTCTGAAGGTTCGGATAGAAGTTCAATTAGTTTAAGGTGTTCACTAATGTTTAATTCTTCCGCTTGTGTCAAACTTGCTGAGATGCGAATTGCCACTTTTTTTTATATAATTGTGGAGGGGTGTTAGTCCTATTAAGGCTTCTATAGCCGCTGTGGGACAGGTACGCATAGCTCCGGTAATGCCCAGACAGGCAAGCCGTTGTACCTTGTTTAATTTATTTATAGTTGTTTTTTGGGTGACTTTGTTCCACCATACTATTGAAGCGTATGTTTTAATGGGCCTGACCATGATCGTGTAGATCCAGTGTGTGGTCTTTGGAGAGATTCCCCAGGTTTTACCATGCATGCTTCGGCAAGCCCAGAAAGCTTTGGTTGCTTTTTGAATTTTGTTGTGTGGGAGTTCCAGCTTAGTTTTTTGTCGAGGAGCACTCCAAGATATTTTACTTCGTTGGAATACATTAATTGAAATTTGGGTAAGATTTAATTTCCTCCTTTTTGTAAAAGGGACGATGATAGCCTTGCTGGGGTTTATAGAAAGACCTTCTTTATTACACCAGTCTATGACTATCTTAAGGGCGTTTTACAAACGTGTTGTAACCTCGTTTGGTTCTTTGCCCTTTATTATGATGACTAGGTCATCGGCCGGCGTATCCAATTATATTGAAACCTGCATTACTTAGGTCTTGAAGTAGGTTATCGATAACCAGAGACCATTGTAAGGGTGAGAGTACTCCTCCCTGAGGGCAGCCTTTAACGGCTGTTACTGATACTGAGGTCAGTGCTGATGAAGCAGTTACTTTCCGACTTTCAAGCATCGCTTTGATCCATTTGATGGTGGGGTGATCTATTCTTCTATGAGTCAAAGCATTTGATTTGGAGTCATATCCAGTGTTGTCAAAAGCACCCTCTATGTCTAGGAAGGCACATAAAGCTACTTCTTTGTTTTCGTATGCACTTTTTATTTGTGATGTTAAACTTTGAAGTGCTCCTTCCGTGGATTAACCTTTTTGGTAGGCGAATTGGCATGGGTGCAGAGGAGTGCGTTCATTTAATGTACATAAATGGTAGAAAAAACACGCTTGCGCAACCTCGTGCCAACCTCGTGTTTTTGAATGTGCTTTGGTTAGTTGAGATACATCAAATAAGCTTAAATGAGCTTAAACCGCCAAAAGTTTAAAGGTTTCTGCGAAATGGCTTAGCATAAGGCAGCGACTCCTTATTTGAATGTAGATGCGAGAAAAGAAAGGAATATGAAAGGAAATAAATCCATCGAATCATCTCCAGAAATCAGTGGCAGTTAATAGTCACACATCAGCAAGATTGCCATTCATTCCAATAAATGATGATTCGAAATCGAATGAATTAGGACAATACAAATACCAATTTTTGGCATAACAGGCTCGTTAGTACACAGGGCCTCGCTTTCTCACAACCCTTCATTTGTGCGTGTGTACTTGTCAGATCATCACGAGAGGAGAGGCAGTGAAAAATCATTTAGGTGTTGCAACGGCTGGGAATCGAACCCAGACCCATCGCGCCACTTAGCGAATTAAACCAATACCAAAACCAAAACCAAAAATAAACGTACTGCCAGACCGAAACCGGTCGGATCAGGACATCTAGTTGCGAATAAAGAATGGAATGCGAATCAACGAGTACAAAATCAATCGATTTTATTCGCATAGGTGCACCTCATTTTTGTTGGGAGTAATATAGCGAGTATATAGTTAAAAATAGCATGGCCTGAAGGTCTCATCTTCGACCTAGTTCATCTATGATGTGTCATCTATTGTTTAGGTCCTTCCTTCCACCGTTTGCCTTACTTTAACAATTTTGAATTGCTTTGTTTGGATTTTTTTTTAATTATTTTCAATTTCATTATGTTCCTAACCTCATCTCTGAATTTCGTGTTCTTTTTTCAAGTATTATAACCACAAAACAGAATTTTGTGTTCGTCTCATAAACATCATACAAAGTCTTTTTAACAAACCGACTTCCATTATGCTGTAACATTTCTCCTCGCAAAATAAAATCGTAAACCAAAAAAAAAAATATATTACTCTGTGTACGTGTAGTTTGTGTAAACAAAAGTCATCTTCATGCAAAAAAAAAAAACTTCATAGCCAAAACGTATCTAGAACCACTATTTAAACCCAGCAACTACCATTTTACTTATACATTTTCATTTTGGACATAACCCACAGAGTTGGTCGTAATCAGCCCCCGATGTACACGGAAACCTTACCCGGCGAAAGTTTAGCCCTGATGATATCAACGCTAACGCCACAGATGGAGGGCAAGTACTACTGCACGGCGTCATATGCGAATACGGAAATTCTGGAAACCAGTGTTGTAATTAAAACTTACGGTGAGTATCTATTAAATATTGTATCTGTTACACATTGCAATGTAAGTACTAATACATTGTCGTACACATAACGACGATATGAAGACATAGTCTTCAAGTCCGACATGCAGCAGAATCCTGCATACAACAGATGCCAGCGTTTTAAACTATTAGGGGGCGATATTAATATCTGGCCACAAGAAATGTTCTTCAAAGTTTTTGTGTTTCATTAGTCAGACTTGAGATATACACTGTGAAGCC
This sequence comes from Rhingia campestris, assembly GCA_932526625.1. Lineage (NCBI taxonomy): Eukaryota > Metazoa > Arthropoda > Insecta > Diptera > Syrphidae > Rhingia > Rhingia campestris. The sequence goes on from OW052182.1 coordinate 99,739,120, forward strand.
TGATACCGAAAGGGATAAATAATTTTAATGGTTTAATATCCGTTTATGGAATTATCAAAAAATGTTTCTGGAAGAATTTCATGGGAGATGCAAAGTTTGTCATGATTTGTGTGGAGTTCCTTTTGGGAAGGAGTAAGTTTTGTTTAAGTTTTACGATTTATTTTTTTTTTTATTCTCATTTGGGATAAGACGGTTGGCAAAAACTTTATACGTCAGAGGCTAAGACATGAAGGATATTTCTAAAGATGAAATATGTCGAGTACTTGTGAAAGTATCTATCTAAAAGGCTCTTTGGACATGTTAGGAGTGGGATTTTGTTGTTTTGTTAAGCGAACAATGCACAGTACATATTTTATGTATGCACTTCTGGAAGCTTTGAGGAATTAAATGAGCTCTTTGAGGGTTTAGTTAATTTATTAAATATTACCAGGAATGCAAATTTCAAAGAGAAGAGAATGTTTCAATTCTGGCATTCATTTAACGCTTATGAGATTATTAAGGAATGATTTCATCAGAAGTATGGAAGATGTGTCAAAGAGATTGTAAGGTGGCGTTTTCCACTTAAATTTGAGAGCTAAATGGAATCAGTATTGAAAAATGTCATTAAAACAAAAGCATTTTTAACTTTACCTCATATACATACAACAATGGTGTGAGTTGACATATATTCTAAAGTCAATAAGCCTACAAGGAAGTTGACTTCATGTAGGCTTAATTTTTATAGTAGAATCAGAGTCATATGTGTTATGATATGCACTTTTTATCAAGTTAAAATAGCTAGCTAAAGCCAATTCTATACTTCATGTTGGTTGAAATCAGTTTAAGGCGAGGTCAAGCCATTTCAAACGTCCATTGGTCACAAAGTTTGTGTTTTAATCTTCGTCTGTATAGCTCGTAATCGCAAATGCGACCGAAAACTTTATTTTCTCTTGACAAGATTTATGTTCAAGAATTATATAGAATCTCATGAGTATGTTGAGTGGCTTTATTACTAAATTCATTTTTTACTCCTTAAAATCAGAGGTTATCAAGTTTTACTCCTTAAAATCAGAGGTTATCAAGTGTAATCCTTCATTGGATACCGACGGTCTGTCCGTTTCTTCGATGTTGTGCATCCCCTCTTTTGCTTACTCAAAAGGAGTTCGGGATTAACCGTCTCAACGAATGCGTTCGTATACTTACCTACCAGGTTTATTTCGGACGCTACAGTCCGGAATGAACCTGGGCCTCAACCAACATGCCTCTCCAATTAGTCCGGTACTTAGCTAACTGCCTCCAGTTGTGCACTTCAATTTGATTGAGGTCGATTTCTACTTGTGAGCCCCACTTCGTTCTACGTGTCCTAGCCATCTTAAACTTCCAATACGGAGTTTTTTGAAAAGGGGCATGTCGCTTTACAGCTCGTTTAGCTCATAGTTGAATCTTCGTCTCCATAGCCCGTCAACACAAACGGGACACCGAAGATATTTCGAAGAATTTTCCTCTCAAATCGACAATGATTTCTTTATCCACTTTTGATTTGGTCTATGCTTTAGCGCCGTAGAGCAGGACTGGTATGATCAGGGACTTATATAGGATCTCCTTAGTAGTTAGGGCGAGGGCTTTACTGCTAAATTGCCTTCTTATCCTGAAAAAAGCGGTTGGTAGAGTAATTCTTCGTTTAATTTCTGACATAATGTTGTTGTCGGATTTAATAGTCAGACAAAGTCACGTACTACCTCAAAGTTAATGTCAATGATGACGTTCTATCCAATTCGTCGATGTTGTATGTCCTTTCATGTTGGCAGCATGTATTTAGTCTTACTCTCATTTACTGCTTAACCCATTTTTGTCGCTTCCTTATCTCTACTAGCAAACGTGGCTATGATATTACGTTGAGTCCTACCAATGATGTCAATATCGTCGGCGTATGCTAGTAGTTGCACCGAGTTAAGGAAGATTGTGCCTCTGATGTTGGGAGTTTTGCACAATCCTCTCAAGAATCAAATTAAATAAGTCACATGACAGTACATCGCCTTGCCTAAACCCTTTTTGGTATCAAATGTATCGTTAAGGTCGTCATAGTCACCCAGCACAGACGGACGAGTTTTGGCGGTATACCAAAGTTAGACATGGCTCTGTAAAGTTGGTCTCTATAAATGCTGTGTAATTGGCGCAGTTCATAGGGTCTCCTCTTTTCTATATGAGACAAACGATGATTTTTCAAGCACATGCTTAATATATCCCGGCATCTATACCACCATTTTCAGCAGCTTTATTTAGCTTGAGTTTTGATATTGCTTCATTCAATATCTCTTTTTCCCTGACAGCGGAAGATTGCACTTGTCTGCACAAGAGATTCGTCCATATTCTAAGAATCGACTTTGACCTAACTACGATTTTTGTAGTCAATTTGGTTATTGAATAAGGGGTTTGAAAAATAAACGTGTTCTGGCTGATGTGGCATTTTGTTTTAGCAGTCTTTTGTCAGGCCGGCTGCGTTTCCGACAATACTGCTAATTATGGCCTCTTTTCTTACGTTAAAATCACCCAACCACATTTTAAACAACACTATTCGATAGGCGGTAATTGGTTGAAACATACAGGCTTAAGACAATTGTAAACTTTTTCAATACTTCTCTGGTTGTTAGAGACTACAACACAATTGTATATATATAATCGCTACAGCAGCTTTCGAGATTAGAGTATACGAACATCGTGACACGAGATTTTTATATATAAAGATAAATGCGTGCAATGTCTGTAGTTGTAAATGATATGTAGTAGAACTGATCGCAAGATGGAACCCTGTGGTATATCATGTTCATGTTCACTGCTGTATTCATTTTGAATAATAAAATATATTAATCGGGCCAAAGGGATTGCAGAGATCGGAAAAGCTTGTTATCTCCTTTTCCAGATACGTTTTTAAATATTGGATCAAACTTTGAAAAAAATTCCCCCACACAATAAAAGGAACTTCTCTGTCAAAATCGTATCGACAACATGTTTACTAAACCTTTGTCCATTTTATATCCAACTTCCCAAAACTATTCCCCCAACCAACAAAACAACCCCCACACAACAGTATTAAATTTGGTGTCCTCTATCAGAGATCTGATGTACACCATAAATCCTTTTTGCCTGACTAAATCCTCCTCCAAAAAAAAGAAGTCATACACACCATGTCTCCACATACATCCAGAGAGAGATTACAAATCGAAAAGCTTCGATGTTATTAGTTTTCTGTGTTCTAGTTATTGGAAAAGTTTTCTATGCTGCGGGAGGACCAACTTCCTTCTCGTGGCAATCATCTGTATGGCCACACATGTATGCAGCAGGATTAGTGGGATTGTTTGGAGTGACAACTTTGGAGATAGGGAAAATTAAAATTTCACACCAACTTTTACTATTTTGTTTCTCCTGTTTCAGTGTCTATAACATGGACCAATGCACCAGAAAATCAGTATCCTATTTTGGGCTCGGATTACACGGTGAAGTGTGAAGTGAAAGCTGATCCAAATCCGACTGTCGATTGGATGCGAAATGGGGACCAGGTAAGCAGGCTTAACTTATTTTATTTTTCGATGTTTAAAATGTTTTACCTCTTTTTTTATCAGATCCGTACAAATGATAAGTACGTAGTGGAGACACATGGCCTGTTAATCCGAAATGTCCAAGAGTCTGACGATGGCGTTTATACTTGCCGTGCGGCAGTTATTGAGACAGGTGAACTAGTTGAACGCGTTATCCGAGTTGAAGTATACATTAAGCCTGTGATAACTTATCTTCCGACTGCCTTGGAAGCTGTTGAAGGCATGCCTTTCGCCACAAACTGCACAGCAACTGGTAAACCAGTGCCAGAAATTTCATGGATTAAGGACTCGACACAACAGAATGTTGCTACAGCAGATCGCTTTAAAGTAGACCCACTGTCAGGTCTGATGCAAATCAATTCCGTGTCACAAGACGATTACGACACATACACCTGCATAGCACGAAACGATGCCGGTGTTATCGATTCCAAGACGAAGCTAAACGTACTCGTTCGCCCGAAAATTGTTGACTTCTACAACATCACTGGAGTAGCCATGAAAGAAGTTGCTATCACATGCCGATCCACCGGTCGCCCAGCCCCTGCAATATCCTTCCGTCGATGGGGATCTGAAGAGCAATATGTACCCGGACCACAACCAGATGATGATCGTATAGTCCTCGAACAACACTTTGACGATGAGCGTGGAGAGTCCTCCGGAACACTGAGAATATCTCGTTCAGTACGAACCGACGACGGACTCTATCAGTGCATTGCTAGAAACAAGGGAGACACTGCTTACAAAACTGGTCACATCACAATGGAATTCCCACCAGATTTCAGCCATATGAAGGACCTGCCACCCACTTTCAGTTGGGAACAGAAACAGGCGAATCTTAGCTGCTTGGCCATGTCCATCCCCAATGCTACAATCGAATGGCGGTGGAACGGTAAAGAATTGAAAAACGGATTCGACAAACATCTAGTTATCGTAGGAACAGGCCCACGCAGTGATCTTATTGTAACGCCCGTTGCCCGTCAGTACTATTCCGTATACAAATGCATTGCCACCAACATTCACGGTAGTGTGACGCATGATATGCAGCTGAAGGAAGCAAATGTTCCCGGTAATGTACAAGCAGCAATGCCACGTGTTTTGACCGCCACAACAATCACCTTTGAAATAACCGGTCCTGCAACGGAACTGGGTCTACCAGTGACGGCGTACTCAGTGCAATATAAGGAGGAAATCAATCCAGATTGGTCGACAGCGCAGAATAGGACTTGGTCACCTGACAGTCCGTACATTGTAGAGGGCCTGAAGCCACAGACTGCTTATATGTTTAGATTTGCGGCGAAAAATCAACGAGGCTTAGGCCCATGGAGTGCCATGCGTACACAATCGACACCAAAGAGATCCGCGCCTGAAGAACCTAAGCCACTCCATTCGCCGGTGCAGGATGATCAAGAAGAGCCTGTCATTGTGTCACCTTACTCGGATCATTTTGAGCTTAGATGGAGTGTTCCCGCCGATAATGGAGAGCCAATTGATTTCTACCAAGTCAAATATTGTCCGGTAAGTACAAAAAAAAATGTTTGTACAGAGAAATAAGCCGAAGCCTGAAATTAATTGCTCCCCGAAGCGATCTCTCATGTATCCATTCTTTCACTGGCTGTGTGCCAAGTAGCGCTGTTTTTTTGGAACCAAAAGTTGTCGAGATTTCGGGCTACAATTTCAGGCAAGAAATAGTCCGATATCATGGCGCGTTAACGAACCCTATTTTCAGTAATGTTGGCACCATCCTTACTTTTGAAGAAATACGGACCGATGATTCCACAGGCCCATAAACAACACCACACGGTTGTTTTGAGTGGATGTAACTGCAGCTCTTGAAATCCTTCCGGTTGGCTTTCGGTCCGTATACGGCAATTTTGCTTATTAACGTTTCAATTGAGCCAGAAATGGGCCTCATCGCTGAACAAAATGTTGGTCGAAAACAGTGGATTTTCAGCATGTCTCTCGAAAGCCCATTTACTGAACGATTTGCAAACGTTGTTCTGAGCACTGCCGAAGAAACGACAGTGAAAGCGCCCAACACTGTAGAACGAGAACCTAATAAGACTAGCATTACATCAATATCAACCCTATGGTCCTTTAAGAAGAGGAAGTAGAGAGCTCTTTGCTTTGAATTTTCAACCATGAGCTGGGGATATCATTCATTATACCCTACACGACTCACGCGTCATCTGTCAAAAACGCTCTTTAAAAAAAAAACCACTTGATTGATCACCCGTTGCCATCTTAATTTAGGGGTATAATCGGCTACCCCTAAATTAAGATGGCAACGGGTGATCAATCAAGTGGTTTTTTTTTAAAGAGCAACCTAGTAGCCTTTCGGGCACCTAACGTCAATAAACTAACGTGTTAGTGTGTGGATCAAACACATCAGCTGACATTGCCTGATCTCTTGCTAGTGATATTTTCTTGTTTCAAAATTAACATGGATTTACAAAACTTTCTAAAATATTTATTTATTTTTCAGGGCCTTAAGGTATCCGGCACATGGGAAGAACTTGCCAAAGAATGCCACTCAACAGATGTCATCGAATCGACCAGCTGTGAAATGTCCGGCCTCAGTGGCAACACATACTACCGCATTGAATTGCGCGCTCATAATGCCATCGGTTTCTCATCGCCATCGAGTATCATCATGAAAACCACCCGAGGTGAGTCCGATTCATCTAATAATAATCTCGGAACATTATTGTATTCGGCTGGTTTTGCCGCTTCGGCCGGCAATAGACACTTCAGTCACAGTCTGTTATCGACCACAACGACAACAATAACTACCACAACAACATGTTTACTATCTATGTTATTATTATTAATTAGCAATTGTTATGCTGCGCTATTCCATCATTGATCATCTTAAAATACAGACGAATATGCAATTGTGTTCGCGATTCCTTTTTTTTTGCCCTCTGTTTATTCCAATTTCAATTTTTTTTTTCCTCTAAATAAACTTATATTTCGTTTTAAATGTAAGAATGCATATTTTGAAAAAAAAAAATCTTCTTAAATTTAAAATAATTTCATTTGTGTAATAATAATCGTTAAACAGAAACAAAGTAATTCCGTTTTTTTCGTCCTGTTCTACTCTCGTAATCGTTGTAGTTAAAAGATGTATTAATTTATTTAATTCTTTTTTTAGTTTATAATAATCTTTGTTCTGCTGTAAAGTGTCCTTTTAAAAAATAAATACCTATATATAATTATCGCGCTTAGAAATACAATTTAAAATTAAACCTTCACACATACATTCTCGTACAAAGAAACACATCATTCACAAAACAATTTTTCATTCATTTTTTCCATATTTTTTTTTATTCAAATATATTAATTATTTTATATTTTGATATAATTTTAATTGTTGTTTAGCTTTTAGCATTTTAATGCTTCAAAACACGTTTCTTTTTTGTATTAAATGTCCTTATGATTTACTGTGTATGTGTAAGTTTTTAAACTCATTTGTGTATTGTTTTCATTAAGAAAACGCGAAGAAAAACATAATTTAAGCCTTTTTTTTACAATTATCATCTAATTTTATCGGACTTTGAAATGCATAAAGTAGGAGGGTGTCACCAAGGTGGTGTCGGTCATGGATTTACTACTGAATTGAAGCTGGTGGAAACGTTAAACCACATAAATATAAAATGTTTAAGATAATTTTCAAATTGTTGCATGAATAGTAACTGTTACAGCAATCTGTTGTCATTGCATAAAACTTCACATTCCCCAGGAATTTATGGAAATATTTCGATATTGTCTAACTCTGCAGCATGCATTTTCTATCTCTGGTTTTTTTTTTACCTCGAATGAAAGAAGCAAATTTCATAAGCCCGACGAATTATTCGAATTCGCTAAAAAAAAACACTCGGAAAATGTATAGTCGGTCTATGAAATATTTTATCCCTTATAAACTCAATTAATAGATCGTTTATAGTCCCAGATCTTGAGTTCAACACTTACGTCTGGTTGGCTGTACCAAAACCAACATTACACCTTCTAGAGAGTATTCAAACTCGTTCAAAAAAGCATATAGGAGACATAGGCATTGTGCAATGTATTTCTTACTACGTATATCAAATATAAGAAGTACAAGATGGCGCAAAAGTTGTCACCCGTCGCAAAAGTTGTCACCCGATAATTCTTGGCCGTAATTTTTTTTAAGTATTTTGCAAAAAAATCGAAACAATTATAGGTGGCGCATAGGATATGAATCGTGGAATAAATTTTTCTACTTTTTTTGGGGAAGAATTCAAATATTTGCAACCAAAAAACATCGGGTCAAAGCTTTTGCGACGGGTGACAACTTTTGCGCCACCTGTTATTTATAATCCCCAGTCTAAATGTATGACAGTTAAAGTAAATAGTGGATGAACCACTTTAAAACCATTATAGGCTTCACTTTCTTCGTCGATTTAAACAAAAAAAAGTGTGCGTAGAGAGCTACGCGACAGAAGTGAAACTTCGTACTACTGCTGAGGATAGGATAGGATCAGTGGCTCTAATATCAGTGTAAATCGGAAGTTATCATTTAAAACAATCCAATTATATCAATATACGAAAGATTTTTTTTTCAAGAAATCGCACACAAACACTTGCATAATTCTCATGTGCGTGAATGCTCTATCCTTCTCTCTCTCTCGTGCTCCCCTCCCAAAGTACCATTTATTTCATTCGCACACATTCATTCCCCAATGGTGTCGGTTTTTGTAACATAGGAAATCGCAAGGCGCCATAAGAAGTGTTTCACGTCAAAAAAATTGTTAATGAGTTTTCTACACACAAAATGTCTTCATGTCTTCGAATGTTGTGAACCAACTAAAATCGCATTTGTTTCTTCAAAGGAGTTTGTGGGTTCTAGCTTTATCGTATTCTTGCCACATCTTCTTGGATATTCCACAGGTGGGAAGGAAATTCCTCCTATATTTCCAATATGCAATAATTTCTGTCGCACCTGTGATTCGGGGTCACATAATGGCGGTTAGGCAGATTATACTCACCACCTGATGGTGGGGTGATCAATTCCTTGCCAGTTCATCATCAGTTGCATTACCGTGCCCAGTTTAACATCATGTTGAACATCAATAACTTTTAGGTCTTCGAAAAAGCGTTTCACATGGTTAGATTTCATTTTTCCATTCGTTTTTACTTTAATTTCAGTAAATTCTTTTATTATTTTGTGTTATCGCCAGCATTATTGTGGCTATATCTGCTTTAGTCAGTATCTTTGCATGAAAGACACCGCTGTGTTCAGGGAGGCGAAATGTCCTGTAAAGGTTTGTTACTTTATAATCTTTCCTGCTTGATAAAATGCAAGATGGTGAATCTTCGAGGGTCAGACTGTAGTCAGTACCAAAGAGGTATATAGCTATAGAGTACGCACCACAGCTAAAAATGTTGATGCTGTTTCAGACGCGGGCGGAAAGTGCGAAGGGGAATTTTCGTCGTTCGTATGCATCTGCTATGCTGTTGCTTGATGCCGGCATGACAATGTGCACACTGGGGTATCAATATCAGTACCCCACATAGTAAATGTTCGTTGTATGAGATGCGCACTCTATGTAGTTCTATACTCTTTGTCAGTACGTATAAACTGATCCTAAGTATCTGTTTCGATTTTGAGAATGTCCTCCTAAATCCAGCTGTAAAGCTGACTGGTTCTCAGAGCATTTACCTGCTGATTTTTTTTACGTAAATGTAACAGGTTGAGAATGGTTTTTGTAACCCTGAAGGTGTGCACAGACATACTACCATCATTTGTTCCTTTATCATGTATATCAGATGGATTACTTTATTTGTTCATTACCACAAGACAAGTCCGTCCCTCATACTTTAATAAAAGCTCTATAATAACCGTATACATGAAATCATCATGGAGTTTGTTATGTGAACTTTTTTGGGCATTCATACGCATTTAGTTTTCTGTCGAGCATTACACTAAAATATTTTGGACTATAGGACAATGGGTAGTTCCTTGATAAAGAGAAAACGTCATGCTTTTTGAGAGTTAATTGCAAGCACACATGACTTTGCCCAATTAATTCAAGGATTTTTTTGTACAAACTAAGAATAGTTTGTTCTTGGTATCCAATTTATTTAAAAAAAATTCTCTATTCGGCATGCACAAATAGTTTTAGCTGGTGCTGTTCTGTACAGTCGCGTTTTCTAACGACCAAAGTGTGTTTTGGTACACGTAAATGTATCATTTTTCTGTTAGAAATATATAACCAACATCGACATCAACATATGTTTAAGGATTTGCTCTAATGTTTCTGTAGATTTGTATGTAACTTATACCTTACAAAGCACTACTTAACAGAATTCTACTATTATTGTCCACTTGAATATAAATGCAGCTGTCGTTGTGGGCTATGCCTTCTACAGGGTGGCGCACCAATTGTGCTACAATAAGAAATTCAAATAACTTTTTTTTAATCGATGTATTTCATTTATTTTTTTTTATTGGTTAGAAAATTAAATTTTATTTTAAATAGTTAGTTGTTTTTAAAGATTATAGATCGCAAATGACCTCCACGCTCTCCCACGCATATGCGGCACCTGATCAAAAAATTATTCATTGCGTCCTGAAGAGTTGAAGTTGGGATCGCCTCAATTTTTGTCGTTATGGACTGCTTTAATTCAGTTAAATTCCTGGGCTTCGTTTTATACACCTCTTGCTTGACATATCCCCATAAAAAGAAGTCTGGTGCAGTCAGGTCAGGTGACCTTGGGGGCCAGCGAAGAGTGGAGTTCCTAGAAATTAATTTGTTTGCGAATTTTTTGTTTAGCTCCGCCATAACTGGTCTGGCTATATGTGCAGTTGCTCCATCTTGCTGAAACCAAACGCTGTTGAATGGTATACGTCTTCGGCGCAGTTCTGGGTAAAAAAAACTCCTTCAACATCTTTAAATAACGGTCCCCATTGACAGTAACGGTTACACCGTTTTCTTCAAAGAAGTACGGCCCGACAATACACCTTGATGAAACTGCGCACCACACAGTCACTCGTTCTGGGTGCAGTTCCGTCTCGTGGAGCATTTCTGGATTAGACTCTTTCCATATACGGCAATTTTGCTTGTTTACATTGCCGTTAAAATCAAAATGGGTCTAATCAGACATGAACAAACAATTGATCAATGTGTTGTCTTCTTCGGCCATTGATATCATTTTTTGGCAAAATTCCAGGCGAACAGGCAAATCCTGAGGGTTTAACTTGCTAGTAATTTGGACTTTGTACGGAAACAAGTTTAAATCGTCATGAAGTATTCGTTGTAATGACCGTCTACTAACTCCAATTTGCCCCGATAAGTTTCGGGTCGAAACGTTCGGATTGGCCTGTATTGCAGATGCTACTGCTGCGATTGTAACCTGAACCCGAACATTGGCATCTCGATGGTACGGCCTTCGTGCGATGCTTCCAGATTCGGCAAACATGTTTACAAACCTCATAATGGTCCATCTACTCGGGGGATTACCGCCAAACTCCCGCCTAAATTCCCTTTGGACGGAAATGACGGACTGCAAAGCATGGTACCGTTGCATTATCCAAATTCTTTTCTCCGTATCCCAAGCATCCATTTTTATAAATCTAAATAGTAACCTACAAAATAAAAAAAAAATAAGCCGATTACTCACACAGAAAAAAAGTTATTACGTTTTATTTTTGTAGCACGATTCGTGCGCCACCCTGTATTAGAAACAGTATCCTCACAATTTTTTTTTCAACTGAAATTGATTCTATCTAATGTATAGCTCCTAATATACACCTCACCATGTCGTCACCACGGTAACACTCTCCTACTTTCCTACAATGAATATCTTGCTTCAAACAACAACAAACAAATGTAAGAGTATACTAAAAAGTGCACAACGAAATTATAATAGAGATATAAAACGAGATAAAATAATATATCACCATTGCCAAAATATATAGGTAAATATTACCATAAAAAAGTTAATATAGGTATATTTTAAAAACAAACAATATGTAGGCGCAACATCAGTCACAAACACATCTATATAAATATATATATTTTTTAAAACTTAAAAACAAAAACAATTTTAATGTAAAACTAGTTTTAACAAAGATATTAGCTATTAAAAACAACATTTAAATAAAATGAAAAACAAGTACATTAATATATTTAAAGAGAGATATGTAGATTTAAATAATAAAAATATAATTTACGAAAAAATATATATACAATCGAATTACATTTTTTTCTCATTTAAAAAAAATGAACTTTTTTTTTTTGGTTATCAGTAGGCATAAATTTAGAGTTTATTTTTTTTAAATGATTATTTTAAAACTTATCCTTATTGAGTTTTAATTAATTCTTATTTATTTTTAACACAAGCAAAACAAATCAACCACACCCATACAAAAACACTTCGATTCAATTCCTTTTCCGTATAAACATTCATAAAATTAAGAACCACCATTTTATAAGAAAAAAAAAACCCTCCTTTGCCTGACGGAAAAAAATTAAATACTATATATTTTTGTGTGTGTATTGAAGTATTTTTTTTTAGTTTAGTAAATTATGTTTATTTTGTAGAAGGTTGGAAAGTATACATTTTGGAATAAAACAAAAGAAAAAATAAATTAAAATTAAAACATTTTTTTAATATTTTGTAGCAGTGACTGATTTTTTTGTTCGTAGTTGCATCCTGAGATCTTTACACTGTTCTTCTTTGCGTTGTGTGTTTGTGTTGTTTTTTTTCGTAAATAATAGCAAGTGTTTGTTTTGTGTGTGTTTTTTTACAGCTAAAGAAAACCAGGAAGAAACAAAAGCAACGTTTGGCTTCACACTCTTATTTTTTTTTTTTTTTAGCTTTTTGTGTTAATTTTAGTTTTATTTTTAGATTGGGGGATTATACAATTTTGTTTAATTGGCTTACACGACTACATATTTTAAATGAAAAACCTTTTATAGGAATTTTGTTAAATTATTATAATTTACAAATTTATTCATTTTTTTTTACTATTTTATTCACTTTTTTTTAAATATCTTATATATAATATGAAATTAAAATTAATTTTTTTAGTCACATATCTACATATCCACTGTGATTGGGATAATTTGGCATTTTTTTTAGGTATTCTTGTTACATAGTCTTCAATCAACACTCAATTGTTGAAAATTTTTAAACAAAAATGGTCTCGTATCGCAGATTAGTAGTTCATATTTCATTTTCCAGGGTTGATCTGGTCTGTAAACTTGAAAAGAAATAATTTAAAACAGTTTAAGCAAACATTCTTCAGCAAGCCTTAATTGTTTGAAGAATCTAAAGCTGTGCATTAATTTTTTTTTCCGTGGCCTGGTGGAAATCTTCATAGACACGATGAGCACGTGCCCAAAGTAGTGTGAGATTTTTACTCACTAAAACCACCACCCATTTTGTATTTCTATTGCAACTAAGTATTCGACTTATCCAGCAATTTTTTTATAACGAGTATATAATATGTTTGGCAGGTAACTTTCCTTTGAGAGTTCCTGCTTTTCCGCAATTTATAGCGCGGTTTGTTATTATCGGGCCAAATCTAAGGGTTTAGTTCTTTGAAGACGCCGCAATATATTTGTTTCGTCAAGAATTTGGAGGACGTGTCCTAATAAACGTTTTTTATGTTTTCGTTCAAAATTGTTTGTTTCATCTTTAACCGCGGGAATACCCAGATCTCTGCGTAGATCTTCGTTCCTTACGTACCACGGCGCATTGACGAATGATCTTAACACTTTGTTTTCAAAAGTTTGTAAAATGTTTAGATTCGTTTCACTGGTACAACCCCATAGTTGTATACCATATGTCTAAACCGGTGTAAGCACTTGCTTGTATAATAGCAGCTTGTTATCAAGGTTAAGCTTCGAATATTTTCCGAGCAACCAGTACAGTTCTCTGTATTTATTCTTAAGTTCTTCGCATTTCTTTTTTACATGCGACTTCCATTTTAATTTTGCATCGAGTGTCATAACGAGATATTTCGCTTCATTTGTAAACGGGACTCGAACCGTATTTAGAAATACAGGCAAATTGTGCATTGATTTGGTATTCAATTTGTGTAATTCTATTTAAAAACAAATTATATTTTTTTAGGGTGAACTTCTTCTTACATAAAATTGATTTGATTTCTTCAGAAGTTTTTTCACATTCAGTCTCGTTCCATTGCACATTCTATGTTGATTGATGTTACGAAACATAATAATGACTAATTCAAGAACTCGGTGTTATAGATGACTAATGTATCCTGGTTTCAAACGTTTTGAAGGCAAAACAAAATGTTCATCATGAAAATATGTTCAAATTTCACAGCCAATCTCATACCATTGCACATTCGATGTTGATGGTTTAGCCTTCTTCCAATTCAAGCGAATTCAACAATTTTGAATGAAAACAACGATTTTAAAGAAAACAAGTGGCCCGTAATGAAATAATCTCGAAATCACCTTGTTTTTTTTTCACTGAGATCTTTGCAGAACTAAAATCCTAGTCTATCAAACTTAATCCAAAGTCGCTATAAAACAGGCGCAGCTTTTGAACGATAGGTCCGCCACCAACACCATCTATTGAAAGTAATCCTAAGGGGTTATAAAAATGAATGCTCATTGTCGAAATTCGATTTCGATTTCCTACTTCTTTCCAAAACATTGAGCCGCACAATACAAATATAAATTTATATAAATTTGACCCATCTTAAACGGGTTGATTTAATTTGCTAACTAAACTTAATTACAAACAATAAATATGGGCTAAGTGTCCTGATGAATGTATTAATTAATTTGTGTATATTTATTTCTCACTATTTTAGTTCGCACATTCAAAATATATTTTTTTTCAACATATATACCACTAGGGAGCACCAAAAACGACACATTTTTCAAATATAGAATGATAGTTAGACAACACAGGATTTTTTTGGTAGTTTTAAAGAAATCAAAAACTTTATACTAATTTTAAAAATATAAAAAAATATTTATTTATAAATGTGCAACTAATTTATTTTCTTGATATCTAAATGTGTTCTGTTTTAATCTTAAAATAGTTTATGTTTTACTAAAACCACTATACAAAAGTAAAACTCTCGTAGTTCTTAACAAATTTAACATAAGGATTCTAATTTATTAAATAATCGACAAAACTCTTCAAACAATTGGAACTGCTCCTCATGCTCAAAATTAGAATGATCAATCTACCTATCCCTCATCTTGTTCTTTCGTTTCGACTTTCATTAAAATTCGTTGCAAATAAATTTGATTTATTTTAATTAGTATTTGAGTTTGGTTTTAACAAGCACATCAATCGGTATTCTATCTCCCCCCTCTGACCTACATCACATACTGTCCGGCTATCAACAACATGCAAATACACATTTCACAGCGGTCTCACAAAAATATTAGATACGTTCGCGTACTCGTAAATTTTTAGAAAAATTGTTCGAAAAACCTCTATCTCACTCTCTCCCATGGCAGCTATCATGGTTTTATTCGAAAAAAAAAATTTGAGTACGCAAACGGACCTTTTAACACAAAATTGTGCGATGTTGCCATATACCTCGCCCTCATTCTTATTAACATTGTTGTGTTTAAATAATGACAGTTATGTTTTGTTTGAACTGGAACGAAAGATCTCGAGCAAAAGAAAAACACAAAAAAATATTCTTCCTCCTCTTACCACCTTATTCGTAGATAACCCATACAATGCAGCAACATCAGCTTATAGCTCGACCTCATGGTCAAGATGTTGGCTATTGCTGCTATTGGCCGGAATGACAGTGATGATGTCATCGACGCCGTTCTCGGTAACATTGGTCAGCAGGACGAAGGGTGTAGCGCCATCATCAGCAACGACAAGAACTACTACGTTACACCTAGTTACACAACAAGGCTTAGAACGAACTTTTAATGAAACCACCACCGAGCACCGAACAAAGACGATAGCAACTTTGCTCACCGTAAATAATGGTTAATCAAATTTTGATTAATTAAACAAAAAACAGAAAAAAACATTTCCACCAAGAAAAAATATTCCAATGTGTACAAAATTGATAAACAAAAAAGTAATAGAATCAGCCAATTGTTATTAAATGTAAAAAAAAAATACGGTATTTCTATGGTACATTAATATACACACGATAATAAATTATAAGGGTCATTGTGTAAAATAAAACTTGTTAACAATTTCACCTAATATACAAAACTAAATAAAATCGTACTTACATTGAATAAATCAAACTGTTGAATTAGGTAATTGAAAATGGTAGTTATGACGACGACGATGCATAATTCGAATGCATCCCTGAATGAAGGGGAAATTGGAAATTTTAAAAATTGGATGGCCTGTGATTATTTTTTCGATCGGTGTTTGTTTTTGAATTGGTTGTTTTAGTACATTTTCAGTTTCAAAAGAAAATCAATTACATTCGTTAAAAAGATGCCAACGACTACATTTTTATTGAAAGCACAAAATTTTGAAATAAAAAAAAAAATATGCACCTCATACAATTTCAAGAGACATTATTATTGTGTATCTACTCAGCTAAATACAACGAATATTTCCATTATTTTACATATAACACCTAACTTTCAAATTAGACAATCGAAACCGCATTAAATTTACAGTAGAGGCTCTCATTTAAATGTTTGTTGCATTTTCAAAATGTTTATGATTATACTGTCTCAATGTTTCGTTTTTTAAGAATTATATTTAGAATGTTCCAATATACAACCGAAGGCTTGTAAACTTTGTGTCATGGTTTCCTGGTACTCCATGGCTCTTTGTATTTTTGATCGCACGCTTTTCTTACTCAACTGCAATTACCACATCTGTTATCGAGTCAGTGAAATGCATACGTTATCGAATGATCGAGTAACTTCATTGGGATGATCACATACGAATAGTCACGTATCGAATGAACATTTAAAATTCCACCAATTCTGCTACATTCATATTTGATGGCTGTCAAATTTATTGTTTTTCTTTCAATGTTTTGAAAATAAATTCGTGTATTTGGCTGTATGGATGGAAATTGTGAGCCCATTGAACGAAAACGTTAATGAGACTAAAACAATCCTTTGTCTTTACAAAACTAATAAAATTTTCTGGAAACATATTTTGTAACTTAAATTTTTATTTCAGTTTTATTAAAAGGTTCAGCGTGAATAAGAGTGCATTCATGTATATTAAAAATAATATGAAAGTAACAATATGAAATATATTATATTTTCACTCACAAAAATGCATCAGCTCGACGCCACAAACCCTACCAAACCCTACCTACAGAATACCAAAATTCGATACTCGAATCTCGTACGCGATCATTCCGAATCAATATTTTTCAGTCACGTATGACTCGATGACTGATGTGGTAATTCGACCCCTGTTCTCATCTTGTAGGCCATAATCTTGGCTTCCAAAAAACGTTGATATTCTTCATCCAACCAGGCGTTTCTTGGTGGCTGGAAGAAAAACACAGCACATCAGTTGCGACCTTACAGTCGGTATATTTGATAAGTATTTATGCAGCCTCGATTAGGGAGCCACAAATCGTTATTCATAAAACATTTCCCCACCGATATTAGTTGTGACATTGTGTCAAATAAAATACCAAAAAGAGGGAAATTTATTACAAATTGCTGACTAGTCAGAAACGCGTGTAGTTAGCACTACTTCGTTATCGTTCAAATGTGAATACCTAAAAACGACAATCGTTCCGGTTCTACTTGTTTTTTTCTTACGACAAAAAATGCTTTCTTGATAGTTGCGTCATTAATTAAGAATCCAAAGGTAAAAAACATAAATTAATCAAACCAACAAACTGTCAAATGACACGCTAAACAGTAAACTAAACTAAGCAAACAAATTAAATTAAAGTTGAATTAAAAAAAATGTTTTTTTTTTTTGGTTCCATTTGAAAACATCTTGTTTACTAGTGTTTACAACGAACAGTGAAACTTATGTTTTCTATACTTTTATTGATAACCTGGAACGCGGCCGTTTGTGACAGGCAAAGACAAAGTACAATTTGATCAAATACTCTTATGCAGGTGTTTTCCACTGTCAAACGTGTTTAGCTTATGCAATTGTATAAGGTTTTTGAACTTATGGCCATTTTAAACAATCCAAAGGTTAATAAAATTCGTGTACTAGGTTTAGGAATGTTCTATTATTTTCTACAAGTTTTCGAAAACTGGAAAGTATGGCAAATCTTCAGCTCGTACGCCTTAGCAAAAACTCAGAATTGGGTTCAGTTTGAAAACCGTATATGAAGTTTCCAATATATCTTGTAATCACTTATATCAAAACCAACAATACCTTCCAAATAAAAACGTCAAGGTAACAGAGCACAACCTTATATGTACGATAACATGATTGGTTATAAGTCAAGTTAGATAAATATTCCTTATTCTCATTTGTATACTTACCGGATACACAATAACAATTTTTCCCCAATTCAAATACTTTAAAGTGTTTTCCAATAAAATAAAATGTTTTCTGTATAGAACTACATTTGAAAAAGTAAACAGTTTCAAACAAAATTCTGTTAATTCCGCTCGGGGGCGTTTTTTGCAGCACTAACACAAAAAATGTTTATTAACTTCCAACCACGCACAGCAAAAGCCCCACTACACAACACCATGATCCTGGCAAAAGAGTTCCAGGCGAGAGGATATGATTTTTTTTTCAACTTTTGGGAGTGGCGAAAATATTCACACTCGTTCCTTCTGGCTCAATTATTTACATCGGTCGCTGGTTAGACGATGTGTGATTCACTGCTATCAGCACTTGATTTCCAATTGAAACCACTTTTTCAATGATATTGGCTCGTAAACGTAGTAAAAGTGTAAAAAGAAACAAAAAATCAATATACCGTGATTTTTTTTTTTGATTTTTAAAAAGTGCCAACAGTATTGCTATATTCCAGTTCGCACCGAAAAAAAAACAACACATAATCGATGTAAATGTAAAAAAAATCAAACATTATGAACCATTTAAAAAAATGAAACTAAAACTGCCGAATTTTATATGTACATTTATTACAATTTTATGTAAAATGTTTTTATAAAAAAAGAAAAATCCAAACAAAAAAAAACACTTAAATACGAAACTAATAAAACAAGAATATTCGAATTTAATACCCCATCCCATACATTTGTAAATGTCATTCAGTCAAATAAAAAAATTATAAATCAATTTTACGTATATAAACAACTGTTAACAAAAAAAACCACAGTAGTTTAAACCATATGTATATTGACCAATGTTAAACTAAATATTTTATTTTATTTTAGCTGAAAATATTTATGTGCGCGTGTTACTTTCCATAATGGGGAAACTAAATAAATTTCATATTGTGTATAGATAAATAAATTTAAATAAGAATTGAACTATTAGTAAAAATTGTAGCTAAATTTTATTTTAAAAATTATGAAAAAAAAAAATATGCATCAGTCATTTATTAGAAAAAATTAATACAAATTGAGGATAAATATATATAAAATGGAAATTTTATAGAATTGATAAAAAATGGAAATAAAGAAAAGTATACGTTTAAGACAATAACAATTATAAATCACATCATCTTTTGTTTTTAATTATGAAATGAGTCTTACTTTGCGTGACGTTTTTTTTTTTTTTTTTCATTTAATCTTATTTTTTAAATTTTAATGTAAAAAAATTTAATGTAATGAAGGTTTGCAATCGAAAATGTAGGCAATTCTAATTTGATTTTCAAATTTAAACATACTTTATAAAGACTACAATATGCTAAAAATAGGCTAGTCGTATTGGTTACATAAAACTAAGAAATTCTCTTTCTTAAAGTGGATATTTTATCTACAACATTATTTTTGAGTTCGTTAAAAATTTGAAGTGTTAACTCATTCATTTAAAGAAGTGAGTTGTCTCATATCGCATTGTAACAAATAAATATTTTACTGTACAAAAAGTTGCTCTGGAGGAAGGTTCGGATTGTTTCTTTAAAGAAATCATTCTTCGAAATATTTTCCTTTTTTCGAAAGACACATGCGTTGTTAAATTTTTTTTAAATCTCTTTCGGGATTTATAGTCATAAAACAAAACAAGCCTCTTAGGCCTATTAGTTCAAGACGTATGTTTTTAAAAAGCTGACCATACAGCGTGGTCATCATACCGGTTTCTGCAACCTTTAGGTATGTTTGGGCTTTAAAATGAGTATTCAATCCCTTTATCCAAATTCGAGTCGCAAGGTGAATAACATAATTTTTGGGAAGTGATAAAGCGTACCCTTTTGTCATTATCCATTAACTACGCTCTCGAATTTATAGAATTAACAGTAAATTGTATTAATTGGAATCTTTCTCTGATTATTTATGTAACAAGGTGAAAACCATCAAGTTGTCCGTTTCGAAAATTGAAAAAAAATACCTTTTTACTTTTACTTGTAACGTGGACACTGTCTTAACCTTATTGTTTGGTATTTCAAATGTCGCTTGAAAAACAATTAGTCTGCAGTCAAATTCCTTCTTACAAAAAGGAATAATTAAGTAAAGCAAAGCGACGTTTTTATCTATACAAAATTTAGTTGAATAATATTAATTTTGTTTAGTTTGAAAGTCATTTTCGACTAAATATAAAATCCAAGGTAATATCTGCCACTTTAAGTTGTGAGCAACTTAGGTTTCTTCAAAAAATCAGACTTCTACTTTTAAAACTATTTGCAAGGCAGGTTAACTAAATACACATGTTTCAGCATTCAGCATTAATTTCATATTTTCTGAACACCTCCACTTCTCCAACCAGCTCTTCAGTATTTCGTAATTTCGTGTAATATATTTAAATTTTCTCTGATTTACTTTACAACTCGAAGTCTTCTTAAAAACTAAAAATTAAAGTCAATCATATCATTTGTGTAGCTAGATTTATTACGAAAAAAAAATGAATATCTAAATATTAAAATTAAAAAAAACACACAAATAAATAGGTAAATTTATATGGTCTTACTTAAAAATTTTATTTTGTACATAATGTATACTTAGAAAAATAAAATAAATAAGCTTCAGATAACTAAACGTCATAGAAACAAAATAAATTTAAATTGGGGTGTCTATAGATTTAAAACAAAATTAATTTAATTTTAAAAACATACAATTACATAAAGAAATAAAACCAAATATGTGACAAAAAAAGTTAAACTAAGATAAATGATGTTTTTATTAGTGTTTCCCTTTTTTTAGAATATGTAGCGTATTTCAAACTAAATAAACCCTTGTATTAAATTTCCAAAATCATGCATGAAAGTAAAAATATCCCCAGTAATTAACCCAACAAAATAATAACAACATTTTAAATCATAATTTAAGGAGCGTCGTTGGAGTGCTGCAACAACGTTGGTAACCATTTTCTTTTATGTAACATTATTTTGTTTTCAAGTGTGAAATATTTATTAAAAAATTGTAAAATCGATCAGCAGTGTTTTTTGCAACAAGGTAAATAAACAATAATAATTTATTAATATTTCTAGATGTATTTATATATTTATTTTCTGTTACTTACAATTTTTACGTTTAACTTTAACTTCTTGGTTTGTCATTACTAATAATAATAAATAATAGTAAATGTTTGATTTAATAATCAACCATATTAAGAGAAAACCAAAAAAAAAACATAATTGTACTTATGAAAGATACATTCAAAGTGACAACTAAAAAAATGCACTAAACAAATTCATCCTGGTTTTGAAAAAAAATTTTTTATACATTTATTGTTTTAATATTTTTAATTTTATTCAAGTTTTGTAAATAATTTAACAAAATTTCATGGGCTGTTACTAAAAATATCGTTTCGACTTGTTTATTTCTTTTAAAGGATAATAATTGCATTGGCTAACAATTTGCTTCGATTTGTTGTTATTTTTATTTGTTTTTCGTTTTTGCTTTTCTGTCACCTATTTTTTATTATATAGTTTGACTTTGAAAAGGTTGTGCATGGTGTTGGAGTTTTGTTCATTTTTTTATTTTTATTTCAAATATTTTTTTAAGTTTAATTTGTTTTGTTTATACATGTACACACACAAAAATGTAAAAAGATTTTAAATGCTTCTGTACGTATCTCTGCTCAAAAAAAATCGTTTGGCTTCCATATTAGGATAACAATTTAAGTAATTTGAGATAAGAACTTGAGACTAGTTTACTTAATACTATTATATTTTTACATTTTATATATAATACTATTAAATGAAATTTAGCATTTAATAAATTTTATATATAATACTATTAAATGAAATTTAGCATTTAATAAATTTTATATATAATACTATTAAATGAAATTTAGCATTTGAGAAAAGGCTTGAACTTATATTTTCTTTGTAAATATATTCAAACACATACTCCAGTTTAAGATTCATTTTTTTTAGAGAATACATACATTTTCTTTAAATAATTGACACTTTTGTAGAACAAAAAATCAAAGGTACTCATTCGCTTTATATTTTTTTGAATTTCATTTAAATGTTGAACCCTATTGTAGGATGGACATTTTTTTGTAAAAAAGTTTTTTTTTTAGGTATTAAAGAAGGCGATATGGCTGTCGAGTGTGAATCTGTTAACAGTTTAAAATGCGTCATTTATAAAGGGTGTCTTTTATAAACGTCGCATAATTTGAATTAATTCTTAGGTAATGCTCAACTGGCAGTATGTGCCGTTGCAGATAAAGTTAATGAATGATATTTGTGCTACTGATCTCGGTAACACTATGATATTTTCCAAAGGAACTTAAACTAAAAAAAACTGTCCCAAGAAGCTTGTTGAAGTCTCTTAAATCTGCTCCTGAATTATTATTGATAACGATAATCCGGCGTATTTTTTCCTATAGATCCTTTGTGATTCGTGTTTTTGCTCCCTACCGTAAACCTTTTTCGCAAATCAAATGCTTCAATTTGATAGCACTTAATTTTAAAATAAGCTTTTGTTAAAATGGTTCAAAGGTCCTTCGTGAATTTTATTTAAATCTAGTCTTCAATGACTCAACTCCAAATTCCTTCGGGTGTTCCTTTATGATACATAAAATATTGTAACTGTGTTTCCATTCCATGTAATGTAATTTGTCCTTTTGATTCAAAAGAAAAATTTATGGTTGGTCACGATAAAAGATAGTCGCAATAATCAACCTTGCCGTATTCCTGATCTAAATCTGAGATTTTAGATTAAGGGTATTCATGCAACGTCGTAATTTTATTACGTGCGAAAAATTGTAATTTTACGACGACGTTTCATGAACGACCCTAAAACTGTACAGCTAAATAATGCGGTAGCCCACTGAATTCAATCTCATTTTAGTAATTTATTTATTGATAGAATTTTGTTCCTATTGTCCTCCTTCCGTTCTCGATATTTTTTTTCCGTTTAGCGCATACGTTTGATGTGTGAAAGTGACTGATTAAATGTCGAAATAGCATTTCAAAAGTTTCCAACGTTTACCGCCTCAGTTTACACACCCAATTCCGATATTGTTGGAAAAGATTTTCCATACAAATTTGGACAGTTCATTTATCACGTCGTAATTTTATCACGTTTACAACGACTTTCCGACATTGCATGAATACCCCTATTGGTTTTCTGAATAAATGTGTCAAATGTCATAATGTTTAAAGGAGAATTATGTCATTTATGTTGAAGGAGAAGTATGTGTAAGCAATGGAGCAATACACATCTGAAGAACGCGGAGAATTATTTTTACTTCTTATTTGACCAATTTTTGCTCTCTTGTTTCAAAGCAGCGTATATTTTTTCAGACTTCTTCTTTTGAGGCTAAAGTCTCCCGTTTACCACAGCAAACCTTACAAATCTTAGAAGCCAACATTGAAAAAGAAAATCGATAATTTGGAACCAGATGTTTTCTTAGCAACAATTCAAAATCACATAAAACGATCACAAATCTGTATCATCTCAGGTGGTGGTCATTTGACCGATATCCTTTTTTTAGCTTAACGATCAATCAATTTTACACCTTCAAATAAACACTGTGGAAACAGATCTCAATGGTTTTTTTGATTCAAGCTAAATGGCAGCCAATTCACATTATGACATTACTTTCGCCTCCCGTTATAGTCTTTTTTTTTATCAAAATTGAAATTACACATAATAATTATATTTTTAGCCCCCCTTATAGGTTGAACTTTGTCTTCAAACCTTGCCTACTTGAGTTGTAAGGAAGCCCAACTACTACCGCTTTGATTATGTTGCTGAGTACTATAATAAATCTGAACGATGTGTTCCACTGTCGATCAGTCCATCCGTTCCTATTTCACTAGTTTTGGCCATAAGATGTGCAGCTTTCCAGCAAAACAATGTTACAAAATCCGGATAAAGTGATTCTAGGCTTCTCAAATTTACATTTTTTGGAGGGTAGATTTCAGATCCAACTTTAAAATGTCCCACAATGTTGTTCTGTTCATGTCAAATTATTGGCCAGCACAATGACGAGTATAGACAGATGGATCACTCCGCCGCACAGTTTCCCACGTTGTCTTTAATGCGAATATTCCGATGAGCACCTCTTCCAGTACGGTCGGCCATTGAACCCCGTTCCTTAAAATGGTCGATCAAACACCTAATCATGAAAGCTGTAAAAGCTGACCTCCAATTAAAATATTGGCGATATTTTCGCTGCGTCATACATAACAATTGATCGTTGACAAGAAAAGGAAAAATTAATAATTTTAACGCGTTGCTGTGTACTGTATGTATCCATTATAAATTTCCAAGAACTCAATTATAACCTCAAAATAAAAATAAATAAAATAGTGATTCGTGTTTAACAGTGGTTTGTCTTATTTGGTCCATTCTGAATATAAAATCACCGTTTTGCAGTAATAATTATCAAGTTGAGTTTATTTGATTTAAAAGAATTTAACTCCTTCGGTGGCCTTTAGCAAATATTTATGGTGCTGATCAAATGTATGGTTACAGAATATACAACTTGTAAGGTAGCCTCTGCGAGCTAGTTAAACTTTAAGCCTTTCTTATGTGTTAGATATACTATGATTGAAATAAAAAAAAAATTAATTGCTTTAGATAAACGCATATATCCTAATAGTCTTACAACTTATCTCAAACTACGTAAGCTTAATTAAAAGAAAATCTTGTCCTGTTTTGTAAATTTTATTTCGAATTTTCTATTTATGTATAATATTAGTTTTTAATATTAAATTATTATATATGACGTAAGCTAACATGAATGAGCGACTACCAATCATTTGAAAATACCATTTAAGATACCAAAACTAAAATCGCACATTCATTCAAGGCAGTTGATAGATACTAGTCTTACTTAAGCTCTCCCAATTCCAAGCACTTGATTAATTTTTTTTTCTTTTTCTATTTCTATCGTCCTTGGAAATTTCTAGGTGTCGACGTCGTTCAATTAGCCGAACGTCAGGTTCTCTCCTCCGCTTCGATCGTTGGCATCGCCGTCGGAGGCGTACTCATTCTTCTCATCATTATCGATCTCCTTTGCTGTGTGACAGCACGAATGGGAGTTATGGCAGCAATGTGCAGAAAAACGAAACGATCGCCATCGGAAATCGACGAAGAGACAAAACTTGGAAGGTACGTCTTATAGTTTCGAGTTAATTTTTTTTATCAAATGAGTAGACAAATTAAGTGATTTATTTTCTAATCCAAATTTATTCCTTTGTAATATTGCACTAAGATAAATTTATTTTTTTCCACTCTTTCTTTTACCCACAACGAAATTTTTTTTATTATAAACTGCTCCCTTAGATCTAGACAAGTCGAATACAGATGGGTGTTTGCTAGACCACAGTCATTTTACTCGAATCGAAATTCTATTTATATTTAATTTTAATTTTTAATTTCTGTTAGTTCATAATAATTTTTAGTGCAATATTATAGTGAATTTATTAGTTAGTTTTGGTTTTGTTTTGCTAATCAAAAAAAAATCAAATTCATCTCCATCATCACAATCCATTATTTGCATTTAATTTTTGTAATCATAACACAACCCCATACAAATTAACATATGCAGTCTTTACGGTTGGCGTTTCCCGCTACCTTATTGCAGTGGGCAGTTGGTTAAGGAGCCTCCACCATCACCATTACCATTGCCGCCACCAGTAAAACTTGGTGGATCACCAATGGCATCACCATTGTAAGATAATGTTTTTATGTAACACTGTTTCTTTTCCTTTTTTGTAATTCATTTCTGTGTGCAAATTATTATTTTTTTTATTAATATGCAGTTTGAAAGTTGTTAAAGAGAAACGTATTACGTTTCAACATTTTGTTAGATTAAAAAGTTGCGAACATTATGTGATTATTAATGTTACTATAAGTTTAATTCATATTCATTTACCTTATCTATATATATATAATTTTTTTTTTATAATTTGCGCGCACTCAAGGGGTTATGAATAAAACAGTGCGGGCGTTATGGAAATTCGGGATAAGAAGAAAGGAGGTACCGATGCACATTGATTTTAAATGCCTGTAGGTTATAATGGAAAGGGAAAACAGAGTTTGGTAGAGCATTCCACATTCGTGTTGTTCGTTTTATGTACGAATCTCTATATTTCAGCGTTCGTCCGAAGATAGGCTTAAGGGTAAACTGATTTGCATTCATAGCGTAACGAGTATTGCGGCTGAATTGTTGAATGGGGGGAATGCAGCTGGCTATTTCATTTGAGCATTTGTTGCTAAGATAGCGATAAAACAGTGTAAGACAGGAGATATTTCGACGATGTTCTAGCGAAACTAAAGAGTTCGCTATTCTAATGTCTCCTATAAGTTTTTTCGCACGCGTTTGAATCCTATCTAGGAGGTGCAATGTTGTTTTTGGTGCACCCGACCAGACGTGGGCGTTGAACTCAAGTTTAGGGCGAATAAACGCTTTGTATATTGTGGCCAGATCAGAAGGGGTGAAATATTTCTTACATCGGTTAAGGAAACCTAGACATTTCGCTGCGTTTTTAGCGATTTGAAATATGTGGTCGTTCCAACGTAAGTCGTTACTAACGCACATACCTAGCATGGAAAGTTTATCGGTTTCTTCGATGTAAGTGCCATTCATGGATAATGGCTCTAGATTTTGGTTTCGCTTTAACGAAACCATTGTTTGCATTGTGTTTTGGAAGCATTGAATTCTACTCTGTTGGTTTTACCCCATTTGATGATGCTGTCAAGGTCGGAATTCAATGAGCTTAACATATTTTGTCGTTTGGAGTCCACGTTCGAAGATGAGGGACGTGAACCTGAAAAAGAGTATGAGAAGCTGAGAGTACTGTCATCAGCGAAGGAATGAATTGGATTAGAAGTTGCAGACAGGAGATCATTTATAAAAATGAGAAAGAGAGTCGGAGACAAAACTGAGCCTTGAGGGACACCAGCATTTATTTGGTGAGTTGCAGACTTGAAACCATCCAAAACAACTTGAATTGAACGTTTCGAAAGATAATGTCTAATCCATAGAAGAAGTTTTTCGTCGATTCCAAATGCACGCATTTTCGACAAAAGGGCTTGGTGCCAAACCCTGTCAAATGCCTTTAAAATATCAAGCGCAACAATCTTGCTTTCGCCACCATGGTGGATTGATTGGTTCCACTTTTCGGTGAGATATGTCATCAAATCACCAGTAGACCTGTTGCTGCGAAAACCATACTGCCGGTCATTGAGAAGTTTTCGTGTTTCGAGATATTTCATAAGCTGACGATTTATCAGCGTTTCCATGACCTTGGAAAGAAGGGACGTTTCTACGGAGAAAAGTTGTTCGGATGGTACTACAGTCAGAACAGGTTATCAAATACTTAAAAAAAATAATGTTTTGAGGAAAATCGTTATTTAAGGTATTAACATGGTTTATGCCATTCAATGTTTAAAGATAATTTTTCAAATGTTGTCCACGATTAACTAGTAAATGATCCATTCTGTGGGTCCAATTTTTGACCAATAACACGAGTTATGCTGTTTTCCAAAGCTTCAATTGTTTTGGGGTTTATCGAAGAGATTTCACATATCCCCATGGAAAGTAATCCAATGGTGGCAAATTGGCAGGACCATTTCTTCAGATGATTTTATCATCGAACGATGCTCTCAATAAAGCGATTAATAAGTTAGCTGTATGGCATGTAGTGCTATCCTGTTAAACCACAAGTCACCTACCAATTTTTGTCAACAAAAATGCATTGATCATAGCTCTGTAGCTATCTCCATTGACAGTAACCCGATCCGATGATGATGCCCCCTACCCATAGACCTCACCAAACAGTGCATTTTTGAGGTTGCACTGGTAGCTGTTGGATTGCCTCTGGCGGTTAATCATCCCAAATACGGTCATTTTGCTTATTAAGTAGTCGTTTAACCAAAAATGAGCTTCGTCGCTAAAATCGATTTTTCGAAATAAGGGTTAAACTGGAAGCTGTTCCAAGGCCCACAAACAGAAATTAAAATGTAAACCAAAGTCAATCGGCTTCAATTCTTGAATGAGCGCTTACACATTCAAACCAAAATCACGCTTCAAAACACGCCACAACGTTCTATAAGTGATACCCAAACCTTGAGAACGGCGAGGAATTG
Organism: Rhingia campestris; assembly: GCA_932526625.1. Lineage (NCBI taxonomy): Eukaryota > Metazoa > Arthropoda > Insecta > Diptera > Syrphidae > Rhingia > Rhingia campestris. The sequence goes on from OW052182.1 coordinate 99,767,264, forward strand.
ATTGGTCACGGTCTTCACGAATACTCTCTGCTACTGCAGCAATATTTTCATTATTACGCGCTCTACACACTCTGGTTTTTGGATGAATGTCTAAGTCTAATTAAACACACATCGATTTTGAACGGTCAGTATAAAATCGGCCGACATTTTACCGGTAGCAGGGTGCTAGCACACTCACCGCATTTTTACCGGTCTAAAAATCAGTTGCTTTGCTGTCGTGATCGTGACACGAGATTATTGTTTTTGAAGAACTAGGGCGTGTAAGAAAGTTTTTCAACTTCAGAATGTCTATTGCACCCTAGCTATACTTACAATTTCTCACACTGAATGAAGCCAGAGCAGTCGAATGGAATGGTCCGCAAAAAATCGGTGGCAGTGGACGGCTGCTCACCGGCATTTTGCCGGCACCGATCAGCCGTCGGCGTGTGTGCCAGGTTCCGTGCCCACATGTGTTTCACTATTGGAATTTGGACGACCGGTATAAAATCGGCCGTCCAAAATTGGTGTGTGTGCAATTATCCTAATATTGTAAAATCTGTTTCTGAATTTGGTGATAGTTTTATGAATAATGCGTTCAGTTGGACGATTATAACGACCAAAATGTGGTCGAAGAACCCAATAACAATTTTTAACTGAGCACTGATTTTGGAAATATGTTTCCACAATTAGTATGCGTTGTTCGGTGGTAAGTCTTTTCATGATGAAATGCTGAATTGAACACGTTATATATACAAGCTAGTTGAAAAACAATAACAACTGTAAAAACAACGCTTTTGAACAAAGTACCTCCATTTGGATCACTTGTTATAAATATTGATGATCGCCATGTCATGTCGTCTAGAAATAGTCTTCGAAAATGTGGAAAAAGAAAGGTGACTAATATTACTACGATTCCATTATTTTTATTGGTACCAATTGATGATTATCTATATGTATATAATATTTTTTATGAATATTTCACATAACTGAACAAGTTTTGTTCCTTATAATACTTTAGCTTGTAGAAATTCTGAAGAAACATTATTGATGAGCCAACTTTTAACTGCATTTTAGAAGGCTCCAATGAATTGAGGTAGTATTCTGAATTTTTAAAAGCTTGATCCTCTTCTGATACCAATATATTTGTGTTTCGTAAATCGAAAAGGCATTTTTAATTGGATATTGATATTGCTGTGACTATCACTCGTATAATCCTGAAATTGTGCTCGAAAAAACCATACTTTCAAGAATTTAAATTGATGTCTGAAATTTTTAATTGGATATCGATATTGCTGTGACTATCACTCGTGATTCCTGAAGTTGTGCTCGGAAAATCTATACTTTCAAAAATTTTAATTGATGTCGACTAAAGTTCAGTGGGAACCATGTCTCCTGTATTTCAGGAAGAACCGAATGTCTGTCTTCGAGTATATCCAATAGTTATTGGTAAGGGTTTGTGCAGTAACATATCAATCATTATCACTGTTCGACAGTGTAGTTTTCTTCAAATGTCTCCAGAGAGCCGAATTCATCAGGGAAGCATTCAAAACCTTTAAACCTCAGTAATATTAATAGGTATTTACTATTTTTAAATTATTATTTTAAAATATTATTAAAACTTTCAAACTGCTTGGTTGTATATTTTACTTTCAATCAAATTATCTTCCTATATTGTTTTTTGTTTGTGTAAATGTTATTTGTTGGCACAACCTACATAAAATGTACCAACAATCTCACGTATTATTCATATCATTCGTGTACACTTAAATCATCAATCTGGTTGTGGTAGCTTTAACAATTATTATTTTTTAGTTTTATGTGTTAATGTACTTTAAATACTTATTTTTGAAAGTAGTTTCAATTGGTGCGTGTAATTAGTTTCAATTAATCATTGAGTTTGAAGTGAAGTGTTCACGAGTGTTGTACAAAAAATACTTTTGCTGTTATTAGGTTGTTCCCTTTCATCAATATCATTTAACGATTTCTACAGATTTTTAGTGTTTTCTACTTATTGCCATTTCCATACACAAAAATTAGCAAAACAGATTATTTTAAAAAATAGTAAAAGAGAATCAGTAAAAAAAAATGTCTGAAGGAATTTCCGACGGTAAAAGTAAGCAAACAAATAGTATCTGTAGGTGCCAATTTATATCTTTTAATATATTTTTTATGTCGTTCGTTCTTAAAAAGGCGAAACAAAACCTGTATTTTACTAAAACGCGTTACCTACCGTACATTTCCATAAATTTGTCTCTTTAAGAGATAATTTACTACTATTTCAAGAAATTTGAGAATTTTGTAATTATAACTGCAAAAGTACGGCTATTATGTTGAAATCTATAGTAATTTTCTATAACATATGTCGGTTTATAAATATTGAATAACATTGGCCATGGAATGGTTTTTCATGAATCTCAGTGGTATTCTCCGTTTCCCAAATGCAGCAATTTTTGCTTATTAATGGTGCTTAAGTGTGTGAAATGGTCTTCGTCGATCATCAATTTTTTTTTTTTTTTTTTTTCAAAAATCAGGTTCAGTGTCAACCATTCAAGTGACCGTTTGGCCGTATTCCGAACGAAGTAGACAGTCTGCCGACTGTATTCCATAAGTGAATGGCACTTTATACGGAAACAAATGCAAATCATCCTTCAAAATGGTGAGCGTGGTGATGATACGCCACATGTGGGGTCTCAGTAAAATTCATTCTTAACGCTTTAACCAGTCCATTGGGCCGTCTTGGGCGATGATGAACAGCATTTCGACGATCTAACACTTTGCCGGTCAACCAATTTTCGACGATATTCACGTTGCACTTACTGGACTTTTTTTCAATGTATAGCGTCATTATTTCGGCGGGATTTTAGGTGTTAAACGATTAATATGACGTTACAAATACATTTCTACTCAAGTCAATCGGTTGATAAATTCAAATTCATTCAAGTCAAAGTCATTCAATGGCTCACCCGTTACTTAGGTTTAATGTTAACTTACCTCCTATACTAGCCCTTTTTAAAAAAAAGTTTAATTAAAAAAAACGCCAATAACTACTAATGAATATATTTTTAAAAAAACTTGATAACTATTCTGCTACTGAAAAATCGTTGTGATTTCAATAATGAAAATCTGATCTTTTACAAATTTTGGATTGCTTCAGATTTTTTTTACTTTTTTGCACAATCGACTTCCGTAACCGGGCCTTCTTCAATCTACGAATCATACCTTCAAACACAGTGAACACTAATTGACGACTCTTGCTTATGTACTATATATATTATATTCCGTGTAAATAATTCCACTTAATAAACCTTCAAAATGTTCATCAATGTTTTCTTTATTTCTCCTTTCCAAAAAAAGAGATGAAAAGCAACCGCTTCACTCGCCACAAGGTAGCATAAAAAAGGACTCTTCTGTGGAGTTCGATGGAAAATTTGTGCACTCACGAAGCGGAGAAATAATTGGTAAAAACTCCGCTGTGTGAGCAATTTAAACGAAATGGAATACACACTCATTCAAAACCTACAAAAGCGAAAAAAGCAGATACTCCAGAATAGTATTTACGTCACAGCAAATAAAAAAAATGTTACATATTCATTTTAACGGTTTCTCGCCCCTCATGGATATTTAAACACCATCAACTGCCAACTTAAAAAAAAATCAATCATTCATCACATTTATTCGGCGTTAAGTTAAGAGCATTATTTATACAAAACCAATAACAAGCTCAGAATACTAACACAAACAACAAAAATATTCCTGTAAAAATTCAATAAATATGAAAAAAGTAAAAAAAAAATTTAATTTTAAACTTTAACATGTTTTTTTTTATATTAATTTGTTTGTATTAAAAAAACTAGGTATAACATTTATACTTTTCATGTTATAATGAATAAGTCACTTAGCATTATTATGTATATGTATTATTTTAGATGTAAAAAATGAAAATTATTACCCTAAGTTACTCTGTCTTAAGTATGCCTTATAATAATAAATTCGAGTACTTTAATTCATTCGATTATAATTTTACATAAAAGATGGCGTTACGGTCGATGAAAATAAAAACATCTAGACCATTTCACCAACTGATTCCATTTCTTTGTATTTTTATTGTAGTATGTGCCGTACCTAGTGCATTTTTTGTAAGTTTTATATTTTTTATTTGAAACATGACTTAGTTTTTTTTTTTAAATAAGTAATCTTTTCATTTAATTAAATAATGGACTGTTTAGAGATTAATTGCCTGTACTTAAATGTGCAGAAAAGAATTTAAATAAAAATATATATATAAATCTATATTTAAATTTACATGTCGTGAAAATTAATTTGCTTAAAAAAAGATATTTGTTAGTGTTTTGTTTTAGATATTGGGAATGAAATATTTTTGTATGACACACGATAAAAGTACTCTCCATTTATGAATTTTACGTTGAGCTGAAAATGAAATCAATACAAGACTCACATTCGATCAATAGCCCTTTTTTTTCATAAACTACACATGTATCTGCCTAGAAACTAAATTTGGGTAAAAAGATATGAAAAATCGAATTTAGTCTAAAAATTCATGAGTAAATTGTTTACCAATTTTCTTTGTTAATTCAGCACTCAATTTAGTTGCTTTACATTGCATTATTTTTTTTTGAGACGAACAGCAAACTTAAATAATTTCGAATCACTTGCTGTTTTTGAAACATTTGTACTCGAAACGTTCAAATTTTGTCAGCAATTTTTTTGTTCACTTCTTTATGGTTGACTGACTATGTCAAATGTGTCACACACTCATAATGTTACAATTACTTAATTTTTTTTAGTTTCTACAAAACAAAATTTATAAATATCTCTCTATCGCAATCCATTTCACAGCGGCATTTTATTTTTAAAAATTATTTAGTTCTTAGACTGTAACTATTTTATATTTTTCTTAAATCTTAATGGAGATAATTTAAAAAAAAAAATATTAATGTCTATAGTTATTAATTATTACAATCGTCCGCTATCGCAAAAGAAAAATAAAACTTCACATTATCGCCTTGTGCTTTTTTTTAGATTTACCATTAAAACAAAATAAAAAAAAATATAAAACACAAATTATATATTAAAGTAAATATAAATAAAAATAATTAAATAAAAACAAATTATATAATAAAAAAAAAAAAAAGCAAGCATAATTCTGTAAAAAGTTAAGAAATATTAAAATAAAAAATATGCTAAAAAATACTTTATCTAGGAATTAAAATGAAAGAAAATAATAATTATAATGTAAAAAGTTTTTAAGAACAAGACAAAATGATTATGAAAAGTTGAACAAGAAATTATTGAATGTAGCTTTTTTATAAGAAAATAAAGAAAAAAGGAAATCAATTATTGGTCTTGTGAATTATTTTTAAACAGTGGTATGTAGCAAAAAGTATGGTAAGTGTTGGAAGAACCTGATATTTAAAAGTAAATCTGAATCCAATTTAGATTGTACAAAGAAATAAATGCCGGAGATGTGGCATGAATTGTCTATGAGACGAATCATATCTTAAAATAAACTTGTGGAACTACAATATATCTAAGGGCCAAGTTATAGCTATCGTTGAAAAACATCATTGGAAAATTCGTTTTACTTGCGTTTTTTTTTTACAAATTCAATCATTGGCGAGTTGGTGTCAAAACGAAGCTTGTGAATTTTAAAACAAGATTATCCAAAAAGATTTAAATTTTTAATTAAAGTCTTTGCTTTAAAGTCTTTCTATTATTTACTGATCAAGATTTATTTTTTTGAAGTAATGTTTCATATTCCAACCAAATGATTCCTATAACCATCTATGGAGGTAAAATTTCAACTCCATCATATTTTGTGTTCCAATGAAGTTGTTCAATGATAGCTATAATGGCTGAAACATAATCACGCTTTGGTGCGTTGCGTTGGCTGACGCACCTAGTTCAACCATATGAAATCAATGTTACCTATCCCAATTTAGCTTTGCCTGGCGTTGAGTTTCCACCCCAAATGAAAAACGTAAAATCTTAACGTAACGTTGCTGTAAAGCGCCATGGGCAAAGCAAAGGTTGGAAAAAGTGTGAATTGTCAAAATATTTGTTGTTGTTTTCTGGATTATTTTCTGAGAAGGTTGTGGAATACGATATTTTTAGCAAAGAATTTAATCATTTCCCCCATTTTTGTAGCAGAAGTTGAAACTGCTGAGAAAATAAATATGTCAAAGCGTGCGCAAAGCAGTTGGGCGTAACGTTGGTAAAGCGAAGCTCTAAAGCGTGATTGTGTTTCAGCCATAACTGGATCACCTAAGGGCCCTACTTCGTATTTCATTCCGTAAGTAAAATTCTCCGAAAACGAATATTTGGTAGTCAGTATTTCAAATGCGGAGTTTAAAATGTTTCTTTTTTTTAAAAAAAAAAAACAGATAAAATTAATTTAAACAAATAAAATGTAAATTAACAGGTAATCATCAAACAACAGTTTTCATAAAACCAAAACAATTCGAGAATTCATGTGTACATATCCATATTTGGCCAATGGCAACTGCTGATGCGAATGTGATTACGTGAATTACATGATGCACCGCCGTAATTTGCATTTGCTTCACGTAGGAAAATATCATGATCACTTATCTTTAATTTATTTCTATTAAAATATAAGTGCTTGTTTGTTTTCGGTCTTATCATTTTATTGTGTGTTCCGTCCACCACACCAATCACTTCTGGGATTCTTGACTTCGAAGCTTCTCGCACACAATCAGCCCTATCGAGGTATCCTAAGGAGCGGACAATTTTCCGCAACGCATACTTCATCTGAGGTTTAAATTTAATTCGAGGTATGTGTCATCGGAAAAAAATACTACACAGACGCGACGGCTTCACTTCACTGCAATTCTTAAATAAATTCCGCAAAGAATTTGTGTCGGAGGAAATCGGAAAAAGAATGCCACTTACCTGTCAAAAATTACACGAAAAACGCACTTCAACGCAACGCGTTACAAAATGTCTCGAAGCAATACCTCGAAGCAAAAATCCTCCGAATCGTACAAAATCGGAGAATTTTCCGCTCCGACGAATACATCGATAGGGCCGATTATTTTTCTGTTGCTCTACAGACTTCTGCAATAGAACTTAATGTTATTTGTTGTGCCACGCCAATGTAGTAATCATGTTTTATATTTTATAAACAAATATCGTTGAAATCACTAAGTTCTCGTCGAAATTCGATTACGTAAAACTAGTATCGTTCTTGGTTTTACGATACTCATAATTTATTACAATTGCCATTAGGCAAATATATTAACAGTTTTATACAATCGCTCTTTGTCGTGACTATCGTTAATTCTGTATCGTTTACTTGACGATCGTTTCGTTTTATGTAATAGAGCCTCTGTCAACACGAAAGGACACACAACATCGACGAATTGGACAGAACGTCACGATCGACAGATAGAACTTTGAGGTGGTACCGGACTTTGTCTACCTCAGCTCCGCTATTAACTCTGACAACAACATCTCGTCAGAAATTAAAAGAAGAATTACTCTTGCCAACCGCTGGGGCTCTATAATATTAAACGAAACGAGCGGCAAGTAAAAGATAGTCTCGACAAAGTGCGATCGTGTAAAACGAGAAAGGGGTAAGAAATGTGTTGCCAAATGAAAACGACAAAAAACTTTTTTGAAGCGCAACCAACTTCAATCTTATATATGACTGTCAAATTGATTGAAGTAACAAAAATTTGTGAAATCAAAAATTTTAAAATTGAAAAAATGTTCCTTCATGGCGATTTTTTTTTTTGGTAATGGAGATGATTCCAAAAAAGATAGCCAAATGGCAGTCGTAATAAATTCAGAGTATCGTAAAATCTAGAACTATATTCGTTTTATGTATTTGAATTTCTACAAATCTCAAATTTTTCGAAAAATCTTCTATCTCTGGAGATTCAACCAAGAACTATACAAGATTTAATGCGACATGCCACCCTAGTAAAAAAAAAAACTCCGTTTAAGATGGAAAGGACATGTAGAACGAATGGACACCAATACTCTCGTCTCGCAGAGTCTTCGGAATGCGGAAATCCACCATGCCACAACAAAGTACTTTCGAAGTACTGTAATATAATGTATTTTTGAAAGAGTGGAATCACAAGAAACCAACCACTCCTTTGCAAACCGCGTATCCTTCAATCTTTCGATTAATACCATACAGCCATAATGTATGGTATTAATGGCGGCGATGTCAACTAGGCTAAATAGGCTAAATATATTGATCGATCCTCCTTTCACCAAACATTCTTTTTGGTAAAATTTGGAAGGAAAACCCTCCTCTTTTAAAAAATTTAGATGGGATGGTTAGTTATAGAGTATGCATTTTTTTTAAGAACTAAGCCTATGAGCCGATTTTGTTCTAACATGTTGGTTTCATTATCTTTCTCTATGGTTTTCATTTTACGATTTTTTAAGTAACGGGTAATTTTTTAAGAGATAAGTTTTTCAGGTTGGCAGCACTGGTTAGTAATGGCGTCCAAACGTCATCTGTCAAAGCGAAAAGTTTTCAGCATACTCTGCCATTTAATCATGGAAAGACTTACAAACGAGCAACGGTTGTAAATTATTGAAATTTATTATCAAAATTCGTGCTCCGTGAAAAATGAAAAAAAAGTGGAAATGTTGAAGATGAATTTGGTGAGCAGCTTATCTCTTGAAATGGTCCTGTGAGTTGGCCGCCAATATCATGCGATTTACGCCTCTTGATTATTTCTTGTGAGTTGTAGGGTTATGTAAAGTCGTTAGTCTATGTGGACAAGCCGAACACGATTGAAGCCTTACAGGATAACATAATTCGTGGAATCCAGGCCGAAATTCTCGAAAAAGTGACGCAAAATTGGACCTTCCGAATGTACCACTTGAAACGGAGCCGCGGATAACATTTACATGAAGTTGTCTTTAAAACAAATTTTGAATATGTGATGCAAATTTGATTGTTTTATTCGATTAAAAAAAACTATGCATAAAAAATCGCCCGTTAGTTCCTATTGAATATAACGATCTTTGCGACCCATTTAGGACTCTAATAAACGCTTGGTTACTAGCATTTCTTAGAGCATGCAACAATTTAGTTTAATTTTCCTTAGTTGTAAGAACCTTTCTAATCGAAATCAATTATTTTGAACTTGCTATTAATCCAAATTCACAAAGCACTATATAATAGCAATAGGTACATCGGAGTTTGCCACATTTACATGGAAAACTCAACTTCATATATACACTATGACCTGTGTAATGGCTATTTCTAATTGGGTGAATTTGGCTAACTCAATCGGTTTTTTATACGTCTACTCATAAATTGCGCATATGGCAGCACTGGTATGAAATTCACCAATGTTGCCTAGACGTATGAGTGTATGACAGATAATGTTGCGCGCGCAATTCCAGCAGCATGTATCTAAAAACAAATTATTTTCTCTAGCAGCATGTATCGAGTAGACCCCTGCTGAGATTTCTGTGCGCCTGGTGATTTTCGTCGAAGTGGTATTTTTTCAGCGCACTCCCACTCCCACGTCCCACTACATTTCTACAGGAAAAATGGGTGCTTTCACTGTGTATGTAAGCAATGTGGACATGGATTGGCGGGCGATAAATATAAACGATTTTGATAAGATTTTTCGGGATATCATGGTGATGCGCTTACCTTTTTATTCCATTCCTCCCCCTCGGACCTTATAATTTGTCGAGTTCTTATGAAATACATACTCGTTTGGTAAAAAATAAAATGTACTTTAAATTAAATTACACTACGATACAGTAGATTTTTGTTATTTATAAATAAAAACTAAAAAAAAATACTTGACACATATAACTTATTTTGAAACTAAATACAGAACGAACTTAAGAAACACCAAACAGCTAAATAAAAACACAAATGCACAGCCTTGTGTGTTACAGATGAGCAGAGCAGGGAACATTTCCCACTTTAAACCTCCATTTCATTGTCAGAGTGCTGTCCCTTCTTTATTAGTGCTTCCTCTGCTGGAAGTTTAGTCTTCTCTGTTCTCGTATGCCAGATGAGGACATCTTTACAATTGTTGGCTAATGGCTGCAAGTCCTTGACTATGGTGAGATGTCTTAGAATCTCGCTTTCTTGGTAACCTCGCTGTACTTCAAAGGAAAACACTGCTTCTGGGAATTTAAAAAGCAAATCCGCGCTAACAGCAAACCCAGCCATATCGATGGGGAACGGTCTTTCAGGGCGCCATGCTGAATTAAATCCAACGACCTGATTGTCTTCGTCGAGTATTGGTTTTTCCACCATCAACCCACCGACTAGTCCAACTGGCCACACTCCTACCTTGCCTCGTTCAATTTTGCACATCTCTTCGAACAGCTCCACGCTGTAGGTGTTATCATCGTCCATGAAGAAGACAATGCTGTGACCATCGTCCTGCTTTACATTCGTCCGTATCCATTGCAGGGCGAGATTTCTTTGCTCCACACCCCGAGGCTTGACCCAATTTGGATCTTTTCCTTTCAGTTTGAACGGCGCTGGTGTTTTAATGTTTAACTGTGTGGATCTTTGTTCTAATCCAGCACGCAGTAAGAGATTACGGACAAGAGAACTGGTGACATTTGCATCTTCAATCAATACCCAATGAAGATTTGGCACCAGCATAAAGACATGCGACAATCTAAATGCAAACGAACTTAAATTATAATTCACAAATGTTGTAAGAAATGTTTGCACATACCTGGTGAGTTCGGCTTTTTGTGCTGGACGAGCATACGTAGGGGTTATAGCGTAGATTGTTGGCAATTTATCATTGTCGTAGAATTTTTGGAGTGCTTCTGGCAAGGAACACCGTCTCGCATTACGGTGAACGATTATCAAAGCCCCGAAGAATATTATTATCAGAAGGAGTACTTGACGTGGACGAACGCGAATTTCAGTCAACATATTAGCTTGGGGAGAATTGATTATTTGTTTTAATCAAACAAACACTTAAAATAAAATACTTCTGCGTAAAAATAGAAAGCGAAAATTCGTTTGACAAATTGAAGATTTGACAACTGATTTTTTATGTTTGTTGACAACAAACTTCCTATTATAATTCTCTGTATAGATCACTGCGACAACTGTTGGGCGATAGAGGAAGCAATACTGCTTCTTTAAGGGTTGAGTCACACCGAGGCGTGATTGATATTAATGATGCATATTGGAATGTGTGGATCATAATATTCAATAAATTGAATTTGGCTATAGAAACAGGATCGATTTTGACGCTTTGGAATTCGTAGAAACTAAAATAAACAAAAATAGATATCGGCATAAATTTACTTTAGCTGCCTTTCACTTTTTACACTTTTTTTTATTAATCGATTCGTCTCTGCGCACTGATCATTTATATGTTTTTAAAAATTGTCGCTCACATTTAGTTTAAAAGTAATTCATAAAACAAAATTGCACTTTTTGGGTTATAATTCCATACAAATTGTATGTAGTTTGACACTTTTTTTTCTTATTTCTGCTGTGGTGTACGCAGCATTGCCATGTTGAAAAAAAAACATAACAAATAAAAATATTTTAACAAAAAAACTGTTGACTAAGGCGCCTGCCTGACGACTTTACATACCCTGAGCGGAGCAACGAAGTTGCGTGAGCGTGGACTGTCCCCAGAAAGAGAGTTGAAACCCTTTGTTCCCGCGAAGCGGGCCACCCAAGGTACTGTTTAACAAAAAAAAAACTGTTGACTTAGGCACCTGCCTGACGACTTTACAAACAAACGAGATTTAAAATTCTTTGATTTTTTTTTTTTTACCATTTTGGGGAATATGTAGTGTATATGGCAATGCTGCTTTTCACTGAACTTTGTATGGACTGTCAAAAGATGGTTGATTTCCATAGGGATTTTTGGAATTTTTATTGTTTAATAACTTTTTAAATAATTGAGAGCGACAAAACAAATTTTTAGCTTAATTTAATGAGTGGAATAAAAAAAAAAGTGCAAAAAGTGATTGGCAGCTAAAGTAAATATGTTCCTAGATATCTTATACCTATATACAAAATATAAATACACGGGCCAACAATTGACACCACTTTTCACAAATTGACTTTGTGCTTCCTTCTTTATTAACCACAATATCATGGAACAGCTTTATTTATAAAAATTCATAGATTATTATAAAACTTTATTAATAATGTATCATGTATATGATTGCAAAGTGAAAAATATGATATATCCGTTGTCTTTTTGCTTTCATATTATTAAACTCAACTATTTGTTTACTGTTCCATTAACGTTTGCCTCGTTCTGTACCACTCTGGGTTTCCTCTGATATATCCGAGATCTCCGTAAGTCGAACACGATTACTCACTTGAAAAAATTGAAATTTTCTGAGTTCGGAAGAAAATCTCTGATGGATCTTTAAGCGGAACACGCCTATTGCAAAATTCTGTTATTATATAGACCATCCTTAGCATAGAACCTGAATTAATATATGATCATACAAAAGAATAAATAGTTCAGTTTGGCTATTAATGACCCAGTGCTCAAAGGGGTATTAGGAAATAGTTCACCGTATTTCAAGAGTAAAACTGGAACAATACTAGCCTTATTCATAAACTCATTATAAGGAGTGTATAAAGTTATGCAGCCCTTATAATGCTTCTAAATGCGAAAACCTTATTCATAAAACGTTTAAAAGAGGTTACATATGCGTCTGATAGTTGAATAGTGCCTGTATAAGGGTATTTTAATTTTTTTATTTCCGTATGCACAGACGGCTGAGCATCAGGGTTACCAAAGGTTCAATTGCAAGTTGTATAAAAATTTCACGGTTTAATTTATTCAAATGATAATTCTTCAGACTCGATATTGTATATTACGTTATTGAGTCAACATAAGTCAACAAAATGTTATAAAATTGCTGGATGTTGTGTCGCCGTGATTTTCGCAACCTCAAAAATTGTACCTTGGCCTTGCTGTGAAACAGACAATTGTAAGAGATTCCCATCTTTTTGGTAGTTTATTTAACACAAACCCTGTATAACTATTATGGGTAACAATAATTATTTTATGAATAAGAATTTGTGTGATCCTGAATAAAGGGTCACACAAAGTTAATTAGTGAATTTCAATGAATAAGGGTTTATGTGTATTGCTCTTGGAATTCCATTGAGGTATGGGCTTAATCAAATTTCCTTCCTATCTCAAGCCATTTTCTGTGGAATGATTTCTCTGGCAGATGTATTCTGTCACGTTAGTCATACTCGAACCATGGAACTTCTCTTCTCGTGCTATTTGTTTAACGTTTAATTATTGGGATCGACTAGTAAATTTACGACAGTCGCGGATTTTAAGTAATTGGGATATCGGGATTCCTAATGCTGAAAAATCAGAAAAATCTCGCTTTTTTTTAATTACGGATTCAATCGAAGTGACCCGTAATTGGAACACGGTAGTCATACGCTGCTTTAAATAAACACACTTGACAGTTTTTTTTTTTACTTGTAACAACATTTTGTACATTACATTATTATTCGGTTGTAAAGGGTGATCCATTTCGAGGTTCCCTACTTTTTTAAAGAAAAAAACACAGAAAATTCATATATAATGGAGAATGTTTATTATCATTTGAAAGAACATTCTTTGGCATTTATTTTTTGAAGATTATGTCTATCAAATGTTGGCCGTTGCTACGTCGCAGATGGTCCATCCGTTGAGTCCAATTTTCGATCACTCGTTCGAGCATTTCGAATGGTAACTGGCGAATGACACGCGTGATGTTTTCCTCCAATGCCTGAATCGAAGCGGGTTTGTTGGCATAAGGTTTTGACTTTACATATCCCCCCCCCCCAGGAAAAAGTCTAACGGTGTGATATCACACGATCTTGGTGGCCAATCGACCGGCCCAAAACGTGAAATTATGTGCTCACCGAAATGTTCTCTCAATAAGTCCATTGATTGATGCGATGTGTGGGAAGTGGCGCCGTCTTGCTGAAACCAAATGTCGCCGAGATCACGAGCTTCAATTTCAGGCATCAAGTAGTCGGTTATCATGGCACGATAACGGTAGCCATTGACGGTTACGTTCGCACCGGCATAATTTTTACACTCTCAGCTACGGCCGCTATATTTTCTTCACAGCGTGCTGGACGTGGTCTATTCGGTCGAATATTATCCAATAATGAATGCTGGGTCTCAAAATGGGTGATGGTGTTGCGAATAGTACGCTCAGTAGGCCGATTATGTTGACCATAAGTTGAGCGAAGTGCACGAAACACATTCCTCACAGAACGTGAATTTTCATAATAAAGTTGAACAATTTGTAAACGTTGTTCACGCGTAAGTCTTTCCATTATGAAATGCCAAACAATACTAAACAAAAATAACATGACAGCATGACATGACTCACACGTGATCTGTCAAAAAAGGCTATTGAAAAAAGTATCTCTACTTGGATCACCCGTTTTTAAAAAAAATAACGATGGCAAGTTTAAGAAACTTCATTAAAATAATACAAAAACATAAAGAGGCCTGGATTTTGTTGTCGCCGCCGTAGTAAAGGTCATTAGCAAGAACGTTTTTATTCAAGTCCTCTATTCCCAACCAGATATTAAACCCAGAAGAGAAAAACCCATCTTAATTGATATGCACAAGTAGAAACCGACTAAAACCAACTCGAGATCCGGAACTGACAGTTATTTTGGGACTAGTCTAACTATAGAGAGGTTGAGACACGGATTTCTTTCTACTGTAGCACGATGGTCAAATGTCAAGCTCATAACGCATGTCTTCTTTCTCAAATTATTCAAGTACACAAATATCGCCCTGATTGTTGTTTAAAAAAGTTTTTTGTCTAAAACAAAGAAACAAGGAATTTTAGTTGTCTATTCGGGCCCTGATCTGACCTACAAAAAAGTTTAATGAAAACGCCATTAGAGTACTTATTGCTCTGGTCTCCATTGTTCTCTGTCATCGACTGTCAAATGTGATTAATAGCGTTTTCGATTGGGATTTTTACTCTCAGATTTCAGATTTTACCCGTCCCAATCGAACATTAAAGAGGTTACTCTGGTTTTGTGTGTGTGCCTTTTGACAGTTATTGTTTATCTTTAGGCCGCAATTATAGCTATTAGCTATCAATGAAAACCATCATTTGAAAATTTCTTTTACTCATTGCGGCTTTTTTTCAACCATTGGCGAGTTGGTGTCAAACATGCTTATGCAACAATATTTTAGTTTCTAATTATAGTTTTCGCAGAAATAACAAAATAACACAAATCAAACTGCGAAATGCAATCTTCAAACTGACATAAGTCAGATATTAAATGTTTTTGTGTTGGTGCATGTTGGTGTAAATCTGACTTGAAATCCAGATTCTTCAAAAGTACCTACTCTAGAGTAAAAAAAGAGTGCTTTTTGTATCCCAATCGAAAACGAAAAAATTGATCTAGAGTAAAAAAAAGTGCTCTAGAGTATAAAAAAAGTGCTTTTTGTATCCCAATCGAAAACGCTATAAGTAGGTAAATATATTCTGGACAGTTGTCATCGACTGTCAAATGTGATTAAGTAAATATATTTTATATTGAAAACTGTCATTGGACGAACATTTATTTCCAGTGAACCTAAAAAATATTAAAAGTGATCGGGATAATAATATTTTTCGTATATGTGAAAGCACTTATGATTTTATATAACATGGCATGCAAGTACTTTTTTTAAAAAAGCTACATATATTTTCAAATTAGCTAATCACATTGGGTAAGGGTTCAGTCTTAGCTTTCATTGAAAATGTTCTTTTAATTTTTGAGGCTTTTTTACAAATTGAATCGTTAGCGAGTTTGTGTTAAAACAAAACCTATGAATATCAAACATATTTTAATTTTTCTAATGATTCATATAACAAACTTTTTAAGTATGCTTTTCAATGATAGCTATAACTGGATCCATAGTTGTTTTATGAAAACGTATCACAATTAATTAGTGCGGTGGACAGGTTGTTTTTACTGTTTAAATCTCATAATTGGACCATTTCGTCCCTGCAGTTTGTGTCATATCTTAGGTTAACTTGTTAATATATTTTCCATAGGTAGTGATTCATTTCAATTAAATTCAATACTTTTGTCCTGTAGGTGTGATAATCAATTCATTGATAGTTACATGTCGTGGACAAGAAATAATAAACAAAATCGCACGAGAAACATCCTCTGGTTGTAGTATGGCTTTTGAATCCATAATTCGATCAGCATACGGATGGTTCGCCGAATGAACTATATCAGTTTTTACAAGTCCAGGGCTAATACTCTAGTAAATGTATAAATCATTAAATAATAACGAAAAAGATTAGAGAAAACTTACAGATATTCGAATATTCTTTTCATTAACCAACTCCTGTCTCAAAACCTCAGTGGTCGCTTTCAGACCGTGTTTCGAAGTTGGATACAAATTGTATGTCAATGATGCAAGGCTCGCCGGAATGGAGTGCCCTAATATACTGTTTATATTAATAATGTGACACTCCTCTCCACAGCTCGCCTTCATCAAACGATAAGCCTCCTTGGTACAAAAAACATTTCCCAGTAGATTAACTTCGATTAGCTCCCTCAATCCCTTTTCATTGCCTTCAGTAAGGATCCCGGAAAATTTCAATACCCCTGCATTGTTGATGAGTATATTCACTTTGGAAAAGTTTTCTTCGATTATTTTAAAGGATGATTTGATTGATTCTAGATTAGAGATATCGCACTCGTAAGGATGGAATGATCCTCGCTTGAACCTAAGCTCCTTCTTTAATGCTTCCATTTTATCGAGACGTCGGGCTAACCCAATGACCGTTAAACCAGCTCCCACAAGATCTTTTACAGTGGTTAAACCAATTCCAGAACTGGCACCGGTTACAACTGCGATTTTATCCAACCAACGGTCCATTTCAAAGGTGCTATCGCTCTTAAAGTCAAGTATGTACTGAACTTTAAATTGTAACAATTGGATGCACCACTGGTATAGTCACAAATACTCACAATTACAGATATCAATTGAGCGATATTATTTTTAGAGCTATTTGCTGTAAAATGCAAGTGAGAGTTGTGCTTGATTTTCTGATTTAATTTATCGTTTCTTACTTAAACAATCTTAAAAATGTGTTATTATTTTATAGATAGAATACAAAATAACTACTTTTCTTACAAATTGTGATGGGAGTCTCTTATTAAAAAAAGCGTGCTCCATTTACCATTTACTTCAGAGATTCTCCTTCGTTACCTCAGCTGAATTTGTTTGATTCACAATATTTTTACTTCGCAGAATATTTGTAAGTATGATGATTTCCTTTGATGTACTCTTTTAACAGAACATGAATCCAAGGATTTTTTTGTCTCAGCATATTGAAGAAAATCTTTACTTTGCCAAGTGAAGAATCGTGTTCCACTTACGGATTTTTTCGGAGATCTTGAAGGGAATTCCAAGTGCAAATTCTCTAATGAAACGGCGATAATGATAGTTGGGTCTCCTTAAATAGACGGTCAAACAGAATCTAATCCGATTAGATTTAATTAGATAGATTTAGATCTAACAAATTATTTTATAAAGAAATAGCACAGTTGTCCTTAATTATACAAAAATTATCCTTTATACTTTGTATCTGTCTGTATACATATATTTCGGGGAATAAGGGAATTCAAACAAGTTTTTGTCGATCGTTAATAAATGGTATTCAGCTAATAACTTGGTTTTAATTCATCAAAATCTGGAAATAATGTGTATTCATATAATTTGTTATTTTACATTAAACATAGATGCATTTTTAACCAACTATCAATAATTTAAAAAAAAATCACCAGTAGAATTGAGACGTAATTTTTTTTTCCGCACGAACATTCACCTTATTACGAGATTTCACCAGCGAACTGCAATGATACTTGTATATGCAATAAGTCTCTCTATTTGGTTGCGGCTTAAGTGATTGGAATTAAGTTTCAAACCTAAGTCGTCGCAGCTGTTTTGCATTTGTTGGTTTGAATTCTACTGATTGGAATTTTATACTACGTTTGTGCATGCATTTGTTGGTTTGAATTCTACTGATTGGAATTTTATACTACGTTTGTGCATTCTCAAACAAAACGATTGGTGTCTATCGAAACTGTTTCACATCATGGAACAATTAAGGAGTCTGATGTATTTGTCGATATTTATTACATACTTTCGTACATAGATGAAAACGATCTACTTAATCTCAAGTTGCACCCAAATGGTTGTGGGTTATATAGTGCACATGTGAAACGTGACTAAGGTGAGCTTAAACAATTCAAGGAAATAGAGTGGAAAACATTTTAGGAAATTTGTTACGGTTATTGAAAGCAAACGGTTGAGGAATTGACACACATTGCAAATAGGTTTGGGAGCTGCCCCCAAAGCAATGAAAAGTAACTAATGACGGCGATGAAACTTTCAGCTAAATTTCACATTGATTTTTAAAAATTTATGTATTCCTATAAGTGTTCGCTTTAAGATATCATTTGAAAAATGTACCTACCTACTTACTACTTACTTACTTGGCGCTACAGTCCGGGATGAACCTGGGCCTCAACCAATATGCCTCTCCAATTAGCCCGGTCCTTAGATAACTGCCTCCAGTTGCGCACTCCAAGTTGGTTGAGGTCGGTTTCTACTTGTGCGCGCCACTTAAGGCGAGGTCTTCATCTACTACGTCCGACGTCTGGCTGGGAATCGAAGACTCTCCATTCTTAACGTCCAATGCGGAGTTTTTTGACTAGGGGTATGTCGCTGTACAGCTCGTATAGTTCGTGGTTGAATCTTCGTCTCCATAGCCCGTCAACGCAAACGGGACCGAAGATTTTCCGAAGAATTTTTCTCTCGAATCGACCAAGGATTTCTTGATCCGCTTTTGATACGGTCCATGCTTCAGCGCCTTAGAGCAGGACTGGGATGATCAGGGTCTTATATAGGATCTCCTTAGTAGATAGAGTGAGGGCTTTACTACTAAATTGCCTTCTAAGCCAGAAGAAACAGCGATTGGCAAGAGTAATTCTTCGTTTGATTTCTGACGAGATGTTGTTGTCAGAGTTAATAGCGGAGCCGAGGTAGACAAAGTCCCGTACTACCTCAAAGTTATATCTGTCAATGGTGACGTTCTGTCCGATTCGTCGATGTTGTGTGTCCTTTCGTGTTGACAGCATATACTTAGTCTTACCCTCATTTACTGCTTAACCCATTTTTGCTGCTTCCTTCTCTATACTAGCAAACGTGGCTATGACACCGATTTTTGGAGAATTGTGCCTCTGGTGTTGGCTCGGGAGTTTTGCACAATCATCTCAAGAATCAAATTGAAAAAGACACATGACAGCACATCGCCTTGCCTAAATCTTTTTTTGGTATCGAATGTGTCGGTGAGGTCGTTTCCGACCCTAATGGTGCAGCGAGAATTCTCCATCGTCATCCATCACAAACGGACGAGTTTGGACGGTATACCAAAATTAGACATGGCTCTGTATAGTTCGTCTCTATAAATGGCTTTGAAATCGATAAATAGGTGGTGGGTATCGATTTGGACTTCTTGGGTTTTTTCCAGGATCTGCCGAAGTGTGAAAATTTGATCGGTTGTGGACTTTCCTGGCCTAAAACCACACTGATAAACGGTTTCAGGCGTTCACATATTACGGCAGATATGATCTTGTAGGCGATGTTGAGCAGACCTATGCCTCTGTAGTTCGCGCAGTTCAGAGGGTCTCCTTTTTTGTGGATCGGGCAAACGATGCTGAGGTTCCATTCTTCAGGCATATTTTCATCCGACCAGATTTGGCTTATGAGTTGGTAGATGTTACTTACCAAGTCATCTCCGCCGGCCTAATAGAGCTCAGCGGGAAGGCCGTCATTTCCGGCAGCCTTATTAAGCTTGAGTTTAGATATTCCTATCCTCACTTCACTCAGGTCGGATGGTTGGCAGTTTTCGCTGTCGTTGCCAATATTGAATGGTTCGTTCTGCCTGACAGCGGAATGTTGTTCGTCATCGCCGTTTAACAGTCTGCAGAAGTGGTTCTTCCATATCCTCAGCATCGACTGTGTCTCAACTACAATATTTCCTTGTTCATCTCGACAGGATTCTGTTCGAGGCTTGTATCCTTGGCTTTGACGTTTTACACTTTGGTAAAACTTGCGAACATCGTTCCTGGAGTGGCACCTCTCTATATCCTCGATCGCGCGCTTTTCTTGCTCTTTTTTCTTCTTGCTGAAAAGCCGATGTTCTTCCCTTCTTCTTTGCCTATAGAGCTCAATGGCAGCTCTCGTCTTCACCTGCAGCTTAGCCTTATAGGCCTCGTTCTTGGCTGCGAGCATCTGTCGGCATTCCTCATCAAACCAGGGGTTTCTTGCTGGTGGGCGCGAGAAACCTAGCACATCAGTTGCGGCTGATCTAATGGCCTGTTGGCATCGTTGCCATTGCTCTTCGACATTCGATGCTGGTGGTATGGTGTTAATCGAGAGGTTAAGGGATACGCGTTGTGCGAAGGTCTTGGCGGTCTCTTGCGATTGCAGTCTTCCGACATCAAATTTTTTCACAGTATTTCTGGATTGTTGTGGCGTGGTGGATATCCGCATTCTTACCTTGGCTAGAGCATAATATAGTATGCATAATATAGTATAGAAAAAAAGCGACCATATGACATAAACTTTATAGAATTAGACTTTGTTGTACTAGATTTGTAAATTTTATAACGTTTTTTTGAAACAATCATCGTTTAAGGAACGTTGCTTAGAGACAATTTAAATATTTAATCATGCTTAACTATACCACCTCTGAGACACATTTAAAGAAAATCTAATAAATACGGCTGTAGGTTTGTTGTGATATATATTATATTAAATAACCGCTACATATTGCAAACCGCATTTAAAGTTAAGCTTTAGAACGTGCATTTTGATTTTACAAAAAAATGGGTCTTTGAAAATTTGTTTAAGTAAAAGAAAAACAAAAAGATTTTGTTATGATGTCACAAATTTACTTTTAACTTATAACCTACATTTTCAACATTTTGTTTGATGATGTGTGGCTATAATTGAAGTTAAACAAAAGTTAAGTGGAAATTATAAAGTTTTTATTGAGAAAAACATATGTTGTTAGAAGCATTTTGCATTTTGTAACAAAGTGCAGAATCAAAATGCCTTTGAGTATTATCAGAGTATACATTTTGACAGTTTTACAAAAGTATCATCATTAGGAACACTATTGAACTCTAGACTATATCATTCATATATGTCCTACTTTGGAAATTCATTTGCAATCTAAATATGTAACTGGGTCCACAATCATATCCTTAATGAATATTAACATAATCTAATTAGAATTAATTTATTATAAATTGACGACTGACTATAAATTGACGACTGAAGGCTGGAATTTTTGTACACATCTACGTATTTCTCTACTAGTCTTAAAAGTGGCGCAATTGGTATTTAAAATAGCTACAAATCAAAATACATTTTTATATTTAAATGATAATTTAAAAGCACAGAGTAACACAGTTAATATTTATTCAATATAATACCATTTCTACTTATATAATTAACTTTTAGTAAAATGTTTTGAACTACCCGCTTATTTTTCTTCTTGAACATTGTTTTCTTATAGCAATCCTTAACAAATGGAAATTTCCTATTATTTTGTAGCACTCTACATAACCTAATTTTACCACTACCAACATATTATACAACTTCATTCTTTCAGTTTGAAATTCATGTGTGAAATTCATTTTTATTTATGTCAAGTAAATGTTATAGTGCATTCACACCGAACCATAAACTGAGTTTTCGCAAAAACACCTGAAACCTTCATCAAAAACCGAGTTTTCCCATACATTTTCAGTTATCAAAACCTAATTGGTTACGACGTAACCTTCTCATAACCACTTCGCTGACGTCATCTCGCTGATCTTCCCTCAACGTCAACATCCAGACCTAGGCAAGCAAAAAAGAGACGGTTATGTTTAAGCGAAGACCTTAATGCAGTAAATAAATCCATCGATACACTTACGGATAAAATAATGGAATCAGATACAAATTCTTTCCAATTGGAAAAAGAAAGAAATGATATTCTGAGAGAATTTGTATCTGATTCCAAAGAATTCCATAGAGGAGTACTTAATTTTTTAAATAAACAAGAAAAATAATTTTGATTTGTGTTTTGTTTTTCAATGGCAATATAGTACTTACTTAAGTATTCGCTTATGGCACTTCGTATGTTTGCAGCTGTACTACAGCGTTCGTTGAACTGACTTGTATATTCTGGTTGTTCTCTTTGTGCAGTATTCAGTGGATTTAGCAACCACTGCATGTTGATGTCATCATTATGCACGTTCAGAAAATTGTGCAAAACACAACATGCTTTGATCACCATGTTTGTATTGTCCATATGGTTATCAATACCTTTTCCGATTCGTCTGAATCTGCCTTTTAAATGCCCAAACTTAGTTAATAACTCACCTTTATCCATGTAGTTCTCTGTTGTTCGCTTTTCATTATTTCCTTTATAAGAATAGCTTTTTTATGTTGCAGTTTCAAAATTTGAATAAGCATTTGGTTGCGTTTTTTTTGTAGCGGCGGGCTTGAGAGTTAAAAACTTTTGTCAAAATCTTTAGACTTTTTTCATTTTGAACTTCAAATGCTAATATTAGTTTGATTATATTAGAATTCATTTTATTATTCAATTTCAATATTTTCACACACAAATGTTGGAGTTAGTATCACAATTCACAGCTGATTGAAATGTCAAACAAAACCTGGTCAGAGTCGGTGCGAAAGCATCCAGTGGTTTACGTAAACTTTTTGCCAAAAACTCAGTTTATGATTCGGTGTGTAAGCACTATAAAATGACACTATTTGATGTATCTATGAATAGCAGTGGACTAACTAAATCTGTAGTAGGTAAGATAATTATGCATGGATAATATTATTGTTTTTCAAAAATCATTTGCTTGTCATTAAATCAGTTTAACTTATTCTTGAAAAATATATATGTTTCTTATTAATGGCGTTTCCTATTGGTCAAATAATATGTGAGAACTGTCAAAACAAATGTTCTGAAAACTCTGAAATGGGAATTTCGATTCTCGGTTTCATTTCAGAAGAGAAAAACGCTATTTATAAATTCTTTTTAATCAATCAATATCACAATATCTACTTAGTACACAAATCCTCCATGAATAATCAATCGAAAACGTCAATTTAAAAAATATATCACAGTACTAAACTTTTCCCTCTATTTAGGCTATGTCCGTTTAAATTTTAGCCATTGGATAATTTTTGATATTAGTGTGGTCAATAGAGACTTCAAAATGTTAATATGGTCAACAGCTCACTAAAATTTATCCAGTGACTAATTTTTGACATTTGGTATACCTACTGAGGAGTGGCAATGATGAAAAACACATGTGTGGAAAAATAGCACATAATTCAGATTTCAAAAAAGGTCAAAAATTAACTGGTGGATAAAATGTAACTCCTTTTAAACGCAATTGGCAGACGACCTTAGTCCACAAATCGTACATGAATACATCTTATTATAATAATATATAATAATCTTGTTAACAGTTTTGAATATTATGAACTGGAGATAGTATTTTATCATCAGAAACGCATTTGTGTGATGGTTTTTAATTTAAGAGTCTACATTCCACATTCCATACACCACAATACCACATACAATCCTAAACAATTCCACCACAGCACAGTACAAATGTGGCAGCACCATAAATAAATTCAACACTCAAAAAGTCAAAATTCAAAGTTACAGTGACAGTTCTCTACATCGTCTCACGCTCGCACGTGTGTTTTTTTTTATAGAATTATTGCTTTGATTTGTTTTTCCTCAAGAAATTCAAAATGAAGTGGACAACTGCCAATTTAAAAAACCCAAATTATACAGAAGATCATGAATTATATGTGGGCACACACACAGGTTCATTTAAAAGTAAGTTAATTAATTTCCTTCTGTTTTCCGGTTTGATGCTATTTTTGTCTTTCAGAAATCTTTGTCACAAACGAGGAAAATCCTTTTATCCAGCAAAACCTCCAGGATATCAGCAAACTGAACAAAGAGTCATGTGTCACAGCGCTTGGCTTTGGAAATGAAGACAAATCCGAAGTGCTTATAGGGCGGTCAAATAAATTTGTCCAGGTCTACTCACTGCAGTCTCAAATGGCAACAACAAATGTTGAAATGATTGATGCCCCAGTTGTGGGCCTGTGCCGCTATGATACCCAACTCATTGCCGGCTTTGGGACAGGAAGAATACAAAAATTACAAATGAGCGAAGATATGGTGCTGTCCGCCGGTAATAACATTTCACATTTGCGGCAATGTGAAGTCGAGAGGAAACTTGTTGCCACTGGTGGCAAGGGACGTGCCAACAATATGAAAATCTTCGACATGGATGCGGGCAAACAAATTTTTTCATCCAAAAATCTCCCAAATGACTTTCTCCAGTTAGAAGTTCCCATTTGGGATTCTGATGTGGGTTTCATCGATGTAAATACGGTAGCCACTTGTTCTAGATACGGCTATGTGCGAGTATATGACACACGAGCACAAAGGAGGCCAGTGCAGAAGTATGCTACTAAGGAACAAATGAATTTCACATCGCTGGTGGCGAAGGACAACTACATCTACACGGGGACAACGATGGGAGCACTGAAAGCTTTTGATACACGTAGTATGAAGAATTTTGTTCATACGTACAAGGGATTCACCGGAAGCATAAGTGATGTTCAATTAGATGATAGCGGAAAGTACCTAGTTTCAGCATGCTTGGATCGTTATGTTCGTGTGCACCACACCGATTCCTGCGTTATGATGTATCAGTGCTATGTGAAGTCAAAGGCAACAAGAGTGTTGATCCGAAATGCAGTTGACAAATCTAATACTACGGACGATGATTGCGTTTTGGTTGGAGTTGAAAATGAAGACGATGACGATGAAGAAGTAGCAAATGACCAGACAGAAGAAAAGGACGTCGAATATGATGCGATGTTCGAAAACATGCAGACAATATGGTAAGTGCAGCTGGTGTATGTATTCGTGTATATATTTTTTTAAATTTGATACTTTCGTCCAATAGCGAGGACGGGTCTGACGCGGAGGAATCCAATGAAAAATCCACAGTGAAGAGGAAATCCGACGGCAAAAACACGAGAAATAAGAAGAAGAAGAAAAACTAAAAGAGTTCTGTTAGTGCACTGTATTTAAAGTTGATAGGAGTAAATATATTTTTTTAAGAACGATTTCTATTTGCCTATTGCTAAGTTTGTTGTAAGAACGCTGTTGAGTGTGTAGTTCCTGTGGAGTATATAGGTGAAGAAGTAGATGAATTCCACAAGGGATATAGCGCTTAAACCCAAGCAGAGGTTGAAAACGCCACCAAGATCAGCTGGAATTAAAGAGAATTTTTTAATTATGTTTTTGTAAAGTCTAAAAAAACTAAGTGGTGTGGGCAAATGGTGATTTGTAAACAGCAGTCAATAATGACAAACCTTACGTGATTCCATTGGGACAACTGAATGTAATCATAAACCAAATATGTATTTCCTCATCAGATTACTATCTATTGCTGCCGATTCACATCTTGTTCGGAAAAAATTGTACCGAAAATCGTTTTTTACGGAAAACGTCCCCCAAAAAGTGGACGTGCAAAAACTTAATACGGGCCCAATATTTAGATTGTCTAAATATCTTGTTCAGACACTTGCTTCTTCAAAATCCTTAACAGTTTGACAAAAACAAAACGGTTTTCTAAAAGAATGACATTGGGCGTATTTTGAAAATGTTTACACTTGTTCGAACAGTATGGACAAGGATCACATAAATTAAATTTAATTATCTCAGCTCAAAATGCAAGGCCTATAAATCGGTGACCTACAGAAATGGCTAAATCGACTCAGCTAGCGATTCTAGTCAAATTTGTTCTCTATGTTACAAACTATGTGATAAGATATAAAGAAATTCTAGATTTCTATTGGATTAGCAACACAGGTTCAACACTTCAGCTCGTTAATTTGTGGTCCCAAGTTAAATATATTGTTTGCCGAAGTGTGCGAGAGAGTGGGATTTTTTTTTCGTGTTTGCAATATTTTATTATTATTTCGAATGTATTGCATCGCGAATTTCATCCAAAAAACGTAAAAATTGCTCAGACAAATATTCATTTTATTTTGTTTTATATGACAATTGACAAAATTATGTGCAAGTGAGGTGTACTTTTATTTTTAAAATTATTGGCAGCATTTTAGTTTAGTTGTTATGTAGTCAGTACATGTAACTAGTTAGTTATGCAATTTCTTGACAAAATAGTTGTCTGACGGTAGACACCGGTAAATCGAATTTATAACGTTTCGTGCATTAATTTAACGATGACCTAGTCATCATAATAAAGGGCAAAGAACCAAACGAAGTTACAACACGTTTGCAAAACGCCCTTAAGATAGTCATAGACTGGTGTAATAAAGAAGGTCTTTCTATAAACCCCAGCGAGGCTATCATCGTCCCTTTTACAAAAAGGAGGAAATTAAATCTTTCCCAAATTTCAATTAATGGTACATACATTGAGTATTCCAACGAAGTAAAATATCTTGGAGTGATCCTCGATAAAAAACTAAGCTGGAACTCCCACATCAACAACAAAATTCAAAAAGCAACCAAAGCTTTCTGGGCTTGCCGAAGCATGTATGGTAAAACCTGGGGAATCTCTCCAAAAACCACACACTGGATCTACACGATCATGGTCAGGCCCATTATAACATACGCTTCAATAGTATGGTGGAACAAAGTCACCCAAAAAACAACTACAAATAAATTAAACAAGGTACAACGCCTTGCCTGTCTGGGCATTACCGGAGCTATGCGTACCTGTCCCACGGCGGCTATGGAAGCCTTAATAGGACTAACACCTCTCCACATTTATATAAAAAAAGTGGCAATTCGCAGCTCAGCAAGTTTGACACAAGCGGAAGAATTAAACATTAGTGAACATCTAAAACTAATTGAACTTCTATCCGAAATTCCAGAACTTGACATGATCTGTGCGGTTACAGACCGCTTACCAAAGACACTATGCTTCGACAAAAGATTCTCAACGGAGATCACAACCAGAGAAGCATGGTGTAGCAACAACCCTCCAAACTGCCTAAACGGCCTAAAGTGGTATACGGATGGTTCTAAAATGGACTCAGGGGTAGGAGCTGGCATACATGGACCAAATAAAAACATCTCAATACCTATGGGAAAAAACCCTAGTGTATTCCAAGCTGAGCTCCATGCCATAAAAGAATGCGCAAACCTAATACACAACTCAGGTATTAAAGGCGCAAACATCCATATATTCACGGATCATTGACTCCAAATCAGTACTTCACTGCTTCAACGCCCTCCAAACACTCAGTTCCAGGAACAAAACCAAACTATGGTGGGTCCCCGGACATAAGGGAGTTGAAGGTAACGAAAAAGCTGATGAACTAGCCAGAAAAGGTTCCGAAACCCCCTTCATTGGACCTGAACCCTTCTGTGCAATCCCCAAATCAGCCATAAATCTAGTCATAAAAAACTGGGAACAAAACAGATGTGTTTCATACTGGGGAAACATCCCAGGCCTAAGACAGGCCAAAAGAGCTATTTAGCCCTTCAAATCAGATGCCGACAAGATACTAAATCTTCGCAGGCACGATATCAAAAATTTAGTAGGCTACCTAACTGGTCATCACGGTCTGCGATATCACCTAAACAAAATGCGTCTAGTCGACTCACCGAAGTGCAGACTATGTCTAGAAGAAGACGAAACAGCCGAGCATATCATATGTGAATGCCCGGCCCTTTACGGTATGAGAAGAGAATCTTTCTTCAGGGAATTCTTAAGTCCCGAAGAATTGAGGAAATCTTCGGCTGAAAGTATTATCAGCTACATTAGGAAAGTAGAAACGCTACTAACCTAAAAAGCATCTGACGGCAAGCACAATAGATCTTTTAGGTCGATGTGTATATTACTGCTTAGGCAGGTCAGAATTTAAAAAAAAAAAATAATAATTTAACGATTTCGATTATATCTCCACTATAATCCAAAAGGAAATGTTTTCAGATTTATCTAACCAAATCCTGTGTAGGTACTCTATGCAGGATAAGCACCGGAGTTTAAAGGTAGGTTCTTGTTTTTATCACATCAAACGGATCATCACTTAATAGGTCAGTTCCCTTATAAAAAAAATGTTTACTGCTTTTACTTGATTACGTTCTCGTACGCTATTTTTGTAAGCAAATAATTTTCTGCTGCAATAATCAATAAGAGTCTGTAAAAATAATATTGTAGGGAAACAGACCTTATATGTGTAAAGTAAGGATGATGAGCTAAAATTACCAGTTTTCCGTAGTTATAAAAAAGTGCCGGCCTTCTTTTCCTATAATGCCACTATCTCCTGACCCGCAGATTTTACTTCACCAGTACCTACCTATACGTAGTAAAGTTGAGTTTTTAACAAACTTTTGTTATGTACCGTGAGACCAAAATTTAATTTAAATATGTGTGTTGTTATTAGTTCTATAGAGGGGATTTGGAATTGTCATTTTCTATATAACATAAAGTCCTAACGGGACTTGAAATAACATTTTATTTATCAAAAAGTGATAAATAGATTTTTATGAATCTTTGTATTTAAGTATATTTCGGGCTTCTTAAACTGATTACACACTCAGTTGGTAAAAACAAATAACAGTTATTTTAAAAATTTCGTATTCGGTTCGATAGGTTTGTGAAAAAAATATTACTCAGGCCTATTTGAATTAAGATTAAGTTCTCCCAGCAGAACATTGTAAACATATTCAAAGCCCGCTTACTTTATAAGAAAAACGTTGTTCTTGGTAAAACCTTAAATCGTTTTGAATAAGTGTCTAAACAAGATATTCGACAATATCATATATTTAGTTTTCATAATTTTTTTTTTTTTTATATTTTAAACAAATTCAAAAAAACTTTCGTTGAAAATACTTTGGTAATGTCAATATGATGATTTCGTTTACAGATCATTTTAACTGAGGCCTACTATTTCGGCGTTTTCCTTTAAAAACGATGTTTATACCAAAACTTATGGCATTGGTCAATACTGGTTTTTTAGTCTGTCCAAACATTTTGAAATAGGATTCATAAAAATATGTAAACATTTTAACCACAACCAATTTCAGGGACATATGATGGGAAATGGTATTTAAAGATTCATCCAGTGGGTTGTAGCTTTTTTATAACCCTATCCCATAATAGTTTTTTTATTAATATGTTGTAACATATAAAAGTATATGGTTCGACTCAGAATCGACACCTGAATCGATTAAGCCATGTTTGTTTGTCCGTCTGCTTGTCTGTATGTCATCAGTGTTTAGGCCTTAAATTTTGAGCTAGGATAATAAATTTAGTTTATTTGCTCTTTGTCTATGTATCCAGAGTAGTAGTATGTTGCCAGCACTAGAAATAGCTTTAAACAGCAAAAAACTAGCCAAAGTGCAGAGAACTGCGTGTCTGTGGATTGGTGGAGCACACCGTTCGACACCCTCAGCGGTATTAGACATTGTTTTTCACCTACTACCCCTAGATATTTTCGGAAAACAAATGGCAGCTAACTTAGCCATACGTCTTAAAGCCATCCAACAGTCAAATATTAAATATGGCCACTCAAAAATTCTAAACGAATTCAAATGTTCCTGAAAACACCGATTACACCCTCACCAGATTAAACTTTGATAAGAATTTCCGGGTCACAATCCCAGACAGAACGTCATGGGAGAGCAACGAACCTGTGCTAAACGAGTCGATCCATTTTTATACCGATGGGTCCAAAACAAATGACGGAGTGGGTGCTGCTGTCTTCTCCGACAGGCTAAATCTCAGCCTATAATTCCGTCTTCCTGATCATTGCAGCGTGTTCCAGGCGGAACTCATGGCGATCAATGAAGCCTGATCCTGGTTGAAAGAGAATGTAATATCTGCCAAGGATATTATCATTTTCTCGGACAGCCAAGCGGCAATCAAATCCCTGGAATCAGTCTCAACAAATTCAAAGACAACCCTAGATTGCCGATCATCTCTGCAGGAGATGTCAAAGCATTTTAACATTCACCTATGCTGGGTGCCTGGGCATAGTGACATTCCAGGGAACTGTAAGGCTGATGAACTCGCCAGAAATAGAACGAAATTACCGCAGTTGTAACCGACACGGGTGCACTAGGTATTCCTATCGCTACCTGCAAAAGCTTATTAGCGCAACATGATAACAGCAAATCAAACCTCAGATGGAGTCTTGGCACGACGTGTCAAACAACCAGACAAATTTGGCCAAAGCTAGATTTGAGAAGATCAAAGGGACTGATTTCGCTCGACAGACCGCATATTTGCGATACCATAGGTGTCATCACGGGACACTGCTTAATAGGTAGGCACGCAGAAAGGCTAGCCTTCTTCTCAAACGACTTCGACGAGGAGGAGGAGGAAACAATACTTCATCTCCTTTGTAACTGCCCGGCACTATCAAACAAAAGGAAGCTACATCTCGGAGCTTACTATTTTCAAAATCTCAGTGATTTGGCAAAAACGGAAGTGAAAAGCCTTCTCCGCTTCATCAAAAGCTCTAAATGGTTTACCCACGGATAGTAAGGAGATTGGACAAGATCCATGTGGTATCACAACGGACCAAAGTGGTCTAAGTGTGCTGGCGAACGGCACCGGCAGCCACTCTAACCTAACCTAACCTATGTATCCAGAACAAGTTTGAATATTTTCAAAATCCCTCCACTGCCTCGCCCAGTTTTAAGATAAACGTCGTAAATTAGTAAAACCGTATAGGAGTTTGAAAAAGAGTCTAAACAACATATTTAGGCAATGTTATCTATTGTCTATATTTCATCCATAGGTACAAGTTTTTTTTTAGCCACGCACACTTTGGGGACGTTTTCTTAATACAAAAACAAAGAAAAAATGTTTGGTACAATTTGAAAGAAATTTGAACATTTCCTCTAAAGATAATTTTAACTCACGACCACATTTCAGGGACGTTTTCCTAAAAAAAAAAGATTTGTATTCCCTACCCCATAACATTATGCAATAGAAAACGTTGTGCTTTGTCGAACCATAAAAGATAAACTGTCTGAACAGTATGTTGTGACAATGTCATTTTCTATATTACATAAAGTCAGCCCGAACATGTTGAGCTAGGATAATGAAATGTTTACACTTGTTCTACTGGGAGCAACAAAGAGTAGGTGTACAAAATTTCATCATTATAGCCCAAAATTTAAGGCCCAAATCTGGTGCGTACGGATAGACATGGCTAAGTTGTTTTAGTTTTGTTTGGCATTTCATAATGGAAAGACTTGCGCGTGAACAACGTTTACAAATTGTTCAACTTTATTATGAAAATTCACGTTCTGTGAGGAATGTGTTTCGTGCACTTCGCTCAACTTATGGTCAACATAATCGGCCTACTGAGCGTACTATTCGCAACACCATCACCCATTTTGAGACCCACCATTCATTATTGGATAATATTCGACCGATTAGACCACGTCCAGCACGCTGTGAAGAAAATATAGCGGCCGTAGCTGAGAGTGTACACGAAGACCGTGGAGACTCGATTCGGCGCCGTTCGCAGCAGCTCGGACCATGATAACCGGCTATTTGATGCCTGAAATTGAAGCTCGTGATCTCGGCGACATTTGGTTTCAGCAAGGCGGCGCCACTTCCCACACATCGCATCAATCAATGGACTTATTGAGAGAACATTTCGGTGAGCACATAATTTCACGTTTTGGGCCGGTCGATTGGCCACCAAGATCGTGTGATATCACACCGTTAGACTTTTTCCTGTGGGGATATGTAAAGTCAAAAGCTTATGCCGACAAACCCGTTTCGATTCAGGCCTTGGAGGAAAACATCACGCGTGTCATTCGCCAGTTACCAGTCGAAATGCTCGAACGAGTGATCGAAAATTGGACTCAACGGATGGACCAGCTGCGACGTAGCAACGGCCAACATTTGATAGACATAATCTTCAAAAAATAAATGCCAAAGAATGTTCTTTCAAATGATAATGAACATTCTCCATTAAATTTGAATTTTCTGTGTTTTTTTCTTTAAAAAAGTAGGGAACCTCGAAATGGATCACCCTTTATGTAAAGGAAACAAGCTCAACAAGTAAAAGGCATTAACCCCCGTGGGGTTTATTTCCATTTCCAAAAGGAGATAAACCCCGTGGAGGCTATTTAATTTTTTAGGTAATTAAGCCCCATAGAGCATATTTCCGCAGGGGTTATTACACTGCACCACAATATGATATACATATCTGCTATATTATTTCTTTGTGTTACAAACTTACCCCCTTATTAATAAACGCTGATTCGCTAATCAGGGACTAACTTTAGACATTTGCGCCAGTATTTCTTATAAGGAAAACTGTCAAGTTGGCCATTGATTAGCTAATCAGCGTTTATTAATACGGGGGTTAATATCAAAACTATTATCTATGAGATAGCGTATTAAAATGTCATTTGTCTTCCAGGATAGAATAATTCTACTTAACATGCATCATTACATTCTGTTCTGACAGTTTTTGCAAAGTTATGCTGGTCTATCCTGTTCTGTATGTATATCTGCATTTTAGAAAACTATAATGAATGCGTATAATATTAAAAATAGGACTTACATAACAAACTTATCCATGACATGACGGTGACCTTATGAACCGATGGTACCGCTTGCTTTGCCATATATACCCGCAAAATGAAACCGTCAAGTAGCTCATTGCGTTTGCTAAATAAATATAAATAAATAAATATACCTAATATAAATTAAATCGCAGTTTAATCTATACTTACTAAAGACCGCTTATTGAAAAGTTATGCTGTCGCAGGTCTGTGTAGTATGACAGGGTTTCATATGTGACATCAAAACAATTCGGCAGGCAGTGTTCGCATTTGGGGTTCTTAAAATTATCTTAAATACATTTCAAAGATCCATTATTGAAATTAGGACTGTTCCAGTACTTTAGCAGTAAAATTAAGGAAATTTTCAATACGGGAATAATTTTAATTATAACACCCTTGGCCGTTTATTGCCACTTTAAGAGAATATGTTATAAACACTCGTCAAAAGAAAGGATTTGTTACTCTCTGATACCAATTGATAATTTAATGATTTTTCCAAACGAAAATTTCAGCAGGAAATTATTTCACCGATTTTTTTTGGAGTGGTAGATTTTTCCTCTCTCATCTTTTACTAATCTTTGCTTAAGGGGACGGCAAAAAAAAATCAGTAAAATTCAGCCCTATTGACAATTTGTTATTGTAAAATGTTAAATTATTTTTGTTTGCTTATATGTCAGTCTTATGTTTGTATCGGAACAAAAATAGTAGGGCTATTAGTTTTATAAAAAATCGTTATATTTAGTTTTCGAATTATTATTTTTTTTTTATTGAAATAGGTATGTTTCCGTACAAATAAATTTTACTGGGTGTTTCTGATTTATTTTTATTCGGTCGTATCATTAAATTTCGACTGTAAAAAATATTTTTTATGTGAACAGAGTTAAATCGGCTTATAAATTGTAATAAAATTGCAATTTTTGTGGTTTTGCATGTTACACTGATAGGGAACGATTCTTAAGCAGATGTCAGCTCATTTAAAAGATATGAGGTAATCGTCTATGGTGATTTGTTATAACGGTTGATCCAAGTAGAGATACTTTTTTCAATAGCCTTTTTTGACAGATCAAGTGTGAGTCGTGTCATGCTGTCATGTTATTTTTGTTTAGTATTGTTTGGCATTTCATAATGGAAAGACTTACGCGTGAACAACGTTTACAAATTGTTCAACTTTATTATGAAAATTCACGTTCTGTGAGGAATGTGTTTCGTGCACTTCGCTCAACTTATGGTCAACATAATCGGCCTACTGAGCGTACTATTCGCAACACCATCACCCATTTTGAGACCCAGCATTCATTATTGGATAATATTCGACCGAATAGACCACGTCCAGCACGCTGTGAAGAAAATATAGCGGCCGTAGCTGAGAGTGTGTAAATTATGCCGGTGCGAACGTAACCGTCAATGGCGACCGTTATCGTGCGATGATAACCGACTATTTGATGCCTGAAATTGAAGCTCGTGATCTCGGCGACATTTGGTTTCAGAAAGACGGCGCCACTTCCCACACATCGCATCAATCAATGGACTTATTGAGAGAACATTTCGGTGATCACATAATTTCACGTTTTGGGCCGGTCGATTGGCCACCAAGATCGTGTGATATCACACCGTTAGACTTTTTCCTGTGGGGATATGTAAAGTCAAAAGCTTATGCCGACAAACCTGCTTCGATTCAGGCCTTGGAGGAAAACATCACGCGTGTCATTCGCCAGTTACCAGTCGAAATGCTCGAACGAGTGATCGAAAATTGGACTCAACGGATGGACCATCTGCGACGTAGCAACGGCCAACATTTGATAGACATAATCTTCAAAAAATAAATGCCAAAGAATGTTCTTTCAAATGATAATAAACATTCTCCATTAAATTTGAATTTTCTGTGTTTTTTCTTTAAAAAAGTAGGGAACCTCGAAATGGATCACCCTATATGTGATAGTCACAATCAACAAAGTCAAGGTCTGTGTAAGGTGTTTTTTCGATTTTCGGACTTTTTTCGTTGTCATATGAACAAATCACTTCCAACTATAAAATTAATTGAAAAACCCTTAGAATATCTTACAAAATATAAATTTTCAAATGTCACCCGTCATACCTACCAAAATTGGCGGAGTAGCACGCGGCATCCTTCAATTTACATTCATTGTCAATATGCTGGTTTGATTCCGTTGGCAAATGATACGGATAACATCTGCAGGCCTTAAAAATCGCCTTCCTTTGACAGGAGACCAGACAGGCGGCCTGACGATAGTTTTTCAGCGAGACATCATCCGATGTAAGACAATTTCTTTTTTTTTCGTCCAACTCCAGAACTTCTATTGAGGAGCTCTGATACGTTGGTATAACCTCCACAAATGATTCAGATTTGGATGCAATAGTAACTGAAGCTGCAGTTTCTGTTGTATAATCCTTTGGATGATGAATTAGTACTATTAGCCCGGTAGAGAGATTCTTCTCGGAACCTTCACGTCCAATAAAGCTTAAACCACCATCCATGCCGAAAATGTTTGTGGAAAACGGGACATAGGACTCATTTTTCGGATTATAGTTAAATGAGCAACAAGGTCCAAGATAGGATGTCGAAGGAACAAACGATAAATATTCGTGGTCCTGTTTACATGGAAACTCTTTACCTCCCCAATAACAGAGATGAAAAAAGTCATCACATCCAGCGCTGACTTCCAATGCAGCTTCGTAGATCGTAATGTTATTAACCATAAGCCATTTCTCAGTCGCTTCAAAGCCATATTTGTGTGGAACCCAATTTTGATCGGTATATGCGTTGATATAGTCAAAGCCTTGAGCTACATCTGTGGCTTTAACGTCTGGGGGCAATTTTCTTTGGAATACGATTTATTTTCTTACAATTTATATTCTTAATTTAAAGCACTATTTCTTATATTTACTTACAATGTCTTGACGTATTTTTGTACCTTATCAAAGTTGACTACTTTTGGGCTACAGATTGTGATACCAGGAAATGCGACGTCTATTATCGATAAATCTGTGGAAATTGTATTCAAAATTGGATAGGAGTAGAATTTTAGCCATAGTTGAAAGGCGAGATATGAACCCAAGAACAGAAGTCCGAAAAGGAGGTTAGACCACGCATATCTAGAATGAAGGATTTGTTTTAATTA
The DNA here is from genome assembly GCA_932526625.1 of Rhingia campestris. NCBI lineage: Eukaryota > Metazoa > Arthropoda > Insecta > Diptera > Syrphidae > Rhingia > Rhingia campestris. The sequence goes on from OW052182.1 coordinate 99,803,092, forward strand.
ATTAACTGATGATATGAATAGGAAGTAGCTTCACCTTGCTGCACCTTTAGTGCGATTTTCCCTCAACATCCACACACCATTGACTTTGGTAGCTCGAGTGTATTCGAAGAATGTGTCTCGGAGTGCCCTGCAAAATCGATAAAGCCAATGCTTCTGAGGAACAATTGTTGTGAATGTTTTTTCCGGATCACACTGTACTGAATTTTTTGAAGATGCCATTGTTACTGAAACCAGCGGAGTGACTAAAGTAGGTTGCTAGCGATATTTTTATATGATATTGGAAGAACTTGCAAGGTTGTAATTATTATTTAATTGTTTTCGGTAAATGTTAATGGTTCTAGTTCGAAAACTTTTTTTATTTCGTTATAATTAGCCACAAAAAGTAAAGTGATATAAAGGGTGGGTATGTGATTAACGTTTTTTTATATGACCAGAAATGTAAATACTCCATACAAACGTCGACCGTGACAACTTTATCATTGCTCCCAAATTCATAGGAGCCCACCCAGACATCATAGAGTTTATAAGATAGGTGAAAGACTTTTCACTGTGCCTTCACCCTATTCTAGGTTACTTAATACCACCAAAACGGTACCTGTAGAATGATGATGGTTACAACAGGTTTTAGAAGAGAAACATGTCACTCTCACAGATCAAAGAAATCGAAAAAAAGTTTACATTTGGCAATTTGATGACATGAACTGCTAAAATCAAATATTTTCCTATATTTTTTCCATATAAAATTGGTTTAAAAATTCAGAAATAATTTTTATTATTTATTTTAAATACCCTCTTCAACTCTGCATATCAAAAAAAAGTTTAAAACATATCGATTTTTTGAGTTAAAAAAATGGTAAGGGGTACCCCTTGTCATCCACTTTTACACCCTCCTCCTCTTCCTACCCTTCAAACCACCACTGGGTCGGATTAAGGTGTCATCCGACCCGTGCCGATTATCAGCCTGACTGGGCACCCACTCAAAAAAGCTCAGCCGCGAACGGAGTATATGAATATCTGGCGACCTTCGGCTAACTAGCCTTACCTGCGCACTGTGGATCTCTGTGCGGGTGGACCTCTTTTCTTCGCCAACCTGGAAAAATTTAAAAATAAACTAATAAAACAAAATAAAAGTGACCGGTTCTCCTTCTAAACCGGCCAACAGTAGGAGCCTAGAATCTACTGTTGGGGTAGCTCCTGAAGCTCGCAGTCCCTCATCCTAATCAATAGCCGCGTGGAACTAAGGGGCTCGAAACCCCATCCACCGTCCCTTAAGGACTTCTCGGAGAAGTACCGTAAAGCCTCGAGCTCGCGGTCACTCTCTCCACTTAAGTCAGTAAGAGTCGTGGAAACTAAGGACTGCAAAGCTACAAGCTCGCGGTCTAACCCCTCCAAGATTCTTTACAGACAACGCCACGCAGAGGCTAGGCAAATGTAATTTATCCAATGGATTCCGGAAGAATCCAGAACGACCAAGCAGAAGGTCAAACTAGCCTGTGCAATCAAAGTTGCCAAAGGAGTGCCCACTGAAGAGAGCAAGGACACTACGTCCAAGCGACAGAGATCGTTGGAGGAGACCCCTTTGGTTTCCAAACGGGCCAAAGTGATAATTAACAAAAATCACTCAAAGTCCGCCAGCGCCGCATCCAAGTCCTTCAGTGAGGTGCTTCAAGGCAACATCACGTTAGCGGCAACATCGATGGTAAAATTTCGCCTGAACGGTGGAAGTTGATACCTCCCAAGATGGCCACAGTATCCCTTAGCAGGAATACCCGAGGCCTGCACCCTGTTGTCATGATGCTGGCTGGCATCAGGGCCACATCAAGCTAATCGCTTGTGTGGATCAGAGATCGTATGATCTCTATCGCATAACCAGAGTCTAAATCGGGGTGATGTGGCCTGCTTCAAAGTTAGAGGTGGTTGCGAAGGAGGACATTCCCAGTCGTTCGCGATCGCGCACGTGGATTATAAAGATTGTAAGGTATCAAGTGAGCACTCTTTTTCTGACCACAGATAATTACATTTCGGTCTGGATGATCATATCCCAAGCAAACCGATTTTTCGAAATTATCGTAAAACCGACTGGCTAAAATACAGGGAAGCTATGAAAAGACTAGTGTCCCCTGCTCAACCTAGTCCTCCTAGAAGTACCCAGGAGCTCGATAAACTTATTGATAAGCTAACATCTGCTTTTAACCAATCACAGCCAGCCTCTTGTCCACTAAGGAAACCTAGAGGGACATCAAAACCTTCATTGTGGTTTGAGGAATGCTTAGGCAGAAATGTAGAAAACTTTTCAATAAAGCTAAAAGTTTGAACGAATCCTCTAACTGTATCTCATGTCAATATACAAAAAGGAACTGAAGAAGTCCAAGCGCAAACCATGGAGACTCTTCTGTGATAAATTAGAGGAGACTTCCGAAGCCTCTAGACTCCGAAAAATCCTATCTTCTAGCCTATCCGCAGAGCTACTAATGAACACCCATTGCCCGGATAGCTAACAGGAAGCTTCCCAAGACGACATCAATAGAAACAATCTATTGACCGGCAACTTACAAGATCTTATCACAAAAGATAAAATACTTTGAGCAATACATATCCTCAAACCCTTTAAATCTGCGGGACCTGACGGCATTGTACCAGCCGAGCTGCAGCGCACTTTGGATCTCATCCATGGGTGGAAGCCATCCTTAGGGGCTGCATCGAGCTGATCTACATTTCCAAGGTTTGGAGAGAAGTAAAAGTAGTATTCATACCCAAATCTGATTAAAGTTCTCACGTCAATCCGAAAGACCTTAGACCGATTAGCTTATCATCATTCTTTCTGAAAACCCTGGAATGATTGGTTGATATTCATCTTCGCAGTAGCATTGATGCATCCCAACATGCGTACTGCAAAGGGAAATCTGTAGAAACAGATACTAAACAGCACTACATACAATAGTGCGTATTATCGTCGTCGTTGTGCTGCAAGGAGTATACTATGGTTGTATTCCTGGACATCAAAGGTGCTTTTAACAACGTTAATTCGGCAACGATCATTAAGGCGCTAATGTCTGACGTCTGAAAGTCGATCACTCACTTGGAATGTTGATTAATTTGCTATTAAATAGACGGATTTTCAACAAAAAAAATGGTAAGGGGTGCCCCTTGTACTTTTTTCAACCCAAAATATTTTTTAAACTTTTTTCTTTATGCAGAATTGAAGAGAGTATACAAAATAGTTAATAATACTATTTCTGAATTTTTAAACCAATTTTATAGTTGTTACTTACTTACTGACTTACTTAAGAGGCGCTACAGTCCGGGATGAACCTGGGCCTCAACCAAAATGCCTCTCCAGTTAGCCCGGTCCTTAGCTAACTGCCTCCAGTTGCGCACTCCAAGTTGGTTGAGGTCGGGTTCTACTTGTGCGCGCCACTTAAGGCGAGGTCTTCCTCTACTGCGTCCGACGTCTGGCTGGGAATCGAAGACTCTGCGAGCCGGTGTATTGGTGTCCATTCTTTCTACATGTCCTAGCCATCTTAAACGTCCAATGCGGAGTTCGTGGTTGAATCTTCGTCTCCATAGCCCGTCAACGCAAACGGGACCGAAGATTTTCCGAAGAATTTTTCTCTCGAATCGACCAAGGATTTCTTCATCCGCTTTTGATACGGTCCATGCTTCAGCGCCGTAGAGCAGGACTGGGATCAGGGTCTTATATAGGATCACCTTAGTAGTTCGAGTGAGGGCTTTACTACTAAATTGCCTTCTTAGCCCGAAGAAACAGCGATTGGCAAGAGTAATTCTTCGTTTGATTTCTGACGAGATGTTGTTGTCAGAGTTAATAGCGGAGCCGAGGTAGACAATGTCCCGTACTACCTCAAAGTTATATCTGTCAATGGTGACGTTCTGTCCAATTCGTCGATGTTGTGTATCCTTTCGTGTTGACAGCATATACTTTGTCTTACCCTCATTTACTGCTAAACCCATTTTTGCCGCTTCCTTCTCTATACTAGCAAACGTGGCTATGACATCACGTTGAGTCCTACCAATGATGTCAATATCGTCGGCGTATGCTAGTAGTTGCACCGATTTTTGGAAAATTGTGCCTCTGGTGTTGGCTCGGGAGTTTTGCACAATCCTCTCAAGAATCAAATTGAAGAAGTCACATGACAGCGCATCGCCTTGCCTAAATCCTTTTTTGGTATCGAATGTGTCGGCGAGGTCGTTTCCGACCCTGATGGTGCAGCGAGAATTCTCCATCGTCATCCTACACAAACGGACGAGTTTGGGCGGTATACCAAAACTAAACATGGCTCTGTATAGTTCGTCTCTATAAATGCTGTCGTATGCGGTTTTGAAATCGATAAATAGGTGGTGGGTATCGATTTGGACTTCTTGGGTTTTTTCCAGGATCTGCCGAAGTGTGAAAATTTGATCGATTGTGGACTTTCCTAGCCTAAAACCACACTGATAAGGGCCGATCAGGTTGTTGGTAAACGGTTTCAATCGTTCACATATTACGGCAGATAGGATCTTGTAAGCGATGTTGAGTAGTTAGTTAGTTAGTTAGATTGGCTGTTCGTACAAGACGAAACACAATTAGCGCTGAGGTGCGCCGTTTTGATGCCAAAAACTCGTGCGGTTAAATGTTATGTCTTGTTGTTAGTTGGCGTGTACTAGATCCAAACAGTGGCATTAAGGAAGGCGATCAGTTCTTTGATGTGTTTATCAGAGAGGTCGCGGATATTGTCAAAGAAAGGTTCGCCTAGGGTTCGTTGTCTTGCTCTTGACAGAGCCGGGCATTTGCACAGAAAGTGAGTTAAAGTTTCCTTCTCCCCCACCTCCTTGCAACTGCGACAGTTGGTGTTGTGGGGTATACCCATTCTAACAGCATGGTCACCGATGGGCCAGTGTCCAGTGGTAATTGCTATCACCCTGGAGACTTCCTTACGGGATCTGCTTAAGAGGTCCCGTGTTTTAGTCTTGTTGTAGCGAGGCCACATATCTCTTGAAATGGCGCACCCACTGAGGTTACGCCACCTATGTTCTGCTGTTTTAAGAGAGTGTGTGTTGATATTATTCATGATAGTTTTTAAAGGAGTGAGAATGCCGATTGCACGTGAGCTGGGAAGGGACGAGCCCAACCTGGCTAGGGCATCAGTCTGTTCATTTCCATCTATGTCACTGTGGCCTGGAACCCATATGAGAGTGATACTGTATCGACTCCCAATGGAGGCCAGTTCGTTTTGGCATTGAAGTACTAGTTTTGATGACGTCGATACCGAAATAATCGCCTTAATAGCGGCTTGACTGTCGACAAAAATAGCGATATTTTGCTTGGGAGTACTATCGTGTTTAATCGCGTGACATGCCTCCCTAATAGCCAACAATTCCGCTTGGAATACGCTGGAGGAATCAGGGAGGCGAAACGATTTTTTTATTTTTTGTGTGTCCGAGTAAACACCTGCGCCCACTCCGCAGTCCATTTTGGAGCCGTCGGTGTATATAAGTGTGTCAAAATCTTTTCCAATCCTCTCTAGTTGGAAAGCCAGCGGTGAAGTGATTGTGGAAGTTCAGTTTGGGTATCATGTAGTCGGTATGATGGTCAGCTAGACCTGCTGGCAGTGAATCTAGGATATTGCTGTGCCCATAGGGCTTATTGAACCAGCAGCCAGATTCTTTGAGCCTGACTGCACTACACATTGCAATATCTTTGATATGTATATCTAGAGGGAGAAGGTGGAGAAGAACTGTTAAGGCATCAGTGGGACAAGATCTCATGGCCCCAGTTGTGCCGATACAAGCAGTTCTTTGTACCCTCTTAAGTTTGTCAATGATATACCCTTTACTCACAGAAGGCCACCAGACTAGTGCCCCATAGGTGAGTATCGGCCGAACAACAGCAGTGTACATCCAAAGTGTCATCTTTGGTTGTAGGCCCCATCTTTTGCCGAATGTTTTTCTACAGGCATAGAAAGCTGTACATGCTTTCTTGACCCTTTGTTCTATGTTGGTTTTCCAATTAAGCTTAGTATCTAGGATAGTCCCTAGATATTTGGCATTGGATGAGAGTGAGAGCGCTTGTCCATTAAGTCGGGGGAGGTTAAAGGCTGGTATTTTGGTCTTCGTGGTGAAAAGCATCATTTCCGTTTTGCTCGGATTAACACCCAGGCCACAGCTTGTAGCCCACGTGCTCACAGAACCCAGAGCGTACTTCATGATTTCGCTAATCACTGGGAGAAACTTTCCTGACACTAGGATCACCACGTCGTTGAGTAGACTTATGCCTCTGTAGTTGGCGCAGTTCAGAGGGTCTATATGTGTTTTAGGAAGAAATAAAGGGAAATATTTGATTTTAGCGTTTCATGTCATCAAATTGCAAGTACACCTTATTGATGATTGACCATCAATATAAAGAAGAGGAGATCTAGTTTTTACCATATGTCTCCTTGGACATGATCGCCTGGTGTTTCATGAAATATCCACTTTTGGATAAACAATTTTTATACGATTTTTGATTCTTGTCAGACATTGCATCTTATGCAATTTGACAGGCAGCTGGTTTTTCGAAAGTTCTATCGAACTACGATTTTTTTTTAATTTTATGATTTTATGCACCTGTATGTTTTATATCCACCGATTGTCACCTGTATCTTCTTACAAAATTTGAAAAACAAATGTTTACCCAAAGTTTCAAATAAAATACGAAACACAACATCTTAATTTTTGTTTTATATTTCGTTTTATTCCGTTTAATTTCTGTGGCTATATTTATTAACCATTTACATTCCACCTGGTGTATTTTTTTTCTATTTTTATTAAGTGTTGTTTTTACTCATAAATATCTCTACTGGAAATTATTTCGATTTTCATTTACTTTTTTTTTTTAATTTGTTTTCACTTGTTATTGGTTTTTATTCGTTTTGCATTTATTTTGGAAAGTAATAAAAATACTCGCACGTGTGAATCATATGTGTGTTTGTGTGTTATATTTTTTCTTTTTTTTTTACATCTATTGAACTTTATATATTTATATAAAAAAATGTTAAAAACACTAATAGATGCAAGAACACAATTATTGAATTGAAAAAAATGTACATATATAAATACCTAACGTTTTATTTATTTGTCATTATCTACACAATATATTATATACCTATATTTCGAATAAGAAATAAAATCAAACTACACAAAACGTAATATTAAAACAAAATTTACATTATAAATGAAGAAATTTTTCGGATTAAGAAAAATGTATAGAATAATAACGATAAAAACTCTATTTGGATTATTTGATTTTTTATTTAATATTTACAAAGTTCGTAAGTTTATTTTGATTTTCATTCTTATATTTTTTTTTTATAAATATTAATTACACTATAATTTTCTATATATGTATATATATATATAAAAAAAACGGAGTGTTGTACAACGCATATATAATATATATAAAATGAGTGTGTTTATGTGTTATATAAGTGCCTGTATTATTCTCTTATTGAAAATTATTTTTGCAGAACATTTATTAAAAAAAAAAGTATTTAAAACTCTTAATTATTTTTGCTTTATTTCGTTAAAACATTTATATTATTTTTTATTTAAAAAAAATACTTTATCTTAGTGTGTGCTATATATTTATTCAAAAACTATACAAATTAAACGAACATCATTAAATTATTGTGTGTTGATTATTTCGATTTTTGTCTAATACAATGTGTTGTTGATTTTGTTTTATTTTTAATTTTATGAAGTTCATAAGATTCTACACATATGCATCAGTAGGTATTGTTTGTTTTAACATGGATACATTAATGATTTGTTTTTAATATAGGAAATAGGTCTGGAATATTGTGGGTGGATATAGTTTTTTTTTAAGAATTATTATATATATAGAGAGAGATAGAGAATAATAAATGGGTTAAAAAAAAAAAAATCCAAATTAGCTACCTATTAAAAAAATGCATAAAATAAAAAAACAGGCATTTGGAACCCCCAACGATAGCCGGAAATAATGAATAAATAGACGCTCTGCAATGTATTTTTTGCTGATTTATATTAAGAGAAGTCTATGATTTTAAGGACGCCAAAATATACTTTAGCGAGACTCCCTAAGCAAATGGATAATGATAAGGCTCACCGATGCATATACTGTCAAAATTTGTTATTATTAAAGAATCGATAGACTCCTTGAACAAAATTAATTATTACACTTGTCGGGTCGCGTTTTTGTAATCTGAGATACCTCGTCTAAATTCGGTAAATTTTTGATGTTCAATATTCAATCCTCAATTATGCAGAAATCCACATGAATATCAATGAATATATCTTGCCAGGCACATAATGATATTCGATCGAGCAAGTGGATGAAGTGGACAAGTGATTATTGCGTTGGCCAACAAAGTCGGGGTCCCTGGTTCAAATCCCGAAAGAAACATCACTGCTCCAACTCTTTCGAAAGTATGACAACAGCCAAGAGTAACACTATCATGAGAAGCTTCTCAAATTTGCAGTTCGAATTCGGCGTTAAACCTTTTCTTTTTGGAAAAAGGCTAGGTTTGTGATATTTAATTTTTTTTACATTTTATAATGGAAAGACGTAGCTCACTACAGTGTCCATAAATTCTTCAGCTGAACAACGAACACCAGTATATTTCGAGAAATGTATTTCGTGTACTAAGAGCTAATGATGGTCCAATCCGAATGTACAACGCGCTGTACCATCGCCAATTTTAAAACCCAAAAAGGGTTTGAACTAAAAAAAAAAGGAAAATTAAGCTCCATCATGTAGAACCATAATGGGAAACTATTTTCAGGTCAAAACGAAATTATAGGACGAATGTTGAAAGATCAGATCAACTTAGGGGATTCAACTAAAAAAAGATCACTTGAGTTACAATGAGTTGTTGAAATTAACTTGAAAGATTATTAACGCTATAGGGTCTAGGTCTATAACACATAAATACAATTCTACAAGTGTACATTCACTTATAGCATTATGTCACAATTCAGTTTAATACACCTGTAAAAAATACAAAAACCCTACTTGTAGATTCGTTTTCAAGTCGTGTTCATTTGATCTGCTTCAGAAATTCCAATATTTAACATTAAAATAATAAAATTTTGATAAAGGTTTTTAGTAATGGGAAATTAGACCTTTTTTTTAAAAAAAAATCAAGTACATGGTGTACTTTACTTCTATTTTATTGCGATGTAAGGGTAAGTTGAAATATTTTCAAACCTGTGTAAAAGAATTATTTTTTCTTGAATAGAAAATTATTACAAATGGCGGACCGTCCTGTAAAAGATACTTATCAAAATATTTGCATAGAAGACAACGTGGAAGCTGTGAGACAGAGTATTTAAATTGATCCATCTGAATCAAATCGACGTCGTTCGGGCCAATAGGGCATGTTCAAAATAATATTGCTGAGAATTTCAAAGTTGGATCTTAAAATGTTACCATAAAAATGCACATTGTGCAAGCACTGCTTTCGTAAGACCACCGACAACGACTACAATACGTTATAAGATTTACACAATTAGCCATACAAATTGATTTTTTTAAATAATTTTTTGATGTCGGAATGTCGGATAAAGCGCATTTCCATTTAAGTAGTTATATCAAGCCAAACGGTATATTGTGGGGCTCCGAAATTTCAATGGCACACCAGCATAAGTTACAACAATTAAGATGCAGTGTTTGGTGCGGTGTTATGTCCCATACTTCTTCGAGAATGAGGATGGAACGCCAGAAACGATTTCCGAGGCTTCTTACAGAACAAAAAAGAAAACGTTTTACGGCCAATAGCGAAACAGCATCCAAATTTATGGTTTCCAAAAGAAGGAGCGACTGCGCACACTGCTTGAGAAACTATGGACCCGCTGTGTGAAATTTTTGGCGAACGTTAGATTTAAAAACAAAATCCGCCAGCGCCAGACTACGCTGTAAAATCTGACAAGGTGTGGGGATATTTAAAAGACAAAGTGTATGTTAATAAACCAGAGCCTATTAGACAGCTAAAACAGAATATTCGAGACGAAATTCGGAGCCTGCAACGAGAAACATTAGGTGGTGTACTGGAAAACACTCCAAAAAGAGCCAAATGTATCTGTATCGGGTATAATGGTGGGCATTTTTCTGAAGTCATATTTCATACTTAAGTTTCATAAAATGAATTTCATATATACAAGGTGGCGCAAAAGTAATCCTCCTATCAGAAAATGCTATAAATTTTGCGATTGGCCCCTAATGTCAGTTCTGTTTTGACATTTGTGTAGTAAACACATGCGAAATACACGTTAATAAACAATGTTACGCTACACTGCTCCAGAACGCGGAATATTGGTGACTATTTATTTGAGCAATAATCGGTCGGTGACTTTGGCACAACGTGAATTTCGTCGCAGATTTCCTAGCCGTCCAACGCCTACTGGTGAAACACTGCGACGTTTAGCCGCTCGCCTCGAAGAGACTGGCACAACACGAGATGCTGCCAGGCGTGGTAGCCGTTCTGCAGAGAATATTGCTGCTGTAGCCGAAGATGTCATGAAAGCGCCGTGAACATCGACCAGACGACGTGCCACGCAAATGGGTATCAGTCGACGGTCTTTACAACGAATTTTGGTACATGATTTGAAGATGTTTCCGTACAAAGTCCAGACGGTGCATCAGCTATTAGCTGCTGACCGCCAATCGCGTCTAACATACGCTCAAGCCATCCTTAATCACCACCAAGAGGAAGATGATTTTTCATCAAAAATAATCATGAGTGATGAGGCCCATTTCCATCTTAGCGGGTACGTAAATAAGCAAAATTTACGCTTCTGGGGCACTGAAAATCCGCGTGTAACCCACGAAGAGCCATTACACCCGCTCAAAGTCACTGTATGGTGTGCTGTTTTCGCTGGAGGAGTCATCGGACCTTTTTTCTTCGAAGACGTCGCGGGCCAAACGGTTACTGTGAATGGTGAGCGCTACAGAGCAATGATCAACGAGTTCTTTTTGCCGCAACTTGATGAATTGGGATTGGAAAACATGTGGTTCCAACAGGACGGTGCAACGGCACACACTGCACGTGCCACAACCGATATGCTGAAGGATGCATTTCCCGGGCGCCTAATCTCCCGTTTTGGCGATTTGCACTGGCCAGCAAGATCGCCTGATTTGACCGCTTTAGACTTCTTTTTGTGGGGCTTTTTGAAGTCGCGGGTTTATGTCAACAAGCCTCAGACTCTTGCAGCTCTTAAAGACAATATCCGTCAATAATGTGAGGACCTATCGCCGAAAGTTTTGGCCAAAGTGATGGAAAATGCCATTAAAAGGGCTCAAATGACAATCAACTGTGGCGGCGGCCATGTACATGACATCATATTCTCGACTTGATGTAAAAAAAATTAAAAGACCAAATAAAAATAATCCTCAAGAAGAATCAAAGTTTTTCATTTTTTTTAAATTACAGGCAAAAAACATCGGAAGGTTATTTTTGCGCCACCTTGTATAAAACTAAGTTGATATTTTATGCGTTTACGTATAACTCACGTAATTTTTTAACCAAATTACTTGGTTTTTCTTTTAAACTATTTAAAAAAAAACATTCATTATTTATTTCCAGTTAGCATAACTGTGGAATCCATGTTTTATTGTTTAAAAATAATGTAAGCGCAATGAACTGTTATGCTTCTGCTTATAAGCTAAGCAGGGATAGGATTTTGCTAACTTATCGACTTTACACAAACACGTTTCATGTCCTCCTGATTCCAAATATGTAATACGTAATTTATTTAGCCTTTTTATATCTATATTGCCGTTGTTGCCTTTTTCTACCTTTTTGGATTTTTCCTAAAAGTTTGTTGTTATACAAATTTTAGAAAAATGCCCGTTTGCATGAACGTATATCTGGGTAAATATGCTTCTTACTGACAATACGTAATATGTACGCAAACCTAAATTCTTAGAGACATTTACAATAAAACTCATTTACTCGAAGTGCGTAGTCGGTACCTACTACCTCTGAGTATTTCTTAAAGTGCTAAAATGCCTCAAACGGCTTTCAAAGAGGGAACAAAATTTAAAAATTTTGTATTAAAATTTTGATCAGATTATTTTTCATCTGAAAAATTTGTGTGGTATAGTCAACGAAAATAAAATTATTGAACAGCATTTCAAAGGAGCAAAGCTTTGGCTTTAAAGTCAAAAACTCAAACGATTTTACGACAATATGACAATTGTGACATATAATTGCCATAAATTCAATCGTCCAGAGTTCCAGACTTTTAAAGAGAAGTACATCGAAATGCTCTACAAAATCCGAGCTGTATGTCGATGATGAGAATATTTTTGTTTTCGATTAAGCGACAGACAAAGCAATGCAACAAATGTACTTTTTGGACCCTTGCGTGCATATGGTCATGGGTACCTGTTACCGCCTGAAGTTCTGCAGAAATAAAACTCAACAATCATTGCCCAGCTTTTTGACAATTGGATACGGTTGCTGTGGCCAGATAAACATTAGCGAGAGAAAGTTTTGTTGTTGGTCACAAACGCTGCACCGTACATGAAAACGGGTGGCAAATCACTGCAAATATTGTATTCGAAAATGGTTCATGTAACTTGCATCGCTCAAGGTGTACCTGTGCATAGATGCTGTGAAAGCATACGCATTCACTACTCAAATGTTGATGCCTTCGTATCTAACATGAACAAAATATATTTAAAAAGTACATCCCGGATTGCTGTTTTTAAGGAGGTGATAGATTTAACGTGATTGATAGATTGATAGATTTGGATTCCGAACTACCAGAAAATTAAATGGGCTCCACTCGTTTCAGCTGAGGTAAAAACGTCTTGAATAATATCATTGAAGCAACGATTTTAAAATGAAAACTTTAAAGGTGAAGATGTATTGATTCCGCGTATTCCAATGATTTCATCAGATTTACCTTTTGACTTCAAAAGATTGCAATTTCCAATACGTCTTGCGTTCGCTTTAACAATAAATAAGGCGCAAGGACAATCGTTCGAATTGTGCGGAATTGACTTAGAATATCCATGCCTCTAAAGTTTAGGAAAACGATCAGTTCTGTTTATTTATACCACAACTCCGGGCAAAACAAAAAAATGTAGTTTACAAAAAGGCTGCGATAGTTTTGTAAAAACATAGCATAAGATAAAAAGAAGAACAAAAAAAGTGTAAAACGAGTGTGTTTTTCATTCAAAAATTTTATAACGGGTGATTTTTTAAGAGTTAAGTTTTTCAGGTTGTGTCCAAACGTCATGTTTTCAGTATACTCTGCCATTTAATCATGGAAAGACTTATGGCGTTTTCCATTGGGAAATCTTGATTTTGATCTGAAATTTGATCTTTTTGAGTGTCAATGGAACACGATTCAGATTTATTTTTTTTTGTCATTGTATTGGTGTCATTTCGTGTCTGTGAAGTAAGCGTCGGTGTAGCTGCCAACATTAAAAACATAACAAACATTTGAAAATACAGAAATTATCTTCATTTAATTCATTCAATCAATTTAATAGTTCACGTATAACTTTCTTTTCTGTGTCTATATCCATTACATCACAACCGAAGTAAAAAATCAAAATGAAAATCACTCTTGTCAAACTGACAGCTATCATTTGTATTGGTATTGGTAAATCTGCCGAAAAATTCAGATTTGCAAAATTGATCTCTGATAAAAAAAAATCAATTTTTTCGCCCAATGAAACACAACAACTGTCAAAATGGGTCTTCAGATTAAAAAAAAAATTGATTTTTTTCCCAATGGAAAACGCCATTACAAACAAGCAACGATTGGAAATTATTGAAATTTATTATCAAAATTGGTGCTCTGTGAAAATCAGCTGTTTTATCGAAAAATTGTGTTCAGCGATGAGGCTCATTTCTGGCTCAAAGGATACGTAAATAAGCAAAACTGTCGCATTTGGAGTGATGAAAAGCCACATATCATACAAGAATTACTGATGCATCCCGAAAAAACGACAGTTTGGTGTGGTTTGTGGGCTGGTGGCATCATCGGTCCATTTTTATTTAAAGACGACCGTAGAAGAAACGTTAGCAGTCAACGGCGAACGTTATCTAGTCATGATACGCGACTTTTTTTTTGCCCCAGTTGGCTGAGTTGAACTTGGTTGACATGTGGTTTCATCAAAACGGTGCCACATTCCACACAGCTCGTGAAACAATGGAAATGTTGAAGGATGAATTTGATGAACAGCTTATCTCTCGAAATGACCCTGTGAGTTGGCTGCCAATATCATGCGATTGAACGCCTCTTAATTATTTTTTGTGGGGTTATATATAGTCGTTAGTCTACGTGGACAAGCCGAACACGATTGAAGCCTTACAGGATAACATAACACGCGTAATTCGTGGAATACAGGCCGAAAAGCTCGAAAAAGTGACGCAAATTGGACCTTCCGAATGGACCACTTGAAACAGGAGCCACGGACAACATTTAGATGAAGTTGTCTTTAAAACGTAAATGGCAAACTCATATTTATCGATTACAATAAAAAATTTGAATATTTGATGCAAGTTTGAGCGTTTTTTATTACAAGAGTTATACTTTTATAGGCTCCAGATCAGCACCAAATGACCTCTGCCTTTCCATCTGACTACTAGGGCTCCAGGGTTCCACTGCTAGCAAATTCTAAACGCCTTATGGCTATATGCAGTGATATGCTGCATGCAGATATATTTTGGAAAAAAAATATAAAAAAAAATAAATTGAAAAAAGAGCAAACGGTTTGGAAAAAAATTACCTCAGAAGGACCTTCATCATTTTAACATCTCAACACTGTCGAAATTACTTAGTCTACTCTATCAAGTCTTCCTATTGCTATGATGAATTGTCATGTGTGTTAATCATTGTGACATTGTGTAAGTTTATATATATATATATATCTAAATCCTGTCTAGGTCCTATATACATATACAATTATGTTTTCTTTGTTTAGTTATACTTTTGTGTAAATGTTTTATTTTCTTAATAGGGAATACCGATTTATGCTCTGTATAAATAACACGACTTAATTAATTCGCATCTAATGTGCATAGCCTCCTTATTTGTGAGATATTCAAATGTGTGTACGTTTTAATGTCAACTGTTTCGCCGCCTAGATATCGATGTCAGTTTCATTCCATGCAGTTTTAGCCTTTTGTTATAGTATATCCGTCTCGTATACTTTATTTGTGGTCATAGTCTGGCCTTGTTGTGGTTGTCCTGCACCAGCGGCACCGTTCCCTACCAACTCGACGCCACCACCATTGTTGGCGAGATTCTTTTCGTTCTTTTCGGAGACATTGATCTCGGTATTGAGATTTTTCATGGATCCGGTGACAGCCATGTTAAGACCCATTTTCAGGGGTAAATTCGATTCGCTGCCGGTCTTCTTGAGCTGCATAATGTCTGACGGGGGTAAGGCTACCGAGTTCTTGCTCATTTGCTGCAAACGGGCATACTGCTCCTGTAGCATTTTCTGTTTTTTTAGAAGCTCTTGGTGGCGCACTTCTAATGCCAATTGTCGCTGGGCATGATCATTGCCGGATTCGTTGCCACTTGAATTGCCACTGCCGTCGCCATTGCCCATGGATACGTCTCCAGCAGATTCACTCAGCGATGGTAGACGCTGAGGAATGTTCGGGCTAGTTGGACTAGCTAATGGGCTACGGGAACTTGTGCGCGGAGGAGGAGGTGGTGGGATTCGTTTGTTGCCAACCTTTGATAGAAGTTCGGCATTGCGCTCAGGAACTGGTGGTTTGCCACTCGGGCGGATTGGTTGCGGAGGACTGGTGTCAGTGTCGGAGCCACTCGGATACGAGTGCAAACGACGAAGGCTGCCAATGTTCGAGTTGACGTGTAAAGTGTTGCTGGTACCGGCAACTACTGCTGCGGCTGCGGTCGCCAATTGAGATTGCAACTCACCGGGAGTATAAAGACTTGCTTGAGATAGTTGAGTGGTAACGGTGCTGTGAATAGCCTGAGAGCTGTCGTCGGATGTTGAATCATCAGGGCGTAACTGAAATATATAAAAAGATGGTTACAGGGTCAAAACGAATAAAAATTGGACAATCGACTTACATCGTTATTCTGATTGAGCGGTTTGGCAAAAGTTTGGAGCTCATCTAACAGAGCATCGAGTGCGTTTTCGGGTGGGATTCCCCCGCCGACAGAGATCGCCCCCATCCTGGGACTTGGGATTGGCTATAAATTATTGGAATAAAGGAAAACAAATTAAGGTTAGTTCAGTTAAATGCTTTGCAGGCAAATTCTAAACGACTAACAAATATAAAACAGTAAACAGTTTGTAGACCATCAATTGAAGGTTTGGTTTTTTTTTGTCACATTTAGATTGGAGTTTAGGGTAGGATGTATCGAATAGAGCTCGCAATGTGAGTTGTAGAAGGCAGAGTTTTAACCATTAGGCACTATTCGATACACTCTGTTAATTTAGGTGGATAATGGATTGTAGTGGCGAAAGGACAAAGCATGGCAAGTATTGCAGCACTGCGTTGGAAAAAACGTGTTCATGAAGGATTGTGGGCAAAATCGTCTGCCGCGTACTTTGGCAGACAGCACTTGGTATAAAAGAAAACAATTACATCTCGAGAATTGCAACGACTGAAAACTGCCTATGTAATAACAGATAATGGTATTTTATACCATAGTGATACTACTCGCTCACGAGAGGGGATAAATACGCAATTAGTGTATTATCTTCTATAGGTTCGTCAGACCACTGTATCATAACAGCTGATTTCTAGTATTACAACCTCTCAGTTAAAAAATAAAAAAATACTGAACGGCAATACGAAAAGGCAATTAGGAATCAAACATGTTCCCTGCTGCTGTTATGATATCTTTTACACGAACAATTTTACTCCCAATAAAGAGTATCACCCAAAGGCAAAAGGGATATGACTTGACCTGCAAAAAGAGAGAGAGAGATTCATTTTCGGGCTTACAAGATCAACCCATCAGAGGAAAAGCGAATACAATTCAATTAAAGCTACGCCTGTAACGCCGATTAAAAGGTTATCAAATTCTACTATGACCAAAAGTTGAGGCAAATTAACCTACGATGTCCCACAGGTAGTAACAATTTTTGGTCAATTATCAAAAATATAAATCATTCCGATGGAACTCACTGACATTCAAGCTGTCAGCTCTTTGGACAAATTCAATATGCTTATTGCGTATTCCGCATCCTGTTCCACGTTACCAGATTGTGCCTAGGCATTGAGAACATTCAATCAGTTTCGTTTATGCGTACGAAACAGATTGCGAGAATTTTACTTGATCTTGGCATTCACAAATTCGCTGGTCCAGATAGCGTATTCCCTTTGATCTGAAAAGGTCTTGTCCCTTCAGCTTGGATAATCTTCAGCTTATGAAATATAGCGAAACACGAAAACTTCTCAAGCAAGATTATTGCGTTTGATATTTCAAAGGCACTTGACAGGGTTTGGCACCAAGCTCTTTTGTCGAAAATCCGTGCATTTGAAATTCATGAAAAACTGCTTCTATGGATTAGAAATTATCTTTCAAAACGTTCAATTCAAGTTGTTTTGGTTTTTAAGTCTGCAACTCACCAAATAAATGCTGGTCAACCCCATGGGTCAGTTTTGTTTTTCTATATACAATTCTGTCCTCTGTCATTAAAGTGAAACTAAAATCTACAGCCATTATCCACGATCAAACCTCCTCTGATCTGGCCATAATATCCAAATTTGATATTATGGCCAGATCCTACTTATGATTCAGAGCATGCCCGATGATGACTACCGGGCCATATCCCTGATAAATCTCCCATAAAAAAAATCATATAAAAGGTACAGTGTGACACATTAAGCCGTTCTGCAACACACACTGGTACACACGATTCATTGTGGCTTTCGACCCAGAAGATCAGCTAGAGATAACATTTTTACATTAAAGCAAATCAAGTCATCTTTTCATCAACTACAAGACCGCGTATCAAAATTGATACAGCTGTGTCGCCTAACACCGGAGGGCACGCGATGCTACTTTCAGTTTGGAAACAGCTCACCTGAACTTTTCCAAAGATGTACCAGATTTCAACACCGAGATTCCTTTCATCTCGTACTGGGACAGATTTTGCGTAGGGTATGTTAAATACGGAAAGCACTATCTTCAACGAACCCGTCCAGGTACTGGGGTAAGCAGACGATATCGACTTTATTGGTCACTCCCATCGTGTCGTTGTAGCAATTGAGCAAATTCCGGTAGGGGTAACTGTCAAACTAGCTGTCATACTAGGTCTGTTCCCGTACAAAATAATACTGAATCTTACTGATTTTTACTTATTGCCGTTCCCGTACGCAAAAATAAGTAAAAGAGAGAGCTCACGAGAGAGCAAAATAACTAATTACTACCCCTCCATAAAAATCTGTAAAAAAATTTACTGCAGAAATTTCTGTTGGTAAAAAAAACACTCAGTTGGTACTGTCAGTTGGTATCTAAAAGTGACAACTCGCTTGTTTTGGCAGGTGTTTTATGTCATTTGTTCTTTCAAAGACATACAAAATATATAATTTTACTGTTTTTTACTTAAACGCGTTCCCGTACATTTTGGTAATTTTGTCTCTTTCTGAGATAATTTACCCCCACTCCAAGAAATTTGAGAATTTACTAATTTTAACTGCAAAAGTACGGGAACAGACCTACTAATAAAGTGTGGTTGACTTTTTTTTCAGTATGCTTAAGCAAATCACAATGAAAGAACTTACACCAGAACAACGTTTACAAATCGTAGATTTTATTCACAAAAATTCGTGCTCTGTTCATTTCGGCGAACAGAGCACGAATTTTTAGAGCACTTTGTCAAGTTTACGGTGTGCATAATCGTCTACTTTTGCAGCTTATACGCAACACTATGGATCGATTTATTACCACATTTACTCATTTTGATAATATTCATCCAAATCAAGCCCGTACCGTGCTAACAGAAGAAGCCATCGCCGGTATAGACGGGAGTGTGACAGAAGACTCGAATTTATCGATTCGACGCCGGCCGCTCTCAACAACTCGGATCCTGCCCGTCCACTACTTGGAAAATTTTGAGGACAAATCTTGGCCTACATCTATATATAAGATCCAACTATTGCAAGAATTAAAGCCAGCGGACCATCAATTGTGTCGTGTGTTCGGTGAATGGGATCAGATTTATCTAAAAGTTGAACCAGATTTGTATCGTCAAATCATTTTCAGCGATGAGGCTCATTTCTGGCTTGACAGCAGAATTGTCATTTTTGGAGTAATCGGCCAATTTGTCTTTAAATCCGAAACCGATGCCAACATTATAATGAATGGCGAACACGGCAGGCATATGATTCGTTTTTTTTATTATTCCTCATGTCATTGGAAATCATTTGGAGAAGAAATGGTTCCAACAAGACGGCGCAACATGGCATACAATGCGTGCTACCATGACTTTGAAGAGCCTTAGGAAACCCATCCTATTGATGGCCCAGTCGCGGAGTCCATATGCCAGAAATTATTTTTAAACAATAAATGCCATGAAATTTGTGGGCTAATAAAGCTAACTTTTGCTAATATATAAAGGGTGATCCATTTCGAGGTTCCCTACTTTTTTAAAGAAAAAAACACAGAAAATTCAAATTTAATGGAGAATGTTTATTATCATTTGAAAGAACATTCTTTGGCATTTATTTTTTGAAGATTATGTCTATCAAATGTTGGCCGTTGCTACGTCGCAGATGGTCCATCCGTTGAGTCCAATTTTCGATCACTCGTTCGATCACCGGCCCACAAACCACACCAAACCGTTGTTTTTTCTGGATGAAGTGGCAGTTCTTCAATCTCTTCAGGTTGCTCTTCGTCCCAAATGCGGCAATTTTGTTTGTTTACATACCCATTGAGCCAGAAATGGGCCTCATCGCTAAACAAAATTTGCCTCGAAAACGTCGGATCTTCTTGGAACTTTTCAAGAGCCCATAGAGCGAAGCGATGTCGCTTGGGAAGGTCGAGCGGCTTCAGTTGTTGCACAAGCTGTATTTTGTACGCTTTCAATTTAAGATATTGACGTTAAATGCGCCAAGTCGTTCCATACGTCAGTCCGAGTTGCTGCGAACGGCGCCGAATCGACTCTCTACGGTCTTCGTGTACACTCTCAGCTACGGCCGCTATATTTTCTTCACAGCGTGCTGGACGTGGTCTATTCGGTCGAATATTATCCAATAATGAATGGTGGGTCTCAAAATGGGTGATGGTGTTGCGAATAGTACGCTCAGTAGGCCGATTATGTTGACCATAAGTTGAGCGAAGTGCACAAAACACATTCCTCACAGAACGTGAATTTTCATAATAAAGTTGAACAATTTGTAAACGTTGTTCACGCGTAAGTCTTTCCATTATGAAATGCCAAACAATACTAAACAAAAATAACATGACAGCATGACACGACTCACACGTGATCTGTCAAAAAAGGCTATTGAAAAAAGTATCTCTACTTGGATCACCCGTTATGATTCAAGCTGGTGCGCAAAAAACGTTTAGGAGACATAGGAATAACAAACTCCTTAGTATCGCTTGAACGTCGTCGAAATATCTCCTGCCTAACTTTGTTAGTCACTTGAACAATAAATGATAAAATGAGATATCCAGGACTTTGTTTAACTCTCCATGAGACGTTTAAGATATCTAAGACATGCGTGTAGTTCGTATGGGTATCGATATCTACTCTGGGTCAGGATATTTTTCGATTCTAACTCAAATAGTAAGCACAGTGGGGACATTTTTTTTTTTTATAATTTGCGCGCACTCAAGGGGTTATGAATACCCTTTATATGTTTTAGCACAGTGCGGGCGTTAAGGAAATTAGGGATAAGAAGAAAGGAGATACCGATGCACATTGGTTTTAAATGTCTGTTAGTTATAATGGAAAGGAAAAACAGGGTTTGTTAGAGCATTCCACATTCGTGTTTTTCGGTTTATGTACGAATCTCTGTATTTCAGCTTACGTCCGAAGATAGGCTTGAGGGTAAACTGATTTGCATTCATTACGTAACGAGTATTGCGGCTGAATTGTTGAATGGGAGGAATGCAGCTGGCTATTTCATTTGAACATTGGTTGTTAAAATAGCGATAAAACAAGGTAAGGCAGGAGATGTTTCAACGGTGTTCGAGCGAAACTAAGGAGTTCGCTATTCTTATGTCTCCTATAAGTTTTTTCGCACGTGTTTGAATCCTATCTAGTAGGTGCAATGTTGATTTTGGTGCACCTGTAGGGTAGGGAAATACTTCGCTTATATAAGCTCCTTCGAAAATATGTCGTTATAATATCTGTAATAACGAGACAGATCTCCAAAAAGTCTTCACTGTGCCAATGGTTTCAGCTTTAAAGTAAGGGAAGAATAATCTATAAGTCGGATTGCACGTCTTTGGATAGATTCCATAAGTTTAGTGCATGTTTCGGGGCTGAACTCCAAACATGAGAACAGTAGTGAAGACCTGCTCGTACTTGGGCTTTATACAGAAGAAGAAGCTGGGATGGTGTAAAGTAGCTCTTAGGTCTGAAAAGGTGACTTAATGTTGACGCTGCTGATTTGGCAATAGAGCTTACATGTTGTTGTTATGTTATATAGATTTGCGGAACTATGGACATGTTACCTAAAAACCGAGTTAATTGAAAAGAGTTGTTTGTGGCTAAGTTTCTGGATCCTGGACTTAAAAGGCACTCAAGTAAGTTATTTTATCTGTTTAGTTTGTTAATTTTTGATTTTCAACATCTGGCTATTAGGATTAATATTCCACGTTCGATCTTTTTAGACAGGTCGGTTGTTTTTTATGTCAAAGGCAGCATCCGTACAAATGGGTGCACTTTTTGTGACAAATAACATTTTATTTATATCCACTTACTTTTGATAGCAAAAACCATAAAAGAAGCGATAAAACTGGTAGCAGTTCAGTTACTTTTTAAATCCAAAAAGTGGATAAAGCATTTTGAAGAATTTTAATCACAGGCAGCGAGGGGTGTTTTGAAACTT
This sequence comes from Rhingia campestris, assembly GCA_932526625.1. Taxonomy (NCBI): domain Eukaryota; kingdom Metazoa; phylum Arthropoda; class Insecta; order Diptera; family Syrphidae; genus Rhingia; species Rhingia campestris. The sequence goes on from OW052182.1 coordinate 99,825,117, forward strand.
GAAAGTTGTTAGCATTTGCATGAGGACAATTATTGCAAATGTGCACAATAAAAATAAGTATGCAAGTTGTGCATATCATAGGAATCAACTGTACCCGTTTATATACCAACATTTATTGCTATATTACCAAAATCTAACGTATCCGGGGAAAGGTAATTCATTGAAATTTTAAGTGAGAGTGCATCATTTTAAATAATCGATCACCTGATCTGGGGTCGAATCAAATTACTTGTGGAAGTTTCATTTTATATTTCTCTTATATTTGTTCGTCCTTTTCTGAGGTATAGTAGTTATAAAAAGTCTGAAATATAAGTACCTATCGGGTGCGCCATCTTCTATGTCGGTATGTGAATATTTATTAACTCTAAAAAAAAAACGATTTCCATGTATGACGTATTTTTCCTTTACAATTTTTTTTTACTAATTTTTGAATAAAACAACCAAAAAGTGACGCCTCTTGTGACCAAAGCAAAATGTTATTTTTTCCTGCGTTTTCCATCACTTTTTCGAGCATCTCGGACTACATAGTGATAATATCTGCTTGAATGTCTAGTCTAGTCTGAGTCTTCCTGGTGTACACTTAACAATTCAAAACAACCCTCACAAAAAGAAGTCCGGAGGGGCAAATCTGGAGTTGTGGGTGGCCTGTCAATATCCCCATTTTTGGCATCACACGTCCAGTGAATTTTCGTTGCAGAAACTGCATTGTTTGATTTGCAGTGTGGTTGAAACCAGTAACCGCCCAAACATTTTTTTACTCATTTGTAGGTATACAAAAAGAATTTACGGATAGAAAGTCCAGTTTGCTTTCGTGGTATCCGTTTCTGAACAAAATAAGGTTACAATCGCGTTCCATGGTTTCCGCAACAATTCATCAACGGACAACTTCGGAAGAAATTCAAGGAGTAGCTGTCAAAAATTGTTGTCTTATGCCGCTGCGCGATCATGTACAATGAAATTCGTCGAAATATCTATTCGAACATATTGGAGAAAATTTTCTTCCGAACGGATAGGTCGATAGGCCTAAATGAGCCAACATCCACTGATATCGATTCCCATCGAAGGTTCGCTTTTTCTGAATAATGGTCCAACGATGGGTTCTGCAAAAATAACTTTTGGTCATTCAATGGTGTTTTATGTATCCCGTGTGGGTTCTCCGTTCCGTTTGGCAGTATTCATAGCTGCACGTTCTGTCGGCAATATTCGTTGAGTCAATTGCACTTTATACGGAAACTAATACCAAAATGCTGAACGCAGTGACGATACACCACATGTGGGTTCTTGTTAATACTATCTTTTACCTCATCGACCAGCTCATTGGAACGTCTTGGACGTTGATGAACGGCATGTCGACGATCTCCTATTGTCCTGTGCTCAATGCCAAAAGACGAATAATGTTGTCAGACGATGCCTGTTGGATATACACGTTTAGTGTACAGCTTAACGACTATTTGCTATGTACATGGCAACTATTTCGACGCAGCGATACATGGTGATAATTGTACCAAATGGCATTTCAAAAACAAAAACAAAAACATGTCAAAGTTATTCAATGAATACATCTGGAAATAAAAGAAAGGGCTGTCCACATGCCCTTAAACTTTTTATTGCTTGCTATAAAGCCCACCTGTGTGATTTGCCAATAGTTGTGCCGAAACCTTTCGAAAGAATGGATTTATTATAAAGGGTGTACTAAGATTCACGCAATATTTCAAACCTAACAGTTAAGGGTTAGTTTATAGTGCTTACACACCGAATCATAAACTGAGTTTTCGCAAAAACACCTGAAACCTTCATCGAAAACCGAGTTTTCCCATACATTGTCAGTTCTCAAAACCTAGTAGGTTACGACGTAACCTTCTCATAACCACTTCGCAGACGTCATCACGTTGAAGGTTGTTGGAAAGAACACACCTTTTCATACATTCTACACGTGTTCCACACGTCCCACAAAACAGCTGATGAACTCGCTGTCAAAACAAATGTTTTTTTTTCAGAAATTTACACACCAGATGAAATAAAAAAACGCGCTTGAGAGTCAAAAACTGTTGTCAAAATCTTTAGATTTGTTTCATTTTGAACTTCAAATGCTAATATTAGTTTGATTATATTAGAATTCATTTTATTATTCAATTACAATATTTTCACACACAAATGTTGCAGCTAGTATCACAATTCACAGCTGATTGAAATGTCAAACGAAACCTAGTCAGGGTCGGTGTGAAAGCATCCAGTGGTTTACGTAAACATTTTGCCGAAAACTCAGTTTATGATTCGGTGTGTAAGCACTATTAAATGGTACTTGGGATTAAAACATCTCGTTTTTTTTATTGTAAAACAATATTTCTAAAATAATGAACATTTCGCTGCTAAGATTTGAGCAAAATCATTCTAAGCGAGCACAGCAAAATCATGTGATTCACGACATGTGAAAAAAAGCTTCCTCTCTTAGAATGCATGAACAACGTATTATTGTTTGGTGCAGGTTTTGGGCTTAAGGATCGGACCCTACTTTTTAAAAAGGCCTAAGAGACTGGTCAAGCAAGCAGTGTTTGTTACTGGTGCTCTGGTAAATTGATTTGCATTCATAGTGTAAAAAGTATTGCGGCTGAATTGTTGAATGGAAGGAGTGCAGCTGGCTTTTTCATTTGAGCAATGGTTGTTAAAATAGCGATAACAAAAGGTAAGGCAGGAAATGTTTTGACTATGTTCGAGCGAAACTAAAGAGTTCGCTTTTCCTATGTCTCCTATAAGTTTTTTTTCGCACGCGTTTAAATCCTATATAGGAAGTACAATGTTGATTTTGGTGCACCCGACGTGGTCTTAATACAAAATATCAAAAAATACGTAATCTCAGCACAAGATTGGATTTTGGCCTAGGCACATAATTTTTCTTTTTCAATGAGTCTGCTTAACCACAAAGATTTTCATGCCAGAAGGCCTTTAGGCGAATCTACTCTCTTGGAGAGAGAATAATAATTTCAAATAAGATTAATACTACGTTCTCACTAGGGTTCAAATGAGATTATTTCCAATTTCACCAAAAAGGTGTTCTCACTAAGTTTTCGAATTACGTTTGACAACTGGCGTTTGAAAACAGAGGAAGCGGGATATGCAAAGACTTCGTTCCAGATTCAAATGTTATCGACTCTGAAATTAAAATGGAAAACTCCAAGGAGGTTCTGGACGAAATTATAACAGCAAATACAGAGCAATAAATGTACCATCAATTGTTGTATAAATAAAAAACTGAAAAAATACATTTTTCGGGAGAAAGTTTCCAATGTTTACATTTTTACAATCAACCCTTCCTTTTTTGTCACATGAATCCCATCCAATTTGACATTTTAGCTGTTCCATTCCAATGAAAAAGGTTTGTACAAACGAACAAACCTTTTTCATTGGAATGGAACCTCTTATTTTTTCATATTAGAAACCACATTTCCCACAAATGTGATGGTATTATCACATTACGGAAATTTGATTTTGTATGGGAAATTTAATCATATTTGCAAATTGATTTCCGAAATGAGCTTTTTTGCTCAGTGAGAACGTAGAATAAAAAGAGTATCTTAATTTATTACTCGCTGTGACACTAAATCTTATTAAGTTAGGAAGCGTATGAATGGTCGACGAAAAAAATGTCGACTGGACAAATATAAATTTCGTCGACTGAAGTTTGATGCGGCTCCGCATGCATGTGAACATCATTCACTTTGCCACTGTTGACCTTTTACGAGACGATATTTTCAAAATCGTTTTGATCAGTCGGTATTTTTGCCAATCGACTTTTTGAAAGTCGACACGATTTTTTTTAAAACGACATTCTAAAAATCGGTATATCGTATCCAACCCTATTAAGTTCTGATTCGTGACCTGTAATATCGAATCATAAGTCCAATACTAGAACTTGCTAAAACAATATTTATTTTAAAATGTCGGGCATGTTCACTGAATTTAGGTAAAAAAAAAATCACAAATTTACATTAAATCATAAAAAATATCTTATCGCAAGTCACACAATTTTCATTTTAATTCCTTTCGCAGGAATTTAGATAGCCACTCGTTTTTATCCAACACAATGCTTTTTCGTTTTTAGTAAATACTTCAATTTCCTTTACCTTCACTACAATCCTCCAAAGTGTATATATTTATTTTCCTTTTAATTTTATAAAAATTTATTCAATATATTATAAATTATATTTTTGTATATGTATATATAGAAATCCCATTACAGAAATAAAACATGCACATTTAACATTAAAGAAGAGACTATCATTGGAAAAAAATGTAAACCATCAACTTAGAATACGAGTAGAAAAACATATTCAAGATTTTAAGTAATTCGTTTATTCATTTAAACATAAATAAAAAATATATATATAAATACTCATATTTAAAAAAAGAAGCCTTCTACGCATGTGCAAGCAAAAAGCGATTATTACATATTTATATACATGTACTTAGAATAAATTATATACAAAAATAAAAAAAATAAAGAAATATTTAAAATACAAAAAATTATAAACTCAAGAAAAAAAATCCTCACTATAGTAAGGTAGAATTTGTTAATTGATTTTTTTTTAATTTCGCTTAAATTAAAATTATTATTAAATTTTTTATTCAATGATACCAAACAGTTAAGATAATAAATTTTATCCCCACATATATTTTTAAAACAAAAAAATAGTTCTAGAAATTGTTGATTTGGGAAAATTAATATTTCTTAAAAAAATGAAATTCAATCATTTCCAATGCCATTCGTACCTTACTATAATAGAGAAATAGATGTATATTTAATTCCGTTGATGTTTTAAAGTATTTTAATTCTGTAGTAAGAGAGTGGGCAAAATTTGGTCTAAAATCGAATAACTGAACATTTAATTATGAGGTAATTGTATGGTATTTTGTTTTTATTTTTTTTTTAATCAAATTCTAAAAATTATTTATCTTTAGTTATTAAAGAAATCTGAACCAACATAAAAAAATTTAAGAAACTGTTTTTTTTTCTTTCGGTGGTTATATGAGTTTTAAGACGTAGTCATTATTTACTTTAAATGATAAAAAAAAACAAATTAAGCAACTCAATATAGTTTTTGTTCATATTTATAGTTGTTTAACGAATGTGTAATGGTTACATTTATTAAATAATCTATAAAAAGGAAGTTTCAAATTAAATGAAAAGATTACTCTTTGACTCTGTTGTTATTTTTGATTCGATAAAACTCATATTTGTATGGGAATTATGAGCTCACAATATGTCCTGATGTAAATAGCATTTGTAATTCATACACTAGTCACATAATTTTATTTTAAACCCGAAGAACTGAATTGGGATATACTTTATTGAACTACACGAATGATCTGTCAGATTATTGGAAAAGTGAATCAAACCCAGACCTTCTGCATACTACTTCAACGCAGATCATCTAATCTGTCAGGCGTATGGCACAACAAATTTAGCGATCACAATGTTGGGCTCTCTTGATCGAATAACATTTCTAAAATATTTGTGCCTTTTTGGCTTAGACCTAAAAATACGTGTGACATTTTGTTTCCAGACCCTGAAATATATCTCTGATTTATGTAAGAAGTTAATCCCTTCTGTAGTTTGCATACCATGTGATGGCTGATGCATGTTATGATCGATCCAGAAATATTGAACTTGTATAGTTATCAAGAAACAAATGTATCGTATAATGGATAAATTGCAGATTATTGTACTAAATCACAATAACCTACTTGATTTATGCAAAGTTACTATAAAAATGGTCGTTCCGAGAATGTTACATTTCGCAAGATTTGTTATTTTTCCATATGAAGCGCTATTAGACTGAGATATCCTTCTCAGTCATTTTTTTTTAAAGAATATGTTTCCTCTCTTTTCGCTTAAATATTTTAAAATAAATATATACAGTGTTTGAAAATATAATAGAAACAATGACAGACACATTAGTAAACAAACAGCTGTAGCTCAGCTGATTGGATTGGGACAATGTCTTGTGGTTGGATGAAACAAAGATAAATTTGTTTGGAAAAATGTACGTGAGACGACCAAAAAATTCCGAATTTAACCCAAAGTACACAAAAAAAAAGACAGTAAACGGTGGAGGTAACCTTATGATTTGGGGCTACTTCTCAGCATCTGGTGTTGGACCACTTTTCTGGATGAAGGGCAAAATGTGTCCTGTGGACTACTTCAATATCATAAATACTGTAATGCTACCACTTGCTGAAGAGGATATGGCGCTAAAATGGGAATTCATGAATGATAATCATCCCAAGCATTCCTCGAAACTAGCAAAGCAATGGTTCCAAACCAATAAAATTGGTGTTTTGGAATGATCTTCACAATCCCCCGATCTAAATCCCATAGAACACTCGTGGGAGGTTCTAAAACGCAAGATCGGAGAATGTAAAGTCAGAAATAAAGAAGAATTGTGGTCCATAATACAGGAAGTGTGGTGGTCTTGTGGCGAACGGAATTCCACATGCAAGCGAACCAGAAACAAAAGCTATACTGCAACACAACCTGGAACGCGCTCATTAAAACGAAAGAGAAGACCTGAGTGACATGCAATCGGACTCTTCTAACTACAGAAGAAATAAAAACGATTTTTATCCGCTCTATTGCAGTTGGCGACATTCGGATTTTCTTGCGCAGCTAGTAGTTCACCACCATGTCAAGTCTCCAGAAATTATACTTTGCCATTTCACTAAGTTTTCCAAAAAGTAAAAAAGGAACAATATAGGTATGTTAGTATTTAAAGTAAACAAAATTGATATTTGTTTATCTTTTCCTTCATTATTTTTATATTGAAAAGTTAAAAAACGAGTTTGTTTCTATTATTTTTTCCAGCCTTGGAAGTTGTTTCATTAACATTACCTTTTTGAAATTTGGAGCTTTTGTTCCATCTTCGAAAAAAAATATTCTGTCTCGATGGAATATAAGGCCGATTATTTCGAAGATCTTAATGAAAAGACCCTTACAGTGGAACGATATCGACTCATGTCGACTGAATTATTTTCCGGAAACCGATAAACATCAATGTTTGACTCTAGTTTTCTAACGTATGAATGTGTGTTGGCAACCGATATCATCCGACTTTACTTTATTAGGATGGTACTCACAAACGAATATTTAGCCAATAGTCTCATAAAGTATACATTGACGAATCTTGTTTAGATTTATGAGCGCCTACAACTTTCTAAGAACATATTGAAAACCAAAGAGAGCGAGGGGGAAAATGAAAAAGTTATGTTATTTGAAGGAAAGAGACGATTTTTTGACAGCAAAATAAAATCGATTTTAAACTACGAATTGGTCACAAAAGTGTTGCCAGAAAATTTTCAACAGTTTTCCCTAGATGAACGTGTAAACAAAATTTTGACAAAAACGACAGAAAAGTGCAAGAATCAATGAAATGTTCTTTTGCAATGTAACTTGGTACGGCTGGTTGCGTTTGTAGTTGGAAATTGTTTTGGGTTGAGATCACAATTTACGTAATGTGAAAATTAATCTCAAGTGTTATTGAATTACATCTTTAGAAGTATTGTCGGAAAATATAGCCTACATGACAACACGTCTGGTAACGGACTTAGGCTGATTGATTTCGCTACGGAACGAAATGCCACTATAGCCAGCACACGGTTTCCTCACCTCGATATCCATAATGGGACATAGCGGTCTCCAGATAAACGAACGGTCAACCAAATTGATCACATTGCGATAGATAAGAGGCACGCATCCAGTATTTTGGATGTCCGAACATTCCGAGGAGCTAACATCGACTCGGATCACTACTTGTAGCAGCCAAGGTAAGAATGCGGATATCCATCACGCCACAACAATCCAGAAATACTGTGAAAAAATTTAATGTCGGAAGACTGCAATCGCAAGAGACCGCCAAGACCTTCGCACAACGCGTATCCCTTAACCTCTCGATTAACACCATACCACCAGCATCGAATGTCGAAGAGCAATGGCAACGATGCCAACAGGCCATTAGATCAGCCGCAACTGATGTGCTAGGTTTCTCGCGGCCACCAGCAAGAAACCCCTGGTTTGATGAGGAATGCCGACAGATGCTCGCAGCCAAGAACGAGGCCTACAAGGCTAAGCTTCAGGTGAAGACGAGAGCTGCCATTGAGCTCTATAGGCAAAGAAGAAGGGAAGAACATCGGCTTTTCAGCAAGAAGAAAAAAGAGCAAGAAAAGCGCGCGATAGAGGATATAGAGCGGTGAAACTCCAGGAACGATGTTCGCATGTTTTACCAAAGTGTAAAACGTCAAAGCCAAGGCTACAAGGCTCGAACAGAATCCTGTCGAGATGAACAAGGAAATATCGTAGTTGAGACACAGTCGATGCTGAGGATATGGAAGAACCACTTCTGCAGACTGTTAAACGGCGATGACGAACAACATTCCGCTGTCAGGCAGAACGATCCATTCAATATTGGCAACGACAGCGAAAACTGCCAACCACCCGACCTAAGTGAAGTGAGGATAACTATATCTAAACTCAAGCTTAATAAGGCCGCCGGAAATGACGGCCTTCCCGCTGAGCCTTATAAAGCTGTCGGAGATGACTTGGTAAGTAACATCCACCAACTCATAAGTCAAATCTGGTCGGATGAAAGCATGCCTGAAGAATGGAACCTCAGCATCGTTTGCCCGATCCACAAAAAAGGAGACCCTCTGAACAGCGCCAACTACAGAGGCATAAGTCTGCTCAACATCGCCTACAAGATCTTATCTGCCGTAATATGTGAACGCTTGAAACCATTTACCAACAACCTGATCGGCCCTTATCAGTGTGGTTTTAGGCCAGGAAAGTCCACAATCGATCAAATTTTCACACTTCGGCAGATCCTGGAAAAAACCCAAGAAGTCCAAATCGATACCCACCACCTATTTATCGATTTCAAAGCCGCATACGACAGCATTTATAGAGACGAACTATACAGAGCCATGCCTAGTTTTGGTATACCGCCCAAACTCGTCCGTTTGTGTAGGATGACGATGAAGAATTCTTGCTGCACAATCAGGGTCGGAAACGACCTCACCGACACATTCGATACCAAAAAAGGATTTAGGCAAGGCGATGCGCTGTCATGTGACTTCTTTAATCTGATTTTTGATTGGATTGTGCAAAACTCCAAAGCCAACACCAGAGGCACAATTATCCTAAAGTCGGTGCAACTACTATCATGCGCTTACGATATTGACATCATTGGTAGGACTCAACGTGATGTCATAGCCACGTTTGCTAGTATAGAGAAGGAAGCGGCGAAAATGGGTTTAGCAGTAAATGAGGGTAAGACTAAGTATATGCTGTCATCACGAAAGGACTCACAACATCGACGAATTGGACAGAACGTCACCATTGACAGATATAACTTTGAGGTAGTACGGGACTTTGTCTTCCTCGGCTCCGCTATTAACTCTAACAACAACATCTCGTCAGAAATTAAACGAAGAATTACTCTTGCCAACCGCTGTTTCTTCGGGCTAAGAAGGCAATTTAGTAGTAAAGCCCTCACTCGAACTACTAAGGAGATCCTATATAAGACCCTGATCATCCCAGTCCTGCTCTACGGCGCTGAAGCATGGACCGTATCAAAAGCGGATGAAGAAATCCTTGGTAGATTCGAGAGGAAAATTCTTCGAAAAATCTTCGGTCCCGTATGCGTTGACGGGCTATGGAGACGAAGATTCAACAAAGAACTATACGAGCTGTACAGCGACATGCCCCTGGTCAAAAACTCCGCATTGGACGTTTAAGATGGCTAGGACATGTAGAACGAATGGACACCAATACTCCGGCTCGCAGAGTCTTCGATTCCCAGCCAGACGTCGGATATTTTCTTATGTAACTTATATATGTACATGAAACTTAGAGAGAGAGAGAGTAATGTATGCGAAACCGAAAAAATCAAAGGAATGGGGCAATGCAAAAGAGCTAAAAAAGAGATGAATATCGAAACAGAAAAATAATTTTCGAACAACGAGTTATTAGTTTTGAGTGTTTGGTTAATACCACATCACGATTTAAAACTACGAAGTTCAAAAACATATATATGAGCAGTTTCGTATTCGTTAGAGCATACGAGCCTTTGACAGATTTTTGTGGGGTTAAATTAAATGTAAGGCCAGTAATCCAAGAATTATTTATCCAACAACCAACAGGACTCAGGAGCCGGCCCTACTCTGTATTTTGTTTTGAAAGTATTTTTCAATTCCAAAGTGCTTTTTGTTTAGTTTGTAATTGGTACTCTGTGAAGGTATGTAAAGGTTTAGATATTTTGGAATATTAATATTAATATTTATAAATGGATTCGTTAATCTGTACTGATCTGATCAATGAAACATTTATGAAATGCATAATTTTTACACACTAGAAGATAATGGAAAGAAGAAAGACAGTATACTAGTAGCATTGTGCTTAATACTAAAGAATTGAAAAAAAGTAAGAAAATCAACATTAGCCAAATACTATTTTTATAAAATGGAGACAATTTGGGCTTTGAGTTATTTAATGATTTAATGAAATTGATGATCTGACAAATCGTCCGAGTAGTATCAATTGTCAAGAATAGCTTATCTCAACTTAGCCGTTCGGAGTCGGCATAAAACAGGAGGTCCCGCCATCGTGCAAGAAGTACACACGCACACATGAATGGTTGTGAGAAAGCTAGGCCCTGGGTACTAACGAGCCTGTTGCGCCAAAAAATTGTATTGTAATTGTAATGAAATCGATCGTTTGGATGTGAATACAGGTATCTACAGATGTGGATATAGTGGACACAGCTATTTCGGAAGGGTGTCAAGTGACGTTTTTAAGTTTCTTGATAATTTGGTCTTTCAAGAATTAAAAAATAGGAAATACAAACAACAGATATAAGTGCTGAAGAACGTATAGCAGTAGCTCTTCGATTTTTGCCCACTGGTAATACATATCATATTTTGCACTGTACCGGATATTTTCGAAGCTCTTATAAAGGGTCTTTCATTAGCGACTTGACAATTTCAAACTATCTGTATGAACGTACCTTTAAGCCGATTACCGAACTGTCAATGTCAAAATATTCAGTAAAATCAACATTTTCATCATGGTGAAGTACAAGAAGGAACAACGTTTACAAATAATTCAAATTTACTACCGAAATTCGAAGTCGGCCTTAATTCTCGTCCCCGAAAACAAGCAATCGCCCAGTGAAAAAAATTTAGTCAGAATATTCACCGCTTGATGTTGCCGTATTAGTGAGACTATGTTCTGCCCGAATTGTTGAGTATATTACTGTCGTAGAAGAGTCCGTCGCACATGGGCCAAATCAGTCACATTTGCGCCGTTCTCTAGAATTGGGCCTCTCATAGACCACATTATGGCGAATTTTGAGTAAGGATCTTGGCCTATACCCTTACAAGATCAAGCTGAACTAAAGCCACTTCATCATATGAAGTAACGTACGCTCTTGAATTGGGCTCTGGGTATGATGGAAGAAAATGGAGAATTTTATCGCAAAATCATCTTCAGTGAAGAGGCGCATTTTTGGTTAAACGTCTTCAAACCCTCATGTGCTTCATGAAACAACACTTCATCCGCAAAAAGTCACTGTTTGGTGCTGTTTTCATGTCGTTGTCGTCTTTGGGCCGTTTTGCGTGAATTGGAAATAAGTGATATGTGGTTCCAACCAGACAGTTCCACAAGCCACACAGCGGGGCAACAATCGAGTAATTGAAGTCTCAGTTCGGTGAACGTGTTATCCCGAGATTGGCCGCCGAGATCGTGTGATTTAACGCCTGTAGAATTTTTTAAATGGGGTACATGAAATCTTTGGTCTATGCAAGCAAGCCGACGACGTCAGAGGAGATCAGAGAAAATATTGAACGAGGAATAGCGGACGTATCGGTCGAAATGTGCTGTAACGTGTCGAAATCTGCATACACGTTCCCTTGTTGGACATATGAGCTTAGTCGAGTTCCATTCAGAAATGGCCGTGTTCCGGATTTTAGATTTCAACTGCAAAATGAAGTGAGGCGATGTGGAACGCAAAATCTTTATAAATGGCAAGGTAAATGTCAAACTATACCAACCCTTATTTTGTTATTTCGTTTTTCAACTTTATAGATTATTATTTACTTTAATGTATTCAGAAATATTCTTCAACAAAAATGTAAGAAATAACCTAAATAAACCCATAATATTGGGTAATGCTACTAAAATCAGAAACATCTTCATGACAGTTCGACGCAAAATCAGCTGTTTCACTCATATCTGGGTGTCACGTGACTAAAATGGTCGTTTGACCAATGAGAGCAGTGCACCGGCAAACTTGGTGCAACTGTAATCCCGAACGCACCCAATGTTTTGATAGTAATTCAAGCCTATAAATTTGTTTTTTTTTAAGATATGTCAAGTAGTTTGGATTTTATTTAAAGAAGAAGTTGTCAAGTCCTTAATGAAAGACCATTTACATGGACTCCAATCCTATATGCAGCTAAATCATATATTTATTTTGTTGGGTATTTTTATTATTTGAACAGCATAAAAATTGCATATTCGCACTTTCATAAATTCCATCTTTCATTTTTTTTATAATTTTCGCTTCGAATTAGTTTAAAAAAATTAAAAAAAACATATGAGAAGGCTACAATCCGCAGTGCGGATCGTTGAATACCCTATCCCATCCCATCCTTAAAATTATTATCCCCAAAATGTGGGCTTTATGACGATAAAATATTGAAAGTGACGTTGTCACAACATATTGTTCAGACGGTTTATCAAAATCCTTTATGGTTCGACAAAAAAAGGAATACGCATCCAAAAAGTGGGTGTGAGTTAAAATTATCAAGGGACGAAATGTTCATATGATCATATGATCAACAAAAACGTTTTTTTTTTATAGAAAACGCCCCCAAAAAGTGGGTGTGGCAAACTTTTTTTTTTTTTTTTTAAATTCTGACTTGCCTAAGCAGTCATATACACATCGACCTAAAAGATCTATTGTGCTTGCTTTTTTAGGTTAGTAGCGCTTCTACTTTCCTAATGTAGCTGATAACACTTTCAGCCGAAGATTTCCTCAGTTCTTCGGGACTTAAAAATTCCCTGAAGAAAGATTCCCTTCTCAAACCGTAAAGGGCCGGGCATTCACATATGATATGCTCGGCTGTTTCGTCTTCTTCTAGACATAGTCTGCACTCCGGTGAGTCGACTAGACGCATTTTATTTAGGTGATATCGCAGACCGTGCCTGCGAAGATTTAGTATCTTATTGGCATCTGATTTGAAGGGCTGAATAGCTCTTTTGGCCTGTCTTAGGCCTGGGATGTTTCTCCAGTATGAAACACATTGGTTTTGTTCCCAGTTTTTTATGACCAGATTTATGGCTGATTTGGGGATTGCACAGAAGGGTTCAGGTCCAATGAAGGGGGTTTCCGAACCTTTTCTGGCTAGTTCATCAGCTTTTTCGTTACCTTCAACTCACTTATGTCCGGGGACCAACCATAGTCTGGTTTTGTTCCTGGAACTGAGTGTTTGGAGGGAGTTGAAGCAGTGTAGTACTGATTTGCAGTCAATGATGTGTGAGCTAAGGACTTTTATAGCTGCTTGACTGTCCGTGAATATATGGATGTTTGCGCCTTTAATACCTGAGTTGTGTATTAGGTTTGCGCATTCTTTTATGGCATGGAGCTCAGCTTGGAGTACACTAGGGTTTTTTCCCATAGGTATTGAGATGTTTTTATTTGGTCCATGTATGCCAGCTCCTACCCCTGAGTCCATTTTAGAACCATCCGTATACCACTTTAGGCCGTTTAGGCAGTTTGGTGGGTTGTTGCTACACCATGCTTCTCTGGTTGTGATCTCCGTTGAGAATCTTTTGTCGAAGCATAGTGTCTTTGGTAAGCGGTCTGTAACCGCACATATCATGTCAAGTTCTGGAAGTTCGGATAGAAGTTCAATTAGTTTAAGATGTTCACTAATGTTTAGTTCTTCCGCTTGTGTCAAACTTGCTGAGCTGCGAATTGCCACTTTTTTATATAAATGTGGAGGGGTGTTAGTCCTATTAAGGCTTCTATAGCCGCCGTGGGACAGGTACGCATAGCTCCGGTAATGCCCAGACAGGCAAGCCGTTGAACCTTGATTAGTGTGGCAAACAACTTTGTATAGAAGAAATATAGATATTAAGATTCTCTAAATATGTTTTTCAGACACTTTTTTAAATTTCCATACGGTTTGGCTAAAAACTACGTTTTTCTAAAAATGGTGCGTGGCAGTGGGCGGATTTTAAAAATTTGTACAATTGTTCGGCCAGAGAGTCTATATTCCCAATTTCAACTTTCTAGCTCAAAATTTAAGACCCAAAAATCGGTGACAGACGGACAGACAGACATGGCCATAGGTATATCTATCGAAATTATTTCTCTATGTTACAAACTCAATGTCGAAACTGATATACTCCTATGGGATAGGGTATAAAAACAACGCATTCTTTCTGCCCGCAAATATAAGAAATAATTTCCAATACAAATGTTAAACTGCGAATCATTTCATAAATCATTTCATTCATTGGAGTCCAGATTAACGAAACATTTTATAAATATTTAATAAATATATCATAAAAATATTTATTGTTTAATAAAAGTTTTAAACATTTATTAAAATTTATAAAATGTTTCGTGGGTCTAGGCACAGCTTAATATTTTAGAATTGCAAACAATTCATATTCGAAAGAATTCGGTAATTGTTTTACAAATTTTGCATTTGATTTTCAAAAAAAGTGTACGCACTGAATGAAATTATTTATAATATTGTTGATTTATGCTTTCATTGAAATGAAAAATATCATAATTTTTGATCTCTCTTATTTTTAAGTAAACACATCTTCTTTTCGTGAATAAATAGGAGCAATATAAATGTCGAATGCAATAAATAAAATGTAGAAGGTGTTGGCATTTTTCAACGACAACGATAAAATGGAATTTCCATTTCAAAATTTTTGATTTTCTCAATTATTATGTTGGAAACTAGTCAAATCCAGCAAATACCTTTTGTTTATATGCAATCTAACCTAGTATTCAATTGCCGGATAGCAATAAAGTGCGCCATTCGAAAATAATTTCTTTAAAAAAAATTATCACTGCACAGTGCCTATTTTATTTCAAAACCTCTACCCGTACACTAAAAAAAAATAATCGAAATAAACGAAATTTTGAAAAAATAGTCCAATACATTCTACGAAATGAATGTGCCATAGTTATATTTTTTATTTTTGATAAAAAATGTTACTCTTGATGGTGCATACAATATTTAATTTTACACTAAAAAAATTATTGAACTATAATGATAGTTAAAAAATAACTTGTTCGTTTTAAACAGATATTATTAAATTACAAAAAAATACATCATACTTAGGGGGTACGAAAAAGGTGGGTGAGGGGCGGACAGACATAACATTCATGGGACTTAAGTGAAACATGAAGTAATTTGTTTTTGATTTTATGTTTTTTTTTATCTTTTATTTCGTTATAAGGAAAATTCAATGAAAGGGGGATAAATAAGAAATAAATTAAAAACAGATAACTATAGAGAGATATTCAGTTCTGTTAAAATCCTAATCAGACAAATTTAAGTGTAGATACAATTTAATTAGTGAAGGCTTAATTCGATTTTTAATTTTGACAATAAATAAATAAATAAATCAAAGTAAAAAAAATTATATAATGGAACATTTACCATCGACCATATAAATAGTTATTGCAAAAAAAAACAATTAAACTGATAAAGGAAATTATAATTTCAGAACTCAATGATAGAATAAGAAGCAGACATTTTTTTAAATTTATTTGTTATTTATATTAGTTTTTTTTTGTATGTATATATATTTTGCGTTTAGAGAGTGATTATATGTATAGAATATACTTAAGTTAAATGCACGTAAAAACATATTTATGATAGTATTTGAGAAAAATAGACAGTCCGATTGCATTTCTTTATAATTTTTTGTAGTTGATTATGTTAAAAAAAAATTAAGAAAAAAATGGAAAACATAATATTGAAGTAATAAATTACTCAGTAATTGCTTCTTTGAAGTTAGAACTCCATCGCCAGTTGTACTATAAAAAAAAGAAAACGATACCAGAAATGGGTTTGGTTATAGTCTGTTCCACATTTGCGGTTCTAAATACTTTTTTTTTGTATTATTTTAATATTTCAATGATCGTTTGATTGTTTTTTCTTTTTAAGTTTAGCTTTACCTTTGTGAAAATAATATTAAGAGTGAGAAATTACTTGTAAAATGATTATAATGTGAAAATAAATTTGCCCTGATTTGGGCAAACAATTTTCGATGGTTAACTTTATTTTAATTTTACATTTTCCGCATTATATGCTTTAAATTTAGCTCTGAGAGCATTGACCTAAAAAATGTACACTAATATTTTGATATTTATTCTTTTATTCGTTTGCCTAGGTGGCAGCTAGATGCTTCTAATTTGAAATTTAAATTCAAATGGACGTTTTAAAAATAAAAAAAAATGTTTCCTCTATTAAATATTAACGTGTGCGCGCCCGGTGTTTTGGATAGGTGTCGACTTTGATACACTCTGAAGGCGAGAGCTGCAGAGGTCCTTTAATTTCCTGCCTCGCTATGCTAAACTGAGTTTATACTCTCAAAGTCTCAAACTAAAAAAAAAACTCCACAAAATCACGAAAGTTTTTACGTCTTTCCAAAATGTTTCATACATCTAGTATTATCTTGACAATTGGAAAAATAAAAACGATTGTGAACATCCAGTTCATAGACTGCTTGCTATCCAAGCAAGCAGTCTATCTCACCAATACCAACCTTTATAATCGGCGATTGAATGTAAGCGCCATGGACTACTAAGCTACACTCGGAATAGGATCCTTAGTGATTACAAGGAGATTCCGTTTTGTTGAATTTATTTAATTGACCAAACCTCTCGATAATTGGGAACAAACACTTGTAGGTATATGTTGGAATAGAAAATCCCAATGGTAAATCTCGCAGTTGAAAATATTGAAAACTACGACTCCAGGAAAAAAGTTTGAAGATTTTTCCCAAAGTAGATACACAAACTCAGTGCCACAAGTCCTGAAGCGAACCATTTGGAGATATTGAAGTTGAAGACTTTCGTTAGAGGTTGGATAGTTGTTGCTTATACGATTTAAACCAGGAACACGCGCTTAGTATTCCAAAGCTCTAAACACTAGGCCAATGAACCCACTCTTGTAAGTTGAACTTAGAAGTCGATTACACTATTGGCTGAGCTCGAATTGAAACCATAAAAGACGAACGCGGAGACTCATAGTACGTTCGCAGTTGGTACTGATCTAGTTATCCCTATGGGATATACCTATTCATTTCGGACACATTTACACATCTGAGTTAAGAAAAATAAATATATCTCACAAAAATATGTTTCAATTCCACTTCATTGCAACACATAAAAGCTAAGTTCTACACTTTTTGTGTGGATTTGTCGGATTGACAGACGTCATACAGATAAAAGTGCTCTAAGGATCAATTAGCTAATTTATTGAAAAAATAATTCAAAAGGACACGCTCAAATGGCGTCGACTAAGCCATCGATGAACCATGTACCCATCAAGGATAAGCGGCGTTACTGGACAATGGCACGAGATATGCTTTACAGACTCTATTTCATTTTCTCTCTGCAGCTTCTGCAGAATTTAGGGCTTTTGAAGATATCCATGTGATGCATATTTGCTTTTACAAAAAACATAGACTATAGACTACGGATTACAGACTGCAAGCTATGACGAATATTTGGAATGCAATTAATGCAATCTCTACTGTCAGAATAAATTTTAATTCAAGCTTATAAAATGCTGATGTGAAGAGATGAAACCTGTTTATGTTGCAACGTCAGTTAGGGTAATGAATTTGGAGATGAATATTTTAAGAAAAGCATGGTGGTAATCATTACTGTCAATCGGAAGAAAAATTTTTCGATTTTTTATGAATCGGAGAATTTTGCTTCATGGTAATCGTGCCCTCCTCTCGTGATGATCTGACAAATCGTCCGAGTAGTATCAATTGTCAAGAATAGCTTATCTCAACTTAGCCGTTCGGAGTCGGCATAAAACAGGAGGTCCCGCCATCGTGCAAGAAGTACACACGCACACATGAATGGTTGTGAGAAAGCTAGGCCCTGGGTACTAACGAGCCTGTTGCGCCAAAAATTTGAATTTGTATTTGGTAATCGTTCCGATCTGTGAACCAAAATTCAGCTTCCGACTGGATTTGCGTTGCGTAGAAAATTACTCTCCAAACCGATACCATTATAGGGCCGAATATTTGACATTCACCTACGAGTGGAGTGAGACAGAAAAACAATGTGAATTTTCGAAAAAGGGGAGAATGGTTTCATTGGTTGGAATACTGGACACAAAAAAACGCCATAAGTGCATTTTTGACCATTAACTTTCTGTACCACAACGCAAGACTTAGTCAATTAGAAAAATGAATGCGAAAAAAAAGCATGACTTAAAATATCTATAACTATTGGAAATCCCTCTGTCTAATATTTTCAGGTTTGCAACAATAAACAGATAACTAGAAAGAGGTTAAAGCCCGAGCTA
Source organism: Rhingia campestris (assembly GCA_932526625.1). Classification (NCBI taxonomy): domain Eukaryota; kingdom Metazoa; phylum Arthropoda; class Insecta; order Diptera; family Syrphidae; genus Rhingia; species Rhingia campestris. The sequence continues at coordinate 99,843,744 of OW052182.1, forward strand.
GTTGCCCATAACGTTAGACAGATCAATTACATACACCATAGCTGCTTGTCAAATTTTCGTACGAAAGTGCGAAAGGCTTTGTTCGTTTCGAAAGTTCACAAAAGTGACTTGACGAAACTGAGTAACTTGACGAAACTGAGCAAGAGGACTCCTAGTTCCTTGTGTTAGCAGAGTTAAGTATGAGTAAGCGACGTACGAAAACATTTTTTTATTATAGTTCAGCTTTATATGAACCTACATAGGTGTAACGTTAATGGACATTTTGCATCTTTATTGAACTGAGTGCGATACAGGCCTATAATCAGAGCAGTTGTGGTCACATGACAGACGATGTGTTCTATGCAAAATTGATATAAACTGGATCTTTTCGCGACGATAATCCACGCTTAAAATGTGTTATATAAAATAAATTGGAACCCAGTCGGCTCATTTTTTATATCTGTTCTGTGGCAAATATTTAAGTTTTTAAAATCCCAAATAAATTAATTTTATATAAAAAAAATTATTGACATTTTTAACTTATGGTATGAATGCGCAATTGTATGCCAGAAGTGTTAAGCGCGTTAGACCTGGTGAATATCAACAAGACAGCTCAAAATAACTTATATTTTTGAATCCTAAAAGAATTAAATTAACATTTACAATGTAAATATCAATTTATTTATTCCCCAAATTGTATTTTGTTATACTTAATTTCTATTTTGTTCCACGATTTACCTTTATAAGCATAATAAAATAAAATCACGTATTCTCAACTAAAAAAATTAACAAAACAAATTAAAACCATGATCGATACATTAAAACAATAATAACATTTAATAAACATTTATAACTAAATACTTTACTTTTATTATATATATTTATATAGTGACATTTACACTTAAATATTTATTAAGTATTCCTTTTTTTATATATACCTTGGAGAAAATTCATTGGAAATGTTTGATTTTCAAATTTATACACTTAATTTTGTTCTGTTGGTTAAATCTAATTTTTGTTATATTACAATTTTTGTTTTTTTTTTTTAGTATAAATAATAAGTTTAGTTTTTGTCAATTGATGAATTAGGAATGCCATAAATATTATATAAAATAATAATAAATAAAAATAAAAGACTTTAACAAAAGAGATGAGTGATAAATACGAACATACATTTTATCAAAAACCAAATGCAATATTTTTTTTTGTTTTGTGAATGTGGTTGTGATTGTGGGTGACATGTTGGGAGAGAAGTGTTAGTGGTAAGAGTGATGAGGAGACAATGTGCATGAATACAATTAAATCCTAAAAGGGAAATCGCCTTTATATAATATATTTCTAAAGGACTTCAACGGACGGGTCCTCACAATTAATTGTCATAATAATAAGTATTTTTATAAACATGGATTTCTAAACGTTAGATTTTTTTTAACACGATGGAATTAACATATGCAAAAATATAATCAACATTCTGGGGTTAAAATAAAAGTTTGACACAATGGTTTATTAAATTGCACACAAAAAGAAAGAGTGTTTCACTAAAAAGGACATAGTCTGCGAGAACTTAAATAATAAATGAAATTTCTACATGCGAGTTATTTGCAGCGTATTTTAAATCTGTCTTTGTAGAACGAAATGAATCTACCGACAATAATTATTTCGAAGTAGATCCTATTGCTGACATTGGATCAATTTATTTAACAGAAATTGACATAATAAACGGAATTAAAACCCTCGAAAGTAAATGCAGTTTTGGGGTTGATGGTATTCCCCCTATTATAATAAAAAAATGTACTGCATTAGTTAGTCCATTGCTTAAGGTATTCAATCTCTCTCTTAAATCGGGCATATTTCTCGATGAGTGGAAGATTGATTATATCACTCCAATTTTTAAATCTGGATCTCGAAACAAAGTAACAAATTATAGACCTATCTCAAAGATTTCAGTTATAACAAAATTTCTGGAAACGAGTGGTGGGTGCACGACTGGGTCGTACGCAACTTTCTCTTTCACAGCGAGTTGGGTTAATTAATGCTAAAAATTATAAAAAATTTCGAAATGTGATTATACGAACGTTTACTCCGAAATTTGAAGGAATCGGTGTCTATGTGAAAAATAATTAATTTTCGTTATTGGCCAAAACTGGAAATTCCGTTAAGTGATAGTTGGGCTAAAACTAATTATGTGGAATTGTTTAAAACTATTATAGTAGTATATATATTAAATTTCATTCAATTTGCCATATTAGTTTGCGAGAAATTAACAATTTTCTTTATATGGCCTGAATGACAAAATCCGTTATATGGATTTTCTCGAAAAAAACTGGGTATGCAGTTTTGTTGGAACTAATATGCTTATAGTATATATAAAGTTTAATCAAAATCGTTAGAGCCGTTTTCGAGAAAATTGAGGTTATGTGTAATTTTTATATGGCAAGTACCGTTAATAACATGGCTAAAAGCAAACAAAAAAATGGCCTAGAATTATGACCAAAACAAGCTTGGTTACGAAGTTTGAAGAAAATCGGCCAAGCCGTTTAGGCTGGGGAGACCATTACGGACAGACGGACCGACGGACCGACAGACCGACGGACGGAATTCCAAAAACCACTTTTTTAGGCTCCGCTATCATCGTAATAATAGAATCAATCAAAATCTCGAGGTCGAAAATTTTCACGAAAACAATATCTTTCTCTTTGTACGAGAAAGTTAAAAATAGTTAAAGACAAAATTTACTTTTACGTCCAAAATGGTATTAGTCATCTTCAACATGGGTTTGTTACTGGTAGATCTACGACCACGAATCTAACACTGTTTACTCAATATACCCTTGAGAGTCTTGAGGCCGGTACACAAATTGATGTTATTTATACTGATTTCTCTAAAGCATTCGATAAGTTGATCACAAAAAACTTGTTGAAAAATTGAATGCTTTAGGTATTCACTCAAGACTCAATAAGTGGTTGTCCTCTTATTTGGAAAATCGAAAACAAATATTCAAACTGGGTAATTCAACATCTCTACCCTTCAGTGTAAACAGTGGTGTACCTCAAGGAAGTCATTTGGGTCCAAAACAAATACAAATTTTTGGCGCAACAGGCTCGTTAGTACCCAGGGCCTAGCTTTCTCACAACCATTCATGTGTGCGTGTGTACTTCTTGCACGATGGCGGGACCTCCTGTTTTATGCCGACTCCGAACGGCTAAGTTGAGATAAGCTATTCTTGACAATTGATACTACTCGGATGATTTGTCAGATCATCACGAGAGGAGGGCCAGTGAAAAATCAGTTAGGTGTTGCTACGGCTGGAAATCGAACCCAGACCTCCTGCGCGGCAGTTCACCGCACTAACCATCGCGCCACTGAGTCATTTGGGTCCTCTTCTCTTTATTTTGTTCACTAATGACATACCTTCTTTCATTAAACATTCGAAATGCTTAGGATATGCCGATGATTGGAAGCTTTACACTCAAATAAAATCTGTTAGCGACTGTGAAAATCTTCAATCTGATTTTCGAAATTTATTTCGCTGGTGTAATAAAAATTCTTTAACTTTGAACGTAGAGAAGTGCAAAACGTTTACAGCTTCACGTCAGCTAGATGATATTATGTTCACTTACGCAGGCAATGAAACTGTTTTAGAACGAGTTAATGAAATAACCGATCTCGGCATTCGATTGGATAAAAAATTTACATTTACTTCACATTACGATGTAACAATATCAAGGGCAAATTCATTATTAGGTTTTTTGAAAAGAAATTCCTTTAATTTCAAAGACCCTTATACATTAAAATCAATTTATTGTTCTCTAGTTAGATCAATTATGGAATATGCTTCGGTTGTTTGGTCACCTTACCATCAAACGCATATAGATAGAATCGAGCGGGTACAGAAAAACTTTACCAGGTATGCTATCAAAAAATTAAACTGGTATGATGAATTACCTGATTATGAAGCTCGATGCTTATTACTGGGCTTGCAAACTCTTTCTACTCGAAGGAAGCTAACTGGCGTTATGTTCATTAGGGATATTATATGTTCTCGGATAAATTCATCCGAATTGCTAGCTTGTCTTAATATTTATGCACCTGTGAGACACCTTCGCCCAAAAGATATGTTCACAGCAAATAGGCACAGAACAGCTTATTGCCAAAATGAACCAATATCAAATGCATCACATATTTCAACGAAATGTGCAGTTCTGACGAATGTGAATTTCCAAAAAGTAGATTAGCATTTAAAAAAGATCTTTCCATATCTTTTCACTAACTTAACAATTTCACATCCCAAATACTAACAATCCTTCGCTAAGTCTATACTCTTAGAAAAGGTTTTTATTTTTTTTTCTATGATTATAGAGTTTTTATTAAATATATATTTTTTTCTTCACTTTGAAGTTTTTTTTTAAGTTTAATTAATATTTTTTTCAGGATTAAACTATTTTTATTATTAAGTCAAAATAATCTGTTAATATATACGAATATGGTAGATCAAATAAATAAATAAATAAAAAAAAAAACAATGCCAAACAAATTTTGTTTTTGAAACATGTTTAAGTAATTTATAGTGATCTGATGTATTTAATAATTTTTCTGTCTCAATGGCTCCAAACATACATAACCTAGGATTGAATTATTTTAATTACTTTTCAGTACAAGTTTTACTGTGAATTGTATGAGATATTGTATTGTATATAAAAATTGATATAAACCAAAATTTATAAAACAAATAAGTTGACTGTCCGTATCCTATATAATGCTAATTGTTTTATTCAGGTTTTAATTATATTTTACCCCATAATTGACATTTGTCCTTCTTCAATTAGTCCCACCTACTGTACGTTTTTCTACTGGCCCTACTCTTGCGATGATCCGACAAATCATCCGCAAAGTATCAACTGCCCAGAAATGCTTACCTATCTCAACTCAGCCCTACGGATTCGGCCTAAAACTGGAGTTCCCGCCATCATGCAAGAAGAACATACACATACAAGGTGGCTCAAAAGTTGTCACCCGATGTTTTTTGGGCGCCATTTTTTAAAGTGTTTTGCAAAAAAATCGAAACACTTATTATAGGTGGCGCATAAGACATGAATCATGGAATAATTTTTTCTACTTTTTTTGCTGAAGAATTTAAATATTTGCAACCAAAAAACATCGGGTGACAGCTTTTGCGACGGGTGACAACTTTTGCGCCACCTTGCATGTAGGTTGTGAGAAAAAGCTAGAACCTGGGTACTAGGACAATCACTGAAAATCCCATACATTTTTAGTTTTCGAAAAATATCAAAATAAATTAAATTTCCTCTATAACATTTTAGTACAATTTTTATACCCTATCCCATAGGGGTATATTAGTTTTGATACGTAGTTTGTAACATAGAGAAATAATTTGGCTACATATACCTCAAAGTATATGGATCGACTCAGAATCGATAGCTGAGTCGATTTAGCCATGTCTGTCGGTCTGTGCGTCCGTCCGTCACCAGTTTTTGGGCCTTAAATTTTGAGCTAGAAGGATGAAATTTGGTACACGTGCTCTTTATTGCTCCCAGCAGAACAAGTGTAAACAATTTTGAAATCCGCCCACTGCCACGCCCCCTTTTTAGAAAAACGTATTTTATGTCCAAACCGTAAAGACTTTTAAAAAAAGTGTCTGAGCAGCATATTAAGAGAATCGTAGTATTTATATTTCATCAATATAAAGTTTTTTGCCACGCCCACTTTTTGGGGGCGCTTTTTTTTTATAAAAAAACGTTTTTTTGGCCAAATTTTAATATTTTCGAAAAAAAATTTGATGCACAATCATTGGTAGTATCAATATGAACAATTCGTCAATAGAACATTTTAACCCAGGCCCACTTCTTGGGGGCATTTTCCTACAAAAACCATTTGAATGCAATACCCCATGGCATATGCAATACAAAAACGTTGTTTTTTGTCGAACCACAAAAGGTTTTGTTAAACTGTCTGAGCAATATATTGTGACAATTTCATTTTCTGTATTTTATCGCCATAAACCCCTACATTTTGAGGATATTATTTTAAAGATGGGATGGGATAGGGTATTCAACGATCCGCACAGCGGATTGTAGCCTTATTATATGTTTTATTTTTATTTTTCCGTAAAAAATATTTAGAATGTTTTTTGGAAACCCATGCACTGTTTTTTTCAAAAGACAGTTTGTCATGAAATGTGACATAACAAAATAAATGGTTGCATACGTTTATGAGCTGAGTGCATTATTTTTATATGTTTTGAAACGAAAATCCTGGTCGATGTTTGGTATGAAAAATTTTTTTTAAAACTTTAGTCGAAGAGTCATTTTTCGGTTCGGTGCGAAGAACGTATTATTCATAAAACGAGTGGTGGATGCACGACTGGGTCGTACGCAACTTTATCTTTCACAGCGACTTGGGCGTTAGATCAAATCCCAAGCATGAGGATTTGATGATTTTCATAACTTTCTAATAATGACAAAAATAATGTCAAAATGTGATTATACGAACGTATATTCCAGAATTTTATGCAATCGGTGTCTGTGTAATTTTCTGTTATTGGCCAAAACTGAAAATTCTGTTAAGAAATAATTGGGCCAAAAATAATTACGTGGAATTGTTGCAAATAGTAATTGTAGTATATAAATTAATTTTTGACAAAGCAGTTTGCGAGATATTGGCGATTTTCTTTATATGGCCTAAATGTAAAAATCCGTTATATGGATTTTCTCGAAAAACTGGGTATTCAGTTTGAAACTAGTATGCTTATAGTAAATAAAAAGTTTAATCAAAATCATTAGAGCCATTATTGAGAATATTGAAGTTATGTGTAATTTAAATATGGCAGGTACCGTTAATAACATGGCTAAAAGTGAAAAAAAAATGGCCTAGAATTATGACCGAAACAACCCTGGATATGATGTTTGAAGGACATCGGTCAAGCCGTTTAGGCTCGAGAGACTACTACGGACAGACGGACCGACGGACGGATTTCCACTTTTTTGAGTTCCGCTGTCAACGAAATGTTAGAATCATTCAAAATCTCGAGGTCGAATTTTTTCACGAAAACAATACCTTTCTCTTTGTAAGAGTTTAACATTCTCTTATTTATCGCGCAAACTCAATTTAGAACAAATTTACATGATGATACTTTATAGCCCTAAAAAACCACACTGAAATTTTTAAAAAAAAACTAGGTTTGAGCATCTGAAATAGGTTTACATTTTGGCATGGTATATATTTTTTATCTTCTTATTCCTGCGCACAAGGACAAAGTAAGACTAACTCGTCAGACATGGACATACGGAACGTATTTTATCCGAAAAGGGTATGCTTGATAGCATCCTCAATAAGTGGGTGATTTCGATAACTAAGTTTTCATTTCACTGGCAGGCCACTTGTGAGAATCCAACAAACATCCAAGAACATAAAACTGTGTTAAGAAAAGGTCCTTGATCTGTATAAGCCGTTAGTGCTAGATATTTTATTATTGAGAAACAATGGCTAAACTAAGAAACAGCGTTCAAAAAAGGACTGGTGGATCGATGGTCAACTGCAGCTTTCATGCATGTTGAAAGAGTTCGCTACCAATTACAGTTTCCGCATAAATAACGCGAACAAGCTTTATCTTAAATAATGTATTTTTCATTTTTAGTTTTTTATTTTATTAGGCATTAAAAAGTGAACTGAATGATACTCAAGTGAAACGTTAAAGCGATTATGAAAAACACATTTTTCCAATCGAAATCGAAAATAAAATTGTTTGTAGTGCAACTAACCTCACATCTATTTGCAGTTCCAAAAAAACAAAAGCTATATGACAGCTAAATATCAGTTGCAAAAATAAACATATATCATCAAAACTAAAACGATTATCGTTTTACGTAACTTTTATGTAAAAACGAATATCGTTTTGCACAATCAACTAAAATACGGATTAATAGAAATGGAATTTTTCGTAGCTGTCCAGAGCATAATTAAAAAAACATATGAGAAGCCGCAGCACGCATCGTTTAATACTCTATCCCATCCCATTCTCAAAATTAATATTTCCAAAAAGTGGACGTGGCTAAATACATTATGGGAATGTCTTGCAATATGCTATGGGGTTGGGTATGTAGGTAAATCGTTTTTTTTAAGAAAACGAAAAGCGTGGGTTAAAATATTCTATAGACAAAATGATCATACCAATATTATCGAAGTATTTGCATCGGTTTTTTTTTTCCAATTTCCCTACATTTTTTTTAAATGCCCTCAAAAAGTGAGCGTGGCAAAACATTTTATAAAGATGAAATATAGATATTGAAATTGTCTAAATATCTTCATCAAACACTTTGTAAAAAATCCTTATGATGTGACAACGTTTTTCTGAAAAGTAGATGTGACAGTTAATGGATTTTAAAATTGTTTACACTTGATCAAGAACGATCGTATTTACCAAAATCCCATTATCCTAACTCAAAATACAAGGCCTTCAAATTCGTAAAAGACAGAAGGACGGACAGACAACTGGGTCGATCCAAATAGTTTAGGAAAAAAAAGTATTTCTCTATGTTACAATGAGGTTTGTAAACATGTTTGCCGAATCTGGAAGCATCGCACGAAGGCCGTACCATCGAGATGCCAATGTTCGGGTTCAGGATACAATCGCAGCAGTAGCATCTGCAATACAGGCCAATCCGAGCGTCTCGACCCGAAACTTATCGGGGCAAATTGGAGTTAGTAGACGGTCATTACAACGGATACTTCATGACGATTTAAACTTGTTTCCGTACAAAGTCCAAATTACTAGCAAGTTAAACCCTCAGGATTTGCCTGTTCGCCTGGAATTTTGCCAAAAAATGATATCAATGGCCGAAGAAGACAACACATTGATCAATTGTTTGTTCATGTCTGATGAGGCCCATTTTGATCTTAACGGCAATGTAAACAAGCAAAATTGCCGTATATGGAAAGAGTCTAATCCAGAAATGCTCCATGAGACGGAACTGCACCCAGAACGAATCACTGTGTGGTGCGCAGTTTCATCAAGGTGTATTGTCGGGCCGTACTTCTTTGAAGAAAACGGTGTAACCGTTACTGTCAATGGGGACCGTTATTTAGAGATGTTGAAGGAGTTTTTTTTACCCAGAACTGCGCCGAAGACGTAGACCATTCAACAGCGTTTGGTTTCAGCAAGATGGAGCAACTGCACATATAGCCAGACCAGTTATAGCGGAGCTAAACAAAAAATTCTCAAACAAATTAATTTCTAGGAACTCCACTCTTCGCTGGCCCCCAAGGTCACCTGACCTGGCTGCACCAGACTTCTTTTTCTGGGGTTATGTCAAGCAAGAGGTGTATAAAACGAAGCCCAGGAATTTAACTGAATTAAAGCAGTCCATAGCGATAATAATTGAGGCGATCCCAACTTCAACTCTTCAGGCCGCAATGAATAATTTTTTGATCAGGTGCCGCATATGCGTGGGAGAGCGTGGAGGTCATTTGCGATCTATAATCTTTAAAAACAACTAACTATTTAAAATAAAATTTAATTTTCTAACCAATAAAAAATAAATAAATGAAATACATCGATTAAAAAAAAAGTTATTTGAATTTCTTATTGTAGCACAATTGGTGCGCCACTCTGTACTACAGACTCAAGGTGGGGTTTAACTTAATTGACGTCAGGGTAGGTGGTCAAAATGCACCCCGACCCAGTACTGCCAAATCTGATGAAGGTGCTTCAACTAAACCTCCATCACTGTAGGGCGGCCGGCGCCAACCTACTTCTCCACCTAGCCAAGCACCAAGTCGACATTGCACTCCTTCAGGAACCCTGGATCTCAAACAGGGTAATTTGCGGACTAAAATCCGATGATTATAACATTTATTATAATAAAAGCACCAACGGCAATTGTCGTAGCTGCATCATGGCTAGGAAAAGTATCAATGTTTTTTTTTCTACCCCAACTCAGCAACGATGACCTAGCAGCTCATGTGGGAAAGGAAAGATTCAAAGCCGTTGATTCTCTCCTCAGCCTACATGCCATACAACTCGGAAGCTCCACCTCCTCCCATTGCTGTCAAAGACCTCGTCCGACATAGTAAAGCGAGAGATTGGGACATGCTTATAGGATGCGATGCTAATGCTCATAACACCAGCTGGGGCAGTAGTAATACAAATACTAGAGGTGAGTCCTTATTCCAATATATTATCAAACATAGCTTATTAATTCATAATCGTGGTAATGAACCCACTTTCATCATAAAAAATCGTAGGGAAGTCTTAGACCTGACACTTTCCTCTAACTCTGTCACCCTATCAGTCTCAGACTGCAGGGTATCAAGTCAACCTAGCTTTTCAGATCACAGTATTATACAGTTCTCACTACTTGAAACGTTAGCTAACATCGCTCCGTTTCGTAACCCCAGAAAGACAAACTGGGACACCTTCATCTCCGAAGTCTCCGAGCACACCTTTAGTAGTGTCGCACGAAACCAAACAGATGTTGACACAAACGTCAACGAACTCGTCTCGGTTTTTAAGAACGCTTTTTCAAAAGCGTGCCCACTAAGCAAAAATACTGGTGGTCAAGGTAATTGGCCAGCCAACACAGCGCAACGAGAGAACTCTTCAAAATAGCAAAAAGGTCAAACGCAGAAACAGACTGGCACTCTTATAGAACCAGCCTCTGTAAATTCAAAAAAGAGACCAGAACGGCCAAAAGAAAGGCTTGAAAAGAATTCTGCAGCAGTATCGAGGAAAACAATGAATCTGCCAGATTGAGGAAGGTACTATCAAAAGAAGCAAGTAGCCCAGGTTTTCACAAAAATTCAGCAAATGAATGGACAGAATCAACCGCTGAAACCTTGAACCTTCTTTTAAGCGCACACTTTCCGAACTGCAAAACTGTAGAGGAAAATTCCATCGTAAGTACAAAAACAGACCACACATCGGACAACATGTGTGACAACTCCCTCATTAATACGATAGTGTGCAAGGAAAAAATTGCATGGGCCATTAATTCATTCAAGTCCCATAAATCAGCCGGCCCTGACGGCATAACCCCTATCATGCTAGAAAAAACTGTTAATCACATAATGCCAACACTGCTCACCATCTTCCGAGGATGTCAAAAACTAAACCACATACCACAAGTGTGGCGTGAAGTTAAAGTTATATTCATACCGAAGGCAGGTAAATGCAGCCACACCGTAGCGAAAGATTTCAGACCCATAAGCTTGTCCGCCTTCCTACTGAAAACGATGGAACGATTACTCGACATCCAAATACGTAGCAACCTGAATCCAGGTTAATTATCTGTAAGCCAACACACCTATATAAAGGGAAAACCGGTGGAAACGGCTCTACACGAAGTAGTTTGCACAGTAGAAAATTCACTGCACTACAAAGAATGTACGTTAGCAGCCTTTCTAGATATAGAAGGAGCCTTCAACAACGTTACAACTGAAGCAATTGCTGAGGCACTTACCAAAGCTGAAATAGGAACGGTTTCTAGCAATTGGATCTTAACCATGCTCAATAACCGGATTATTTCGTCAACACTAGGCGATTGTACCAAAAGGATCACAACGTCAAGAGGTACCCCCCAGGGAGGCGTAATATCCCCACTCCTCTGGCTATTAGTAGTCAACGAGGCACTTAAGAAGCTGGATATCACTGCAATAAAAACAGTGGCATACGCTGATGACGTAGTCCTCATGGCGTGCGGAAAATCCCCACCGACACTGAGTGAAATCATGCAAAGAAGTCTCAATATACTCAGGAAGTGGGCAAAGTCTTGCGGGCTGGGTGTAAATCCAAACAAAACAGAACTGGTTCTCTTTACTAACAGGAGATCGATCCCAGCATTTCCGGCACCGTCTTTGGAAGATTCGACTCTCTCATTGTCAGCAAGCGCGAAATATCTGGGGGTGGTACTTGATAGTAAACTGAACTGGAATCTAAACGTTGAAGAAAGAGTAAGGAAAGCTAATATTGCCCTCTATAGCTGCAACAGAATCTGCGGCAAAAAATGGGGCCCATCCCCGAAGGTCACAAAATGGCTATACACAGCCATTGTCAGACCAATCCTAACATACGGTTGCTTGGTCTGGTGGAATGCTATGAAAAAAAGCAAAACATATGACCAAGCTTACGAAAGTTCAAAGGACAGCATGCATACTCACGACAGGAGCCATGCGCACTAGCCCCACAGTAGGGTTAGAAACAATCCTAAACATAACACCAATTGACTTACAAATCAATGACACAGCAGCAAGACTCAAAGAAACGGGCAATCTACTTACGAAGCCTTTTGGCCATAGCTCAATATTGAACTCAATGGCATATGCGGATGTAGCATCTGATTACATTATCCCATACCACGACTTTGATACTAATGACTCTATCAGAATACCAAGCAGAGACGAATGGTCTTCAAACAATGTGTTATCTAGCATTGAAATAGCAATCTATACCGACGGATCCAAAATGGAAGTCGGAGTGGGCTCTGGTGTCTACTCTGAAAAGATCGGGCTAGCTACATCCTTGAGATTAGCAAACTCGTGTAGTGTATTCCAAGCGGAGATCCTGGCCATACTCGAAGCTACCGAATCGGCTAGGGTATTGGACATATCACATGAGGATATCTCCATCTACGTGGATAGTCAAGCGGCCATTAAAGCTCTGGCATCCAATACAGTAAAATCACGGGTAGTTGGACGCTGCCGCGAAGAGCTGAAGGCTCTTTGTAACCAGAACAAAGTCCAAATTATCTGGGTGCCAGGACATAATGACATTATAGGAAATGAGAAAGCAGACGCGCTAGCCAGACTAGGTTCGTCCAGTTGCATTTCCCTAGCTGATAAAAGGGTCAATCCCCCGCTAGCATCTAAAACATGTAATAACTAAGCACACTCAAAAAGCAACCATAACAAGATGGCAAAATACAATAACTTGTACACGTACAAAATCTCTCTGGCCGGAGTTAAGCTGCAGCAAATCAAACAAGCTATTAGCTTTGTATAGAGCATCCATTTCTATAGCGGTGAGAGTGATAACAGGTCACAACCTGTTGGGTAAGCACTCAAATAAGATAAATCTGACTGGTACGAACCAACTTTGCAGGAAATGTAGCGACCCTGACGTCGAAGAAGAGGTCTCACACCTACTATGCCACTGCCCTGCGATCAGTGGCAGTCGTTTAAAAATACTAGGCAGCCTTTACTTCGATGACCTAAGTGACCTAACGACTATCCCAATAGCGCTGATAGTCCGTTTTTGTAGCAGATCAGGATGGAGAAACTACCTCTTTGAGGCTGAAGGAGCAACACAGACCAGCACCTCTGTCCTCTTTCTTTATTTCAGGATACTTTCTTCGAAGGGTATCGCTATGGGCCCACGTAGGCCTTTGTGACCTTGACGACTCACCCGAGCGTCAACAGCCCATCTAACCTAACCTATGTATCAAAACTAAGCAAGACAAACTGACTGGGATCTATATAAATCCAGCCAGCGCAAGTTCAAAAGTGCAATCACGAGAGCTAAACGCACTGCCTGGCACACGTTCTGCAGTGACATAGAAAACACCACAGAATCAGCCAGACTCAGGAAAATCTTAACGAAAGAATCTACAGTTCCAACGTATCTTAAAGATAGTGATGGCAACTGGACACAATCCTGTACGGACACACTCAACCTCCTACTAAAAACCCATTTTCCGGGATGTACCCAGAGTCGAGTCAGAAATCAGGTGACCCTTAACCCTTCAACGACTCTCACAGCTCCAGAAGAAGTCATAACTAAAGGAAAAATAAACTGGGCAATTGATACATTCTCTCCCTTCAAATCCCCACGAAGCGATGGAATATTTCCAATTATGCTCCAAAAGACAAAAACCCTGATCATACCAGTCCTCACACGACTGTTCAAAAGCAGTATAATGTGTGGCTACATTCCAAGGGCTTGGCGAGAAGTAAAGGTCGTCTTCATTCCCAAAGCAGGTAAATCTAGCCATACAACTGCAAAAGATTTTAGGCCTATAAGTCTTACGTCCTTCATTCTGAAGACTTTTGAAAAACTAATGAATATGTACATATTCATACAGCCCAACATGCTTATACAAAGGGCAAAGGGGTTGAAACATCACTGCATGACGTTGTCAGTGCTATAGAAAAGTCTCTAAAAGACAAGGAATACACACTCGCAGCATTCCTAGATATTGAAGGAGCTTTCAACAATGTCAAAACATGCGCAGTGGAAAGGGCATTGCAGAATTCCAACGTTGACCAGGCACTCACTAACGTGATTGTAAGTCTTCTCAAAGAAAGGAATATCAAGGTAAAACTGGGCGACACTGAACTAAAAGTAAACGCCTCAAGGGGCACACCACAAGGAGGAGTCATCTCCCCTTTACTATGGGTTCTGGTCGTTAATGAAATACTAATGAAATTCAAAAACAGGGGGGTTTAAGTAATTGCGTACGCAGACGATGTAGTATTGCTTGCGACAGGCAAATTCTTACCAACCATAAGTGAGCTGTAAGAAAACTCGCTCCGGACACTCAACACGTGGGCAAAGCAATGCGGCCTTGGGGCAACCCCCAAAAAACCGAGCTTGTGCTGTTCACAAATAGAAGATCAATACCACACTTCGAACCACCAGCTATAGAAGGAATACCCCTTAAAATAGCTGAAAGTGCGAAATATCTGGGAATAATTCTAGACAGGAAGCTCAATTGGAAACTTAATGTCAATGAAAGAGTTAAGAAAGCAGCAAATGCTTTCTACGCATGTAACCGAGTATTCGGCAGAAATAATCCTGTGGACGTATACGGCTATCGTGCGACCAATACTCACATATGGCAGTATAGTCTGGTGGCAAGCCACAGACAGAGCAACCAACTTGAAGCAAATGACAAAAATACAAAGACTAGCGTGTATAGGGACAACCAGTGCGATGAGAACAACTCCAACCTCTGGATTGGAGGTGATTCTGAATCTGCTGCCCTTGGACCTATACATGCAGGAATCAGCTGCCAAAAGCTCCTCGAGGATCAGCCAAACAAACAGCTGGATCCCGAGCCTCGCTGGGCATGCGCAGGTCCTAAAGAAATACGTAGGGAGCGTAGTAAACTCTGACTATCTATCTCCCTACCTAGACTTCGATCGACCCTTCACCTGATCGTTTCCGAGCAGAGACGAATGGGACAAGAATGAACCCACAAAAGAGAAATCGATATTCATCTTCACAGATGGATCAAAGATGGACTGTGGAACAGGTGCTGGCATATTCTCAGAGGAATTTGAAATACACAAATCAATCAGGCTTCCTGATCTTAGTAGTGTGTTCCAGGCTGAGGTGCTAGCAATCGCTGAAGCGGCTCATTTGGTGTCAATAATGGAAATATCACACAGTGATATCACCATATTCATTGACAGCCAAGCGGCTATAAAAGCAGTATCTGCTATCGAAATTAAATCAAACCTAGTTCGCCGCTGTCGCGAAGAGCTCAAGGTTCTCTGCTCACAGCATAATGCTGATCTCTGCTGGGTTCCAGGTCGAATATATCTCGGAAGCTCTGGCCAGAATACAACGGAAACCGAACCAAAAAACTTTTGCGGTACGACAGAAGCTCCTTATCTAAACTGGTAGGGGCTCTAACTGGTCACAACTTTCTCAGAACCCATACAATGAAATTAAATCTCAAGGATGACGATATCTGTAGAGGCTGCGGCGATGAGGAAACACACGAGGATATACCTCTGTCACTGCCCAAGTCTCTGTCACCTGAGGAACAGAACACTTGGAAGCTACTACTTCCAAGACATCCAAGAGGTATCCGATATTCCATTACCCTATCTTTACAGGTTCCTACGAACATCAGGATGGCTGGATAGAGTGGAGTAACCCATAGTAACGATGGAAGGACGTAATCCCACCAAGTGTATCACAATGGGTCCACATGGACCTAAGTGTGGCGGAATAGAGAATCCTCTACTCCACCAACCCGTAAACCTAACCTAACCTAAGCAAGACAAAGACAAAGCATATATCGTTAAAAATAAAACGATTGTGATTTTACGTAATCATTAAATTAAAACGATTATCTTTTTATACAATCCAAATGAAATATGATGTTTGGTAGATGTACATAATATAATTTATATTTTCTGCAATGCGGTAAAATATTGGATGCTGGGATTTAACGATAATCGTTTTAGGGAATAGAACGTCTGAGCAAAATCTGGGCCCTCATTCCGTAAAGTGATTATCGTTTGGACGGTAGTCTTGCATCACGTTTTTGCTGTCGGCGATATTACTTTATTTGCTTTACGTAAAACAATAATCGGCAAATCACAGACGATTATTGAGGGATTGCTCGTGAGGTCTCATCAATTGCATCAATTTAGATGTTCTCAAGACAACTAAATCATATTCCATGATTTTTAAAGCAATTAATAGCCATTTTATATGTTTTTAATTTTAACGGACCATTATAATGTTCAAATTAAAGATGACTTTGTATTTCAAACCTATAAAACGATTTGCAACCCACTCTAATTTAAAGATTCAAAAAGTAGAATGTAGGTCACTGTAATTTGATCATATGTTTTGTTTATATTTCAAATTTGAACATTTACCAATGTTTCACTAGTATGACAATTTGCTTCACTGAAACTGAACTATTAATAACAAAAAGTATCTGTAAAGGGTGATCCATTTCGAGGTTCCCTACTTTTTTAAAGAAAAAAACAGAAAATTCAAATTTAATGGAGAATGTTTATTATCATTTGAAAGAACATTCTTTGGCATTTATTTTTTGAAGATTATGTCTATCTAATGTTGGCCGTTGCTACGTCGCAGATGGTCCATCCGTTGAGTCCAATTTTCGATCACTCGTTCGAGCATTTCGACTGGTAACTGGCGAATGACACGCGTGATGTTTTCCTCCAAGGCCTGAATCGAAGCGGGTTTGTCGGCATAAGCTTTTGACTTTACATATCCCCACAGGAAAAAGTCTAACGGTGTGATATCACACGATCTTGGTGGCCAATCGACCGGCCCAAAACGTGAAATTATGTGCTCACCGAAATGTTCTCTCAATAAGTCCATTGATTGATGCGATGTGTGGGAAGTGGCGCCGTCTTGCTGAAACCAAATGTCGCCGAGATCACGAGCTTCAATTTCAGGCATCAAATAGTCGGTTATCATGGCACGATAACGGTCGCCATTGACGGTTACCCGGCATAATTTTTAAAGAAATATGGACCGATGATTCCACCGGCCCACAAACCACACCAAACCGTTGTTTTTTCTGGATGAAGTGGCAGTTCTTCAATCTCTTGAGGTTGCTCTTCGTCCCAGAAATGGGACTCATCGCTAAACAAAATTTGCCTCGAAAACGTCGGATCTTCTTGGAACTTTTCAAGAGCCCATAGAGCGAAGCGATGTCGCTTGGGAAGGTCGAGCGGCTTCAGTTGTTGCACAAGCTGTATTTTGTACGCTTTCAATTTAAGATATTGACGTAAAATGCGCCAAGTCGTTCCATACGTCAGTCCGAGTTGCTGCGAACGGCGCCGAATCGACTCTATACGTTCTTCGTGTACACTCTCAGCTACGGCCGCTATATTTTCTTCACAGCGTGCTGGACGTGGTCTATTCGGTCGAATATTATCCAATAATGAATGCTGGGTCTCAAAATGGGTGATGGTTTTGCGAATAGTACGCTCAGTAGGCCGATTCTGTTGACCATAAGTTGAGCGAAGTGCACGAAACACATTCCTCACGAACGTGAATTTTCATAATAAAGTTGAACAATTTGTAAACGTTGTTCAGGCGTTAATCTTTCCATTATGAAATGCCAAACAATACTAAACAAAAATAACATGACAGCATGACACGACTCACACGTGATCTGTCAAAAAAGGCTATTGAAAAAAGTATCTCTACTTGGATCACCCGTTATAAGTTTGTAATCATCAATTACTTACATTTTGCGTTCTTCTTTTAATGAAATTGTGCGGCACCAAACACATCAACAAAAATACAAATGTCATTAATGATAGTTTACATGACATCTATTGAATAGTTAGAGAACTAATTACTACGGTTTGAGAGTACCTTAAATCAAGGATTGGCGATACTATAGGTGTCGAGTTATGTACGTGAATCCAAATTTATGACGATCTCGCCCACGACTACCGTTTTAATGATAATCGTTTTCTAAGTTACGGAATGAGCCCCCCTGAGTAGAGCATGGTTTAAAGCTTGTTTATGAGCTCAACAACAATTGACCAAGCATCCTAAGCCGACACCGAGGGCGGTAAATGAGAGAAGTCAAAAAAAAAACGGAACTGATTAAGGCTGCGGGAATTTCTTGGTCTGAAGAAGGAGTATGAACACAACTTTTATTATTAGTCAAAAAGGGGAATGGTTTCATTTTTATATTTTGGCAACTAATCAATCGATGTTTTAAATTAAATCGGAGTGATTTGAATCCAATCTTAATGGAACACGATCGATTACCTCCAGATTCGTTAAGATCTCTACTCTGATCTAAAAAAAAAGCCTAAATTTTCCCCTTAATATATAATCAAAGTCAAACACAAGTGTGACCCAAAGTTTGGCTATTATTCTAGAAAATTTATTTTCGCAAAATGGAATACAACGGGGGCTGTGTTCGTTTGCATGTGTAATCTGTTTTGTTCGTGAGGAGTAATTTTTGTTTAAATTCATCTATAACTGACTCCCTACAATAAAATGCCAGAATGGAATGAAAACAAACTAATAAACTCTCCAAACCATACAATGATCAATGAATGGAAAAATAATCCGAAACGAATGTATGAGATGCTACAATGGATCATGCATTTAAATATGAAAACAAAAATATAAGTAAAAGAAATATTCACGTATGAAGGCATCTTTTTTGTAATGATCTTGAGTTTTATATGTACAAAAAGTCGTATTGAAAAAAGAAAACCAACAAATATGTTGATGAGGGGAAATGAATGCGCATGATGAGGGATTTCTTCACCAATATGGTATAAAATTTATAAATATTTGAAATGAAATGGAAATCAAAATAAATATCGAAACTATACTAGTTTTGCTTAGTAAGTGCTGCCAATTGCAAATGAAAAATAATTCCAATTTAATTAAAACTCAATGAAAATATACTTTTATAATTATTATTATTTTTTTTTCAACAACGAAGGTTTTGACAAAATCGTCTACTCAAAGTAATACAAAAGTAAAAGAAAAATAGTTTTATTTCTTTTTGAAAAATATATTAATTTTCGGTTTTTTTTTTTAAATTTAGAAGAATAATTATTAATTAACCGAAAATAGTAATTAAACGATAAATCAAATGACACAATTTAGAATATCATACTGGGGGATTATTATTTTTGTATATAATAATTCAAGAAAGTTTTTTTTTTGGTTTTTATTCTCAAACTAAGGAAAGTTTAATAATAATTCAAGTAAATAAAAAAAACACAGTACAACGATTGAAAGATAAATTTAAAGGCTTACCTTATTTGCTGATGATATTTCGGCAGACCGAGGTGGATCCTCTGTTGCTGGTTCGTTAGCTGGTAATCGTTGTTCTTGAACACTAGCCAATCTGTGCGAAGGAAATAATAATAATATCTGATCAGCTGCCGTAAATTTATATAATAAATGCATATAACGGGTATTTTTTTTTTTCGGAGGTAAAGAATTTCAAGTTGGCAACACTATTTTATCTTGCGGGCGGCCATTTTGCAAGCTGTCAAGTGATTTATTTTTAGTTTGCGTTGGCATTTCAAAATGAATAGACTGACCTATGAACAACGCTTCCAAATTGGGCAATTTTTTTTGGAAACTCGTGGTTCTGTTCGAAATACGTATCGCGCACTATGTCCGGTCAACATAGTCGTTCATCAGTGCAATTAATTCGATTAAGTATGGAACGTTTTCGCAGTATGGAACGTTTATTCTAAATGATAATATGCATCTACAGGGACGTCGTACAGTGCGTACAGAAGAAGTCATTGCCGCTGTAGCCATCTTGCACAGAAATTGGATATGTGTCCATCCACTTTATGGAAGATATTGCGGAATGATCTTGGTTTGCGTGCTTACAAAATAAAACTCGTGCAAGAATTGAAGACACAGGACCTAGCAAGGCGTAGATTCGGTGAATGGGCCCAAAACAAGATGGCCGTTGATACCAATTTTCATAAGCGAATTTTGTTTACCGACGAAGCTCACTTTTGGTTGAATAGATACGTCAATAAACAAAACTGCCGTTGGAGTGATGATAATCCTCAAGTGTATGTAGAGACACCGTTACATCCACAAAAACTGACTGTTTTACTGCCTTTTTTGTCCATCAATAGAACAACCATGATGTGCAGGAGCTGTGGTTTCAACAAGAAGGCGCAACATGTCAAACAGCTCGTGCCACCATTGATTTGTTGAAGGAAACGTTCGGAGAGCGCGTTTTGGTCCTGTGAATTGGCCTCCAAGATCGTGCGATTTAACGCCGCTTGTGGGGATATGTGAAGTCACTAATCTATGCCCGAAACGATGGACCACATGGAGGACAACATTCCCCTCGTAATTGCTGATATACGGCCACAAATGTTGAAAAATTAATCGACAATTGGGCCTCCAGACTAGACTACGTCCGAGCCAGCCTTGGCGTACATATGGCAGAAATTATATTTTAATTATAATGCCAGAAGATTATCTTTCAAATAAAGTAAATTTCATGTCAATTTAAAAAAATCATCTTTGTTTTATTCCATTTCAAAGTTTATATCTCCCTTTATAAGATAATTAATAGGGGTATTCATGCCACGTCGGAAAGTCGTCGTAAACGTTGTAAACGTGATAAAATTACGGCGTGATAAATGAACTGTCAAAATTTATATGGGAAATATTTTCCAACAATATCGGAATTTTCTCACAGGAATTGGGTGCGTAAACTGAGATGGTAAACGTTGTAAACTTTTGAAATGCTCTATTGACATTTAATCAGTCACCTTCACACATCAAACGTATACGCAAAAATGAAAAAATGTATCGAGAACGGAAAGAGAACAATAGGAACAAAATTCTATCAATAAATAAATTACTAAAATGAGATTGAATTCACTGGGTTACCGCATTATTTAGTGGTGCAGTTTTAGGGTCGTTCATGAAAAGTCGTCGTAAAATTATAATCTTTCTTACGTAGTAAAATAACGACGTTGCATGAATACCCTTAACTCGAGCTAAATTTTATCTTCTATACAAAAATCTTAACAGAGATAAAATTTAGCGAGCAAATTTATCAGTGCAGTACGCTGCTCGCGAGATAAATTTTTAACTTCATAAAGATGTGACACACAAAATGTAGGTAGGGTATAACAATATTATGTGTTATACGAAAAGTGTTATACTCGGCGGATGACAGGTCTCCACTTATTTATCTCGCGAAATTAATGTGCAAGGCATTTAAATCGGCGAAATTTTAATAAAAAATAAAAACAAAATGGAAGAAAATAAAGAAGAATATTTGATGGAAGAATATTGACGCGACTGATTATCTGAAAAACGAGTGGTGGGTGCACGACTGGGTCGTACGCCACTTTTATCTTTCACAGCAAGTCGGGCGTTAGATCATATCATAAGCATTTTGATTATTGATGCTAAAATGATATAAATAATGTCGAAATGTATTTATTCGTTGTTTAGTCCGAATTTTGAAGGAATCGATGTCAATGTGAATAATAATGATTTTCCGTTAGTGGCCAAAACTGAAAATTCCGTTTAGTGATAGTTGGGCTAAAACTAATTATGTGGAATTGCTTCAAACTGTAATTGTAGCATATATATTAAATTTCATTCAATTTGACATAATAGTTTACGAGAAATTAACAATTTTCATTATATGGCCTAAATGACAAAATCCGTTATATGGATTTTCTCGAAAAAAACTGGGTGTGCAGTTTTGTTGGAACTTATATGGTTATAGTTTATATAAAGTTTAATCAAAATCGTTAGAGCCGTTTTCGAGAAAATTGAGGTTATGTGTAATTTTTATATGGCAGGTACCGTTATTAAAAGCAAACAAAAAAATGGCCTAGAATTATGACCAAAACAAGCTTGGATAGGAAGTGTGAAGAAAATCGGTCAAGCCGTTTAGGCTGGGGAGACCTTTACGGACAGACGGACCGACGGACCGACGGACGGAATTCCAAAAACCACTTTTTTAGGCTCCGCTATCATCGTAATGTTAGAATCAATCAAAATCTCGAGGTCGCAAATTTTCAAGAAAACAAACTCTTTGAAGAGAAAGTTAAAAAAGGAGACCCTCTGAACTGCGCCAACTACAGAGGCATAGTCTACTCAACATCGCCTACAAGATCATATCTGCCGTAATATGTGAATGCCTGAAACCGTTTACCAACAACATGATCGGCCCTTATCAGTGTGGTTTTAGGCCAGGAAAGTCCACGATCGATCAAATTTTCACACTTCGGCAGATCCTGGAAAAAACCTAAGAAGTTCAAATCAATACCCACCACCTATTCATCGATTTCAAAGCCGCTTACGACAGCATTTATAGAGACGAACTATACAGAGCCATGTCTAGTTTTGGTATACCGCCCAAACTCGTCCGTTTGTGTAGGATGACGATGGAGAATTCACGCTGCACCATCAGGGTCGGAAACGACCTCACCGACACATTCGATACCAAAAAAGGATTTAGGCAAGGCGATGCGCTGTCATGTGACTTCTTCAATTTGATTCTTGAGAGGATTGTGCAAAACTCCCGAGCCAACACCAAAGGGCACAATTTTCCAAAAATCGGTGCAACTACTAGCATACGCCGACGATATTGACATCATTGGTAGGACTCAACGTGATGTCATAGCCACGTTTGCTAGTATAGAGAAGGAAGCGGCAAAAATGGGTTTAGCAGTAAATGAGGGTAAGACAAAATATATGCTATCAACACGAAAGGACACACAACAGAACGTCACCATTGACAGATATAACTTTGAGGTAGTACGGGACTTTGTCTACCTCGGCTCCGTTATTAACTCTGACAACAACATCTCGTCAGAAATCAAACGAAAAATTGGTAAGAGACCAATCTGGAGGCAGTTAGCTAAGGACCGGGCTAATTGGAGAGGCATGTTGGTTGAGGCCCAGGTTCATTCCGGACTGTAGCGCCACTTAAGTAAGTAAGATTATCTGATATTTACTGACATCTGCGATTGTATGACATTTCCCTGACTGATCTATATGCTGTGTACGAATTTAGCGAGCATTTATCTTTTGATTGGAGAAAAACAAGTGGAGAGTGGTAAAGATAAAATTTAGCGCGAGCTGCGTACTAAGCATTAGGCTACAAGTTAATAACTATACCCTATCGCATAGGGTTATATTATGCTAGATATACCTTAAAGTATAGGGATCGACTTAAAATCGCTAGCTGAGTTGATTTAGCCATGTCTGTCTGTTTGTCCGTACGGATTTTGAAGCTAGAATGATGAAACAAACAGTAGGTACGTGTACCATAGTACTCTTTGTTGCTTCCACCAATACAAGTGTAAACATTTTTGAAATCCGCCTACTGCCACGACCCCATTTCAGAAAATCGTAGTTTTGGACTAAACTTGAATTTAGTGGTCAACTAGCTAATAGTAAATCTAGAAAGAGAAGGATGCAAAGTGATTGCCTACGCGGATGACGTTTCAATAGCTGTATCAGGATAATACCTTAATACCTTCAAAAACTATTACAAATGGTCCTGGCGCGAACTCTCAAAAAACCGAATTGGTCCTTTTTTAGCAGGAAATATAAAGTCCCGCACATTGACCCTCCCAAACTTAATGGCGCAGTCTCAAGTTCGCAGAATCAGCCAAATACCTGCGGGTCTGTTTTTTTGATAAGAAACCTAAATGGAAAAAGCCAACATCCGAGAACGCATTAAGAAAGCCACCGTAGCATTATACTCTCGTAATCAATCGGAAAGAAATGGGGTATGCAACCACATATCTCTTTCTGGTTTTAAGTGGTTTTAAGTATAGTGTCTTAGTCTGGTGAACGACTTTAGAAACAGCCTCCAAACGCAATCTACTAGGTAAAGTTCAAAGATCAGCTTGCATATGTATAAGCGGAGCTCTAAGCACAACCCCCACCGCAGCCCTAGATGCTATCCTACATCTAGTACCCCTAGGTATTTACGGGAAACACAATGGACACCCACTCAAGGTGAACATACAAAGATTCTGAATCACTTTAACTTTACAGAAAACATCGACCACAACACTACTATACCCAACTTAGTTTTGAGCATAACTTGAGGAGAACCATTTCCAGTGGCCTCGAATGGTATTCGGATTCGCTCGGAACCAGTAACTCGATTAACATTTATACGGATGGGTCCAAAACAGAATCTGGAATGGTTGGAGGTATTTCCTTTCGCCTTCCCGAATCTCGTGTTGTCATTACAACCTAACCTAACGTAACCATCATCGTAATGTTAGAATCAATCAAAATCTCGAGGTCGAATATTTTTTTACGAAAACTCTTTGTAAGAGAAAATTACAAAAGAAGCTGAACCACTCTCCAACTCTCGCCTATAACAATACGGTGTGGAAGAACAAGATCGCAGTAAATTCAAGTTCTTCTTCTCAATGGAATATCCCACCATAACAGGGTGATTAATATCAGAGTGCAAGAACAGCCTTAAAGTCACTCATGGACTTTTCGAACAATTCGTTTCATGCTTCACATGGTACCTATGTCAAAGATCAACATCTGAGACATACATGTCGGCGGAATCTCTTCATTTCGTGGTAATGTCATCAGGAGGACTTGTGCATATATAACTGGCCCAATCTGTGCCAATGTATTCTGTTAACATTGGTCAGTAAGAAAATTTGAACGAATTGAACTTTATACACATTACACTATATAATCAGGAATGAAAATGCTTAACTATACAATCCAATAGCTTTTGTATTCATAAACTTACCTTTTCAATGTCACCAGAGTGCCGGTTAATTTTTTACACCGACGCAGTGCTGACTCCAATCGATCGGGCTCTTCTTTCAGGAACTTTTCTTCGCGTACGACCTTCTCCATTTCATTGGATAGAATATTTCTCAGACCATTTTGTAGGCTAGGGAAACGCATCTTTAGCTCGGCGACGGTTTTACTAACAAAAAAAAAAAACAAAGTTCTAAGAATGTTTATGTAATATTCAACATTTATGTTTACCTCGCCCGGCTTAGCACCAAAGCCATATCCTCTACGGCAGCCATATTTACTCTAGTCCTTCGATTGATGACCTCCCCACGCAAACCCTCCACGGATGACTCCAAGTCACTCAGATCCTTCTCCAATCGTATAACCTCCTGTTTATACAACTCTTCCTCTCGTGAGATTCTAGTCTTCTCTTGATCACCCTGCCCCCAGTAGTTGCCACTGCTGGCCAGCAGAGTAGCACGAATTCTCATAAATGCATCTTTTATATCCTCTCTAACGGCAACAGCTTGAGCCTGTGACAGTCGACGTAATGTACGCACTTCCATGCGCAAGTCCTTGGCTTTCTTCTGTAAGCCTCGCAAATGATTGTATACCTCAGGCGCCAGGGCAATGTCCGCCCGGTATGTAGGATGGGCTGAGGCCAAGGCGAGTGGTTTCGGAGGTGGTGGAGGTTTGAGGCGTTCTCGTTCTGCTTTTGTATTGAAAACGGTATAAGATTAATTAAAATGAATATGCTAGTATGAGGTTAGTAAGCTGTTAGAAGCAACTGATTTAAAGCGTGCCATTTTGTTTTTTTTACAAAATCAATTTTGGATTACCTTGCGACGAAGTACGTGGAAGTGTTGATGACTTAATAGCTGGCTTTGGTGGTTTTGAATCGGCTGTGTTTTTTTATATAAGTTTGTGAGAAAAATTCGTGTGTAAACATTTACACCAAAATAAACGAATCAAAGATACAAATAGAGAGCAAGAAAGAAGACGAAAGAGAGAATTGTTTTGTTGGTTTCATTCACAGAGACAATTTTTTTTTATATTTGAAAAAAAATAATGGTTTTGATGTGCGTTTGTTTTTTTTTTTGTTCAATAAAATTTAAGCGAAAACACAAAATTTATATTGAATTTCTAAAAACATTTTTATTTAAAATTCTTAAAAGCACAAAAAATACGAAATGAAATAAAATCAATTTATAATTATATTCCTAGTTTTGTTTTTAATTTAACTTAGCGGCTAATGTTAAAAATGTTCATGCATTTGATGCGATTTTGCAAATTTTTGTTTGACTTAAAATTAAGTTGTAGGCATTAGTTTTATAAACAAAATGGAGTTTATATTATTAAACTGCAATCATTGCCAAGCTGGCAAGGGAAAAATCATTTTATAAAATTATAAAAAAGCCGCAAAGGTAGATACTTTTTTTCAGACAATTTAAAGCTGTGGTTAAACAAATTATGAAAACATAAGCAATGGTATAAAGAATTCAAGTCGATATGTGCGGAAAGATGTAGACTTTAAGTACGTAATTGTTGGGGAAATTTATATAGTAACCGAACATAAAACATATGAGAAGGCAACAATCCGCTGTGCGGATCGTTGAATACCCTATCCCATCCTATCCATAAAACTAAAATCCCCCAAAAAAAAGTGGGAATGGCTAAAAACACGATATGGATAAAATAGAAAAATTTCTACAAAAGACAGGGTTTTCTCCTGCATATGTTATGGGATAGTGTATAAAAATTGTTTTCATATAAAAACGCCCCCAAAAAGTGGGCGTGGGTTAAAATGGTATATGGACGAAATGTTCATATTAATAACTCTGCATCAAAATTTTTTTTCGAAAAATTTAAAATTTGACCGAAAACAGTTTTTTTTATTGAAAACGCCCCCAAAAAGTGGGCGAAATATAGATATTAATATTGTCTAAATATGTTGTTCAGAAACTTTTTTGATATTCCTTACCATTTGGCCAAAAACTGAGTTTTTCTTAAAAGGGAGCGTGGCAGTGGGCGGATTTAAAAAAATTTTACACTTGTTCTGTTGGCACGGACGAGGATCCTAGATACCAAATTTCATTATCCTAAAAATACAAATACAAATTTTTGGCGCAACAGGCTCGTTAGTACCCAGGGCCTAGCTTTCTCACAACCATTCATGTGTGCGTGTGTACTTCTTGCACGATGGCGGGACCTCCTGTTTTATGCCGACTCCGAACGGCTAAGTTGAGATAAGCTATTCTTGACAATTGATACTACTCGGACGATTTGTCAGATCATCACGAGAGGAGGGCCAGTGAAAAATCATTAAGGTGTTGCTACGGCTGGGAATCGAACCCAGACCTTCTGCGCGGCAGTTCATCGCACTAACCATCGCGCCACTAGCCCTCATTTCATTATCATAGCTCCAAATTTAAGGCCTAAAAATCGGTGACGTGCAAGAGGTACACATCACACATGAATGGTTGTGAGAAAAAAAAAATAGACCGTGAGTTCTGGATATTGTTTAGATGGCATAAACATTTCATCAAGATTCAAAATTTTCCGGAGAGTTAAAAACCCAATAGGACACGTGCTGAATCTGAAATCTACTATCCTCTTTCGAATATGAAAAATATGAAAGCGGAGTTTCGTTACCTGGCTACACGTAGTAGCGATTTTGCATTTAGAAATGGCTACAGATGACCTTCTGAAGGGAGCCTACAGAGCCTCTCCGGAGTATGATGTAAAAGTTGTACTCGGGGATTTCAATGCTTAAGTCGGAAAGAAAAACATATTTGGCGGGGCTAAATTTGCGAAAAATATAGCAGGGCTTAGTTCCTTTCCGAAGTGGAAATGCTTTGGCTCACTGTTGGATTTGTGTTGTGTGCGAGTTTGGATGCATGCAAAGGAAACACGCCCTACATACAAAAGACATTAACGAAGGTTTTTTCCTCTTTTTTTGGAATTTAGCCCCGCGGGTCTTAATTCCGCAGGGATTATTGCCTTTGAGTATAGGTTCTTTTAAAATATACGAAACTTAGACTATCTGCAGCATTGTCTAAATTTGTTCTTCGGAATCATAATTCATTTTTTAGTTTAAACAAAAACATATTTTTCTTAAGTGGGTCTGCCAATGGGCGGATTTTAAATACATCTATTTTTTACAATTGTTCTGTTAAGCTTACCGAAGAGTAAATATAAAATTTAATCAATCTCGGTTAACATTTATGGCACAAAAACTGGTGACGAAAGCGCAGAGAGACGTGGCCAGTTTTAGAATTTAAAATTAGGTGCGTTCGATTATATCAAAAAGTAATAACAATCTAAAAATACATATGTCTACCTGAAGTGAAATTCATTTTGAAATATGTACCTTCCAATTTAGATAGGTCTATTTTTATTTTTTTTTACGTTTGGCTGGTGTTAACAGGGAACGCAATAATGATAAGAAACGGAGATGATAACTTAAACAGTATTTTGGAGAAAAGGTCAAATAAAAATCCGAAAACCCTGCCATTTTATCAACAAATGATTAATCATTTTTCCAACTTAAGACGCTTGGGCAAAAAGCGATAAAACGTTTTTTCCACACACCTTGAGGAAAGCCATTTGATGGTCCAACGCAAAAAGAAGACATTAATATATTCGAGACTACAACCGATAGTAATAAAGTAAGATATGCAAGCCTAGCTTAAACGGGAAATACATAAACTAAGGCATAAAAAGGCTCCAGGTTATGACTTGATTACTGGAAAACTTCTTAAAATGTTGCCTCAGAAAGCATTCACTAAAGTCTGTACATTGTAAATGCGGCAATTACATTAGAGTACATAGAAAGACAGGAAAATCACCGAGTGAAATAAAATCTTACAGACCTAGTTCACTTCTTTTAATAATTACAAAAATCAGTAAGACTGACAGCTTTGTTTCGTCATTTTAAATACTTGTTCCGGCTGGTCTCTTTGAAACGGTATGCAACAGTAACTCATGGCCTTCTAATACAATTGTTTATGAGTTTAAGCCGTGAAAAGTAATCCGCAAAGAAAACAGTCCTACTTCAAAAAACTACAAAGACTGTCCCTCTACCACCAAAATGTAAGAGGGCTCCGAACAAAAACAAAAACATTTTTTCTAAATTCCCAAGCCTTTTCTCATGACATATTCTCCTTAACTGAAACGTGGCTTAAGTTAAGTATACTTGACTCGGAACTCTTTAATCACGAGTTCTCAGTATATAGGAGTGACCGCCATATAAATGACCTAAAAGCGCTTGGTGGAGGTGTTCTTACTGCAGTCCGCAGTCATCTTAACTCTGAGAAAATAGAATTTCCATTCACTCTTAACATAGAAATAATCTGTGTTAAGATATCTCTTGGAAAAAAATATCTTTATGTTGCAAATGCGTACATTCCCTCATACCGTCTTTGCACTCTGTATTCTGAGCTATAAAAGGCTTTAGAATATATCTTTGACTTATCTTGTTGTGACAGTACTATCTTGTTGCTGGGTGATTTTAACTTGCCGCACATAGACTGGGTGCCTTCTGAGGGAG
The DNA here is from genome assembly GCA_932526625.1 of Rhingia campestris. Taxonomy (NCBI): domain Eukaryota; kingdom Metazoa; phylum Arthropoda; class Insecta; order Diptera; family Syrphidae; genus Rhingia; species Rhingia campestris. The sequence continues at coordinate 99,873,272 of OW052182.1, forward strand.
AACCTCACTTTATACCATCTGAAGATTCTGCACAAAAAGAGCTACTATTACTTGACAAAATTTTATCATTTGACTTACAGCAAACAAGCTGTATAAAAAATCATAATAATCGAATTCTCGATTTAGTTTTTTCTTCTGATTCTGTTAGTACTGCAGTATTAAAATCTAGTACCAGCATTACTAACATGGACAAAAATCATCCTCCATTGGATATTTTCATTGACATAGGCGGACATCTGTACGAAAACGTTGATTCGTACGATCGTTCGTACTCTTTTGACTTTCGGAAAGCAAATTTTCAAAGGCTATCCGAAGAAATTATTCTTTCGAATGTGAATATTGACAGCTTCTCCTATTTAGAAGAAGCGGTTAAAAAATTTCATTTTCTAATAAAAGATTGCATGGATAGAACAATCCCAATCAAATATTCGAAAAATGCTCAAACCCACCATCCTTGGTACACGAAAGAGCTTAAATCTCTTCGAAATAGACGTAACCGGGCTAGGAATAATTTTGTAAAAAGCCAGAATCATCACGACTATGATAAATACCTGAATTATTTTAATGAATTCTCTATGATGTCAAGTAGTTTATATAATGGCTATATAGTCAATATGGAGAACGCTCTTAAAAATGACCCTAAACGCTTTTGGGGCTTTGTCAATTCGAAGAGAAAAACGGATGGATATCCAGCCAACTTCTCTTAAAATAATTCAAAAACATCGGACTCTCTAATTTTATCTAACTTATTCGCAGAGAATTTCAGTAAATCATTTATTGACACCCCTCTTGTCTTAGACGAACATTATTTCAGTTATCTCAATGACTGTCCTCAAGTTTGTTTCAGCAACGTTATATTTGACGATGAGACACTACTTAAATATATCTCTTTATTAAATAATGACTATTCTGCGGGGCCCGATGGAATCAAACCAGTAGTCGTAAAGCAATGCAAAGATGCTCTTTTGCCATACCTTAAGCATATGTTTGAAAGCTCCTTTGCCACTGGAGTATTCCCAACTCAATGGAAAAATGCATTTATTACACCTGTTTTTAAAAAAGGTGAGCGTGGAGATATTTCTAATTATAGACCTATCTCAAAACTATCTTGCATTCCCAAGTTATTCGAACATATTATTTGTGATAAATTGGTCTTCCTTTGTCGAAACATCATCTGTGATGAACAACATGGCTTTGTTAAACATCGATCCACTGTAACAAATCTATTAACTTTCATGCATCATTGCTCCAATAGTTTGGAAAATAAAAAACAAGTCGATTGTATATACACCGACTTCTCCAAAGCCTTTGACCAGTTATCACATAACATCATAATTTTTAAACTTAAGGCGTATGGATTCCCTCCAGGATTCATAAATTGGGTTAAATCATATCTCTCATTGAGAACATACCAAGTAAAATTTAGAGGTTCCAAGTCAAACCCTTTTGTTGCTCAATCTGGAGTACCTCAAGGAAGTCATTTAGGACTAATTTTATTTATACTTGCAATTAACGATGTAAAAGCTTGTATTCGAGATAGCAAAATATTGATATATGCTGGTGATATGAAAATTTTCAAATGTGTAGGAGATCTAAACGATTCGCTTTCATTACAAACCGATTTAAATAATTTTACCATATGGTGCCTTAAAAACGGTTTGAATCTGAACCCTACTAAATGCCAGCATATGTCATTTTCACGAAAACATGCTCCATGTAATTTTAAATATACTCTGTCCGGGCACACTCTCTGTTGTGTAGACAGTTTTAAAGATCTTGGTGTATATTTTGATCCCAAAATGGAGTTTAATAAACACATTAACGTTATCGTCAATTTATCAAACTCTATCTTAGGATTTATTAAAAGATGGTCAAAAGAGTTTAATGACCCTTATGTCACTCTTTCGCTCTATAACTGTCTAGTTCGGCCTTAGTCGCATGAGTAGAGTTTACAATAAAAATAACGATGTAGTTGAACTGCATGTTAGTAAAAGTAGTTTGAAAAACACTCTGCGAAATTGTATTCTAGAGCCGTAATAAGTATATTTAAAATTGACTTTTGTTTAATAATATATATAGCTTCATTGTAATTTAATCGTTTATTGATTTTGCTAGTGATTTCAAACTTAGTTACATCTATGTTCTGTTTTGTCCCACTAACAAATGCACTAAATGATGAGCCTGTGGATGCATATTATATGCTGTGGCCAATCTCTGCTCGTAGATGCTGCTTGTATTAAGCTCGCTACGACACAGATCTGAATGTCATTTTTCAAATGACACTGATTTATCTGCAAATTGAATTTTGAATTAAAAAAAAAACATATGAGAAGGCTACAATCCGCTGTGCGGATCGTTGAATACCCTATCCCATCCCATCCTTAAAAATAATATCTCCAAAAAGTGGGCTTTATGGGCCTAGAATATAGAAAATGACATTGTCACAACATATTGTTCACACAGTTTATCAGAATCATTTGTTGTTTGACAAAAAACATCGTTTTCTCGTGCATATGCAATGGGGTAGAGTATACAAACGGTTTTTGTAAGAAAACGCCCCCAAAAAGTGGGTGTGGGTTAAAATGGTCTATAGACGAAATGTTCATATTAATATTACTAATGATTCTGCATCAACATTTTTTTTCTTAATATTTAAAATTTGACCGAAAAACGTTTTTTATTTAAATACAAATTTTAATTTCCCAAATTTTTATATAACGAAATTCTACAAAATTATTTTTAAAATTATTGTTTATGAAGATTTTGTAGATTGTTTTTTATTTTTTTGTTTTAATGTCAATAGTAAATAATTAAGGTTTTTTATATGATATCTCTGAAGTTCATATTCGATATTTTTTTTATTACAAGAAAATATATAGAAAGGAATTTTGTTCCAATTCTTTTGGGAAATTGTTGAAACAGTATTTAAAATAATATCCCATTTAATCCAACTGACACAGCAAAAAAGCCAAAATTTGTTTACCCCAGCAGAAATATCAAAAATTAGCCGGTGGATAAAATTTAACCCCCATTTTAAAGCAATTGGCACATGGCCTTAGACAAAAAGCTCATTATAATTCCAAGTAAGGAAGTATGGGTATACTTCGTGGAAGCATACACAGACATTTACACAATACAAAAATTCATCCACTCATAAGTATTGGGGACCGTTTATATCTGATGTTGTGCATTTAATAATTTTGAAATGTTTAAACCTTTTTTTGCCTCGTTAAATAAATTTCCTTAATTGGAGGGAACCCCCAGAGAAACTCCACTATTTATAAGTACAGAATTAGAGCCGACAATTTAAAAAAAAGATAATTTAATGACATTTATAACTAAAACTGTGCTTCCATTCTACCATCTATTGCACATAGCGCGACTTTATGAATAAACATTTTTTTTTTAAATATACATACATACAAAACACAATTTGTACAAAATTATAACTAACAAAAAAAAAACACACAAAAAATACATATATTTTTTGTTTAAATAAGAAATTTACACAGCACAGTAATATACACATAAATAAGAAACAGAACAACTAAAATACCTATACAAAAAATTAAAACGAATATTTTATTTGCAAATAATAATTTTTTTTTTCGTAACGCATCATCAACTTAAACTGCAGTAATTTTTAGTGAAAGCGATTTACCAGCATGTTGTGGACTGTGTGACTTCGGAACGCCTTGAATGTCATCGCTAAACGAGACTGATTTTTCAAATGACACTGATTTATCTGCAAATTGAATTTTGAATTAAAAAAAAAATAAAATTTTATAAAAAAAAATTAATTTGACATTTTTAAGGAAATAAATCACCATTTTAAGTGTTAAATTTATTTTAAAAATTTTAATTTCCCAAATTTATGTAAGCGAAATTCTACGAAATTATTTTTAAAATTATTGTTTATGAAGAGAAATTAATTATTTTGGTGCTTGGGTGATTTTTCTACAATTTGTTTTATTTAACTAGAACACAGCTAAAGGACATTGATTTGTTTTTCTTTTGATTTTCAAAACGAACACAGAACATTTATAACTATTTTTAAACTTTTTAGATTTTTGTATGATACGTGTTTTTGTATAACTAAATATTATAATTTATTGAATTTACACTTACGACATGAGCTTTTGCCGAGTTTTGGAGCCTTTTCTCTTATGTACATTTCTTCGCCAGTTCCGTTTGCTAATTTTTTTTATATTTTTTTTATATAATGTTTAATAGAATATATTTAACTTTTTTTTTTATTTACAAAAAATAATTTTATTTTAGCAGATATTTATTAATAGAAACAAAAAAACAGATTTTAGAGTTAATATTGGCAAGATGGCGTGATGTGAATGCTGATGACTTGGATGTGATGTGGTGAGAGTTATAAAATTAAAATTGTATTGTAATACAGCGCGGCCCAAAAGTCTCTTTTCTATGGATAAAATTTATTACTCCTTTATTTATCAATATTTTTGAGTTATTTTTTTTTGTTTCAAAAACTTGGGAGATTTAGGATGGAGCACAGCGAACGAAAATTGTTAAGTTTTTTTTTGAAAATAGCGAGTCAATAATTTGTACAAAACGTGCCCATATCGGCAATTTTATGGGTTAGCAATGTTCCAAAAGCACTCATTATTCGTGCTGTGGTGGTCAACTATGATCAATTTGGGAACGTTGGAGTCGTTAGAAACACATCCTGGTCGTTAGGGAAAGTGTTGCAACCGATCTTTAAATATCCACACGACGACGTTCATGGGATTCTTGGGATTTTGAGGAAAGATCTGCACCTATACCCTTACTAGATCCAGCTGGTACAACAGCTCAATCCTGGTGGCCCAGTAAAACGTCTGGAGTAGTGCAGAACTGTCGTAATTATAGCCGAAAGGAACAAAGAATTTTTGGAAAATTTTATGATGACCGACGAGGCACATTTACATCTGAGCGGGTGTCCGAACAAGCAAAATTGCAGATTTTGGGGCACACTGAATCCAAAAAATCCTTATCAACGTCCCTTTCAGTCACTTCCTATTACTGTTTGGTGTGGAAAAACCTCGCGTAAGATTTATGGTTCATATTTTTTTAGAAAATAATGCGAGTGCCAGCGTTATGGTCAATGCATGTCGCAGACAATAATGCTGAGCTTATCTGGTTTTAGACGGAGCTACAACTCACGCCGCTCGTGAGCTTTGAGAATACCAAAGCCGAAAGGAATAGATATAATCAGATATGCTGATGACATTGCAGTCACAACGGTAGCAAAACAACTAGATAAGGTGCGTGGAAACTGCAGTCAGACAAATGTAAAAGTATGTCTACAAGGAGCAGGTCTAGAACTGGCAGGTCACAAGACGGAAGCAGTGCTGATAAGGAGCAAGAAAAGATAGAACACCTTACAATACAAGTGGACGAGCAAACCATTAGATCGAGTCCAACCTAGGAATGATACCCTGGGATCCAGTATCATTCCTAGGTTGGACTCGATCTTTAAACTTTAAAAAGCATATGAAGTTCACAGACGCCTCCCGGGCAGTAATGGCGCTGTCAAGACTAATACCAAACGTTGGGGGACCCAGGCAGCCAATCAGAAATCTGCCAGCGATATAGACACCAGTAGTGGATCGAAAAACGTACATGAAACGCATAAACTCAGTGCGAAAAATTGCATCGCCAAGAATATGCTGCGTTTGAAACGGTTTCGAAAACGAAAACGATTACGAAAGAGATTGGTTGCTCCCATCGTTGTGAAAGCATTTACGACAATTGAGGACTAGGCGAAACTCTTTGGTCTTGTAGGTAGCGTGGGCAAGATTTAGATTTAGTATATGCTTTCAACGAACAAAGTACAGTCGACTCCCAACCTTGGACAAAATATCAATGTTGATAGCAACAATTTTGATGTAGAGTTCATCTACCTCGGAGTCAACATCAAATCCACCAATAATACCTTAGAGGAGATACGACGAAGACTGACCCCAGGAAACCGATGATATTTCGGTTTAGCGAAATGAAGGGATCAAAACTCTTACTCCAAAAATCCAAATGTTACCTCTATCGGACCTTATTCCTCCTGAGCCTACTTTACTTTGCCGGTCGAGTGCTAGACAATAAGCAGGAAAGCGGAGCAAATATTACGCACCTCCGAAAGAAACATTTTTCGTCAAATTTTTAGTCCTGTGTGCGAGGAATGCGAATGGAGGAGAAGATACAACCGCGAGCTTGATGAGATTTACAAAAGAATCTTCGAATCCCAGCCTTCAGGTTCGATGCGATAAGGAAAACTGAATCTCAGGATCAAGCGATCGCGGATGCCAGAGTGCTTGGACTGAATAACTGGCAGCAACGTGCACAGGATCGAAGAGGATAGAAGGGTGCCTTGTCTCAGGCAGAGATTCTCAATAAGTTGAGAGCCTGTTAAGTAAAATAAGTAAAAAGTATTCGTTTACCTACGCCAACGAAACCTTCGATACTAGATACGACGAACACTGAACTTGAGAAACCGAGCACTCTCGAGCGACACACTTTTTGTCGATTTTTTTCGTGAGGCATGCGTGGTATGAAAGATACGATAGAAGCTCGAACTTTAAGATCTGTACCAAGATGTATAAAATGTCGTTAACTACACTGGCCAAGGAAATCATTAAATCCCAGTCTTCAGGATCCAGACACCAAAGAAGGCCAAACCTACGCTTTAAGGATTAAGCTTTCACAGATATAAGGGGGCTTGGACTAAACGATTGGATGTAACATGATCAGGATTGAAGAGAATGGAATGTTGTAAGCATAGACTCTCAACTGGTCGGGGGCAGTTAAGTAAAAAAGTAAAGTTAGTGACACATTAACATCTTGGTTAAGGCATAAATTAGTGCTAGTTCCACAACATACAGTAAAAGTTGTTTGTAAGAAACTTTTCAAGCTTGGTATTTAGAATTACCATTTAATAAAATATTTAGATCTTGTGTATATTATAGAAGAAGGACATAAATAGACCTCGCAATAAGCTCGTTCCAGGAAATTCCAGAATCTCGGTGTTAATATAGGAAGAATTTGTTGGTAGTTCTTTTGAGGTTATTTTTTTTTTACTCACAATCACATCAAACCCACGCAGATATTAATTTAAAATTACAAAAAAAAACCAATTAAATAAAAAATATTTGAAAAAAATATATGAATGACATTTGGTTTTTTTTCTTTTGTTTTACAACTAACATAAGCTCTCCTCTCCCTGGTATACAATAGATCGTTTGTTAAATTCTTCTTTTCCGAAAAGTCTTCACAAAAAAAAAAAAAAAACAAAATAAACGAAAGGACTCACCTTGAATTGATGTTGAGCTACCACTTGAGTGGCCGTCGTTATCATCTAAACCTGCGGTGGTTATAACAAGCAATGCAGTAGATTTGGGATTTGGTTCAAGAATTTTTTTTTAAACAATAAATTGGACTAATATAAGAAAAATAAAAGCAAAACAATAATGTTGGTTCTAAATTGCCTAAAATCACTTACATTCCTTGGTTTGTTGAGTAAAAAAAAAATTCGGTGGGTCAATTGGAATACTAAGACTAGTTCTCTATACTTCAATTCTAAAATTGTGTTAAAGCTTTTCTCTTAGAAGGATGTCTTTGTGTGGACTGCAACTAGGCTAGGAATTAAGCTTCAGAAACTGGCTTTCATCTTCAACTGAAAAAGAATTATGTTTACTCTTCGGTGAATCAAAAACATGGCCCAAAGTGCTATCCAGATTTTTATTTGACCCACTTATATTTTCTGGTCTTCGAAGAAATATTGTATACGAAATTTTTAATCAGCTAAACATAATTATAGAAAAATATCTTCTTGCTCTCTAAGCGAATCCCAAGTTATGGATGAAAAGTATGGCAATACAAGACAGAAGTATACCTTTTAAGCATAATATTGCGACTGTCCCAAAGAAAAGAAATAATATACTGCCAGACTGACACTAGTAGCAACAACACCAACAACGATAATAACAAAAATTTTTTAACCGAATTCAGCTTTATTTTAGATCTGAAATAAAATATTTCAAAGTCAATGTACGCACATCAAAAAAAGAAAACTACAAATATTGGCACTTACAGAATCACAGATAAACTCATATTTAAACAATAATAAACAAGCTCACATCCCCCCAGTGAAAATCAGAGGAGGAAACTGGGCAAAAAGCAGTCAAGAAAAAGCAAATACTTTTGCTGAGCATCTTGAAGGCGTCTTCCAACCATATGAAGATAAAGACTATCAAGGAATGGAAGAAACGTGCCAGGAAGATGTACCAATTCGACCGGTTACGTCTTAAGAACTTGCCAAAGAAAGAAAAGAAGGTATAAACATAAAAAAGGCCCCAGGGTTTGATTTAATAACGGGGAAATTTTTTAAACAATTCTCAAAAAAAATACTGAAACATCTAGCGCAGATCATAAACGCTGTAGTTAGATTACGATATGTACCAAGCATATGGAAGGTCGCGGAGGTTATAATGATTCCAAAAGCAGGTAAACCACCTAGCGAAGTAACCTCATATAGGCCAATATCGATACTACCAATGTTGTCCAAGCTATTCGAAAAGATGCTGGTAAAACGCCTGCAAAATATTATTGTAGACAAATCGCTAGTACCGAGCCATCAATTTGGGTTCAGGAATAAGCACTCAACAATTGACCAAGTGCATAGAATCACTGATAAAATTGAAAATGCTTTTGAAGAGAAAAAAGTATGCTCTTTCGACAAAGTATGGCACAAAGGATTGATCCATAAATTACAAAAGCAACTGCCGAAGCAGTATTCAAAAATACTGGAGTCGTATATTCTACAGCGATTTTTCAGAATTAAACAAGAAATAACATACTCAACATTAAGAAAATTTAAGGCTGGTGTACCTCAAGGCAGTGTTTTAGGTCCAGTACTATATCTCCTATTCACTAGTGATCTACCAGAAAGTAACGAAATCACTCTAGCTACCTTTGCAGACGATACTGCTATACTTTCTGTAGGAGAAACTGTCGAAATAGCTACAAAAAAGCTTCAAAAGGCAGTAAACAATATCTCAGAATGGACTAAAAATTAGCAGATCAGATTAAATGACCTGAAGTCAGTTCATATAAATTTTACTTTAAAAATGTACCACACATTCCGGTATACATAAATAGTAATGTAGTGGAATATTCAAATACAGCTAAATATTTAGGGATGACTCTAGACGCCAAATTGCGCTGGAAAGCACATGTAAAGAAAAAAAGAGATGAGTTAAACATCCGCTACAGTAAAATGTATTGGCTTATTGGGAGATACTCACCCTTATCCAACTACAATAAATTATTGCTATATAAGCAAATTCTTAAACCAGTATGGACCTATGGGCTCCAGTTGTGGGCGGGCACATGCAAGACAAACTTACTAAGAATACAAACCTTCCAAAACAAAGTACTACGGAGCATAGTTAACGCACCGTGGTACATACGTAACACCGATCTACATAGAGATCTATATATTGAAATGGTTGAAGATGAAGCTAAAAAAGTTGCTCTAAGACACAGAGATAGGCTTCTCAGCCATGTTAATTTAGAAATAGCACAGCTTTTAAGAACCGACAATATAGTCAGGAGATTAAGACGGGTTAAACCCCTTGATCTATGTAGCTAAAGATATATAATTAAAAAAAAAAAGAAATACTGAAACTTAAGTACAATTTCAAACAAAACTCATAGAAATCCGACCAACGGAATTTCTTTTAAATTTTATATTTTCATAAAATATAATACATGTGAAAAATAAATTGCTGATTAGTCTAACGACTAGGTGCGATTCCTTGAAGACATACAAAAGTCAGTCTTCGGGAGGTTTTTTAGATCGGGTTAAAGTCCCTCACTATTGCAGAAGGTTCCCTCGCGATAAAACCTCTGCAATGTCTTTCGATGATTTTTCCTTCCAGCGAACCTCCACAGCGAACCTAACCCAAAGTGCCATACGTTCCGAAAACGAGAAAGTAGATTTTTTTTCAAATAAATTCAGAGTAGCCAACTCTGCAAATTCAAATGCATTTGAATGAATCTTCTGCAGAAGACCGAACATCCGTTTCAAAGACCAAGCCATCGCGGATGCCAGAGCGCTTGGTCTAGACAACTGGAAGCAGCGAGTTCGGGATCGTAGAGGATGGAAGGCTGCAGTGTCTCAGCTGAGACTCTTCACGGGTCGGGAGCCCGTTAGTAAGTAAGTAAGTAATAATTGTGTGAATATCGCTAAAGGACAATTAACCAATCTGGAAAAAAAAAAACAAATAATTCGATATCAATCATACGGCACAGGTAATAACGGGTGATCCAAGTAGAGATACTTTTTTCAATAGCCTTTTTTGACAGATCACGTGTGAGTCGTGTCATGCTGTCATGTTATTTTTGTTTAGTATTGTTTGGCATTTCATAATGGAAAGACTTACGCGTGAACAACGTTCACAAATTGTTCAACTTTATTATGAAAATTCACGTTCTGTGAGGAATGTGTTTCGTGCACTTCTCTCAACTTATGGTCAACATAATCGGCCTACTGAGCGTACTATTCGCAACACCATCACCCATTTTGAGACCCAGCATTCATATTGGATTATATTCGACCGAATAGACCACGTCCAGCACGCTGTGAAGAAAATATAGCGGCCGTAGCTGAGAGTGTGTAAATTATGCCGGTGCGAACGTAACCGTCAATGGCGACCGTTATCGTGCCATGATAACCGACTATTTGATGCCTGAAATTGAAGCTCGTGATCTCGGCGACATTTGGTTTCAGCAAGACGGCGCCACTTCCCACACATCGCATCATCAATGGACTTATTGAGAGAACATTTCGGTGAGCACATAATTTCACGTTTTGGGCCGGTCGATAGGCCACCAAGATCGTGTGATATTACACCGTTAGACTTTTTCCTGTGAGGATATGTAAAGTCAAAAGCTTATGCCGACAAACCCGCTTCGATTCAGGCCTTGGAGGAAAACATCACGCGTGTCATTCGCCAGTTACCAGTCGAAATGCTCGAACGAGTGATCGAAAATTGGACTCAACGGATGGACCATTTGCGACGTAGCAACGGCCAACATTTGATAGACATAATCTTCAAAAAATAAATGCCAAAGAATGTTCTTTCAGATGATAATAAACACTCTCCACTAAATTTGAATTTTCTGTGCTTGAATTATTTGCTAGAGTACGTTTTTTCACTCTTTCCCCAAATGCAGTGACTTATTTTGACCGTCGCTTCTAACCTAAGCATTTGAGGAGCCCGAATCAGTTATAAGCTTGTGCGGACTGGTGAAACCGACGCCCACCAACATCTCTTTTCGGCGAGCTACGTTGACCCACTCATGAACTTAAATATAAAAGTCCAAAGAGCGTGCCTAGGAATATCTCAATCCATAAAAATCCACTCAAGGAGATGACAAATCCACTCTATCTGACAGCCGGATCTGTCAGGCGCTTGTTGGCATCTGTACAAGCCTTCACAAGCCGTCAACAAACCAGGTGTCCAAATGTGTTTAAAAAGTGTATCTACAAGGTGGGCCGAAAGAAGTCGTCCGATGTTGTTTGACCCTTCAGAATATCGGTTGTTGCTCGCGCAGTGTGTGCCGTTGCAACGTCCTGTTGGAACCACATGTCCTCCAGTTCTAATTCGTCCAATTGCGGGCAGCAAAAACTCGGATAACGTGGCCCTATATATCGCGCACCGTCCACTGTTGTCGTTTGACCAGCGGCGTTCTCGAAAAAAAATGGCCCGATGACTCCTCCAGCATGAACAGCGAACCATGCAGTAAGTTTGAGCGGGTGTAATGGCTCCTCGTGCATTACTCGTGGATTTTCGGTGCCCCAGAAGCGATAGTTTTGCTTGTTCAAGTACCCACTGAGGTGGAAATGAGCCTCATCGCTCATTATGATTTTGGTCGTCCACTTCGTCCTCGATATTGAAGACGGTGTCAGACGGCCGGGTAATCGGCGACGGAATTCGTGCTGCGCCAACACTACAGACGAATTGTTACGCAAAAAAATAGGCACGATTATTCCACGTTCTTGGGGAGTGTATCGCTACATGGCTTGTTCACTTATATCAAAGATCATAAATTCTATATAGATGACGCACTCCATATAAGAAAAATTGTTCTATGGCGGGTCGTGCTGCCACAGCCCGCCATATGTTTATACCCTATCCCATAGGGGTATATTATTTTTGATACATAGTTTGTAACATAGAGAAATAATTTAGCTACATATACCTCAAAGTATATGGATCGACTCAGAATCGATACCTGAGTCGATTAAGCCATGTCTGTCCGTCCGTCCTTCCGTCCGTACGTCACCAGTTTTTGGGCCTTAAATTTTGAGCTAGAAGGATGAAATTTGGTAAACGTGCTCTTTGTTGCTCCCAGCAGAACAAGTGTAAAAAATTTTTGAAATCCGCCCACTGCCACGCCCCCTTTTTAGAAAAACGTATTTTTTGGCCAAACCATTAGGAATTTTGAAAAACTTTCTGAACAACATATTTAGACAATCTGAATATCTGTATTTCGTTCATATAAAGTTTTTTGCCACGCCCACTTTTTGGGGGCGTTTTTAATAAAAAACGTTTTTCGGTCAAATTTTCAAATTTTCGAAAAAACTTTTGATGCAGAATCATTAGCAATATAAATATGAACATTTCGTCTATAGATCATTTTAACCCACGCCCACTTTTTGGGGGCGTTTTTATATAAAAACCATTTTTATACACCACCCCATAACATATGCAGTAGAAAACCTTGTCTTTTGTAGAACCGTAAAAGTTTTTTATAAGCAGTCTGAAGAATTTGTTGTCACCATTCCATTTTCTTTATTTTATCCACATCGTGTTTTTAGCCATGTCCACTTTTTGGGGATTTTAGTTTTACAGATAGGATGGGATAGGGTATTCAACGATCCGCACAGTGGATTGTAGCCTTCTCATATGTTTTTGTTTGTTTTTCATGTGTTTTCATGCACACCGCCCGCCCGTACCATGAAGCTACTGAGCAAAAGTTTCTGTTTTTTGTTCTCAATGCGTCATCTGTATAGAATTCATAATCTTTGCTTATATTCTACATCTGTTTAGTCAACAAATGTCAAAATAGATTTGACATTGGTGGCCTTTGCAAAAATTAGAGCATCTTCCAATAGGGTGATCTCTTTTGGCCCACCTTGTATTATCTGAAAGTCGTTTCTAGCCCAAGCTGCATAAAGTTTCATATTTTAACGACTAGAGTGTTAACAACTCTATTGAGTAAACATAGAGACCAGTTGAAGGTCCCAAAATAGGGGTTAAGTAAGATTAATTAACACTCCCGTAGTGTCATTATGTTAACCTCTATTGGGACTCACACATCAAGGCGGTTACATAACCTTTCCTAACCGATGAAAAGCCTCAACATATACCTCGGTAAAGTGCAAAAATTATTTGAAAAAAAAACTACAGATTTCTTATTACACTGGATGGTCGATAGTTTAAATTTAAATGACGATATGCAGCGTATCCCAATCCACATAATTTTCAGCTCAATTAGGTGCACGCCCTAGTAGGTACCTGTTTCCAATTACGCCAGCAAACTACGTATATGTGTGTTATATATCGACTAAATCCAACATCCAATTAACATAAGCTATGCTCGGTCTAATATCTCATAAATTCGACTTTAATGACTACTCCACTATTCCAGCACTACTATGTGTCATGGTGTGCTAAAGAAAAACCAACACACAACGAACATTAAAATTTAAAAAAAAAAGAAAAAAAAATTGTATAACATTGACAAACAAACAAAAGCCAATTTCTGCTTAACCGTATGCGAGTATATTGCCTTTCTTGCACGTCTTTTGTAAATCATATTTTTAAGTCTTTTAAATACCGGAACATAAATATTTTTTTTTAAATTTTATGATGCCATTAAACTTTAGCGGAACATGAGAAGAAGGCAAGTAACATAACAAAATCATGAAATTGAAAATTACGCACAATTATTCTATGAAACTAGATGACAATTAAAAACTTTAACTTCAAAAAAAAAATTAAAATGTCATCAGCCAAAGACATTGAACAGGCAGCAAGAGCGTGTGTAAGAGAGAGAGGAGAAACTACTTTCGAAATTCATATTTATGATGCGAACTTGATGAATGTTGATGACATTTGTGATCCCTAAAAGTATGCGTATATGTCATTCAAAAGGGGGGTGTGTGGCTTTGTAAAAGTCTCGCTTGGGGACATAAATCGCTTGAAGAGATACGGCTAGGCTGGGCTTGTTACAGAGATTGAAAAGTGTGACCAGGTGACTAGGTTAGTTACGTCAGGTGTATGAAATTAGTCTATTTGCATGATATGTTGACAGGTTATGTACATTAGTTGGGTTAGGTCAGGTTTAACCGACGGATTGACTGTGGAACCACGTCAACAGGTCAATGTGTTTGCTTCCAGATTTTTGGTAATAAAGCATTCGCAACAAAGCATTCAAACACAAATTGGCTTTTAATTTCAGAAAAGCGCACGGCACCGAGAATTGGTAACTAGAAATGACAAGAAGATAGTTATACCAAACGTTGCAATAGGCAGTGCCTTTTAGAGTTTTATTTAATATTTTGAATATTTATTTACATTGACCTGATGTGATATCATTGACCTTACTAACCTAACCTACTTCAAGTGCAAGGTGATACTATAGCACTTAAAAGGCATTATCAGATGGTTGCAGATGTTTTTCTACTTTGATTTTAAATTATTGGATATAGAACATCTGAACATCCCACAAAAAATGCCGAAATACACACGGTGTGGAGTTGCTAGTTTCCCAGAGAATAATTCTCAGCAGATATGCGGGGTAGGTGGGAAATAAAATACCACTCGTGGACCAAAACTATCTAGGGGGAAAGGCCTGCCCAGAATTCATATCTGTAGCTTGTATCTTACATCGCTTTCAAAATAGAGATACATTTCTTGCATGAAGTTGCCCTCTATTCAACTTCAAGCTACAGATTCACGAAGATACAGTTGAAAGTAAGCGCTTACGGGTTGCCTTGTTTCTAACTTCTCACTCAGATACAAGCCTCAGCTACAGATACGCATTCTGGGCGGCCCCTATCAAAAAACCTCCTCAGACAGCAGCGAAAGAATTCCCAAAATGGGGTCAACGGTGGCGTCTGCAATCCCAGTTAGGATGGACAATCTAATTGAGCTGCTCCGACATATTAGGACAACATGTCATCTAGGAATCTCAAGGTTGGTAAGGCCCCTTGAACAGAGATGGTGGTAAAGCTAATAAGCTACTGATGGTCCCGTGTCCTAGGGATATCTAATAAATTGGAGCTGGCCCTCGAGGTTGTGGGTTGTGCTTTGGGTTAATTACACACTCACGGAAGAAATAGATGACACGAAGCAACCAATGGCCCCGGAAAGGACTGATTTTATTGTTGACGACAAAGCTAAACGGAAAACAGACAACAACGCTTGTATCTGCACCTGGAGTATGAGAACATTAAAAATGAGAGGCACATCCGAAGAACTTGGGGGAGCCCTAAGCTTGTTAAATGACGACATTACTGCCATACAGGAAATACGGTGGGATGGGCCGGGCAAACAGAGGACGAAAAGCAAGGACACCTAATGTGGACCGTATTATATTGAGCAGAAACAACGACTATTCGGATGCGGATTTGTTATAAGTCTCAGACTTAGGCAAGAAGTCATATGTTTTCAAGACATTAGCGAACGCGTTGCAACAATCCACACCAAGGCCAAATTCACCAACATAAATGTTATATGCTCTCACGTTCCGATGGAGGAAAAGGTGATATAGCGAAAGACTGCTTCTACGAGTTTCTTGACAAAACGTATGCGCTACTATCGAAACACGATGTTAAAATCAACAAGAAAGGTATGCGATTGGGGATATAGAGAGGTGCCAATCCAGGAATAATGTTCGCATGTTTTACCAACTTGTAAAACGTCAAAGCCAGGTATACAAGGGGCAAACAGAATCCTGTCGAGATGAAAAAGGAAATATCGTAGTTGACACACAGTCGATGTTGAGGATATGGAAGAACCACTTCTGCAGAATGTTAAGAACAATATTCCATTTTCAGACAGAACGAACTATTGAATATTGGCAACGATAGCGAAAACTACCAACCACACGACCTAAGTGAAGTGAGGATAGCAATATCTGAGCTTAACAAGTTTAAAAAACTTAACAGGAATGACGGCCTTCCAGCTGAGATTATAAAGCCGAAGGAGACGACTTGGTAAGTAACGTACACAAATTTGGCGGGATGAAAGTATGCCTAAAACATAGAACCTCAAGGAAACCCTCCGAGGGATAAGTCTCCTAATTATAGCCTAGAATATCCTATATGCGTTATTAGGTGAACGCCTGGAACTGTTTACCAACAACCATATAGGCTCTTATCAGTGTGATATTTTGTCAGGAAAATCCACGACTGATCATATCTTCACACTTCGGCAGATCATGGAAAAAACCCAAAAGGTCCAAATCGACATTGAGCAGGCAGCAAGAGCGTGTGTATCATCAATTTCAAAGCCGAATACCACACCATTTATAGAGACGAATTTTACAGGACCATGCCTAATTTTGGTAAACCGCCCAAACTAGCTGCTCAATCAGGGTAGGAAACGACCTCACCGAAACATTCGATACGAAAAATGGATTAAGGCTAGGGGACGGAGTGTCGTGCGACTTCTTAAATGTCGTTCTTGAGAGGGTTAGAGGATAACGAATAATTACTCTTGCCAACCACTGTTTCTTCGGGCTAAGAAGGAAATTTATTAGTTAAGCTGATGAAGAAATCCTTGACCGTTTTAAGAAAAAAATTCTTAGAAAAATCTTCAGTTCCGTTTACGTTGACGGGCTATTGGAGATGAAGATTCAACCACGAACTATAGGAAATGTACAGCGACATACCCCTAGTAAAATAAACTCCGCATTGGACGTTTAAGATGGCTAGGATATGTAGAGCGAATGTACAGCAATATCCCAGCTCGTTAAATCTTCAATTTCAAGCCTCACTTCGGACACAGCAGAGGAATGCCTCGCCTTAAGTGGCACGCAGAATTAGAAACATACCTCAACCAACTTGAACTGCGTAACTAGAGGTAGTTAGCTAAGGACCGGGTTAATTGGAGAGGCATGTTGGTTAAGGCCTAGGTTTATTCCGGACTGTAGTTTTAACAAAATTATTATGTCATACGGACGGTCAGTAGTAATGTTTCTCAGTCGGAAACTACAACATTGAGGTACCAGATGTGTCAGTTGTTGTGGCATATGTTTGCCAAATTGTCATCTCTGCAGGTAATGATTGGCAGAATTATATATAACTATGACATTTTTCCATGTGCATGTATTGTGAAAGCATAGAACTAATATTTCTAAGTCGGAATATAACATTTTGAGGTGTCAGAAAATTGTAACTTAGTGCTGGAAATGGCAAATAGCTCATGAAAATGCTAATAGCAAAGAATGTGATATGAACACAGCGCTGGGCACGAAGGAGCTAGTAGTGTTGACAGCAGGAGCGAAGGAGCTGACAGGTACATCAATACAAAGTATAAAATAAAGTCCCCAAAACGTGTATGAATGCGCTAATCTCGAGAAATGCTGAACTGATTTAGAGGTGTTTTTCACTGTTATGATCTGCATTTCCCTGGGCAGGATATAGGGTACTCGAAATTGCGCTATCACTTACAGGAGCTGAGCATTCGAGGTCTAAATGGCAGATATATCGTTGTACAAATCGAATTGTTCCCGGTTCAAGTTGGGCCGGGTTGCTAGTATTTCATATGAGGATAACGTTAAGCAATGGTTTTTTATTGTGCTATATCGAGTGTCCGATATAACAATTTCCAGATAACGCATTGCAAATATCAGTAAAGAATAAAAATTGATGCAAAAGGTTCTTTAGGTACTTCTTGCACAATATCGGAATCCAGATTCTTATGCTGGACACGAGTGGCTGAATTCAGCTTTTTAAGACAATTGATAATACTTATGATCTGTTAGATCATCGCGAAAGGAAGTCAGTTCGAGTGTCCGATATAACAATTTCCAGGTAACGCATTGCAAATATCAGTAAAGAAGAGATGTAAATAAAAATTCGTGATGCAAAAGGTTCATTAGGTACTTCTTGCACAATAGCGGAATCCAGATTCTTATGCTGAACACGAGCCGAGCGGCTGAATTCAGCTTTTTAAAACAATTGATAATACTTATGATCTGTTAGATCATCGCGAGAGGAGGGCTGACAACGACACAGAGAATCACTCTTGACAACCGTTGTTTCCTAAAACTAATGAGTCGATTTAAAAATATCGCTTTCACTCGAATTGCTTAGGACATCCTGATCATCAATGCGCCGTATATGATCATCATGGACTGTATCAAGAACGGGTGAACGGTCGTTTTAAGTGAACAATTAATTGATCCCGTTTATGTTGACGGAATATGGAGACGAAGATTGGACATCTACAGCAAATGGAAACCAATACTTAGGCTCACGGAGGCTTTGATTCCCAGATAGACCTCTGAGCCAGTAAAATAAAGACCTAACCTTAAGTGGCACTTATAGTTTGAAAGCTACCTCAACCATTGGTAAGTGCGCAACTAGAGGCAGTTAGCTAGGAACCAGTCTAATTGGAGAGGCATGTTGATTAGGCCTCCAGTTCTGTCTGTAGCGTCACCGGTTCGCACAGCGGATATTTTCTTATTTTTTGTTCTCTTTTTTATATCATTTCAAAAGGATTCAGGAACATTTGTAGTGTATACCTTTATAGGGTTTTAACACTGCTCGACATTTAAAGAGAGGAAGAAGAAAGGAAGTAGTGCAGGCTTAATCTATAGTTGGTGTCCGAACTAATTTCTCAAGGAGTCGATATTTTTTTTGTAGTCATCAAATTCACAGTGTGCCAAATTTCACACGTTACAATAGGCGCGTTTTCGTGAGATTCCGCTACCAAGTGAAGTTAGATTTCACACGGAGTACAAATACAACAAATTACTGGGAATTAGTCTAAGTTTTTTATGCAATGTAAGATCGGGTTATGATAGACAGTACATCCTACTTAACATCAGTGGTCGCTGAAAACAATATTTTTGAATTTCTGAGTTTGGTACCCCTTCCACGGATTGACATTTTTTGTGTTTGGTTGAAAGAAAATGAATGGCCACAATGGGAAAACTTTTTAAAATTCGTTGCAAATATTATATTTCGCGTGTGCTTAAAATCCAAAAGTAATTTATTTACTAGATTAATAGAAGCCTCAATAGTTGAAAGAATTTTTGAAATAATTTTTTAAATTAAAGAAAAATTATATTTTTATTTTATTTGAGCTTACAACAAGGACCATTTGTAGATATTACAATTATGATCCAATTTTTTTTTATATTACAAAATTTTATGATTTTCGGAGTTGTTTTTGACTCATTTTTTTTTACTTTGAGTTGAGGTTTAAAAAACCATTCAGAGTCTTTAGTCTAAGCTCAACAAAAAATTTATCTTTGACTATTTCTGAATTTACTAAGAAAACACTTTTTGCCTATTTGCGTTTAAGAGAGATTGTACGGAATGCAGCCAATAGAACGATACTCTCCAGAAATGATAAATTTGCTAGAAGTAAGTCCGAATTTAGATAAAGGTTTTCAAGAATCTTGTTTTTATTTATTATTGTTTCGTTAACTTTATTTGACAGTTTTTAACGTCAAATCTATAAACAAATCAGTTTTTTAAATACATGTATATATTACTGATTAAAACTTAAATATTTCAATAAAAAAACATTTTTTCAGTTGATCTTGAAGTTTTTTGAAAAAGCTTTGTATATTTTGGTCACAAAACCAATTGATAAAAAAGACGTATTTCAATACATGATTCTGAAACACCCTGTATACCATTTTATACAGGGTGGCGCACGAATCGTGCTACAAAAATAAAACGTAAAAACTTTTTTTCTGTGTGAGTAATCGGCTTATTTTTTTTTATTTTGTAGGTTACTATTTAGATTTATAAAAATGGATGCTTGGGATACGGAGAAAAGAATTTGGATAGTGCAACGGTACCATGCTTTGCAGTCCGTCATTTCCGTCCAAAGGGAATTTAGGCGGGAGTTTGGCGGTAATCCCCCGAGTAGATGGACCATTATAAGGTTTGTAAACATGTTTGCCGAATCTGGAAGCATCGCACGAAGGCCGTACCATCGAGATGCCAATGTTCGGGTTCAGGATACAATCGCAGCAGTAGCATCTGCAATACAGGCCAATCCGAGCGTTTCGACCCGAAACTTATCGGGGCAAATTGGAGTTAGTAGACGGTCATTACAACGGATACTTCATGACGATTTAAACTTGTTTCCGTACAAAGTCCAAATTACTAGCAAGTTAAACCCTCAGGATTTGCCTGTTCGCCTGGAATTTTGCCAAAAAATGATATCAATGGCCGAAGAAGACAACACATTGATCAATTGTTTGTTCATGTCTGATTAGGCCCATTTTGATCTTAACGGCAATGAAACAAGCAAAATTGCCGTATATGGAAAGAGTCTAATCCAGAAATGCTCCATGAGACGGAACTGCACCCAGAACGAATCACTGTGTGGTGCGCAGTTTCATCAAGGTGTATTGTCGGGCCGTACTTCTTTGAAGAAAACGGTGTAACCGTTACTGTCAATGGGGACCGTTATTTAAAGATGTTGAAGGAGTTTTTTTTTTACCCAGAACTGCGCCGAAGACGTTACCATTCAACAGCGTTTGGTTTCAGCAAGATGGAGCAACTGCACATATAGCCAGACCAGTTATGGCGGAGCTAAACAAAAAATTCGCAAACAAATTAATTTCTAGGAACTCCACTCTTCGCTGGCCCCCAAGGTCACCTGACCTGATTGCACCAGACTTCTTTTTATGGGGATATGTCAAGCAAGAGGTGTATAAAACGAAGCCCAGGAATTTAACTGAATTAAAGCAGTCCATAACGACAATAATTGAGGCGATCCCAACTTCAACTCTTCAGGCCGCAATGAATAATTTTTTGATCAGGTGCCGCATATGCGTGGGAGAGCGTGGAGGTCATTTGCGATCTATAATCTTTAAAAACAACTAACTATTTAAAATAAAATTTAATTTTCTAACCAATAAAAAAAAAATAAATGAAATACATCGATTAAAAAAAAAGTTATTTGAATTTCTTATTGTAGCACAATTGGTGCGCCACCCTGTAGCTCACGAAGTTGGCAGCTGTGGGTTTATTTGAATAATAACGGGTCCACCATCTAACGTTTTTTTTCAACAAGGGCTTATTTCGTGAATGGTAACACTTAGCTCATGTTTGATTTGACAGATATATATCTGATTTGACAGATAATTAGTTTTATCCTTCCGCTGAACGAATATGGTTGTGTATACGCTTGAACAACGCTGGAAAATACTGCGACATTACTTTGAAAATCATGGTAATGTTGCAGAATGTGTGCGAAAATTGCGTACGGATTTTGGAAGAAGAAAAGCACCGTCAGCTCCGTATGTTCGTTATCTTGTGAAAAAAGTGAAAGAAACTGGCATCCTCATCGATAAACCAAAGCGTGAAAAGCCAAAAACAGTGCGAGAATATTTCTGCTGTGGCAGAAAGTGTACGTGAAGCGCCATCAACATCAATTCACCGTCGTTCTCATCAATTGAACATTTCGGAGACATCATTGAGACGAATTTTGCATAAAGACCTTGGTATGACGCCATACAGAGTCCAATTGGTTCAGGAGTTTAAGCCAACTGACCATCCAATGCGTTTTCGCTTCGCTAAGTGGGCCTGCGATCGACTTAGAGAAGATTTTGCCGATTTTGCCAAAAAAATCATCTTTTCAGATGAAGCTCATTTTGATCTTGGCGGGTATGTAAACAAGCAAAATTGTCGCATTTGGGGAACAGAAAACCCGCACGCATACATTGAAAAGCCGATACACCTAAAACGAGTCACTGTTTGGTGCGGATTTTGGTCCAGAGGCATAATAGGGCCATTTTTCTTCGAAAATGAGCAAGGAGTGGCCGTTACAGTCAATGGCGATCGTTATCGGGCCATGTTGAACGAATTTTTGTTCACAAAAATTGAAGAGGAGGATATTGGCAACATTTAGTTTCAATAGGACGGCGCTACGTGCCACACAGCCGAAGCTACACTCGATGTTTTGCGCCCTGTTTTTGAAGATCGCATTATCAGCCGCAGAGCTGATGTCGTTTGGCCACCTCGGAGCAGCGATTTGACACCGTTGGAGTATTATTTGTGGGGTGCCGTAAAAGATAAGTGTTACGCCGACAAGCCAGAGACAATTGACGCTTTAAAGGACAATATTCGTGAAGCCATTGGTGAAATACAGCTGCACACAATTGATAATGTGCTTAAAAATTGGACCGATCGTGTAGGCTACTGCATGGCCAGCCGAGGCAGCCATTTGAATGAAATTATTTTCCATTATTAACCGGAAGGATTGTATTTTCAAATAAAAAAATTAATTTGACAAAATATTCAGTAGTTTTTTTTTATAGTATTTTCAAAAAAAAAAAGTTATTTGGCGGACCCTTTACATATATATTAAACTATGATTTCTGCTACAAAAAATCGAAACGGGCCCACTGTGAATTTTAACAACTAACGTTTTCTGAATGCGAGAAGGCGAACTTAACTTCAAATATTAAATTGCAGATTGAGTTTGGATGGTGTTGTTGAGAATATTTTACTTGGATTTGCATAATTTTCAAGAAAACCGGCCTAATGACAGCTGGCGCCATCGGCCAGCTTTGGTCAAATGTATTAACCCTATAAAGACATATCCCTGCATATTATTTGAAATCGGTGTAATATATTAATTCATAAATAGTCTCCATAAATGGCATAATTAACGCTTTAAATATCAAAGACCTACCTTTGGTATCTTTTGCAACAACCAACACAAACCTCCGTCACAAAAGCATATAAACATACTCGTACCTAACTAGATAATTGAATCTTAAATTGTCTACTCTGTCAGATATAATCGATTAACCACGGCACAAAACTGACATCGATTGTAGGCAGTACCACTGAAAACCGTATTTCTACATTATCCTCGACACGAAAATTAATCAAAGACAATCTATAAATAAAAAAGTCCTTCAAGCTTCACAAAACAACTAGGTTTACGAAAAACGAAAAAACCCGAGGGTAACATACGAGACACAGCTATTATGTGAATTCAGCGACAAGCCAAATTGATTCTTTATCCAACAACACTATAATATGATGCACAATCTATAACGGTGTTTGGTAACAATCAGAGATCTGCACCGATACACCGCACTCTCCAATACATCGCATGTATACTCGGTTTTTAAATGACTCAGTCTCAAAAATATCGCAAACAAAAACTATCGCCACCGCATTGACTCAAAACACGAACGCTATTGCGGTGTTACACACTCTCTCTTACTCATATACTCTGAGTATAAGTAACTCTTTATTATGTCAAAGCGGTGTTTGCGTAAAATAAGTGTGAGTATTTATAATAAGCGATACATGTGTTAACCGCCACCGCAGTGCAATGATTGCTCTTCGTAAGGCTCTATTGTTATAACGTATAATAACTAATTTTGTTCATTTACAATGTTTTATGTTTCATTCAAAATAAAAAGTAAAAACAAAATTAAAATACCTTTTATTTTGCGTTTGGTAGAATATTCCATGAATTAATTGCGGTGTTTGCAGAAACACCGCATATACCGCAATTGACACCGAGGCGAGCCGGCAGCATTCAGAAGCGGTGGTGCTTAACACTCGAGTATGCGAGAGAGCCATACTCTCATTGACTCCTTTGTTGAACATATTCTCAACGCAACTATCGCATAGCTTGCGATGGCGGTATACACCTGCACCGCTTTTTTCTGAGTCTATCGCAAGATATAAAAACATGACCGCATGCAGTTCTCTGGTAACAATCACATATTTTGGGGGTCTTTGCTTTGAGTGAGAGTAAGAGTGAGAGTGTTCGTGTGTACATAACGTGTGACTCGTGAGTGAGATAAGCTATTCAAAAACTCGTGTAAGTGTTATAATGACAGTGATAGATGAATGAAAGTGAATGTAAGTACTTTTTAGTAAAAAAAAAACAAAAAAAAAAAAACATGAAACAAACAAAAGCAATCAAATCAAACCAAAACGAATGAAAAAAAAAAACATTGTTAACGAAATTCGCACAAAATAAGAGAAGCAATCTTGACTGACACACTTACCTCGACACTGAGTGGGCACACCCAGATAATTCGGATTAATTCCAGACTGCTGCCCACCAATTTGCGGATTTTGATTGACCAAAGCCTTTTGCACGAGACCAGTTAGATTGGCCAGCTGTCGTTCCATGTGCTCCACACGTATGCGATGCAAATCTTCGGGTCTGAAAATGGAGAAATTGCACAAAATTAGGTCATCTCCATGACAACGAATTCTACGGTCCAATTGGGAACTAACACTACACGTCTAATTACACGCTTCATGACGACGACAGAATCATGGCGTGTGCATTATTCATGTATCTGCATCACCATTCTGTCAGTCAGTACCTCCATCATAGTCATAAAGTGCAGAACATGCATCTGGGAAATTACCTCCTTCTCATGGTGACACTTTGCCAGTGTTGTGCGGCGGTTAAGGAAGCAAATTGTTTGAATAATTTGAAAATGTCGGAACTGCTTCGCCTCAAGCATTCGGTTGAGCTGTTGTCCTGCTCCGACGTAGACAGACCACATCCAGACATTTATCCGGAAGAGATTAACACCACACGCTTAGCGGTCAAGAGTCAACGGACTATTGACAGCCCAACAGCGTTGCCATTAACCAACGCCAGGTAAGTCTATAAATTGAAATCATTTGTTGAATGCATTCACCACTTAATCCTCGTCAGATCATACTCTGAAACGTGGAAGGAAAAGCCCACCAAGCTGCAGACGCTGTTTCAAGTCAGCGTCACCGCGTTGGCCTTCCTGTCGTTCGGTGGATATCTATTGTGCTTGATCGTTCAGGCGATCAAAAGTAAAGGTAAGCGATGGATCTGGTAAAATCATCATAAAGATACACAATACCTGTAGATGATACTTTTGTATCTAGGCACAACCTACTTTCATCCAGTTGCGACGGCCACCAGTACTACCAATGGGCAGCTGAAGAAAATTAAAATTTTCAGGCGAAGTCGGAGAATGGCTAACCGAACGGGGGAAGTGAATTACGCGGACGATTACACTGTGGCGGGTCCCAATCCGGAAGACATGTACAAGACTTTGTTGTATTTCGCCGAAGGCTATGCTGGTAGTGTGGGCAGTTTTTAAGTCCGGTATTACATCAAAGTTATTTGGACACTTTCTGTTTGAGTGTGAAGGTTGATATTTAAAAATAATAAATATGATACGCCTATCGATGGGGACGTAGAATTGTTTTAATCGAAGATTGAGTCCTACATAGTTAAGTTAGATAAGAAGATTGCAATCGTGTGTGTGTCTACAAGTAGGAGTGTAAGACCACCATAGTATTAAGCATTTCGCTTTTCAAGACTAAGTGATAACACAAAGGCTGTATTAACCATTTGTTATGCAATATAATGCTGAATATGCAGACGCTTGGGGACATTCCGGTAACAAGTACCGTAGGTCGTAAGGCTTGTTTACATCAAAATAGCCTCCGAATTTCAGCCACCTCAAAGCGACCAACGAGAGCCTATTGTGATGATCACAGATTGGGTAACCAACCTTTTGTTAGGTCTGGGAGAAATGCTTCCTTTCACTAAGCGCCTCTACTTTCTGCAAGCTACAGCGTAATAATTTCAAACGAAAGCGTCTGTAGTCAAACTTCGACTGTACAAAATGAATAAAAAAACTTGATAATCTGCTCTGATATATTCGGCCAACTGGTATTTTGTCGAATCTAAAGAGTGAGTCTGGCTTTTTGAACTGAGATTGTGGCGAAAGTGGTCCCATTCGACAGGTGTGGTTCTAAGGTTCTTTTTCACTACCCCGGGAGTTGCCATCATGCGTGAGGAATAGTGTGGATTATTTGTATTCGCGTCTTTTGAAATCACGTCCCATACCCGGGACAGGGTCACAGACAAACAGAATTTTGCATGAGGACCTCTCTGCATCCGTACTTTCCGAACGCGACTTCAAATTAGATTAGACGTGTGAGACGCTTCTCGAAAACGTCTCAGAGAACGCAACTGTTTTTTCAGTGATTAGACCAATTTTTACTTGAATGGATGAACCAACATAACATAGGCTATTGTGCTGACACCAAATCTTGGCAATCTTATCAAAGGCTTTCACCTAAAGTCACAGTAAGATGTCCATTGTTGGCTGGGATTATTGCCACTCGTTGTTTGAAGCAAATGTGGTCCAGTGGCAGAGATTTCAGACCCGTAATTTGGGGCATTTCAATCCCCCCCCCCCCCAAATTGTGAAATTGGACTGGCAACGGCTTACACTCCAAGAGCACCGATGGTGGTTTGAAGAGGCAAACTCCACGATGCGCCTTATATCAAGAAGGGGGATTTCGATTTTCCAGCCCACTCTTCTTTTCTGGAATAAGCACCCTGCGATTTTTTCATTCTTTAAAATCCCATGTTGTGGGTTCAGTGGTGCGATGGTTATTGTGGATGGTCTGGGTTTGATTCCCAAGCATAGGAAAACCTAAATGATTTTTCACTGGCCCTCCTCTCGTGATGATCTGAAAAATCATCCTAGTAGTATCAATTGTCATGAAAAGCTTATCTCAACTTAAAAACTCAGCATAAAAACAGGAGGTCCCGCCATCGTGAAAGAAGTACACACGCAAACAAGAATGGTTGCGAGAAAGCTCTGCACACGGGATTGTAGAGCAATCCAACAAAGTCATAAGCCACATGCTTGAGAAGATAGAGGATGCACAGATGAAAAATTTAACATTTGGAATTAACAGCCCATACAGTGCCTCAAACATAGGTTCTCCAGTAGTTCGTGTGCGAAGTTATATTTTTGGCACAAGGAATGGGACCTCCTGTTTAACGACGACTCCGAATGGTAAATTTGAGAAGCTTCTCATGACAGCTTTAAACTCTTGCATATTTACCAGACTTTCGCGAGAGGTGGGAAACTAAAAAAAAGGTGTTGTTATTTTTGGGATTTAAACTAGAAATCCACGCTTTAAAGTCGAACTCAATAACCTCTAGTCCACCGGATACAAAGACATATACAGATGTTATCACAAAAAATACTATTCGCTTAAACCAAGTTCGGTTCTTGGACTTAAAAGTGTGGTGGATGTTAACCGAGTCAAAACAAAACCTTTCACAAAAAAGCAAGCTTTGGTGATTACATACTTGTACAGCTATCTGAGGGTTCTGTAAAATGCCAAAACTTTGAAGCTTATTTGATTTGTTTAGAAAATAAATTAGTTTCAGGTGTAGCTAGTCGATTTGTGCCCTCTTCTACGGAAAATACCCCATGAAACGTAACGTGCGTTGTATGCTCGTCTACCTAGTCAATCGATACTGAAATATGGTTTGCCGAATTGTCGCTAACATCTAATGTCGAAGAACAATAGCGACGATGTCAATAAGCCATTAGATCAACTGATAAGTACTAGGTTTTTCGCGCCCAAGTACCGTAGGTCGTAAGGCTTGTTTACACCAAAATAGCGTATAATGTTCTTAAAAAAAAACAAACACCGAGAAACTATTACTGTTATAAAAGTTTGGTTATCACCTTTGTATAGTCTTGGTGCCAATTGATGATGTGCTAGGTTTCTCGCGATCACCAGCAAGAAAACCCTGATTTAATAAAGAATGCCGACAGATGCTCGCAACCAAAAACTAATCTTACGATGCAAAGCTACAGGTGAAGACGAGAGCTGTAGTTGCACTCTATAGGCATAGAAGAAAAACACAAAAAAAGCAAGACAAGCGCGCCATCGAAGACATAGGGAGGTGCCACTTCAGAAAAAATGTTTCTAAGTTTTACCAAACGTCAAAACCAGGGATATACAGAAGTATATCCACAGAATTCTGTCATGAAGAACAAGGAAAGCTCATAGTTGAGACACATTATGTGATGGGGACATGGAGACTGTTAAACTGCGATGACGAACAATCTTCGGCTGTCAGGCAGAACGAACCATACAATATTGGCGATGTCAGCGAAAACTACCAAGCAACCGGCCTAAGTGATGTGAGGATAGAAATTATTAAACTTATCCTAAAATTGCTGTCAGAAATGACAGCCTTCTTGTCAAGCTTTATAAATATGATTTGGTGAGTAACATTCACCAATTCATAAGTTAAATTTGGTCACATCAGCATCGTTTGCCCGATCGCTAACAAGATCATATCAGCCGTAATATTTGAACGCCTAAACCGTTTACCAACAAGGCAACAACCTCTGCCCTTATCAGAGTGGTTTTAGGCCAGGAAAGTCCACAAGTGATCAAATCATCACACGTCGGCATATCCTAAAAAAAAACCTAAAATTCTGGTAAAAAAAAACAGGTTAGACGGATATGATCTTGTAGACCGAATGGACACCACAACTTCGGCACGCAAACTCTTCGATTTCCATCCAGACGTCGGATACAGTGAAGGAAGACGTCGTCTAAAGTGGCGCACACAAGTAAATACAAACCGACCTTAACAAACATGAAGTGCACAACTGGAGGCAATTACCTAACGACAAAGATTATGAATTCTATACAGATGACGCACTCCATATAAGAAAAATGGTTCTATAGAGGGTCGTGCTGGCACAGCCCGCCATACGTTTTTGTTCTTGTTTTTCATGTGTATTCATGGTACGGGCGGGCGGTACCATGAAGCTACTGAGCAAAAGTTTCAGTTTTTTGTTCTCAATGCGTCAATCTTTGCTAACTATCGGGCTAGTAGGAAAGGCATGTTGGGTTAGGACTATAGCGCCACTTAAATAAGTAAGAATATTCGCATGATCTGTTTTTTTTTTGTTTAAATAAATGAATGCAACAATTCCCTCCATGAGATCCGAACCAAATAGTATAGACAGTGCATAATTATTCTCTTAATATTCCGGTTAAACCATACGAATAACTTCATTTATTCAATATCATGGATGCTGTTTGTATGAGTTTCTTACTTTTAAGTTTTCTATGCATATTACTGTTACTCACCGAGTGGGATCATAGACTTGGTTAGCACTCCTTGGTATTCTCCCAGGGCCCATTTTCATTCCATATAATGCATACTGATCCTCACTTAGTGCCACTTCACTGTAACGAGAAAAAAATCAGCTCAAGGCAGAAGCATTAAAAAATGATCCACACTTACCCATGCTCTTCATCAATAATCGGTGCTACAGCATTACCCCTTGTTCCGTACTGACTGTAATAGGGCTCCTCATAACTACCACGAGTACCTCTCTCTGGCGAACTTGTATAACCGTCTATTAAAAAATTTAAAAAAAATACCACAAATATAATTTGATTACAACTTTGAAAAATAACAGATTGCCGACATTTTAATATTAGAAACCTCATATTTTAGAACTTCAAAAACTATCAATTCTAACACAACTTTCAATTTAAAAAAATGAAATTGCTCTCTCAATTATGTTTCGTATATTTACACAATGAAAAAACGAAAATTAAACAAATTTCGAACTACAAAAGATACAAATTTTGGATAGGGGAAACTATAATCAAATGCCCTGCCCATGTGTGTCTGCATGTGTATATCGCCAATTCGGATACGACCTCGAATGAAAAAAATTAAAAACACAAACCAAAGACTTTCCAAAAATGATTGTTTTGTGTGTGTAAATTGTTACATGAAATGGTAACTTTTTTCTTTGGGCTTAAATCAAACTTATACCTGGGATGCTGTACAGCTGATCCGGGGGATAGGGAAATGGGGGCCCCATGCTACCCCTTGAGCCATACGATCTCATTGGTTTCGCTGGAGCTCCTATTTACAAATATTCACACACAAAATAACAACGAAAATAGTAAAAGTAAGAATGATTAACTTTAATGAACACTCGATATGATAGATACTATTGATAACTAAAAATTGTAAAAAGATACATTTCAAGTGTGTACATGAGGGAAGCCTACGTGCATAAAATAGCCAGCAAATTAAAAGCAAATATGCGTGAATGAAAAAAAAGAGGTCCAAGGAAATAATACAGATTTGATAGTTTGAAGGCATTCATTTATTTTCTGACCATCGGAAGCAGGCGAACACGGTGAGATTCTACATACGTTTTCGTTACTCACCACATAAACTTGGACTTTTGAACATGGCTCTACTCCAAGAGAATTTCTGGAGATGATTGCATGGTTTTTGCTTAGCTTACGGCGAAAGGTAATAAAATGTATTTGTTAGGGCTTATCTATGTCCATATAGGAATTTAAGAAATCCAGCGGTTTCGCCTGTTGTCTGTCACGGAACTACTATAGGTGCGGTACCATAACTTTCTTTTAACTTAATCGTAACAGAGCAATTTTTGGTTTATTGAAGAAATCGAGCTCGAGATTTTTATCAAAACTAACTATTCGATGATGAAGAAAGCCCGGAAAAGTATAGTTCAGGCAATTCTATACATCTCGTCGCCCCAAAATTGGGTTTCCGTAAACGCCATATTAATGTTTTTGGGAAATCGCATTTAAAGTTTTGACAACCAATTCTATGAAAACCAATCGCTGACTCTAGCCTCTCACTATCAACTCCTACTCTCACCTCCACGCTGGTGACTGGTGTGAGGAGTGTACTCTCACTAAGGCACTCACTCTCAGGCGGCAGCGGAGGAATTCCCTAGATGGAGTCAATGGTGGCGCTTACAGCTCTACTTTGATCGAACTGGTAGTATAATCCCTATATGAGCTGCTTAGACATATTTGAACACCAGGTCTATAAGGATTTCCAATAATGAGCCATGGTGTTCGAAAAGAGTTGGAGGCGGAGGAGCCCTCAATGGGTCGAAGGCAGCGCTCATATCCCAAAATAGGCTACTGACATCGGTATTTTCCGGCCCGCTGTCCTAGGGTCAAAACAAGGGCCTGGCCCTCCAGGTTGGGCCTTTTGCTTTGGGTTAACTACCCGTCTGATATTATTGTTGACGACCCTGCTATACGAAAAAAGGACAACGACGTTCGTATCTGCACCTGGAACGTAAAAACATTAAACAGGAGAGGTGCAGGCGAACAACTACCGGGAGCCGTAAACTGCTACAAAGCAGACATTACTGCCATCCAGGAAATACGATGGGATGGGCTGGGCAAAAAGAGGATAAAAAACTGTGACATCTACTATGGACCATGTTATAGTGAGCAGAAACAGCGACTATTCGGATGCGGATTTGTTAGAAGTGCCAGACTTATGCACGAAGTTTTATGTTTCCACGATATTAGCGAACGCTTTGTAACAATCCGCATCAAAGCCAAATTCGGCAACATAAGCCTTATATGCGCTCATGCTCCGACGGAGGAAAAAGATGATATAACTAAGGATCGCTTCTACGAGCTCCTCGACAAAACCTATGAGCGACTACCAAATTACGATGTTAAAATCGTGCTGGGAGATTTTAACGCAAAGGTAGGAAGAGAAGACATCTTGAAGCCATTAGATTAGCCGCTACTGATGTGCTAGATTTCTCGCGGCCATCAGCAAGAAACCCCTGGTTTGATGAGGAATTCCACCAGATGCTCGCAGCCAAGAACGAGGACTACAAGGCTAAGCTACAGGTGAAGACGAGAGCTGCCATTGAGCTCTATAGGCAAAGAAGAAGGGAAGAACATCGGCTTTTCAGAAAGAAGAAAAAAGAGCAAGAAAAGCGCGCGAAATCTGGTTGGTTGAAAGAATGCCTGAAGAATGGAGCCTCAGCTTCGTTTGCCCGATCCACAAAAAAGGAGACCCTCTGAACAGCGCCAACTACAGAGGCATAATTCTACTCAACATCGCTTACAAGATCCTATCTGCCGTAATATGTGAACGCTTGAAACCGTTTACCAACAACCTGATCGGCCCTTATCAGTGTGGTTTTAGGCCAGGAAAGTCCACAATCGATCAAATTTTCACACGTCGGCAGATCCTGGAAAAAACCCAAGAAGTCCAAATCGATACCCACCACCTATTTATCGATTTCAAAGCCGCATACGACAGCATTTATAGAGACGAACTATACAGAGCCATGTCTAGTTTTGGTATACCGTCCAAACTCGTCCGTTTGTGTAGGGTGACGATGGAGAATTCTCGCTGCACCATCAGGGTCGGAAACGACCTCACCGACACATTCGATAGCAAAAAAGGATTTAGACAAGGCGAAACTTTTTCCAACTACCGACCAATTGCACTTGTGTCACTTCTTTCTAATATCATGAAAACGCAGATAAGTCGTCAGCTTATGAAATATCTTGAATCTGGAAAACATCTCAATGACCGATAGTACTATACAGTGGGCCATCGGTATTCATTGGCCCATTCGCTATCATCTTCTGTTCAAGGCGTCTGACTTTCCCTTGAGATTCATAAATGACATCTAGGATCTTCAATTTGTCCATCCTAACATAATGCTAACTCCAGCTGAGTCCTCGGACATGGGAAATGTTCTGTCACCAGCAACGAACAGGAACAGCAGTATACCAGACCGTCAATATCTGACATTAAATCACGAGTGGGACAGAAAATACTAGATATCGCTAACTAAAAAAATTCCCTCCCCACCTGTGAAGCCTGAAGTATCGAAGAAGATGTGACCAGATTATGACAAAGTCTGAACGCCCAAACTCCGTCGGAGAACAAGAAATATGTTTCGATGATAGTGGGCATACTTCTGGACACAACTTAGTGAAAAGTTATAAATTGAAAATGCACCGTTTGTATGATAACCATCGTAGAGGTTGGATCAGTCAATTAAAAAAATACTTTTTCCACGACTAGGCGGATCTATGCGAAATCTTCCGCATTTTTTGCGAACCTTCGCAAAAGTATTTAGATGGCTTCAAAGAGAAAATGGACATCGACTACATTCCGGGAGGAGGATACACAACATGTGAACCTCCAAATGTCATCACAATTATTCTAAATTGCAATGAGGCAGGAGGAACACCATTTACCTCATTAATTTTAATTCAATTAATTAATTTAACAACCTAACCTAGAACGAGAATAGATGTGGAATGACAAAACAGTTTGAATGGTTAACTACCAAGAGATGACACACTAAGATCATCATCATATGAATATACAAAATGTACTCGAAATTAACACCTACCTTCAATTACCAGAAGGCTGCTTCCAGTTCAGAAAATTTGCAAAGACTTGCGTCTTTCAGTTCCTGCATATATTTGAGAACCGCAAATGTTATATTTAACAATCCTGTGGAGACGAGTTTCTAATCCGAAAGTATTTAAGCAGGGAAGGAAACATTTTCGTATATGTAAGCTTGAGCTATATTTTCAAATTTTCGAACTTCTAGTCGACCTAATTTTCAAAACCCTAAAAACAGTGCCTAGTGGTTGGTGTGTTGGACTTCAAAGTGAGAGGCAGTTCGTCGACGGCGTTAAACAGGAGTTCGATCCTTTGGGGCAAAAATAAAGCTTCGCAGACACAAGTTAATTAAGAGGGTAGATTTGAGACCATGTATTGACCGTTAATGCCAGTTATTTATATTTTATTTATTTAAAAAAAAAATTTAAAGAAATTCGATAGTACACTTTAAGGTCACTTTCACCAATGTATTAATTGTTTGTGCTTCTGCCTACGAGTCCTTCCACTTCAATTATTGTTTTCCAATATTGCAAATTTTCTGTCATACATTGGATTTTCGAATTTATTTGCCTTTGCCTCAGATAATATTTAATTCATTCGTATTCCGATATCACTTAACAATGACTCTGATATTAATAAATAACTGTTTCTTCTCGCTTTTTAAATAGCAGCAATATATTCCCATCAAATATACCATCACATCGTCCTTTTCGACTGCTGACGCTGAGATACCACCTATGCTATGCGAATATATTGCCCCATGACCAGATCCTTTTCAAAGCAAAAAAAAAAATCACGTAGCCAACATAAAAGTTATTTTTTCTAAAAAAAAAGTTTAAAAGTCAAAGGATATCTGTAGCGAGGCAGAGACGTTTGCTACATATAACCTTGTCACTATGCAAACATCATTATCAGCGTCAGAAAACTTGGAAAATATTGTTTTTGTATGTTTTTCCGGCTGTCGTATTCCGTGATGAGGAAGAAGAAGCTCTTTGAGCTGAGTTTCTTCGCAAAAAAAAAAAACAAAGTTGGTTCATATAGGTAGAGAGCACAGCGGGACGATTTAATTTTATGGCCCGAGATGGAGTTGATGTACATATACATACGGAGGAGGGGCAAGGGTGGTTATACATATTACATGTGCTGACGATAGGATTTATGTGAAATGTTCAGGAATACATTTTTTCAGGTTATTCCAGGTAGATACAGGTAGGAGTTGTGGGCTTAGTTCCGGTGTCATAAATCATTTTATATCATTCAGAGTAAGTAAGTATAAGTCTCAGTCGACAATTAAAATTTAATGGAATTGCGTTGTGAGCTGTGACGGGTCAAATCCGAAGAGGTGATAAATAATTTATTTACACTTCGAACAGAAGTTAAGCTAAATGCGTCTGATAGAAGGACTTGGAAGAGTAATGTGGATTATCACTATAATATTCCGATTTTCTATTTTTTTTTTTTCGTCAAAGGCAACCACTCCGTTGCCAGCTCATCCAAATCGTCAATTAACGCAAAAACTCTGACTCAGAAAAAGGACTACTTAAATATAAAATTGAGGAAATGAAAACCCTATTAAAGGGGAAGGATAAACAAATGCTTTAAACACTTTTGACATTCTGGAAATTCAATCCCTGGATTGCGACGAGAAATGTGCTTAGCTACGTTGAGACACAAGACCTGCTCAGAATGCATATCTGTAGCTGGTATCTTGCATCGCTGTCAAAAGACAGATACATTTCTTGCATGAAGTTGCCCTCTACTCAACTTCAAGCTACAGATTCACAAAGGTACACATCGTGTAAGCGCTTACGGGTTGTCTTGTTTTTAACTTTTACTCAGCTACAAGCATCAGCTACAGGCCTACAGATACGCATTCTGGGCGGCCCTTGAGGAAGTTTTTAAACGGTGCTTATTTTTAGAGGTATAGAACTTCGAATTGAAATAAAACACAAGAAAATCGTTTTAATGTCCATTAATTTGGCTTTATTGGAAGGATAATTTTATGCCATTAATGTTTAAATATGATTTCGGGCATGTGGCCGCCGCGGCTATTTCGAAAAAAGCCTAGTCTAGAGGTCCAATTTTCAACCACTTTTTCGATCATTTGGGGCCGTATGTCGGCAATAACGCCACGAATGTTGGCTTTCAAGTCCCCTAACGTTTCGGGTTTGTTGGCGTAGACGAGCGACTTCACAAATCCCCAAAGAAAATAATCCAATGGTGTCAAATTACACGATCTTGGTGGCCAATTGACAGGTCCATTCCGCGAAATTATGCGCTCATCGAATGTTTTCTTCAATAAATCGATTGTGACGTGCGCTGTGTGGCATGTAGTGCCTTCTTGTTGGAACCACATCTCATCCACATTCATGCCATCCAATTCGGGAACAAAATAGTCGGTTGTCATGGCTCTATACCGGTCTCCATTAACGGTAACTGACTCTCCAGCATCATTTCGGAAGAAGTATGGCCCAATGACTCCACCAGCCAATAAAGCACACCAAACAGTCAGTTTTTGTGGATGTGATGGCGTCTCAAGGGTCTCATGTGGATTCTCTTCACTCGAAATGGGGCAATTTAGCTAGAGACTGAGAATTAAAGTATCGCGGCTTTAATTCTTGCACAAGCTGGATCTTGTAAGGTCGTAAACCAAGATCTTCGCGCCACATCTTACATAAAGTTGATGGACAAAGCTCCAATTGCTGTGCACGGTGGCGAATCGATTTATTCGGGTCGTCTTCAAACTTTGCTCTACAGCGGCAATTGTTTCTTAGGTGCGTACTGTTCGACGTCTCTGCGGATGCGTATTATCACATAGAGTCATCGTAGTGCGAAAACGTCCCAAGGTTAACCGAATTAATTGCTCTGATGGACGATTATGTCGACCACAAAATGGACGGAGCTTGCGGTAAACTTCGCGAACTGAACCATTATTTTAAAAAAAAAAATCCATTGGTGGATTGACTATACATAACGGGACGATACGAATATGACGACGCAAGCTGAACAAAACTGACATTTTTGTTTCATGCCTTTTTGGTTGGGACTGGAAGGACATTTAGGGGCTATCCTTCATAGACTTGGCCAGGAGGATTGCCATTGGATGTGTCATTGGACACGTGGGGTGGGCAGGCCAACCTTTGCCAAACTATCTGGCGTATTTCGGGTTCTTGATGAACCATTATCTCGGAAAGATATTGGGAATGAATTTAATCGTGTGTAGGGTATTTAAGGTTAGATAAGATTTATTTTTAGGGTTTATTTTACTTCCATGGGTAGCTTAAGATTATCTTAGGTTAGTAACTTTAGAATCGCGGTAAATTCCTGATCTTTTTCAGTGGTAGTGCATTTCATTTAATTTCTTTCTATCTTTCTTTCCTATCTTCTTTGTCCGTCCGAAGTCTAAGTAGAGTAACTTTCTTCTCTTATTTCTTATTTGATGAACAATATTGCACGAGACAAAAGTTTGTAAAGAAAGGATGTAGAGTGAATGGGCAAGAACAAC
Organism: Rhingia campestris; assembly: GCA_932526625.1. NCBI lineage: Eukaryota > Metazoa > Arthropoda > Insecta > Diptera > Syrphidae > Rhingia > Rhingia campestris. The sequence goes on from OW052182.1 coordinate 99,910,097, forward strand.
ACCCCGTCCGACGAGCTGAGCCGAGCAACCGCGACCGTGCAAAGCCCTCCTCTCCTACATCAAAGATACCTCCGTGACTAATCTTGACTCACAACAATCATTTGTCAACCTGTTCATGATGAAATGACAAACCAAACTGAACATAAATGACATTAGAGTTGCCCGATTTGACCACAAGATATCAGATTTATCTCTTTTCAAAAAACCAACCTCTAAAAAAACACCCTTTATATGACTTACAAAGTCCGTTGTATACCATTAGGTATCACGGCACGAGTTTGTTGAATCTTACTCCACAAAAAAAGCAGACAGCTAAAAAAAAAATCACCGGGAGAGGCTAAATAAGTCAAACGATAGGCAACGTTTCTTACGTTTGGCGATACCCGAATTAACTGCTGTTACTAACTCAGCAAGCTACACTAGAGACGGAATAGGACCAAAAATATGCGCAGGAATACGGTCCGACAATTTCAAGTCGTAATTCCAACTTCTTTACAGAAAGAGAAGCGATTGAACTAGACAGGGCTTGGGGGACAGTTGACTCAACCGACTCAACATTCTTAAAATGAATATTCCCAAAATGTGGGATTTATTAAGATGATCTATGTTTTATCTTCAAATGACGTTGTCACAACATATTGTGCCGACAGTTTATCAAAATCTTTTATCTTTCGACAAAAAAAAAACAACGTTTTTCTACTGTATATGCCTTGGGGTAGGGTATACGAATGATTTGTTCGTAGGAAAACGCCTCCCAAAAATTGGGCGTGAGTTAAAATGGTCTAAGGACGAAATATTGATATTATTTTTTATTAATTTTTTTTTTTCGAATATTTGAAAATTTGACCGAAAAGGGTATTTTTTACTAAAAACGCACCCAAAAAGTGAGCGTGGCAAAATACTTTATATGGACAAAATATAGATATTCAGCCCTATCGAGGTTTCCGTCGGAGCGGACAATTTTCCGCAACGCATACTTTGTCGGAGGTTTAAATCTCATTCGAGGTATATGTTATCGGAAGAAAATACTTCACAAATGCGTCGGCTTCATTTCACTACGTCGTAAATAAATTCCGCGAAGAATTTGTGTCGGAGGAAATTGGAAAAAGAATTGCACTTAGCTGTCAAAAATTGCACGAAAAATGCACCTGAACGCACTTCAACGCAACGCGTTTCAAAATATCGCAGATATATTCCGAACAGCTTTTCGGAAGAATACCTCGAAGCAAAAATCCTCTGAATCGTACAAAATCGGAGAATTTTCCGCTCCGACAGATACCTCGATAGGCCGATTGAGATTGTCTAAATATGCAGTTCAGAGAATATTTCAAAATTCTAAACCGTTTGACTAAAAATAAAAATTCCGGAATAAAAGTTCTTATAATAACAGTTTCACATTATTTGTATATTTTAAACATCAATAACCAAAATGTATCTTATTGTGTTTTTGCCAAACTAAAGGGTGATCCATTTCGAGGTTCCCTACTTTTTTAAAGAAAAAAAACACAGAAAATCCAAATTCAATGGAGAATGTTTATTATCATTTGAAAGAACATTCTTTGGCATTTATTTTTTGAAGATTATGTCTATCAAATGTTGGCCGTTGCTACGTCGCAGATGGTCCATCCGTTGAGTCCAATTTTCGATCACTCGTTCGAGCATTTCGACTGGTAACTGGCGAATGACACGCGTGATGTTTTCCTCCAAGGCCTGAATCGAAGCGGGTTTGTCGGCATAAGCTTTTGACTTTACATATCCCCACAGGAAAAAGTCTGACGGTGTGATATCACACGATCTTGGTGGCCAATCGACCGGCCCAAAACGTGAAATTATGTGCTCACCGAAATGTTCTCTCAATAAGTCCGTTGATTGATGCGATGTGTGGGAAGTGGCGCCGTCTTGCTGAAACCAAATGTCGCCGAGATCACGAGCTTCAATTTCAGGCATCAAATAGTCGGTTATCATGGCACGATAACGGTCGCCATTGACGGTTACGTTCGCACCGGCATAATTTTTAAAGAAATATGGACCGATGATTCCACCGGCCCACAAACCACACCAAACCGTTGTTTTTTCTGGATGAAGTGGCAGTTCTTCAATCTCTTCAGGTTGCTCTTCGTCCCAAATGCGGCAATTTTGTTTGTTTACATACCCATTGAGCCAGAAATGGGCCTCATCGCTAAACAAAATTTGCCTCGAAAATGTCGGATCTTCTTGGAACTTTTCAAGAGCCCATAGAGCGAAGCGATGTCGCTTGGGAAGGTCGAGCGGCTTCAGTTGTTGCACAAGCTGTAATTTGTACGCTTTCAATTTAAGATCTTGACGTAAAATGAGCCAAGTCGTTCCATACGTCAGTCCGAGTTGCTGCGAACGGCGCCGAATCGACTCTCTACGGTCTTCGTGTACACTCTCAGCTACGGCCGCTATATTTTCTTCACAGCGTGCTGGACGTGGTCTATTCGGTCGAATATTATCCAATAATGAATGCTGCGTCTCAAAATGGGTGATGGTGTTGCGAATAGTACGCTCAGTAGGCCGATTATGTTGACCATAAGTTGAGCGAAGTGCATGAAACACATTCCTCACAGAACGTGAATTTTCATAATAAAGTTGAACAATTTGTAAACGTTGTTCACGCGTAAGTTCTGCTGGGAGCAACAAAGAGCACGTGTACCAAATTTCATCCTTCTAGATCAAAATTTAAGGCCCAAAAACTGGTGACGTACGGACAGACGGACGGACAGACATGGCTTAATCGACTCAGCTATCGATTCTGAGTCGATCCATATACTTTGAGGTATATGTAGCTAAATTATTTCTCTATGTTACAAACTATGTATCAAAACTAATATACCCCCCTATGGGATAGGGTATAAAAAGTGATTAAATTGAATAAGTAGTCGGCATATTTAAAAATATTTGAAGGCTTAACCTTCCGCGTTCCGAAAACGACCTATTGCCGACCACTGGTGTATATGCTTAATAACAGGCACACAAAATTAATAAAATATATTTTTTTCCTGACTTTAAAATGATGCCAACGGGCAAGGGTTTAAAACATATTTACACTCAAATAAAACGCCGAACGTATCAAAGTGATGTCGATTGGCATTTAAATTAAAATTCGAATATCATAATTTTCATACCCAAAAGATAATAAAACCAATTTTATAGGCAATCAACTTACATATGTCAATACTCAAAGTGACTTCTCCATCACACCATCAGGACTCAAATACTCGTAAAACTCTTCACATCACTTTTGGGTCCCTGATGCATCCCTCCATCGTCAGAATCAATTTCCAATGTACAACTTTGAAACAAGGCGATTTTATGTCACTAAACCGTCAAACGCAGACAATAACTCAAATCAGCAAAATGTATGTTTCCCATCAAATAAAAAAAAATGCCTCCTGGGCAATGATTCAACATTCGTTGTGACATGAAATTCGAATCTTAAAATACCATTAACCCGACAATACCGCAGTGCGCAATTAATAAAATTTTCCATATCGATTTCATCCAGAGTCCTGGCCCATATTGTCTGTTGAATGGCGGAGACTGTTAGCAACGAAACCCTCAAAGATTTGCGGTGTACAGATTGCTTTTTAATGCCTCAATGAGGTAGAAAATGAGGAAAAACAAAAATCTGTCAGGAAAGTATCTGCGAGCGGTAAATGTATGGATTTTTTTTAGATTTATGTACATGTATGCTGGTTCATCAGCCCCAAAAATAAGGCTTCACAAAATATATAGTGGGATGTGTTTTAGGTATGAGACTTCGATATGCATCTATAGGTATAGCATTGCAGATACACATTAATCAATCTGCAGAAGCGATCTTATAAAATAGATTATGGATTTAAATCTATTTTGAGGCTTATAGGCATATTGCAAATAGGCAGGATACCATAGATACATCGGTGTGACCTTTTATATCTGTTTGAGTATGGAATCTGTAAGCGCACATTTATGAGACACTGATTGATTTCTCTCGCATTTCAAAAGGGATGTGAGAGGTTTTGATTTTGGCCCAACAGGTTGGGGGTTGTGCTTTGGGTTAACTACCCATTCACGGAAAAAACTATTGTAAAGAAGCAACCAATAGCCTCGGAAAGGACGGATATTATTGTTGACGACCATGCTGAACGAAAAAAGGACAACGACGTTCGTATCTGCACCTGGAATGTGAGAACATTCAACAGGAGAGGTGCAGGCGAACAACTAGCGGAAGCCCCAAACTGCTACAAAGCAGACATTACTGCCATCCAGGAAATACGATGGGATGGGCCGGGCAAAAAGAGGATGAAAAACTGTAACATCTACTATGGACCGTGTTATAGTGAGCAGAAACAGCGACTATTTGGATGCGGATTTGTTATAGGTGCCAGAATTAGGCAAGAAGTCTTATGTTTTCAAGACATTAGCGAACACATTGTAACAATCAGCATCAAGGCCAAATTCGCCAACATAAGCCTTATATGCGCTCATGCTCCGACGGAGGAAAAAGATGATACCACTAAGGATTGCTTCTACGAACTCCTCGACAAAACCTATGAGCGACTACCGAAGTACGATGTTAAAATCGTGCTGGGAGATTTTAACGCAAAGTAGGAAGAGAAGACATCTTTAGCAGTACTGTCGGAAAATATAACCTACACGACAACACGTCTGGTAACGGACTTAGGCTAATTGACTTCGCTACGGAACAAAATGCCATGGTTTCCTCACCTCGATATCCATAAGGGGACATGGCGGTCTCCAGATCAACGAACAGTCAACCAAATTGATCACATTGCGATAGACAAGAGGCACGCATCCAGTATTTTGGATGTCCGAACATTCCGAGGGGCTAACATCGACTCGGACCACTACCTTGTTGTAGCCAAGGTAAGGATGCGGATATCCACCACGCCACAAAAAAACAGAAATACTGTGAAAAAATTTAATGTCGAAAGACTGCAATCGCCAGAGACCGCCAAGACCTTCGCGGAACGCGTATCCCTTAACCTCTCGACTCACAACATACCACCAGCATCTAATGTCGAAGAACAATGGCAACGATGCCAACAAGCCATTAGATCAGCCGCAACTGATGTGCTAGGTTTCTCGCGGCCACCAGCAAGAAACCCCTGGTTTGATGAGGAATTCCGACAGATGCTCGCAGCCAAGAACGAGGCCTACAAGGCTAAGCTGCAGGTGAAGACGAGAGCTGCCATTGAGCTCTATAGGCAACGAAGAAGGGAAGAACATCGGCTTTTCAGAAAGAAGAAAAAAGAGCAAGAAAAGCGCGCGAAAACTGGTCGGTTGAAAGCATGCCTGAAGAATGGAACCTCAGAATGGAACGATCCACAAAAAAGGAGACCCTCTGAACTGCGCCAACTACAGAGGCATAATTCTACTCAACATCGCTTACAAGATCCTATCTGTCGTAATATGTGAACGCCTGAAAACGTTTACCAACAACCTGATCGGCCCTTATCAGTGTGTCCATCCAGGAATCCTACAAGATCCTATCTGTCGTAATATGTGAACGCTTGAAACCGTTTACCAACAACCTGATCGGCCCTTATCAGTGTGGTTTTAGGCCAGGAAAGTCCACAATCGATCAAATTTTCACACTTCGGCAGATCCTGGAAAAAACCCAAGAAGTCCAAATTGATACCCACCACCTATTTATCGATTTCAAAGCCGCATACGACAGCATTTATAGAGACGAACTATACAGAGCCATGTCTAGTTTTGGTATACCGCCCAAACTCGTCCGTTTGTATAGGATGACGATGGAGAATTCTCGCTGCACCATCAGGTTCGGAAACTACCTCACGGACACATTCGATACCAAAAAAGGATGTCATGTGACTTCTTCAATTTGATTCTTGAGAGGATTGTGCAAAACTCCCGAGAGGCACAATTCTCCAAAAATCGGTGCAACTACTAGCATACGCTGACGATATTGACATCATTGGTAGAACTCAACGTGATGTCATAGCCACGTTTGCTTCTATAGAGAAGGAAGCGGTAAAAATGGGTTTAGCAGTAAATGAAGGAAAGACTATGTATATGCTGTCAACACGAAAGGACACACAACTTCGACGAATTGGACAAAACGTCACCATTCACAGATATAACTTTGAGGTAGTACGGGACTTTGTCTACCTCGGCTCCGCTATTAACTCTGACAACAACATCTCGTCAAAAATCAAACGAAGAATTACTCTTGCCAATCGCTGTTTCTTCGGGCTAAGAAGGCAATTTAGTAGTAAAGCCCTCACTCGAACTACTAAGGAGATCCTATATAAGACCCTGATCATCTCAGTCCTGCTCTACGGCGCTGAAGCATGGACCGTATCAAAAGCGGATGAAGAAATCCTTGGTCGATTCGAGAGAAAAATTCTTCGGAAAATCTTCGGTCCCGTTTGCGTTGACAGGCTATGGAGACGAAGATTCAACCACGAACTATACGAGCTGTACAGCGACATACCCCCAGTCAAAAAACTCCGCATTGGACGTTTAAGATGGCTAGGACATGTAGAACGAATGGACACCAATACTCCGGCTCGCAGAGTCTTCGATTCCCAGCCAGACTTCGGACGCAGTAGAGGAAGACATCGCCTTAAGTGGCGCGCACAAGTGGAAACCGACCTAAACCAACTTGGAGTGCGCAACTGCAGGCAGTTAGCTAAGGACCGGGCTAATTGGAGAGGCATGTTGGTTGAGGCCCAGGTTCATTCCGGACTGTAGCGCCACTTAAGTAAGTAAGAAGTTTTGATTTTGCGACTTTTTCGTATTCTCCTTCACAGTCACAAGTCGTGAGAGTCACAAAAACAATCAAAATTGCAATCTCCTTCAGAGCAGGTCACAACTAGCAAATTATTTGAGATTTGATATTTTGGTTGTTGAGTAGTATAAACAATGGAAGTTGAAATTAATATGGCGCATATTATTGACGAAGTTTCCTCCGTAAATGAAAAGTAAGAATTTTACAAAAGCACATCATCACACAGAACAGCACGTTTGTAAAGTTTTTTCGATTTCCAAAAACAATGTGCTGGGATCTCATACAGAGCTTGAAGCCTCATGACAATCAACCAACTTCCTTGCCTTTTGTACTTCGAGTATGTATTACGTTTCGTTCTTCTCATTGCAGTTTTATTAAATTTGTTTTAAATGGTTTCTTTCGGTGGTGTATTTCCTAGCACATGGCTCTTATCAGAAGTTTACAGGAAATATTTATACAATACCTCTCAGCCAAGCCACAATTTGCAGAAACGTTGGTTATACGGGGTTTTTCAACAGGGACGCTACAAAAGTAAAGCGACAGGGACAGCAAACGACGCCATATTTCTTGCCGCTCTTTTGACATTTCTCTTCAGTAAGGTTTGCCATTTCGTGATGGAAAGATATACGAGCGAACAACGAGTCGAAATTATTAAAATTTACTACCGAAATTCGGAGTCAGTGGCCTCAACGTTAAGAGCGCTACGTCCAATTTATGGTCGTCACAATCGTCCTAGCAGATCAACAATTGAGCGTCTACCGGAAAAATTTGAATCCACAGGCACAGTACAAAATGTTCCCGTGCCAGTGAGACAAAGAAGTGCCCGTAGCAGCGAGAATATTGCTGCCGCTGAGGCTTCAGTTGAAGAAAGCCCAAATGTGTCTTTCACAGATCGTTCTCAAGCGTTGGGCATCTCTGTGACGTCGTTGTGGCGAATTTTGCGAAAAGATCTTGGCCTACATCCTTACAAGATTAAATTGACGCAAGAACTGAAGCCGCTTCACCACCAGAAGCGCCGTATGTTCGTGAATTGGGCTGAGCAACAACTTGAAAATGATGCGGATTTTCATCGAAAAATCATCTTCAGCGATGAGGCTCATTTCTGGCTGAATGGCTTCTTCAATAAACAAAATATGCGGTATTGGTCAGGCAGCAATCCACACGTACTCCATGAGTCATCATTGCATCCCGAAAAAAAATAAAATTACGGTTTGGTGTGGTTTATCGACCGGCGGCTTCGTTGGGCCGTACTTCTTCCGTGATGATCAAGACCGGCACATTACTGTGAATGGGAATCGCTACCGTTCAATGATAACCGAATATTTTTGTCCCCAATTGGATGCTATGGACTTGGAGGACATGTGGTTCCAACAGGACGGCGCCAAAAGATACACAGCGAATGTCACAATCAATTTATTGGAAACCAAGTTTGGAGAACGTGTTATCTCGGGAAATGGTCCAGTCGCTTTGCCGCCTCGGTCGTGCGATTTGACGCCATTAGACTATTTCCTGTAGAAGCTACGTCAAGTCTATGGTCTATGCCAACAAGCCAGCGACGATTGATGAACTTGGGTTCAGCGTCTGGACTTCTGCAAGCGTGCCCGTGGTGGCCATGCAAAAGAAATCGAGTTCCATACATAATGGCATCGAACGTACTTTCACAGGAATAAATTCATTCATTGATATACGAAACCGTTTTTGTTTTATTTAAAAAAAAACTTTTGTAGCGCTCTTATTGCTGTGGTGAGTTTCGTTGTGACTTTTCTTGTGAGGAATGTCGGAGAATCCGACAAATGTTATCGAGTCACAATAATCCTCATAAGAATAGTCACAAGAGCTTGTGACTTTTGATTCCTCACAAGGGGGAGAATCGGGCTGCAAGTCTCTCTATCTCAAGGAGCTACCACTTTTCGTTTTTAATTTGTCAATGAAATGCAGCAACGTAGTCATTTCGATTTCCATGAGCCATGCATACAGAGGTCGCATGTTTTATGGCATTTTAATTGCGTTCGTTTTTTTTTAATTAAAATGGAAATAAAAACCAAAATGCATTTCCGTTGCAAAGTGTCTGCGATTGAGACTTGCAATGAACGTTTAACATGTTGTTTGCGTTCTTGCAATATTTGACCGGACTAAGGCACAGATATGAACCACAACTTGGTCTACATAGAGGTGAAGCAATTTCACGTAATAAGCTTTGTCATGTCGATCGATAGGAATGCACTTGTCTTAGCTATTTGACAATAAGTTGGTTAAAAAGATAATAGGTGCGTTTCTTTGTGACTAAGCACATGGCTGTAGTCTAGATGTGGTTGCAATGTCACAGGAAACTATTTCTAGTTGAGAGATTTAAAAGCTCCGGTGTTGTGTTAAAATGGCATTTTGATTGAATTTTTTTTCTATTTTAGACGAAACTATCGCATGGGTTATAGAGCTCAACAGTATAATAACTAGGAGAGGCTGTTATATAGCATCTATCGTGAGCGACTATAAATGCATCATGCTCTGACCAAATTTATCGAAATGGGGGAGGTTTTTGACAATGTGAAATCAACCGCCAAATTGTAGATAAAATGTAATGTCGATTCTCTGCTTTAGACCTATGTGTAAGAATATTCAGGTGGCCTCTTGGCCGGCGGACATTTTCTGCAATGCGCAAATGTCCCTAAGACCAAGACCGTGTGCCGCGTGTAAAACTTAAAAAAATTGCATAATTTTTGACATAAGAGCAGGGGATATAAACTTCAAAATTTTAACCTGGGGCCGCTTCAAATGTTATTCAGTGACTAATTTTTAACGTTTGGTATACCTACTATGGAGTGAGATTGGTGGAATGATATTTGTTTTATTTTTGTGAATACGACAAGTTCTCTCAGTACTCCCATACGATATACTAGACTCATTCTAGGGAACAGACTCTTCTGTGTAAGACATGAAAACGAATATCCAAAGCTAAAATAAAGCTCGGCCTGCTACCCCTTATATACCCGTGATATGTCGAAAGAAGATACAAGCATGTTTATATGGCCTTTCGGCAATGCGCAAATGTCCCTAAGTAGCTAAAAGAAAGTTCGGCCGGGGAATCACAAGGCATGGTCCTTGGTTCGCTTCTCTACCTGTGATATTCCGAAAGAAGATGGCACCACCCTTGCTACATTCATCGATGACACCACAGATAGGCCATCGTTTCCGAGAAGCGGTGCTTTTCTGGATCTTTTACTGCGAGACATAAGACTGACGGTTACTGACAAAGTAGGTCAACACCCGCGAAACTGTTTACAGACGATCGAGTATGACAGTGACCACTGCGGACTCGCCACCGTAATACAGCTTCCGAACGAGCTTGTGGCGTTGGAGGAGTATGTGCCTGTGCATTCTTACAACTACGGTAAGATGCGCTGGCCACGCTTTACCAACGCCTTATCAAGAGAACTACGTTCGAGGGATATACTACCACCAAACAACCGAAATCTGACAAACAACGAAATCGACAACTACTTACAACCAATGGACGAATCGATCCAAAGGACAATGAACAGGACGATTCCAAAATACAAAGAACGTGACATAACGTCTTCGTACAGAAACGCGACCATTAACGCACTGCACAGACAAAAAAGCGGACTTCTGACAAGACTAAAAAACTTGTACAGACGACTGACAAACCCACGTGACCCGAAGATTAGAACACTGAAGTCGTCGATCAAAAACATCAACCAATTGATCAAGGAGAACTATCGGTTGTCCATTAATTTGTTTTGGAATAACAGAATTCGGGCCGTAAATTCCAGCGAACCGAGTATGTTTCCACAAATTAATAAGATCTTTAGGAGGAAAGGTCATAACGACCTTCCGTGGTATTAAGCTCCAACGAACAACTGACAATACAAACATACTTTTGACAGCAGGAATCGATCCAGGGGAAGCCGTCTTCAACGACGATTTCTATGTTATTGAAGATCCTCAGGAGAAAGTGGAGGCAGTGGGGGCTGTTTTTCAGGAGGTGTATAAGGTGAATGATAGCATTCGCCCGAACCGCATCCTGGAAAACAATGCCCTGATCCATCACTTCTACCTCAGAAATGACATAACGCAATGGCGATCTGAGAACCGCGGTTTCACGCGGTTCGATGACGAAAACTTGGCAAACGCCATAGTCGCCGAGCGAATTGGGTCTAGTCCCCTGTTAATTTCGAAGGTGGAACTCCAGACCATCTTCGATTCCATAAAGAAAAAGAAGTCAGCGGGAGTCGATGGTATATCCAACATTGTACTGCGACACTTACCCCCTGAAGCTGTGGACAATTACGCCACGCTGTTCAACAACGCGCTGAATAATGCATTGGAAGACGGCGGTGGTTCATCCTCTCCCGAAAAATGGAAAGGACAACTCCAATCCGGCAAATTTCCGGTCGATAAGTCTCCTTCCGAGTATCAGCCAGGTATTCGAAAAGATTCTCAATCGGGCTCTGTTCAAGTGGTCTGAGGACAACAATATTATACCAGAGAACCACTTTGGTTTCAAGGCAGGACATGACTGTATTCATGCCGCCTCCAAACTCGTCTCTGATATACAATGGAACTAATCGAAAAAACAGTGCACGGGTGCGTGTCTGGTTGATTTGGGGAAGGCTTTCGACACCGTATGGTTAGAGGGCCTCTATCTAAAGCTGACCAGACTTGGCATAAGTAAACCACTACTATATATGCTTCATGACATGTTGACTGGTAGAACGTTTGTTGTCAAAAGTGGCAACGTAACTTCTACCACCGAGTTTTTCATTAAAAATGGTCTGCAACAGGGAGCGGTGAACTCGCCGATTCTCTTCAGCATTTACACCAGCGATATGATAGGTAGTCTTACTCAGGCAATTGCGTATGCGGACGATCTTATCGCGTACAGAACAGCACCTACTGTACCTTGGCATCTGGTTGGATCAGTATCTATATTTCTGAAGACATGTAGATGCTGCTCTGGCGAGAGCTAGGGGAGCATTTGCCCTGACAAGACGATTGTTTTATAGCAGCCGGCTTGACAGCAGGGTGAAGGTGATTTGCTACATGTCTCTTATCAGACCGATGATTGCCTATGGGTGCCCGGTGTGGTTCAACGTTGCCCCATCTCAAATGGAAAAGATACGGGTGTTTGAGAGGCAGTGTTTGAGAAGCTGCCTTTGACTTCACAGAACACCAGTGTCTGACTACACAAAATATTATTCCAACCAGGTCCTATACAACGGGGCCAACATAAACAGGATAGACAATTTTCTGGTGAAACTCATTCGGTTTCACGCGGCAAGAGCGATGACCTCGAGCAATAGTCTCATCTTTGGGGCCTTCTACCCCAATGATGAATATTTTGAAAGTGCGCATTTAAGCGGCTTTATTCCGCCTGAAGCTTTTCTATTTTTGTATAGTCGAGGGCTGATACAGGACAGATCGGCGGTTCCGCTAATCTACCACGTCTTCCGACGAACTGTGGATAGGCGGCTCCTGTACGACCGAGACGTAGTCGCTCAGGGCGGAGGAGAGCGCCTGCGGTTCAGCAGGAGTGTGTCCGATTGGGACCGTCGGAGTAGATGGCAACAGGAAGGCCTGTTGTGGTGGCTGCAAGTTTAATTAAAGATAGTTGACTTTCATTTTGAAATATGGCCGACTTGCATATATCTAAGGTTTCAATTAAGGTTAAGTTAGTAAAAACAGTCGTGGTGGCACAAAAAAAAATGCTTGCTGTGGCTGTTCTAGTTTTAAGTTATTTTTAAGTCGTTTTAATTAGTTCTAAGTAGTTTTAGTTAGTTCATAAGTAGTTTTAATTAGTAAGTAAGTTTGAATAAAAATAAAAAAAATAAAAACACACGAAACCAAGTTTTTTAAAAAATGTTTTTTGGTCAAGAAAAAAAGATAAATATATAATAAAATAATTAAATTAGATTTTAGGCCGAAAGGCATTAGTTTTTAAGTTGTTATTCTTTAATTTAGGGTATCCGCAGAGGACAAGTAAGTTAGTTAAGTTAGTAGATAAGTCGGCTAGTTATTCATTAATTTTTGTCTAGCATGTAAGTTAGTTCAAAGTTGAATTTAAAATAAAAATGAATTTGAAAAAAAACGAGTGGTGGGTGCACGACTGGGTCGTACGCAACTTTCTCTTTCACAGCGAGTTAGGCGTTAGATCAAATAGTACGCATTTTGATTATTTATGCTTAAAATGATATAAATAATGTCAAAATGTGATTATACGAACGTTTATTCCGAAATTTGAAGAAATCGGTTTCTATGTGAATAATAATAATTTTTCGTTATTGGCCAAAACTGAAAATTCCGTTTAGTGATAGTTGGGCTACAACTAATTATGTGGAATTGTTTAAAACTGTAATAGTAGTATATATATTAAATTTCATTCAATTTGTCATAGTAGTTTGCGAGAAATTAACAATTTTCTTCATATGGCCTAAATGACAAAATCCGTTATATGGATTTTCTCGAAAAAACTGGGTATGCAGTTTTGTTGGAACTAATATGCTTATAGTATATATAAAGTTTAATCAAAATCGTTAAAGCCGTTTTCGAGAAAATTGAGGTTATGTGTAATTTTTATATGGTAGGTACTGTTATTAACATGGCTAAAAGCAAACAAAAAAATGGCCTAGAATTATGACCAAAACAAGCTTGGATACGAAGTTTGAAGAAAATCGGTCAAGCCGTTTAGGCTGGGGAGACCATTACGGACAGACGGACCGACGGACCGACGCACAGTGGGGCAACTCATATGATGGAGTCGGAATAAACTCAAAAAATGAATTGAGTGAGATGAGTACACAAAGTTGTTTTTCCGTTATAATACATTCCAGTGCATTTTTTTGCAAAAACAGTTATATTTTTTTCTTGCTTTGTCACTTAGAACGAGCTAATTGAAAGTAACACTTTAATTCTTCTTGCACCGTGTGTCTTAACAAGTAGTTCAATTGGCGCGTGTTTGCGTAGCTGTAATTTTTCTTTTAATCTCGTGAAAGTTAAAAAATAATATGGAATCGATAGCTTCAAGTATGAACTTACTATGTGGATTTAGTTGTATGCAAAAACTATAAAAGCAATTTTTGTTTTTTTTGTTTTTGTATATGCATTCAAAAATATTAATGACAAGCTGCCCCGTCAAACGTTGTTTTGCCATTATCAACTGGAATGACCGCCTACAGCGCCACCTGTTGAGAATTTTTCAATTTTTCTTTTTTCCTAAACCTTCGCGGATCAATTACGAACAAATCCGCAGAAGGAAGTATCCAATTTGGTCCAGTCGTTTTCGAGTTTTAAGCATCCGAACAAACCAAGATCCATTTTTATATATATAGATTTCGGATTTCGTAAATAGCTAAAGCAAAAGTAGATTTCCACATGTTTCCACACGGAGATATTTATTTGTCAATATAGCTTGACTTCTTGTGTATACAATACAAAATAAAACGGGTGCTCATATGTACACCATTTTTTTTAATTCAGTTTTTCCTAATCCAGCACTTCAACAAATGTGGTGTATTAATTCACACATATTCTTAAAAAGTTCTTATTTTCGTGTAGGTTCGCATTCAAATGTTGTGTTTTATACAAGGATGGAGTTGTTTAACCTTATGAAGGAATCGGGGCTTCAAACCCTAGAACAAAAATTTAATTTTTTGGAGATACACCTTGAAGCCCACCACAATATAAATGTTAAAGAACTCCAGCATACAATTTCGCAATTTAGAATAAGATTTAGAGAAAAGTGGTTAAAATCTGCTAGGAATGAAATTCGTTTTAAAAAAGAAAATGAGATTTGGTTGCATACATCAATAGCCTTCAAACTCTTGGATAAAGCATCTCCGCCAAAACAGCGAGGCGGCCGCCCAGAAAAGCCGTTTGAAGAAAGCAGCGATAGAAGCAAACGATTCAAAACAGAAGCAATGCGAAAGGAGCTGTCAACTTCGCAATTAGGATTTGCGACAAAGGTAAATCTACGAGCAGCAGGTCATACAGTTGCATCAAAATTAGTAGAGGACCTAGTGCGTTCACCTCAGCGTGCAATTAATTATAAAAATGTGTTCCATAAAGAACAACAACGAACTCGACAGATATCAGGGGAAGAAGCACTGTCAACCGTAGTCGAGGCCAAGCTCACAAGACACCAATATGATGTTATTAGAGCCAAAGACCCTGAAAGATTTCCTTCATACAAAGTTGTTCAAACTGCAAAAAAAAACGTGCTATCCGAAAAGAGAAGACATGACTGTAACAGATACATCAGCTGAAGTGACAGTTCAAGCTTTGATGAATCATACTGTGGAACGTTTGATATTAGCTCAAAAAGATGTAATATTTTCTTTGAAAGATGAGCAATTAAGCAATTTGTGATTGATTTCTAAGTGGGGCTTTGATGGTAGTTCTGGGCACAGTTCATACAAGCAGAAATATGTTGGAAAGGATGCTGATGATTCTAGTGTATTTATAAGTTCTGTGGTACCCCTCCAATTGGTTTGTGAGGGCTCAGAAGAAAAAGTTGTAATATGGCAAAATCCTAGACCTTCTTCAACCAGGTACTGCCGTCTAATAAAATTTGTATATACGAAAGAATCAGCTCAAGTTTCGGTATCTGAAAAGCTCAGAATAGATGCTCAAATTCAGAGTCTTTGTCATTCAAAAGTTAACGTTGAAGAAAAGGTTGTTGAAGTGGCACATAAACTCGCCTTTACAATGGTGGACGGAAAAGTTTGTAACGCTTTGCAGATACCGTCTTATCTCAGCGTTGTTATATCTGCGGTGCATGTTCCAAGGACTTTAATAATATTGAAGAGCTGCTGTTAAAACCCTACAATCCTAGTGCATTGCAGTTTGGCTTGTCAGTGCTGCACTGTTGGATTCGAGTTTTTGAGTGCCTTTTGCATGTGGGCTATAAGCTTCCAGTAAAAAGATGGAGAGTTCGTCAAGAGGATAAAGATGTTGTAGCATCAAATAAGGCTCGAATACAAAAAAAGTTCAGAGATCGAATGGGTCTCATTGTTGATCAACCTAATCCTGGTTTTGGGAACTCCAATGATGACAACACTGATAGGCGATTTTTTTAGCAACGCAGATGTGGCATCTGAAATCTTGGGTGTCGATAAGACATTGATTGAAAAACTGCATGTTGTACTGGTAGCCATTTCAAGTGGCTATGATATAAATACTGAAAAGTTCAAGTTCCAGTTGCACTGGATACTGCCAAATACATTGTCAATATTTATCCGTGGTATTATATGCCTCCAATGTACATAAGCTACTAATCCATGGTCCAGATGTTATTTCTGCTGCACTTCTTCCAATAGGCCAACTCTCTCTGAAGAAGCGCAGGAAGCCAGGAACAAAGACTTCAAAAAATATCGAGAGAACTTTTCAAGGAAATGTTCCCGTCAAAAATGCAATGAAGATGTTTTTAATTTAATGTTAATAACATCAGATCCGCTAATAATAAGCTACAGGCAATTGCCTAAAAAACAGGTTATATCATTTCCTAAAGAAGTTTTCGATTTAATCATTGCTCCTAATGTTTTTTGTTCTGAGAACAGCGATGAAAGTGAGAGTGATTGTCTATCAGATGAATCTGAATTTTAGTTATTTCTTGGTGTGTGTATTTACTTGTTGTAATATTAATTATAATTTGTAATTTAAAAATATGAATAACAAAAAAAAATCGGAACTGTTTTTTTTTTTTTTTTCAATTTAAAAAAAAATCATAAGTTAAACAATTAAAATAACTTTAAAAAGTCAAATATGGTCTTTCTATGCACTAATAAAAGATTCATACATAAAAAAATATTTTTCAGTATAGCTAGCCCATCACATGAATTGTTTCCGGTTTTTGGGGTATCTTGCCCCACTGTGCGACGGACGGAATTCCAAAAACCACTTTTTTAGACTCCGCTATCATCGTAATGTTAGAATCAATCAAAATCTCGAGGTCGAAAATTTTCACGAAAACAATATCTTTCTCTTTGTAAGAGAAAGTTAAAAAAAATTCATCGATGACACCGCTATCCTAGCACTAGGTGAAACGATTAAAAAAAAAAAACGTCTGCAAAACGTATTAAACGAAGTAATCGTCCTAAATGAAACTAAATCTGTTCACGTGAATTTCAGCCATAAAAAACTCTCAGCTTGATATGAAAACCATTGGCAAACGAAACAATTTACCTGTGAATGACACTCGACGCAAAACGCAAAACTAAAATATAATTCGCACAAAAAATGGAACGCAAAGAACTCGAAATCGAATACGAATAGTGAAATGTACGTTTCGAAAAATTGTAAATATTTTTTTTTGTGAAATTGCAACAAAAATTGACAAAGGAAATTATTTCGTATTGAAATTTGATGCATTTCGAGGATCGTTTGGTTTTTCAAAATCAATTAGAAATTCTTTGACGTACACATGTTCCTTTGTTTTGGGTTTTGTTTCAAATGAGGAAGGTATTTCGAATGTTAAGAATTTAATTGGGGAGTGGTTATAAATTGTTTGCAGGGGTTAGAAAACGTTTAGAAATCTTTTAAGATACATATTTATCACAGGAATAGAAACCACAACCCCTCATTTATATTGAATCCCAGCTCTCACTTCCATGTGTGTATTCACGCACTGTCAACAAGTGCCAAATACCTGGGAATGATACTTGACAGCAAGCTTATCTGGAATCTAGACATCAACGAAAGGGTTAAGAAAGCACACATATATATCTGCAATAAAAAATGGGGTCTCTCCTTAAGGGTGACGAAATGGCTATACACGGCTGTTGTAAGACCAATCCTCACTTTTAGTTGCCTTGTCAGTTGGAATGCTTTGAAAGAGAGTGTAATTGAAGCAAAGCACATAACTGAACTAACAAAGGTGCAACAAACAGGGTGCCTACTTGTAACAGGTCCTATGAACACCAGCCCCATAGTAGGTTTGGAAACAATCTTCAATACTCCACGAATCGACCTACAGATCAATGACATAGCAGCGAAAAGCGCAGCACGTCTTCTCAAAGAAACTACCTACCTCTCTCTGGTCGTAGTAAAATATTGAAATTAGTATCAATGGGGCATCTGATTACACCATCAAATATAATGATTTTGACATTAGTAACTCAATCAGAATATCAAGTCGAGTCGAATGGTCGTCAAGCAATGTGGTATCTAGCACTGAAGTAGCAATTCATACCGATGGGTCTAAAATGGAACTAGGAGTGGGCTTAGGGTCTACTCCGATGAAATCAGGCTAGCCACATCCCTTCGACTTGAAAACTCGTGCAGTGTATTCCAAGCAGAGACCCTAGCAACACTCGAAGCTGTCGAATCAACCAGAGTATTGGACATATCTCATGAGGATATTTCTATCTACGTAGATAGTCAAGCGGACATAAAGGGTCCGATATCCAACATAGATCATTAAATCACTGCCGCACAGAGTTTAACGCTCTATGCAACCAGAATAAAGTCTTATCTATGTTTCAGAGCATAATAACATTCAGGCATATCGCGAATAAATTTTCCTGGGAAAGTTTCCTGTGTCAGCAATGTAAATCAGATTGCTGAATGGGAACATTTTCCCGGGAAAAATTATTCGCGATAGGCCTGATTCCAAGAAATGAGAAAGCGGGCGAGCTAGCCAGACTAGGATTGTATAGCTGTATCTCCTTATGTGATATAGTAGGGTTAGACCCCAACTTGGTTGTAAAAACAGAAAATAACTAGAGACACTCAAAAGGCAACAGAAACTAGGTGGTAAAACAGTAACACTTGCAAACACACAAACGACTTATGGCCGGAATTAAGCGGTAGAAAAAAAAAGCTTATAGCTCTGAACAGAGCTTCTATTTCTAATGCGGTAAGAGTGATAGCAGGTCACAATCTGCTGGGTAAGCACTCCCAAAGAATCAACCTAACTGATTACACCAACTATGCAGGAAAAGCACAGATCGTCCGTTTCTTCTGCCAATAGGGATGGAGCAATAACCTCTTCAAAAAGAATGGGGCAATAACCTCTTCAAAGCGAATGGAGCAGCATAAATCCCTTAAGTTTCACACTTTACTCTAGCACAACATTCTTCTCAGGTACCAATATTCTTTTACAAAGGGGTATCGCTGTGGGCCCATGTAGGCCTTTGCGAGTTTGACGGAAAACAGAAGGAGATAAATATTTCCATTTCCACATCTCTGCTTATTTTTGGGGCTGTGATTGGTATGTAAGGTCCACAACCCCCCAGCTTTGCCACTTTTTACTGTTTAGTTCATCACCATTTTATGATGCAAGTGATCAAAGGTCCACGGACATCCATGCATACTGGAAGGAGGGTTTTTGGATTTTAAAAGTCTCGTTTGGGTTATACGGATTCTAACTTTTCCTATATGCGATTTTTTTCTCTTTAGTAGGCTTTTACGAGATGAGGTTTTTTTTCGGTTTGAATAGATGAAGGGATATCCATAGCCCTGTTCGGAACAAGACCTGATGTTCAAAAAGCCCATGAATTTGGGTTCTACCCCAAATTCGCGGAAAACACAAGAACATAGCATACATGCGAGTTGAAAACCTTCTAAAGCCTTTAAATGGCAATACCCGACGACCAAAAACAAAGCTTGACAAGGTCGGGGTAAATCCAAACTCAAATGAAACGTATTGCGTTGTTCGTGTCGTCGTTAAATGGACAGTGTGTCTGTGGATTGAAACTGTGTGTCTTGTCGGTTGTTGAAATGCAACAAGCCTAGGATGACTTTGATGCAACTTTGCACGTTTTTGGATAGAGTGTAATCAATTGTAATTAGGTTTTTAGAGAACTAGAGCTGGGCTGGTCTGAAAAGCTAACTTAGTCTGGACGTTGCTGATTTGGCAACAGAGGTTCCATGATCATGATACATCTGACCAAATTGTGATGGCTTCTTCTGATTTGAGGACGATTTGCGAAACTGTGAACTTGTTCTATCTTGTGAATGTTGTAACTGCGTTTGAACTAGGTTTTCCTTTCGACATCGTAACATTTTTTATGGGTTTTCGTTTATAATTTTGATTTTTTCGCATCTCTGTTTGTGATCAGCAATAGCGGTAATAGGAGTGTCGTTTGAGTTAGAAGCAATTGGATTACTTTCATCTGCAAAACTAAATTAGTTGTTCTTAAAAGTTGGTGAGAGAATTGATCCTTGAGGGACCCCAGCATTTATAAAGAATCTTTTTGAGGAAACGTCATCGTCATCCCCCACTACTTGCAAAGATCTGTCTTTAGGAAAGTTTTCCATCTAGCTGCGCAGTATTTGATGAAAATCTATCAAATGTCTTGGAAATTATATAAGTTAGCAAGGGTCCAGTTGAGCGTTGCTTTCGGAAATATGTGTTCCTGGTTGCATATCGTTAATAAACCTTTCCTTTCTAAGTAATCGATAATCTTGGTCTTAATTTTTTTTGTTTTCATTACCGTTGAAAGTATGTAGGACGTAGATATAGTAAACCAATCTGTAGCTTTCAGGCATGCATTTTCTTCCTGTTTTTGGGAATCGGTTGGATTTAAAAAATGTTCCATCAACTGCGGAAAAACTTTTGATCATGTGACATTATAATTAATTTGCAAAAAACGGGTGCAAGTTTTGGTGCGCATTTTTTTTAGTACAATAGCTGGAAATCCGTCAGGTCCAGTGGATTTTTTACATCCAAAATCGTTCAGAATGCACCCAGCAAGTGCTTAAGGCAGTGTGAACCAACGGTATATAACTTTGCGGTTGTACCAAGAAAACAAATACCAAAATTGTACAAACTTTTCAAAATAAATGTATCCGTAGGGATCTCGGAATTCCTAAAATCTATGATGAAACTAGAAGCTTCCCGCGAACGCATAAAATCTGACTAATCAGACATCAACAACACAGTCCTACAAATTTCGTATGAAAACATAACATGAAATATTTTTCACTGGAAAGTAACCAGAAAAGAAGTTACAATTTCGTGATAGAAAAATTGCTTGATAAGTTTTATCTAAAATGCAGTATCTAACAATTTATATCAAAGGGTGGTGCTTTCTGTAGTCAGTAAGAACTACGAGTACGGGCTACTCTCATAGATGATTTTCTAATCTAGAAAAAAAGAAAATAATGTGGAATGCATATCCAACCCAAAGTTTTCTCATTTATTCCCAGACATGTATTTGTTGACGAAAATTGTTAACTCTCTACAGTTTCAGTAAAACATAATTAATAGAATGTAATTGATAAACAAAAAATATTTTAAAGTATGCCGTTATGACATGGAAAACAAAATTTAAACGAATGTCATATAAAAAAAGCATGCCAAACTCAATGAAGCACTACCATAATAAAAATTATCAATTAAAACCTAGCCACACTGAGGAAGTAAAACTTTAAATTTAATTTGAGCCAAAATGAAAACTCATTAAAAAACTAAAGTTCTGCATTGGTAAAAATAAATTCAATGCGTAAAGAGTAAAAGACAACCGAGCATACAAAAAGTTTGCTTTTGTTTAAAAAAAAACGAATCTTTTTTTTCTCATTAAAAACAATGTAGGATGTAGGTACTCACCGACAGCCGCCTTGTTTCGATCCGAGTACATACCACGAGGTAATGTCTGTGACGCACCCACATAGTATGGTGCTTGCTTGCCGCCCTGAAAATTAAAAAAAAAATATTTAAAACTTAATACGTGCATAAACAAAATTGTCGAAAATAGTTTGGAAAATTCATTGTAATTAAATTTATTGCCCTTACTTACAAAATAAAAATCCCTTACTTAATTAGCATTTTGGAAAATGTTGTGTATGTAATTCAGTTATGTCACACTGACATGTCATCAGAGTTTTATATTAAAAAAAAGAAGATTTTCTAACTCCAAATTCAAATTTTTGATTTTTTTTTAAACATTTCTCTCCGGCGAGGAAAACTTTTATAACCGATAAACTTGTAGATGTTTGTTAACTCTGGACATTGTTCGGAATAAGCTAAAAATGACGAATACGAATTAAGAGAATTATGGTCTATAAGGCGGACTGCTAGCCCTTATAACGGGTGATTTTTTTAAGAGTTAAGTTCTTCAGGTTGACAGCACTGGTTAGTAATGGCGTCCAAACGTCATCTGTCAAAGTGAACAGTTTTCAGTATACTCTGCCATTTAATAATGGAAAGACTTGCAAACGAGCACCGATTGCAAATTATTGAAATTTATTATCAAAATTCGTGCGCTGTGAAAAATGTGCACCGTTTGTTACGACCATATTATGGTCGTCATAATCGACATGTTGCATCAACAATTCGTGCTGTTATCACAAAATTTAGCACCAAATTTACTTTGTTGGACATTAAACCATCGACTCGCATGCGTACACTGCGTACCGAAGAGAATATTGCAGTCTTAGCGTCCAATCTTAATGAAGATCCTGAAATTTCAATTCGTCGCCGTTCTCAGCAATTGGGCATGTGTTACTCAACCACATGGAAAATTATACGTGTCGACTTGGGTATGAAAGCCTATAAAATTCAACTTGTGCAAGAATTGAAGCCGAATGACCCACCACAACGTCTAATTTTTGTTGAATGGGCCTTAGAACAGCTCCTTGAAAATCCGCTGTTTTATCGAAAAACTGTGTTCAGCGATGAGGGCATTTCTGGCTCAACGGATATGTAAATAAGCAAAACTGTCGCCCCTGGAGTGATGAACAGCCACATGCAACAAAACAAAACGATATTTTGGGGTGGTGGCATCATCGGTCCATTTTACTTCAAAGATGACCGTGGAAGAAACGTTACCGTCAACGGCGAACGATATCGAGCCATGATATGCGACTTTTTTTTTTGCCCCAGTTGGCTGAGTTGAACTTGGTTGACATTTGGTTTCATCAAGACATGACATACAGCGCGTGAAAAAATGGAAATGTTGAAGGATGAATTTGATGAGCAGCTTATCTCTTGAAATGGCCTTGTAAGTAGGCCGCCAAGATCATGCGATTTAACGCCTCTTGATTATTTCTTGTTGGGTTATGGAAAGTCGTATGTGGACAAGCCAAATATCATTGAAGCCTTACAGGATAACATTAACACGCGTAATTCGTGGAATGCAACCACATGCTCGCAAAAATGACGCAAAGTTGGACCTTCCGAATGGACCATTTGAAACAGAGCCGCGGACAACATTTACATGAAGTTGTCTTTAAAACGTAGATGGCAAAGGCCTATTTATCGATTACAATAAAAATTTTGAATATTTTATGCAAATTTGATTATTTTATTCGATTTTTAAAAAAACTACGCTTAAAAAATCACTATTTATATAGTCTAATAAATTAGATGCATGTTTTGGGGTTTAACAGCAAAACTGGTGTTAACTAGGAGACTGGTAGACTAGGGTTGCAATACCAACTCATTTGTAAAATTTGGTCGGATGAACAAATGCCTGAAAAATGAATTTTCTGCTTCGTTTCCCCGATCCACGAAAATATAGATCCTCGAACTGGATGAACCTCAACATCGCCTACAAGTACCTATCAGCCGTAATGTGTGAGTGCTGGAAAATGTTTTTCAATAACCTGATCAGCCCTTATCAGTGTAATTTAAGGCCAGGAACGTTCACAACTGATCAAATCTTCACACTTCATCAGATCCTGAAAAAAAAAACCCAAGAAGTCCAAATCTATACCTACCCACAACCTATTCATCGATTTCAAGGGCGCATACGACCGCATTCATAACGACGAACTATACAGAGCCAAGTCTAGTTTTGGTATACCGCCCAAACTCGTCCGTCTGTCTAGGATGACGATGGAGAATTCTCGCTGCTCCATCAGGGTCGAAAACGACCTAACCGACACATTCGATACCAAAAGGGGCGCTGTCATGTGACTTCTTTAATTTGATTCTTGTGAGGACTGTGCAAAACTCCCAAACCAACACCAGAGGTACAATTTTCCAAAAAATCGGTGCAACTACTAGCATACGCCGACGATATTGACATCATTGGTAGGACTCAACTTGATGTCATAGCCACGTTTGTTAGTATAGAGAAGGAAGCGGCAAAAATGGGTTTAGCAGTAAATGAGGGTAAGACTAAGTATATGCTGTCAACACGAAAGGACACACAACATCGACGAATTGGACAGAACGTCACCATTGACAGATATAACTTTGAGGTAGTACGGGACTTTGTCTACCTCGGATATGCATTTAACTTTGACAACAACATCTCGTCAAACGAAGAATTACTCTTTCCAACTGTTGTTTCTTCGGGCTACGAGGGCAATTTAGTAGTAAAGCCCTCACTCGAACTACTAAGGAGATCCTGTGTAATTCCCTGATCATCCAAGTCCTGCTCTACGGGATTGAAGCATGGACCGTATCAAAAGCGGATGAAGAAATCCTTTGTCGATTCGAGAGAAAAATTCTTTGAAAAATCGTTGGTCCCGTTTGCGATGACGGGCTATGGAGACGAAGATTCAACCACGAACTACGAGCTGTATAGCGACATACCTCTGGTCAAAAAACTCCGCATTGGACGTTTAAGATGGCTAGGACATGTAGAACGAATGGACACCAATACTCCGGGTCGCAGAGTCTTCGATTCCCAGCCAGATGTCGGACTCAGTAGAGGGCGACCTCGGCTTAAGTGGCGCTCACAAGTAGAAACTGACCTCGACCAACTTGGAGTGCGCAACTGGAGGCAGTTAGCTAAGGACCGGGCTAATTGAGGAGGCATGTTGGTTTAGGTTCATCCCGAACTGTAGCGCCACTTAAGTAAGTGCGTCTTCACTGATTTTCTTCAAATTCAGAGTTAAGAGTTCTTATAATCATAATTTAAAGTCGATAACGATCCCGTCGGACACCCAAACATATTTTCTTTCAATTTTAGAAAAGACGAATGATGAATGTTCGTTTTCTGGCAAAACCTAAAAATGTAGGGTAAATGTCATCAGTGGTGTTGCAAATATATACTAAATATACTAAATCACTTTCTTAAACAAATTAATTAATCTAAATCCAATCAATTAGCAAACGTTTGCATAATTGTCTGCAGCTGTATATGCATTATTTTATGGATTAGACACCTCCCAATAGCTCTTGCAGTCTTGTATAATACTATACGTGTTTTCTGTTTCCCTTTCAATACTTCTACTGCTGCTACTTGTATTTTGATGCCAATCTCTTATAAGACAAAATGATCCGAATAAAATAACCATCGATACATAACAGCTCCGTAATTATTAAAATCACACGACAATCTCTTTAAACGGTTTACGAAATGCCAAACATAATTGGTTCATCTAAGCCCGACAAAACCAAAGCGAAATGCTTTGCTCAGTACATTAGCATCTCTGTTTGACTGAATGACAAATTTTGTGTGCCACACCTCTGCAACAATTCAAAGCTTTCATCTTTTTGGTCGGAGAAAGAGTGAAACAAATTTATGGATACATTTCAATATCGCATGCATTATAGCACTTCCAAATGCACACACATACCATCTCCATTCATGAATATTAAAACATCAAAAACCCCAGATGCTAATGCCAAACAACAACATCTGTTGTTTGTCTCGAGCTAAAATAATAACAATATGCATACCTACATAGATACCTGCTTACACATTGGCATGCAGATATTATTATGTTGGGTACGCGGTTACGAATCACCTTAAACGTCATAATTAAACCGTTCAGTGCTTTACTGTTATTTTTTTTTTTGTGAAAATATAATGAATTCCTTTCAAACTGACAGCGATAACAATTAAGCGATTTTTTACATAATTTGTTGGATTTATTTCTTTTTGTCCGTTCGACGTCTATCTGCCCGGCATGAATTTATGGGCGATTTTAATTGATCCACTTTTTTCTTTGATTGCAGTTTAATTTGTCGGAACTTTCAAAAATTTGTTTTTTTTTTGCCCACCTGTTTTGTGGTAGTTGGACATTGATTGAAATGGATTTGCAATTTACTTTCCATCGGAGATTTATTTTCGAGTTTTCAGCGGTGCCCTGAGGGCATACTATTATAAGAAACGTGCGATTTATCATGCGATAAGAGTGGATGAATTATGGGTTCTTTAAGAAATTTGTGAAACGGAATGATTAGGTCGGGTTGGTTGTTGAAACATTTGTATGCAAATTCGCCCTAATTTAGGAAAAATATGGAACAATCTAAGCTGCATTTCAGTTTTGCCTAGGTTTTAACAATTTTTTTTAAGTTATTCCACTCGTGTAAGTTTGTTATGATGATTATCTTGGATTTGTTTAGAACATTGATATCAGATATAATTCAAGAATTCGAATAACACTCAATCAATTGAGCTCACATTTATGGGTTTTATTGAAAAGCTCACTTGGAACTCTCACCTCGCAAAACCATAGACAAAGCCAGGATCTCTTTGTTAACCAGCAGAAGTTTAATTGGTAACGGGTGATTTTTTTTAGAGTTAAGTTTTTCAGGTTGGCAGCACTGGTTAGTAATGGCGTCCAAACGTCATCTGTCAAAGTGAAAAGTTTTCAGTATACTCTGCCATTTAATCATGCAAAGACTTACAAACGAGCAACGATTGCAATTTATTGAAATTTACTATCAAAATTCCTGCTCTGTGAAAAATGTGCACCGTTTGTTACGACCATTATTATGGTCGTCATAATCGACCTGGTAAATCAACAATTCGTGCTGTTATCACCAAATTTCGCATCAAATTTACTTTATTGGACATTAAACCTTCGACTCGCATGCGTACAGTGTGTACCGAAGAGAATATTGCAGTCGTAGCGTCCAAGCTTAATGAAGATCCTGAAATGTCAATTCGTCGCCGTTCTCAGCAATTGGGCATGCGTTACTCAACCACATGGAACATTTTACGTGTCGATTTTTACGTGTCGATTTCCTATAAAATTCAACTTGTGCAAGAATTGAAGCCGAATGACCTACCACAACATCTAATTTTTTGTGAATGAGTAAGTTCCATGAAAGCTCCATGAAAATTTGCTGTTTTATCAAAAATTGTGTTCAGCGATGAGGGTCATTTCTGGTTCAATGGATACGTTAATAAGCAAAACTGTCGCATCTGGAGTGATGAACAGCCACATGCCATACAAGAATTACCGATGCATCCCGAAAAAATGACAGTTGGGTGTGGTTTATGGGCTGTTGGCATCAACGGTCCATTTTTCTTCAAAGACGAACGTGGAAGAAACGTTACCATCAACGGCGAAAGATTTCGAGCCATGATACACGCCTTTTTTTGGCCCAGTTGGCTGAGTTGAACTTGATTGACATGTGGTTTCATCAAGACGGTGCCACATGCCACACAGCTCGTGAAAAAATGGAAATGTTGAAGGATTAATTTGATGAGCAGATTATCCCTCGAAATGGTCCTGTGAGTTGGCCGCCAAGATCATGCGATATAACGCCTCTTGATTATTTCTTGTGGGGTTGTGTAAAGTCGTTAGTCTATGTGGACAAGTCGAACACTCTTGAAGCCTAACAGGATTACATAACACGCGTAATTCGTGGAATACAGGTCGAAATGCTAGAAAAAGTGACGCAAAATTGGACCTTCCGAATGGACCATTTGAAACGGAGCAGCGGACAACATTTTCATGAAAACGTAAATGTCAAAGGACTATTTATCGATTGCAATAAAAATGTTGAATATTTGATGCAAATTTGAGTGTTCTATTCGATTTTTAAAAAACCTACGCTTAAAAAATCACCTGTTAAAAGCTGGGGGATAAAACCCAAAATTATGTTATGGCTCTACACAGCCATAGCTGGAAGTCATCCTAAACCTTCCACCTCTACATCTTCGGATTCAGAAAGAAGCCATGACAAATGCTTTCATGCTCATATCTGGTAATGCCGATAACTCCAAGCTAATCCATACTGAAATTGTTATGGAACTGAAGAAAGATAAAATACTTGGAATCACCATGACAGATAACTGTCTACCCAAATTCAACTACACATAAAACTTTAAGGTACCTAACATTCCCAAATCGTCAGAATTGGGAACAGAAAAAACCAAAATTTGCTTACGATTCTCATGTATGGTACACAGATGAATCAAAACCCAATGATGGAGTTGGAGCTGGAACATACGGTGTTAAAACAAAAGAAAATCTATATAATTCGATAACAAACAAGAACATACATATTTTCTCTGTTAGCAAAGCAGCACTCCTAGCCCTAAGAAGTTACGAAATAACATCAAAACTAGTATGGGATTGCCGACAACTACTCACATTGATAGCCAGCACAAACAGAGTACATCTCATCTGGGTGCCAGGACATAGTGAATACGTATAGGCCAGCCAGGATTTTGTTTGTTTCTGGGAGATCCACGACTTCCCGTTCATCAACGCCCGAATACGTTTCAATGAACTGGTTAAAGCGGTAAGAGAGATTGCTGCCGAGAAGCCACAAGTTACGTATCGGCGCATTTTGAAGGATGATTTTTGCACGAAGTGCAGTTGACCCGAAGAATATTTCCGACAGATCGTCCATGTCGCTTGTTATACTGCCAAACAGTCGCTCGAATGGCTGACACTGAACCTGATGTTTAAACGCAAAAATTTTTGACCGACGCGACGAGGGCACGAAGCCCATCTCCCATCACTCTCTGCCGACGACGTTAATAAGCACAATTGCCGCATTTGGAAAACAGATTACTCGCATACGAAATCCATAAAACACTATTGGATGACTAAAAAAGTGACTGTTTGGGCTGGCGTTTACAGCAAAACCATCATTCGGTCATATTTCTTCAGAGAAGGCAAAGCAATTTATAAGAATCGGTATCCGTGGATGTTGGGTCATTATGCCTGCCACCTGCATGTCACACTGCAAATCAAACAATTTACAGAGGACATTTTTTTTGGGGTTATTTGAAAAGCAAACTGTACGCCAGCAAGTCTTAGACCAAGCTCAAGGCAATCATTCGTGTCGAAATCGTTGCTATACCATTCAAGAAGCTCGAACAAGTAATGGAAAACCCAGCAAAAAGGGCACATTTTGATTATACAGCCGGCCATTTGATTGATGTTGTATTCAAAAACTAGTTTAAATAAAACGTTAAGGTCCTTATTAAATAAGAATACCTTATATGTATATGAAAATCGTTTTTATACCCTACCCATCTATAGGGGTATATTAGTTTGGATTTCTGGATTTACTCAGGTACATATAACTGTACCTCAAAGTATATGGATTTACTCAGAATCGCAATTTTGGGGCGCCATTTTCGCAGAATATTGCATTTTGGTGTATTCTTTCGGGCGACCAACTATTAAATTACCCGCAAACCGTTCACCATTACTTGTAATGCTTGGCTTTGCTAAACCATACTTTTTTAATGACTGTGAAGACCGAAAAACTTAAGCCCAAACTTAATGTATGCGTTTAACTTAACTAAGCTGCGACTTAAGCTCCCACTGTGAAACCGGGCATAATATTGGCATATCTAAGTTAGTTTAGCTTCATCTGTCACCGGCTTTAAGGGCCATACATTTTACCTTACATGATCGAAATTTGGTATATGAACTCTCTGTCCAACGAAGCAGAAAAAGTGTCAAAAATTTTAAAACCCTACAACAATTCACATTTTTCGGGAAAACGTAATTTTTTTGGTCACAACGTCATTTTTTATATTTTAGCCATACAAAGTTTTTAACCACAAGCCCGTTTTGGTGGTACATCTATGAAGATTTAAGTCGATATTTGTCTACCGTGTCGATTGATTTTGGTATGGTATTGTGACATCAATTCGCAACCCAATCCCATTAATCGTCAGTCAACCTGTCAGAAATTGTTTCAAATTTGATTTTTTTTTAAATTAATAGCAATAAATTAGCATTTAAGTCTTGAAATATACAAAATGATATAAAAGTATCATTGAAAACCATCATTTGTAATTTTCTTGTACTCATTAAGGCTTTTTTTTAAAAAAATTCATCCATTGGCGAGTAGCTTATGAAAGAACATGATTATCCAAAAATATTTTAATTTGAAATAATAGTTATCGCAGAAAATCACTTTTTGTTTTTCACTGATCAAGATTTATTTTTGTGAAGTAATGTTTGTCGTTACATCGAAAATTTTCCAACGATTCCTATAAGCAGCTATGGAGGTTAAATTTCAATTCCATAATTTTTTTTGTTGCAATGAAGTTGTTAAGTGCGCTATAACTGGACCCTAAAGTTTTCGGCTTGTTGGCATAGATCAATGATTTAATATAGTCCCATAAAGAAAAGTCTAGAGGCTTTTAATCACACGATCTCGGCGGCCAATGGACGGGTCCGTTTCTGTAGACAACACGTTCACCGAACTGAGAATTTCAATAACTCTAGTTTTGCACCTGCTATGTGGCTTGTGGCACCGTCTTGTTGGAAACGCATATCACTGATTTCCAATTTATGCAATTGTCGTGTTACTCATATTTAGCTTATTGACGAATCCGTTTAACCAAAAAATGCGCTTCATCGCTGAAGATAATTTTGCGATTTACTTTTCTTCCATCAGGTCTAGGGCCCATTTCAAGAACGTATTCGTCGCTTCATATGGTCAAGTGGCTTTAGTTCATGAGTCAGTTTGATCCTGTAAGGCCAAGATCCTTACGCGAAATTCCCCATGATGAGCTCTGAAAGAGTCCCAATTCTTGAACGCATTAAAATTGACTGATTTGGATCATTCGCGAGGGACGCCTCTACGGCAGCAATATTCTCCACAAGTTCACACTTCTGGCAAAACGTAGTCTCACTGGCACGATAGCATTAAGCAGCAAATATCAGATGGAATCTTGGCACGACGTATCAAATAACCAAATAAATTTGGTCCAAGCTGGATTTAAGAAGATCCAAGAGATAGCATATTAGCGCCACCATAGGTATCATCACTAGACACTGTCTAGGCACGCAGAAATGCTAGGCCTTTATTCAAACGACTTTTGCAGGAGGTGTATGAATGAAGAACCAGAAGAAACAATAATTCATCTTCCTTGTAACTGACCAGCCCTATTAAACAAAAGGAAGCTCCATCTTGGAGATTACTTCTTTCAAGATCCCAGCGATTTGACATAAACCTCCCACTTGGTCGACATCATATTGCATATGCAATGCATAATATTAAAGGCTATATAATCAATCAATAAAATATATGTTATAAAATTGTATTTCATTAAAAGTTATTAAAAAAAACATCGACCTGGAACATAAAACGTACCCTGGGGTGGATTCACGTAAGGTGATAGTTGATAGCTGACAGTCAAATAATTCAATTTTGCTTCACGTAAGGTGATTATCAAAATTGACATTCATTTCTTCTGTTGAATTCAAATGACAGCTTTTTAGATGTCATTTCCATATATTAACTTCATTTTCATAATATGTTTTGCATGGTTCACTTCAAATCCGTAAAAAAATAAATGTTAATATTTAATAAAAAAAAAAGTATCTTTCTACAGTGAAAGTTTGTTTTATAAAGAATTAGCTAGCTGAACCGGCAAACGTTGTTTTTTTTAATGATCATTTGTATTTATATAGGTTTGGCGTATGTTTAATTTACATTTGCAATTACAATGAATCTTAAGGTGTTTTATTTACATTCTGATTGATAAATCGATATTCAGATAAGTAATTTAGATATATAAAAAAATTAAAATATATAAAAACTTTTTTTCGATTGCTTTGATTAGATATAATTTCGTTCATTGCAATGCATTATGATACACGACATGCTGATGGTATTCCGATGCGGAAACATGCGATATACAATTGACCATGCCAGAAGGATGGAATTTCAATGTTAAGGGTTCAGTTATAAATTTTGTTTTTTTTAGAGGTATTGAACTTCGAATTGAAATAAAACAAAAGAAAATCGTTTTAATGTCCATAAATTTGGCTTTATTGGAAGGATAATTTTATGCCATTAATGTTTAATATAAATATTAAATAGAGGTCCAATTTTCAACCACTTTTTCGATCATTTGGGGCCGTATGCCGGCAATAACGCCACGAATGTTGGCTTCCAAGTCCCCTAACGTTTGTTGGCGTAGACAAGCGATTTCACATATCCCTAAAGAAAATAATCCAATGGTGTCAAATCACACGATCTTGGTGGCCAATTGACAGGTCCATTCCGCGAAATTATACGCTCATCGAATGTTTCCTTCAATAAATTAATTGTGACGTGCGCTGTGTGGCATGTAGCTCCATCTTGTTGGAACCACATCTCATCCACATTCATGCCATCCAATTCGGGAACAAAATAGTCGGTTATCATGTGTCTATACCGGTCTCCATTAACGGTAACTGACTCTCCAGCATCATTTCGGAAGAAGTATGGCCCAATGATTCCACCAGCCCATATAGCACACCAAACAGTCAGTTTTTTTTGGATGTAATGGCGTCTCAAGGGTCTCATGCAGACATGGGAATAAAGCATTGGCATTGAGTTTTCACTAGCATTGATAAAATCAATGCTAATGAAAAAAAAATTCATTAGCATCTTATGTCTGGTATCATTCTACTAAAAATGAGCCTCATCACTGAACAAAATTTTGCGATGAAAATCAGCATCGAAATCAATCTCATTTTCGGCCCATACACCAAAATCACGACGCATTGCATGGTCTCGTAGCTTTAATTCTTGCACAGGCTCGATCTTGTAAGGTCGTTAGCCAATATCTTTGCGCAAAATCTTCCATCAAGTTGGTGGAAAAAGCTCCAATTGCTGTGCACGGTGGCGAATCGATTCATTCGGGTCCTCTTCTGCACTTTGATCTGCAGCGACAATTGTGCGGTGCGCACTGTTCGACGTCTCTGAGGATGCGTATTATCACATAGAGTAATCGTAGTGCGAAAACGATCCATGGTTAACCGAATTAATTGCGAATATGTCGACCATAAAATGGAAGGATCTTGAACCATTGTTTTGGAATAAATTTGCACGATTTGCAAGCGTTGTTCATTTGTCAACCTGTTCATGATAGAATGGCAAACCAAATTGAACATAAATGACATTAGAGTTGCCCGATTTGACCACAAAATGTCAGTTTTATCTCTATTCGAAAAACCAACCTCAAAAAACACCCTTTAGCTATCATTGAACAACTTCATTAGAACACAAAACATGATAGAATTGAAATTTTTCTTAGGTAGTAGGTAGGAAATCTTTTTTTTCATTTCGCTGGAATGAGAAACATTACCTACTTCAGAAAAATAAATCTTTCATTCTAGTTAAAAAAAAATCGGTTGGATAGTTGACGGTATGATCTTTGGAAGTAACGGAATCCACCGATTTGTATGTCACCAATTCTCGAGCAATTTCACTTTGAAACCTTAAATTCAATTCGTTGACATCAATTTTTTTCGAAGACAATCAGCCCTATCGAGGTATCTGTCGGAGCGACAATTTATCGCAATGCATACTTCGCCGGAGTTTAAATTCCATTCGAGGTATGTGTCATCAGAAAAAATACTACACAAATGCGACTGCTTCACTTCACTACAATTCGTTAATAAATTCCACGAAGAATTTGTGTTGGCGGAAATCGGAAAAGAATTCCACTTAGCTGTAAAAAATTGAACGAAAAACGCTCCTGAACGCACTTCAACGCAATTCGCCGGGATGCGTTACAAAATGTTGGATAAATATCCCGAACAGCTCTTCGGCAGAATACTTTGAAGCAAAAACACTACGAATTCTACAAAATCGGAGAATTTTCCGCTCCAACGACCTCGATAGGGCTGAATATTGCACGTTCGCTCAACCAATCATGGTTTTTGTAATTTCGTGCAATGTTTGGAAGCACCTTTTGGACGGGTTTGGATTTTTATTCGGTAAGATGAGAGAATGCAATTGGAAATTGAATACAGCCGATCGAAATGTCAACAGGGATTTGCTGCTTATGTCCAGCTATTGCTTTGAAAATAATTCTCCATATTGGTCGTTCTGTTTCTCTAAGTGTTTCCACAAAACGGGCGATCTTGGAATCACTGGCAATGTTTGCCAAAAATCACATCTCATGCCTTCAAAGACTTTTTATGCTCCCAAACAATCATTTTGCTATGCTGCAAAACTGTTTCCATCGCACTGCTCTTGGAAATGTTGCATTTTGTTGGATTTTCATTGATATGACATTCAATGGCAACTTGAGTGCCGAATGTAGATGCAACAATGTAGATACAATTCCTCATGAAGGAAAAGAAACTGCAATATCATTCTGTGAGCGTATCGTTGCCAAAATCAATTCGATTAAATAAGTTGTTCCAGTTCCTCCGGGAGCGTCCAAAAAAACATCCCTCCAGTTCCCTCACTCTCAACTTTCATAAGAGTGTCGTACGCATACTTTTGTTGTCGATTCAACAATAGAACGTTCGTTCGAACTGATTCCCTCAAAGCATCGCAATCATATTGCGTTTTGCGCATGGCAACTATTGCCATGTGTCGTGCATCGGACGATTGGGAGCTGTCATGCCTAAGTCCTCAATCAATATCAAAGCCCCATTGTAAATTTCCTCGCTTAGTTGTATATTTGAATGTAATGTTGTAATACGCATCTGATGCAACATATCATTACACATGGCATCTTTGTATTTGCTCCACAAATCAGTCGGTTTAGATGGGAAGCATGTTGAGATAATTATCGAAAACACAGCGTCTCCGAGGGTGTAATCCCAATGAGTGTCAATCTCTAAAACAATCTCAAACGTTGGCTAGCTTTTCTATACGTGATACACAATTCACCATTTATAGTTCGCAAATCTTGGAATGATGTTGGCCACGAACGTTGACGAATATAGTAAAAGCAAATAGAACCATTCATCGTTTCTTGTGGACTATTACAAACATCATCATCTATTACAAGCGTCGGAAAGGACTGATATTACTGTTGACGACCCTGCTAAACGAAAAAAGGACAACGACGTATGTATCTGCACCTGACATGTGAGAACATTAAACAGAAGAGGTGCAGGCGAACAACTAGCGGAAGCCCTAAACTGCTACAAAGCAGACATTACTGCCATCCAGGAAATACGATGGGATGGGCCGGGCAAAAAGAGGATGAAAAACTGTGACATCTACTATGGACCGTGTTATAGTGAGCAGAAACAGCGACTATTTGGATGCGGATTTGTTATAGGTGCCATTGTAGGCAAGAAGTCTCATGTTTTCAAGACATTAGCGAACGCATTGTAACAATCCGCATCAAGGCCAAATTCGCCAACATAAGCCTTATATGCGCTCATGCTCCGACGGAGGAAAAAGATGATACAACTAAGGATTGCTTCTACGAACTTCTCGACAAAACCTATGAGCGACTACCAAAGTACGATGTTAAAATAGTGCGCGGTCTCTAGATCATCGAACAGTCAACCAAATTGGTCACATTACGATAGACAAGAGGCACCCATCCAGTATTTTGGATGCCCGAACATTCCGAGGGGCTAACATCGATAAGGATATCCACCACGCCACAACAAACCAGAAATACTATGAAACAATTTAATGTCGATAGACTGCAATCGCCAGAAACCGCCAATGTCGACCGCTAATGTCGAAGAACAATGGCAACGATTCCAACAAGCTATTAGATCAGCCGCAACTGATGTGCTATGTTTCTCGATGCCACCAGCAAGAAACCCCTGGTTTGATAAGGATGCTCGCAGCCAATAACGAGGCCTACAAGGTGAAGACGAGAGCTGCCATTAAGCTCTATAGGCAAAGAAGAAGGGAAGAACACCGGCATTTCAGAAAGAAGAAAGAAGAGCAAGAAAAGCGCGCGATCTAGGATATAGAGAGGTGCCACTCCAAAGTGCAAAGCGTCAAAGCCAAGGATACAAGGCTCGAACAGAATCCTGTCGATATGAACAAGGAAATATCGTAGTTGAGACATAGTCGATGCTGAGGATATGAAAGAACCACTTCTGCAGACTGTTAAACGGCGATGGCGAACAACATTCCGCTGTCAGGCAGAACGAATCAAATATTGGCAACGGCAGCAAGAACTGCCAACCACCCGACCTAAGTGAAGTGAGGATAGCAATATCTCAACTCAAGCCGGAAATGACGGCCTTCCCGCTGAGCTATATAAAGCTGTCGGAGATGACTTGGTAAGTAACATCCACCAACTCATAAGCCAAATCTGGTCGGATGAAAATATGCCTGAAGAATGGAACCTCAGCATCGTTTGCCCGATCCACAAAAAAGGAGACCCTCTGAACTGCGCCAACTACAGAGGCATAAGTCTGCTCAACATCGCCTACAAGATCCTATCTGCCGTAATATATGAACGCCTGAAACCGTTTACCAACAACCTGATCGGCCCTAATCAGTGTGGTTTTAGGCCAGGAAAGTTCACAATCGATTAAATTTTCACACTTCGGCAGATCCTGGAAATAACACTAGAGGTCCAAATCGATACCCACCACCTATTTATCGATTTCAAAGCCGCAACGTGATGTCATAGCCACGTTTGCTAGTATAGAGAAGGAAGCGGTAAAAATGGGTTTAGCAGTAAATGAAGGAAAGACTATGTATATGCTGTCAACACGAAAGGACACACAACTTCGACGAATTGGACAAAACGTCACCATTCACAGATATAACTTTGAGGTATTACGGGACTTTGTCTACCTTGGCTCCGCTATTAACTCTGACAGCAACATCTCGTCAGAAATCAAACGAAGAATTACTCTTGCCAACCGCTGTTTCTTCGCGCTAAGAAGGCAATTTAGTAGTAAAGCGCTCACTCGAACTACTAAGGAGATCCTTTATAAGACCTTGATCATCCCAGTCCTGCTCTACGGCGCTGAAGCATGGACCGTATCAAAAGCGGATGAAGAAATCCTTGGTCTATTCGAGAGAAAAATTCTTCGAAAAACCTTTGGTCCCGTTTGCGTTGACTAGCTATGGAGACGAAGATTCAACCAAGAGGATAACCAGATCCATCTGGACACCAAAAAGTGAACACCTTCAAAAATCTCAAATGAAAAATTGAAAAACAAAAATTAACAACGAAAATAATATTTTTTAATTTATCAAAAACGTCAATTTTACCAAATTCAAAAAAAAAATAAATAAAAATAATGTAAGCCAATTCTAACTTTAAATAGAAAATAAAAAACCTATGAGAAGGCTATCGAATCGTTGTATACCCTATTCCATACCATTATAAATATCTGTAAAACTTATACATATCCCCAAAAAGTAGGCGTGGCAAAAAACTTTTTTGGGTTGAAATATATAAAATAACACTGTCGCAGCAAATCGTTCACAGTTATCAACATTTTTTATGGTTCGACACAAAACAGCGTTTTCTCCTGCATATGCTATCGGATAGGGTAAACAAATGTTTTTTTTTTATTGAAAACTGCCCCCAAAAAGTGGGCGTGGGTTAAAATGATCTATGGACGAAAACTTTTAGTTAATATTCCCATTTTGCATTGAAATATTTTCGAACATTTTAAAATTTGACCGAAAAACATTTTTTACTGAAAACGAAAACAAAAAGTGGTGGGCGTGGCAGTAGGCGGACAATTATCACACTGGTTTTACTTCGTCCGACAAAGAGTCTTACATATACCAAATTTTATCACGCTAGCTCAAAATTTAGGACTAAAAAATCAGTGACACAGTGACGAACGGAGTCGTTTTCGCACCAGAATGATGCAGGAAATTTCTGAATTATTGTTGAAAAAAAGTTTTGTTGTAGTTTGTTGATGTCGAAAAATGTTGTTAATTGAAAAAAATGGGGGAAAATTGCATTTTTTTGTCAAAAAGATACCGGACATTCTTTTCAGACAAAAAGGGGACATGTACTGTTAAAAGAGGTCGTCTGGTCAGCCTAAGTGTACTGTAAGTCCCAGCATGCGATTGTAAATGTAAAAACATATTAAGGACCCATCTCTCTGGAAAGTCGTCGTTGTTCAAATTGAATGGCTGGAAACAGTCCTAAATATTTATTTGAGTCTAATTTTTCACATCTTGTTCTCTGAATAAATAACTCAAAATGCCCTTTTCCCTTGTCGTCTATAAATTATTCAGCTGTATTACAAAAATCAGCGTTGTCCGAGGAATGTGCGCTAAGGGCAGCTTATGGTCCAAATCAAATCGGCACAATTCACTTACCCATCCAAAAAGTTCCAAAAACCATCAGGTAGATAAGAAATTAGTTGCAAGGATTCAATGGATAGCCTTATGAATTTCTTGATAGCTCATTACATATCTATACAAAGCTCGTCGCTTTTAATCCTTTAAGCCTGTCATCGCTGCATTGTGATACTATTTGTTTTAAATTCCATTCACGTTGAGCTGTATTTTGACAACTTGTATGCCTTAAGAAGAACACTTGGGACGTGTTTTCTCACCATTATTTGGTTGCACAACATTCCATTCTATTCACAGGACAGTGCCCCTCAGAAAACAATGCGCCTGTCACAATTGCACACAAGATTCCTAATTCCAGTACTCTGGGCAAAATTTAGTTCCAACTTAATGCCAAATTACACTACCAACTGCTTTCCTTTTCAGGAAACATGCCCAATCATAGAAAGTGTTCATGCGAGGGAGGCGTCGTCATCGCGTCATGTTTACGACATAATGAAACAAAATTTGTCAGAGCAAGTCTTGAAACAATGTGGTAAGCATTTTTGCGCATAACACACCCCACACCCAACATGGAAAGCGTCCAAATTTGCATCGTGGAAGAATGTAATTAATACCATCGTACTGCTGTTCCCAGCTCGTGCTTGCATAGGAGATGCAGTGGATTTCTAAGCTTCCCCCGTCCGAAAACACGAAAGATGCATAAATGACTGGATGTGTATGTGTGTTGCATAAACACAAAAGTCTCTCTAAATGGAACTAGCCCACGAGTGTAACACTCCAGAGCTCCATACTGACGGAGTGTGCACAGTGCGCGTACCGCGTAATTGCAGTTTGCCATGGATTGCATAAATAATGTGGACCGTAAGTCTGCATTGAATAAACTGTCGTTTTGGAGCGACAACCAACAACTAGCGTGTGTTTACTGTAGGTTTACTGAGAAAGTTGAAGATTAATTGTCTCCAGTTGGGCCTGGCGAAAGAATCGGGACGAGATACAATTTATTCAAGTGATGCAAGGAATAAATGTATCCACATCCAGTTGGGTTGGCGTAGTGGATTTGAGTGAAAATTAAATAATCTCTAAACAAAGACTTGTGGAATGGAACTCTTCCGACCCGAAAAGGGTCTCTGCGTGAGATTGTATAGTCGGTTTACCCTGTCTAGTCAACCTGGGTCTAGAGGATTTAAATATTCCACTCGATCCGACAAAAAAAAAATTTTTATCACAAAAAAATTATATATAATCCACCTTCCTTTGGTTTTTGACAATCACAGCAGCAGGACTGATAAAGTCAACTTGTTTAAGGGCGTTTTGTTTGTTTTTCAAGTTTTTCAACCAGTTGCGCCTGTATGTTGAGGAAGCATTTATGATGAAATCTTTTACACATACCAGCATATAAACAAAGTTTTAGCATTACAGTGAAAAAAAATTATCGATCTTATAATAGATTGATGGAGTTGGATCGACCGTTTGATAACGATTTCCAACCAAGCCATACCAACATATGCAATCAGTAGAGGAATAGATGGATCGCCGCGTCAATAATTTCATGAACCAAATGTCACACTAGGCAAGACAGCCAAAGTCTCCCGACTATATCTGTTCTGGAGTAGTTCAAGGCTTTCCACTGAACTCCCTCTCAAAAGGTCTGGATTTCTTGTATAGAAACATCCATTTCGAATTAAAAATTTTGTTGACAGCCAATCTGTGACCGTCACTCAAGACAGAAAACTCTAAAAATCTAAACAAATCTAAACTTCTTCATCTTGTTAGATATCAAGGTAAAGGCAAACGCAAGGAAGCAAATCTGATAACAAGGCCACAGAGACATACCAGGGATGAGCTTGCCAGACAGGGCACTGCCCTTGACATTCTTCCGCCAGTAGATATATTAGGTATGCCCCTCACTATATGTTAATTGCAAATTAAATTGAATGCGATCAAGAAGGCAAACCGCAGATCGATAAACGACACAACGTGTCAAATATCAAGGCAACTTTGGCCAAACTAACGGGTGATTTTTTAGCTGGTTTGGTTTTGGCAACACTGGTTTTGACAGCTGACGTGTGTTTAGTACCTTGTGTCACTGTCAAACAGCTTCAGTTTGGTTTGCAATTTAACCATGGATCGTCTTACAAATGAACAACGCTTGCAAATTATTGAATTTTACTATCAAAATTCGTGCTCGGTTCGAAATGTTCATCGCGCGCTGCTTCCATTTTATGATCGGCATTCTCGACCTTCTGAGCAGTCTATTCGGAAGATTGTGACCAAATTTCGCACCAAATTTACTTTGTTGGACATTAAACCACCAACACGTTTACGTACTGTGCGTAGTGAAGAAAATATTGCGGCCGTATCAGCTAGTGTGACAGAAGACCGCGAAATGTCGATTCGGCGCCGTTCCCAGCAGTTAGGCCTTTGTTACAGCACTACGTGGAAAATTTTGCGGAAGGATTTGGGCGTAAAGCCTTTTAAGATACAGCTGGTGCAAGAACTAAAGCCAGCCGACCTACCACAACGCCGAATTTTTGGTGAATGGGCTCTTGGAAAGCTGGCCGAGGATCCGCTTTTTTATCGAAAAATTGTGTTCAGCGATGAGGCTCATTTTTGGTTGAATGGGTACGAAAATAAGCAAAATTGCCGCATTTGGAGTGAAGATCAGCCAGAAGCATTGCAACAGCTACCAATGCATCCCGAAAAAGCCACTGTTTGGTGCGGTTTATGGGCCGGCGGCATTATTGGGCCATATTTCTTCAAAGATGATGCGAATCGCAGCGTTACTGTCAATGGTGAACGCTACCGAGCGATGATAACAAACTTTTTTTTGCCCGAAATGGAAGTTTTTGACTTGCATGATATGTGGTTTCAACAAGACGGTGCCGCATGCCACACAGCACGCGAAACAATGGCGCCATTGTGAGGCGAGTTTGGTGAACAGTTAATTTCACGTTTCGGGCCGGTCAATTGGCCGCCTAGATCGTGCGATTTGACACCATTAGATTATTTTTTGTGGGGGTATGTCAAGGCTAATGTCTATAGGGACAAGCCCGCTTCGATTGACGCACTGGAAGCCAACATCCATGCATTCATTCGTGAGATACCGGCCGATATGTGTGAAAGAGTATGCCAAAATTGGACTCAGCGGATGGGCTACCTGAGACGCAGCCGCGGTCAACATTTGCATAAAATTATCTTTAAACATTAAATTGCAAGGTTCAAACTATCGATTCAAATAAATATTTCATTCATTTTTTCGAATTTTTTGTGTTTTTTTTTTTAAAAAAAGTTCTAAACCTCTTAAAAAATCACCCGTTATAATCAGAGGCGCTCCATCTGCTTGACAATGCTGAACAGATCAAATATCAGCACCATAATCGTTGTCCTCACAGGACACTGTCCTATAGGCCTACATATGCAAAATGATTGGGCCTCTATGGCAATGACTTCTGTAAAAGCTGCTTGGACCAAGAAGAGGTGGAAAGGATTCCTCACCTCCTCTTCTCTTGTCCAGCTCTCTTCGGCAAAAGAAAACTCTATCTGGGAAACTATTTCTATGTGAGCTGGTTGATATTAATGTCTGAAACATCCTACGCTACATAGTCAGTTCTGAATGGTTCAAGTAGGCGAACGAATATAGGGAAAGTAGACAGATTTACTTTGTACCACACCACCTTTATGGTCTAAGTGTGCACGCGCATCGCGTGCAGCCACTGCAGTCTATCCCAGAGGAACTTAATTATCTTAAGAGTCACACATAGGTTAATGTTGAGCCAGGTGGCAATCCCTCAGCCCTGATAATTAGTCGAAATAGATTTGCAGAGCTAAAGTAACCCTGGTATCGTATTATAGCTGTCCATGTTTAGCCTAACCCCGGATAACGGCAAAATCGCTTCCTTGTCCATATTCATAAGCTCAGCGGTCACATATCGTTGATTTCTAGCAATGTTCTTGGGATCCGAAACGAACGTTCATTAGTAATTTTGTGCGTGCCCTCAATCGATCAAAGCACGACGTGACTACAGAACGCACTACACAAACTTTCAAATGGGCAGTCAGTTGTGGTCTGGGAGTCAACCCCCACAAGATTGAACTGGTCCTGTTCACTAGGAAATATAAAATTCCTCATATTGACCCCCCGTCAGTAAACGGATTCGGACTATCCTTCTCAGA
Source organism: Rhingia campestris (assembly GCA_932526625.1). Classification (NCBI taxonomy): domain Eukaryota; kingdom Metazoa; phylum Arthropoda; class Insecta; order Diptera; family Syrphidae; genus Rhingia; species Rhingia campestris. Next base: position 99,952,153 of record OW052182.1, read on the forward strand.
AAAAACCAAATATCTGGGACTAATTTTGTCCTTATCCCACGAATTCCGATTATTCCAACTGAAATGCCATTTCAATTCAAGCGGATTCAGTTCGCCTTTTGATTGACTTTTGCATTGACAATCAATAAATCGGCCAATCGTTGGATGTCTGTGGGATTAATCTCGAATTTCCCTGTTTTTCGCACGTTCAGCTGTACCATGCCTGTTCGCGTGTTGGCAAACCGTTTTCGTTTTTATTGTTTTTGCGCCGGAAAACAAATCGAAAAACATTATTTGTCAAATCGCCCTCTCTACTGATTTCGATTCCATTCGAATGAATTACATTGAAATTTGAACTATCTGTGTTTTATTATCACTCTGGAGTTTATCTGAAGGCGTTTAATTGGAGCGAGACGAAGTTCGCCGGTCCGCTAGTTTATTGACAAATTTTATTAATGACTGTATATGATCTTATAACCACTTAAGAATGTTGTTAGGGAGATTTATTTCCAGGATCCTGATCACCCGTTTTGAATAAAAAAAAACATTCCAGATGCAAAGTGACACTCAGAAGTAGAAACTGACCACAACCAAACCGGAGGCAATTAGCCCGGATTGTACCGCTGCAAGTAAGTAAGAGATGTATAGAGGGCCAGTGTGATTAAAAATTTGCCGGAAAATAAGCTATTTTCCATTTGAGTCATTTGTGCCATTTTACAAATTCACAACGTCGCGGTCGATATGGTCATATTAGCTATTGCGACCCATAATAAATTTAACAACAAAAAAAAGGATTTAGTACCAATGTATCGTACAGGATCCACTCCACAACACAAAATAATCATTTTCGGTGAGAATGCCAGCATAACCCATAAGTGGGAACGTTTCCTGGTCAGTACATCAAGTTCTTCCCACGCAGCTATGCTAATAAGTTACAAACAAACTTTCTTAATTAACAACTTTTGCTTTTTATTTCAATTTTCACATTGACACTTGCCCGGCTTCCAAGAGTGTTTAATTATTAGCTAAAGATACACCAAGCCATTGCATATATGCACAAACGGTTGACCTACCGCAACTGCAGTCGGCATCGGTCGGCCTTCTTTGTACGATGAACGTAATTAAAAACTCGTTATGATGTTATGCATGAACAGGGATGTTAATTAAATATTGCTTTCAAGTCATTAGAGATTGATTGGAGGGGTGTAGGTATGCCAGCTATGCAAAACCGTCAGAGGCTTTGTAAATTAATTAAGATTTGACAAAACTTAAATGGTTTCTTTTTCCGGCAAGCAACGGCGTTATAATGGCCTTAAGATAAAAACATATGAGAAGGCTACAATCCGCTGTGCGGATCGTTTAATACCCTATCCCATCCCATCCTTAAATTAATACCCCAAAAATGTGGTCTTTATGGTCATAAAGTATTGAAAATGGCGTTGTCACAACATATTGTTGAGAAGGTTTACTAAATTCTTTTATGGTTCGACAATAAACAACGTTTTTCTTTGCATATGCCTTGGGGTAGGGCATACAAATGGTTTTTGTAAGGAAACGCCCCAAAAAAATGGGCGTGAGTTAAAATGGTCTATTGACGAAATGTTGGTATCAATACTGCCGATGATTGTGCATCAAAATTTTTTTCGAAAATTTTAAATTTTGGCCAAAAAAAGTTTTTAGTTAAAAACGCCCCCAAAAAGTGGGCGTGGCAAAAAACTTTATATTGACGAAATAAAGATATTATGATTCTCTAAATATGCTGCTCAGACACTTTTTTTAAAATTCCTTACGGTTTGGCCAAAAAATACATTTTCCTAAAAAGGGGGCGTGGCAGTGGGCGGATTTCAAAAATGGTTACACTTGTTCTGGCGGCACGGACGAGGATCCTATATACCAAATTTTATTATCCTAGCTCAAAATTTAAGGCCCAAAAATCGGTGACGAACAGACGGACGGACAGACAGACATGGCTAATTCGACTCAGCTAGCGATTCTGAGTCGATCCATATACTTTGAGGTATATGTAGCTAAATTATTTCTCTATGTCACAAACTAAGTATCAAAACTAATATACCCCTATGGAATAGGGTATAATTACGCTTTGGAAAATAGCTTTCATGGGAAATGTTTGTATTGGACGCTTTGAAAAGTCTTGCTAACGAAAACATCAGTTATTGTGTTTAGCAGAATCAACTAAATGTATCTATTAATTGGATGGTGGTTGGATGTTGTAGAACGAGGGTAGACTCTGATTGGCTTTAACTTGGCAATGCCCAGTGGTTGTAACTCTGGCTAAACATCAACTGTGAGTATTTTTACCTTCAAGTGCTAACCATCATTCAACCGGATTTGACTTGCTAAACGATAACGATAATAAGATAATAAGACGAAAAACAGCAACACTTATAAACAGCCAGGTCCGAATGGCACTGAATGAATACCTGGCCTGCTGTCCTAGGCGAACCTAGATGAGCTGCTTCGACATATTCGGACAACAGGTTATCTAGGATTTTCAAGGGTAAGTCAGAGATGGTGGCGGATGAACCGAAAGGCCAACGGCAGGGCTTAATCCCGTAGTGGATACTGATGGCCCCGTGTCCTAGGGGTATCTAATAAATTGGAATTGGCCCTCCAGGTTTGGGGGTTGTGCGTTGGGCTATACACCCATGGAAGAAGCAGACATTACTGTCATCCAGGATATACGATGGGATGGGCCGGACAAATAGAGAATGAAAAACAGTGACATCTACCACGGACCGTATTATAGTTGGCAGAAACAGCAACTATTCGGATGTGGATTTTCTATAAGTGCCAAATACGCCAACATAAGCCTTATAAGCGCTCACGCCCCGACGGCGTGAAGCGAAATATTGCTTCTACGAGCTCCTTAACAAAACATTTGAGTGACTACCGTTAAACAACACGTCTGGCAACAGACTTAGGCTAATTGACTTCGCTACGGAACGAAATGCCGCATTAGCCAACACACGGTTTCCTCACATCGATAACTATAAGAGGACATTGAAATCTCCAGATCAACGAATAGTCAACCAAATTGATCATATTGCGATAGACAAGAGGCACGCATCCAGTATTTTGGATGTCCGAACATTCCGAGGGTCTAACATCGACAAGTGGTCCAAGTCGATGTTAGACCCTTGTTGCAGCCAAGGTAACCAGCATTGAATGTCGAAGAAAATTTGCAACGATGCCAACAAACTATTAGATCAGCCGCAACTGATGTGCTAGGTTTCTCGCGGCCACAGTAAATGAGGGTAGACTAAGTATATGCTGTCAACACGAAAGGGCACACAACATCGACGAATTCGCGCAGTGTGTGCCGTTGCTCCATCCTGTTGGAACCACGTGTCCTCCAGTCCTAATTCGTCCAATTGCGGCAGAAAAAACTCGGTTAACATGGCCCTATAGCGCGTTCCGTCCACTGTTGTCGTTTGACCAGCTGCGTTTTCGAAAAAAAAAATGGCCCGATGACTTCTCCAGCGTGAACAGCGCAGTAACTTTGAGCGGGTGTAATGGCTCCTTGTGCATTACTCGTGTATTTTCGGTGCCCCAGAAGCGATAGTTTTGCTTGCTCACGTACCCGCTGAGGTGGAAATGAGCCTCATCGCTCATTATGATTTTGGTCGAAAAATCGCCCACTTCGTCCTCGAGGTTGAGGATGGCTTGGATGTAGGTTACACGCGTTTGGAGGTCAACAGGTAGCAACTGACTGGACTTTGTACGGGAACAGTATTTGACCAAAATTCGCCTTAGGGACGACCGGCTGATGGCTAATTGCGAGGCACGGCGTCTGGTCGATGTGTCCGGCGACAGCTCGACATCATCGGCAACAGCGGCCATATTCTCGGTACAACGGGCGCTCCGGGGCCGGCCAATCTTGGCAACGTCTCGTGTGGTCCCATACTCTTCAAGGTTGGTGGCCAAACGGCGCAGTGTTTGCTCAGTCGGTGTCGGACGGCCGGGGAAGCGGCGACGTAATTCGCGCTGCGCCAACACTACAGACGAATTGTTACTCAAAAAAATTGACACGATTATTCCGCGTTCTTGGGGAGTGTATCGCTCCATGGCTTATTTACTTGTATTCTACATCTGTCTAGTCCACAGATTTGACATTGACGGCCATGTGAAAAAATAAGAGCATCCTCCAATAGGGTGATCTCTTTTGGCCCACCTGGTCATGTCGCACATCTACGAATACTTCTTTGACGTGGACAACACAGCTCAAACACTTCATTTGTTCGGCAGCCGAAAGGACAACAACGCATTTCAAATGTTCATACTGTCATACCTTCTTCTTGACGCATGAAATACCACTAAATTGCAACCTTAATCACGAGCTTTTAGTGCAGTAACTCATTGCTAATCCTTAAGAATGTACGAATACAAAATATGTAGCTACACGCAACTACCGGCCACAATCACCTTCATAAATTGCTCGTTTCTGCGCCGCTAAACTCCAATCGCCAATTAAATTATCAGAACAAATTTCACACCCAATTCACAATAAACCTCAGCAACGTAATGGCTTTCTGTTCAAGGCATCCGCAAAGTGTCTTAACCTCTCAATTACAACTGGCTGTGTATGTAATTCGCTTGAATGCATGCATGCGTGCTGTCTATCCAATTGCCAAACATGTTGTTCGCTGAAATATGCAGATATACTTACCGCAATTGCAATCGAACTGACGGATACAATCGACTACATACGTCTGATAAAATCCTTCATACCCACAAGAAGCATCAATACCGACGTGAAATTCCTAATCGAGTGCAATGTCTCGAGTTGACGACAAAACAAGTAGGTCAGAGGGCTTGGCATTATTGCAGACACTTCACACAGAATACCGGGAAAACTAAATCACAAACCGACTCGTATCTACTCATAATGTCCCGACCACAGCCAATCACTCCTCACAAATGTGGTCAAGGCCATCAGCCTTTATTATCATCACCTTTTTAACACTTCGTCTACTCTAATAAATATTTATCTCGTCGTGTAGGCCACCCAACGACGTCATGACCATCAAAACTGCATCCATAAGGTAGATTTCCCAACGCGAATGCATCCATCCGAACATAATTTCGTATTTCAGTGGACCGTTCGCACGCGCACCGGTCTTAGTTTTAGTACCGCATTTAGACCGCAACAAAACGATAATATATTCGGTGCTATTCGGATATGTTGCCCGCATTATTACATCACATATTCTCCACTTGCATCCATATGGTAACCGAGGTGGTTATAAAAAAATAAAAAAACCGCACAACTTCAAGAAAAGTATCTCTCTATCTTTTCGGTTGCAGGTATCGATTTTTGACTTTCGGTGAAAATAACGATAAATAGCTACTTGAACAGAGTCAATCGGATGGAATTGGAGCACAATCCGGTTGCATTGTGCGAACTCTTATGCAATAGGTTGTGTGCAGCTTTTCGAGGCGCATTAACAATCTGTCAAGAAAGATAGATGAAATTGTGCGGTTCGGTTTGGACGATCAAATTTCGGTGGGAAAACAAGAAAAAAAAATCTCTGCCAGAGCTGAATGCATTGGGATTAGGGGAGTTTTGTCGAGGTTTGCCTTCGAGACTGGGTTTTTGGTTACCTGCAGGGAATCGCATTCGGATTACGATGGCTTTGGAACCCACCGTCTGGTGTTGGATAATAGACGGAAAATTGAAAATAATTGCTGGCGATGGAGAAAGAGATAATATTCGGGTAGCTGATGCCGCAAAACGAAGGAAGTTATTAGTTGGCTGTATCAGGCGACCTATCTGCAGAGTAAGTCTATCCTAGACTGCTCCAATTGCTATACGTTGTTGGGTTTTGGGTTTGCTATTATCTTGGAATTGCTTATTGCGTTGATAAATCCAATTGATTGGAATTGTGGTGGTTCTATATGGGGTTACCGTGATGAAAAAAATGATTATCTATACAATGAAATGTATACCTACATCAAAGATACACTCGTAGGGACACCCATGGATGAGGAAGTGGCAGAGAATTTATACTAGAGCGTTTCTTTGAAATAGAACAGCAATGTACTGCTTGGATATAAATAGTACTCAAGAGATGATAAGAACCTTAAATAGTAACCGTGGTTAGGGAGGAAGCCCAGGAAACCCTTATTATGTCGGGCTTGTTAAGTCATTAGGCTTGTACAGAAGAATTTTCAAAACGCTCTTCAAACAGAATCAGCCTATACTCATAGCGGTAGGTAAATTTTGTTCTACCATATGTTGTCAATCTGAATATACATACTAAGAACAAAAGAGAAATTTTGCACTATGGTACAGGTTGTACTGGGTTGTATAAAACTCCCCTCTTTGAAGCTGTCACAGGGTTGGCATACAAAAAAGTGGGGCCACTGTCCCTGCTAAACATAACTAAAACGTGGTCATTAGCCTCTCCAATTAGCCGGATCCTTATATAACGGGTGGTTATATTTTAAGGGCCGATGTTGAATGTGAACCACACCTAAACGTCAAGTTTTTTTCTGCATTTCATTTGACATTTCTTTGTTTCAGACTAACTCAATTTACTTAATTGCTTAACTAATCGTGACCGGGTTTAAGCATTTACAGATTCTTGTAAGCGATTTTGAGAAGGCTTTTACCTCTTTAATTGGCGTGGTCCAAAGGGTCCCTTTTTCTGTGGACCGGACAAGCGATGTTTTCATCCATCCGAAAAAAAAATTGCCAATAAGTTGGCCCCTTATAGAGTCATCTCACGGACTTTATATAGCTGAACAGGATGGTCGTTCCTTTCGGATGCCTTGTCATGCCTAAGTTTTGATATTGTTATTACTATTCCTCACTTATTGCTCGAGTCTCCAATTTCAAATAGTGCCGGAAGTTTATGGACTGGTTCTTTGTTCTTCCATATTCACAATCGACAGGATTCTCTTCGTGTTTCGTATCCTGGTTTTGGTAAGACCTAGGTTCTTTCTTCTCTTTCTGAAAACCGTGTTTTGTCTACTTTTCCTTTAAATCTCAAGTCATTGTTTCTAGCGTTGGCTTGTAGGCTGAAGAGTGCGAGCGTATATCGGTATTCCTCGTCAAGCCAGGGATTTTTTGCTGGTAGGTGGGAGAAAACCACCACATCAGCATATCAGATCATGCGGCTCTTATGGCATAGACTGGTAAATATTACAACGTGGTCCATTTGCTTGATAGTTTTAAGGTCTAGAGACTGCACGTCCCCATTAGTGACATTTCATACCGTAGGATCGTACTTCGGTAGTCGATAATAGGACCACGTGGAAATGCTTCTTAGTGATGTTATATTTTCTGTCAGAGTTTTAGCGGTTATATATGACTTTATGTTGTAAGATTTGGTTTTGATTCGGTTCACTGAGAGAGAGAGAGTAGAAATCTGTAAAATCCACAAAGCTGGCCACTTAAGTACGGTTGATCAAGAAATCTGTTTACATAGATGACAGACAACTGGACCTGCTGTGAGCGAAGCAACAAAGTTGTGTAAGCGGAACGAAAGGGACTTACAAATTTGACTTTTGCTCCGTACATTTGGCTTATGATCCCCAAATTTAGAACAAGCTCAAAAAATTAATGATTTACTTAGTATTGTGCATGACTCCCTCAGGATTAGCTGCCCATAATAGTAGCAATTTTTTTAGAGCTAAGATATATATTAAATTCCCTCAGCTTCTTTTCCTCTATTAGGCACAATTGAAGCCAGACCTTGAATATTGTTATCATGTTAGAAGATTTGCCTAAAAAGTTAAATATTAAATAACCTTATTGAACGCTTTTTAAAGACTTCAGGTTTTCATCGATAAGTCAGCCAGTTGCAGCATAAACAACACAACGAACTACCGAGAGACATTTCTACACCAATATACTATCTCCAATGGCAGGACTAACAAACATTTGTAAATATCAAGATTCACATTATGAGCACTGAGCGATGCAAGATCATCAGCATTTCATATAAGGCCTCCTGGGACGGCCAAGCCTCCATAGTGGAACTCCAATCTCTGCACCCTTAGAAAAAAAAACAGACAACTTTCTAACAAAACCACCAGCTCCAAAGAGACACTGGATTGGGACCAATACGTCGTCTCTCAAAACATACAAAAGCTAGTTGATGAAGGAAAAAAATAACATCCTGGCGTACCTTCTATGGTGATATAGAAGAAACCTCAGAGGCCTCTAGATTCCGTAAAATCTTCTCCACCAATCCACCTATATCTAGCTACCTGCTTAAACCAGATGGGTAATGGACAACCTCCACCATGGAAAGCATTGACCTACTTCAGGACACCCTCTTCCCTGGTAGCTCCTTTAACCCCGTGGATAAGAATAACTTCTTTGGGCCATCAAAAGTTTCCAACCATCTAAATCTACAGACCCAGATGGTATCATACCTGCGAACTCCAATACAACCTCGATACCCTGCAACTATGGCTACTAACCATATCATGACCAGTTGCCTACGGTAAGTACACATCCTCAAGACGTGGACAGAAGTAGAAGTTGTATTCATACCCAAAGCTGGAAAGAGCTCTAACATCTCCGAAAGATCCCCGGTTGATCAGTCTATCTTCTTTCCTTCTTAAAACCTTGGAAAGAATAAATGGGGCGTCCTTTCTCCTCTTCTCTGGAATCTAGTCGTCAACGAGCTACTTGTAAATAGCTGTATCCGGGAAATACCTTAATATCCTTGGAGAATTATTACAAAATCATCTCTCTGTACTCTCTAAATTGGCTGCCAGATGTGGATTTGGCGCAAACCCTCAAAAAACTGAATTGGTCCTTTTCAGCGGGAAATACAAAGTCCCGCACATTGATCCTCCCAAACTTAATGGCTTCAGTCTCAAGTTCGCAGAAGCAGCCAAATACCTGGGTCTGGTTTTGGATAAGAAACTGAACCTGAAAGCCAACATTCAAGAACGCGTTAGAAAGCCACCGTAGTCTTATACTCCTGTAAAAATCGAAAGAAATGGGGTATCGAAAAATCTCATAAATCTTTCTTTCTGGCTTTACGTATCTATTATTAGACCCCTACTGCTGAATAGAGTCTTAGTCTGATTGACGGGTTTAGAAACTGTCTCCAACGGCAACTTAGAGGTAAAGTTCAAAGACCAGCTTGCATTAGCATTAGCGGAAATCTAAGAACAACTCCCTTCGCAGCCCTAGATGCTACCCTACATCTAGTGCCCCTAGATATCTACGGCAAACAGACCGCAGCTGTGAGACTTAGAGCCTAGTCACAATGGACACCCACTCAAGATGAACAAACAAAGATTATGAATCACCAGTTTCGAGCATAACTTCAGGACAACCATTCCCAGTCGCCTTGACAGGGAGTCGGTTACGATCGGAACCAATAACTTGATTCACATCTTTACGGATGGGTCTTAAACAGAATCTGGAGTGGGTGGAGGTGTTTTCTCCGAGATGCTTTCAGGCGGAAATCATGGCAATTAAAGAAGCCTTGTCCTGGCTTTAAAGGAATATAATATCCACGAAGTATATAAACATCTTCGCGACAGCCAAGCGGCAATCAAATCTCTAGAATCGATTTCGTTCAAATCGAAATTAGCCCACGCATGCCGACTTTCTCTTAATGAGATGGCAAAGCATTTCACCATTCACCTCTTCTGGGTTCTGGGCCACAGAGACATACTATGAAACTGAAAAGCGGAAAAGCTTTGGCAGACAGGGCACTACCCTTGACATTCTACCGCCAGAAGATATGTTAGGTATGCCCCTCGCTACATGTAAATTGCAGATCAAACTAGAGGCGATCAAAAAAGCAAACCGCAGATGGCAACTCTAGCCAAACTATAATCAGATGCATTCCATCTGCTTGACAATGCTCAACAGATCAAACATCAGCACCATAATCGGTGTCCTTACAGGACACTGTCCTATAGGCCTACACGCAAAAAGACTGGGCCTCTTTAGCAATGACTTCTGTAGAAACTGCTTGGACGAAGAAGAGCAGGAAAGTATTCCCCACCTTCTCTGCTCTTGTCCGGCTCTCTCCGACAAAAGAAAACTCCATCTGGGAAACTATTTCTTTGATAACCTAGGGGAGCTGGCTGATATTAATGTCAGAAATATCCTACGCTACATAGTCAGCTCTGAATGGTTCAATTAGGCGAACGAATATAGATAAAGTTGACCTAAGTCGACGAAAGTCGAAAGTAACCAAGTTCAAATTGTACCTGTCGATCCTGGTTCGCAAAAAACCTACTATCTTAAATCTTCATATTCATCAGTTTTGTTAGCTCCACGCCACGATAAAGCTTATATACCGATGCTGTTGCTTCCCACACCGTTTTGCACAAAAACAGTCTTTTAGAAGATTGGTTATGGTATACCTGAATCATAACATCCGTCCATTTATGCTCACCTATACTATACTCTCATAAACCAACAGAGACATGGTATATCTTTCACAAAAGTCTCCCTTGTGCTGTGTCAGCTGGAGCATTATCCTGACAACACGTTGAGTCTTACATGCTTAATGCATCGTTATGTCGCATAAATATAATTTGAAGTGCCAAAGTATGTTAAGCAGCTGCCACTCTGAATAATTTTGATGTACAGCATGTGTGTACCCAAATTAAAGGACAATAAACGAGTTTTTTTTTATATTTAATTACATCCTCAGCCCTAACGCTCTCATACAAAACATCAGTGCTAATCATCATTTAATTAGTTTCGCCACACTGACGATATCCCCATTACTTCTAATCCTCCAATAAATTAGGTCATTAAGCGCCCGCAACTCAATGCGATCACAAACCGGAGCTACTCCATAATTTTACACTTCAGAGGGTTCTCTTCAAAGTTTCGAAATCTCCCCACCGTTTTAGTCAACCCTGAGTCCTTAGTCCCTTGTTTCTAAAGAAGCGTTTCTATTAAATAAAAACAAAAAAACTGAATTTCTGTGTGTAAAAATGTTCAAGGATAAGTTAAACTTTAGGATTTACTTAGTGGTTGCACCTAATGTTACCCCCAGACCTTCATATAATGGGATTTCGAAAGTACGTACCTTCTTCTTGAAGAGTCTATGTATGCAGATTCAAGTTGAAATTGCTGCCTGGTTGACTGTATGTAAAGAAGGATTCATTATTAAACTTTCAATTTGTTCCATTGTTGGGAGAGTGAGTTTGAGGTTCTTCTGGTACCAAAGTGGGTACCTACGTTTTTGGGAAAAGTTTCCCTTTTTTTTTTGTTCTCACTAGGACTTTATAATTTTTTTTGTAGGTCAACCTCATGTGATTAAGGAGAGAGGAACACAAGTTGAAGGCGGAGGTGGCAGTTTTGTGAAAGTTGGAAACTTTCTGTGTGATTTTTTTTTTCGATGGTGATATATGAGTTGGTATGGCGGGTTATGTGTTACATTACAGTGATCCTGTTTTTATGAGTGTACAGGGTTATGATGTGGATTCCATAAGAGTAATGAAAGGAATTGTGTCCTTGTTTGGTTGGGATAATACTTTCGTTGGTTTTTAGGTCAGTTATGAACTGGAAATGAGTCCGACGTGACAGTGTAGTTTGTTTTTCTGTTGGAATTGCTGGTGATAAAGGATTGAAGTTGTAGCTGCTAATTAAAACTGTCAGCCAAGTTTTGAATTAGATACTTTTATGTCAATGTAAGGAATTAGATAGTGTTATTAGGTTGGAAAAGAGATCCTGGATGGGTGAGATGGAGAAATTCTCAATTATAAGTGTCATTTAAATGAAACTAATGCAACAACCAGCTCACACTCAAGTCACACCTTAGATGCCTTTGTGAGAGGTTGCGCTTTCAAAAATATCAGATAATGGATTTCTTTAACAGCGCTTGAAATTTATCATAGAGTTAGAAACCGAAAAGACGGAACACACTCAAAAGATACAATCTGGTATGGTATGGTCAATAAGTGCGACAAATACAAGTTTTTAGATTTTTTTTTGAGTTGACTTACAAATAAACGCCGATGTAAATTCATCGTGGAAATGCTTCTTCTATATAAAATCACAGAGTTACCGCTATTTTGTTGGTTTATAATATACCAGAATAGTATGCCTTAGGGTCCAATTATAGCTATCATTGAACAACTTCATTGGAAGACAAAACATGATAGAATTGAAATTTTGCCTCCATAAGTGGTTATAGGAATCATTGGAAAAATCCGTTTCATTTTAGTGGAACGACTAGCATCACTTTAGGAAAACTAATTTTTATCATTGGAAAACAAAAAGTGATTTTCTGCGAAAACTTTAATTAACAAACCTATAAGAAGGCTACAATCCTCTGTGCGGATCGTTGAATACCCTATCCCATTCAATCCTTTAAATTAATATCCCCAAGATGAAGGCTTTATGGCGATTTAATATAGACATTGTCAAAACATATTGTTCATACAGATTAACAAAATCAAAACAAAGTTTTCTCCTGCAAATTTTGGTTTTTGTAAGAAAACTCCTCAAAAAGTGGGCGTGGGTTAAAATGGTCTATAGACAAAATTTTTATTATCATAACCAACGGTTCTGCATCAAACGTTTTTTTCTCGAATATTTTTAAATTTTACCAAAAAACGTTTTTTTTACTGAAAACGCCCCAAATAAATGGGAGTGGGAAGAAACTTTGAATGAACGAAATGTAGATGTTGAGATTGTCTAAATATGTTGTTTAGAAACTTTTTCAAAATTCCTTACCGCTTAGCCAAAAATATATTTTTTCTTAAAGTGGGCTTGGCAGTGGTCGGATTTTGAAAATGTTTACAAACGGATCGCATATACCAAATATCATGGCACAGACATGGCTCAATCGACTCAGCTAGCGATTTTGAGTCGATCCATATACTTTGAGGTATATCTAACTGAGACCAAACCCCCAAAGCCTACTTAAGTGGCGCTAGGTCCGGGATGAACCTGGGCCTCAACCAACATGCCTCTCCAATTAGCCCGGTCCTTAGCTAACTGCCTCCAGTTGCGCACTCCAAGTTGGTTGAGGTCGGTTTCTACTTGTGCGCGCCACTTAAGGCGAAGTCTTCCTCTACTGCGTCCGACGTCTGGCTGGGAATCGAAGACTCTGCGAGCCGGAGTATTGGTGTCCATTCTTTCTACATGTCCTAGCCATTTTAAACGTCCAATGCGGAGTTTTTTGACTAGGGGTATGTCGCTGTACAGCTCGTATAGATCGTGGTTGAATCTTCGTCTCCATAGCCCGTCAACGCAAACGGGACCGAAGATTTTTCGAAGAATTTTTCTCTCGAATCGACCAAGGATTTCTTCATCCGCTTTTGATACGGTCCATGCTTCAGCGCCGTAGAGCAGGACTGGGATGATCAGGGTCTTATATAGGATCTCCTTAGTAGTTCGAGTTCTTTACTACTAGATTTCCTTCTTAGCCCGAAGAAACAACTATTGGCAAGAGTTTGATTTCTGACGAGATGTTGGTGTCAGAGTTAATAGCGGAGCCGAGGTAGACAAAGTCCCGTACTTCCTCAGAGTTATATCTGTCAATGGTGACGTTCTGTCCAACACGTCGATGTTGTGAGTCCTTTCGTGTTACTAAGTCTTACCCTCATTTACTGCTTAACCCATTTTCGCCGCTTCCTTCTCTATACTAGCAAACGTGGCTATGACATCACGTTGAGTCCTACCAATGATGTCAATATCGTCAGCGTATGCTAGTAGTTGCACCGACTTTTGGAAAACTGTGCCTCTGGTGTTGGCTTTGGAGTTTTGCAAAATCCTCTCAAGAATCAGATTAAAGAAGTCACATGACAGCGCATCGCCTTTCCTAAATCCTTTTTTGGTATCGAATGTGTCGGTGAGGTCGTTTCCGACCCTGATGGTGCAGCGAGAATTCTCCATCGTCATCCTACACAAACGGACGAGTTTGGGCGGTATACCAAAACTAGACATGGCTCTGTATTGTTCGTCTCTATAAATGCTGTCGTATGCGGCTTTGAAATCGATAAATAGGTGGTGGGTATCGAATTGGACTTCTTGGGTTTTTGTGGACTTTCCTGCCATACAGGAAACATCACTGCCGCCCTGTGACATCTAATGTATTCCGAGAGTATGCTTACAGTCGTATATTTAGATGTGGATTTCTCTTACCAGGAACTGGCTAAATTGGCTCAGTGGCGCGATGGTTAGTGCGATAAACTGCAGCGCTGAAGGTCTGGGTTCGACACCCAGCCATAGCAACACCAAATGATTTCTCACTGACCCTCCTCTCGGGATGATTTGACAAATCATCCGAGTAGTATCTTCTGTCAAGAATAGCTTATCTCAACTTAGCCTTTCCTCTGTAAGTGTGTACTTCTTGCACGATGGCGAGGTCTCCTGTTTTATGCCGAATCCGAACGGCTGAGTTGCGATAAGCTTTTCTTGACAATTGATACCATTGAGCGGGCCAGTGGAAAATCATTGGTATGCCTGGGAATCAAACATAGTCGTTAGTCGGTGAGCAGAATTCACGATTGTTTGAATGCGGATTTGTAATTAGTGACATGAAGTCAAAAATTCTATCCTAAATCAAGTTAGGCTACCAATGTCTAACCCAAAACTTAACAAGGCTAATAAAAATGAGGGGAGATATACTGAAAAATCTGTCGGATGAGAAGGAACCTTAAATCGTTTGCCCGATAGACGAAAAAGGACATCAGCCTCGGTTAAAGTGGGCTTAGAAATGTGGCCAGACCATAAAGAAGGGGCAGAAGGGTTAGAATCGACAGCTATAATACAGAGGAAGTAAGGAGTAAGAAACAAACGGTACACTGCATGAATTCAAACTTACAACTACAATCGGTGTTTCTTCGGCCTTAGAAAATTAGTTAAAAATTATATTAGGCAAAATATTTAACAGACCAACGTAACATAATTAAGAAACAAAAGCATAGCGAACCCCCTGACAGATTAGTACATAACCATAAGTGAAATGGAATAATAGTCCAAATGAAGCCGTGATGATGACTTCACCACTATATTCAGTAAAAATGTCCCGCCTCTCGACTTTGGTCAGATTTTTCGCCCTAGTGTTACTTATTATCAAAAAAAAACTATCAAATGTAATGTACCGCCAGTCTTTTATATTGCGGCCCATTTTAACCTAAATGTGGGTGGACTGGTTGGAGGCGGTTTATATCAAATCCCACTTCAGAAATCTAATGGGTGTACATGTAATTGTATGTCTAGGTATAAGGGGTTCAATTAAATTCACGCCGAAATTAAATCTGAACTTGAGCCTGGCACCCAAGGGCATTTGGATGCCCTGAGCTTTCGATATGGAAGTAGGCTTGAAATCTTTAATCGGAGGACTCGTGTCACTTAGTGATTGCAAAAAACGTAGGTACATACAGGACGGTGTAAGAATGTAGGTCAATTCCTTTAGGAAATTAAAGAAGCTATGTAGCTCAGAAATTGTAAAATATTCGAGAAAGCCGTTATCTCAATAAAACCATCTCAGGTCATTCGAACTCCGTCAAAAAGACGTTAGCAATAGTTCCCATACAATGCTGAAAATCTCATAAATTAAAAAAAACACCATCCCCAGTGTCGAATTGATCCTAAATTCGTAGTCCAACTCATGGCATCCACTATTAAAATAACCTGTAACTACAAATACAACGATTCGCGCCGAAGTTCGCAGCTTGTGATGACAAAGGACTCTCCCTTCCTTTGCCCCAAATAAATTTGAACATCACACCTCATCAAAAGTTTGTCTTCGAACTTTGTAATAAGCAAATTCCCGAGGTATGGAGGGAAGTGAAGGTAGTATTTATTTTATACCCAAATCTGGTAAAAGTTCTCACGTCAATTCGAAACACCTGAGACCGATCACCTTATCATCATTCCTTCTGAAACCTTGGAATGATTGATTGTTACACAAATTAGTATGCATTATCGAAAAGTCATTGTGCTGGAAGGAGTATTCTATGGTTGCAATCCTAGGCATTGAAGCTGCTTTTAACAACGTAAATTCGGGAGCGACCATTTAGGAGCTAACATGTCTGACAGTCGATCACTCACTTGGAATGTTGATTAATTTGCCTTTAAACAGACACATTATTAACACAAAACTGGGTGGTGCTTCGGCCAGAAGACATGTCAGTAGAGGGACCCCACAAGGGGGTGTCATATCCCCTCATCTCACCAACTTAGAGGTAAGCGAGCTTTTACACATCCTTGGTGACGCGTGATTCCCTATACCCGGATGACGTTGCTATCGCAGTATCAGGGAAGGACTTGAATATACTCAAGGAACTTCTCGAAAGCGCACTTTATTTTTGCAAGAAAGTTATAGGCATGAAGTAGGCTATGCAACCTCGTATTACGTACTGGCTTTATATCTCGGTTATAAGACCAAAGATCTTCTCAGACAGCCAAACGGCCATCAAATCCCTGTAATCAGTCTCAACAAATCCAAAGACAACCTTAGATTGCAGCTCATTTTTTCAAAAGATTTCAGAGTAGTTTAACATTCACCTATGCTAAGTGCCTGGGCATAGTGACATTCCAGGGAACTATAATGCTGATAAACTCTCCAGACGTGGAACTAAATTACAATCAGTCTCAACAAATTAAAAGACACCTCTTGATAGCCGCTCATTTCTGCAAGAGATTTCAAAGCAGTTTAACATTCACCTATGCTGGGTGCCTGGGCATATTGACATTCGAGGGAACTGTAAGGCCAGACATGGGACCCGACACGGGTGCACTTGGTATTCACATCGCTACATACAAAACTTTACTAGCGCAGCATGCTATTGCTAACAGCAAATCAAATCTCAGATGGAGTATTGGTACAACGTGTCAAATAACTAAACAAATTTTACCAAAGCTGGATTTATGAAAATGCAGGGAATTGATCTCGCTCGCTTTTTTTTTTTAAAACGTTTATTTATTCACAATTTCTTTAATATTAATTAATAGCCTAAATAAACTTAAAGACTAGACATTTTTAAATTTTGCCAAAGTAAAAGACCATTATGGTTCGCATTACATGATATATAATTTGTTTGTTTAATTCAATTTTTATTTTTTTTTGTGAATTTTTGTATTATTGTTATGTACTATATATTTTTTTTTTGAAAATAGGAAAATGTGAATCAAAACCTATTAGAAGACAGTCGCAACTTTTTTTTTATATAAAACTAAAACCTACAAGACTAACTTAACCTATCTAAACCTATCTAAATCTATCTAGGCATTGTCATGTGATCTCTATTCCATCGACTAACAAGTCATCGTAAGATCAGAGATCACATGTCAGGGCCTAGTTTTACTTAACCTAAGTATCGGCTTCAGCCCAGTCTAGCCACCAGTATCGGTCTCTATTTAACCTGTTAGTGTTACTTTTGTCGCTTTCAGGTATGCTAATGCAGTATCTAATTTGATCAGTATTCCCGTCCCCCGACTCAAACGGCTCATAAAGGATCCTTTTATCTGTTGCTCTCCTTGCAGCATGGTATATTATTGGAACGTTCGTTGAATCCGATAGGTAGCCATATGCATCCAGAAACAGAAATGTTTCTGGCGGAATGTATCCACTTTCCAAGGCATTTCTGAAATACCCAGGATTCGGATAGAATAATCCATGGATTAATTCGTTTTCGCTAACACTTGCCGAACGAACAAAGTGATTCCTTACAAGATCTAGAATGACATTGTCAATTCTGGACACACCGGAAGCATCCAGAAGTCTTTTGTTTGAGACATAATGCCTATAATCGGAATGTGCACTCCTATACATCTGTGTGCAGGCTCTAAGACATTTGCGCTCGAACACTCGAAGTTTTTCCATTTACGATGGGTTTATGTTCCACCACACTGGACTCGCATAAGTCAGAATTGGACGAACGAATGCTTGGTAACAAATTATCTTCACATCGGATCTAAGATAGTTGGAATAAAACAGGCTTTTTAGCCACATGAATGCCGCTCTTGCCTTGTCTAATTGAATATTTATGTGATCATTGTAATACAGAAACTTGTCCAAATGAACACCTAAATATTTTACCACGGTCCTCGACTCGATCCGAAGACCATTTGAACTCGTTATTTTGAGATTTCTCCAGTTGCGTCTCAAATCTGAATTACCGCGTCTTATTGGGGTGCGGAACAGTATGGTTTCACATTTCGTATAGTTTATTTTAAGCTTCCATTCGGAGCAGAAAGCTTGAAACCTATCAAACTTGCTTTGAAGTTGGATTTGAATGTCTTCAATTTTTGAGCCGCTTGCATACAGTGTAGCGTCGTCGGCAAATGCCAATGAATTATCGAGTTCCCTAAGTATATCAGAAATGTAGATATTGAAGAGCTGTGGAGCAGTTACTGTGCCTTGAAGTAGACCATTATGGACATTAAAAACTTCAGCTGTCGTGTATTCTCTATCTGTTACAACAAATTTCTTTCCGTATAGCATGGATGCTATCATCTTTGTAAGATTAGATGGAAATTCATATCGAATAAGTTTGTAAATTAACCCGTCAATCCAAACCGTGTCAAAGGCTTTTTCGATATCCACTAGGCAGGCAGCTGTACATCTTTTGGCGTTGAGATTCCAATTAACATCCGAAATCAATTTTGTAATAGCATGCACTGCCGAGTGATTTCTTTTGAACCCAAATTGATTCCGCGGATCTCGCTCGCTAGACCGTACATTAGTGCCACTATAGGTGTCATCACTGGACACTGTATAGGCAGGCAGAAAGGCTAGGCCTTCATTCAAACGATTTCTGCAGGAGCTGTAGGGACGAAGATTATGAAGAAACCTTCTTTGTAATTGCCCAGCCCTACAAAATAAAACGAAACTTGTTCTTAAAGCTTACTTCTTTCAAAATCTCAGCGATTTAACAAACACGAAAGCGAGAAGTCTCCTTCGTTTCACTTATAGCAAAAATTGGTTTTCGTAAAGGTAACAAGGCGAATAGACAAGATCCACGTGGTATCACAATCAACCAAAAACTCTAACCTAACCTCACCTAAATCCCTGAATATTAATCAGATCGCCCCTAAACAACACTTCTAAAGTTTTACTGCGAACAGGATGAAAGGCTGCATTGTCTCTCAGCCTCAATGTACGTAGAATAAATCGTCGACAATTTTCGAGAGCAAAACCATACACAATTGTTGGATCAATTTGGCTTGACATTATTGGAGGAGTTGATCGCTGTTCAGCGACATCAATGTGATCAAAAAAAAAATTTGCAAATCTGAGACAGTTAAGAAATTTAGGACGAGACCCAACACAAAGGTGCTGTCATTTACTTCCGTGGAGCGCAGAAATATCTTAAATTTCCCGTTCAAAAGCGGCATTTTTACAAATTTTACACACACAAATGAATGGAGAAGCTATGTTAGGCCTATATGGGCCGTTCATGCCAAAACGCGTCATTTATTTCAAGGACTTGTAAATTATTTACCTAATTTTGGTTCATCTTCACCTCGAACATATCTGACTCGGTAGACAACTTTCATTAAAGCAACAGCACCGTATGCCTATATCAATCTGTAACCAGGGCGTACTGTATATCTGAATCTAAACTTCTGTTGAATTACTTAATATCCCAAGCTTTCTGTTTTTTTTGTCCAATCAGTGACCATGTTTGTTGGATTCAGTTCAAGATTCAAATTAAGACCTGCCCTTATCCTCCACATCAATCCGACGAGTCATAAAATAACTCTCAAGGTCCATTAGATTGAAACTATCAGCATAAAAACACACCACACACTCCCTCTCGAACCACACAAAGCGGGAAACAACTCGAAGGTTGATTGCAATCAACGTTCGAGGTGTGTACTCCAAGTGGCTCTGCACTTTTTATCGCCCGGTAGCGATTGCAGAAGCGAAATTAATTGAATGACAAACACTTTTCGGAACATAAATCGTTAACCAGAAATTACAAAAAAAAAAACAAAAATAACAAGATATCTGCAGCGGAACTATGCTGCATCGGTTCGGGCTCCTCCATGCTGTTCCATTAAATCATTGAGCTGTTTCGCTGCAATGAATTAATAATCAATGATCCTAGGAGAATTGCAGGGTAAAAGTGCAGCTCGTCCATTAATTACGCTCTACAGCAGTATGACTATCCTGCTCCGCCATATCAATATGGTCCCCTAGTATAGGGTAACGCTAAATTGAATTTAATGCAAAGCAAGGAATTGGGTCAGTCTGGACTCTCAACCCTCCCCAGACGGAGTGTAGTTGGAGCGCATATAGATATCGGATGCCGTGTGCTTGAATGTATAAATATTTTCAAATACAATCGCCAGGACAAACTGTGTGCTCATTGGAATGTCCAGGCGGGTATTCATCCATTATTGAGCATAATCGTTGCGTAAGAGTGGATATCCGTTTTTTTTTTTGTTCGGGTCAATCCACGCGAATGCATAACAGCTTTGCAGTGCAAAACCCAGACTTCTAGTGGTAGTTGATGTTCTTGTTTCAAGCAAATTTTCGGTTTAAAACGGCGTTCTGCTTACAGCGCTGTTTGTTCAATTGGAGAGTTCATTTTAACCTCACTTGAATTCGGTGACTTGGAAAACATTGTAATGCATTTGAAATTTGCAGTGATGGATAGTGGTGGTGGTGTTGTGGTTTTATTAGGCATTTTCGAGGTACTTTTGAACCCTATGAATAGAATTGCAGTTAATGTTAATGCCGCAGGAGAAATTGCAAACGAATGCCTTTTTGAGCATCAAATTGGACTCAGTTAGGACTTGGAATGCGAGTTTTGCCAGGTCATGGCATTTCTTTTTATTTCCATGAGGATGTATAGGTACGCTTCGTGAGAATCTACAATTTTATGTTGAAGGGCATAACTCCTGACCTTTTGGATTTTTTTCGAGGCATTCGAAGCTCACCAACACTGTTCATGGTTGATGCGTTGAGTTAAGGGGAATGTAAGCACAAAAGTTTGCTGCATTTGGTATGTGTATCAATTTTACAAAGCAACTGAAAACATCGAAATGGTATTAAAAAAATTGAAATTTATTGGATCGTTTTTTAGCTTCGTCACCACAAAGAACAGTGTGACGCTCTATATTGAAACAATATTTTAATATTTCGATTTTTCAGTTTATGAATCAATTAACTGTTTGTTTAGAGCTTTTAAATAACGTATGTGCTTACCTGGGCACTTTTGAAGTCATTGTATTGATAGCGAGAAGCTATAGCTTCGATAACGCTTCAAAAGTAACAAAGAGGCACATATCAAGGCGCTACAACGCAAAACAGGCTCCGCGAGGGAACAGTAACGAACCAGACAAAAGAAGAGAACACGACTCAAGAAGAACATCTGTCAATTCTGCAAAACATCAACGGGAATCTGGTCACAGGCGAGAAGGGGATTGTAGACGAATACGAGCAGCTTCTTAATGTACATTTTATCGATAGACCTAACGACATTCAGTTAACGAACAGGTAACGATTCCTATTAAACAAAAATATTGAAAACGTTAAGGCAAGAGTAACAAGGCGTTTGGATCTGATGGATTACCAGCAGAACCAGCAGAATTATGGAAGTTTTGCCAGGGAAGTGTTCATGCACCAAACCATTAACAAAGTTTAAACGGATGGCCAATGACTGGAAAATTAGCTCCATATGTCCTATCTACAAGAAAACGAGTACTTATGTCTTGCTCCGACTACCGAGACATATCCCGGCTAAATGTCGCAAATAAGGTCCTATTCTACTTAGAGTTTGAGTATCTTAAGCCTTTCTGTAACAAATTTATCAGCTTCCGGCGCGGCAGATCGACCACAGACCAAATATTTACATTAAGATAAATCCCAGAATAAACCAAGAAATTTCAGATCGGAAGACTTTATCGATTTTTAGACGCGTTTGTTACCATTTATCGCCAAGAGATCTATAGATCGATTATGGAATTCGGTACCCATCAAAATTGTTGTGTCGGCTAACACTGAAAGATACGTGATGCAAAGTTCAGTTTGGAAACAACTCGCCTAAACTTTTCCAAACATGTACCGGACCCCGACATGAAGACGTCCTATCATGCTCAATCTCGTGCTGAATCAGTTTGTCGCTTGGTAAGGTGTAAGTATGAAAGGAACTATCTTGAAAAAATGCGCCCAGCTATTGGACATCATTGGTCGCTCCCATCGGGTGCCGTGAAATAACGCCAAATTCCAATATTCGAAAAATTTCCAAAAACTAAAAAGTGAAATAACGTCGAACATTGCTTGAAATAAAGCCGAAATCAGGAGGTCGAGGAGGGTTAATATTTTGCACGGGGGCTTGTTTTTTGATACATCCAACCTCTCACGCAACCCAAATCCAACGGTAATCCCAAGCAGGGGGTTGCAGGGGCACAGCATGCCCCCCACACGTATTTAAAGTTTGCAAATACCCAAACTCGCACTCGGATGTATGCAAAGTATGAACCGCTCTGATTGTGCTCAGTGTTGGATTTGGGATGTGTGTGAAATTGGATGTATGCAAAGTGAAATAAGGACGAATCGGCTTTATGTCACTCCAGCAAAGTGAAATAACACCGAACATGGTAATTCGGCGGTATTTCACTTTCATAAAGTGTTATTTCATGGCACCCTTCCAACTTGCCGTTGTAGAAGCATTTACGGCAATTGATAAACAGGCGAAAAAGGTTGGTCTTGTAGCAAACGAGGACGCAATAAAGTTTATCCAATCAAAAAACTCAGAACTTTCGGTTCACAACCTTGGATAGAGTTTCACCAACAGCTTTAAGGTAGTTCATCGACCGAGAGTCAACCTTAATCCCACAAATGACACCTTAGCGGATATATGGAGATACGACGAAGAGGGTCATAGGAAACCAATGCTAGTTCGACTTAGCGAAAGTACCAGTTCTGCTTTACAGTACCGAGTGCTACCGACAGACCGACTGAAGCCGGTCGGCTTTCTCTTCATAGAATCC
This sequence comes from Rhingia campestris, assembly GCA_932526625.1. NCBI lineage: Eukaryota > Metazoa > Arthropoda > Insecta > Diptera > Syrphidae > Rhingia > Rhingia campestris. Next base: position 99,975,047 of record OW052182.1, read on the forward strand.
ATCATCAGATGATTCCGAAGGATGCGGTTGATATAGATGATTTTAGATGGTAAAGCTTCCTTCATAACCAGTCTAAATGAAAGCACAAAGGTCACGAGTACAAGGTTCTATTTCTTGTAAAGGTACAATACATTCCGATACATCTAATGAAATCTGTAGAACAGTTTTTAGTTGAAAACTATTTTCACTAAAGATAACGCCATAATATAGCTGAAAATGTTTAGTTATCATTCTTAGCATTACATTTTGGACTTGGTGGCAGACAAGACAATCGTTAGACAACTTCTTTATCTTAAGACCAGTAAATTGGCAGAAGTAGTTCTTATTCGAAGCCGAAAAACTATAATTACATGAATTAGATAGACAGATAGATTGCGATAGCTTTTCTTTATAAAAAGACACACAGACCTTACAGCATAGAAAACGTTTAATGCACGTCATCGCTTTAAAAAATCGATGGAGCTGGAAAGGTCAGCAATGCTCCTCAATTTCGATTCTAAATTCTTAAAGACTACATTCTCCATGTTCGAAGGGGTTTTGATGTGCGTCGTACCTGCCTGTCCATACATCTGTACATCCCCATTTTGAGAAAGACGAAATTTGGTATATGAACGATCGAATCTTTAGTCCAAAACTCAATACTGTTCGGGTGTTCCAAAAACGACCTTTTCCTTTAGAAACGAAAAAACTTATAGAAGACATACCCATAGCGAACTGAATAGTTTTGCTCGAACATCATTAAAAAAAGGTATTCTGCCGCACTGGCCAGTTGCTCTCCGCCTATTAAAGGCGTTTTGCGCAGCGGATTGTTCGTGCTTTGTGTTCAACATTGCTGGTAACAATGACTATACGATGAGTTCCAATAAGTTGGCATCTGGTTCTTATTCGGTTACTAACAACCCCTCTTGCGAAAGTCTGACAAACATGCAAGAATATAAGAATGTCGTGAGAAGCTCTTCAAGTTTCCTATTCGGAATCGGCGTTAAATTTTAGCTTCTTTCTCGAAATTGGTCAACGCCAAAAATGTGCCTTGTTAGGTAGATTACTAAACCATCCCGTATTTTATCCCGCATTTATCGGGTTAACCTTGATGTCATTTAAACTCAAACTTAAGTGGTTATTTAGAAATAATCTGATGCCTTGACTTTTGACTCAAACATATATGTTACAGTCTGGTAGTCTAATTAAATGCCCAGGGTTTCAAACGTAAACGTTTCCAGAACTCTTACTCTGCAGATTTTAGGCGATTGCGTACCGTCACTTTATTAAAATTTGCCTAAAATTAGGTGTTCATGATTGATCATCATATCTATTTAATATAACATTAACAGTTCGGTTAGATCGCACGACCATTCTAAGCGAAGGTCCCCAACATACCATTATTTGGTGTTCCCCTCATTGATGCAACAACAACTGACCATTATCTAACGCGCGACGGCTTGAAGAAAATTAATGACTTAACTCTGCTATTGAGGTCTTTCATCACTTTTAATTTCTCCATAATAATGCCGCTATTAATTAATTTCCACCACACATGCTGCCACACATCTCAAGCCGTGCGTGAAATATTGGCAAAACACATCAGAAACACATGCTCTAGCCCATACATCTATCTATCGGGGGTATCTATCGATTGATTGATTCTGCGCTGCAAGTTGTTGTGCATTTGCATTCATTCAACACAAATCAAAGAACAATCATTACAACTTTGAATGTTTCTTTGTGTCCGTACCACTCCTCATTTCCCGCGGATGACGTTTTCCTCTATTGCACTTGCACATTCCACGCATGAATCGATCGTGGAAAATTGATTTCATTCCCACTCTCCGGTGCGAGATCATTTCTATTCATCATCGTGTGCCAAACTTTCATTTTCATTGAGGAGCCGGAGGTTTATCGTTGTTGTGTTGTTGTAGTCTTTTCGTTCTTCTCACAAGCTATTGTCCATTTTGCATTGGACCATTGATCGCGAGCACTGATCAATCGAAATCGCTGTTTTTTTTTCTATTTTCGTCTATGTGCACGAACAAGGTATGTATCTGCCCCCCTTTAAGTGATCGTTTGCGCGTATTGTGTGTATCTGTACGTAACTACATTAAAAGCACAACAACCTGACAGCGTGGTCTCCCTACCATCGGTGTCGGTTGACTCTGCTGGGGTTGCAGATACATCAGCGTGCAGATTTTCGTCAGTCTCAAAGCGTCGCGAAATTTTAGTTAATCGCTGTACCTGCTCGAGATCGGTTGCGTTTATTTGTCGTTTTGTCGAGTTTTCGTTTTTGTCGGTTGTCTCTATATTGATTGTGTGACATGCGTCTGTCATGGGAATTATTGATCGGGGCGATTATGCTCTTGGTGGGCCTAGTCCCTTCGATTGATTGTTGGAAGCCAATTGTTGGTCAATCGACTACTTTTAGCTTGCATCAGTCACATCCTGGATACGGTTCGCAATCGCATTCGATTAACACCCTCGGCGGTAGTGATATTCCAATTGAGTTCACGGGTCCCGAAGCAAAGCTACCAACAAGTATTCCTGCAGACACCACTGGCCTGGAGGCAATATTTGGTTACAAGTATCAGGACCCTAGGCAATTGACCGGAACCGTTTTCGGAGAGGTGCGTCATCTGATCGGTTTTTCGAAAGTGAAATTGTTCTTCATATGTTCTTCATATTTATTTTGTTTAGGATACGTGTAGTGTGAAAAAGTATGCATTCGACAATGAGGGCACTGTGATGTTCCGAAATAAAATTCCCGAACTGGAGCAGTTCACCATTTGTTATTGGATGCGATTCACTAATCACAGTGGCGATCATACACTGTTGACTTATTCAGGTGAGTGGCAACTAAGTTCAGTGCGATGTAGTTCAAGGAAAGCTTGAGTTGTGTTTGTTTATGATATATTTGGAATAGTCTAAGCAATAGACATCAGAGACAATTAAGAATTTCATATAATTGTATTGGTCAATGACAGGATTCTTTGAATTTATGTATCTCAATATATATGACGATTTTTAGGCCAAAAATAATTACCATAATGTATTCATCTAACAAAGGTAATATTTTTGTTCATAAAAATGTTTCAAATGACTAAAGTTAATAAGCAACAATACGTTTTTTAGACACCAAAATTTGCGCAGCTTAAACAATCATTATTGCAAGTTCAAATATATGTTTATATAGTAAGAAATCATTTAAAAGATACAATTCTCATAAAGGTGTATATTGTTAAATGCGAATTGAAACCCGACCGCTCAATTAAAAAAATACACAAATTCGGAATTGCATGTACCATACCTACATATGCGAAGATATGTCTTATAATAGGCATTCAAATGTAATTTTGGCAACTAAGGAATTACACCTTTCTGACACGAATAGGATATGTTCCAAAATTAAATCATAATTTTTCATTTAAACAAAATATGGTTATAAACAAAATTGCTTGGATGAAAATGTGTTAACAAGCGTATCGCAAATATGTTGTATTTATGACAAAGACATAACAAGTCACAAGAGCAAATATTTATTTTGCATTTCCAAGATTTTGATCTTAAAATGTATCTTATAGCAAAAAAAAATATTTGTTTGTACTAAAAATATCATTTTTACCAAAATTAATGTATCACTTTCGATATTATCCGACTTTTTAGGAATATCAAATGGTCTAAAACCCAGCTTTTCCACTCATTTGATTTGTCCCAATAATTTAAACCAACAATTTTATTTCGAATGGCAAGTTTGAGAATCTTTTCATGTCAGTTCTTCGGTATTTGAACCAGAAAATCGCCGCACTAAGCACTGAGCTACACCACTAATAAAAAAAATAGTTCAATCCTTTATTTCTTTAGGATTCCTTTTAGGGACTAATTCATTTTTTTAATTAATCAGGAAAATCGTTTTAGATTAAAAATATTTTGGTAGTGATACATCTTGCTGGTACGAAGAGTGAAATAAAAAAAAACATTCTTCACAGAACGTCAATTTTCGTAAGATATTTGAACGTTGTTCGGGTGTAGAGTTATTCATGATGAAATGTCAATGAATACTGAATAAAAAATACATCTTGATTGATCACCCGTCTGTACCAACATAAAAACTTCTGAAACTGTCGGTTATTGGGACAAAAAAAAGGTTTTTTTTTATTCTTTTTAACAATTTTTTTAAATGATCATACTGTACAAACTCATAATTATTTTATTTATTATGCGCCACGGTGGCAAAAAATGGAACTATATTACAAAGAAAATGCGGCGAAGATATAGCGATAGTTCGGTACGCACATTACAGCTGCTTAGACTATAACTTGACCAATACTATTTCAAGAATTCTCTTAGTGTGCTGAAAATTCTGGCCTGCATTGGACGCTTTGATCGGCTATCTAGCGCAATAGCACCACTAGCGAACTAGCGCACTCGATTACAAGCGTTGGCTGTAACCGCGCCGCGTTTTAAGGAAGTCTGGTAGCGATCATTACTGGGCACTGCCCCATTGGTGATCATGCTGCACTAATTATCGCAGCTTTAAGGAGGGTGGGCTTATAGAAACTCTAGCCTATCTACTATGCGAATGTCCAGCTTTGTCAGAGAAAGACTCTATGCAAATCCTACTTTCTCAAATACGTATACGTACAGCCGAATTAAATTACTCGGACTCTTCACGAGTAGATGGAAAACAGCATTTGTCCAGCCCGTCCCTAAAAAGGCAAACCTTCTTCTCTCTACAACTACCGACCAATTGCACTTACGTCCCTTCTTTCTAAGGTCATGGAAACGCTGATAAATCGTCACCTTATAAAATATCTTGAATCACGAAAACTTCTCAATGACCAACAATACGGTTTTCGTAGCAACAGGTCCACTGGTGATTTGATGACATATCTCACCGAAAAGTGGAACCAATCTATTCACATCGGTGGCGAAAACAAGACCGTTGCACTTGATATTTCAAAGGCATTTGACATGGTTTTGCATCAAGCCGTTTTGTCGAGAACGCGTGCTTTTGGAATCGATGAAACTTTTCTATGGATTAGAAACTATCTCTCGAAACGTTCAATTCAAGTTGTTTTGGGCGGTTTCAAGTCTGCTACTCACGAAATAAATGCTCGTGTTCCCCAAGGCTCCGCTCTGTCTCCGACACTCTTTCTCATTTTTTTAATGACCTCTTGTAAGCAACTTCTAATCCAATCCATTCCTTTGCCGATGACAGCACTCTCAGCTTTTCATATTCGTTCTCTAATCCACGCCCTTCATCTTCGGACGTGGAACAGAAACGGCAAAATATGTTAAACTCATTAAATTCTGATCTTGACAGCATTAATTAATTTAATTCTGATCTTGACAGCATTAATTAATTAAATGGGGCAAATCCAATAGAGTGGAATTTAATGCTTCCAAAACACAATGCTGTCTTCTGTCATCCAAGCGAAACCAAAATTTACAGCCATTATCCATGAGTGGCACTTGCATCGCCGAAACCGAAAAACTTTCCATGTTCGGTATGTTTGTTAGTAACGACCGTCGTTGGAACGACCATGTTTTCGAAATCGCTAAATACGCAGCGAAATGTCTAGGTTTCCTTAATCGATGCAAACAATATTTCACCCCTTCTGATCTGGCCTCAATATATAACGCGTATATACGCCCCAAACTTAAGTTCAACGCCCACATCTGGTCAGGTGCAGCAAAAACATCATTGCACCTACTGGATAGGGTACAAAAGCGTGCGATAAGACTGATAGGAGATCCCACCGTAGCGAACTCTATAGTCTCGCTTGAACATCGTAGGAATATCTTCTGCCTAATACTCTTTTACCGTTATTTTAACAGGAAATGCTCAATCGAAATAGGCAGCTGCATTCTGCCCCTTCAAACATTCAACCGTAATACTCGCCATGCCATGAATGCTAATCAATTCACCATCAAGCCTATATTCGGATGCACTATGAAATATAGAGATTCAATCCTAAACCGAACAACACGAATATGGAATGCTTTACCAAACTCAGTCTTTCTACCCCATTACAATTTACAAAAATGCCCAAACACTATAAGGGTATTAATAAACCCTTTTGTGCGTGCTAATTATAAAAAAAAAACTCGTCCCGGACAGATAAAGACAAAATAAGGAGTTGTCCATTTCTCCTTGTTCCCATTAAATCCTTCCTAATCTAGTTGAAGTTACAGGCGAGTTGCAGTTTATTATTAGAGAAACCAATTCTCTCTACAGACAAAATTTAATAAATCTATTGTAAATCCATACATGTTGTGCAAAAACATATTTGATTTGTTTCCACTAATTTTTTTGCAAACCATCAGAAGGGGTGAAAGTGATTTTGCGACAGATAAATCGCAGTACGTGCGCTGCTTCTACCTCATCGTTTAGATTATCTGTCGACCTGCCAAATCTGTTTAAAGTTTCTGACATTTTGGTTGATTTTTTTTTTAAATTCGCCATAGGGAGGACTTTTTAATTTTTAGCGTTTGTAGTGAGCGGGCAAAAATGAGCATAGTTGAGCAACCACAAGCATGCGAAGCCCTCTTCGCCTCCATAAACAATGACTCTGTGACCGACCCTAACTCAAGAATGGCGACGTTTACTGCCACTTCTGTTGATTGTAGTCGAAAATTCTCTTTAACGGACTTTAACAGATTTCAAGCCTTGAAGGGACTAATTAATATAATAAAATAAAATTCGAAAGGTAGTCGGGTACAAAGCCAACATTCTACTCAAAAGCATTGGAAGTATCTTTCTTTTTTTTTTTTTTAAATAAACCACAAAAGTTCAATGTATTAAGAAAAAACTTTCTTTGAGGTGTTAGTTTGGTTCAGGCCATTTAAAGTTTAAAGATAAATTCCTTCAAATGCTGCCCACGACTAATTCTTAAATGCTCCATTCTGTGGATCCAATTTCCGCTTACTTTTTCAAGCTTATTGGTCGGTTTTCCATGAATAACGCGAGTTATATTGGCTTTAAAAGCTTTAATCGTTTCGGGTTTATCGACGTTCACAAGAAATTTCAAATATCCTCAGAGAAAATAATTCAAAGGTGTCAATCAAGATCTTGGTGGCCAATTGATAGGACCAAAACAGATGATTTTTTCATCAAAAGTTTACCTCAATAAAGCGATTGATTCGTTAGCTGTATATAATGTAGCGACAACCTGATGAAACCATAACTCAGATACGCCGATATCTTGAACTTTGATTGTAGCGCTCCTTCCGCATTTTTAACTTTCTCTTACAAAGAGAAAGATATTGTTTTCGTGAAAATTTTCGACCTCGAGATTTTGATTGATTCTAACATTACGATGGTAGCGGAGCCTAAAAAAGTGGTTTTTGGAATTCCGTCCGTCGGTCCGTCGGTCCGTCTGTCCGTGATGGTCTCCCCAGCCTAAACGGCTAGACCGATTTTCTTCAAACTTCGTATACAAGCTAGTTTTAGTCATAATTCTAGGCCATTTTTTTTGTTTGCTTTTAGCCATGTTAATAATGGTACCTGCCATATAAAAATTACACATAACCTCAATTTTCTCGAAAACGGCTCTAACGATTTTGATTAAACTTTATATATACTATAACCATATTAGCTTCAACAAAACTGCATACCCAGTTTTTTCGAGAAAATCCATATAACGGATTTTGTCATTTAGGCCATATAAGGAAAATTGATAATTTCTCGCAAACTATTATGTCAAATTGAATGAAATTCAATATATATACTACTATTACAGCTTGAAGCAATTCCACATAATTAGTTTTAGCCCAACTATCACTAAACGGAATTTTCAGTTTTGGCCAATAACGGAAAATCATTATTATTCACATTGACATCGATTTCTTCAAATATCGGAGTAAACGTTCGTATGAACTCATTTCGACATTATTTATATCATTAATCAAAATGCGTACTATTTGATCTAAGGCCTAACTCGCTGTGAAAGAGAAAGTTGCGTACGACCCAGTCGCGCACCCACCACTCGTTTCTTTAAAGAAACACGGTCCGATGGTGCCACCTGCCCATAAACCGCACCAAACAGTGCATTTTTAGGATTTCATTGCTATTGGATTGCCTTTAGCTGTTCATCGTTTCAAATACTTCAATTTTGCATATCCACGTAGCTGTTTAACCAAAAATAAGCTTCTTCTCCAAAAATAATTTGCTTGGATAAAAAATGAACCAATTTGAGCATTGATTTTGGAAATAAGTTTCCACAATGAGTGAGCGTTGTTCGGCGTATGTCGATTCATGATGAAATGGCAATGCATATTGAAAACAAACGTCTTATAGACAATCCAGTTGACAAATAAAAATTGTAAAATCAATGCTATTGTACCTCCTATTGGATAACCCGTTATTATCCATTAAATATCTTACAACGTACTAATCCATACTTCCATGTACGTTTAAGATAGTTGTACTCGCCTATTGTAGCCCACAGTTCTGTGACTCAATATACCGGTTCATTTACACATTTTATTTTATATTATTTTATTTTAATAAAACTTCTCGTCTTTGTCTTCACTAGGCCTTAAGTTCTCTGAATTCTATGACTTGTTCTTTAGTTCTCTGAATTCTATGACATGTTTTTCAACCTTTTAAGTCCCATAGAATAAACGAGCTAATTAAAAGCACGCACTACACCTTGAATGCGTTTTAAATACCTTTTTTACTATCGAGGCAATAAGTGAACCTAATTAGCTGTGGACTTAAAATTAAATATTTCAATAGAGCCAACCAAATCATTTGATTTGTGTTTCAGGGTCTTTATTGTTAATTATCGCTTTAAATCGTCTCATGAAGAGGTCTACTGTAATTGCCCGTTAAAATCTTTAAAAAAAAAACATTTTTTTAATGAACGTTCATGTTTTAATGAAATAAAATCTTCTGTGGATTATCAAATTGACGCAAGTCTGCCAATTATTTCGCCAATCTTTGGAATGATGTTTTGTTGTAAACTGCATTTTTGAATTGCAGTATCTACTTGTGCGTTAGTGGAAGTAGGTGCTTGCCGTGTTTATGTCGCATGCTAAGTTTAAGAGGTGGGTCCAGTGGCCTAGTGGTAAATGCGTTAGATTACTAAGCGCTGGGTCTCTGGTTCAAATTAACAACACCTACGTATTTTTTCAGTCTTACGAAAGTCTGACAAACATACAAGAGTATAGAACTGCCATGAGAAGCTTCTAAAATGTTACAAGCGCCTACATTTTCTCGAGTGTCTTGATCCTGGTAGCCACCTCCAAAATGGAACACCATACCATTGTTCCATATGTGACTATCTGAGTGGTGGGGCGCTCTATCGGATATGATAGTAACACTTAAAATCGCACTAGTGTAAAAGAGAATACTATACACAAAAGTTAAATTACTGGCCAAGACTCTGGCGAAAAAAGGTTGTCATTAGGGTTGCCAGAGGGTGTCTGCTGATTATGATAAACATCTTAACATATACATGACATATAACAGGTGGTGCAAAAGTTGTCACCCGTCGCAAAAGTTGTCACCCGAAGTTTTTTGGCCGCCATTTTTAACTTTCTCTTACAAAGAGAAAGATATTGTTTTCGTGAAAATTTTCGACCTCGAGATTTTGATTGATTCTAACATTACGATGATAGCGGAGCCTAAAAAAGTGGTTTTTGGAATTCCGTCCGTCGGTCCGTCGGTCCGTCGGTCCGTCTGTCCGTAATGGTCTCCCCAGCCTAAACGGCTAGACCGATTTTCTTCAAACTTCGTGTCCAAGCTTATCTTAGTCATAATTCTAGGCCATTTTTTTTGTTTGCTTTTAGCCATGTTAATAACGGTACCTGCCATATAAAAATTACACATAACCTCAATTTTCTCGAAAACGGCTCTAACGATTTTGATTAAACTTTATATATACCATAAGCATATTAGCTCCAACAAAACTACATACCTAGTTTTTTCGAGAAAATCCATATAACGGATTTTGTCATTTAGGCCATATAAGGAAAATTGATAAATTCTCGCAAACTATTATGTCAAATTGAATGAAATTTAATATATATACTACTATTACAGCTTGAAGCAATTCCACATAATTAGTTTTAGCCCAACTATCACTAACCGGAATTTTTAGTTTTGGCCAATAACGGAAAATCATTATTATTCACATAGACACCGATTCCTTCAAATTTCGGAGTAAACGTTCACATTTTGACATTTTTTATATGATTTTTAGCATCAATAATCAAAGTGCGTACTTTCTATTTGATCTAACGCCCAACTCGCTGTGAAAGAGAAAGTTGCGTACGACCCAGTCGTGCACCCACCACTCGTTTAAAGTGTTTTGCAAAAAAATCGAAACAATTATTATAGGTGGCGCATAAGACATGAATCATGGAATAATTTTTTCTACTTTTTTTGCTGAAGAATTTAAATATTTGCAACCAAAAAACATCGGGTGAAAACTTTTGCGACGGGTGACAACTTTTGCGCTACCTTGTACATGCCGCTAGTTATACTCGTCTGCATCGGGGGTCATGTTGAGGTCCAGTATTCTCTTAGGCTCGGTTTTTCAGTGCTGAGTTAACTCTTAATTAACCCAGAGATAAGGATTAAGTTAAGTTTCTAAGGTTTTGAGGTTAAGTTTTTCGCCTAAAACCGGATTAAATTTGACTCCGTGTGTGGTGAATGATTTGGTAGCACTTACTTTTTATCGACTTTGCTGTCCAAAAGTTATCGAAATATATAGAATCTGCGACAGCTCAGTTATCAGCTGTTTAGTTTCTTTTCTCCCAAACAAATGAAAATGATTTTGTCGCGATCTTACAAGATTTTATCTTATTAAAACAGTCAAATTCAATATTTATAAAAAAATTTCGAGTCGCTGAGATTTATTTAGTTACTAAATATTTAATAAAATAAACACTCAAGTAGAATTGTAAATAATTGTTTGTTTTGTGTATTATCATCTGTCAAAAACATCTGATCATATAGATTTAACTCACCAAACTTGCTGGTTTAACTTGAAGTTAACTCTGGATTTAAATTGACTGAAAAACTACTTTCTCAAGTTAACTCGAATTTAATTCTAAAACTAGGATGATCTCGCACTGAAAAACCGGCCCTGAGTACCTTAGAAAATTGTCAAGTCAATAACAAAATACAAAAACACAAATTTTTGGCGCAATAGTCTCGTTAGTACCTAAGGGCTAGCTTTCTCAATGTCATTTTTGTGTGCGTAATGTACGTATGTAATTCATGCACGATGGCGGGACCAACCTGTTTTATGCCGAACGGCTAAAAAAAATTGTCAAGTCTGTCAATAAAATGAGTGCATTTCGGAGTCTGGAAATATTGTCAAACCAAAATCGGGAGTTTACACGATTGTATGACATTGTATGAGTGAAAATATATTTAGGCTACTCGGTCCGATATCATTGCAATAAAAACAACCATTTCCTAATTGGTAAGAGGTGGAACAAAGAATCGATTTTAGATTTTAGCATGTGGATTTAGATACTTCTAGGACACATATTGTAGGTACCTAGACATAAAAAGGATTTAAATCTGTGTTTATATGCAAGAAGTCATAGCTTGAAAATCGCTTCAAATTCAAAGCCATATTAAAAAATTGTTACTTTGGGGCAAAAATTTATAGGTAGAACGTTTGCACCGTAAAGTAACAGCTTCCGATTGAAGGCAGGATAATAGAAAAAAAAAACTCGTATACAATAAGTAGCTTACGAATAAAGTCTTATGGAAGCGATAAATATTTGTTTTGTAAACATAAAATGCAGGTTGCCTCTAGTTACAAGTTGATGCTTCCAAAAACAAATTATTATTCTTATTGAAAAGCCTAATCGAAGCTAATTTTTATGCTGTAAGTTCTTGATAATACTCTTGCGTATTTCATACTATGGCGTAGTAGCTAGGATGCTAATACATCATAATAATGTATTACTTAAAATAATTGAAATAAAATAAATAAAAACAAGATTATAAGTAAATACAATAAAAATACGTTTTTTTTATTAAATGACTTCTAAAGGCGTATTATAAAGAAATGTAGTGGATTATACCAACTAACAATTTCGCTTCGATAAAACACTTTCGAAGCTATTTTCCCTCCAGCAATATTACTTGTAGAAAGTCTTATGGAAAAACATTTGGCGCACTTTTAGGAAGCTATTAACTTCTATAAGACTTCTTTAAATACTTCTAAAAGCCTTAAAGAAATTGCTTTGTTTGCTTATAAAAGGCCATATAGGCTTCGAAAAAAGTCATTCCGAAAATATTTGCAATCCTCATCGATGTTGAAAAATAACATTATTTTTCAGTATTCTCTTTTATTATTTACTTTTATTAATTTCAATCTCTTATAATTATTAAAACCCAATTCGTTATTATGAAATATGAAAATCAATGCAATTAATTATATAAAAACTCTCGTCTTACTGGTATTCGAACTCGCGTTCTCTCGCACGGTAGTCCAACACGCTATCCACTAGGCTGTATTCTCGAACATGAAAGACGAGTAAATACAACACAGTGTTTGAATCGTGTTGACTCATTCTCCGGTAGGTTCCCGATCTTTTCACCTTTTTTCCAATCTTTACACCTTGTCCTGATCTTTTCACCTTTTTCCCGATCTTTTAACCTTAGCTTTTTTGAGCCTTCATTCGTAAGCTCTATACATGCTAATCTTCGAATTAACTTCGTGCGAAGTTCTACCGAAACATCTTAACTTATGGTACATCTTCGGAAGCTTAAAAACAATCTTACAGAAGTTACGCCATTATAATTTCGGTTATGCTTGTGAATTTTCCTGCATAATGTCTTTAACAAGCTTCTACCCAAACAATCGACTGCCAAAATGCTCAACCTCCGCGCACAAGTACTATATAAGGCCTATAGAAATAATTGCCAGTGGGAATTAAATATTTGTACCTTCTAGAAGAATAATTGTTAGTTGGGTATATTAGGCCTAATTAAATTGGAACAAAATGTCTTAATATGATTAAATAGGTTCTTAAAAGTGTGCTAAATGGTTTCCTATGAGGCAAAATCTAGATAATGGTATATGTGTCTTATCAATGTCAAATTGTTTGTTGCGTGGTGATAGCTTATATCTCAGGACGGCATCTAGATATATATCTAGTAAAAATTGTCAAAAAGCTTTTTGTCATGTTCTCGATTTTCCTTATTACTATAACTGGTCACTAAGGCTGTTTTAGAAATTTTTTCTTTGTTTGTCAATTCTGGATTTTAGGTTAACCAACGACCAATTTTAAAAGTCACACTAAAAAAATTACCGAGAGGTAAAAGAAGGTCTTTTGTATTTTTTAATTTGTGTTTTGCTGTTAAATTTATTTAAAATTTATAAAATCTATGGTGTCCACAGATGTCATAAAAGTGATAAAAACAAAGTGGTCGGTATGATTTTTTTCAAAAAAAAAGTTCGTTGGCAACTCTGCTATGTTGTGGAACAAAATAATTGTAATAGATTTCTCTCCCTTTTCGGTTCTATATTTGACACCCCGAATAAAAAAAAATATTAGCGCTATTCATAAGTGTACTTCTTGCGAAAATAGCGGGACCTCTTGTTTTATGCCAAATCCGATCGGCTGAGTTTTTGTTTGACAATTAGTATTACTCCTATGATTTGTCAGGAAGGTCAGTGAAAATACATTTTAGGTGTTGATACGATTGGGAATCGAACTAAGCCCCTTCTGTGCCTGAAAAATGGCTGCATAAATACTTATCCACTGTCAGCCTTATTCATAAATTCATTATAAGGAGTGTGTGTATAAAGTTATGCACTCCTTCAAATGCCTCTAAACGCAAAAACCTTATTCATAAAACTTATACAACGTTGAATAGAGGCTGCACATCCTAAACGCGTCTGATGGTTAAATAGTGCCTGTATAAGGGTAAATCCTTTTTTTTTATTTCTGTATACACAGACGGCTGAGCATCAGGGTTACCAAAAGTTCAATTGTAAGTTGAAAAAAAACATCCAGGGTATTTTTGTATTTTAGCAGTTGTGTTTCACTGTTTAATTTTTTCAAATGGTAATGCTTTTTTATTTACAGACTCAACATTGTAAACGATGTTAATGAGTCAACATAAGTCATCAATATGTTATAAAAATGTAGAAAATAAAATTGTCACCATGAGTTTCACAACCATAAAAATGATACCTTGGTAGCTCTGCCGAGATTTTTGGTAATTTATTTGACATAAACCCTGTATAACTATTATGGATGGGGAAATATGTCATGAATAAGAAATTGTGCGACCCTGAATAGAGGCTGTATAAATACCGTTGAGGTGTGTTTAGTGAAATCTAATGAATAAGAGGGTGTATGTTTACTCATACAACAGTTTAGGTATTTTAGCAAATTTTTATGCATATCTACACGTAGTATAAAATAAAGTCCCAAATCGTGTATGAATACGCTAATCTCGAGAACTGCTGAACGGATTTAGATCTGGAATGCTATAGTGTATTAAAAATTGCTCTATCATTTACAGGAGCTGATCATTCAAGGAGTATTCGAGGTCTAAGTGGCAGAAATAAAATTTTTCGTCATTAAAATTGTACCCGGGTTGCTAGTGAGCATATAAAAGGACAATTCATTAAAAGGAGAGGTTTACATAAAACTCGAGCAATAGCATATCATCATCCGGTATTTTATATTTTTCGTAATCAAACGATTAATTAGTGAAACATTTTCGAGATATTTTTGTGCCGTTATTCCTAGCTTTAATATAAGGTTTAAACCTATTTGCAAATTTTAAATTCGTTTAATTTAAAATTTAAATTACCAGTGGCAATTGGGACACCCTTTCTAAAAGACTATTAGCTTTTACTTTTTTCCAGTAAAACTCAATTATTAACATTCACAATCAATATTTATGTAGATTAATCTATTATCGGAATATTTACTTACTACAGACGCATATTGATTAACGGGTCTAGAACACACTTGGTAATAAAAAATGCGTTTACTTAAATGGCGCATTAATTGACGTTCAATTATTCTTTCATACTTATTATGAATATTATAATTGTATGAATTTATTATTAAGGTCTGTGGAGTACATATTAACATCGTCATTATTTTAATGTGAAGCGATTCATGGTGAAAATCGTACTGAATTGACGTTTCAAAAACATTTATACTCAAGTTAATCGGTTGATAATGTTATTTAATATTAACATACCGACTTAAAAGATGGCGCACCCTAAATATACACGTAATGTAGGTTCTTTAGATATCTCAAAGCGTCGTATCGCCCACACGTTCTATATAATATATTTCATCTTCCAATTCTTAGTGGAATTAACATCCCCATATAAAGATATAAGTACATCACCTAGAGTACCCATCTCTTAATCCTTCTGCAGTGCAATAAGGCTGCACAATTGAATTTGTACTTTGTCAATACAAGTAACGAAAAAAAAGTAAAAATATAAACAAAACGACAAAATACAATCCGAAATGACGAAGAAAATCCTCCATAATGAACGTTACATTTCACTGTTGAATTGTTTGTGTACTATTTCCATACTTTTTTTTTTTGCCTGTTTGTTTGTGTGTTTTTGTTTAACTTTCCTCTTAAGTTGTTAAGCTGTTCGCGCGCGCCGCATATCCTTTCGCTACTCTCTGAGCCCGAGTTGAAACAATTGTTACACCCTATTTAATTCCTCTGGAATAAGGCACACAGAAGAACAAAAAAAAAAGATGGAAAATACATAATACAGAAAGTTGTTATGGTAATTTACGTGCAAACAGATACACTCATACATAGAAAGCAAGTTATGGTAGATTACGAGGCGTATACGTAATCTACGCTCGAAATCTCAGTGGTGTGATGAATTGTAGAATTTTTTTTTTTCCACATATACAAATAAATATTTTCCACTGGTGCAGCGCTAAAGCATGAGTGAATTGTCACAAAAGATGGATTTAAAAAGGAAATTAACAGTTGGAAGTCGTGAGTTATTAAAAAAAGAAAATAAACACAAGCCGCACCGAAGCTGAAGCAATAAATGTGAGAAAACAACACAAATAAAAAAAAAATCACCAAGGAAATCTTTTTGCGATGATTTGTGATGGTATTTGATTTAATTTTTATTGCAGATTGAGTACTTTGTTACGTTACTAGTGTGAGGTGATAAGAGGAACGATGTGGACGAAATTGTATCTTGATATGGAGAGATAGATACTAGCTATTCACTTACTTTATAATGTGCATAGCGTTCAATTTTATCTGGGGTATACCTTTGATGTGAAAGATACTTTATCCTGCAAAAAAGCATACTAATGAAATTTCACTAGGAAATACTCTTTTTTGGGTACTTTTCAAGTGACTAATATGGAACTGCAAGCATGGTGCGGTAAATGTAATTGCTTATGGTCAGATGTGGGTCTATGGTTGACCTTTACCTGTGATCAGCATTTCATAAGAAGCGATAAGAACGACTGCAAAAATCGTTACTTTGAAGCCACCACTTTGGACTGCCACACGTTTACATTTCAAAGCACAATGTGAAGAGCTATCCAACGATACTCTTTTTTTGAGGTTAACTTTTGGACCAAAAAATGGCTGCGGGCTGGGCTCATAGACTATTAATGGTATATCTTGTGACAGTCGTACGATATACTGAAAAAAAAACTCCATTAGAGAAAATCTTCAAAAAAATTAAATCCAAACAGACACTATCCCCACAGATAACAAATTCATTACAAAAATCAGAGATTGAACATAAACTAAAATATTATATGCAATACAATGATGTTGGAGTAGTGAATCATTTGGTTAAATAGCCGCAATATTCAATAGGGGATTTAAGCTCTCGGGAATTAATTTTGGGATTGGATATCTTGGGGAAAACATACTCAACCCGTTTTTTTTTAAATAGATTTTCTATGAACGCTGGATTACCTAAGGCTCAATTGTCTCATCTCTTCAGTCCAGTTTCACAGTGGGAGCTTAAGCTTTACGTGGAGCTTAACCTACGGTTTAACTATGTGTTTTACAGTGCCGGCTTAAGAGGTAACCACACTTAAGTGTTGATAAAACATAAGCGCCCGATTTTGGTGGCTTAAAGGCCTGCTCAGAATGCATAAATGTAGCTGGTAACTTGCATCGCTGTCAAAAGAGAGATACATTTCTTGCATGAAGTTGCCCTCTATTTAACTTCAAGCTACAGATTCACGAAGATACACATTGTGTAAGCGCTTACGGGTTGCCTTGTTTTTAACTTTTCACTCAGCTACAGATACCAGCTACAGATATGTATTCTGAGCAGGCCTTAAGTGTTGGTTTAAATTCCGTCAGAGCAAAATTTTTTTTTATTGGATGTAGTAGAGACTTAATCCATGGGTGATGTCTGAACTAAATTCGGGGACTAACTGTGTCATATTCACAGAATATTCCCGTTTGGTGTATAATTGTAGGCGCGTAACTAATAAATTACTTACAAAGCATTCACAATTACTTGTAATATTTGGCTAAGCTAAACCACACTTTTTAAATGGCTGTGAAACCCGAAAAACTTAAGCCCAAACTTATGCTCTGCGTTTTGCTTAGCTAAGCAACGACTTAAGCTCTCACTGTGAAACCGGGCATTAGGAATAGAACAACAAACGAAGGTGTGTTTTTCGGTTTGCACATGGCAGTACTCTGATAACTAAAATCACAAAAACACACACAAGCATAGATGCGAAAAAAAAAATCGTTCTAAAATACAGGATCTATAAAAAATAATAATTGATTGAGGAAAATAAAATCTAAATGAGTTCAATTCGAAGAAGGCAGTGCACTGCCTTCATAAGAGAGAACATGTCCCTCAAATAAAAATTAAGAACATTAGTTGAGGTTAGGTTATTGCACACTTAGACCATAAAGGTCCGTTGTGGATCTGTCGACTTTCCTATATTCGCTCGCCTAATTGAACCATTCAGAGCTGACTATATAGCGTAGAAGGTTTCTGACATTGATATTAGCCAGTTCACATAGATTATCAAAAGAAGTTTCCCAGATGGAGTTTTCTTTTGTCGGTGAGAGCTGGACAAGAGCAGAGAAGGTGAGAAATATATTCCTCATCTTCTTCGTCCAAGCAGCTTCTACAGACGTCTTTGCTAAAGAGGCCGAATATTTTCGCGTGTTGGCCTATAGGACAGTGTCGTGCAGGGACACTGATTATGGTTCTGATGTTTGATCTGTTCATCATTGTCAAGCAGATGGAGCGCTTCTGATTATAGTTAGGCCAGAGTTGCATCCAGCTTGATCTGTAATTTACATGTAGCGAGGGGCATGCCTAACATATCTACTGGCGGTGGGATATGAAGGGTAGTGCCCAGTCTGGCAAGCTCATCTGCCCTGGAGTTCCCAGGAACGTCTCTGTGGCCCAGCACCCAGAAGAGGTGAATGATGAAATGCTCTGTCATCTCGTTAATAGATAGTCGGCATTAGTGGGCTGATTTCGATTTGAATGAGGTGGATTCCAGGGATTTGATTGCCGCTTGGCTGTCACTGAAGATGTTAACATATTTTGTGGATATTACATTCCTTTTCAGCCAGCACAAGGCTTCTTTATTGTCATGATTTCCGCCTGAAAAATGCTACACTGATCGGGAAGGCTAAATGATATGCTTATCATCCCGGTGAAAACACCTCCACCCACTCCAGATTCTGGTTAAGACCCATCCATATAGATGTGAATCGAGTTATTAGTTCCGGTCGAATCCGAATCCCTCTCAAGACGACTGAGAATGGTTGTCCCGAAGTTATGCTCAAAACTGAGTTGGGTAGTAGTGTGATCGGTGTTCTCTGTAATGTTAAGGTGATTCAGAATCTTTGTGTTTTTACCTTGAGTGGGTGTCCATTGTGACGACCCTCTCTGTCTCACAGCTACACAAATATCCGTAAATATCTAGGGGCACTAGATGTAGGATACCATTTAGGGTTGCGGAGGGGGTTGTTCTTAGAGCTTCGCTAATACATATACAAGCTGATCTTTGAACTTAACTTAGTAGGTTGCGGTTGGAAGCTGTTTCTAAATCCGTCTACCAGACTAAGACACAGGAGTATGGATAGACACGTAAAGCCAGAAAGAGATATGACATTAAGAGACATTAAATCGGAGAAAAATGAATGCACTGGCCATAGTGTGTTCAGATGTATTTTGACAACAATATGGATTGCCAAGTTCCTCTGAGACCAGGTGTAGATTAATGTCCTCATGGTTATAGTTCGGTGTGAAAACATGGACTGCAGTTTTTCATATTTTAAAATAAGATGCACTCACATGATTACAAAATCTCTCTCTTGAAAAAAGTGACTTATGACGTTACGCCAGTTTGCCTCAGTATGAACCGCATCTATCTAAGCGTCACATTCTATTGGAGAGATCTAAAAGAACTTTGCATTCAATCAAATATAGATGCTGATGATTCATTTGTATGATTCAAGAGTGTTTGACTGCTACAACAACCGATCAAAGAAGTAAAATCGAATTCTCTTTACCACAATGGATCAAAAATTGGGTCAGAGTGATCCCTAGATTTTATTTAAGGAAACTTTTTTTATTATATTTATATCAGCTGCAGTGGCTAAGTGATTATTGAGTTGGAACACCAAGCGCGGTCTTCGTGTTTCAAATCCTGAAAGTAATCCTCCAGAGTTTTTTTTTTCACTGCCTCTGGATTGGGCGTTAAAAGAAGGTCTTCTTCTTTGCGTCAAAAATTACAACATCGTACAGACAAATGAAGTGAGAAGCTAGGTTTGAGCTCTGTTTGGGCGGTTAATGACCATTTCATACATCAGCAGTTCCTTATTTTATATCGCCGTGCTCAGTGGTGCTGTGGTTAGTGCAAAGAACCGCTGAGTTCACCTGAGTTCGATTTGCAACCCTGCCCTCCTCTAGCAATAACCTGACAATCATTCGAATAGTCAGCCTTAAAGAGGTATCCGGTCGAAGGAAAATTTTCTTCGATTTGTTTGAAATCGAAGAATTTTCAACCGAGCTAACCGTTCCGATTAGCATTCCGAATAGATCTTCCGACGAGATGTGTCCACATGATCACGCTGCGGCGTATTGCGTTATAAGTCAACAATTTTTGACAGCTACGCGTTCTTCCGAAATCCGCAACGAATATATCGAAAGAAAACCTATTAGAACTGACTTTCGGTTCGGAATTTTTCTGAATGGATACCACGATAGAATTGAGTATCGAAACTGTTTATTTCAACTCATGCGTTTGGATTTTTTGTAAAATTGCAGTTCTTCCCATCGTGGATGAAGTGCACATATGAATGTCTGTGCGAAATACGTTTTTAAGTTAATTATCATCCAATATTTAAACAAAGGCTCAGATAACATTGTCTAACTATATTTTCTGAGCCCTAAGAAGGCACCGGTTCTTTAAAATTCATCCAACAGTGTAATTTGCATAACTGTTGTTGTGATAGTCAATGGCGAACCGATATTTTGTCGAACCATACAAAATTTAGATAAACTGTATGAACAAGACAGTGCTGACAGTGTAATTCTCTATATTTTATCCCACTTTTTGGGTACATTAATTTTAAGGATGAGATGGGATAGGGTATTCAAGGATTCGCACAGCGGATTGTAGCCTTTTCATATGTTTCATAGCACGATTGATGTTAAGCCTCTTTAAACAAAACAAAAAAGTCTACAGCTTTCGAACTTCTTGAAGACAATTTGATCCTTTTGTAGGGGATGTGTTCGGCTTTCACAAGTACCTGAGAAGTCAACCCCATAAATAACGAGTTTAACAATGCCAGCATTCCAAATCTTAATATTAACATAAATCGAAGCAATAAATAGTTTAAGGAATATCTGTGGTAATCAACCTTTCCAATATAAGTTCTGTCAGAAATGGTCCAATTTCTTCTCAGGAAATGAAAAAGAAACCAACTGTGTTCAATATTCATTCATAACAATAAACCAACCCATTAGAAAATATGTGTATGTTTCCAAAAACAAAACACACAAATAGTTCTACATGTTCATAAGCAATTGTTCAATGGATTTGATTTCCATCGACAATATAAACATATGCCAGCTACTTTAAGGCCATTTGCCCTGCCACAAACGTCCATAAATAATTCACGTGATAAACAAACACAAAACAACCATAAAAGTACCATCCAATCCATGTCCATCACAAGGACAGAACCCTATCAGATCTGTAGATGAAAAAAAAAATCAATGTCTCCCCCTCAACCATTAAAACCAAAGAAGAAGATACAATCAAGCTGAGCACAGGAAAAAAAAAACATAATTCATCCGAAAGATATAAGAAAAAACTAATAGATGTCTTCGGTATATTTCAAGTTGATAGGCAGTAGAGTGTAGGAATAAGGAATGCCTCTGGAGATTACCTAATGCTCACCTGAATATGTCCGCCTGTCGCATGGTATGCATTTCCATTGCAACATGAGTATCATGTCAAAAAGGGGGGGCGAGAGAAGCTCACTTTGAAGGCAACAGAGAAAGATTATAACTAATGGCCTGGACCAGATCCGAGGTTTTCGTCATAAAAAACAACTTTGATTTCCTCAATAGTGTGTGTGTTTGTTTGTAGGGGGATATGAAAAATTGAAAGACGCCATGTTTACAAAGTCTGAAGATTATTACCCCGAAATGATTCTTTTCAAATTCTTCTGTTGTTGCATCCTTTGTGCGGTGTTGCGGGAAGTCTGTTCGGAAATAAATACCGGAGGGTATCCCATGATATTCAACGAAGCAGATGGCTAAAGAGGCCGCTACGAAAGTACTTTTTTGTATTCTTTTGTTTGGCTCCGAGACTTTGTTTGATAGGTAGGTGACGAGTTTTTGTATGTGTAAGGATTTTCAACTTTTTTGGCTGGGGAATTATTGATCGAATCTATTTATTTCCGCTAAAGGATTAAGAAAGGATATTGGAAAAGTTGTTGAATGTTTGGCTTGAGGCTCTTTGAAGGTTTATTTTATTCCGTCGAGACAAAATGCTACCGGAATATATACCTACAACTTATGTATTTTGCTTTCCACTAATCCAAAAGCGGTAAGCTTAAGTTATTTACCACTTCAGCTGGATGTGCTGATCCAGAGTGCGACTGCCATTGGAGGAAGATCTTTGAAGTATAACACCTGATATAAGACCAGTTGGGTCCGAATATACAACCAGATCGATCACATTACGATGCGATCAACCGCTGCTTTAGAAATTGTCTCCAAGCAGTCTGCAAGAGGCGCTGAGGCCACATCGGACAAGAACGCAATCATTATCGTTATGCTAGCTCATATCCGCCTTCGTATGACATACGTCAACAGCAACACTTGCTAAACATAATCAGGTTTAATATTGACTCAGGGATCCCCTAGTGCCCTAACAATGTATGGACCACCATGCCTTAGAAGCAGATGCAATCAGCATAATGCAGGGAAGCATTTAAGACCACTTGAATGCTGTACAAAATAGATTACAACGGTGGCAAGCAGAAGAGTAGGAATTTTAGGATACTCCTAGGGAAGGATCTATGGGCGTACAACCATTAACACTTATATTGCACATAACCTAGAAGTCCAATACCGGGCGGAAGAGTTAAAGTGCAGCGTAGTGTGAGACGTTATAAACATCTGTACATTGCCTCTATCTTAAAAGTCGTAAAAAGCGTAAAGCAGGTTTGAGAGTAGGACTATACTATATACAGCATCCCAAGAAAGTCGAAACGTTTTGGGGACAGATGGTCGAAAAAGTAGATGACTTTCTCGATCTAGAATGTTTGGCTTCGGCTAACTGATAATGGGAGTGGCACCGAACTGAATGTATTCGAAAAATCAATCAAGTACATGGGTATGGTTTTCGACAGAAATATTAATTGCAAGGTCGATGTTCAAGAAATAAAATCCAGCTACGCCTAATGGCATTCGGAAATGGACCACTTTTGGTCATTGCATGGGTATCGTTGATTTTCTACTGCGCATGGCCTGATGGACAGTTCTAGAAATTACCTAAAACTGCAATTTCCTGGGGGCAATTCTGATTCCATCAGCATTCACGATTCTAGGAACACAAAATTAACCTAAATATATCAGAAAACAACGACCATATCACAAATCACCACCCAATTCGGTTTCAAGTGTAACCTCCAGACAAGTATTGCCAGTCGCCTCAAATGAAAGTCGGACTCGGTCGGATATGACTACTCGATTCTCATCTGCTCGGATGGGTCTAAAACTGACTTTCGAGTGACTGAAATGTATAATATGAGCATATCCTTTCGCAATTAGAATCACAGAGCGTTTTCCAGACGGAAATTGTTGCAATTAAAGAAACCTTGTCCTGGCTAAAGTCTAAAGTGGTATAAACGAAGATTTTCTTCCCACAGAAATGTCTCAGGAAACTGTAAGGCTAATGAACTTGCGTCAGACTTGGCACTATCCTTGACACTATATTTATTGCAAGTAGAAAAATTATAAGCCTCTAACGGGATGCCATAAAGAATACAAAATAATCAAACGGCACAACGCAACGTGTTGAATAGAAAATGCTGGTCTGGACAGCCTCCTAAAGTATTCAGCTAAAACTAAAATAAAATACAATTTTTTGGCGCAACAGGCTCGTTAGTATCCAGGGCCTAGCTTTCTCACAACCATTCGAATCGTACCCAGACCTTCTGCGCGGCAGTTCATTGCGCAACTGAGCCCGTTCTGAAACTAGGAGCAAATAGTCAGTTAGTTAAACACACAATTCGCTATACCATCGTAAAAAAGGACACTAAATCTTCAATATTGGATAATGCGTGGCCAAATAAACTATGTCCAGCACGTACGCGCCGATAACCTTGATAAATTGATTCTGTGCCGTTCTCAACAATTTATTTAACCGTGTGCTTGAAAAGGCACCCACATTGTTATTGAATATAAATATTTTATTAGCGATGAGTTAAGAGCTACTTCAATAGAAATTATTACCGTATTTGGGCTGAAGAGCAAGAGTTTAAAAAGCAGCCATTACATTCAAACTTAATAACGTTTGGGAGTTGTTTTAAAAATAAGACCGCCCAGAACGTAAAACTATGAATGGCGATTGCTATCACGCCATGATAAGTTAGTATTTATATGCTGCCTGAAATTAAGGCCAGTGGACTCAATAACATTTACTCCAAGAAGATCGCGGTATTGCTACACACCCCATGAAACATATCTTTATTGTACGCCTGGATAATTTGATATCACACCTCCCCTCTTTTTTAAAGTGTGCATGGATAAGCCGGGTACGTTTGAAAAGCCAACATTACTCTCGTCATTTGCCTCTCAAAATGATCTATCTGGTCATCGAAAATTGGAACTTCACTATCCACAGTTACTTTTTTTTTAAGAATACCTCTCAAAGAATCAACGATTAACGAGTTTTTAGAAACTTTTAAGACCTTTTTAGAAAACTTAACACCGTTAGTATTTTTATTTTTGAAGCTCGTGGAACATTTTCCCCATTTTTTTGATTACGATACAGTGAAACTACACTCTCAAGCTGGGGAGAGACAATTTATCAAAATCTTTTATGGTTCGACAAAAACCAACGTTTTTCTATTGCATATGCTATGGGATAGGCCGATAGGGTATACAAAAAAAAATAACTCCTTTGTCGCTCGCGAGCATTTTCGAACAAAACTAGCTAGGGGTAAAGTCATTAATCAAAACTCCTTCCCAAACGGCAAAGGTAGAATTCCCAAGATTGACAAAAAGGTGGCATCTACGAGGTAAAAAAATTACATGAACAAATCTGATATATTCCAAAAGATCAACCGCAACGCTCAACCCCGTAGTGAATCCTGATGGACCTTTATCTAGGTGTATCTTATAAATTTGAGTTAGCCTACATGTTGTGGGTTGTGCTTTGGGTGAACTTTTCAAGCACAGAAAACACCTATTGTTACGAAGCTAAATGTAAAAAGGACAACGACGTTCGTATCTACACCTGATATGTGAGAACATTAAACAGAAGACGTGAGGTTGAACAACTAGCAGAAGCATTAAGCTGCTTCTAAGAAGACATTACTACCATCCAAGAATTACGATTGGATAGGCAGGGCAAAAAGTGGAAGAAAAACTGTGACATTTACTAGCTCCGTGTTATGCTGAGCAGAAATAAGAACTTTTCGGATGTGGATTTGTTATATCTAAGGATACCAAGAAGTCGTATGGTTTGAATACATTAGCAAACGTATTATTACAATTCGTATAAAGGCCCAATTTGCCAATATAAACCTTATTTGCGCATACGCTCGACGAAAAAATGAGATAACATTACTTCGGACTTTTTCTACCAGCTCCTGGACAAACTTATGAGCGACTATCAAAGTACAATTTTAAAATTATGCTGGGAAATTTTTAGCGAATGTTGGAAGATACAACATTTTAAGCAGTTTTGTCGGAAAGCACTGCCTACATGACACCCCGTACTCATACACGTATCACCTCGATATCTATAAAGGGACAATGCGGTCTGGAGATTTACAAACGTTTTTGAATGTCCGAAAATTCCGAGGGGAACCACTACCTTATTGCAGCCAATGTAAAAATGCGGAGATATCAACCAGGGCGCACAACAAATGCGTAGTACTGTTATTAATTTATTGTTGAAAGAGTGAAATCGCAAGAAACCGACTACACCTTTACAAACCGCGTATCCCTTAATCATTCGATTAATATCATTCCTCCAAAATGTTGAAGTACAATATGGATGATGTCAACTAGCCATCAGATCGGCTAAATATATTGATCCATCCTCATTCCTTTCACTCTCCTTTTGGAGCAAAAAAACATTCTTTTTGTCAAAATTTGAAAGGGAAAACCCTCATTTTTGACAAAATTGAGATGGGATGTGTAGGTATAAAGAATGGCATTTTCTATATTTCTTCTTTAGAATGTCAAAAAACAACGTTTTACTAAAATAAAACCCGGGCTGCACCAAACATCTGTACCAAATTTGATCAGTCTAGCTAACAATTTAAGGCCCGAACACTGATGATGATGACATACGGACAGAAGGATTTAGTAAAATGGCTGGATCGACTGAGTTTTCGAATCTGATGGAATCAAACTTAAAAATATATCTATCCAAATTTGTTCTCTATGTCACAAACTATGTGTGAAAACTTTCACACCCCTATACTATTTGCAGTCCTGCTCATCAACTATATAACCAAACACTCACTTCTCAGTAAATTAAAAAGTCAGCAACAGATACAAAAATCTCTTTAAAGAAATAGTAATGAGCTAATGGCGACTGACCAACTCCCTTCTCCCAAGAGTTGAAATCAATTAAAATCTGCTATTTCAATGAAAAAGAAAAACCATACGGACTTTCCCATGTTAATGCATTTCCCCAACACTATTTCAATTGAAGACAAACAAAAGAAGAAAATCTATATCTCAGTGGAATGGAGATGTTTCCAGACTTTTCTGCAACGCAGAACAGAGACAAAATGTTCATCAAAAGGAAGCTTTTCAAATCGATTTTGAATGCACTTACTACTTACTGCGTTGAAGATCTCTCTAAGAAAAAACTCCACTTTGCTGCAAGGATATTGATGGTGAAATGTAAATTGCTTACCTGAAATGAAAAAAAAAAGACAAACAATTTTTTAGTTTTTTTTTCTGCTTATGTGACATTTGAAAAGGAAAATTTGGCATACAAAGAAGAAAGTCATAAGAGCGACAATGTAATAAGAGGTAGTCGGAGAGTTGCCACAGGAGGACTTCAAAAAGGTGTTGAACTCGTCAAATGAAGGATGCGTATAAGGATAGAGGAATGTTCTTAGAATCTGTCTGTCAGATTTATCAAAAGGAGTTCTAGAGGTTGAAAGAAGGACATTAACATTAAGATTTATATCTGTTAAACATTTTCTCTTTTCATTCAGATGATTTGCATATTGGAAATGGGAAATCTTTTCGCCTTGGTAAAAAATGTATGTTCCTTTGAATTGCCTTGTAGTGGTTTTAAGGTATGCAGAAACACAAATTGGAAAAAAATGTAACCCCAGGGGAATGATGTCGAAGTAAAATTGCGTTTGTCCCGAAAATCTATTTACATTCATATTATTTTAGGGTATTATGCCCTGAAGTACTTTTTTGTCTGTAGTACTTAGAGTTAATGAAACTCCATGGCTAAATAATATGGGTCCCTAGAGTACTCAGAATCAAGGTGATACAAGAGACCTCACTCAATTATATTTATGAGGTAGTTTCTCAAAGATACCACAAGACATCGTTTGCAAATATGAGAGATATGTTGAACGCAAAAAAGCAATTGACAGAGTCTGAAAGGCATATCACGCTATTTGGTAAAAATGGAGAAGGAGGGAGATGGTTGCTGATCTCAGGTCAAAACACGGACCTGCTCCTTCAGGGTAGGGATTGTTTTTGGGGGGTAACTACTCAATCACGTGGGTAATAAGCAAGCAAGAGCCTGGAAAAAGACTGACGATTGTCGTATCTGCACCTGGGTAGAATACT
This sequence comes from Rhingia campestris, assembly GCA_932526625.1. NCBI lineage: Eukaryota > Metazoa > Arthropoda > Insecta > Diptera > Syrphidae > Rhingia > Rhingia campestris. The sequence goes on from OW052182.1 coordinate 100,002,553, forward strand.
TTATATAAAATTTGCGACTGAATAATAAGCAGAGGCCGTAAGTTAGTATGAAACAGACATCACTGTCATCCAGGAAACGCAATGGTATGGAAAAAGAATTGTAACATAGCAACCAAGAGCATTAGAAAGAACGACGGTATTTATATCTGCGCCTGGAATGATGGAATTCTCAATATAAAAGGTGCAGCAGAGCCCATAAGCTGCAGACATTACTGCCATTCAGGAAATACAATTGAATGAACCAGACAAACAGAGGATGAAAAACTGAGACATTTACCACGATTCAATGTTTAATAAACGATTATTCGGATGAGCATTTTTCGAAAAATGAGTCTTATAGGTGCTCCAACGAAAAAAAATGAGCGACTGCTGAAGTAATTGACTAAATGTTCGGGAATCACATCACATTTGACAACGCAATTATGGCTAATTGACTATGCTGAGCCATGTGATGACACTATAACAACGGTTTCCACACCTTGATGTCCATAAGGGGACATACGGTTTCCCGATAAAAAAAAAGTCAATTAGATTGACTATGTTGGGATATACAAGACGCACGTATCTGTAGCCAATGTGAGATTGCGAATATCCAACACCCAACGGGAACAGCAAAATAATTTCGCGAATATTTTCTGTCGGAAGTCCTTGTTCCTCAATCCCTCGATTAATACCATACGCCAACATCTAATGCCGAAGACCAATGGCGAAGCACGTCACGATCGGGCCCAACAGACGTGGTAGGCCAGCAAAAAAAAAACCCTCTTTTGACGAATAATACCTACACAGCCAAAAATTAGGACTAATAGGCAAAACTGCAGGTGATGACGAAAGATCTGATGAAAATGTTGTGATTGGGCTTTTTCTTAAGAAAAAGAGAGAACAAGACAAGATCACGATCGAGTACATGAATGATTTTCCGAAGTCCCAACAGAATCCTGTCGAGCTGAACAAGGGAAATTCATACAGTTCATGTTGAGAATATGGAAGAACTACTTCTGCAACCTGATGAACGGCATTGACGAACAATCTCCCGCTGTCAGGCAGAACGAATCATTCAATATTGGAGACGACAGTGAATACTATCAGACCTAAGTAAAGATAGAAATGTGTAATTGAAGCCTAATAAGACTGTTAGATACTGCCCTCACTCGAACTATTAAGGAGATCCTATATCAGACCATCCCATTCCGGCTCTACGGCGCTGAAGCATGGACGGTATCAAAAATGGATGAAGAAATCCTTGGTCGATTTGAGAGGAAATTTTTTTGAAAAATCATCTGTCCCGTTTGCGTTGACGGGCTTTGGAGACGAAGATTCAACCAAGAACTATACGAGCTGTACAGCGACATACCCCTGGTCAAAAAAAAATTCCGTTTAAGATGGTTATGACATGTAGAACGAATGAACACCAATACTCCGATTCGCGGAGTCTTCGATTCCCAGCCAGACGTCGGACGCAGTAGAGGAAAACCTCGCCTTAAGTGGCGCGCACAAGAAGAAACCGTCGTCAACCAACTTGGAGTGCGCTAAAGGCTGAATTAAGAGGCATGTTGGTTGAAGCCCAGGTTCATTCCGGACTGCAGCGCCACTTAAGTAAGTAAGTAAGTAAGATATGTAGGACTACATGCCGAGCCGATAAATCCGGGGGAGATCATAGCCAAATTTGGTCCGATGCATGTAGGTATGTCTGAAGTATATATAACCTCAGCATTGTTTGGCGGATCCATAAAATGGCCTCAGAAATGCGCCACCTACAGAGGTAAATGTTCCTCAACATAGCCCCCCAGATATTATCCCACATGTAATGAGCATGCCTGAAACCGTTTACCAACAACCTAAATGGCCCCTATAAATGCACATCAAATCTCGCATCAAATCTTCACACTTTGGCAGATCCTGAAATAAAATTCACGACTTGATAAACCCATAACCTATTCATCGATTATTTAAAGCCGCATTTAAAGCATTTACATGGAGGAAGTATACCGACCCGGTATACTGCCCAAACTCTCCTATATGTTCAGGATGACGATGGCGAATTCTCGCTGCTTCATCATGGACCACATCGAAACATCACGATATTCGCATCATTGGTCCAACTAAACGAGATGATATCGTCGGGTTTACGAATAAAAAGTTTAAAAGTGGTTAAAGTCAATTGGTACACGAGGGCAAAACAAATTTAATGCCATCAACGGGCTTTATATAAAGACCTAGTTGAAAAACTTCGTTTTGAAATCGTTTCCCTGTCAGATGGTTGAATCAGTAGAGAAACCCCTTGCAAAAATAAAACAACTAAACCAACTTGAAATTTGCAACTAAAGGTCGTTAGCCACAGTTATGTCTAAATAATGAAGCTTTGGGGTTCACTTTCGATCAGACCCCAATGTGGTGTGACAATTCTACTTGACAACTCCTGGCTCGGCATAATATTAAGTCTTTACATCATTCAATAGAATTAATAACCAATCCATTAGACTCATTCCATGTTATATTTAATTAAATTCTATCATCCCATCATAATCGTGGTATAGACGATTCATTGTTTTTCCATTATATGACGACAAAGGTCTTACGTTGCAAAACACAAATGGAGATTCTATTGTTTAAGTAAACATTCTCATATCTGACTTGACATGTTCAGCCCCAAACGGGTTGGGTATTTGAATACGTAGACAGCATTTTCGGGTGCAAACCCATTGAGTTAAGAGTTTCATTAGAAGTGAAATATAAGGCCAAAAACTTTCTCGGAATAGATTAATTCCTGACTGGTGTAACTTTTCCGAAATTGAAGATAATTAATTGGAGGGAGGGACTTTGAAACGCATCTACACAGATACACCCTCACACATATAATGTCGTGCAACAACTAAATGAAAAGAACAATTAATTGTTAAAAAAAAAAAAACTTTTTCTTTTTCTTTTTTGGAGCTCTGGTCGGATCAGAGGGTTCACAAATAAGACTGAAAGAGTATATATTTTCTAAAAAAAAAAAGTTGAATGAAAGTTTGTCGAGAGATAAGATAAGACTTGCTCGAGTTCGAGTATATCTGGGGAATGCTGTAATAGATAACGTAAGTGGTTTCATTTGTAGAAGAGAAAACTAACTTTCAGCAGCTTTAATTGGGAATTCTATCACTTGAAAACGATTAATGAGCGTTAAGAACTTGAAAAGCCGAAATGGAGTTTTCGATATTGATGTTGATAGATGTAAAGATTTCTTTAATTTTATGGGTACCTGAGCGCACATACCGACATTTAAAATTTAAATTTCCGGATGCAATACGAAACCTCAACTAACTTTAAGTGCGGAATCGGAGCCAGTTAGCTAAGAATCAAGGTGTTTGGCATCTGATAAGGATAGGCATGTATGTACATGTAAAACACTGATCAATATACGAATTTAACTCGATGTTACTTTCGAATTTCCTAAGGTAATGCAAAAATGTAAATTATGTAAATTGCTTTAACGGTCTATAAGGGCTCTCAAACCTAACTCGCCATTCTTTCTGTGTGCCAAGTTATAATTTTTGCTACAAAGCAAAGGACCTCCTCTTTGTTGAACGCCTACTCTCTTTGTTGAACGCCTACTCCAAATTTGAGAAAAAGTATTTCAGGCTTTTGAAAGGTAAGGTACAAACTTAGGTGTTGTCACTTTCAGGATTTTAAACAGGAACACATCGCTTAGTAGTGCAACGCGTTAACCACTAGGTCGCTTACTTACTTAAGTGGTGCTTCAGTCCGGGATGAACCTGGGCCACAGCCAACATCTCTCTCCAATGAGCCCGGTCCTAAGCTAACAAGCTAACTGCCTCCAGCTGCGCACTTCAAGTTGGTTGAGGTCGGTTTCTACTTGTGCCCGCCACATAAGGCGAGGTCTTCCTCTACTGCGTCGACTTCTGGCTGGGAATCGAAGACTCTGCGAACCGGAGTATTGGTGTCCATTCGTACTACATGTACTAGCTATCTTAAACGTCCAATGCGTCTTTTGACCAGGGGTATGTCGCTGTACAGCTCGTATAGTTCGTGGTTGAATCTTCGTCTCCATACCCGTCAACGCAAATGGGACCGAAGATTTTTTGAAGAATTTTCCTCTTAAATCGAGGGTGAAGACACCCACTTTTGATACTTTTGATCAGCGCCGTAGAGCATGACTGGGATGATCAGGGTCTTATATAGGATCTCCTTACTAGTTCGAGTGAGGGCTTTCGTACTGAATTGCCTTGTAAGCCCGAAGAAACAGCGGTTGGCAAGAGTAATTCTTCGTTTAATTTCTGACGAGATGTTGTTGTCAGAGTTTGGGAGTTTTGGTATTGGTTTGGGAGTTTTGAACAATCCTCTCAAGAATCAAATTGAAGAAACCACACGACAGCGCATCGTCTTGCCTAAATCCTTAAATCCTTTGTTAATATTGAATGTGTCGGTGAGGTCGTTTCCTACCCTGATGGAGCAGCGAGAATTCTCCATCGTCATCCTACACAAACGGACATGGCTCTGTATAGTTCGTCTCTATAAATGCTTTCGTATACGGCTTTGAAATCGATAAATAGGTGATGGGTATCGATTTGGACGATTTTGTCGTTTACGGCTTTGAAATCGATAAAAAGGTGATGGGTATCGATTTGGACTTCTTGGATTTTTTCCAGGATCTGCCGAAGTGTGAACATTTCGTCGGTTGTGGACTTTCTTTGCCTAAAACCACACTGATAAGGGCCGATCGGGTTGTTGGTAAACGGTTTCAGGAGTTCACATATTACGGCAGATAGGATCTTGTAGGCGATGTTGAGGAGACTTATGCCTCTGTAGTTGGCGCAGTTCAGAGGGTCTCACTATAGGTCGCTGTGCATTAGTAAACCTGATAACTCACATGATCGTATCATCATTCGATCAAGAGTTTATTAAAGGTTAGTAGAAAACCAACCCAATTTTAAAAAAAAGGAACAAACGCAAGTTTCAAAACTAGAGACCCATAGCTTCAATATTCATACCTTCAAAGGTTGTTGAGAGATTATGTTGAGTACCATGAAATAAATCAATTTTCAACAGACAAAATCGGCTTACTAAGAAATGGTCAACTGGGGACCTGCTGATGACATGATTATTCGAAAGCTATCAATAAAAACGATGTACAAGGATACAAATATCCGTCAATGAACTATCTCCAGCAGTTTAAGAGCAGAGAAACAACTGCAAGAACGTCAGGGCAATTATCCAGTGTTATGGGTCCATTTCTATTGTGAAAAGTGTGCCTAAAGTTTATGCTTTGCAACCATCAACTTTTAAAATGCAATATTGGTAAGTAGGTACCACTTTAACAAATGCATCTATTCAAGTGGTCATCTGCCTGAAATCCACCAGGAAATATCAGGACAGACAGTATCCATTAAGTTAGACGAAATAAGTGGCCCTAACACAAATGTATTAGTGGAGTTTTAGAAGGTTGTGGTCTTGGCCCATACATCAAGAAAATGGCACCCCACAATATTGAAATATTATTAGAATTCACAATCTAAAAGAAATATAGATATTTACCACCAACCAAAGGGGGACTTTCTTGTACGGCGGGACACATCAACATCCACCGTTCCCCATGCATGTTTGTATCCCCACTTCCGACCACCGAATCATCATATTGCAAATCGTCACGAAATATTTTTTGCACAAGATGGCCTATTTTCGAGTCCTATTAGCACAACAGAACAAACAAAACTCAAAATAATCGCGAATTATTGACCTTGTTCAGAATTTTAGATTTCCCAAGTTAACTTTGCCGATGCACTGTTTTCATTGGTTAATCGATCACGGCACGTGACTAAAAATGCTCGATTGACAAATGAGACTAGTGCATCGGCAAAGTTAACTTCGTAAAACTAAAGCCCGGAACACGGCCATTATTAATTACGCCAAAAAGCAAACACCACCACTCGAAGACATTTGCTGTCACCTGTCACCGAGAACACGATAGAACATATTTTCCCGAAAAATTGTTTTTTTTACAATTTTCAAACCAAATACGCGACGAAATACATTCGCAATATTACCAAAATGAAGCTTAGGCTTTGAACTCCAAAAGGAAACCGCACTCGAGTAAATATTCCAGAAAATTCCTTCACAATAAATATTTTTTGGAGGAGCAGAAATTACACACCCTCAACACTAAACCGAATGATTGATTTATGTACATGAACATTATTTTGCATAGTTCTAGGCGGTTTATTACATTAAAATTAAGGTTGCCACTTTGGTGTTTTCTTTTTTTGTACGAAATTTGATTGTTTTTTTTAGATTTGTAATTTTTGGTGATTTGAATATTTTTATTTCTTTCTTTTTGTCCAAACAAAAGATAAAAGTTTGCGAAATATTTACATATAATACAAATGATTCAAAGAAATGTCATACCCTTGCAATATCAGAAAATGGCATTTTGATTATTCGTGAAATTACGATTTTTTACCTAATTACGACAAGCGGTACATATTATTCTTTTTTAATAACCCTTAAAACATAGACTTTGGATATTAATTCCACGAGATACATAAATAAAATCTTGTCTTCCACCAAGAGCACTGCTCATACCATAATATTCAGCCCTATCGAGTTATCCGTCGGAGCGGAAAATTCTCCGATTTTATACGATTCGGAATATTTTTGCTTCGTGGTATTCTTTCGAAAAGCTGAATATTTTTCCGACATTTTATAGCGCATCCCGTTGAATTGCATTTTTCGTTCAATTTTTGACAGCTAAAATGAATTCTTTTTCCTAATTCCTCCGACACAAATTCTTCTCGGAATTTATTTACGAATTGTAGTGAAGTGAAGCCGTCGCAATTGTGTAGTATTTTTTTCCGAAGACCCATAACTCGAATGGGATTTGAACCTCCGACGAAGTATGCGTTGCGGAAAATCGTTCCCTCCGACGGATAACTCGATAGGGCTGATTGTATATTTGTGTTACACTAACAGATCCCTCAGAGACTAAGCTCCGCTGTCGCTGCTGAGATTTTGATTCAGTAGACCAATATTCTCAGCAGATGGGACAACAGTTTCCTCGCTTATATACAAAATAATCAGTTGTACTCTTTTAGCAGAGCATGTAAATTTTTATCTCAGCTTGTTGCAGAAAATGAAAAAAGATCATTAACGTGCAGCAGAAATAGAGTGCGTGAGAGAATTTATCCTTGAGGAATCCCAGCATTTTTTAAACACCGACTACACACTTACAAGGTTATACTTTGATAAGAGTTTCCAGGTCAAAATCTATGACAGGTCATTGTGGGAATGTAATGAACCTGTGCAACAAAAATCCTTATCTTTTTTTTAAGCGGCTATCAAATCCCTGGAACCAGTCTCAACAAACTCAAAGACAACCCTTATTTTTGCAAAAGATGTCAGAGCATTTTAAGATTCACCTATTCTAGGTGCCTGGGCATAGTGACTTTCCAGGGAACTGTAAGACTGATGAACTTGCCAGACATGGGACTAAACTACCAGTCGTATCCGACACAAGTGCACTAGGTATATCTAGCGCTACATGCAAAAGCCTACTACCGCAACATGCTAACAGCAAATCAAATATCAGATGGAGTCTTGGCACGACTTGTCAAATAACCAAACAAATGTGGCCAAAGCTGAATTTAAGAAGATTCAAGGGACTGATTGACACCATAGGTGTCATCACTGTACACTTTCTAATTGGCAGGCATGCAGAAAGGCTAGGCCTCCACTCAAAAAATGTCTGCAGTATATGGATGAAGAGGAAGAAGAAACTACATATACTTCATCTTCTTTGTAACTGCCCGGCCCTATCAAACAAAAGGACGCTTCATCTTGGAGCTTACTTCATTCAAAATCTCAACGATTTGACAAAAACGGATGTGAGAAGTTTCCTCCGTTTCATTATTTGCTCAGATTGGTTTTCTCATAGGTAACAAGAAGAATGGACCAAAAACTGGTCTATATGGGCTGGAAAATCGCTGGGAGCTATTTTAACCTAACATATCCCAGCATTTATAGCGAATATATCTGATAAAACGCCATCTACCACTGCTTTCAAAGATCTGTCTTTAAGAAAGTTTTCTATACAGCCGTACGGTATGCTGTTAATTTGGCTAGCAAAACCCTTTTCCAAACTCGATCAAAAGGCTTGGAAATATCCAGGGCCCTCATTCCGTAAAGTTAAAGTGTTGTAATTTGACGATAACATTTCGCAGGTACATCTTGCATCACGTAAGATCAATAGTCGTTTTTGCTATCGGCGATATCACTTTATTTGCTTAACTTAAAACGATAATCGTAAAATCACAGACGATTATTGAGCGACTGCTTATGAAGTCTCGACTATCGTAGCAACACCTAAATGATTTTTCACTGGCACTCCTCTCGTGATGATCTGACAAATCATCCGAGTAGTGTCAACTGTCAAAAAAAGCTTATCTCAACTTAGCCATTCGGAGACGGTATAAAACAGGAGGTCCCGCCATCGTGCAAGTAGTACACACGCACACATGAATGGTTGTGAGAAAGCTAGGTCCTGTGTACTATTGAGCCTGTTGCGCCAACAATTTGTTTTTTTTTGCTCATTTTAAACAAAAGCGCTCACGGCTGCGATATTTTCGGTACTTCGGCCGGAATTCAAGAACACAAGAAAGTGAATATGTTTACTCGAATTTATCTCTTATAGCACGCACGTACTGCCTGTCTTACCGAACATTGGAGTAAGTGCTCTTAAATGTGCGACCATCGCATCGACGTGTAGACATCGACTAAAGTTTTGACTTTGACGTAATAATGTGTTTGTATTCAAATGCAAAATTGTTATGTCCCTTTTGAAAAACTCGACGGTATTAAAAACTGAATCTCGGTTTTTTTTTCAATAACTAAGAAAGGTGGTTACACTATTGGACACACCAACATACTTAATCGGTTGCCCCCTTTCCACAGCCCAGCTCAAACTACAAAGACATGTAGTCCCACTTACGATATGTATTTAATTTTTGAACAAAAGATTTATGAACAATTCAAGAAAATATCTAAAATAGCTTAAACGACTAACCCAGAGTTGTAAGCCAAAGCAAACCATATACTCGTACATCTATACCATTTGAATTCTCATCAACATTCTTTGGAAATAGTTAAAACCACAACAGATACCCAAGTCAATTCAGTTGATAGAATAATTTCATCTCATTTACAGCCAAGGAAGAGCAGAGATCCATTCAGTTTTGGGTAGCAAATTCCAAGAACTCCAGTTTCGTATCGATGGCCATACGAGGACAACAAGTTTACAGGTAAACAATATGACCAACTAATTCCTTGTTCCCACAGAGCTGATAAATTCATTTTCATGTATCTCTCGGATTAATCATCGACATCAGACTCAATTATCCCCTGAGAACAAGACAGTGGCACCACATATGCACCTCATGGAATGGCAAGACCGGTGAATGGCAGGTTTGGCTGAAAGCCGAACGAATCGGACGTGGCTTTCATAACGCGGTAAGTGGTTTGCTGAATTACCCAGTATAATATTTGTGCGATTCCTGTTGATGTCATGTTGGGTGTAATTAATTTCGCGCAATAAACAGATAAATGAATATAAGCAAAAAAAAAAAAATGCATGCACACCATATATTATGAAATAGATGGTTAATGAACATTCACACACACACGCAGAAAAGGAATCGCTCGCTCACTGTGCGTCACTTATGAATTTGTTTATGCGGGTAATAGTCGTAGTTGTGAAATAAAAGTCTAGTCAAGTCGAGTGAAGTAGAGTGGAGTTGGAGCGCGTCTAACATGCAAATTGAGGAAGCAGACTGCGTGCCAGGTGTTAGGAATCAATAGCTTGAATCATGAGACGTCGCGTCGTTGCAAAAGTCGTTTTGAATTTTCGCATTCCGAGATTAGATACACCGAATTTCGCAAAAAAGGAAACGGGTATTTGATTAACATTGGTAGACATTGGCTCATGTTTAAATTTTGCTATTTAATATTATCGACTTCCCTCTCAGTGTACATTCCGGATAACATCGAAAACGTGTCCTTCCTCATTGATAATCAAAAAAAAGTGCGTCAAACGTAAGATGCTTCTTTTCCTAGACTTGGTATACTTTGTACAAACACCAGAAGTAACTAATACGACCGTCTTACACGTATCTATGTTTATAAAGTTGTATAGTATAACTATAGCGTAAGATTTTTTTTAATTGCCAGATTAACAAATTAAAATTCGATAACAAGGCTAGTTTGCCACTTCTCGTTTCCGTCATTGAAAAACATCATTGGAACACAATGCAACACATGCAATCGATCAAAGAACGAACGTTCTAACATGTCTCTGTAGGGAATACCAACAACCGTAACATGACGGCCGATTTCATCGACAAAAAAAATAAAAAGCCCAATGACGCCAACGGCAAAAAAAACCGCACCAAACAGTGACTTTTTGCGGATTAAGTGCTGTTTCATGAAGCACATGAGGGTTCTCACCTGTCAAGGAACGCATAATTTGCTTATTGACGAAGCCGTATAACCAAAAATGCGCTTCATAGCTGAAGATGATTTTGCGATGAAATTCTTCATTTTCTTCCATCATGTCCAGAGCCCAATTCGAGAACGAACGTTGCTTCATATGATCAAGTGGCTTTAGTTCATTAGGCAGCGTGATCTTGTAAGGGTGTAGGTAGGGGAGGAGAACGCCGTCAAATTAACGACGGACGCCAATACGGCAGCAATATTCTCCACACTTCAGGCAAAGTGTAGTCTCACTGGCACGGCAACATAAAGCAGCGAATATTCTGACTCAAATTTTGTTCACTAGACTAAGAATTGCTTGTCAACGGGGATGAGAATAACTGCCGAAAATTGGCGGTAACACTTTTAAAGTTGGTCACAACCGAGTCGGAATTTCGTTGTTCCTTTGTGTACTTGACCAAGATGAAAATGTTTATTTTACTGAATATTTTGGCATTGACAGTTCGGTAATCGGTTTAAGGGTGCATTTACACTGAAAGTTAAAAGTTTAATAAACCTATGCCTATAAACCTATAAACCTTTAAAGTTTAATAAACCTATGCCTCAACCATCACGCCAATTAAATTAGACCGGTCCTAAGCTAACTGCCTCCAGTTGTGCACTTAAAGTATGTTCACGTCGCGTCGGTCTCTACTTGTGCGCGCCACGTAAGACGAAGTCTTCGTCTTCTGCATCCAACGCTTGGCTAAGAATTTAAGACTTTGCGAGCCGGAAAACTGATGTCCATTGGCTCTACATGTCCTACGACCAAGGATTTGTTCATTCGCTTTTGATAAGGTCTATTCGCGCCGCAAAGCAGAACTGGTATCATGATGGCCTTGTCTATGATCACTTTAGTTGTTCTAGTGAGAGCTTTCCTCTTAAAACAGCATTTGTCAGTTGAATCCTTCGTTTTATTTCTGACGAGATGTTGTTGGCAGAGTCAATAGAGGAGCCAAGGTAAACAAAGTCCCGTACTACCTCAAAAATATATCCGCCAATGGTGACGTTCTGTATAATTCGTCGATATTGTGTGTCCTTTCGTGTTGACAGAGAGAAGGAAACGAAAAAAATGGGATTAACAAACATTTTTGCCACTTCCTTCTCTAAACAAGAAACGTTGCTTTGACATCACGTTGAGTACGACTAATGATGACAATATATCATCGGCGTATGCTAGTACAAGTTGGGGCAAAAGAAGTCATCCGATGTTAAATGGCTCTCGGAATATCGGTTGTGGCTCTCGCAGTGTGTGCCGTTACTCCATCCTGTTGGAACCACATTTCCTACAGTCCTAATTCGTCCAATTGCGACAGAAAAAACTCGGTTAATATGGCCCTATTGCAAGCACCGTCCACTGTTGTCGTTTGACCAGCGGCGTTCTCGAAGAAAAAAAAAATGGCCCGATGACTCCTCCAGCGTGAATAGTAACTTTGAGCGGGTGCCCCAGAACCGAATGTTTTGCTTGTTCACGTACCCGCTGAGGTGGAAATGAGCCTCATCGCTCATTATGATTTTGGTCGAAAAATCGTCCACTTCGTCCTCGAGATTGAGGATGGCTTGGGTGTAGGTTACACGCGTTTGACGATCGACAGGCAGCAGCTGATGCGCGGACTGGACTTTGTACGGGAAAATGAGCAAGTCCTTGACCAAAATTCGCCTTAGGGACGACCGGCTGATGGCTAATTGCGAGGCACGCCGTCTGGTCGATGTTTCCGTAGACAGCTCGACATCCTCGTCAACAGCGGCGATAATCTCAGCACAACGGGCACTCAGGGGCCTGTTACTCGTGGCAAAGTCTTTCTACAGACATGTTAGACATAAATCGCTAAACTTAAGCCTAACAAGGCTATCGAAAATAATGGCCTTCCCTGATTTATTGCTATCCTCACTCAGGTCAGGTGGTTGGTAGTTTTCGCTATCGTCGCCGATATTTGAATGTTCTGCTGGACAGCGGAAGATTGTTCGTCAATGCCGTTTAAGAGTCTGCGGAAGTGGTTCTTTCATATTCTCAGCTTTGGCTGTGTCTCAATTATGATATTTCCTTGTTTATCTCGATATAATTCTGTTCGCGCATTGTGTCCCTGACTTTGAAGTTTTACACGGAATTTTGGTAAAATTTACGAAAATCTTTCCTGGAGTAGCACCTCTCTATGTTTTCGATCGTTCACGTTTGTTGCTGTTTTTTCTTCTTTCTGTAAAGCCGGTGTTTGTCCCTTTTGCTTTGCCTGTAAAGGCCAATGGCAGCTCTCGTCTCCACCTGTAGCTTTGTCTGATAGGCCTTGTTTTTGGCTATGAGCATCTGTTGGCATTCTTCATCAACCCAGACGTTTTTTGGTGTTGGCAGCGAGAAATCTAGTACATTAGTTGCGGCTTGTCTAATGGGTTGTTGACAGCGTTATCATTGTTTTTCGACATTAGATGCTTGTAGGATGGTCTTAATCGGAAGGTTAAAGGATACGCGTTCTACAAAGGACTTGGCGGTCCCTCGCTATTCTTTTCGACATTAAATTTTTTACAGTATTTCGCATTTGATGTGGAACGGTGAATAACACATTTTTACCTTAAAGAATCCAGAAAGCACGAAGAGTAATATTCAAGCGTATGTTTGTGGATGTCGTTGAATCATCGATTTTATCTGCATCTGGTAGGTTGGAAGTTGAACTGCTGATCCCCGCCATTACTCGAATCTGTTCATCTTAGGTCAACACAATGACTATAGAATAACTGAATCCTAATGGCTTCATATGCAGCCGAACGAGACGAACTTACCATCATCTATGGAAATATTCTTCAAACCTGACCAAGAGAGTAAATCATCTTCTTCAGACTTTTCCTATTCCGTTTTGTAAGATTTGCATTAAAATGTCCACGCCTGTTATGCATTTGCAAGTCGTTCGACACCACCACAAACAAGTCCACTTTGGAAAATAATTTAAACTACAAATTTGTTCCACTATTAGGAGATTTCCTTTGCAGGGGATTTACTTTTTGTGTTGGCCTCGTAAAAGTTTAAATTCCTTTGGCATAAAATCAAACTCGTCTATCTAATTCTATTTGAGAGCCAGAATTGTCAAAGCCGGAAATTACAACTGACAAAGTCGATTTCCAAGTTCTCTCATACAACTCCTTTCTGTAGAATGTTCATTCAATACCGGAAGCTACTTTCGATTCCTTGAACCGTGCTCGCCCTCCCCTATATACAAGTGGAAGACAACCCTGGCAAAGAATCGTTTAACCCGCAGCGTGGGGGGTTGAATACCACACTTTGGAAACATACCCCACTTGATCTATCACGCCGTGTGCACATCGAATTAAAATGCAAATACCATTCCATTGTGAGTTCTTGGTCACGTAAAGAACGAACATGAGATGAGAATGAGTGCAGGCTATAGGTATGTGACTCTTGAACCGAGAATGAAATTTCACTTGGATATCGAATTTGGAGTACGCGTTCCACTCTGATGTCTGCTCCCTGTCTGGCCCATTAGGATAGGTCGCCGTAACCCTAAAAGATACAATATCTAACGAAGAAAGATATTTGAAGCAATTTTACCATGTTTTTGTAGCTGAGTGTGCAGTTCTTCCAAGCATAAACGTTTTCGCAAGTACACCACCGCCATGCTTCCTCCGCAGAATGACATTTTTATAATCCCCCCGTGTGCGTTATGGATTTGGAGCTGGGAAAGCCCTGCGGGTTGCCAGTCGGAATGCAGTTGCATTCATTAATTTTACTCGCTCTCTCTCTATCTCTTTCTATGCATCTGTTATCGTGTTGAATATTAATGATATTATTTTGCAGTAAAATGCATTTAATGCTACGTCAGACCCAGACAGAGATGTTAATTTGCTGCAAAGCGCTCGGTGGTTGGTGATGGTAGTTCATGTAGTATTCTGTGCACGTGTATGCTTGGACAGGTATACAAGCGTCATTAATTTAGAACAGAGATGGCATGAAGAGCTGTGTGTTCAGTGTTGTGTCTCTCTGTGAAACCGTTATACTGATGGGGTAATTGAATTTAATGAGGACTTTTGTGTAAAACGAAATTATTTTAATTAATGTAATCATTCGGCATCTGTAATGGAGAACCAGGCAAATGATTGCAAGAACTTGCAAATGTTTCGGTGTAAAGCTTAAGGACGACAGGTTGAATTTTCGCAGCATAAATTAAGGGATTTTATGTGATATTGAAGCAGGTCATTCCAATGTCTTACACTCCCTTTTAAGGGGGGGAGGGTCATTTACATGAATCAGTGAGTTTCTGTTTTTTTTTATACTTTGGAAGCTAATGAATTTGATATTACAATTTGCTTTGACGTTCGTCTATGGCAGAAGACTTGAAAGTTACATCCCTTAATGCACTCCTTAAATTATTATTGACCCCTCATTTCGGGGGATCATTTTCATCGAAACTCTTTGAACACCTAATTTTGGAGCAAAATGACAGGAAACGTATTGTTTTTAAGTGTTCTCTTTGGATATTTTGTTTTGTTTTGTTTACAATTGTGTAAGTGTAAGACAAAACAGAATACTATGGTGTTCGAGCGAGACTATGGAGTTCGCTACGGTTGTCTCTCCCATCAGTCTAATCGTACACTTTTGCAGAATATTATGATTTTTTTGCTGCACCTTATGTGATTTACATATTAATACCACTATAAGGGGCTGATATTTTTCTTGGATATATTTTTGTCACAGAGCGTTTCTGGCGATTTTGAATTTGCAGTCGTTCCAACTAAAACACAAACCGAATATGGATAGGCTATCGGTTTCGTTTTCGACAATGCAAGTGCCGATTATTAATAATGCAAGTAAAATTTGAATTTGCTTTAATGACAGATGATAGCATTGGATCTTAAAAGCAATTTTCACACTATATTGGGCTAAGACGATTGTCAGATGAGTGCCTGAAATTTCTTTATCAGGTGACACAAAGACAAAATCAGTAGTTCACATGATCGTAAGACATTTCGAACTAGTAGACCTATCAATACTGTACGATTTTAAAAACGTCAAAGCACAGCTTTACCGAACTTAATTATAATGCATTGGTCAGAATTTAAAGAGCTCAACTATTTTTTGGAATTCCGAAAAATAAAGCGCGTGGGCTTTAAAATGAATATGAAAACCTGACAGTAATGTATTTAGGACTGACTTATATGCAGATGGTGTCGAAGACAAAGCAAAGAATCGGGAACCATCAGCATTAAAAAGCAGAAATTAAAATGTGTATAAATAATTAAATTGAACCTAACGAGGTTCTTTCTATTCAATACCATTGAAAAAGAGTTTTATGGATTCGAAATTCACGCGCAATTGCAACACGATCATGCTTTTTTTAACATAGCAGGGTGGGCAAATACGAGTTTCATTCTAAAAATGCAATAAAATGAATTGAATTAAACTTTTTGCATGTTTAAAATGGCAAACATTCCCATTAATTATGGAACACAACGTCGTGTCGTTCAAGTATCTGCCTTGGCTGGCTTCGTAGCGCATTCTGTCACTCCGATTTTCCAAGACTTTGTTAATGGTTTCGGGCTGTAGCTTACGGATTGCTTGGATGATATTGGCCTGTAGTACTTGAATCGATTTCGGTTTATTGCCAAAATATTCACAAAAAATGTCCAAAAGGGTCAAATCGCAGGCGGCCAATTGATATCGCCAAGGCGGCTGATAACACAATTTGGGAATTTTGTGCGCAAAAGATCGATTGTGGCATGGCGCGCCATCCTGCATGAACGAAAGATCGTCCAAATTCATGTGTTCAATTTCAGTGAAAAAAAAGTCGGTTAACATGGCTCATCAGACTCATTTTCAAAGAAAAGTGGTCCAATAACCCCACCACTCCACAATCCGCACGAACTGCCACTCTCTGTGGATGCTTCGGCTTCTCGACAACAACGTGTTGGTTTTCCCAGCCCCAGATGCGGCAATTTTGTTTGTTAACGTAGCCGCCCAAACTGCGAAGCGATAACAAATCGGATGTTCGTGCGCCTTCAATTGCTAAGTCCTTGTCAACGAATAATCCGAGATCTTTGTGCAGAATTCTCCTCAGGCTAGTGCGTGAAATGTTGAGCTGTTATGATCGATGGCGAGTTGATGTTCGTGAATTGAGTCTCTACCGGGGGACGACGGGGACCTTGAGTGTTGTTCACTAGTACATTAGTCTCACGAATTGTTTGCACAAACTTGCGTACAGCATTCGCGGTGGGTGCTTTATTTTGGCCAAAACTTCTTTTTGGGCTACACAGCACTCACTTTGGAAAAAGTTTTCAATATTTTCCAACTTTGTTCCAGCGTAAAGCGACTCATTTCGTTCCGTTGAGGTATGATATTGAATTCTGTCAAGATTTCGAGCGGGAAACAGTTGTCAGTGTCAAAATAACCTATGATTTAAAAATATTTGATATTTTTTAGGCACTGTCTTTGCCGGCATGAAAGAACCTCTTCAGATACCATCTGTACTAGCGGATTTAAGTCTACCGAGAAAAATACTCTACCGAGGTTCCGATCTTTCGACGAAATTTATCGCGCAGCCGAATATTGCGTTGAGTCAAAAAATGTTGACTACTACGTGTTGTCTTTATTCATCCATTGTCCGACGGTCTCTGCGGAATCCGTCGAACGCAATTGTAAGCTTTATTTTAGAAAGTAAACAGAGTACCAATTGGAACTCACTTTCGTTTCGTAAATTCTCCCGAATGGACACCTCGATGGGGCTGAATATTTTAAAATTCTGTTGCGGCTGTAGGAGGAGTTTCAGTCACATATAACTATAAAGATATTTTATTCAGTTTATGCATTAAATCAGAAACAAGAGCTGAGTCGCCTATTTCCGGTTGCCCGTTTGTGACCGATTTTCACGTCAAATTTCAAATAGTCATTCTATGTTGAGATTAAGTTATTAAGGATAACATTTTCGCAAAAAGTATGTTAAATAATGTGAATACCAGCTGTAATTTGATAATGGGCGATCAGTGAAGAGGTATTTTTTCCAAAGAGGGTTTTTTGACAGATGCCATGGATAGACTTACATCCGAACAACGTTGCATCATCGTTTCAGTGAATGGTCTCGAGAGACTTGCTGAAGATCCAATGTTTTCGACCATCATTTTGTTCATTGATGAGGCCCATTTCTAGCGCAATAAAAAAATTGCCGTATATGGGCCGAAGAACAACCGGAAGAGGTTCACGAGCTGCAGTTACATCCACTCAAAATAACCGTGTGGTGTGGTTCATGGGCCGTTGGAATCATCGGCCCGTATTTCTTCAAAAATGAAGCTGGTGCCAACGAGACTGTAAATGGGGCTCGTTATCGTGCCATGATAACGACTATTTTTTTTCACTGAAATTGAAGCCCGAGATCTCGACAACATTTGGTTCCAAGAAGACGGTGCTACTTGCCACACAGCCCGTAAAACAATTGACATATTGAGAGATCGCTTCGGTGAACAATTAATTTCACGCTTCGGGCTAGTGAATTGGCCAGCAAGATCATACGATATCACACCGTTGGACTTCTTCCTTTGGGCTAAGTTAAGTCTAAGGTGTTGCGGATAAGCCAGTTATAATTAAGGCATTGGAGCCCAACATTAACCGTGTTATTCGCGAGATAGCGACGAATATGTTCGAATTCGTCACCGAAAATTGGACGAGCTACGGCGCAGTTGCGGCCAAACTTTCAAAAGGGATTGTCTTTAAAAAGTGAATTTCAAGAATGTTTTTTTTAGATTAATTATAAAGATTTCACGATATATTCGATTTTTTTGTTATTTTGCATTTAAAAAAAACTCTTGATTGATCACCCTTTATTAGAGCACTTGATTACTTTGTGGATCACAAGGGTAGGCCTTAGCATACCCCTGCTCAGGTTAACTTGAGTTGCTTACTTATAGCGCCGTTGGCCCATTATGTTCACCTAAATTACCTATGACCCTTTTAACTAGACTCAGAATAAATAATTTAAATGTATTGATAACAGATGTTACATGTCCTTGCAAGATGTACAAGTTGGGCCAAAAGAAGTCATCCGATGTTGATTGGCCCTTCAGAATATCGGTTGTGGCTCGCGCAGTGATTGCGGTTACTCCATCCTGTTGGAACCACATTTCCTCTAGTCTTAATTCGTCCAATTGCGGCAAAAAAAAAACTCGGTTAACATGGACCTATAGTGCGCACCGTCCACTGTTCTCGTTTGAACAGCGGCTTTTAAAAAAAAAAAAAGAAAATGGCCTGATGACTCCTCCATCGTGAACAGCGCACCATGCAGTATGATTTTGGTCGAAAAAAAGTCCATTCGTCCTCGAGATTGAGTAACCTACGCACAGGTTACATGCGTTTGGCGATCGAGAGGGAACATGCGCAAGTCTTTCGCCTTAGGGATGAACGGCTGATGGCTAATTGCGAGGCACGGCGTCTGGTCGATGTTTCTGGCGACAGCTCGACATCCTCGGCAACAGCGGCTATATTCTCGGCAAAACCGGCGCTCCGTGGCCGGCCACTCTTGGCAACGTCTCGTGTGGTCCCATACTCTTCAAGGTTGGTGGCCAAACGGCGCAGTGTTTGCGCAGTCTGTGTCGAACGGCCGGGGAATTCGCGCTTCGCCAACACTACAGATGCATTGTTACGCAAAAAAATAGAAAGGATTATTCCGCGTTCTTGGGGAGTGTATCGCTCCATCGCTTGTTCACTTGTAAAGGGTGATTTTATTAGAGGTTGGTTTTTCGAAAAGGGATAAAACTGACATTTTGTGGTCAAATCGGGCAACTCTAATGTCATTTATGTTCAGTTTGGTTTGTCATTGTTCAGATTGACACTGAACAACGCTTGCAAATCGTGAAAATTTATTTCGAAAACAATGGTTCGGTTCACGAAGTTTACCACAAGATCCGTCGATTTTATGGTCGACATCATCGTCCATCAGAGCAATTAATTCGGTTAACCATGGATCGTTTTCACACTGCGTTTGCTCTATGGGATAATACGCATCCGCAGGTACGTCGAACAGTGCGCATCGGAGAAACAATTGCCGCTGTAGAGCAAAGTATTGAAGAGGACCTGAATGAATCGATTCGCTATCGTTCACAGCAATTGGAGCTTCGTCCATCAACTTTATGGAAGATTTTTCGCAAAAATCTTGGCTTAAGACCTCAAGATACACATGAGACTCTTGAGACGCCATTATATACACAAAAACTGACTTTTTTGTGTGCTCTATGGGCTGGTGGAGTCATTGGGCCATACTTCTTCCGAAATTATGCTGGAGAGTCAGTTAGAGCCATGATTACCGATTATTTTGTTCCCGAATCGGATGGCATGAATGTGGCTGAGATGTGGTTCCAACAAGACGGCGCTACATGCCACACAGCGCACGTCACAATTAATTTATTGAAGGAAACATTCGATGAGCGTATAATTTCGCGGAATGGACCTGTCAATTGGCCACCAGGATAGTGTGATTTGACACGATTAGATAATTTTCTTTTGGGATATGTGAAGTCGCTCGTCTACGCCAACAAACCAGGGGACTTGGAAGCCAACATTCGTGGCGTTATTGCCGACATACGGCCCCAAATGCTCAAAAAAGTGGTTGAAAATTTGACCTCTAGGCTTGGCTGTATTCGAACCAGCCGCGGCGGCCACATGCCCAAAATCATATTTAATCATTATTGGCATAAAATCCTTTCAATAAAGCCAAATTGATAGACATTAAAACGATTTTCTTGTATTTTATTTCAATTCGAAGTTCTATACCTCTAAAAAAAACACCACATTTGTCTACTCCACAAATGTCAAAACAGATTTGACATTATCGGCCAGTTGCAAAAATAAGAGCATCTTCCAATAGGGTGATCTCTTTTGGTCCACCTTGTATGAACAAAGAAAAAAAACTTAACTTGAGGACTTAAAATGGGAAACAGGGAAATAAAAGACATGATCGAAGCAATGATAGTCTCATGATAGTCTGTTTTCGAGGGAGATCGAAATATTTACAACAGCCCTAGTCGTGCCATGATTATAACAAAGCATCAGTCATTCAATAATGGCATCAGTGGTATCAGTTGTTTACTTTTTGTTCAATTTCTTTTCATATTTTACCTTAATTTTATTTTAACAATATTACTATTTTAATTAATATAGTTTGCACCTTTTTCGGGGCAAACCCAATACTATCCCTGCAGGAGAATATTAAAAGCACCTCTAGCACAAAGGACACCTCTGCCCTTGCTCAAGAGAAACATACAGCAGATAATAATTATTTGAAAATAAATTGAACAATTTCCAGAGAAATTAATTATCTCGCGAATTTAATTACATTCATTGTGAATAATTATCTTGCTCTAACTATTATTTTGCACGCTTCGGAGGAAAACGTGAAATTAAGAAAGAAGACGTTTTTTTCTAAGGCATTTAGAAACTTCGACCCTACCACCCGATAGAGTAGAGTAGGTACTTCTGGAGTGTACACCTCCACTCTCTTGCTGTCTTTCTGCTGCCGTCAAATTAATTGTAACGAAGTGAAATCTCTCGACTTTTCCTTTCCTTGCAAGGCACACATAACCAACAGCACAATTCTATTGATCGGATGGGAAGTTATTTCGCTTGCTTTCAATTGGAATTGCTCAGTCTCTGTCTATGTGTTGGCTATGTTTGAGTGAGAAATCTCATTAAGATCGTAATCCTTTTGCTGATTTACTGGAGGCGACACGAGGGAATAAAATTTCAAATAATGAACAAAATGTGTCCTTTGCAATTCAGCTATCTTTGATTTTCAATTCGATTGCAGCGCGAAGGATATGGACTTTTTTTTTATTTTTCTTTTGACCTACACTATCATGGACAGTCGGGCAATTGGTTTTCAACTTTGAACTGTTAACTTACGGGGGATGTTGCGCCGAGTTCCGATGGCGGAAATGGGAACTTTTGATATCAGAATTGGAAGGAGTTTCTTAATTAATTTTGTTTTACAGTTGTGTGGGTATATACGTAGGGAGAATAAAGCAAAAACTGGGTGCTGAAATATAAATGGTATTGAAGTTACTGGGTGGTTTGTAATGTTTTGAGGAGTACGTTTAGAAACCCTGGAACTGTGGGTAGAATTCTTTCAAAGTATTTTTAGAAATCTGCAAGCGGAGAGTTGCATTGACATTTTCGATTAACTTTAAGAGAAGTTGATTGGGTTCTTGTTTTATTTAAACAGGATAAAAACAACTTTTTGGGAGGTTATATTTAAAGTAAAAATGGTTTGCGACACTTGCATGAAATGCCTAAAACTTGAAGTCTATGAAGGTGTAAGATTATGTGACTAATATCCTGGATCTGCCAATACATCCCATACAAGCTTCAATAAAGTTTGAAATGTTATCGATCGTGTGCGTGGAAGACTCCTTTTCGAAAAGCGAGCTCTGAATGTTTCTGGATGATGGATTTTTTTAAACCTCGGAACTGTCTCGAAAACGTAACATGAAAAGTCTTTCATGAGCGACTTCACAACTTCAAACTTTCAGTGTATACGAACAGTTAAACCGATTGCCGAACGGTAAATGCCAAAATTATCAGTCAAATCAACATTTTGAACATTGTAAAGTACACGAAGGAACAACGTTTACAAATAATTAGAATTTACTACTGAAATTCCAAGCCGGTGGTCGCAACTTTAAGAGCGTTAACGCCAATTTTCCAGTAGAGAAGCTATTCAAAGTCTAGTGAAAAAAATTGATTAAAAATATCCGCTGCTTGATGTTGCTGTTCCAGTGAGACTACGTTTTGCTCGAAGTGTGGAGAATATTGCTGCCGTAGAGGCGTCCGTTCCAAACGAGCCAAATCAGTCAATTTCATGACGTTCTCAAGAATTGTCCCAACTTCATTTCTGCAAATTCGTGTCGTGCGACCAATGCCATCTATATATTTTGCCTTCATAAGTCTTCTTTGAAAACATAATCGGCCCTATCATGGTATCCGTTCGGAGAGTAATTTCCTACGCAACGCAAATCCAGCCGGAAACTGAATTTACGTTCATATTATCCATTTTCCGAAAGTGCATCAAAACAGCAAAAATCAGCAACCTCTTCTGGTGTCCACTTGGTGAAATTCCGAGCTACGTCGGGTTTCTCAAGCATCAACTCAATCAAGCGCTCATATTGTTTGGTGCTTGTTTTTTTCATTTCAATTTTGCCTAAAACATTAGTTTTCAACAAATAATCAACAAAAACTGAAATAAAAATATTTTATTGCTTATATTCTGTTCACTTAAAAATATTTCCGCCACGAACAGATGTCGGGATCAGCGGAAAGAAATTGACTTGTGGCTGTCAAATACAGATGCAAAAATGCAACCCATCGTAATTAACTTAGACTGCCGATTAAACTGATCGAAACGATTAACATGAAACAAACTTCTCCGATTCGTACAAAATCGTAGAATTTTTCTTTCGGAACGGATACCATGATAGGACCGAATATCATGCAGCGCATTGTCGCACATGATCATTTAGCTGCATTTTAAATTGTCACTATCTCAGACCTTTTTTTTAGCTTAAACAACGTCAACAGACAACGTTTAGCTTTTAACATATTTGACGAGTTTATGAGGTGACATCATTCATTTCTGGTGAACACAAGAAGCCAGACATTTACAGGACTATTACGGTTTACAACGAAAATGCCTTCCTTATAAAACGCAATGTAAATTAAAAGAATTGAACAAATAAGCTAATTCCAAAAAGTATTACATATAGGGGAGTGTCCGTAGTACCTAATATCCTATGACAGCGCTCCTCATCCTCGCATAAACTCCTATATACATATGTCAGTAAGACCATGCACTTTGAATTTCAAACGAAATTAATTCGTCACGAATATACCAAACGAACTTTAACTTTATTAAAGCTTGGGTAGGCTTTCCTAAATAAAATAACTTTGACACAACTAAATTCAACTAGCTCCTTCTAAAGATTTTTTAAAAACAAACTTTACTATAAAGGAAGCAAATATGAAAGCTCTTTGTGCATTACGTATCAGGTGGCTACCCTTCTAATAAATAACTTCCACGTCCATGTTGGCATGGCATGACTTTTGCCGTGCCACCTAAATGAGATGATGCAGTACATGTCACATGCAACTTTATAAAACAGACACCCGCATCTATCATATATTGTTCATACCCACCACTCAAGTCCTGGACTTCCTGTATACCACTAACTGCTTTCAAATCCAAAAATCATCATCTTCACGGAATATGAAAGTATCTATATGTGCACATCACATGCATCTGAATTAATATTCGCTTGGCCATTTGTCTGTATAGCACCATCTGGTGCCTTCCACCAGAGCCATCACTATATGGTGATCATCCTCCAAGCGGTGTCACCGTCATTATTGTGTACATACAACCTGCTCCTGCAGTACCTATCGTGCGGAAAGTGAAAAATCGAAAACACGAAACTTCCGTCTTCTGTTTCACTATACGCAGAGCTGGAGCTCCCAGTCTGCGAATTGCATGCGGGAAACGGCCAAAAGCCAACTAACAGACTGACTGAGTGACTGACTATCTAACCCAATGCTGCTTCGCTTTCTGTGCATCATACCGTGTGCACATTTGAAACTCGTAATACGGGATACAGGTACAGCTTCAGATGAATGCCGAACGCATGACTTTGTAGGGTGAACACAACGCAAAAACCTGCTGCAGTAGTGCTCACTTTCTTGTATAGTCATAGTCACCTCACTGCACCCGTCATGTATTTCAGCTGGATTTCCGCATTTGAAAGCCTCTTTGAGGCTTGCGTAACTTGACAGTGAGTCTGAGTAATAACTTGTTTTGTTTTTTTTTTTTTTCTAAACAGCTTGTGGGACATAAGATTCCAGCCAATGGAGTGCTCTTTGCCGGTGGACCTTCAACAACAGGGCAGGTTGCCAATGGGCTGCATTTTGAGTTAACCCTGGTGCAGATCTATCGTGTGGCATTGAGTGCCGGTAAGGCACATCGTGATCACAAGCATCATCACGTGCATCACTTCGATCATGAGGGACGGGAATTGACAACCACAAAGCCACCACCACCAACTGTAAGTTTAAGGTGACTTTAGTGTACGAGCTCTTATTAATAACTCTCTTTGCTTTTAGATAAATCAACCACTTCCTATGAATAGCCAGCTAGCCAATGGACAGATACCCACACGAGTGAGGATCAATTCTGCACAACCAAACCAACTGGGAAATATTGTTGGCCCCAAGTCGGATGTGAATGCTGGACAATTAATCAACACAAACTTCATAAATGGACAGTTCCACTCCAACAACCGATTTGTAGCACAGCAACTCGGTACTGGCCCATCGGCACCAAGTGGACCAACAGGTCTGTCACAAGGTATTTCCGCCTTTGGCAATCGCTTCCAAATCAGTCCTCAAGATGCGGACGGTAGAGTGCTCTTTAAACGCAGCGTAACCGACAAACCGAAGGTCTTGAATAAAAGGGGGTTGGTATTCCTGGACGACGGTTCCATTATAAACGACGATGACTTGAAATTTGACGGCCTTGCTGAATTCGGTGGCAAGACATTTAAACACGATTTGCGAGTAAAAATGAACTTCGACATCGATAACATCGAAGATGAGATTAAAGAGCACGATCGCGAGCCCGCCGAAGAAGAAACAAAGGCTGTAATGGGTTTCTGTGGTTCCTGTGACACTGAGCCGTTCCAGGGAGCCATTGTATTTGCTTGGAAGAATGCCATGGCAACCATGGAGAATGCATTGCAAGGCCAGAGTGTAGGTAGATGCGGTAACTTTTAAGTAATGTTAGCCTTAGGAATTTAGTTTAACTAGTCAGCGAATATAAGAAAAAAAAAAAGAATAGACGTCAGAACAGATCCTGCCACCACCATACACATACAACATGTCTATATAGGTACCATCCATATACATTTATAAATAACGTTTGTCATTTCAAGTCATGAGATTGTATTTGTTTTTGTAGTTTCATTTATTTAATTTTTTTTTAAGTTTTATATATTATGTATGTTAAAAATTAAATAAAAATAAATCGGTTGTTATACAAAAAGATGATTTGGAGACTTACCTTTGACTTGTGGATATGCTGGTGTTGATATTCCGAATCGAATTCCGGTTCGCTGAAGTAACTCTGAAAGGAAACAAACACAGGAAGGGATAAGTAACGATTTATTAGGACTGCAACCTAAAAAAAAAAAACAAATTGAAAATGAAAATCTAGAGGAATGGACCTGTTTTTAAGGCGGTATATGCCTTAAATGGTAAATCAAGCTTTAAACCTCTGCTGTAGTAAAGCCATTAAGCCACTAAGTAGAGTATTAATAACGGGAGATTTTTTAAGAGTTAAGTTCTTCAGGTTGACAGCACTGGTTAGTTATGGCGTCCAAACGTCATTTGTCAAAAAGTTTTCAATATAACTCTGCCATTTAATCATGGAAAGACTTACAAATGAGCAACGTTTGCAAATTATTGAAATTTACTATCAAAATTGATATGCTCTGTGAAAAATGTGCACCGTTTGTTACGACCATAACATGGTCGTCATAATCGACCTCGTGAATCAACAATTCATGCTGTTATCACCAAATTTCGCACCAAATTTACTTTGTTGCGTACAGAAGAGAATATTGCAGTCGTAGCGTCCAATGTCAATGGAGATCGTGAAATGTCAATTCGTCGCCGTTCTCAGCAATTGGGCATGTGTTACTCAACCACATGGAAAATTTGAGTTTGAAAGCCTATAAAATTCAACTTGTGCAAGAATTGAAGCCGAATGACCTACCACAACGTCTAATATTTGGTGAATGGGCCTTGGAACAGCTCCATGAAAATCCACTGTTTTATCGAAAAATTGTGTTCAGCGATGGCTCATTTCTGGCTCAACGGATACGTAAATAAGCAAAACTTTCACATCTGTAGTGATGAACAGCCACCATGCCATACAAGTATTACCGATGCATCCCGAAAAAAAACAGTTTGGTGTGGTTAATGAGCTGGTGGCATCATCGGGCCAACGGTGAACGATATCGAGCCATGACACGGGACTTTTTTTTGCCCCAGTTGGCTGAGTTGAACTTGGTTGACATGTGGTTTCGTCAAGACGGTGCCACATGCCACACAACTCGTGAAACAATGGATAGGTTTAAGGATGAACTTGGTGAGCAGCTTATCCCTCGAAATGGCCCTGTGAGTTGGCCATCAAAATCATGCGATTTAACGCCTCTTCATTATTTCATGTGGGGTTATGTAAAGTCGTTAATCTATGTGGACAAGCCGAACAAGATTGAACCCTTACAGGATAACATAACACGAGTAATTCGTGGAATACAGGCCGAAATGCTCGAAAAAGTGACGCAAAATTAGACCTTCCGAATGGACCATTTTAAACAGAGCCGCGGACAACATTTACATGAAGTTCTCTTTAACGTAAATGACAAAAACCTATTTATCGATTACAATAAAAATTTTGAATATTTGATGCAAATTTGAGTGTTTTATTAGATTTAAAAAAAAAACTACGCTTGATAAATCACCCATTATAGACGATCAACTTCCGCTTTTTTGTGCGCTAAAAACATTTGCGCTACGAAGTCGAAGTTTCAAATACCTGATACACAGTTGGCGTGTTCTATTAAGGCCCTACTCGAGTTAACTCGAGAAAGTAGTTTTTCAGTCAATTTAAATCAATTTTTGACAGATGATAAAAACAAGCAAAGAATTTTTTGCGATTCCATTTATGTGGACACTTTTTTTAAATTTTTGGAATCTTAATACGTTTACGATATATTCAGATTCAGATCTCAGCGACTAGAAATTGTTTAAAATATTGAGTTTAACTTTTTTAGGACGAAAAAGACTTGAGCTGTTGCAGATTCTATACCAAATTAAATCACCACACATGGAGTCAAATTTAATCCTGTACTGAAAAACTGCTTCCTGAGGTAACTCTCATGTTAAAATATTGAATTTATTACTGAGCTACTTAACTTTGGGTTAACTTATGCCCAGTTTCACAGTGAGAGCTTAAGCTTCACGTGGTGCTTAACCTACGGTTTAACATAACTTTGTGTTTCACAGTTCTGGCTTAAGAAGTAACCATACTTAAGTGTTGATAAAACTTAGGCCCCCGATTTTGGTGGCTTAAGTATTGGCTTAACTTCTGTCAGAGAAAAATAATAAGTTTAAGACGAAAGTCCTAACATTTTACCATTTGGCAAAGTTAACCTTAAAATGCAAAATTTTATTTTATAAAAAATATGAATACGTTTAACTTACGGATTATTCAAAGATCTGGGAGGGGTCCGTAATTAGAACCGAGCTTTTGACAGACCACCATAGACAGTAACATATTGTTTAAGTCGATGTTGATAAATTGTTTTAAATTGTATGCTAATGCCAACGTTTTCAATATACCATGTGGATGTTGGTGTGAAAATCTATTTCTAACATTACCCAAAGTTTTACCAAATGCAATCCAACTGTCAAATGTTAAATTCTTAAATCTATAAACAGTTTGATAGATTTTACAAACTAATTTGTGGGTTTTCTATTAGGTAATACTTGAGAATTCATTCAACTCTAATACCAATGGAACATGACAATCGATTCTAAATAACTTATAAAGTGCATTAGTGAACTGTCAAACATTTGTCTAGTGAAACAGCAACTAAACGATATGAACAACCAAAGATTATGAATTCTATACAGATGACGCATTGAGAACAAAAAACAGAAACTTTTACTCAGTAGTTTCATGGTACGGGCGGGCGGTGTGCATGAAAACACATGCAAAACAAGAACAAAATTATATTGCGGGCTGTGCCAGCACGACCCGCCATAGAACAATTTTTCTTGTATGGAGTGCGTCATCTGTATAGAATTCATAATCTTTGGAACAACATAGTGTTGATTCCTCTGACGTCACAACAAGTTGTACTATAGCGAACACATCCACTACCGAATACATCCACCCAAAAGAAATTTCCCTATTTTGGAATTATTGTTGTCATATGAAATGTCAATATGATATGTATACATGAATACCGAATAAAAAACACAATCATTTTATAACGTACACGAAACGGTCGCTTTTTATTAAATATTTCACGTTAACACGGAAGTTCACTTTTTGCAGTTGTGAACAGTATTTTGTCTGTTCAAACCCGAACAATAGGGATGTTATGGCTTCTTGAGTGAATTCTGAAATTTTCAAAACTCCGTTCACAGAATTGTGAAAAAGTTTTATTTGTTACAACTTGAAAGGATTTAGAAGAGTTTTGTGTGGAAAATATGTCAGAAATTTATCTGACTGATTTATTAGCATATTCCAATTTTTACTGGAATATAACAGTTTTTATTAATCGGCAAAAAGCCCAAAAATGTATTACTTTTTATAATTTAATTACAACCTTTTAAAACAAAATCTAATTGGTACCTAGAGGAGTTTTTCCGGTCACCCAAAGTATTTACTCCGATTAGTCAAAGTCACCAATTCTAAGAAAGACCCCTAAACCAGGTTAGCATTTCTTTGATTTTCATTAAAGAAAAAAAAACGAAAAAGACGGGAAAAAACAGTTTTGGAAAATTTTTAAATTTCGGAATTTTTTGAAAAAGCCTTTTTTTAGAAGAAAATTTTCAGATTTTCATGCTTTTTATATATTTCTTACAAAGATAAAGATATTGTTTTCGTGAAAATTTTCGACCTCGAGATTTTGATTGATTCTAACATTACGATGAAAGCGGAGCCTAAAAAAGTGGTTTTTGGAATTCCGTCCGTCGGTCCGTCTGTCCGTAATGGTCTCCCCAGCCTAAACGGCTAGACCGATTTTCTTCAAACTTCATATCCAAGCTTGTTTTAGTCATAATTCTAGGCCATTTTTTTTGTTTACTTTTAGCAATATAAAAATTACACATAACCTCAATTTTCTCGAAAACGGCTCTAACGATTTTGATTAAACTTTATATATACTATAACCATATTAACTTCAACAAAACTGCATACCCAGTTTTTTCGAGAAAATCCATATAACGGATTTTGTCATTTAGGCCATATAAGGAAAATTGATAATTTCTCGCATACTATTATGTCAAATTGAATGAAATCTGGCATAATTTTTAAAAGCCAGAAACACTCCTTTGAAAGGAAGTATTTTTGAACTAATTCAAAGCATTTGGGTTTTTATCTCCCCAATATAGAGTATACCCATTAGGAAGTATGTTCATCTTGCTGAAACATTTTGACTACAGTTTTAAGCCCCCTGTGACAAAATTAGTAACACAGGAGGCTGACTTCAATGAACGTGCATAAAACAGCATTTCAGTTTTTGAAAAATTGTTCTGAAAAATTTAGGTTTTGACTCTTTAGGTAGTCATTGGCTTAAACTGGACGGATTTAGTTGAAACTTTAAAAGAAGATGTTTTTGGTCTCATACAAAGCCTATGGGGGATTAATGCAAATAGCTTATGCTTAATAATAAATTCACGACACATCCCATATAACTGCTTTCTTAAAATATTTGTAGCTGTAAAATTTAATGAAAATCAATTTAGGCGCTATCGATGTGGCTCTAACTATTTTGATTATTTTCTGGGTAAGTTTTCCCTAGTTGTATTGGGAAGATTATTATTTTTTCGATGAGTGTTGAAATATACCCAAATTAAATTGTTCTAACTACTATCCATAGACTCTGGTATAAACTTTGCAATACAAAAATCAATAATTTTCGTATTTCCTATAACATTTGCACATGCGTCACGCATGACAAAGACATAGGCATACACCGGCTTAAATTTCTAAATGATGAAAAAATTAAAATTAAATAACTTAAAATCCAATTCTCACCTGATCTTGATCCCAGTGCGTTGGTTGTGCCTGTGGCAATGGCTGTGGTATACCCGGTCCGCCGGGTAACACCTGCGGTGGCGCTGCAACTTCATTCGACTCAAACAGTCGCAACACAGATCTATCTCGTATCTCTCTCAAATGTGACCGAACGTCTTCAAGCTCATAGAACATATCCTTACTGGCATCGTGTATATAAATCTTCACATTGGGTCCTTCCAAATAGGCCATAGTCAACTGACGTGGAAATGAACGTACAAACAATGCTCGAACGGTGTCGATCGATGTGATCTCATTTGGAAGCAGGGCCCTCTTTGTTTCGGAACGGTATTGAAGGAATACTAATCCTACAAGAAAGCTCAATTAAAATATCGATAAAAAAAAGGTACACCGAAATAAATCAACACCCACCAAGAGGCCTTTCCAAAGTCTTCGATGGCGTTCGAACAACCGGCAGCGATGAACGCTGCTTACCGCCTCTGCGAAATCCTGTGCTAGCTGTTTCCACCTCTGACATAATTCCTGGGTCCTCATCAAACAGAGGTCCTTGATTAATGGGCGCATAACCACGCATTGGTTGACCCTATATAAGGCGAAGAATTGCGGGGATATTTGAAAATTTTTACACACAAAATGTTTAATTAAAAAAAAAAACATGAACGTCAAAAGTTTTTACGATTTTATTTATGTTCTGATTTAAAACTAAGTGTTGCAGGAAGAAAGGTATTAATTATTCAAAAAGGAGCAAACCAACCAAAATCGAATCAAACCAGAAAACAAGGTAACAACATGCGTAAAAAATTAAACAATGAGAAACAAAGAAGAGCGTTAATTGCATAAAAGGGTCCGCAATGAATGTACT
The DNA here is from genome assembly GCA_932526625.1 of Rhingia campestris. Lineage (NCBI taxonomy): Eukaryota > Metazoa > Arthropoda > Insecta > Diptera > Syrphidae > Rhingia > Rhingia campestris. The sequence goes on from OW052182.1 coordinate 100,033,786, forward strand.
TAGTCAGAAAAAAACGGAGTTCTTTGTGAGTCTACTTTAAAAGGGGTATCATTCTTTGGAAGAGCCTTAAGGACTTTGTTTTTATTTTGTGTAATCAGTTGATCATGCATTAAATGTAAAAAAAAAACTTTTCTAATAAAATAAACTTGTTTATATAGGATGTACTCGAAGGTATATCGAAGAGGGTTTTACGGTATACCGAAGAGAGGGTGGTATACCTGAATTGGCAATTTCAAGTTAATGCTGAATTTAATATAGCACTAGAAGGACAACTAGAATTTCTAAGAATTATCGTAATGAGGTTTTGCTTAGTTTAGCGTACACAAAATGGAGGGAAATTGCACCAACCACAAGAGGCGTGTTACATTTAAGGATCGCTCAAAGATTTTCCTCCAGTGCCTTAGCTGAGATTTTTTGTGATTAACTGGAACACCATTTTCTGCAAAGGGAACCTTTTCTGCCAAACAACGGTTTCCTTACGTCGCAGCTCTTAATAATGATAAATTCCCTTATATATGGGGAAATAAATCAAACAAATTAGACTTCGCGTATTGCAAAAAATCTCCGATTTTTAAAGCAAGTGGAACTCGCCTAATTGTGCTTTCTTAGGCTTAGGCTTGATATTTATAACCTAAAAAATATGTCGAGTGTATTATTTGACAAAATAGTCCAAAAAGCTACAACGTACCATACTGAAATTTTCCCTTATAGCGACCATCAGATAATATTACTGAAAAACAGGGTCTATTTTCAAATGTTTTTAGGGGGAGTAATAACAATTTTAACTCCTAAGTAACTTCACCCAAGTTTGAAATCAGATCAGATCAGGCGAAACAACATCCGGAGCAAACGACCTTTCTGGGGACCCCATTAGCGGGTCAGTAGGAATGCATTTAATTGCGATGGTTATAATGCCTTGAATCATGAGCAGAATTCTTAGACCCAAAAATGTTAAGCCGGTTTTAAGGAACGGCACAGCTTTGGCGGAAATGACAAGTGACGAAAAAAAAACTTTCTCGTGGGATAATCAAAAGTGACAAAAGTAAAAGGACTTGATTTTCCGACCAAAGGACGTCGAGGATGAAACAAAAAAAAATACAAATTTTTGGCGCAACAGGCTCGTTAGTACCCAGGGCCTAGCTTTCTCACAACCATTCATGTGTGCGTGTGTACTTCTTGCACGATGGCGGGACCTCCTGTTTTATGCCGACTCCGAACGGCTAAGTTGAGATAAGCTATTCTTGACAATTGATACTACTCGGATGATTTGTCAGATCATCACGAGAGGAGGGCCAGTGAAAAATCATTTAGGTGTTGCTACGGCTGGGAATCGAACCCAGACCTCCTGCGCGGCAGTTCATCGCACTAACCATCGCGCCACTGAGCCCCCTAGTCGAGGATGTAACGTGATCTAAAAACAAAGGTTATTTTTCATCGTAAATTCTTTACAGGCTTGTCAGCAAAGTTTTGTCGAAGATCGGTTTATCGTCTTGCCTTTTTGAGGCTTCTCATACACCAAAAAGATTCCGAAAATGTGGATAGAAAATGTACCTAACTAAAGGTAGTAAGTTAGGAGTGAAGTCTAAAAAGTAAGTCCATACTGATAATCTTGAAATAAATATGATTTCTTGAGCAAATCTTATTAGATCGTCCACACATATGAGTCTTGACCATTTATATCTCTGTAAGGTGACCGAAAGTGTTCCGTGAGGGAATATCACAAGCCATTTGAATTAGCGACATAGACGTGTTTAAAAATAGTGCTAGCCTGATAAAGACGTTAAATTGCTCTTTAAAATCGCCCTAAATGCAAAAAAAAAAAACAAAAAAAATGTAAAATCAGCTAAAAAATTGGCCGACTTGACAATTTAATTCTTTAGGTGGTGCGCCATTTTTCTGATTTTGTCTTGGGCATCATGGAAATACTTTAAGGCCAAATGGGTACAAAAACTCACTTTTTGAATTGACCACATTTGAGAATTTCTACACATTCATATGTGGCCAGAATAAGTGATAACATTAACTCATAACAAAAGAAGTTCACATTTAAAAAAACAACAATGACTTCTTTATGCCCAAACATAGTTATTAAATGCAGAAGAGCTGAAAGAAAGGAGCAATTAACATCCATGACAGTTTTAGTGGATTTCTAATTGAACCTACAAATGGTTAAATTTTTCACCTTGTAAAATATCCTAAACAAACCTACAAAAACATAAAACATCAAAGTTCAAATGATTTCAATAATTCCGTCATTGCGATAATGGAAATATAAGATTTTTTTAATGAATATAAACTGAAAACGGAACAGGAACGGAACAGAAGAGCACAACTCAGTGAAAACTGTCAAAACAAAGCAGGTAACAGAGTGTTTTTTTTACATTGAAGTATGTCAAAGCCTGAAGAATAAAATTGGCATTTTAAATAAAGAAAGCGTAGTACCATTGGTATTTTTTCTGGTGCAGATTCATATTTCATATTATTCATACGTACAACCAAAACAACAAAACTGACAATTTGACAATAATGGAATTAAAAATTGTTATGTTCCTGCAAAGAAATGTGTTCTAGACAGGCTTATAAAACAGCTTTGTTTCTCGTGAAACCCAAAATCCTGAACTGCAAAACTTAATATCTAACGTGTTTTACTAAACTTTTAATTGAAATACAAATCAAGTTAATATTTTAGTTGACAAGTGACAGAGACAGCAGCCAAATATGATTATCTATTTAGCTTTTTAATTGATTTACGATGAAATTAAATTGGATTATAAAATGTTTTGAACAAAATTGGCGGTATTGGAAAACGTGTATGTACATACTTTGAAAATGTAAAATTGTTTGCGAATAAATTTGACATTGACATCCAAGTTGTTAGAAGGGCAAAGCGGGTTGTCACTATCAGAAGGTTATTTTCGATAAAATCAAAGGAAATGTGACAAAATGTCATCTAAACGTTAACAAGTGTAAGACTACGATTTTAATTTTCGAGAATCGCAAGAAAGGCAACATCAATTGATGAGAGAATCCCACCAGCCTATAAGGCAGCCGTTAGATTGTAACACTCTGTTTGAAGCAAGATTGGGAGCAAATTCGTTAATTCACCACCCAAGTAAAGCTATGAAGGTTAAGTAGAAAGGACTAGGACCATTTAAGTAGCCGCCATGGAACTATTTCACTGATTTGCATATATCGAAGAATATGCTATAACAAAACCGAAAAGACCTGTAAAGCAGAAAGAGCTACTAAAGGGATCTATTAGATGACCAGAACATATTGCGAATAGACACTTAGGTCTGAGCAGTCTTCGAACCAAGTCATAAAGGTCAAATGGAAAATGTATATGACTAAAACCATGATAGCTCAAGGAAAGTAGAGAAGGAGCGAACAAACCACCAGACAAACAGAACATAACCTCATTGGCAAAACAACGCCTTGGAAGAGACAAACAAAGTAGACGGTGGCGAATATTTTTGAAAACTAATGTCGATCATTTATAACTTAAAGCAACCTGTAGATCTTAAGATGAGAGTTACTCATTCAGCATTTTTACTCTACAAAAGCCATGATACAACTAAACAGATACAGTCCAGTCTTTGTGCTTTTAATTTTGACACATTCTGCGCATCCTAGTTCATCGAAGCTCATGTGAGTCATATGTGACTTTGCGCATATCCCATGAGTTAATCATGCCATGATAATACTAAACTACGTCATCGACACTAATGGCAAAAAACCCAATATGCGCAAAGCCATATCTGTAGTAGCTGCATCATGTACAAAAGTCAAACCACGACCAATTTTTTCATCGCAGACTATCTAACGAGAAAATAATACTAGGCAGGGCAACTGCCTGAAAAACTTCCAACTGAGACTGTACCCTTCCCCAACATAACAAGCTGTCTAAGCGTTATCACAGCGATGTTGTAGAATTCACCCTTGTATTCCAGCCACCTTTACAAAAATTCCTGTGGTATTAAGATAAAGGAGTACCAACAAAATGCAACAGAACAGCCACCTTTACAAAGATGCCTGTGGTATTAAGATGTTAGGAGTACCAACCAAATGCAACAGAATAGCTTATGCTAAGGAGACGCAAATCTGCATTACCCGAGGTACATTCCAGCTAAAACCTATATTTGTATAACACTAGCTGACCCAAAAAACGTTGTCTTGTCTTGACCATGATGAATATTCATTCAATAAATAGAGCAAAAATAAATTTAAAAATGAAGTCAAAATGTCAGCAGCACCCGGGCAACATTTCTAATGTTTTCTCGGTAAAAACCTAAACAAAATTGCCAGTCAAATCGTTTCAGCCATTTTCTAGCTATGGCTTCACTATCACCTATCAAACCGTGTGAACGTCGTAAGCCTTTATGCAAATACCAGACTGGCTTCCAAGCCGCCCACCAGTACACACTACGGCAAATTCTGGAAAAGCCCAATGAGTTTTAAGTTCAGGCTCGTTAACTTTTTGCCGACTTCAAGGCCGCCATGGTCTCTATAGGAGGATCACCGAATTCAGGATGCAGGCTACAATTATTTCAGCTGTGTCTTCAGACGCTTAACACTGAATAACATGTCATTCAACATTTACTTTCGAAAATAATGCAATTTCTTAAATCTCGCTCTTTACCAGATAGTAGACGTTGGGACTGCTACAAACACCGAATGCAGAATCATTAACAAACCCGTTTTAGCTGCAGGGATACGTAGATTGCATAATTGAATGCAAGATGTCAAGAATCATGAGAAGGAAGCGGCTGGGTTCAACAATAAATGAGAGTAAGACCATCCCGAAGGATAGGATTGAGCGCAACCTACAGAACCTCAACCCAGAATTCCTCAGTAAGGACTGGGTGGTCATAGACGCAGGAGAGCACTCAAAAACCGGCACGGAAGTCGTGGTGCTACTCAGCCACAAATCTATGCCGCTGTTACGTAAGAAAGGGTACAAAGTACGAGTCGGGATTACCCGATACAAAGTACGACCTTTCGTAACAGTCAGACGTAATGATGGGAGGAAAGCCGACCGCCCTGAAGATAATACAAATAAATCTTCACCACAGTAAGGCGGCCAGCGCCAACCTTGTCTTCCTTTTAAATAGAAACGACATTGACATGGCCCTAATACAAGAACCTTGGGTAGTCCGAGGCAGTATAAAAGGGCTAAACAGCAAAGATCTAGTACTGTACCATACTGGCTCATCCGACACAAACAGTAAGACTAGATCATGTATTGTAGCTAAGAAACAAATGAACCTTTTTCGCTTTTCTACTCTCAGTAACAATGACCAGACCGTGGTAAAATATGAGCGGCGGGGGAAGTCCCCGATTGCAATAGCAGCCATCTACATGCCATACGATTCGATGGAGGGACCTCCATCTGCCCTAACAGACTCCCTGGTGCAAATGGCAAAATGTAAGAAGTGGGACCTCATAATGGGATGCGATGCTAACTCTCATCACACACAATGGGGCAGTTCAGACACCAACACACGAGGTGAGTCCTTGTTTCAACACATAGTAGACAACAATTTGTTAGTGACGAACAGGGGGAAATGACCCCACCTTTGTCACTAAAAATAGAGAAGAGGTTCTTGACATTACCCTCTTCAACAATTCTGATAGATTCGCTGTGCGCCACTGGAAAGTTTCATCAGAAACATCATACTCTGACCACAGAATAATAGAATTTGAAATAGAGGACGACACTAAACTGCCCCTTCAACATCGAAACCCCAAGAAAGCCAACTGGGACAAGTTCGTTGTGGAAGTAGGGAGACACAGTAGCGCCCTTCCACTGCATCTGATGGAAATTCCGTTAGAAATCGATGCTGCAGCGGAACTAATAGGCAATATTTTAGTCAAAGACTATGAAAGGATCTGCCCTCTAAAGACTATAAAACCACAAAGATCACCGACATGGTGGACGAAAGAGCTTCAAAGCATTAGAAGGGAAACCAGGAAAACCTATAACGCAGCAAGAAGCTCAAATTCGGAAACCGACTGGGATCTTTATAAGAATAATCAGCGCAAATTCAAAAGTGCGGTCAACAGTGCTAAACGCACCTCCTGGCGTAACTTCTGTTGCAGTGTAGAAAGCACTACTGAATCAGCCAGACTTAGAAAAATAACCGCCAAAGAACCGGCTGTGCCAGGTTACCTCAAGCTCCCCAATGGGGACTGGACACAGTCCACCCATGAATCTTTAACACATCTAGTGGAAACCCACTTTCCAGGATGTGATTCATACTCCGGTAGGACTGCATACACAACCGTCTATAATTGCAACCCCATAACAGCAGCAATGGAGGATATGGTTAGTGTAGAAAGAATCAATTGACAATTGACTCCTTCTCCCCCTATAAATCCCCAGGAGTCGATGGTATTATCCCGATCATGCTACAAAAATCGAAACACCTCGGAACAGCATTCCTACACAAATTGTTTGTTGGTAGTCTAAAATGCGGTTACATCCCTAGGTGCTGGCGGGAAGTAAAGGTAGTCTTTATCCCCAAAGCCGGCAAGCCCAGCCACACGACCGCGAAGGACTTTAGACCAATAAGTCTTACATCCTTCATACTAAAAACCTATGAAAAACTAATGGATATCTACATTCGTGACTCGACCCCCAATACATATCCTCGGCACAGTATGCCTACACGAAAGGTAAGGGAGCCGAAACTGCCCTTCATGATATCGTAAGTACAATAGAAAAACCTCTTCACGAGAAGGAATATACCCTCGCTGCATTTCTCGACATTGAAGGAGCCTTCAATAATGTGAACACAAACGCAATCGAAAGAAACCTCGCGAAGAACAACGCGGACCAACCTCTAATATATATTATTGGAAGTATGCTCAACCACAGAAATATAAATGCGAATCTGGGAGACACCCATCTCAAAGTAATAGCATCAAGAGGCATACCACAAGGAGGCGTTATCTCACCTCTGTTGTGGAACAAAGTCATCAATGAGATACTCATCAAGCTACAGCGAAATGGGGTAAAAGTCATAGCCTACGCAGACGATGTAGCGATACTAGTTAAAGGGAAATTCCTACCCACTATTAGTGAACTACTCGAGCGGGCATTGAAAACTCTCAACGAGTGGACAAAACAATGTGGGCTCGGCATCAACCCCCAGAAAACGGAACTCGTTCTCTTTACGAATAAGAGGAAGATACCAATATTCGACCTACCGGCTATCGATGGGACTACCCTCAAACTAGCCGATAGTGCAAAGTATCTGGGTGTCATTCTTGATAGAAAACTCAACTGGAACCTAAATGTGCGCGAGCGCATTAAAAAGGCCACAATCGCTTTCTATACGTGTAACCGAATATTCGGAAAAAACTGGGGTCCGAACCCCAAGATCATCCTATGGATGTACGCGGCCATTGTGAGACCTATATTAACATATGGGGGGCTTGTCTGGTGGCAATCCACAAATAAAGTCACCCATCTGAAAAATATGACAAAGGTACAAAGGATAGCATGTGTGGGCGCTACTGGCGCAATGAGAACCACACCAACAGCGGGACTGGAAACCATCCTTAACCTGCTGCCGCTAGACCTTTACATGCAAGAATCTGCAGCCAAAAGTGCTCTAAGAATCAGCCAGCTCAACTGCTGGAAATCGAACTCAGGAGGACATGCCCAAATTCTACACAGATATCTGGGCTCAGCTGTATCCTCTGACTACATGCTGCCTCACCATGACTTTCAAAGACCATTCTCTTGCATCCTCCCAAGCAGAGAGGAGTGGGAGAGGAACGAATTGGGCCCCGAAACCATATCCATCTACACTGATGGTTCAAAAATGGATGTAGGCGTTGGAGCTGGAGTGTTTTCAGAAACACTAAAGCTAAACAGCACCTTTCGTCTCCCTGAGCACAGCAGTGTCTGCCAAGCCGAAATATTGGCAGTAGCAGAGGCAGCCAAAGCGACCTCAATGCTGGCGATACCACCAGATGATATCACCATCTTTATTGACAGTCAGGCTGCAATAAAAGCTATCTCTGCTGACGAAATAAAATCTCGGCTTGTGAAACGTTGTCGTGAAGAGCTTAAGGTTCTTGGCGTCCAACATAATGTTAAGCTCTGCTGGGTCCCCGGACACAGAGGCATACAGGGCAATGAAATTGCTGACGAACTGGCGAGAAAAGGATCTGCCTCCAGCATTGACCAAGCAGACCAGAAAACACTGATCACTGCCAAAAACAGGTGGAACTCCCTTCCAACCTGTGAAACTTCCAAAAGGATGTGGCCTGAGTATGACAAAGCCAGAACCCATAAACTACTTCGTAGAAACAGGAAATCTATCTCTACTTTAGTTGGGATTCTTACTGGACACAACTTACTACAAAGCCACAAACTGAAAATGCATCTCATAGATGATGACCTCTGTAGAGGCTGCGGTGATGAAGAAATACACGAGGATACCCTCCACTTTCTGTGCCACTGTCCAGGCCTCAGCCAATTAAGAATGAGAACCTTAGGAAAATACTTTTTCCATGACCTCACGGATCTATCCGAAATCCCTCTCCCTAATCTTTTCAGGTTTGCAACAACATCTGGATGGCTGGAAAGAGGCTAACAACAATGGACAGTAACGGGACAATGAATGAACCAACCACACAAGTGGACCCCTAATGGGCATCACAATGGGTCTATATTGACCTGAGTGCGATGAGGGAAGACACACACCGTCTATCTCATCAACCCACCAACCTAAGACCAAGTATATGCTATCATCACGAAGGAACACACGACATTGACGAATTCGACAGAACGTCACCATTAAAGGATCTAACTTTGAGGTAGTAAAGGACTTTGTCTACCTCTGCCTAGGTTTTAACTCTGAAAAAGACATCTCGTCAGAAATAAAACAAAGAATCTGCCAACCACTGTTTTTTGGGCTATGAAGGGAGTTTAGAAATAATGATATCAAATATATGACCCTTATCATCCCAGTCCTACTCTACGGCGCGGCGCCTAAGCCATTGTTGTGAGTCTAGCTTGTCCACAGGGGTAGCTTCGATGTTGGAGAGAAGGGCGCGGCACGCTTGAGATCGCACGGCTAAACTCGTCGGACAGGGGTAGTTCTTGCCCCATCTCTAAACATCCTAGCTCAACAAACATTTTTGTCTCGTGCCAGGAATAAAAGAAAAACGAAGAAAAGAAGAAAAAAGCTACTCTATATCGACATCGGACGGAAAGTAAGGACTCTAAAAGGAAATGATTGCTAAAAGAAAAGCGGAAAGATTAAAACGATCAAATACCTATAACAATACAACCGCTAATGGTATCAAAAGCGGACACAACAACTATTTGTAGTTTTAAGCGAAACATTCTTTAGAAAAATTTCGATGTAATCAAGAACACCATCATCTTCGATTCCAAGCCTGACGTCGGACGCAGCAGACCTAGCCTTTAGTGCTGCGCACAAGTAGAAATCGACCTCAACAAACTTGAAGACTGGAGGCAGTTGTCTTGGGGCCGGGGTAATTAGAGAGGCATATTGGTTGAGGACTAGGTTCATTCCTGACTATAGCGCCAATTAAGTAAATAAGTAATGTCCAGAATCAAAGAAGATAGAAGGCTACCTTAAGCTTTGACTTTCAACTAAACTTAAATATTTAAGAATTTGATTACCAAAAACTTAAGATCTAACCGCACTTGACTAATTTCAGTGAGATTAAAGAAAGTTGTTTGTTAACATGAATAAACCAGCAGCTTTTGAAACTTTCAAAGCTATACACAGCCTTAAATCTATATAACGGGTGATTTTTTAGCTGGTTTGGTTTTGGCAACACTGGTTTTGACAGCTGACGTGTATTTAGTACCTTGTGTCACAAACAGCTTCAGTTTGGTTTGCAATTTAACCATGGATCGTCTTACAAATGAACAACGCTTGCAAATTATTGAATTTTACTATCAAAATTCGTGCTCGGTTCGAAATGTTCATCGCGCGCTGCTTCCATTTTATGATCGGCATTCTCGACCTTCTGAGCAGTCTATTCGGAAGATTGTGACCAAATTTCGCACCAAATTTACTTTGTTGGACATTAAACCACCAACACGTTTACGTACTGTGCGTAGTGAAGAAAATATTGCGGCCGTATCAGCTAGTGTGACGGAAGACCGCGAAATGTCGATTCGGCGCCGTTCCCAGCAGTTAGGCCTTTGTTACAGCACTACGTGGAAAATTTTGCGGAAGGATTTGGGCGTAAAGCCTTTTAAGATACAGCTGGTGCAAGAACTAAAGCCAGCCGACCTACCACAACGCCGAATTTTTGGTGAATGGGCTCTTGGAAAGCTGGCCGAGGATCCGCTTTTTTATCGAAAAATTGTGTTCAGCGATGAGGCTCATCTTTGGTTGAATGGGTACGTAAATAAGCAAAATTGCCGCATTTGGAGTGAAGATCAGCCAGAAGCATTGCAACAGCTACCAATGCATCCCGAAAAAGCCACTGTTTGGTGCGGTTTATGGGCCGGCGGCATTATTGGGCCATATTTCTTCAAAGATGATGCGAATCGCAGCGTTACTGTCAATGGTGAACGCTACCGAGCGATGATAACAAACTTTTTTTTGCCCGAAATGGAAGTTCTTGACTTGCATGATATGTGGTTTCAACAAGACGGTGCCACATGCCACACAGCACGCGAAACAATGGCGCAATTGCGAGGCGAGTTTGGTGAACAGTTAATTTCACGTTTCGGGCCGGTCAATTGGCCGCCTAGATCGTGCGATTTGACACCATTCGATTATTTTTTGTGGGGGTATGTCAAGGCTAATGTCTATAGGGACAAGCCCGCTTCGATTGACGCACTGGAAGCCAACATCCATGCATTCATTCGTGAGATACCGGCCGATATGTGTGAAAGAGTATGCCAAAATTGGACTCAGCGGATGGGCTACCTGAGACGCAGCCGCGGTCAACATTTGCATGAAATTATCTTTAAATTTTTTGTGTTTTTTTTTTAAAAAAGTTCTAAACCTCTTCAAAAATCACCCGTTATATATAAAAATGAAACCCGTTTTCCGTTGTCACGACATAACATGAAAACGGCTTGACCGATTTGGCTGATTTTTTTTTTGTAGTTTTCTAATACTCTGTACAAGGTTCTTACGGAAAAAAATATTGAGAAAATCTCTCAGGTCAGCTTTGAGAAAATAAATACTACTAACACTAAAATACTATTACGGACCCTAAAACGAAACAGTACCCGGGCGAAGCCGGGCCGGGCAGCTAGTGTTTTATAAAATTGTAATTCAGTTAATCAATCATAGGTTTTCTGAAAACTTAGGAAACACCTCTACGGAACTGCACCTTTTATTTTGTCATTACGTCAAAAATATAAAATTTGAATCAGCACCGCAACTGGTAACACAAAAGACATGCACACTTTTTATGACTAGTTGGTCAATGTTTAGACAGGCAAATAAAACTAGTAGCAGCTTTATAATGGTGTTAGATTTGTGAGTGTAGCGAGTAGCTCATGGCTTTTTATCAAAGTGCCTTTATATTTCAAGGATATCCAGGCGGAAAAAAGCAAAAAAAAAAAACTATCCAAATGCTAAAAGTTCACAAAAAAAGAAGAACACACAAGTGTCAAAGAGAGGACAGCACATAAACGTCAATTTATAGGTAGGGGGAAAAATATGCTTTTAGAGGAGTAACTGGATGTACAGATACATAAGACGTGTTCCTTTTATACTTTCCAAACACTGGTATATACTCGAAAGTAGACGTTTAATGGAGCCCATGCTAGTGTAGAAGAGCACGAATAGCTATTTTAATCACTACAACAGGGGCATAGTGCAGGCCCGGTGAATTCCTTTAATTCTACGTACAAAATAACCATCGTTATATAGGTGAGGGGATAAATCCAACAAAATGATTGAGAAATCGTGTCAAAATCATGGTTTTTACGGAGATCTCCTTAAAAATATTCGTAGAATTTACACAAATTATTTGTTCGTTTATTTCTAATGAAATTAAGATGACTTTTCTAAAACGTTTCTCTTAATTTACTATGTATAATCTAAATCTCTCTAAAAAAAAAATATTTAAAAAAATGATTGCCTTTTCAGAAGATCAATACTATTATAAGATCTTACATGCAAATATTCCATCTACACATTCATATCATTCTTAAAAACAAAAATAAAACTTTATGACAGCGATATAAAACCTTTAAAAGTCCACTTGAACAATTTCAAAACTCACACAAAATGAATAAAAAAAAAATAAAATTCAATCATTAAATTCAAACTCATGTATTATGTATGTCTCGTAAAATAACGTAAAGGATAACCAAAAAAAAAAACTAATCTGTAACTATGCTAAATCCAACCGACGCAATGTGTCGGGCAAATATAAGACTACGTCGCAAACAAAATGCCGGGGCATTCATACTTCAAATAAACTGAACGCAAAAAAATACCAAACCAACCAAAAAAATGTATCTAAACAAATAATAACAATAATCGAAGTATTTAAAATCGACTCAATACATTAGTACACATGGTTCTAGAAAGGGTGTGATACTTGTGTTCTCGTATATCAAAACAAATGAATATTGTGAGGGATTATTTAATTTTTTTTTATTCAAGATTTTGTATCTCCGAGAGACATGTTTTTATTTATTTTTTTTTTTGTTTTATTGTAGGTATGATATGATTTTATACGTTTACTGTCAAGTTATGGAATGAATTTTGTTTACCTTTTTATTCTTTTGAGCTCGTGTACCCATCTACAAAAATAAACAAGAGATGATATTCAAAAATATGCGAATAGCTATGGAAGAGTTGTGTGTTTTCAACGTGTGTAATTTCAGCAATTATTTTTTATTTTTTTCATCAAATATATAAATAATACTGCAATTGTTTTTCGTGTATGGGAATTATTTTTTATTTTTTGTATTCAAAGTTTTTGTCTGTGTTGAATTTGAATAAGGTTTTTAGGGGATAGACCAGTGAAATGAATATGTTCGTCAAGGAGGAAGGGATTATAGAATGATAAACTTTTAAAACGGATTTTCTTGTATCCCACAGTTATATTGAAATGTAGAATGAAATGAAAATTGGTTTTAACTTAATGATATTGCTAAAAATAACTCAAAACTCATGGTTATAATACTACGAAAATAAATAGCATTTGTAAAACATTTTAATAAACATTTACTGTCAAGGAGAAAAAAAAATCGGAATGGGTCAATGGAGCGAATCCGAAAACTGCCTTAATCCTTGTGAAAGTTTGATAAACATTTATCAGTTTTTTTTTTCAACTAGTGCTTATTTCGTGATATGGTTGTGCATACGCTTGAACAACGCTGCGAAATATTGCGACATTACTTTGAAAATCATGGTAATGTTGCAGAATGTGTGCGAAAATTACGTACGGATTTTGGAAGAAGAGAAGCACCGTCAGCTCCGTATGTTCGTTATCTTGTGAAAAAAGTGAAAGAAACTGGCATCCTCATCGATAGACCAAAGCGTGAAAAGCCAAAAACAGTGCGTACACCCGAGAATATTGCTGCTGTGGCAGAAAGTGTGCGTGAAGCGCCATCAACATCAATTCACCGTCGTTCTCAACAATTGAACATTTCGGAGACATCATTGAGACGAATTTTGCATAAAGACCTTGGTATGACGCCATACAAAGTCCAATTGGTTCAGGAGTTGAAGCCAACTGACCATCCAATACGTTTTCGCTTCGCTAAGTGGGCCTGCGATCGACTTAGAGAAGATGCCGATTTTGCCAAAAAAATCATCTTTTCAGATGAAGCTCATTCTTTGGCGGGTATGTAAACAAGCAAAATTGTCGCATTTGGGGCACAGAAAACCCGCACGCATACATTGAAAAGCCGATACAACCAAAACGAGTCACTGTTTGGTGCGGATTTTGGTCCAGAGGCATAATTGGGCCATTTTTCTTCGAAAATGAGAAAGGAGTGGCCGTTACAGTCAATGGCGATCGTTATCGGGCCATGTTGAACGAATTTTTGTTCACAAAAATTGAAGAGGAGGATATTGGCAACATTTGGTTTCAACAGGACGGCGCTACGTGCCACACAGCCGAAGCTACACTCGATGTTTTGCGCCCTGTTTTTGAAGATCGCATTATCAGCCGCAGAGCTGATGTCGTTTGGCCACCTCGGAGCAGCGATTTGACACCGTTGGACTATTATTTGTGGGGTGCCGTAAAAGATAAGTGTTACGCCGACAAGCCAGAGACAATTGACGCTTTAAAGGACAACATTCGTGAAGCCATTGGTGAAATACAGCTGCACACAATCGATAATGTGCTTAAAAATTGGACCGATCGTGTAGGCTACTGCATGGCCAGCCGAGGCAGAAATTTTAATGAAATTATTTTCCATTATTAGCCGGAAGGGATGTACTTTCAAATAAAAAACGAAATTCGAGAAAATATTCAGTAGTTTTTTTTTATAGCATTTTCAAAAAAAAAAAAAGTTATTTGGCGGACCCTTTACTATCATGAGATAGTAAGTACTAAAAGTACTTCTCGAACTTGGATTTGGGAACGGTGTTAAACTTTAGGTTCCATTCGTTGTGCCATTCATAAAGGGTGTAAAGGCCATGTAAAGGGTGTATAGTACGGTGTTGCCAACGGAAAAGAGATAACAATGTGACAGCTGACAGTTTGGGGTTTATAAAAATATAGCGCCTAACGAAGGTTAGGTTAGGTTAGGTAAGAGTAGCTGCCAGCGTTCGCCAGCACACTTAGACCATTTTGGTCCATTGTGATACCACGTGGATCTTGTCCAATCTCCTTACTATCCGTGGGTAAACCATTCTGAGCTTTTGATGAAACGGAGGAGGCTTTTCACTTCCATTTTTGCCAAATAACTGAGATTTTGAAAATAGTAAGCTCCAAGATGTAGCTAAGTTGATAGGGCCGGGCAGTTACAAAGTAGATGAAGTATTGTTTCCTCCTCCTCCTCGTCCATGCAGCTCCTACAGAAGTCGTTTGAGAAAAGGCCTAGTCTTTCTGCGTGCCTACCTATTAAGCAGTGTCCCGTGATGACACCTATGGTATCGTAAATATACGGTCTATAGCAGTCTAAGCGAAATCAGTCCCTTTGATCTTCTCAAATCCAACTTTGGCCAAATTTGTTTGGTTGTTTGACACGTCGTGCCAAGACTCCATCTGAGGTTTGATTTGCTGTTAGCATGTTGCGCTAATAAACTTTTGCATATAGCGATAGGAATACCTAGTGCACCCGTATCTTGTGCAACTGGTAATTTGGTTCCATTTCTGGCGAGTTCATCAGCCTTACAGTTCGCTGGTATGTCACTTAAATGCGTTGACATCTCCTGCATAGATGACCGGCAATCTAGGGCCGTCTTTGAATTTGTTGAGACCGATTCCAGGGATTTGATGGCCGCTAGGCTGTCCGAGAAAATGCTAATATCCTTGGCAGATATTACATTCTACAGGGTGGCGCACGAATCGTGCTACAAAAATAAAACGTAATAACTTTTTTTCTGTGTGAGTAATCGGCTTATTTTTTTTTTTATTTTGTAGGTTACTATTTAGATTTATAATAATGGATGCTTGGGATACGGAGAAAAGAATTTGGATAGTGCAACGGTACCATGCTTTGCAGTCCGTCATTTCCGTCCAAAGGGAATTTAGGCGGGAATACAAATACAAATACAAATTTTTGGCGCAACAGGCTCGTTAGTACCCAGGGCCTAGCTTTCTCACAACCATTCATGTGTGCGTGTGTACTTCTTGCACGATGGTGGGACCTCCTGTTTTATGCCGACTCCGAACGGCTAAGTTGAGATAAGCTATTCTTGACAATTGATACTACTCGGATGATTTGTCAGATCATCACGAGAGGAGGGCCAGTGAAAAATCATTTAGGTGTTGCTACGGCTGGGAATCGAACCCAGACCTCCTGCGCGGCAGTTCATCTCACTAACCATCGCGCCACTGTGCCCTCAAATTTAGGCGGGAGTTTGGCGGTAATCCCCCGAGTAGATGGACCATTATGAGGTTTGTAAACATGTTTGCCGAATCTGGAAGCATCGCACGAAGGCCGTACCATCGAGATGCCAATGTTCGGGTTCAGGATACAATCGCAGCAGTAGCATCTGCAATACAGGCCAATCCGAGCGTTTCGACCCGAAATTTATCGGGGCAAATTGGAGTTAGTAGACGGTCATTACAACGGATACTTCATGACGATTTAAACTTGTTTCCGTACAAAGTCCAAATTACTAGCAAGTTAAACCCTCAGGATTTGCCTGTTCGCCTGGAATTTTGCCAAAAAATGATATCAATGGCCGAAGAAGACAACACATTGATCAATTGTTTGTTCATGTCTTATGAGGCCCATTTTGATCTTAACGGCAATGTAAACAAGCAAAATTGCCGTATATGGAAAGAGTCTAATCCAGAAATGCTCCATGAGACGGAACTGCACCCAGAACGAGTCATTGTGTGGTGCGCAGTTTCATCAAGGTGTATTGTCGGGCCGTACTTCTTTGAAGAAAACGGTGTAACCGTTACTGTCAATGGGGACCGTTATTTAAAAATGTTGAAGGAGTTTTTTTTACCCAGAACTGCGCCGAAGACGTATAGCATTCAACAGCGTTTGGTTTCAGCAAGATGGAGCAACTGCACATATAGCCAGACCAGTTATGGCGGAGCTAAACAAAAAATTCGCAAACAAATTAATTTCTAGGAACTCCACTCTTCGCTGGCCCCCAAGGTCACCTGACCTGACTGCACCAGACTTCTTTTTATGGGGTTATGTCAAGCAAGAGGTGTATAAAACGAAGCCCAGGAATTTAACTGAATTAAAGCAGTCCATAACGACAATAATTGAGGCGATCCCAACTTCAACTCTTCAGGCCGCAATGAATAATTTTTTGATCAGGTGCCGCATGCGTGGGAGAGCGTGGAGGTCATTTGCGATCTATAATCTTTAAAAACAACTAACTATTTAAAATAAAATTTAATTTTCTAACCAATAAAAAAAATAAATGAAATACATCGATTAAAAAAAAAGTTATTTGAATTTCTTATTGTAGCACAATTGATCGCCATGAGTTCTGCCTGGAACTGAAATTTTCTGTTAAGAGAGGGTTTCGACAATTCTATAGCGTCTGGCAAGGACTACACTGAGTGTAAAACGCCTTGGACTTGCGTATCTGATTTCAGCAGAGTGTCCAATTGACTTAGAATAAAAATTGGGTGGTTACGTCAAATATTAAAAAATGGGTTTGATCCGGTACTTTAGTCGCGTCTGACAAGGACTTCGCTGCGTGGAAAACGTCTTGGACCAATATTTTCATGTCTAAGCTGTTCTACTCTGTTGCTTATGGATATAATCAAGTGGTTACAGTTATTATTACTATTGTAGAAAATGGCGCATATAAAACGCGCTGTCACACGCTTTGGCTGCCACGATTTGCTGCCAGACTGTTATTTTCGATACACTCTCCACTCAGTCTACACAGTCAGGCCTATCGTGAAAAACATTTCCCAGGAAATTTTTCCCATCAGCAATCTGATTTACATTGCTGACAAGGGAAAAATGCCCGGGAAAATTTATTCGCGATAGCCCTGAGTATGAAAATATCAATTAGTTACCTCTCAGACCGACAAAATTACTGCAGGGCTCTTGGTCTAATAGGACTAGGTGATTGTGGATGTGGCATGAGTGATTTCAGAAAATTTTGATATTTTCTTGTTTTTGGCTGTATGAGATGTGTGTACGAAATTGCGCAATTACGGGAATCAAAATCTATCGGAGGGTACATTTTTATATTAATAAGGATGGCCAGACAATAACACCAGTACTAGTTCGTGTACTTATCTCTGAAAGACGCTGGTCATCCTTATTAATGTAGGTAACAATGTACGCAGTTTTCACCAGAATGAATGCGTAGTCTATGGTCCCTATTAGACCTAATGAATGCTTGGTCTATGGTCCCTATTAGACCTAATATTTTCATACGAATTGGACGGATTTCTGAAGAAACCTTTCATTCGATTTATATCGAACGAAAAACAAATAAAATGACGATAATCTACGTCTGATTGCGAACATGAACATCAGAATTCAGATGAAAACAAAAAATCCTCTCATTTCAACGAAAACCGTCATTGTGAAGTATTGTGAATGAAACTATAAACAACGAGTGGTGGGTGCACGACTGGGTCGTACGCAACTTTCTCTTTCACAGCAAGTTGGGCGTTAGATCATATCATAAGCATTTTGATTATTGATGCTTAAATGATATAAATAATGTTGAAATGTATTTATCCGAATTTTTATTCCGAAATTTGAAGGAATCGATGTCAATGTGAATAATAATGATTTTCCGTTATCGGCCAAAACTGAAAATTCCGTTTAGTGATATTTGGCCCAAAACGAGAAATTAACAATTTTCTTTATATGGCCTAAATGGCAAAATCCGTTATATGGATTTTCTCGAAAAAACTGGGTATGCAGTTTTGTTGGAGCTAATATGGTTATAGTATATATAAAGTTTAATCATAATCGTTAGAGCGGTTTTCGAGAAAATTGAGGTTATGTGTAATTTTTATATGGCAGGTACCGTTATTAACATGGCTAAAAGCAATAAAAAAAAATGGACTAGAATTATGACCAAAACAAACTTGGATACGAAGTTTGAAGAAAATCGGTCAAGCCGTTTAGGCTGGGGAGACCATTACGGACAGACGGACCGACGGACGGAATTCCAAAAACCACTTTTTTAGGCTCCGCTATCATCGTAATATTAGAATCAATCAAAATCTCGAGGTCGAAAATTTTCACGAAAACAATATCTTTCTCTTTGTAAGAGAAAGTTAAAAATGATCCCAACCTTCTATGATTATTTTTGTGAACTTAAATATTAACATAAATCTAAAAAACATACGCTTTAAGGTGTCAATTGTGAATAAAGCAATTTTTTAAACTTAATGTTGTCTTCGCTAATTTTTAAACTTCTCGGATCCAAGTTTATTCAAATTTACGCTTGAACATGAGTACGCTAACGGACCATATGTCTTTGTTTTAAATGTCAGCTTTAGGTTGTCTTGTCATTGTATTTACTAAATTAACGAAGGATGAACTTTTTGACATAGATATGTCAAGTAAACAAAGTTTCAACTTCCGTCAAAGATATCTTAGGCACTTGCTATAGAATCTCCATTGTGCTCGATTATACGGGGTTTTTCAACAGGGACGCTACAAAAGTAGAGCGACAGGGACAGCAAACGACGCCATATTTCTTGATAAACGAGCCAACAACGAGTCGAAATTATTAAAATTTACTACCGAAATTCGGAGTCAGTGGCCTCAACGTTAAGAGCGCTACGTCCAATTTATGGTCGTCATAATCGTCCTAGCAGATCAACAATTCAGCGTCTAGTGGACAAATTTGAATCCACAGGCACATTACAAAATGTTGCCGTGTCATTGAGGCAAAGAAGTGCCCGTAGTGTCGAGAATATTGCTGCCGCTGAGGCTTCAGTTGGCATCTCTTGGCCTACATCCTTACAATATTAAATTGACGCAAGAACTGAAGCCGCTTGACCACCAGAAGCGTCGTTTGTTCGTGAATTGGTCTGAGCAACAATTTGAAAATGATTCGGATTTTCATCGAAAAATCATCTTCAGCGATGAGGCTCATTTCTGGCTGAATGGCTTCTTCAATAAACAAAATATGCGGTATTGGTCAGGCAGCAATCGACACGTACTCCATGAGTCATCATTGCATCCCGAAAAAATTACGGTTTGGTGTGGTTTATGGGCCGGCGGCGTCATTGGGCCGTACTTCTTCCGTGATGAACAAGACCGGCACGTAACTGTGAATGGGAATCGCTACCGTTCAATGGTAACCGAATATTTTTGGCCCCAATTGGATGATGTGGACTTGGGGGACCTGTGGCTCCAACAGGACGGCGCCACAAGCCACACAGCGAATGTCACAATAAATTTATTGGAAACCAAGTTTGGAGAACGTTATCTCACGAAATGGTCCAGTCGCTTGGCCGCAGCTGTCGTGCAATTTGAAGCCGTTAGACTATTTCCTGTGGGGCTACATCAAGTCTATGGTCTATGCCAACAAGCCAGCGACGATTGATAAACTTCGTACGAATATCGAACGTGAAATTGCAGCAGTATCGGCCGTCGAAAATTGGGTTCAGCGTCTGGACTTCTGCAAGCGTGCCCGTGGTGGCCATGCAAAAGAAATCGAGTTCCATACATAATGGCATCGAACGTACTTTCACAGGAATAAAGAATTTCATTGATATCTTATTGAAAAACCCTTTACATTAAATTTCTCTAGATAACGTTTGCTTCTGAATACGTTTTACCGATCGGCAGTGGTCTTGTGGTTATTGCTTTGGACCACAAAAAAACGGGGTCTAAATCCTGACCTACGCTTTTTCAAACATTCAAGAGTATAAATCTGTAATAAGAAGCTTCTCAAATATGTCGTTCGTAGTCAGCGTTAAAAAGGAGGTCATAAAAATACACACACGCAACTAAATGGAGAAGCTATTTGAGGACCTGTATAGTAAAGAACATTCTGAGGTGAAAATAAAGCAATTGGTCTGTAGTTCTAAGCATTTACCTCCTTTTTGGAATTGGATATGTATAGACCATATGACAAAGAGAATAACTTTCATAGAACAGGTCCTAGTCTAAGTAGTTCTCTTCAAAACAATTAGGGGAATGTCATCAGATCTAGTGGCTTTCCTATAGACTTAGACTAAATTGATAAATGCTACTTTTTGCCCAAGGATGAATTATAACAATGTTGGCACAATGTTGATTTGTTGATTTTTTTCCATCATTTTTTTTTGTTTAGAAAACTCCCTTTAGCGTGCCTTCAAGCTGTATGTAGATCAAACTGTCTTAATATGTTGTTCTGATACCTTTTAAAATTTTCTCATGGAGGTAGGTGTGGCAGTGGGAGGATTTTTACAATTATTCTAATTGCTTCCTCTAATGTATAGCATTTTATCAATTTAACCGATGCAAGGTTTAACAATTGCCGACGACGGGACAGACAGACGGACATACAGACAAATATAGCTAGATCGACTCATATAGCTACTGAATGACATGTCTACCTCGATTACTTCACTACGTTACAAACTATATAACAAAACAAATCTAAAACTTATCATAATTAAAGTTACTTAACAAATAGAAATTCAGACAAAGAACATATCAGAATGCTACAATCCGCTATGCGAATAGTTAAATACTAACGGGTGATTTTTTAGCTGGTTTGGTTTTGGCAACACTGGTTTTGACAGCTGACGTGTGTTTAGTACCTTGTGTCACTGTCAAACAGCTTCAGTTTGGTTTGCAATTTAACCATGGATCGTCTTACAAATGAACAACGCTTGCAAATTATTGAATTTTACTATCAAAATTCGTGCTCGGTTCGAAATGTTCATCGCGCGCTGCTTCCATTTTATGATCGGCATTCTCGACCTTCTGAGCAGTCTATTCGGAAGATTGTGACCAAATTTCGCACCAAATTTACTTTGTTGCACATTAAACCACCAACACGTTTACGTACTGTGCGTTGTGAAGAAAATATTGCGGCCGTATCAGCTAGTGTGACAGAAGACCGCGAAATGTCGATTCGGCGCCGTTCCCAGCAGTTAGGCCTTTGTTACAGCACTACGTGGAAAATTTTGCGGAAGGATTTGGGCGTAAAGCCTTTTAAGATACAGCTGGTGCAAGAACTAAAGCCAGCCGACCTACCACAACGCCGAATTTTTGGTGAATGGGCTCTTGGAAAGCTGGCCGAGGATCCGCTTTTTTATCGAAAAATTGTGTTCAGCGATGAGGCTCATTTTTGGTTGAATGGGTACGTAAATAAGCAAAATTGCCGCATTTGGAGTGAAGATCAGCCAGAAGCATTGCAACAGCTACCAATGCATCCCGAAAAAGCCACTGTTTGGTGCGGTTTATGGGCCGGCGGCATTATTGGGCCATATTTCTTCAAAGATGATGCGAATCGCAGCGTTACGGTCAATGGTGAACGCTACCGAGCGATGATAACAAACTTTTTTTTGCCCGAAATGGAAGTTCTTGACTTGCATGATATGTGGTTTCAACAAGACGGTGCCACATGCCACACAGCACGCGAAACAATGGCGCAATTATGAGGCGAGTTTGGTGAACAGTTAATTTCACGTTTCGGGCCGGTCAATTGGCCGCCTAGATCGTGCGATTTGACACCATTAGATTATTTTTTGTGGGGGTATGTCAAGGCTAATGTCTAAAGGGACAAGCCAGCTTCGATTGACGCACTGGAAGCCAACATCCATGCATTCATTCGTGAGATACCGGCCGATATGTGTGAAAGAGTATGCCAAAATTGGACTCAGCGGATGTGCTACCTGAGACGCAGCCGCGGTCAACATTTGCATGAAATTATCTTTAAACATTAAATTACAAGGTTCAAACTATCGATTCAAATAAATATTTCATTCATTTTTTCGAATTTCTTGTGTTTTTTTTTTAAAAAAGTTCTAAACCTCTTAAAAAATCACCCGTTATATCTCATTGCATTTTATTAAACAAACATTTTTAAAATGGGTGAAATTAATTTTTTTTATATGGGTAAAATATAGCAAATGAGATTGTCTGAATATCTTGATCTGACATTTATAAAAATTCTCTTTCTGCCGTGGCGGATTTAGAAAATATATATCTTGTACTGAATCCATAAATAAGGAGCTAATTTACCAAATTTCATTATCCTAGCTTTTCAGAAAGAAGAAATAAGAGGAAGAAAAGCGCGCGATCGAGGATATAGAGAGGTGCCACTCCAGGAACGATGTTCGCAAGTTTTACCAAAGTGTAAAACGTCAAAACCAAGGATACAAGACTCGAAGAGAATCCTGTCGAGATGAACAAGGAAATATCGTAATATCTGCAGACTGTTAAATGGCGATGACGAACAACATTCCGCTGTCAGCCAGAACGAACCATTTAATATTGGCAACGACAGCGAAAACTGCCAACCACACGACCTAAGTGAAGTGAGGATAGCAATATCTAAACTCAAGCTTAATAAGGCCGCCGGAAATGACGGCCTTCCCGCTGAGCTTTATAAAGCTGGCGGAAATGACTTGGTAAGTAACATCCACCAACTCATAAGCCAAATCTGGTCGGTTGAAAATATGCCTGAAGAATGGAACCACAGCATCGTTTGCCCGATCCACAAAAAAGGAGACCCTCTGAACTGCGCCAACTACAGAGGCATAAGTCTGATCAACATCGCCTACAAGATCCTTTCTGCCGTAATATGTGAACGCCTGAAACCGTTTACCAACAACCTGATCGGCCCTTATCAGTGTGGTTTTAGGCCAGGAAAGTCCACAATCGATCAAATTTTCACACTTCGGCAGATCCTGGAAAAAACCCAAGAAGTCCAAATCGAGCCATGTCTACTTTTGGTATACCGCCCAAACACGTCCGTTTGTGTAGGATGACGATGGAGAATTCTCGCTGCACCATCAGGGTCGGAAACGACCTCACCGGCACATTCGAAACCAAAAAAGGATTTAGGCAAGGCGATGCGGTGTCATGTGACTTCTTCAATTTGATTCTTGAGAGGATTGTGCAAAACTTCCGAGCCAACACCAGAGGCACAATTCTCCAAAAATCGGTGCAACTACTAGCAGACGCCGACGATATTGACATCATTGGTAGGACTCAACGTGATGTCATAGCCACGTTTGCTAGTATAGAGAAGGAAGCGGCAAAAATGGGTTTAGCAGTAAATGAGGGTAAGACTAAGTATATGCTGTCAACACGAAAGGACACACAACATCGACGAATTGGACAGAACGTCACCATTCACAGATATAACATTGAGGAAGTACGGGACTTTGTCTACCTCGGCTCCGCTATTAACTCTGACAACAACATCTCATCAGAAATCAAACGAAGAATTACTCTTGCCAATCGCTGTTTCTTCGGGCTAAGAAGACAATTTAGTAGTAAAGCCCTCACTCGAACTACTAAGGAGATCCTATATAAGACCCTCATCATCCCAGTCCTGCTCTATGGCGCTGGAGCATGGACCGTATCGAAAGCGGATGAAGAAATCCTTGGTCGATTCGAGAGAAAAATCTTCGGTCCCGTTTGCGTTGACGGGCTATGGGGACGAAGATTCAACCACGAACTATACGAGCTGTACAGCGACATACTCCTAGTCAAAAAACTCCGCATTGGACGTTTAAGATGGCTAGGACATGTAGAACGAATGGACTCAATATTCTGCCTCGCAGTCTTCGATTCCCAGCCAGACGTCGGACGCAGTAGAAGAAGACCTCACCTTAAGTGGCGCGCACAAGTAGAAACCGACCTCAACCAACTTGGAGTGCGCAACTGGAGGCAGTTAGCTAAGGACCGAGCTAATTGGAGAGGCATGTTGGTTGAGGCCCAGGTTCATCTCGGACTGTAGCCCCACTTAAGTATGTAAGATGTAAGTAGTAGCTCAACAATTTCGGATAGACCAATGCACCGCTATGACCTATATCACAAGCGGGGCATATGCTTAATATTTTTTTCTTTTGTAGGAAAACGCCCCCAAAAAGTTGGCGTGGTTTAAGATGATGTATAGACGAAATCCTTGTATCAATATTATCGAAGTATTACATCGTAAGTTTTTTTTTCGAATTAGCTTGAAATTTGACCGAAAACCATCAAAAAAAAGTGGGCTTGGCAAAATACTTAATATAGGCCAATTGTAGCTCTGAATAGCTAAATAGTCTAAATATCTTGTTCAGAAACTTCTTGAAAATTTCATACGGTTTGGGCAAACAGGGGGGGTGGCAGTGATTTAAAAAAATATTTACACTTGTTCTGCTGGGAGAGACAGAGTACGTGCACCAAATTTCATAATTTTAGATCAAAATTTAAGGCCCAACAACTGGTGTCGTACGGACGGACAGATGTGGCTTAATCGACTCAGCTGGCGATTCTGGGGTTACTATATCTAGCTAAATGATTTAAACAAGGTGGCGCAAAAGTAATTCTCCTATCAGAAAATGCTATAAATTTTGCGATTGTCCCCTAATTACATGATAATTACATAAAATAATCTTAATTTTTCATTAGATGCAACTTTTAACTGATGACAAAGACGGATTAGCGTTTGATTGAATGGGAACTACTGGCTGCCGTCTCGCCTAAACAGCCTTAATGGTCTATAATTAGCCACAAAATGTCAATATTGACATTTTTAAAATAAAATACGGCGTTCAATCGGCACGCTGTTTAATAAGCTTTAAGTAACATTTAGTACCTTAAAGAAGCTATGAAATTAGTAAGGTCATTCAACGATGTAATATATCATATATCACATACGCATATTGTCACCTTAATATAGGAAGATAATAGAAAACAAAGGATTATGGGATGGAAACGGTTATAGTCATGGATCAATGATGCTTGGACGGTATCTACAGGAACATAATCTGTTCATTTGCACCGTCGCATATCCTGGATGTTACTATAATGTTGAGGCTTTTCGAATGTACCATGGGGCTGGTTGTGTGTAATAATGTAATGTTGTGTGGTATATGAAAGAGCAAAAATGAAATAAAACCAAAAATATGTGCGTGTAATCAAAATGTTTCTGGAAGTGTAAATAAAGTGTAAACAAATGTCACAACAGATACCCTTAACCCGCCTAAAAAAAAAAATCGACAGAAAATGAAATTCAAATGGAAGAAGGAGGTGGAAAAAAAAAGATTTCAAAATTAAAGAACTTTTCACCGAAGCATCATTTATTGCAGCAAAATATTATTATTGATATTTTTTTTTTTTTTTATTTATAATTTTAAATTTACTTATTTTTTACAATTCCTAACCGTAAACTATTTATATTTGCTGTTCTATTTTATGTTCGAAAATAAAAATCAAAGCAAGTAAAGAATTTTCTTAACTAAAACAATAAATGAAATGAAAATTCCGTTAAAGCAATGCAAAGAATTTTCTATATAGATATACATTTCTTGCAAATTAAGATAAAATACAAAATGAAAAGAAAAGAAATTATATTTCATAAATATTTTATGTATTAGTATTAACAAAATGAAGATAAATGATAAGAAACAAAATTAAACATTTACTTTGTTTTTTTTTTTCAATATTTATGTACTTTGAGTATGTATAAACCAAATAGAAATTAAGAAACAAAATTATATAGTGTTAGTATACAAAATAATCACAACAAATAATTTATGTTTTTTTTACTCTTTTTTATAAATATAAATGTACAACTAGATGTTAGTTTAAAGGCGAAACGAAAAAAAAAATGTTTTTTCTTTTAAACTTAAGAACTAAAGAATTGTATGTATATTGTTTTTTTGTTGAATAAATTTTAATTAACAAAATAAAGAGTTAAATGAAATTACAACAATATATATATTAATATAGGTATAGGTTGTCTGTATAAATTTATTGATTGCCAGTCATTTGGTGTTGTGTGCAAAAGACTTTGTGATTTATTTTTATTTCTTTTGGAAACTAATATACCCACACTCAACACAGACACACTTGAAAGCACACCACATATCTAACCACTATCTTTCGGGTGTACTTTCTCTGATTTGGCAATATACATAAGGACTGGCTAGTAGCAATCTGGTGTCTGTTTGTATCCCGTGTTCTTATTTTGTTAAACATTTGTAATTTGTGAAACATAAACAAGTCGAGTGTTAGGTATGTATCGTCGATTTACCTCCAGATCCATGGCTCGTTGCTGCGGCTGACCCTGGCCACCCATTCCGCTTACAGCATTGCCCATGCTAATGCCGACGCCACCACCGCCACCATATTGGAGCATATCGCCGCCCAAAGTGTGGCGCCTGGGATCTTCACGGCGAGCGTTACGTCTTCGATCGTCGGATACTGAAATTAAGAAAGAGATCAATTGATGGTTAGTTTGGGGGAATATATAGAACGGAAGGGGATTATGTATAGATTTGTCCATCAAGGCGATCAATGAGATGGAGGGATTTTATTTTAGTGATTCTAACAAAAAAACGTGTCATGTACACATGTGGAACCCGCTGATTTCAGAAAAAAACGTCCATTTAACCTTTGGAAAATGGAATTCAAGGAATTTAACAAAGCAAGACCACTTATGTGAGATACTGAAATATTGATACAAGTTGCAGACAGTCTGTTATGATTGTCGCTGATTTTAAAAATATTTATCAATTTCTTTTGGCCTTCTTGCCAAAGGAATTTAACGCAAGCTTATCTCATTGCGATGGTAAGATTCTCCCGTATACTCAAGACTTAAAACCGTGATTTGGAGGTCCATAATTTTGAACTAAGCTGCTTAAAATAATTCATTCAGTTCACTAGGAAATATATGGGAACGATTTGAGTCCTTTTTCAATCATTCAACCAAGGCTTAGTACGCCTGGGTGTGGTGTTTAACTACAAATTTATCTGGAATCCATTCCATTCATTGCTTACAGAAAAGCCTTTGAAAATATGTGGAGCTTACTCTAACCAATGGTGGAGTAGTCTGGTGGGAGTTTGTTAATACCTAATCGAAATCTCAACGGGGTGCAAAGAATTGGCTGTCAGACTAAGAGCGGATAAAATGTGGATTCCCGTCTCTTGCAAGATTACGAGAAATCTAAATTTTAAATAAAGAGACATTTAAAGTATCCAAACCTGAGGTAAAGGACAGAGATCAAAACATCACCACCATCAAAGGTATTACAATTCTCACAGAAACCGAATACAGAAAGGGGCCAGGTATGACCTTGACAAGAATGTTAAAGGATCCATACCTTGGTCCAGTGGTTAGTGCGTTGGTGTACTACCGAGGGTTTTCCAGTTTAAAATAATTCCCGCGGTTAAAGATGAAACAAAAAATTTTGCACGAAAACATAAAAAAAAACGTTTATTAGGACACGTTAACACAACAGTCCTCCAAATTCTTGACGAAACAAATATATTGCGGCGTCTTCAAAGAACTAAACCCTTAGATTTGGCCCGATAATAACAAACCGTGCTATAAATTGCGGAACTCTCAAAGGAAAGTTACCTGCCAAACATATTATATACTCGTGATAAAAAAATTGCTGGATAAGTCGAATACTTTGTTGCAATAGAAATACAAAATGGGTAGTGGTTTTAGTGAGTAAAAATCTCACACTACTTTGGCCACGTGCTCATCGTGTCTATGAAGATTTCCACTAGCCCACGAAAAAAAAAAAGTTTTGGATTTTAAGCACACGGGAAATATAATTTTTGTAAAGGATTTAAAAAAGTTGGCCAACTGTGGCCGTCCATTTTTTTTCAACGATACCCAAGATATGTCAAGCTATGGCAGGCCAAAACTCTGAAAATTAAAAATTTGTTTTCAGCGCCCCCTGATGTTGAGTGGGATGTACTGTTTATCCAAACATTGTATCTTGTTCAGATCATTTTTTTTAAATTTTTTTATGGTTTTACCGAAAAGGGATGTTTCTATGAATGTGGACCGATTTTGAAAATGTTTATGGTTAGCTTGCTTTATTGGACGGGGACAGTTCATATACCAAGTTGCATCATCTCAAAATGTAAGGGCCACAAATGTGCAACATACAGGCGTTAGGAAAGATGGATAGATCGACTTAAATTTCGATTTTGATTCGACCCATGTACTTCTCAATATGTATATCTAAATTTGTTCTCTATATTATAAACTTAATATCAAAACTAATATAACGGGTGATTTTTTAGCTGGTTTGGTTTTGGCAACACTGGTTTTGACAGCTGACGTGTGTTTAGTACCTTGTGTCACTGTCAAACAGCTTCAGTTTGGTTTGCAATTTAACCATGGATCGTCTTACAAATGAACAACGCTTGCAAATTATTGAATTTTACTATCAAAATTCGTGCTCGGTTCGAAATGTTCATCGCGCGCTGCTTCCATTTTATGATCGGCATTCTCGACCTTCTGAGCAGTCTATTCGGAAGATTGTGACCAAATTTCGCACCAAATTTACTTTGTTGGACATTAAACCACCAACACGTTTACGTACTGTGCGTAGTGAAGAAAATATTGCGGCCGTATCAGCTAGTGTGACAGAAGACCGCGAAATGTCGATTCGGCGCCGTTCCCAGCAGTTAGGCCTTTGTTACAGCACTACGTGGAAAATTTTGCGGAAGGATTTGGGCGTAAAGCCTTTTAAGATACAGCTGGTGCAAGAACTAAAGCCAGCCGACCTACCACAACGCCGAATTTTTGGTGAATGGGCTCTTGGAAAGCTGGCCGAGGATCCGCTTTTTTTATCGAAAAATTGTGTTCAGCGATGAGGCTCATTTTTGGTTGAATGGGTACGTTAATAAGCAAAATTGCCGCATTTGGAGTGAAGATCAGCCAGAAGCATTGTAACAGCTACCAATGCATCCCGAAAAAGCCACTGTTTGGTGCGGTTTATATTTCTTCAAAGATGATGCGAATCGCAGCGTTACTGTCAACGGTGAACGCTACCGAGCGATGATAACAAACTTTTTTTTGCCCGAA
Source organism: Rhingia campestris (assembly GCA_932526625.1). Taxonomy (NCBI): domain Eukaryota; kingdom Metazoa; phylum Arthropoda; class Insecta; order Diptera; family Syrphidae; genus Rhingia; species Rhingia campestris. The sequence continues at coordinate 100,063,371 of OW052182.1, forward strand.
ATGGAAGTTCTTGACTTGCATGATATGTGGTTTCAACAAGACGGTGCCACATGCCACACAGCACGCGAAACAATGGCGCAATTGCGAGGCGAGTTTGGTGAACAGTTAATTTCACGTTTCGGGCCGGTCAATTGGCCGCCTAGATCGTGCGATTTGACACCATTAGATTATTTTTTGTGGAGGTATGTCAAGGCTAATGTCTATAGGGACAAGCCCGCTTCGATTGACGCACTGGAAGCCAACATCCATGCATTCATTCGTGAGATACCGGCCGATATGTGTGAAAGAGTATGCCAAAATTGGACTCAGCGGATGGGCTACCTGAGACGCAGCCGCGGTCAACATTTGCATGAAATTATCTTTAAACATTAAATTGCAAGGTTTAAACTATCGATTCAAATAAATATTTCATTAATTTTTTCGAATTTTTTGTGTTTTTTTTTTTAAAAAGTTCTAAACCTCTTAAAAAATCACCCGTTATTACTACCGGGAAGGGTATAACTTAGTGTTGGTCGATATATCGATAACTGTTACCAGCAACTGGTTATTCACCGGCAACTGTTATAACCGGTTACTCGATTTTAACGATACCAGTTATTAGTTATTCCAAGAACCATTAAGAAATAACTCCGAGAGGAGTTGATGATATTTAGTTATTAATGTGTTATCTAGTTATTCTAATAACGTATTATAATTGAATACCAAAGAATCCGATAGTTATTTGTGTGATATTCAGTTATTCTAATAAGAATGTTAGAGCTTTTAGATAACATACGCACATGTGGGTCAAAATACTGTTTCAAGTAATAAAGATTAACTGTCAACTTGAATCCAAGGATAAGATTTTTATGGATTAAAAACCATCCAGAAAATCCGAAAAGAAACGATTTTTTTATGTTCCGGAAAAATGCGATTTCAGGGCTTTTTGATGGCAAAAGTAACAAAACACACTGTAATTGTCATTATATAGACTGTCCACTATTTGTTAAGACAAAAACTGTAAAATTGCATCCAACGATATCTGAGATATTGATGGATTCAAAAAGCCTAGCACATCTCTGAGAATTGAGACACTGACACTGAGTATCCAATTGAACTTGACATTGACAGAAACTGGGAATAGCAAATGATAACAGTATTTGAAAAGAGCTTAAGACTCCATTATCTTGTAAAATCAACAATTTTAAATTATTTAAAAATATTACAGACATATTGTGACTGTCGTTTTTATGAAATTTTTAATGTTTGCTTAAGTTGTTTTTTTTTTGTTACTTGTTAATTTATTTTTATATTATTTTGTATATATGAAATAAATTTGATTGAACGTCAATGGTTAAAACCAAATTAAGAAAAAGTTTTTTTCAATGAATAAACATTCAGTCGACAAATTTTCAGAATTTATATGCAAAATAACAGTTGCCGAATAACCGCTAAGAATAACTGTTACCATGAAAAAACGGTAACCGTTATAACAGTTATTCAAAAATAACCGGTAAGCTCATCACTAGTATAACTAAGAGTTTATAAGATATTATTGTATACTCTTTTGTTGTCGCTTAGCACCATTACGTTTTTATCCCTTTTTGGAATTTGATTTTTTTGTTTTGGGAAGGCACACTTTTAATCCAATTCAAGCTCTTTAAAAGCCATAATCCATTCTGCCAATGTATGTAATGGGTGATCCAAGTAGAGATACTTTCTTCAAAGGCCGTTTTTGACAGATGACGTGTGAGTCGTGTCATGCTGTCATGTTATTTTTGTTTAGTATTGTTTGGCATTTCATAATGGAAAGACTTACGCGTGAACAACGTTTACAAATTGTTCAACTTTATTATGAAAATTCACGTTCTGTGAGGAATGTGTTTCGTGCACTTCGCTCAACTTATGGTCAACATAATCGGCCTACTGAGCGTACTATTCGCAACACCATCACCCATTTTGAGACCCAGCATTCATTATTGGATAATATTCGACCGAATAGACCACGTCCAGCACGCTGTGAAGAAAATATAGCGGCCGTAGCTGAGAGTGTACACGAAGACCGTGGAGAGTCGATTCGGCGCCGTTCGCAGCAACTCGGACCATGATAACCGACTATTTGATGCCTGAAATTGAAGCTCGTGATCTCGGCGACATTTGGTTTCAGCAAGACGGCGCCACTTCCCACACATCGCATCAATCAATGGACTTATTGAGAGAACATTTCGGTGAGCACATAATTTCATGTTTTGGGCCGGTCGATTGGCCACCAAGATCGTGTGATATCACACCGTTAGACTTTTTCCTGTGGGGATATGTAAAGTCAAAAGCTTATGCCGACAAACCCGCTTCGATTCAGGCCTTGGAGGAAAACATCACGCGTGTCATTCGCCAGTTACCAGTCGAAATGCTCGAACGAGTGATCGAAAATTGGACTCAACGGATGGACCATCTGCGACGTAGCAACGGCCAACATTTGATAGACATAATCTTCAAAAAATAAATGCCAAAGAATGTTCTTTCAAATGATAATAAACATTCTCCATTAAATTTGAATTTTCTGTGTTTTTTTCTTTAAAAAAGTAGGGAACCTCGAAATGGATCACGCTTTAGTAACATTTGTGAATAGGCGTATTCTACTTATGCATTCCTCCGAGAATTTGTTTTGCTTCCACAGCTGAGATTATTTATTCAGTGGGACAACAATGTCAGCAGAGGAAAACTTTTTCTGTCAAAAACAGTTTCCTTATTTTGCAGCTTTTAATAATAATAAACGGTTAAAATAACGAATCTAACAAATTTTAGTTTTAGTATACATCTTCCAAAAAGCCTGTTTTCAATTTCACTTTTCAAGTGAGTGCTTCAAAGGTCTTGAAGGTTCCGTAATAAGAACACATCAACTTCAGGTTATTGTCACGTATTTTTCAACAGTTTCAGGTTTTTCAAATCTCAAAAAAGTTGTAAATAGGGAATTGGTAAATGTAAATTTTATTAGGCCGGAAAGTCGTACAAGATTCCAATTCCAGTTCAATTTGAAAAGAACTTTCGAATCGAATAAAGGACTAGGGTAGCTGAATCAAAAGATGATGTTAGGTGTCAGATTACGTATCATATAGAGTGCACCATTGAAGGCTTTAATACCTTTTGTTAGATATCAACTACATCACTGCCTCATCCTCAACAAAACTTGACACGAAACGACGAATAGTGTTGCCAGACGGTACTTGTTGGCCATGCTATTTTTGGCAATATGCTCGTTGACACAAAAAAGGAGATCCTCTGAACTGCGCCAACTACAGAGGCATAAGTCTCCTCAACATCGCCTACAAGATCCTATCTGCCGTAATATGTGAACGCCTGAAAACGTTTACCAACAACCTGATTGGCCCTTATCAGTGTGGTTTTAGACCAGGAAAGTCCACAACCGATCAAATTTTCACACTTCGGCAGATCCTGGAAAAAACCCAAGAAGTCCAAATCGATACCCACCACCTATTCATCGATTTCAAAGCCGCATATGGCAGCATTTATAGAGACGAACTGTACAGAGCCATGTCTAGTTTTGGTATACCGCCCAAACATGTCCGTTTGTGTAGGATGACGGTGGAGAATTCTCGCTGCACCATCAGGGTCGGAAACGACCTCACCGACACATTCGATACCAAAAAAGGATTTAGGCAAGGCGATGCGCTGTCATGTGACTTCTTCAATTTGATTCTTGAGAGGATTGTGCAAAACTCCCGAGCCAACACCAGAGGCACAATTCTCCAAAAATCGGTGCAACTACTAGCATACGCTGACGATATTGACATCATTGGAAGGACTCAACGTGATGTCATAGCCACGTTTGCTAGTATAGAAAAGGAAGCGGCAAAAATGGGTTTAGCAGTAAATGAGGGTAAGACTAAGTATATGCTGTCAACACGAAAGGACACACAACATCAACGAATTGGACAGAACGTCACCATTGACAGATATAACTTTGTAGTACGGGACTTTGTCTACCTCGGCTCCGCTATTAACTCTGACAACAACATCTCGTCAGAAATTAAACGAAGAATTACTCTTGCTGTTTCTTCGGGCTAAGAAGGCAATTTAGTAGTAAAGACCTCACTCGAACTACTAAGGAGATCCTATATAAGACCCTGATCATCCCAGTCCTGCTCTACGCCGTATCAAAAGCGGATGAAGAAATCCTTGGTAGATTCGAGAGGAAAATTCTTCGAAAAATCTTCGGTCCCGTTTGCGTTGACGGGCTATGGAGATGAAGATTCAACCAAGAACTATACGAGCTGTACAGCGACATACCCCTAGTCAAAAAACTCCGCATTGGACGTTTAAGATGCCTAGGCCATGTAGAACGAATGGACACCAATACTCCGGCTCGCAGAGTCTTCGATTCCCAGCCAGACGTCGGACGCAGTAGAGGAAGACCTCGCCTTAAGTGGCGCGCACAAGTGGAAACCGACCTCAACCAACTTGGAGTGCGCAACTGGAGGCAGTTAGCTAAGGACCGGGCTAATTGGAGAGGCATGTTGGTTGAGGCCCAGGTTCATTCCGGACTGTAGCGCCACTTAAGTAAGTAAGTATGTATGCTCGTTGACACAACTAAACGACTATTTTCAATGTACAGCGTCAATATTTCGGTACGATGTTTCGGAGTGAGACGATTTATGGTACTAGTTTGACATGTCTACTCAATAAAATTGATAAATGTCAAAGTTATCTAATGTTTACATACCGACATAAAAGATGACACACCTGCATTTTTGGGGTAAACATGTTGAATGAATAGTAAAAATCACTTAAAAAAATTTTCCTGAACTTAAAATTTGCGTACTTTAAAGTATTTGTCTCTACTAAATTTCAATATCTTGTGAGATACCTATCGCGTGCTGTTAAAACTCGAATACACCAATAAAATAATGCGTGTGTAAGCTAACGCAAAGCAAATGGCGTTTACTAATGGCCATAAAATTCCAATTTACTCCTTGGACCATTAAATTCTCGTTGCTAATCGTTAATTTAAGCGCACCTTCCCACATAAAACATCTTCCTTTTAGATAGATATTTCGGAAATACCTATAACAAGCTGGCATCATAAATATACTGTCAAAATTGTTTAATAATATACATGGACCTTTGCCAACAAATACAAGATAACTTTTCAAACCGATTGACAACAAACAGCGGATACATATTTCGTTTTACGTCAACAGAATGAATATTTATACTGCCAGCATAAATCTTTCCAACGCACATTGGCATTTTTTTTCTTCTAAATCGCACCCACAAAGCGTCTGCAAACTTTCAAAAGCAACACCATGTGCTCTTGAAAAATTTCGAAATGCGTTCAAATTCAAGTGGAGAACTATTCCTAAAAGCGTTCCTTCGTCGTCAAAAATGTACGCTCACGTTTCCTGTTTATCTCTCGCTCTTGTAGGTCAAAAATAGTTTTTCCATCATCGTTCGGAAACATCATATGTGCAAACGAGGAAGAATTTTAATTCACGTCATCTCAGCGTGCGGCGGGTGCTGACGTATCGTAATTGGATCAAGGTTGGGCAAAGTTTTTGTCATGTCACTTGTCAAAAAGGTGTGAAATATGTGTCTCGGTTTCATGATGACACTTGAATACATACTTAGTATCTGTCAAATAAGATGGATTGGGTACCTTAAGGGGATGATTTGCTTAATTTCAGCGAAACAATAGACTGGTGGAACTTAAATTCAAATTTGAATAATTCAGGGATACTGCGCAGTTAGCTTTGGATACTGTAGTATGCATCGAGGGGAAAATTCTATCGTATGTGTGTACACATGCACAATGGGAGGCGATTCATTAATTTATTATGTGCTTCAGCAATGTGCGGCTCAATTAAAATCTAGGTCACACAAGAATACCAAGTACAACGTCATGTGGTTCACTCTTCGTAAACCGAGTGCAGAGACAATTATGTGATTTATTTAATTGCTGGTGGTGAATGTTTTTCTTGAGGTTTCTCAAGCTAAAAATGCTGTTACATTGACCTCGGTGGGGATGATGGAATTCTAGAGATTCCTGCAGGATTTTAAAAAAGATTTATTTCTCCAACGTAAAGACGAAATACATTTCAGTTCAACGACTAGGCCATACCACTACATTTTTTGCACCCTTTATTGAAGAAACAAAGTGGACTCAAAGAAATGACAAACTATTTGCACCTATCCCAATGGATTCATGGTTTCGTCCACCGTCTCAAAAATATTATGATATTCGAAGTGAAGATATAACGCTTTTGCACTGAACTTCATTACAACCCTATACGACGAGTCAGAGGTCTGTTCTGCACAAACATAGTGAGTTTTATAACAGGTGGCGCAAAAATAACCTTCCGATGTTTTTTGGCTGTAATTTAAAAAAAAAAATGAAAAACTTAAATAGTCACTAATATTCCGCGTTCTGGAGCAGTGTAGCGTAACATTGTTTATTAACGTGTATTTCGCATGTGTTTACTACACAAATGTCAAAACAGAACTGACATTAGGGGCCAATCGCAAAATTTATAGCATTTTCTGATAGGAGGATTACTTTTGCGCCACCTTGTACTTGAAATTAGCAAACTCGTGCAATGTATTCCAAGCTTAGATACTAGCCACAGTAAAAATTGCCGATGGGTTGTGGTATAAGACATATCACAAATGGATATCTCCGACTAGGTTAAAGCTCTAATAACCAACTTGTATAAAAATTGGAAAACAGGGTAGGCCCTCTGAAGTATTCTCTAAAATAATCAGGTTAGCCACATGTTTTAGATTTGCAAACTTGTGTGGTCCATTCTAAGTTTGCATCCTAGCTATAATTGAACCTATCGAGCCGTTTGGGCAATTGTCATATAACAAGAGGATATCTCCCATTACATGGAAAGTCTAAGGACAGTTAAAGGTTTTGCATCGCATATAGTAAAACAAAGTGTAGTTGTACGCTGCCGCGCAAGGAAAAATGTCAAAAGAAGGTTTATATTATGTGCGTGGAAGGACCATAGTGTAAAACGTCAAAGCCAAGGCTACAAGGCTCGAACAGAATCCTGTCGAGATGAACAAGGATATATCGTAGTTGAGACACAGTCGATGCTGAGGATATGGAAGAACCACTTCTGCAGACTGTTAAACGGCGATGACGAACAACATTCCGCTGTAAGGCACAACGAACCATTTAATATTGACAAAGACAGCGAAAACTGCCAACCACCCGACCAAAGTGAAGTGAGGATAGCAATATCTAAACTCAAGCTTATAAGGCCGCCGGAAATGATGGCCTTCCCGCTGAGCTTTCTAAAGCTGGCGGAGATGACTTGGTAAGCAACATCCACCAACTCATAAGCCAAATCTGGTCGGTTGAAAGCATGCCTGAAGAATGGAACCTCAGCACCGTTTGCCCGATCCACAAAAAAGGAGACCCTCTGAACTGCGCCAACTACAGAGGCATAAGTCTACTCAACATCGCTTACAAGATCCTATCTGCCGTAATATGTGAACGCTTGAAACCGTTTACCAACAACCTGATCGGCCCTTATCAGTGTGGTTTTAGGCCAGGAAAGTCCAAGAAGTCCAAATCGATACCCACCACCTATTTATCGATTTCAAAGCCTCATACGACAGCATTTATAGAGACGAACTATACAGAGCCATGTCTAGTTTTGGTATACCGTCCAAACTCGTCCGTTTGTGTAGGATGACGATGGAGAATTTTCGCTGCACCATCAGGGTCGGACACGACCTCACCGACACATTCGATACCAAAAAAGGATTTAGACAAGGCGATGCACTGTCATGTGACTTTTTCAATTTGATTCTTGAAAGGATTGTGCAAAACTCCCGAGCCAATACCAGAGGCACAATTTTCCAAAAATCGGTGCAACTACTAGCATACGCTGACGATATTAACATCATTGGTAGGACTCAACGTGATGTCATAGCCACGTTTGCTAGTATAGAGAAGGAAGCGGCAAAAATGGGTTAAGTAGTAAATGAGGGTAAGACTAAGTATATGCTGTCAACACGAAAGGACACACAACATCGACGAATTGGACAGAACGTCACCATTGGCAGATATAACTTTGAGGTAGTACGGGACTTTGTCTACCTCGGCTCCGCTATTAACTCTGACAACAACATCTCGTCAGAAATCAAACGAAGAATTACTCTTGCCAATCGCTGTTTCTTCGGGCTAAGAAGGCAATCTAGTAGTAAAGCCCTCACTCGAACTACTAAGGAGATCTTATATAAGACCCTGATCATCCCAGTCCAGCTCTACGGCGCTGAAGCATGGACCGTATCAAAAGCGGATGAAGAAATCCTTGGTCGATTCGGTAGAAAAATTCTTCGGAAAATCTTCGGTCCCGTTTGCGTTGACGGGCTATGGAGACGAAGATTCAACCACGAACTATACGAGCTGTACAGCGACATACCCCTAGTCAAAAAACTCCGCATTGGACGTTTAAGATTGCTAGGTCATGTAGAAAGAATGGACACCAATACTCCGGCTCGCAGAGTCTTCGATTCCCAGCCAGACGTCGGACGCAGTAGAGGAAGACCTCGCCTTAAGTGGTGCGCACAAGTAGAAACCGACCTCAACCAACTTGGAGTGCGCAACTGGAGGCAGTTAGCCAAGGACCGGGCTAATTGGAGAGGCATGTTGGTTGAGGCCCAGGTTCATCCCGGACTGTAGCGCCACTTAAATAAGTAAGCAAGGACATTAAAGAAAACGATAATTTCATAGCTTCATAGCTTCATCCGTTTCAATAGAGCTAAAAGTGATCAAATGAAGATGAACCAATAAGGTACTCTAGTAAAACTCTCAAAGAGTTGACAAAACAATACAAATAACTTCCAAAAAACAGAACTCGTTCCATTTACTAGTAAGAGAAAAAAAAAACAATATTCGACCTACCGGTTATTGACGGGGCTAATCTTAAACTATCCAAAAGCGCAAAATATTTGAGTGTCATTCTTGACAGAAAACGCAACTGGAATCTAAGTGTGTCCAAACGCATAAAAAAGCAAACAATAGCTGTCGTGTAACCGAATATTTGGAAACAGCTGGGGTCCAAACCCCAAGATATCTAAAATCTATGAATTCCTTGACCGATTTTTTTAAGGGCTCAGTGGCGCGATTCTTAGTGCGATAAACTGCCGCGCAGAATGGGTGGATTCGCTTTCCAACCGTGGCAATGATTTTTGACTGGCCAAAATGATTTTTCACTGGCCCTCCTCTCCTGATGATCTGACAAATCACCCGAGTTGTATCAATTGTCAAGAATAGCTTATCTGAACTTAGATGTTCGGATTCGGCATAAAACAGGAGTTCCCGCCATCGTGCAAAAAGTACACACGCACACATGAATGGTTGTGAGAAAGCTTGGCCCTGGGTACTAACGAGCCTGTTGCGCCAAAAATTTGTATTTTTTTTGACCGATTTGGGCATTTTTTTTTTTTTTGTTAATTTCCATAAAGGACTTTTACGAAAAGAAAAATTGTCCACGCCAACTTTTTTTAAATCCTCGAGTAACTTCATGTACAAGTTTAACTGTCCACACAAAATAGGAAAAGAAAAATAAAGGTGTCCCGGTAAACTGTCCCGGTGGAACTGGAAAAAACATTTCTGATCGCATTGATTTTGGCAACGATACGTTCGCAGAATGATATTGCACTTGCACTTGCTTCATGAGGAATTGCATCTACATTATTGGAAGACAGTCGAACTGCGCATTCAGCACTCAAGTTGCCATTGAATATGAAAATCAATGAAAATCCAACGTGCAATGGCCAAAGTTTTGCAGCAAAGTAAACTGATCGTTTGGGATGAGTGTAAAATGGCGCATCAAGTCTTTGGAGGCATTAGACTAAGCGATGCAAGATTTACGAACAATCATAGACGGTTTGGTGTTGCGATGATTCTGGTGACAGATGATTTTCGGCCAGTTATTGTACAGTCAACGCAAGCCGATGAACTTAATGCATGTTTCAAGTCGTCTGCTTTGTGGATAAACTTCAACAAACTCAAACTGACTACGCATATGCGTGTCGAGCAGCAGAACGACCAATCTGGAGAAATATTTTCAAAGCAATTGCTGGTAATCAGAAACGGTAAAATCCCTGTCTTATTGCCTAGTCAATTGGCAGTACTTAATCTTGCTCTGGAAGTCTTAATAAAAAGTCTCCAAAAGGCAACTATATTGATGCCTTTCAATCGACCCTGCAAACTCTAACCCCGGAAAAAAAAACTCCCAAAATAGAAATGTCTGCCAATTTTTTTTTATCGTGCTCACCTCTATCCCAGGGATTATCTCCACCGCCTTGCTGTGTTTTTAGCCCGTATCTCGTCGACAAATAAAACGCGGCCCAATCAAACATTTGAAAAACAATTCAACTATTTCGAATCCGCGCGTATAAAAACCACTTCAGCCCTTTAAACAGGAAGCACACTCAAAAAATGGGATACGTTTCGCGTAACTTTTCCTTGCGTCCCTCCCCACCACAAAAACACGAACACAACAAAAATTGAAACCAAACAAAAACCCAAAAAGGAGGTCGACGTGTTGCACTGGTAATCTAACGTATTGTGTGCGTCATGCGGAACTAGCACTCATGCACACACACACACACATGAATCGTGCTCCGATCAAAAAGGGCAATGAAACGTCAAGCACGTGAGAAATGTGAGAACTCGTAAACAGGGAAGGAGGGGGGCAAACAAAAAAACTATAAACAAAAGTAGGTGAACACACGCCGCACCGTTTCGGGGGAGGCAATAAAATCCAAAGAACAACCAAACAAATGAACAGAATTAAAAAAAAAACCGCCAGCGAAATCTACATACACCGAAGGATGTTTAATTCCCGCCGAATAAGTGTTTACACTGAAGCCCGAGTGTAATTAATTGCTGCACATGTCATAGATGCACGCGCGGATACAGATGGAGATCAGAACGAACTTTTCCCAAAGCGGAGCACTAAACAGAACGACGCAACGCAACAGCACGATCCGAACGCGTAAATAAAACTGAAAATTCTAAAGTCTGAAACGGTAGCAGAACCGAGAACGCTCACGGCCGCGAAGCGCCTTCCTATGGAGTGTATCTGCCGACGCGACGCCTGGTTGTGGGAAACTTCGTGACGTGCGGGTGGCGGCTGTCGGCTACTTGAGATCTTTTCAAAATTCCACCAGATGTTGAGAGATTATTATTAATACAATTTTTTTTGTCAATTTTTATATACGCAACGGAATTTTTATCTCTCATTTGTCGGTTTTAATTTGCACAATTGAAGCTTTTATTCGGATGAGATTCTGGCGGTTGACTGCTGTGAGAAGTCTGCAGTTGTTGCAATTATGCTGATGATTATCATTTTAGTGAAGAGTTTCTTCTGCGGCGGGAACAGTGAGACGACGGGCTGTAAAGTGGCCCATTTGTGTGGTGCAGCGCTTCAATGAAAATTGCAAATGTGTGAGATCATGTCTCAAGAGATGGTGTTGTTGGCAGGAAAAGTGTTAGTTAACCCTAAGTAGCCCTAACTTGGTATGAAGAGTGGTAGCACGTTGTATGATGTCATAGATGCACTCATATATAATTCGATTTACTCGTCTACTTGTCACGCTGATTACTGATAAGGTATATGCAAATACAATACCATCGGTTAAAAAATGTCAAGTATGCTTACGTCCCTAATGGAAAATGTTAATGTTATAAGTCACTGCAATTGCACCACCACCCTATGCCATATTGACATTCCTTTATGTCATAACGAGGAGAAATACCATTTTGCGTAGCAAAAATTCTGTCGACAGATTGTCCATTATCCATTAGTTAACCAAAGTTATGATGGAAAGCCGAAAAAAGGGTCTGCATACCCTCATCTATCATGTGGAGTACCTCCAGACAAGATTATCCTTGAGGTAAACACAGCCATTAGCATCCTTCTTTTTTTTTGTTATTGTTGGATTCTACTAAAAGCTTATCCTTCAACACATCCACTTGAAATGAGAGATGAAAATGCAACTCAGGTTTAGTTTAGGGTAACTACTCAACTCATGCACATGTGCATAGAACCCATCATAATATCGATTGAAAGCAAGTCCTTTTTTTGTCCGGTATGTCATTCATAAAATCGATTATTCTAAATCATTGTCATTCACTTGAACGTAATTTGCCATATTCATATGTTGTTTATCTTCTAGGGTTTGCATGTGAAAGTTGAAAATGCATCTCAGCCTAAAGTGGATAGGTTGAGATACGTATTAAATGCTTCAGATACTTTACGATACAACAAATGTCCGAGGTCATGTTTTGTTCTGTTTCTTCGTGAATTATGAGAGCAATATTTTTAAGTTTGTTTGGATGATTGACGGTATCTTTATATCTCGTAAGGTGGGCGTGGCACCTTACCCTCAAAAAATCTGTTCGATTGGCAGTTTATTAAAATTATTCATAGTTGTTCACTATGTTAACACTCAGGGAGCGGGTTACTCTGACACCTATTTTCTTTACATCTTTTAATTAACGTGCAAAGACTTACACCCGAACAAAGCCAATTACTCCAAGGGTATGATATCGCAACCGTAACAGTGAAGATTCACGAGATTGAACAAAAAAAAAAAAAACCAACGAAGCGATTTACGTCTAGTTGGCGACTGGTGGCCAGATCTAGCAGAATAGAAAATAGATCCATTACTAGTAAATACTCAAGATGTAACAAAATACATGCAAGTACGCAAAGAAAATCAGATCATTCGATTGAATCCAGAAATTTGATATCTATGTGCAATTATTGACGATTTACTTAACTCTAAGGTGCAATTACAATAGTTTGTAATAAATCACCGTTCCTCCAATCATCGTGGACAATGATAAATTAATATAACGCCCACAAAAAGTGGGCGTGCTAAAAATTTTATATGGATGACATAGTCTACCTATCTTGCTCAGACACTTTTTTTTTAAATTTCTTATGATTTGATCAAAAACGAAGTTTATTAAAAAAGTAGGCGTGGCAGTAGGCGGATTTTGAAAATGTTTACACTTGTTCTGCTTCGTCGGCCAGAGAGTCGATATACCAAATTTCAACACTCTAGCTCCAAATTTAAGGTCCAAAAATCGGTGATACGCAGACGGAGAGACAGCTAGATCGACTCAGCTAGCGATTGTGATTTCATCTATATACTTTGGGGTATATCTATCGAAATTATTCCTCTTTGTTACACAAACTTAATGTCAAAACTAATATACCCCGATGAGATAGGGTATAAAGAACATGAACATGGTGATGTTGGGCCGATTGCACACCAGAGGTGTCATCTTGTTAAATTTTTTTTTCGCGACCGCCGTGACTGGTGAGAAACATAACCAATGATTTTTTAGGACCGGGGTAGACATTTTCTAGAGCCCACGCTATATGAGGATAAGCAAAAGGTCTTTCATTAGCGACTTGACAACTTCAAACTTTCAATGTGCACGAATATTTGCTGCTTGATGTTGATGTGCCAGTTTTGCCGGAAGTGTGGAGAGGTGACCGTCGCAAACGTTCCAAATCAGTCAATAATTCGGTCTCTCACAGACCACATTATGGCGAATTTTGGCCTACACTCTTACGAGATCAAGCTGACTCATGAGATAAAGCGACGTAGGTTCTCGACTTAGACATCTGGACATGATCTATGAAAATGAAGAATTTCATCGCAAAACCATCTTCAGCGATGAAGCGCATTTTTGGTTAAACGGCTTCGTCAGTAAACAAAATATGCGTTCCTGAACAGGTGAGAATCATCATGTGCATCCACAAAAAGTCACCGTTTGGCGCGGTTTTCAAGCCGGTGGCTTCATTGGGCCGTTTTTTTTTTTTTCGTCGATGAATTTGACCTTTACGTTACGGTAAATGGTATTCGCTACAGATACATGTTGGAACATTGTTTCTTTGAGCAATTGTATAGATTTGGCATCAGTGATATGTGGTTCCAACAAGACGGTGCCACAAGCCACACATCGAGTTATTGAAGTCTCAGTTCGGTGAACGTGTATTCTCGAGAAACTGACCCGTCCATTGGATGCCGAGATCGTGTGATATAACGCCTCTTATGAGGCTACATTAAATCATTGGTCTATGCTAACAAGCCGACGTAAAATAAGCTAATAGCTAATATTGAACGAGAAATAGCGGCGGTAACGGTCGAAATGTGCGACCGAGTCTTTGAAAATTAGGTTCAACGTATCGACCGCTGCATACGTTCCCGTGGGTGGACATATGAACGAAGTCGAATTTCATTCATAAATGTTTTGATAGTAGTTCTAGACAATACAATTTTTTTGATATAGGTCAAGTAATTGGATTTTATTTAAAAAAGAATTCAAGTCCTTAACAAACCTTACAGAGTCTTTACAAACCTTACAGGTTGAAACCATAAATGCACCTTACAGAGGAAACATCCGTGCTTAAAACAACAGATCGACAAAAAAGCTAACCACTGTATCGGAGTAGCAAAACAATGTGAAAATAGCTAACGGGTGATCCAAGTAGAGATACTTTTTCAGTAGCCTTTTTTGACAGATCACGTGTGAGTCGTGTCATGCTGTCATGTTATTTTTGTTTAGTATTGTTTGGCATTTCATAATGGAAAGACTTACGCGTGAACAACGTTTACAAATTGTTCAACTTTATTATGAAAATTCACGTTCTGTGAGGAATGTGTTTCGTGCACTTCGCTCAACTTATAGTCAACATAATCGGCCTACTGAGCGTACTATTCGCAACACCATCACCCATTTTGAGACCCAGCACTTCCCACACATCGCATCAATCAATGGACTTATTGAGAGAACATTTCGGTGAGCACATAATTTCACGTTTTGGGCCGGTCGATTGGCAACCAAGATCGTGTGATATCACACCGTTAGACTTTTTCCTGTGGGGATATGTAAAGTCAAAAGCTTATGCCGACAAACCCGCTTCGATTCAGGCCTTGGAGGAAAACATCACGCGTGTCATTCGCCAGTTACCAGTCGAAATGCTCGAACGAGTGATCGAAAATTGGACTCAACGGATGGACCATCTGCGACGTAGCAACGGCCAACATTTGATAGACATAATCTTCAAAAAATAAATGCCAAAGAATGTTCTTTCAAATGATAATAAACATTCTCCATTAAATTTTAATTTTCTGTGTTTTTTTCTTTAAAAAAGTAGGGAACCTCGAAATGGATCACCCTTTATAACCACCAAAAATAATGTCCTTGCTATAGAGCTATGAAAAGCCTCGTAAAGCTGGTAAACAGATTGAACCATTGAGACATGGCTAGCACATGTAGAGCGAAAAAGCTCCAATATGTTGACTTCGCCTTAATTGGCGTGCACGAGTCGAAACCGACCCTCAACATTTTATCTCCACATACAATTTAAAACATTATCTAGTTCTATAGAGAAGACGCTTAACTCAAGGCGTGGCAACCGAATATGACGGAGGATAGTGGACCGATCCAATAGAAGGAAATCAATGTCGGAAAAAGCGAGTCTGCAGATTTTCAGATCAAGAAATCGTATAAAATCGCATAAATGTATATTGAGAAATTGGTAAGTTAGCTTCTCCATTTATTTTATTTTTGATACAAAGAAGAATGTGACCTCCAGTTAAACGCCAATTCAGAATGTCAAATTTGATAAGCCTCTAATGACAGTTTTATACTCTTGGATAAGACTTTTGCAAGAGATTAGGCAGTAAAAAGACATTGGTGTTCTTACTTTTAAATCTTGAATCAGAAACCCTTCGTTTAGTAGTCCAACACATTAACCACTAGGCCACTGTAATTAAAAGTCGTGGGTGTTTTTTTCAAAAATAAAAAAAAAAGTACTGCGCTTCTTAGTTATTTTTCTTTTTTCTTTTCTTCTACTTTCATCAAAGATAATTTAAAGGTCCGCATTCACCCCATTTCTCGGTCGTTATATTAGACTTAGGAAACTATTCCCATTATGCAATATGTAAGAAAATTGTGACCCCAAACCTCCTTACGGGGGGATCCCAAATATTTTGAAATCCTTTAAAAGTATTCGTGAAATGATGAATCACCTAAGTATTTAGATCAAATAAAAGAAACACACTCTCAGGGAAACATAAATAACGACCATTCCCTTTTTGAAGCCGGAAGCATAACTAGCTTAATTGTATTTTGTAATCGTATAAGTACCAATATATCCTCGCATCCTTTTATTAAATTGATAGCTGTCAGTGTCCTTTTTCACACCCAGACCCACCCCGGCAAGGAGTAACTGCAAAAATATAAGTTGAACACGTTTTCTTTATGAAACCTCCACCTTTTTGTAACCTTTGGCTGGGTATTTATTTTCCTTGCCATTTTTTTCCATCATCATCCTTTATGTGGGACAGAAACTAGGAAATTACAAAAGTGTCGTCTGCCTACAAAAAGTCAACCAAACAGCTAAGCCGCCCCCGAACTAGAGGACATAACTGCATCGCACATGTACGTTAGTCCCTTTGGCAAAGGATGTCAAAAGAATTCTCTATCCGACCCACACAAAGTTTAATAAAATTTTTTTTTTTATTGCGCCACAGCATATGAAAGGAGTACCGACAATATCCTTATTTGTTATGTTGGTGTTTGTATTTGTTTTGTATTTTTTTTGGCTTGTTGGGTCGAGCGTCTTTTTAAACGAAACCAAACCGGAAACGAGGACGCCTGACAAAGGGTTGAACAATGACGGAAACCGGATGGCCTATAACTTTGTTTGAGTCGGTTGCCTTGTGGCAGAGTAGACTTGTTAAATAAACTCGTAAAAGTCGACAACGAGTGAGTTGGAAATTGATTTTAATCGTGAAGAACATTAAGAAGCCAATCCTTAAAGAGGCAAAGACAAATTACTGACAAATCATTGCCTCGAATTAAAGCAGAATTATGGATTGTAGGCTTATAAACACACTTTACTGCGCCTCTTTACGTACAAACATATATACACAACAGGACTATACATGACACCGACAGAATTCGACATAAATCTTCTTTTATAAAGCTTGCGCCTTCGAGTTTTTTAATTGGGAATCCTTTTTGTAAGTGAATCCTTTTAAGGCCGACCAGCCAATCAATGCTAGAAAGAGATGAGTACATATATGGAAATTGATTTCCCAATGATGAGAAATGGCAATTGTATCGATTGCAGCGAGTATAGTGAACAATGTATCTGAAAATATGTGAAATCTTGTTTTCATGTTGTGTATGTTGAGTATTGCATTTCACTTCCATACCTGCACACTGTTGGAAATAGTGAAACTCTTGCGGCACGATTGTATGGCTCTGTTTTTGCAAGGACTTTGTTATTTCCTTTCGAATGCATAGTTCATCCTTTTGTAGCAGTCTTGTGTTGAAGTGCCGACGTAAAATAATTTATACGACAATGTTGTACAAGTGTGTGTTTGGGGAATTTGCAAAATAACACTAACGCTTGAGAGAACATGTGATGGCGTTTTACCTGAGCACCTTTCAAAGGTTATCTGGCGCCCCATTCAAGTTGTCCAAATGAAGAGTCCTCTGTTAGTTTGTTTCTTTCTTTATCTAGGGATTCACATATTCGCAACACCTTGACTCAACGACGATTAACCAACTGGAAGTAGGTTCATGACTGCAATTGGCTTAGGGCTAGGAGGAGAATGTAAGTTGAGCAGCAGGTTTGTCAAAAACACTGTAGCAAGAAGGATAGACTTGAAGGGCAGTAAAAGAATGGCCAAATGGAGCCGATAGGAAGGAATTGTGGCACATTTCGGCCCTAAGGAGAGGTCTCCCTTTACTGCTGTGCAGAATTCTTATTTACTTACATAAGTGGCGCTACAGTCTGGTATGAACCTGGGAATCAACCAACTTCCCTCTCCAATTAGCCTGGTTCTTAGCTAACTTCTTCCAGTTACGCACTTCAAGTTGGTTGAGGTCGGTTTCTACTTGTGCGCGCCATTTAAAGCGAGGTCTTCCTCTACTGCGTCCGACGCGACGTCTGGATGGGAATCAAAGACTCTGCGAGCCATTCCATTCTTTCTACATGTAATAGCCATCTTAAACGTCCAGTGCGGAGTTTTCTGACTAGGAGCATGTCGTTATACAGCTCGTATAGTTCTTGGTTGAATCTTCGGCTCTATAGACCGTCAACGCAAACGGGACCGAAGATTTTTGGAAATTTTTTTTTTCAATCGACCAAGGATTTCTTTATCCACTTTTGATACGGTCCATGATTCAGCGACGTAGAGCAGGGCTAGGATGATCAGGGTCTTATATAAGATTTCCTTAGTAGTTCGAGTGAGGGATTTACTACTAAATTGCCTTCTTAGCCCAAAGAAACAGCGGTTGGCAAGTGTAATTCTTCGTTTGATTTCTGCAGAGATGTTGTTGTCAGAGTTAATAGCGGAGCCGAGGTAGACAAAGTCCCGTACTACCTCAAAGTTATATCTGTCAATGGTGACGTTCTGTCCAATTCGTCGATGTTGTGTGTCCTTTCGTATTGACAACATATACTTATGCCCAGTTTCACAGTGAGAGCTTAAGCCTCACGTGGAGCTTAACCTGCGGTTTAACATAACTTTGTGTTTCACAGTGCCGGCTTAAGAGGTAACCACACTTAAATGTTGATAAAATTTAAGCCCCCGATGTTGGTGGCTTAAGTGTTGGATTAACTTCTGTCATAGGAAATTTTGATTGGTTGTTGGATGTAGTAGAGAATTACTCAATGGGTGATGTCCATACTAAATTCCATACATATTCGCAGAATATTCCCGTTTGGTGTATAGTTCTAGGCGCGTAACTAATAAATTACCTACGAACCATTCACAATTGCTTGTTACACTTGGCTTAGCTAAACCACACTTCTTTGATGACTGTGAAACCCAAAAAACTTAAGACCAAATTTAAGCTCTGCTTTTTGCTTAGCTAAGCAACGGATTAAGCTCCCACTGTGAAACCGGGCATTAGTCTTACAATCATTTACTGCTAAACCCATTTTTGCCGCTTCTTTCTCTATACTAGCAAACGTGGCCACTTTGAGTCCTACCAATGATGTCAATATCGTCGGCGTATGCGAAAATTTTGCCTCGGGTGTTGGCTCGGAAGTTTTGTACAATCCACTGAAGAAACAAATTGAAGAAGTCACATGACAGCGCATCACCTTGCCTAAATCCTTTTTTAGTATCGAATGTGTCGGTGAGGTAGAATTCTTCATCTCCATCATCATCCTACACAAACGGACGAGTTTGGGCGGTATACCAAAACTAGATATGGCTCTGTACAGTTTGTCTCCATAAATGCTGCCTTATGCGGCTTTTTAATCGATAAATAGGTGGTGGATATCGATTTGGACTTCTTGAGTTTTTTCCAGGATCTGCCGAAGTGTGAAAATTTGATAGGTTGTGGACTTTCCTGGCCTAAAACCACACTGATCAGGACCTATCCGGTTGTTCGAAAACGGTTTTAGGCGTTCACATGTTACTGCATGTAGGTTCTTGTAGGATTCCTGGATGGCAGTAATGATTTCTTTGTGGCAGCTTAGGACTTTTGCTAGTTGTTCGCCTGCACCTCTCGTAATTAAATTTTCTCACATTCCAGGTGCAGATACGAACGTCGTTGTCAGACGTCGTCCGAAATTTGAATTTGTGTCCAGAAAATTGATCTCGCCATTGATGAAGTCTACTTATTGACGATAGGTCGAGAAGTTGCAAGTTAATCAAAAACAATTTCAGATAAAAATCAACTTCTATCTAAAAAGGAAAAAAAAACCCTCTTATCGGGTCTATTTTCAGTTAAATGTATGGCCTAACCCAAACCCATTTATAACTTAGGCTTGATATTAGGTTTTCTACAAAAAGAGGTTCCACAAATGCAACCCTTTAAAAACCCATCAGAGTAAATACCAAAAAAAAAACTCAAAGCCAAAGTTATTGAAAGGATTTCCTTTCATCCTACGCTTTCAGGTGGGAATTTAATTTCTCGGATTATAAAAGCGCAGGCAGAAGTTTTTTTTTTCACCTTTTATGCCAACGTCTTTAGCATTTCGTGGCCCCTCGACTGGATGCTTAGTTATGAAGTAGAGGTATGTAAAGGTTAACTCGAACTTGTTCTTTGTAAAGTTTTCACTATGCATATACACAGGTCTATTCCTTTTGTAATTTGGTTCCCTATTTCTGTTTTCGCTAGAGAAAGAAAGTTAGCTGACATTTTTAAGAAAATTAATTCCAACGGCAATAATTTTTTTATTTTCTTTTTTTTTTTTTGTAAAAAGGACTTAAAATGGAACTTGAGAGTTTGGTTGGACTAATGCTATATCACAAGCCAAACAAAAGTGAAGGCTTTTAGTTTTTGTATTCGGTGGAGTCATTTCAAGGCCACTATGAACATGCTTAACGGTGAATTGAAGGTAAATGGAAGTTAAAATTAATTTCCCATGAAATGATTTACAAAAATTAAGGATATGCTTGGGGAAGGGAGTTCTGTTTTGTGAGGATTCTTTACCATTTCAATTGGGAGAAGGTTTCTTATTGTGATTAGCTTATTATGAAGTGGCCTTTGATAGGTCATAGCTCACCGATATTGGTTTATTGCTATATAACAATAGAGAATGGATTTAGTTTTGTATGATTTCTTGGAATTTGTTTTTGATGAATGTGATTAAAAAGCTGAGGAGGGCGATGTCATTATTGAGTTTTCTTTTGTTCGGACGGGAGTAAGGATGAGAGATACCTTATAGAGGAATCTTTGGCAAAGCTTCTCATAATGTTATAAGTACCATCACCTTTCCTCGACTTAGAATTTACAAAGCAACTTGGGGAACCGCCAACCAAATGGAACATGTCCTTTTAGATTCGTAGTAAGCATCCAGCATCCTGCATGTACATGTATTTAGAGGGATGAATTGAGTTGCTCCATACACCATTTTTTATAGAGCTTATGGATCAAAACAATTCCCAGATCGATTCTGTCCACTTTTTCTTTCAGGCCAAATGAAAAGTTCATCTTTTAGAACCGGAGAAAACAAGAGTCAACAGGGTATGAAAGAGAAACAACACACATAGCAGAAGAAAATTGAAGAATCTCATGACAAAAAATGCATCTACCTATTCTACCTAAGCTCAGCGCAGAAACTTATTGGGGCAAATTAGTTAAAGATGCGCACACCACGACTAATCGGATTTTTTTTAAGTTAATCTTTCTAAAAACTTGTGATACTTAAAAAACCATCCATACAGGCAGTTACAATGACGACACAACCAACGGAGTACCAAATCTGAAATCTCTTTTTAACTTTAAATGCTTTTTAAGCGTTATAGGTCCGCCTTACCTTATATAGCAGTTGCTACTCTTCAGTCAACGAATAGATAATCCTACCTCCCAGTACAGAAGGTGTCAGTGTAGCTAACAAAAAGCAAAGGGACGACAAGACCACCGGTTCTAATATATAACCAGCCAGCGGAACTCTTCAACGAAGGAAGTAATGAAAGTTGATTCCATGTCTTGACGAACTTAATTTAAGTCGAGACTTACCGTCTTTTCATCAAATACGGGATAGCCTCCACCGTCTGGTGTTGTGACTGAATTCGGGAACCTATCAAGCGGTCAGCTTATTCAAACCTTTCCAACCTGTACAGGATCTTGGTAAGGCGAATTGACAGGAACATATAACCGACAGCTTTATGAGCTGTCCTAAGATTCGACTGCATTGGCTCAGTGACATTGAGCAAATAAACAGTCATACTCCAGTCAAGTAAAACCTTTGAATTGTAACCCCATGTTCGACTCGACAAGGAAGACAAAACCTTCGATATAACGACCAAGCGATTGCGGATGCAAGAGCACTTGGGCTGAATAGCTGGAAACAGGGGATGGTTGGCTGCAATGTCTCAGGTGGAGGCTTTGAATGGGTCAGTAAGTTAAAGAAATCGTTGATATGTTTGAGGACTAGGGTATATAAAGATCTCAAAAAAAAAGTCTTGTGGCCGTTCAAATTATGGATCAACAGCAGCACTAAATGATAATTCTCTGAAACGAGAATCTTCGAATTCCAGCTCTTTAGGTTCGACACAACAAAAATTACAGCACATCCCCTATTTCCATCAAAAGATCACGTATGCCAGGCCACTTGAATAAATTAAGAAAAGCTGGGTGCCCTGGATAAAAGTTGGGTTGTAGGCTGACTCAACGTGTCGGGAGTCCGTTAAGTTATACAAATATGGGAAAACATTGACATATTTTAGGCCCAGTTCTAAAAAAGACGAATAAGGTGGTCAGAAAAGGAATGGTTTTGGATGAACACTAATGGATCAATGGTTTTGTCCAGTGTTTAGGCTCACTAGTGTCTGTGTCTCATTTGGTGATGGTAAATTTCAAAGTTGATAGATAACCTTCATAATATGTATCCCGATTATGACTTCCGGAATGAACCTGGACCTCAACCAACATGCCTCTTCAATTGCCCGGTCCTTAGGTAACTGCCTCCAGTTGCGCACTCCAAGTCATATAAGGTAGGTCTCTACTTGTCCGCGCCACTTAAGGCGAGGTCTTACTCTCGGCGAATTTTCGAAGAATTTTCCTCACGAATCGACCAAGGATTTGTGCATCCACTTTTGATACGGTAAATAATTCAGCGCCGTAGAGCAGGGCTATGATGATCAGGGTCTTATAAAGGATCTCCTTAGTAGTTCGAGTGAGGGCTTTACTACTAAATTGCCTTCTTATCCATAAGAAACAGCGGTTAGCAAGAGTAATTCTTCGATTAATTTCTGACGAGATGTTGTTGTCAGAGTTAAAAGCGGCGCCGAGGTAGACAAAGTCCCGTACTACCTCAAAGTTATATCTGCCAAGTGAACGTTCTGCTCAGTTCGTCGATGTTGTGAGTCCTTTCGTGTTGACAGCATATACTTAGTCTTTCCCTCATTTACTGCTGAACCCATTTTTGCGGATTCCTTCTCTTTAATAGCAAGCGTGGCTTTGACATCACGTTGAGTCCTACCAATGATGTCAATATCGTCGGCGTATGCTAATAAGATTGTGCCTCTGGTGTTGGCTCGGGAGTTTTGCACAGTTCTCTCAAGAATCAAATTGAAGAAGTCACATGACAGCGCATCGCCTTGCCTAAATCCTTTTTTGGTATCGAATGTGTCGGTGAGGTCGTTTCCGACCTTGATGGTGCAGCGAGAATTCTCCATCGTCATCCTACACAAACGGACGAGTTTGGGCGGTATACCAAAACTCGACATTGCTCTGTATAGTTCGTCTCTATAAATGCTGTCGTATGCGGCTTTGAAATCGATAAATAGGCGGTGGGTATCGATTTGGACTTCTTGGACTTTCCTGGCCTAAAACCACACTGATAAGGGCCGATCAGGTTGTTGGTAAACGGTTTCAAGCGTTCACATATTACGGCAGATAGGATCTTGTAAGCGATGTTGAGTAGACTTATTCCTCTGTAGTTGGCGCAGTTCAGAGGGTCTCCTTTTTTGTGGATCGGGCAAACGATGCTGAGGTTCCATTCTTCAGGCATGCTTTCAACCGACCAGATTTGACTTATGAGTTCGTGGATGTTGCTTACCAAGTCATCTCCGCCAACTTTATAAAGCTCAGCGGGAATGGCGTCATTTCCGACGGCTTTATAAAGCTCGAGTTTAGATATTGCTATCCTCACTTCACTTAGGTCGGGTAGTTGGTAGTCTTCGCTGTGGTCGCCAATATTGAATGGTGCGTTCTGCCTGACGGCGGAATGTTTTTCGTCATCGCCGTTTAACAGTCTGCAAAAGTGCTTCTTCCATATCCTCAGCTCGACTGTGTCTCAACTACGATATGTCCTTGTTCATCTCGACAGGATTCTGTTCGAGCCTTGTATCCTTGGCTTTGACGTTTTACATTTTGGTAAAACTTGCGAATTTCGTCCTCGATCGCGCGCTTTTTTTGATCTTCTTTCCTTCTTCCCTTCTTCTCTGCCTATAGAGCTCAATGGCAGCTCTCGTCTTCACCAGCAGCTAAGTCTTGTAGGCCTCGTTCTTGGCTGTAAGCATCTGTCGGCATTCCTCATCAAACCAGGGATTTTTTGCTGGTGAGCGCGGAAAACCTAGCACATCAGTTGTAGCAAACCCAATGGCTTGTTGGCATCGTTGCCGTTGTTCTTCGACATTCGATGCTGGTGGTATGGTGTTAATCAAGAGGTTAAGGAATACGCGTAGTTCGAAGGCCTTGGCGGTCTTTTGCGATTATGTGAAGATTATGAGCTCGCGGCGGTATCGTTAATGGCACAAGGTCTAAAGCCGTAATCAATGGTGCAAGAACATAGGAAATAGGATTATCAGGATGTTTCCACATGCCATATTGCCAGAAAAACCCATCAAATTATTAAAGGATATGTACGACGACAACTCTATTTCCAGAAATGGACCTATAGACTTTTGTTGTTTAATTTAGACGACAATTGATGTCACAACAATATTCTCAAATGCAAACTAGCCTTAATCGAAAGTACACTTTGCTAAATTCTCCCCAAATTGGAGCTTCGAGATGAAGTTCCTGAGGCGCTTCTTAATAGCCATATTCCAAAATCAAATATCAAATAAAAAATCCGTGTCTCGTTTGCTCAGCTTATGTGTGTTATTTGAAATTCAAATCTGACAGGTCTTTAAAAACACCCTTCAGCAAAACCTTAGATAAACTTTTCAGGATGGCGAAATATTTTTTTTCTTTCGTTTTATGCCTAAAAAAATGTTTTCTCCTCCCGTATTGTAGGTTACACTTTCGACCAACATAGACCCATAAATCCTTTCACCTTCCATCACCTACATATCACCATCACCTGACTCATATTCGACATCCATCATTCAACAACCGAAAGCCGATTTCCATTGCAGACCTCGCAGTGACATATTCATTTTAATCAAATTTTCTGAATAATTCATCGTGCAAATCAATACAAAATTTAAATAACTCGTGGATCTACATGCCACAAGCCATGCCACAAGGTTTCAATCTGTAATCAACATCAGAACTCAATAGGTCTCTCATCACACCCCCGTGTGGTTAATGTCGCCTCCCCCTTTGCCACACGCAATTTCACTCCATTCTCTCGAAAACCACTTTACGTCCTAGAAAACCATCATCCGACTCCTCTCAACAGTTACTTCGACCGGCATGGCCCTTCACACACACAGCAACACATGAAGAGCATGGGGGAGGAGGCAGAATTTAACAATTCCATTACCTTTGTCCCAATCATTTGAATATAAATTCATTTAGTGGCCTTTCTGACTTTAAGAAGAAACGGAATTTTGCTTTGGTGATGCTGAAAACTACTTCAAGGCTAAGATCCTATCCCATCCGGTTGTCCTTACCTCAGTCAACGTCTTACCAAAGCCGCTAAGGGCGGAAAAAATTAAATTAGCATATCCATCATTATTCCTTTCTGTTTCATGGGACAGCCCGCATCCTTTCTATTTGAGTGTGGCAAAGTGTGTTGACTTTTATTTCGGATGAGTAATCTTTAAAATGAGAGATGGCGTTTGAGTGGTGGTACTGAGAAAGGATCATCATTGTCCATGTCGTCATTGCAGTGATTTTTGCCATCTTCCATTGTTTGGCAGCACAAATAACACAACGACATAGATAATAAAAGAAACCCGAGCTAATATCCTTTTTGCAGTTGGACGGGTTTCCTCTTTTTATTTAGCTTTATTCCTTCAGCTTTGAGTACTTTTCGCGTCACTGAAAGTTATATAAACCAATTTTGGTTAAGAATATGGGCTCCATTCGGGGTTAAAAATTATGCAGAGCAGTAACAGAAGAAATGACACAAAAAGATATCCTTAAGTGAAATTTGAACAGCACCCCCGTATACATGTATTATTCCTTTTTGATTAATACTGTGACAAAAAGTAGGGCACGCTGTTACGTTTGGATAATTGCGAGAATGGGACGCAAATTGCTCTCGAAATTCCCAATCAAATGCTTTTAGTCCTTTGAATGTCTGTATGCAATGGAAGCGAAATGTAACTAACGCGCAATTTTAAGGGATTCGACAATTTTGAGATTTTTCAGGGACACAACTTAACACAAAGAGAACTCAAATAAAATGGAAAACAAAATATCCTTTAGCATGAGAAACGGAGAATGCTTAGAAAACGTTAAATCTACAGCGAAAGGGATATGCCAAGCATGGTCCTTCGGGTAATGGATACGAAAAGTTCATTAGTTTTGAATGGAGCAAAGTTGAAGAGGCGATAATTTACGAAAGTTTCATTGTCGTGGATAACAGAATGCGATTTTTTTTTACGCAGATTCGATCCGTAAGAATAGATACTTCTATCGTGAAAAAAGAGACAAAAAAAAACGTTTCTTAAGGTCAGTAAAGTTTGAAGGGATGTCCTTGTCGATTTGAACCATGAAAGGTCCTTGGTATAGACTCTAAAGAGACTGATTTATAATGGCGATATCATTATGATGGTTGGGTGTTGTAGAACGAGGGTAGACTCTGATTGGCGTTAACTTGGCAATGCCCAGTGTTGCAACTCTGACTACACATCAAATGTGCTTATCTTTACCTCCAAGTGGTAACCATCGGGTACTGGTCTCATCCAACCGGATTTGACTTGCTAAACGATAAGCGCGGAACTGGCCCTCCAGGTTGGGGGTTGTGCTTTGGGTTAACTACCCACCCACAGAAAAAAAACATAGTTACGAAGCAACCAATAGCCTCGGAAAGGACTGATTTTATTGTTGACGACCCTGCTAAACGAAAAAAGGACAACGACGTTCGTATCTGCACCTGGAATGTGAGAACATTAAACAGGAGAGGTGCAGGCGAACAACTAGCGGAAGCCCTAAACTGCTACAAAGCAGACATTACTGCCATCCAGGAAATACGATGGGATGGGCCGGCAAAAAGAGGATGAAAAACTGTGACATATACTACGGACCGTGTTATAGTGAGCAGAAACAGCGACTATTCGGATGCGGATTTGTTATAAGTGCCAGACTTAGGCAAGAAGTCTTATGTTTCCAAGACATTAGCGAACGCATAGTAACAATCCGCATCAAGGCCAAATTCGCCAACATAAGCCTTATATGCGCTCACGCTCCGACGGAAGAAAAAGATGATACAACTAAGGATTGCTTCTACGAGCTCCTCGACAAAACCTATGAGCGACTACCGAAGTACGATGTTAAAATCGTGCTGGGAGATTTTAACGCAAAGGTAGGAAGAGAAGACATCTTTAGAAGTATTGTCGGAAAACATAGCCTACACGACAACACGTCTGGTAACGGACTTAGGCTAATTGATTTCGCTACGGAACGAAATGCCACTATAGCCAGCACACGGTTTCCTCACCTCGATATCCATAAGGGGACATGGCGGTCTCCAGATCAACGAACGGTCAACCAAATTGATCACATTGCGATAGATAAGAGGCACGCATCCAGTATTTTGGATGTCCGAACATTCCGAGGAGCTAACATCGACTCGGATCACTACCTTGTAGCAGCCAAGGTAAGAATGCGGATATCCACCACGCCACAACAATCCAGAAATACTGTGAAAAAATTTAATGTCGGAAGACTGCAATCGCAAGAGACCGCCAAGACCTTCGCACAACGCATATCCCTTAACCTCTCGATTAACACCATACCACCAGCATCGAATGTCGAAGAGCAATGGCAACGATGCCAACAGGCCATTAGATCAGCCGCAACTGAAGTGCTAGGTTTCTCGCGCCCACCAGCAAGAAACCCCTGGTTTGATGAGGAATGCCGACAGATGCTCGCAGCCAAGAACGAGGCCTACAAGGCTAAGCTGCAGGTGAAGACGAGAGCTGCCATTGAGCTCTATAGGCAAAGAAGAAGGGAAGAACATCGGCTTTTCAGCAAGAAGAAAAAAGAGCAAGAAAAGCGCGCGATCGAGGATATAGAGAGGTGCCACTCCAGGAACGATGTTCGCAAGTTTTACCAAAGTGTAAAACGTCAAAGCCAAGGATACAAGGCTCGAACAGAATCCTGTCGAGATGAACAAGGAAATATTGTAGTTGAGACACAGTCGATGCTGAGGATATGGAAGAACCACTTCTGCAGACTGTTAAACGGCGATGACGAACAACATTCGGCTGTCAGGCAGAACGAACCATTCAATATTGGCAACGACAGCGAAAACTGCCAACCACCCGACCTGAGTGATAGCAATATCTAAACTCAAGCTTAATAAGACTGCCGGAAATGACGGCCTTCCCGCTGAGCTTTATAAGGCCGGCGGAGATGACTTGGTAAGTAACATCCACCAACTCATAAGCCAAATCTGGTCGGATGAAAATATGCCTGAAAAATATGGAACCTCAGCATCGTTTGCCCGATCCACAAAAAAGGAGACCCTCTGAACTGCGCCAACTACAGAGGCATAAGTCTCCTCAACATCGCCTACAACATCCTATCTGCCGTAATATGTGAACGCCTGAAACCGTTTACCAACAACCTGATTGGCCCTTATAAGTGCGGTTTTAGGCCAGGTAAGTCCACAACCGATCAAATTTTCACACTTCGGCAGATCCTGGAACAAACTCAAGACGTCCAAATCGATACCCACCACCTATTCATCGATTTCAAAGCCGCATATGACAGCATTTATAGAGACGAACTGTACAGAGCCATGTCTAGTTTTGGTATACCGCACAAACTCGTCCGTTTGTGTAGGATGACGATGGAGAATTCTCGCTGCTCCATCAGGGTCGGAAACGACCTCACCGACACATTCGATACCAAAAAAGGATTTAGGCAAGGCGATGCGCTGTCATGTGACTTCTTTAATCTGATTCTTGAGAGAATTGTGCAAAACTCCAAAGCCAACACCAGAGGCACAATTTTTCAAAAGTCGGTGCAACTATTAGCATACGCTGACGATATTGACATCATTGGCAGGACTCAACGTGATGTCATAGCCACGTTTGCTAGTATAGAGAAGGAAGCGGCGAAAATGGGTTTAGCAGTAAATGAGGGTAAGACTAAGTATATGCTGTCATCACGAAAGGACTCACAACATCGACGAATTGGACAGAACGTCACCATTGACAGATATAACTTTGAGGTAGTACGGGACTTTGTCTACCTCGGCTCCGCTATTAGCTCTGACAACAACATCTCGTCAGAAATTAAACGAAGAATTACTCTTGCCAACCGCTGTTTCTTCGGGCTAAGAAGGCAATTTAGTAGTAAAGCCCTCACTCGAACTACTAAGGAAACCCTATATAAGACCCTGATCATCCCAGTCCTGCTCTACGGCGCTGAAGCATGGACTGTATCAAAAGCGGATGAAGAAATCCTTGGTAGATTCGAGAGGAAAATTCTTCGAAAAATCTTCGGTCCCGTTTGCGTTGACGGGCTATGGAGACGAAGATTCAACCAAGAACTATACGAGCTGTACAGCGACATGCCCCTGGTCAAAAAACTCCGCATTGGACGTTTAAGATGGCTAGGACATGTAGAACGAATGGACACCAATACTCCGGCTCGCAGAGTCTTCGATTCCCAGCCAGACGTCGGACGCAGTAGAGGAAGACCTCGCCTTAAGTGGCGCGCACAAGTGGAAACCGACCTCAACCAACTTGGAGTGCGCAACTGGAGGCAGTTAGCTAAGGACCGGGCTAATTGGAGAGGCATGTTGGTTGAGGCCCAGGTTCATTCCGGACTGTAGCGCCACTTAAGTAAGTAAGTAAGTATATCGTTATGTTAAGGGGCATTTGTCCTTATATTTGTTTGCTTTTAATTGGACACACACTAATGCACATAATCCATTCAAGGCGACAGCGGAAGAACTCCCAAGATGGAGTCAACCGTTTACAGTCCCAAAAAGGATGCACAAAGTAAATAACTGACGATTTAACATTTTCGACAACAGGTCATTTAAGATGGTCAAGGGTAAGTCAGGCCCATTTAATAGATATGTTGGCGGATGAGCCGAAAGGCCAACGGAAACGTTCACCCCGGTAGTGGATACTGATGTCCCGTGTCTGGCCATTTAAGAATCTCAAGGGAAAGTCAAGCTCCTTGAATAGATATGGTGGCGGATGAGCCGTAACTTCCTTAAAAATTACATAATTTCAAAATTTTAGAAGGATGGTATTGCCAGAAATGACAAAATAAAAAAAAAATAGAGACTTCATATCACCCACATTAATTTATTTAATACTGTTTATTTATTTATTTTTATTTTGCATGCTTATAGACTTTAAGATATAATATCTTATAAAATAGTGATAAGATAATTACAAGAACAATTTTGCAATGAGAGTTTAAGGTTTACAAAATGAAGAAGAAAGAGAATCAAAATATCAAAATGTCACTTTAATATAAGTTTTAGAAATAAATGTTTAAGAATATAAAAATATAATTTATATAGAAAAATAATTCCTCAATTTCTTTTTGAATTTAATCGGACTTGCATCCATGACTTGCATTACACCGCGCGGTAGATAATTCCACAAACGGACGGCATTTACGAAAAATTGACGTTCAGATACAAGAGATGTGTAGTGAGGATGAATTAATGGACAAGACCTGTGGGAAGATGATAATCTAATCCGCTCGTAAAGGTATCGTGGTTGATGTGTCAATACAATATCGGACAGCAAAGTCAGAGTACGGAGCTGGAGGTAACTCTCAAGAGACGAATGAAAAACGTACCTTATATCATATTTTCGAAGCTCGAACAGATATCGTATGATGCTGTGCTGTTAAACGCGACATCTTATACTTACAAAGTGACAGTTACAGAAAATTTCAGACGCATATGTGAAAATCGGTAGGACCAGTGACTTTGCTTATATCAAGCGTGTATTGATAGGGGTGATGTTTTGTTAAGGTGGAAGAAAACATGCCCGATGACTCGACTATCAGCTCCATAATCCCCCATCTACAAAAAAGGCGATCCTATGTCTTGCAAGAACTATCGAGGCAAATCCCTGCTTAATGTCGCATACAAGATCCTTGTGTGAACGTCTAAAACCGTTCTGCAACACACTAATCGGCATGTACCAGTGGCTTCCGGCCCGGCAGATCGATTATAGACCATCTTTTCACACTGAGGCAAATCCTGGAAAAGAACAACGAATTTCAAGTCGAAAACCACCACCTATTCATTGACTTCAAAGCCGCGTATGATAGCATACATCGTAAGGAGCTCTATATGGCGATGGCCGAATTCGGAATCCCGGCAAAACTGATTCAGATGTGTAGCGCTGCAACGTGCAGTTTGGAAGTAGCTCCTCCGAACTATTCCAAAGATGCACCGGATTTCGGCAAGGAGACCCGCTATCATGTGACTTCTTCAATCTCGTACTGGAGCAGATAGTGCGCAGGGCAGGTGTTAACACGGAAGGCACCATCTTCAACAGGTCCGGCCAGCTGCTGGGCTATGCGGACGATATTGACATCATCGGTCGCTCCCAACGTGCCGTGATAAAAGCGTTCACGGCGATTGAAGAACGAGCGAAATCCGTCGGCCTTGAAGTAATTGAAGACAAGTCTATGTACATGCTATCAACAAACAAACAAGCATCTGTCCAACGAGGTAGTTTAGGAGTTCACCTACCTCGGAGTAAACATAAACTCCACGAATTCAGCCTAGTGGAGATCCGTCAAAGAATTACGCTAGGAAACCGTTGCTACTTCGGTTTGACGAAACAACTGAGTTTAAAACTCCTAACTTGAAGGACGAAAGCAGGCAGGATACAAAACCCTTATCCTGCCAGTTCTGCTTTATGGTGCCGAGTGCTGCACGATAAGCAAGAAGGGAGAGCTGATACTGGGCTCCTTCGAAAGAAAAACCCTTCGGCGGATTTTTGATCCTGTGCACGAGGAGGGCGAATGGAGGAGAAGATACAACCGCGAACTCTATGAGCTGCACCAAGATGTGGATATAGTCCAAAAAGCCAAAACACGTCGACTAGCAGGCAAGGAAGACCGAACCCTGGTTTAAAAGTCCAAGCCATCACGGATGATGAAGCGCTTGGTCTAGACAACTGCAAGCAGCGATCCAGTGATCGTAGAGGATGGATTCTGCAGTGTCTCAGGTAGAGACTCTTCACGGGTCGGGAGCCCGATAAGTAAGAAAGTACTGATAGGAGTGAAAGACTGTGTTGCCCAAAGATTTCTTAATATTCCGTATACCCCTCCAACAGCAACGTTTATGTGGTTCTTCCAAGTTAGTTGGCGATAAAAGATAACGCCAAGATTTTTTGCAGTCTCAACATATTCTAAGGAACTGTTATTAAAAATATCTACCTTAATTATTTCTCTTTGTTACAAACTATGTATCAAAACAAATATACCCCTATGGGATAGGGTAGGATATGGGACAGAGAACGCAAGACCTACCAGTGCCATGGCTGGCGACAATTTTTAGAAGTTACCTAATACTAAACCACGCACCTTACTCATGGAGACGCGCCAGAGTTGTTTTTATACCGAAGGTAGGCAAATGCGGCCACGAGACCGCGAAGGACTTCAGACCAATCAGTCTAACCTCCTTTGTACTAAAAACCCTGCAGCGCGTTTTCTAGAAGAATCTTCGCTATCCAAATCACAGTACACTTACCTCAAGGGAAGATCTACGGAAACAGCTCTCCACGAGGTAGTGCGGACAATCCAAAAATCCTTACACTATATAAGGAATACACTCTAGCCTCCTTTTTAAATATAGAGGGAGCCTTCAACAACGTTCTTAAACTTCTCAAAAGATAACTGGAAACACAACATCGAACATAGAGTTAGAAAGGTGTGTGTTGCCTTCTATGCTTGTAGGAAAAAAGTGGGGACTTCAACCAACCAAAGATGACTTTGTGGATGTACACAGCAGGGTACGTCCAATTCTCACATACGGCTCACTAGTATGGTGGCCAGCATTGAGTAAAGGCTAACATCTTAGGCTATAGGCACCACGGGCGCGCTGAGGTCAGCGCCAACGGATGCCCTTACTGCGCTACTGCATCTCTTGCCTCTCGACCTACACATTAAGGATACCGCTTTATGCAGCTCAGTAAGACTCAAGGAGTCAGGATGCTCGAATGCATGGACGTATGGCCACAGTAATATCCTGGATTCGTTAGCAAACGGCGTGGTCAACAGACTACATAACACCTATACTAAGCTTCAAGAAAGGCTTCCACGTAGGATTTTCTACCGGAGCTCAGTGGAAGAGAAACGAAGTAGTAAGAGATTACGACACGGTCGTCTACACCGACGGATCTAAGAGGCTTGCACACTACTGGAACGTGACACTACGGAAAAGCAAAATATTGCTATTCTCATAGATAGCCAACTCAACTCGGCTACCATATTCTCCAAACTGGTACAGGAATGCCGGAACGAACTTGCCCACCTTGGCGAACGCTTTAGGGTCACACTTCTCTGGGTTCCAGGGCACAGTGACATTGAAGGAAACGAGCGTGCAGACGAGCTGGCCAGGCAAGGCTCAGCTCTTCAATGCTCACTTGCGGCAAGGGTCCGTATACCGCTAGGTGCGGTTAAGGGACAGATACACTCATACTTCCTGAAAATGGCCGACTCCAAATGTTAACAAGTTGTGTCATATCGAGGACGATATGGCCCTCCTACGACAAAAACAGAACAAACAATCTACTAAATATAACCCGCCCAGATATCGCAAGAATTACGGCGATTGTCACGGGGCACTGGCCAATTGGAGACCATGCTGCCAAACTAGGGATCCCATACAACACTCAATGCCGCAGTTGCGGGAACACAAATGAGGAGAAACCCTCTCCCATTTTATCTGCAAATGTCCGGCACTAGACCAACCATTTTTCGACAACCTTAGTGAAATTTCGGGCAAAATGATACAAGATCTTATCCGTTTTCTAAACCTCACAGGCTGGATCAAGAGACCGCATGTATAACATCCACAACAACAATCATAATAAAGGTCACACGAGTTGTGGTAACAAAAAGGCCCATAAGTGCTACCTACCTATGGGATAGGGTATAAACAAAAGAAGGAAAGTAAGTAAGATCTAAAACTTTTCTTGATATTACTAGGCACTTTGATTTTTTTGGCATATAAGGCCAGACCGTTCAGGTGTGACCAATGGTGCTATCGTTTTAACACTGTAGACACCGTGCTCAATTAATCCAAGCGGACAGCTCATGTACATTTGCATATCGTCTGCATACATATGTGAGGAACAATGGTTGATTTGTGATGGGAGTTTATTTACATATAACGAGAACAAGAGAGGACCAAGTATAGAACCTTGAGGGACACCACTAACAGTTGAAAGAAAATCAAGAAGTATGTCATTAACTTCGACTGCTTGCATTCGAATTGCCATGTAAGATGAAAGTAGCTTATATGCTTCTAATGAGAAGTTGAATTGTCGAAGAAGCTTTTTACATAAGTTGCTATGATCGACCATGTCAAACCCTTTCGAGAAATCCAATAGAACCAAGAAAATAACCATTTCTTCGTCAAATGTATTGCTTATGTCATCGGTAACATCTAACAAGGCCGAAAACCAGATTGCTTCGGTGAGTTATCTTCAAGATATGCAGTTATTTGTTTTTGTAATTGTCTTTCGAAAACTTTTGATAAAAATGGAAGGATTGAAATTGGCCTGAATTCATCACCTTTATTATTTTAAGGAATTGGTATGATTTTAGCCAACTTCCATTGGGATGGATACTATCCTGTTGTCAAAATTGTGTTGTTATACATATGTTATAAAAAGCAATATTGTTGGTAAAAGTATTTTAAAAATTAAGTGGTGTATTTTATCTAATCCTACCGTTCGATTTCCACCAAAAGGCACCAGGTGAAGTCGGCGCGGTGACCAACTAAGACATCGATGGTAACGACAAAATGATTGATAACGGGTGATCCAAGTAGAGATACTTTTTTCAATAGCCTTTTTTGACAGATCACGTGTGAGTCGTGTCATGCTGTCATGTTATTTTTGTTTAGTATTGTTTGGCATTTCATAATGGAAAGACTTACGCGTGAACAACGTTTACAAATTGTTCAACTTTATTATGAAAATTCACGTTCTGTGAGGAATGTGTTTCGTGCACTTCGCTCAACTTATGGTCAACATAATCGGCCTACTGAGCGTACTATTCGCAACACCATCACCCATTTTGAGACCCAGCATTCATTATTGGATAATATTCGACCGAATAGACCACGTCCAGCACGCTGTGAAGAAAATATAGCGGCCGTAGCTGAGAGTGTACACGAAGACCGTGGAGAGTCGATTCGGCGCCGTTCGCAGCAACTCGGACCATGATAACCGACTATTTGATGCCTGAAATTGAAGCTCGTGATCTCGGCGACATTTGGTTTCAGCAAGACGGCGCCATTTCCCACACATCGCATCAATCAATGGACTTATTGAGAGAACATTTCGGTGAGCACATAATTTAACGTTTTGGGCCGGTCGATTGGCCACCAAGATCGTGTAATATCACACCGTTAGACTTTTTCCTGTGCGGGGATATGTTAAGTCAAAAGCTTATGCCGACAAACCCGCTTCGATTCAGGCCTTGGAGGAAAACATCACGCTTGTCATTCGCCAGTTACCAGTCGAAATGCTCGAACGAGTGATCAAAAATTGGACTCAACGGATGGACCATCTGCGACGTAGCAACGGCCAACATTTGATAGACATAATCTTCAAAAAATAAATGCCAAAGAATGTTCTTTCAAATGATAATAAACATTCTCCATTAAATTTGAATTTTCTGTGTTTTTTTCTTTAAAAAAGAAGGGGAACCTCGAAATGGATCACCCTTTATAAGGAATTTACATCTACATCAATCTAGTCGGTCCCATTACACTTCGACTTGAATAACATAAAATGCATACCCTATATAAGAGACACATTCATTGTATAAATAAATATGCAATATCACTCGATATTGTCAATATATTTTCTATCCATTTCTATGGATAAGTGTTCGGAAAACATAACAGAATCAAAAAAATTAAATAAGTAAAAAAAGTCATAGTTAATAAAATGTGGACAATATCCAGATGTATACAATTAATAAAAATATTTGCTTACCTTGTTCATTTGATTGATTACGTCCAGATTTCTCATTTTGCCAGTCTTCTTCTAGAACGAAAGGAATATTGAAGGAAAAGAATCTTCATTAGATAAGAGCTGAATACGTTGGTAAATTGATTTGTAAATTAAACAAATGGGTTTGAGTCATAAAATAATATTTAATAGTAATATTATCATCTGGCAATACTCTCATTAGATTCATCTTGAACTCCGCTGTCAGTCTGACAGGCTGTCAATCACATTTTCTTTGCTCACATTAAAATAAAGTGAATTGTATTTCTTTCTTTGAAATATTTCTTGTTTTGAAATAATTAAAACTCAGAGCCATATATGAAATTAACTACTAGTAATGATTTTATCTATAAATTTCGTAAAGGCATTTTCTTACAAATTTCCAAGAAAAAAACCCAGCTACACCTATACGATATAAAAGCGAAGAGGAGTTTGATACTTGACAGATATACAAAAGTACCTTAATGCCCTACAGGCAGGAGGTAAAGAAAGCTCAACATAGATCTTGGTACACTTTGTTGAGAAGATCATACATAATATACATTTACGATCTTCTTTGAATCTTTTAGCCTTTCCAAAGTTCTTCCAATATCACTACATAATAGGTGTCCCACAAATCACGCAAAATTTAAATTTTGCGCCATTAACTAGTACTGTGTTGCCAACTCAAAAACGGATAACAAGGTGACAGCTGACAGTTCGGGGTTAGTAAACATGGAGCGCTATACGAAAGAGCAACGCATTTTAATTGTTGAGCAATATTTTAAAAATAATCAAGGTTTGTCAGCTACAGTCTGCAATTTTCGTATAAAATGTAGCCGTCACACTCAGCCCTATCGAGGTATTCGTCGGAGCGGACAATTTTCCGCAACGCATACTTCGTCGGAGGTTTAAATTCCATTCGAGGTATGTGCCATACGTTACAATCACAAATGCGACGGCTTCACTTCACTACAATTCGTAAATAAATTCCGCGAAGAATTTGTGTCGGAGGAAATCGGAAAAGTAAAGGTATCTACTTAGCTGTCAAAAATTGCACGAAAAATGCACATCGCACTTCAACGCAATTCGCTGGGATGCGTTACAAAATGTCGGAGAAATATTCCGAATAGCTTTTCGGAAGAATACTTCGAAGCAAAAATCCTCCGGATCTTACAAAATCGGACAATTTTCCGCTACGACGGATACCTTGATAGGGCCGTGTAATTTAAAACCATCAACTGTGAAGAGAATAATTGAAAAATTCAGAGTAAATAAGTGATATTTGTCACTCTGAGTGTCCTGTCACAAGTCGTGCAACAAAAAACACCGAAGCAGTTCCCGAAAGTATTGCTGACAGTCTAGAAACATAAATTCGAAAAATTAGGCTTTTCGAGAAGCTATCTACAGCGAATTCTCACGAAAGACTTGAAACTTCACGCATACAAAATTCAATTGACTCAAGAACTGAAGACTACTTACTGACCATGCAGCGCTACAAAGAAGAATTTGTTGAATGGATTGTTGAACAACAAGTGGATGCTGATTATACCCTATCCCATAGGGGTATATACGTTTTGATACATAGTTTGTAACATAGAGAAAAAATTTAGCTACATATACCACAAAGTATATGGATCGACTCAGAATCGCTAGCTGAGTCGATTAAGCCATGTCTAGCTAGGTTGATGAAATTTGGTATATGTGATCGTTGTTCGAACAAGTGTAAACATTTTCAAAATCCACCTGCTGCCACTCCCACTTTTTAAAAAAAAAATTTGTTTTGTCAAACGGTTAAGAATTTTGAAAGTGGCTGAAGAGCATATTAAGACAATCAAAATATCTATATTTCGTCTATATAAAGTTTTTGTGGGCGTTTTTAGTAAAAACGT
Source organism: Rhingia campestris (assembly GCA_932526625.1). Taxonomy (NCBI): domain Eukaryota; kingdom Metazoa; phylum Arthropoda; class Insecta; order Diptera; family Syrphidae; genus Rhingia; species Rhingia campestris. Next base: position 100,101,338 of record OW052182.1, read on the forward strand.
TTTTTGGTCAAATTTTAAAATATTCGAAAAAACGTTTGATGCAAAAACGTTTATATGTACATTTCGTTTTTAGACCATTTTAACACACACCCACTTTTTGAAGGCGTTTTCCTACAAAAACCATTTGTATACCCTATCCCAAGGCATATGCAATAGAAAAACGTTGTTATTAGTCGAACCATAAAATATTTTGATAAACTGTCTGAACAATATGTTGTTACAATGCATTTTCTATATGTCATCGCCATAAGGCCCACATTTTGGGGATATTCATTTTAAGGATGGGATATCTCATATTGATACAAGTCGATGCTGATTTTTTGATAAAAATCATCTACAGTGATGAAGCTCATTTTCATCATGAAGGCTTCGTTAATCGTCAAAATTGTTGCATTTAGAAAACCCACGATTAATTGTTGAGAAACAATGCATTCACGACGTGAATGTTTGGTGCGGATTTTGGGCGGGAGGAATTATCGGACAATTCTTCTTCGAAATTGCAGCTGGTAAGGTGTGTTCGTTATCGTGACATGATAACCCAAATATTAGTGCCGAAATTGCAAGATATGGATGTGACCAATATGTGGTTTCAACAAGATAGTGGCACATGCCATACAGCCAGAGAAACAATTCAATTACTATGTATGGGTCATTTTCTAATCTTGTAATCGGCCGTTTTTGCGATCAGAATTGGTCATCCAGATCTTGCGATTGGACTTGGTCTTGATTGGAATTTTTTCTTTTGTTTTTTTTTTAGGTCATGCAAACAAGCCCGCGAACACCAACACCTTGAAATATTAAATTGGATAGTTTATTAATGAAATTCAGCCATATTTATTCGAAACAGTCATAGAAAACTTCAATAAAATAGTACGTACTTGCCGGCAAAGCGGTGGTTGCTATTTATCCGATGTGCTATTCCATAACATAATCCCAATCTATATACCTAACCATCCCATCTCAATTTTGTCAAAAAGGAGGGTTTTCCTTCAATTTTTTGCCAAAAAGGATGTTTTTTTTTTCTCCAAAAGGATGGTGAAAGGAGGATCGATCAATTTATATAGCCGATCTGATGGCAAGTTAACATCGTCGCAATTGTTCTTCGACATAATAGTGGAATTGTATTAATTGAAATATTAAGGGATACGCGGTTTGAAAAGGTGTGGTCTGTTTCTTGCGATTCCACTAGTTCAACAATAAATTATATTTCAGTACTTTGCATTTGTTGTGGCATGGTGGATATCTGCATTCTTACATTAGCTGCAACCAGGTAGTAGTCCGTGTTAGTTAGCCCCTCGGAATTTTCGGACATCCAGTAGTAACAGTCCTAGTTAAGGTCATTGCATTTCTTCGTCGGATCGTGGTATTGTATGCATTGCTACAATACGTTTGCTAATGTCTTTAAGCCGTACGACTTCTTACTGTTCCTATAACAAATCCACATCCGAAAAGTTCTTATTTTTTCGCAGCATAACACGGACATAGTAAATGCCACAGTTATTCTTCCTCTTTTTGTCCAGCCCATCTAATCGTATTTCATGGATGGCAGTAATGTCTGCTTAGAAGCAACTTAACGCTTCCCCTAGGTGTTCAGCTACACGTCTTATATTTAATGTTCTTACGTTCCAGGGTTAGATACGGACGTCGTTGTCCTTTTTACATTTAGCATGGCCATGGAAAGGAGTGATTACACTCCTTTCCATGGCTTTTGGTTGCTTCGTAACTCAAATTTATTAGATACACCTAGACATATTCCCATCAGTATCCGCTACGGAATTGAGCGATGCGGTTGATCTTTTGGTGCGTAACCCTTAAAATTGATGTGTATGTTCTATTGTCCGAATATTTCAGACTTGCTCATGCAAGTTTTTTTTACCTCGTAGATGGCACCGTTATTCCATATTGGGAATTCTACCACTGCCGTTTTGGGAAGGATTTTTGATTGATGTCTGTGTCCCTAGTTAGTTTGGTTCGAAAATGCTCGCGAGAAACCAGCGGGTTATCATTTTGTTTGTATACGCTATCCCATAGGAGTATATTAGTTTTGATATTCGTTTTTGTCCCGTGTAGTCAAAGTTCACTGCCGCCAAGATCATGCGATTTAACGCCTCTTGATTATTTCATGTGAGGTTATGTAAAGTCGTTAGTCTATGTGGACAAGCCGAACACGATTGAAGCCTTAAAGGATAGCTTAACATGCGTAATTCGTGGAATGCAGGCCGAAATGCTCGAAAAAGTGACGCACAATTGGACCTTCCGAATGTAAGATTTGAAACGGAGCCGCGGACAACATTTACATGAAGTTGTCTTTAAAACGTAAATTGCAAAGGCCTATTTATCGATTACAATAAAAATTTTGAATATTTGATGCAAATTTGAGTATTTTATTCGATTTAAAAAAAAAACTACGCTTAAAAAATCACCCATGAAACCTTTGGATCTGCTCAAGACTCTTACTTTCTGGCTGTATGTCAAAGGTATTAGGATCCGTTCTTCAAAACTTTAACTTGAAAACCCTCTTTTGTATTTCGGATTGAAGGGACTTAAATTCTATACGATAAGTCTCCAGTTATCTTCACAGACTTTAAAACTGTCTGTGAAACAGATAAACAGATATTGTTGAAGTTACGGTTTTCTCCAGATGTAAGGAGATGAACTTGTTGAAGCTGCCTGTCTTTAAATAGGTTCTCTTCAATGACGGCTAGACACATCTAAGCCGTTAACGACTATGTACGCGAGCGACATTTTCTTTCTCGAATTACTATCTAGTATAACGTATGCATGGCGCTTGACATCTAATTCAAACAAAAAATAAAGAATTATGACAGATTCGGCAAAATTGTGCAAGTTTGTATAGACTTATACTTCACTACTAGCTGAAACAGCATTGTGCTAAAATACCAGAACTGAATCGCACATGTAATATCAGAAGAACATATTGGTATGGTATTGTAATCAGGTTGGGCCACACTAGTCTTAAAAGTCTTAAAAAACATAATATTTCGAATTTTACTTTAGTCATGTATTTAGTCTGGCAACAGCCTATCACTAAAAACTCAATATGAAGCGTTTAGAAGATGAAGGGTTCTAGCGATATTTTCAAAAATTTGAGTAAATGACGTTTAAAGTTTTTTTTTTACCTATAACTCTTTTGCTAAAAACAATAAAAATTATTAACAGAAGTTTTTTATAATCATAGTAATATTTTGTTTTTATTGAAAAGACAGGATTTACAAAAGATTTGCAGTATGTGCAGGCAAATTTAAAAAAAACATATCCCTTTGGCCCTTCATCTTCTAAGCACTTCAATTACGTATAAATGTTCTTCGTACAAAGAATCATGCATGTAATTAATCTCATCTTCATCCTTGTTGAGTCCGAATTGCATGGTTACCAACCAACAGTACTCACCTCGTATATCAACACAACTTTTTATCACAAACATTTTTCGTCTTCTTCCCCTCTCTGACACGACACAAAACATAAAAAAACGAACTCAAAATGTTTTCTACATCCAATTTCCCGTACACATACACATACAACATCCAATGTGTTATTTGGCTGACGTCTTCCGTTGGTTCCACTTCAAAAAGGATACAAATGACAAGCACTACGCCCGAATCCACAAAAGGAGAACATGCCAAGCACATTCAGTAGCAAAGGAAACACTTAAACTATTTTCTATATAAAACTGCCCGAGGTGAGACGTTGCTTATCCGTATCCTTATTCAACCACTTTAATTCTTAATTAAAATTGATATTGCTTTGATAAAAATACCGGAAGTACGAGGAAATTTAATCTCATTTTGAACTTATCTTTGAATTAATGTTTTCACGAACCATAAATACCACCTAGTTGGCACGAGATGCAGACCATAACTGGCAACAGGACGAAAACGACGATATAGGCGGAAGGACTTGTTTACAGAAAAACAAAATACATGAAGAGAAAACTTAATAACGGTGTATAATATTTTTCCAATGAGTAGAAAAACCAATAAAACAGTTGAATAGGTTCTCCATAGGTGAGGAGGCAGGTACTATCATCATCATTATTATTATCATCGTCAATCGAAGGGCTACTGTCAATTTGAAGCAACGACCCTCTCGCCATTTTGCCGGGACTTTGGTCCGGTGTAATATTGAGAGTTGTCCTGTAACCGGTGATGGTTTGCAGCTCTTAACGGTGATGAAATGAAGTTACCTTTTTCTGTGTACATGTGTACACACAGAAAGTAAGAGAGACAGAAAGAGAGAGAGAGAACGAGTGGGAGGAAATAAAAGCAGGAAAGTAGGCAATGAAATTAATGCAAGAACGCGAAATAGGTTGAAGGGGTGCTCCTAAAACAAAAACTATTTTAAGACCATTATTGGAAGAGATATTGAGCTACACCAGGTAATATGAGTTGTCGGGTGGTTTACCTATACATTAAGAATAACTATGTGACCAGAGCAAACATTGTAGTGAAGTAATGGAAATAATTATTAGCCTTCTACCATTTAGGTACTACAATAGTGAGTTACACAAAATATAAAGTACAAAGGGTGTTTTTAAGAGGTATACAAATCAAATATACAAGATAATGATTATCTATATGATATTAGCTTTATTGAATAGAAAATTGGATGTCATTATATTGATTTAGAGCATATGCGCAATCTTGAAGTCGAATTTTCAACAACTTTATCGAGCAACTGGGGCCGTATATCAGCAATAGCACGTCCAACGTCTCTGGTTTATCGGAATAGACTAGTGACTTCAATTACCCCTAAAGAAAGTAATCTAAAGATGTGAGATTACAGGATCGTGGATGCCAGTTCACAGGTCCATTACGCGAAATTATGCGCTCAGCTAACGTTTCCCTCATTAAATTGATGGTGACGCTCCATGTGATATGTTGCGCCATCTTTTTAAAACCAAAACTCTGTTAATGACTGAGGAATGAAAAAGTCAGAAATCCTGTTTCTATAGCATTCTCCTTTGATGGTGGCATTTTGGCCGACATAGTTTTTAAAGAAATATGGGCCGATGAATCCATCAGCCCGCCCATAAAGCACACCAAGTAGTGAGCATCTCGACAATTTTTCTGGGCTTTCTCCAATCCAAATTTTGCTTGTTTACACTTCCATTTAACCAAAAATGGGGCTCATCGGAGAGCAACATTCAGCGTTAACAATGTGGATCAAGCTGAATTGTGTTATCGGCACATTCATCGAACCTACGACGCGAATAATGGTCACGCAGTTTCAACTTTTGCAGAAGCTGGATCTTATAAGCTTCAAAATCAAGATAAAATCTTCCACAAAGTGGATGCTGTGCACGATGGTGAATAGGCTCATTTGGATTCTCCTCAATACTGCGCTCCACAACGGCAATTACTTCATCTATTCGCACTGTTTGTCATCTTTGGGGATGCGTATGGTCCACTAGAGTGTACGTGCGAAAACGATTCATCGTGTTCCGAATAACATGCTCAGATAGACGATTATGTCGACCATTAAATTTAAGTATCGCACGATAAGTTTGACGAACCTAACCATGGTTTTCAAAATAAGTTTGCAAAATTTGCAGGCGTTATTTTATTCATCGTGAAATGGCAAGACGTACAAGGTGGCTCAAAAGTTGTCACCCGTCATAAAAGCTGTCACCCGATGTGTTTTGGTTGCAAATATTTGAATTCTTCCGCAAAAAAAGTAGGAAAATTTATTCCACGATTCATGTCCTATGCGCCACCTGTAATAATTGTTTCGATTTTTTTGCAAAACACTTAAAAAAATGACGGCCAAGAATCATCGGGTGACAACTTTTGCGCCACCTTGTACTAACCACAAAACAACTTTCAATTTGTAGGTGCAGTGTTTCCAGTTTAAGAACCAAACCTATAGAAAAACACTCTTTATGTCACCTTTATCTATGTGAAATATGTGAAGGCTACAATCCGCTGTGCGATTTTTTTTTTACTTTTTCAAAATTCCTAACCGTTTGGCAAAAACAACGTTTTACTGAAAAGGGGGCGTGGCGGTTTTCAAAATTGACAGAGAGAGTATATACCAAATATCGTCACTCTAGTTCAAAAGTTATGGCCAAAAAATCGGTGACACACAGACGGACGGACAGACAAACATGGGGATTCTGAGTCGAGTGAAATCGATAGGCAGCTTGTATAAATTAATGATTAAATACGACGTAACAAGTCCCACCGTTCAAGGACTGAAACCTAAAATAATTTTTGGACCAATTTTTGCCATCTTCCCATTCATATAAATGGTATCCTGAATATAAATTTCAAATAGTGTTCTTGCAAGTTTTAACAGTGACAGTTTGATTTTACTGTCCAATTCATATCGTGAGTTGTATCTAACGACACCCGAATGAACGTCCTAGCTGAACGCATTTCAAATCTACACGATTATAAAACTTTACATAAAGCATTTAGTGCGATGATGTCACAGCCAAAAAAAGTACCACGCGTCTAACGCGTACATACATGATCAATCCGTTTTGTACTCAACCATTATTTTCGCGATATTAGTCTCGTAGTTATAAGCGATTAAAGTCTGATGGTAATTTGTCACACAAAATAATTTAACCAAAATTAGTGTAACGAGAACAAAATAAAAATTAACATCCTGATGGCTCTTAAGAGCAATAAACGATGCAAGGTCATCAGCTTACCCTATCAGACGGCCAGAAGCCTCCATGGTGGAACTCCAAAACTTAAAAAATCCTGTTGAGGAAGAAATAAGAGAGCATCCTGGTGCACCTGCTGTGGTAACATAAAAAAAATCAGAGGCTTCTAGACTCCGTAAAATCCTCTTCACCAATCCACCAATAAATAGATTCTTACTTAAATCAGACGGTCAATGGACAACCTCCAGTATAGAAACCATTGACCTACTTCTCGACACCCACTTTCCTGGTAGCTCCTCTAACCCTATAGGTAATGAACCAGAAAAGTTCAGAACATCCATTCCATATGTTAATGATATCATCACCAAAGAAAAACTTCTTTGAGCCGTCAAATCCGCCAAGCCAGATGGTATCATACCTACGAAGCTACAATATAACCTTGATATTCTTCTAGCATACGTTCGAAACTCCGAAGATATAGCCTTTAGGCCAACTGATTTGCTGCTGACGTGTTGAATAAGCAGTATCCAACTAGCTATTTTTTTGGAACATTGAAGAAGCGATGAAACAAAACAAGGCGAAGACATTTCTATGATGTTCGAGCAAAACTTGGGAGTTCGTTACGGATATGTCTCCTTTCAGTTTGTGTTTGAATCCTGTGAAGTTGGTGAAAGTTTGTTTTTCGTGAAATCAGTTATTAGAGCGTAAAACCAGAGTTAAAATATTTTTTTAGATCTATTTAGGGCACCTTGACATTTCCCTCTGTTTTTAGAGACTATGAATATGTCAGCCGCTTTTTCGATGCAAGTGCCATTCAGATTCCAAATGCAAGCAATTCCGACAATAGATCTTGATGCCAACCATAGGTATTGCTTTTACCAACATGGTGGATTGATTAGTTCCACTTTTCGGTTAGATATGTGGCCTATTGGTTAGAACGTTTCCTTTTTTGACAGATATTTAATTTCATGCCATCAAATCACCAGTGTTGTTGCCGCCAAAAAAACTCTACCGGTCATTGAGTGGTTTTCGTGTTTCGAAATATTTTATAAGGCAATGATTTGTCAGGATTAACCAGTAACAAAAGGAGGGATAAGATGATTTGCTTGTTTTTGGTATGAGCTGAAAAAATGTAGCAAATAAAAGAATCCTGCGAAGTAGGTCAAATATGAAAAACGTACGCACTAATTTTGCTAGTGTGAAAGAAAAACTATACAGAAACATCTGGACCTGCGGATTTATGTTTATCAAGATCAAAACAACTTTCTTGCAACTGAAGATATGGTTTTCAATTACAGGAGGAGATTTATCATAATCTGTTAAATTGAAACTAGCTGCGAAATGCAGAGCAAGCAAATTGGCTTTGCCCAAAAAGCTGAAAGCTGGATTGCCAATATGAATAAGAGTCGGAATAGAATAAGAGCACAACGTGATGGCCTTTCATAAAAATTGTTATTTACCTTGAAGTACATACCTTAAGAAAATAAATTTACTAGGTTACAACTAAAAAAACGGTAAAATTTTTGGCCCCAGGGATATCCTAGTCAATTTTAATATCCTAAAGTGAAACGAAAATACCTCTCTTTTCTGAGAGTATTCAGAATTTGTAGGTTCCAATTTGTAGGTACCAATAAAATTTGAGAACGGAACAAAAAATGGAATTTTGAGTGTATATTTGTGTCTTTTTCAAATTTCCTGGCGTTTTAACAAAATCTACGATCGTTCTTGTCTAGGGGACGGAAGCGTGGCCGTAGTCCACCTACTATTTAAAACGGGTCCGCCATCTAACGTTTTTTTTTTCAACTAGTGCTTATTTCGTGAATGGTAACACTTAGCTCATGTCTGATTTGACAGATAATTAGTTTTTATCCTTCCGAATATGGTTGTGTATACGCTTGAACAACGCTGGGAAATATTGCGAAATTACTTTGAAAATCATGGTAATGTTGCAGAATGTGTGCGAAAATTTCGTACGGATTTTGGAAGAAGAGAAGCACCGTCAGCTCCGTATGTTCGTTATCTTGTGAAAAAAGTGAAAGAAACTGGCATCCTCATCGATAAACCAAAGCGTGAAAAGCCAAAAACAGTGCGTACACCCGAGAATATTGCTGCTGTGGCAGAAAGTGTGCGTGAACAATTGAACAATTGAACATTTCGGAGACATCATTGAGACGAATTTTGCATAAAGACCTTGGTATGACGCCATACAAAGTCCAATTGGTTCAGGAGTTTAAGCCAACTGACCATTAAATGCGTTTTCGATTCGCTAAGTGGGCCTGCGATCGACTTAGAGAAAATGCCGATTTTGCCCAAAAAATCATCTTTTCAGATGAAGCTCATTTTGATCTTGGCGGATATGTAAACAAGCAAAATTGTCGCATTTGGGGCACAGAAAACCCGCATGCATACATTGAAAAGCCGATACACCCAAAACGAGTCACTGTTTGGTGCGGATTTTGGTCCAGAGGCATAATTGGGCCATTTTTCTTCGAAAATGAGGAAGGAGTGGCCGTTACAGTCAATGGCGATCGTTATCGGGCCATGTTGAACGAATTTTTGTTCACAAAAATTGAACAGGAGGACATTGGCAACATTTGGTTTCAACAGGACGGCGCTACGTACCACACAGCCGAAGCTACACTCGATGTTTTGCGCCCTGTTTTTGAAGATCGCATTATCAGCCGCAGAGCTGATGTCGTTTGGCCACCTCGGAGCTGCGATTTGACACCGTTGGACTATTATTCGTGGGGTGCCGTAAAAGATAAGTGTTACGCCGACAAGCCAAAGACAATTGACGCTTTAAAGGACACTATTCGTGAAGCCATTGGTGAAATACAGCTGCACACAATCGATAATGTGCTTAAAAATTGGACCGATCGTTTAGGCTACTGCATGGCCAGCCGAGGCAGCCAAATTTGAGAAAATGTTCAGTAGTTTTTTTATAGCATTTTCAAAAAAAAAAAAAAGTTATTTGGCGGACCCTTTACTTGTCTGGAGGTATACAAAAAGTGATTATATACCAAATTTCATAGCCAACATTGTCGGACTATTATACCCCTCTGTCATTTGCCATGGGATAGGCATAGGATATTCAAATCGTTTTTTTTTATGAAAAAGTACCCAAAATGTGGGAGTGGATTAAAGTGATTTATAGATTTTCGAAGCGTTTTTATCGTATTTTCGAATTCCCTTTCACTTTTACTAAAAATAGTTTTATTAATAAAAACGGCTTAGAAAATATTCCATTTTTAGATAACAAACGATTTCATGCAAAAGATAATCATAGGTAAGTAATTTATTTCAAAGATTATTGCACGGCGAATATAAAGGATTTACTCAGAATGATACATCTTCTCTTTTAGAAAGATAATCCTGACAATAAATTGGAACTATCTCAAGACAATGTTATCCTAAATCAGTTAATACGCGATATTAGAAAAAAACGATAGATATATTTATATATAGATACACCAACAGTCTGTTGGTGTGTAAAATAATGACAACGGTGGCGTTGCTATACCCATCCAACGATGTGTTTTTATTTGATCTATTATATTACTTTTCCCCTTCGCATTAAGCCAATTAATGAATCGCCATAAATACAACCATAGATACATCAAAACGTAACCCACTTTGCCCACGTCATTCTCTGTGAATTCAATTTAAAACGTTATATGATAAGTAACCAACAAAAAAAATTAACGAAGGAAAAAGTTTAACAAACGATAAAAAAGAGAAACAGGACTCATAATTCGATTACCGCAAGCTCCATGTTTACTACGAACAAACTTGTTCAGCGTACATTTTCGTCATGAGAGATTGTATTCAATTAACTCGGCCTCTCTATGCATAAATGGCCGGCGGTGAGTGGTTCAAAAAATTGCTAAATATGAAAAGATAAAGTTTTAAAGTGTTTTACAAAATTTGTAAAACCAAAGTTTTTAGTGTGGCCTGACTATAAAACTCACTGGCAGAGACGCAAACATAAAGCATCTCATAACCTACTATCTCGCTCAGGGCGGGCATATTAATATCTAAATTGGAACAGTTAAACTTTATTCGTAAAAAAATATTGTTGGTGTATTAAGTTAAAATTTTATTAAATTATGCATCACGTTTTGAGGAAAGTTTTACCTTAGAGGAATAGGTAGATACTTGGTACGATGTTACAGCCAGTAAGTCATTATGTACGAAGCTGACAAGCCACAATTAGTCCATTCCGGACCAAATAATGAATGAGTTAACAGATAGTGTGCATCATGCCTGTCAATAATTTTTGTTTAGTAATTTGTTTATGCGATTACATGAAATTCTAGAATTTTCACTTAGCTTCTGAGTTTTATAGCAGACGTGAAGTACATGGTAAGGCAATTTTACCATACAACCATACCAATTTTATCATAAAACCATACATTCTAGTTGTTCATGGAAATGGTAGTTTGGAAAAAGTTACATTTAACGAGAATCATCCTTCTGAGTTCAGAATTCGCACAATGGCTAAACGTTTAAAGGAAAACGGTTAATTATGTGATTAATATGAATATATAGGTCAAGCAGAAGGAATGGTACTGCATGTCTAAGTGTACGAAACCACGCATCTCAATTCGTCGGGGAGGTCAAGAATACACCAGGATGTATAAGAACACGCATATAACAGCCTAATGTTATCAAAGCCACTGTACCGCACATGTTATAACCAGTTCCTGAGTGAATTAATCAGGAATAAACTTACGCCGAAACAAGGCTTTCAAGGAGGTTTCATCAAACGTGATATCTTCTGTTGATTGACATTGAGGATGAACGGGCGCGGTTCGAAAAAAAAATTGAAGACCCTCAAGGATTACGCTTAGTCTTAATAGAGTTAACGGATAGAGGCATTTACTTAAACTTGGTAGGGTGCTTAAGCTGAAGCTAAAACAAATTTTGGAATGGTGCAGTACAATAACACCAGCGGGGCTAAAAGAAAAGAAAAGAAATGGAAATAAGCAACCCTACAAAAAAGCATTAACACCCGCGTCTGTTATTGCCATTTGAAGTTGGCATTCTATTCAAAGTTTGAATGAGAGTGGGGGTCATACTCCCCTGCCTGGGCTTATTGTTGGATTTGGGATGCATGCGATATTGGATTCATGCAAAGGAAATAAGCCCCACCAGCAAAAGGCATTAACAGCAGAAGGACTTATTCCAATTCGAAAAGAAATAAGCCCCGTGGGGACTGTTTCCCTTTTTTGGGGAATTTAGCCTCGCGGGGGTCATTGCACTGCACCTTTTCGAATAAAGTAGAAATTAAGTATTCGTGAAGACCATAATAAATCAATTCGTCGCCCCGTTCTCAAGGCAACGATGAATGAATTTTTGTTGCCAAAAATTGAAGATATTGGTGTAGCTGACTTGTGATGTCAACAAGATGGCGCTACATGCCATACAGCTAAGGAATCAATCGCTTTATTGAGGGAAATGTTCGATGAAAACATCATCGAGATAAATGGTCCTTTTAATTAGCCAACAGGATCTTGTGATTTGATACAATTGGATTACTTTTTATGTGGATATGTGAAATCGCTGGTTTGCGTCAATAAACCCGAACCGATTAAAGCTTTGAAAGCCAACAAAACTTGTGTTATTTACGGAATACCGGCCGACTTGAAGAAATGTGATGAAATGGCATGCAACAAACTAAGGCTTCAAATATTGATTCATGCAGACATGCAGAAGCTCTTAGTTTGCATTAAATGCATATATGGTGTGTGAATACTATTAGACAATCAAACATCACATAAAGAAATTATCGAAATCAGATTTAAACTCAAGCTGCGGATAAAAGGCCTTACATCATGTTCGAGTCTAAACTGTTCACAACAACGGGAAAGTGAAAAATATTGTGGTATTGTTACGAAGGGGAATCCAACCAAGGTGCGGCTGTTCGATGCACTATGCATCCAGCCAATGAGACCCTAAAATTCACCATCTATATATCAAGCTACAGCTGAAAAATGCCAATTGTACATCAATTCAAATTCAATCATAGCCAAAATTAATGGTAAAACCATAACCGACGACGCCGTAAGATACGACCTAACGCTCTTTGTCTTAAAGTGCTTAACTTATTTACCTAAATTGGCATTTGTATCTGAATAGAATGGCCTTGTCAGAAATGGCTACTTCATAAGCTGTCTGGACGAAGAGGAAGAGAAGATCATCCGCCACCTTTTTTTGTTCATGTCCGGGCACTTCAATAAAAAAAGGTCTTAACATCTTTTACAACCAGGGTTACCTATTAAATCTAAAACTCCGCTTCATAAGAAGTGCGAGATAGTTCACATAAGTAAACGAATTAAGGAAAGAAGATGGATTCATGTTGTTTGCGCTCGATACAACTGCAGCCTACATGCATCTTAATCTAACCTCACCTAGTTTAGGATACATAAAGACCAAGGAATGGCAGAGTCCATATTTTTTTACTACTTTTACATTTTACTGTAGCGGATGTTTAACTCATCTCTTTTTTTCTTTACATGTGGTTTCCAGCGCAGTTTGGCGTCTAGAGTCATCCCTATATATTTAGCTGTATTTGAATATTCCACTACATTACTATTTATGTATACTGGAATGTGTGGTACATTTTTTAACGTAAAATTTATATGATCTGACTTCAGGTCATTTAATCTGATCTGCCAATTTTTAGTCCATTCTGAGATATTGTTTACTGCTTTTTTTAGCTTTTTTTTAGCTATTTCGACAGTTTCTCCTACAGAAAGTATAGCAGTACTATCTGCAAAGGTAGTTCGAGTAGTTTCGTCATTTTTTGGTAGATCACTAGTAAATAGGAGATATAGTACTGGACCTAGAACACTGCCTTGACCCAATAGAGACAGCGGCGTTAGAACTTTCTGAAGAATTTGAGGCAGACAATGTGGCTAGTACTAGTTCTATGGTGATACTGCAGAAAAAAAAACAGTAAAAAGAAAGTACCACGATTCATATTTAAATCTTGGATTTGCTGAGACAAGTGACAACAAACCCCAATGCGAAATTTGCGGCAAAGTGTTGCCGAATAGTGCGATGTTTCCAGCAAAAATGAAACGTCATTTTGAGGGGATTCATCCAGATTGCAAAAGCAAACCGACTGATTTTTTTAAAAGGAAGTATGGTGAACTTACAAAATCTCAAACAATTATTGCTAACCACTCAAAGACAGTGAACGAAAATGCGTTGATGGCGCCCTACTTAGTGAGTTTCCGAGTTGCGCAAACTGGCGAAGCCCATACAATCGCTGAAAACTTAATCAAGCCATGCGTTAAGGACATTGTTGAGTGGATGTTGGGTGAAAAGGCCAACAAATTAGTTGACACCGGTCCTTTGTCAAATAACACAATATCACGAAGAATTGGAGACTTAGCAGAGAATGTCAAAACTACTTTACTTTCGCGAATAAAAGTCACAAAATTTTTCTGCAAATGGATGAATCAACAGATGTTGCAGGGTTGGCTATTTTAATAGTATTTGTGCGCTACCAATACCAACAGTCCTTTCAAGAAGATCTGCTTTTCTGCAAGCCGTTGGAAACTACAACAACTGGTGCTAAATTTTTTTAATTAATAGACAATTTCTTTATTGTCAATGATATCCCATGGGTTAACTGCGAGGATGTGTGCACAGACGGTTCCAAGGCCATGACTGGAAAAACGTCCGGTGCCATCTCAGGAATAAAACAAAATGCCAAGGAATGCAGCAGTAGTCACTGCGTTGTACACCGCCATGCCCTTGCAATGAAAAAAATGCCACTCTCCTTAAAAGAGGTCTTAGACGAAAGCGTGAAAATAATTAACTTTATTAAATCTCGACCTAAGAATTCAAGGCTATTCAAAGTATTGTGTGATGAAATGGGTAGTCTACATACGTCTTTACTTCTTCACGCAGAAGTAAGGTGGCTTTCACGCGGCAAAACACTGACGCGGCTTTTCGAAATGAGGTCTGAAGTCAGAACCTTCCTTATGAACGACAACTTTGATTTGGGCGACAGATTGTGTAAGGAGCGTTGGCTCTTGAAATTATCGTATCTAGCCGATATTTTAAAAAAATTAAATGATTTGAGTGTATCACTTCAAGGAAAGCCAATAACTGTTTTCGATGCCAGTGATAAGGTCGAAGCATTTAAAAGGAAAATCAAGTTTTGTGCGAAATCTTTAAAAAATCGAAACCTAGACAGCTTCCCAATGTTCAGCGAATGTAAAGAGGAAATAGATTTGGGTATTCCTGACGACATTTTAAATGAGTTTCATTTACATCTGCTAAGTTTGCTCGAAAACTTCCAAAGCTACTTTCCGGAAGAATGCCATTCAAACATTAAAGAAAATGTGTGGGTTGCAGACCCGTACTCCGCCGCGTTGGAAAAGCCAGCATCTCTGACATCGTTGCAGTTTGAGTGCTTAATTGATTTGACATCAGATTCTTCTTTAAAGGCAAATTTTGAAACTAAGAAGTCTTTATCAGAATTCTGGTGTATGTTGAAGGACGAATTCAAAATTTTGTCAGACAGAACCAAAATAATTCTTCTGCCGTTTGCAACAACATACATGTGCGAATCAGGATTCTCCGCCTACGTTGGAACCAAAACAAAATATAGATCCCGTCTCGATGCAGAGCCAGATATTCGGTTGCAGTTATCCCAAATTCAACCAGATATACAATCATTATGCAAAACCAAACAGGCACATTATTCTCACTAGATATTGAAATCCTTATGTACTTTAATTAACATTGTTCTTGTTTTTTTCGTTGATGTTACTTGTTTTACTTGAATTTAAGAAAATATAAAAAAAAAATTGAGTATTGCATTTTTTACACATACATAACTCCGAAAATAGCGTAAGTGTAACGAAGTGCTCCGCGAGGAATGTTTGACCTAAAAAGTGCTCCTCGACCAAAAAAGATTGGGAACCGCTGCTGCTGTACTTTTTTCTCTTCAAAAGCATTTTCAATTTTATCAGTGATTCTATGCACTTGGTCAGGAAAGGATGTGCGTTCATTTCCAGTCAAAATCCATGCAACCATAATCCAAAGAAATAAAACCAATTAAACATCGGTGGATACTAGCCAGGAATTGATAATAATTTTCAAAACAAAACAAAACATTTCTGTGTATTTAAGGAATGCGAAACAGCGAAACGCAGAAAAGTTAGATCACACGCCACTTATGGAGCAAATCTTCACTACCCCCAACATGGTTCATAACAAGAGCGATCTCATGAGATGAGTCTTTTAATGAGATTTCTCCCTTGAAAGTCAACTAAAGTGAAAGAAACTTGACGAAACGGCGAGAGAACCTACTAAGGTCGTATAATCCAGCCTTTTATATAATAAATTATGGGCCCACCCGTGCATAACAATTTGCCACATAAAAGTATTTCAGTGTCCCAATTCAGCCCCATAGAGGTGGAAATTAAGAAATTTTGTTGTAATAGTAAAAATATTTTAGTTGCCTCCAGTGATGTTTATAATATGCTAGGGGAAGTCGAGGAATTCTTTGAGCTTCAAAATATATGCCATTTTAAAAATGTTCTGTCAAAACATAAACCCGTCATTCGCCAATTGAACTCTTCGTTTTTTTAACTTTCTCTTACAAAGAGAAAGTTTTGGTTTTCGTGAAAATTTTCGACCTCGAGATTTTGATTGATTCTAACATTACGATGATAGCGGAGCCTAAAAAAGTGGTTTTTGGAATTCCGTCCGTCGGTCCGTCTGTCCGTAATGGTCTCCCCAGCCTAAACGGCTAGACCGATTTTCTTCAAACTTCGTATCTAAGCTTGTTTTAGTCATAATTCTAGGCCATTTTTTTCGTTTGCTTTTAGCCATGTTAATAACGGTATAGAAAATACACATAACCTCAATTTTCTCGAAAACGGCTCTAACGAATTTGATTAAACTTTATATATACTATAACCATATTTGCTTCAACAAAACTGCATACCCAGTTTTTTCGAGAAAATCCGTATAACGGATTTTGTCATTTAGGCCATATAATGAAAATTGAAAATTTCTCGCAAACTATTATGTCAAATTGAATAAAATTTAATATATATACTACTATTACAGCTTGAAGCAATTCCACATAATTAGTTTTAGCCCAACTATCACGAAATTTTCAGTTTTGGCCAATAACGGAAAATCATTATTATCCACATTGACATCGATTCCTTCAAATTTCGGAGTAAACGTTCGTATAATCACATTTCGACATTATTTATATCAGTGAAAGAGAAAGTTGCGTACGACCCAGTCGTGCACCCACCACTCGTTTTAAGTGTAGATAGTTCAGCTTCCAAGCGACGATTCTATAGCATGTCTGCTATTGACCAGATCCCCCTCACTTTATTTGTAAGCCCAGGTCATATAACTTTACAATTTCCACTACATCTCTATAGTTCCATAGAATTTGTGTGTTTGCTTCAACATCACCCACCCAGTACATCCATTGAGAAGGGACCTCCATTTCAATCAAGGTAAACAAAAATAGATCGAACCTTCATTTGCCAATATTCATTCAATATTCACATTTGGTCCATGACCAACATCAGCAAAAGCACTCTATAAACACGAAGGGTTAATAGGACTATCAAGGGTGAGTAAAAACCATGCCGTACCATTAAACAATTGTGTCAAAACCACCCTACCCTGTGTGGTCTGGAAGGGACACCACGTGACATACTAAAATATCCCTTTTTGTTCCCTTGCCCGTGGCAATAGAAGAATGTTGCCTTGTAGCTACACTTGACAGCACAGAGTCCAAGGCAACACGATGGTGGAACAGAAATCGATAGTCGATTAATGAACTTATCCCATCCGACTCGACAATATGTAGGGTTATGGAAACTTACAGGCCTGTAGTTGATAAGAGGTTGCGATAGCAATTTGACAAAAGATGTAGATTGTATACTTTACATGCGAGAAGATAGATACTGTGTTATAGCTGTATGTTGTATAAAAATACTAGTTGTTGATGGTGCGTGTGTCAGTGTGTGTGTGTGTGTGTTAATTTTGGTTTTGCCAACAATAGCTATTTGAGGACTTAAAGGGACGCCAATTAATATTAGATTACAATGAGCGGTCATCAATAGCCGTTGGTCGTTTATAAATGCATTAGTTTTGAATAATACATGAGCGGTTGGCTTCAATGTTGTTGTTGGTGTGCTGCGGATATGGATTTTATGGTTACAAAATACATAGGTGACAGATGCCTGTATGTTACTATTTTGAATTATGACTTTTCAATTGTCAGAGGGAATTGGCTTATTAAATATTCGAGAGGGTAAAAACATATTTAAAAATACACCAATAGGACTACGAATGTGTCCTGGATATTGAAATTTATTTTAGTTGCCTCCAGTGATGTCGAGGGATTCTTTGGGCTTCAAAATTTTATTTTATTACTTTTACTGTTGAAAATTCGCAAAATTTTACCAGAAACGCAAAATTTAGTAGCGAAATCCTATAATTGTAAGTCACATGGTAGGTAAAAAAAATTCAGCGTTGGTGCGCTTTGCAACAAAAATCGCGGTATTTTTCTGTCGCATATTAGTTACCGTATTGGCTCATAATTTACCACCTTTTTGTTACAGTATTAGAGGACATACGTATAAATAACTACGCACACATAAATGTATGATAGGGATAACTGTCATAGTTGTCATACTAATGAAGTGTGTTTGACATTTTTTAAGTATACTTTGACAAATCACAATGGATAGACTTACACCAGAACAACGTTTACAAATCGTGGAAATTTATTTCCGAAATTCGCGCTCTGTTCGCCAAACTTATAGAGCACTTCATCAAGTTTACATGCGCATAATTGTCCATCTAAGCAATTTTGTTTGAACGTCTCAATACCTATGGGAAAAAACCCAGTGTATTTCAAGCAGAGCTCCATGCCATCAAAGAATGCAAAAACCTAATACACAATTCAGGTATTAAAGGTGCCAACATCCATATATTCACGGACAGTCGAGCAGCTATAAAAGCCCTTAGCTCACACATTATTGACTCCAAATCAGTACTACACTGCTTCAATTCCCTACAAACACTTAGTTCCAGGAACAAAACCAGATTATGGTGGGTCCCCAGACATAAGGAGATTGAAGGTAACGAAAAAGCTGTTGAACTAGCCAGAATAGGTTTGGAAACCCCTTTCATTGGACCCGAACCCTTCTGTGCAATCCCCAAATCAGCCGGGGTATATTAGTTTTGATACAAACTTTGTAACATAGAGAAATAATTTAGCTAGATATACCTTAAAGTATATGGATCGACTCAGAATCGATAGCTGAGTCGTTTTAGCCATGCCTGTCCGTCCGTCCCTACGTCACCAGTTTTTGGGCCTTAATTTTTGAGCTAGAATAATGAAATTTGGTACACGTGCTCTCTGTTGCTCCCAGCAGAACAAGTGAAAAATTTTTGAGATCCGTCCACTGCCTCGCCCTCTTTTTATTAAAAAGCTGGGAACAAAACAAATGTAATTCATACTGGAAGAACATCCCAGGCCAAAAGACCTATTCAGCCCTTCAAAGCAGATGCCAACAAGATACTTAATATTCGCAGGCACGATATCAAAAACTAAGTAGGCAACCTAACGGGTGACCACGGTCTGCGATATCACCTAAATAAAATGCATTTAGTCGACTCACCGGAGTGCAGACTATGTCTAGAAGAAGACGAAACAGCCGAACACAACATATGTGAATGCCCGGCCGTTTACGGTATGAGAAGGGAATCTTTCTTCAGGGAAATATTAAGTACCGAACAACTAAGGAAATCCTCTGCTGAATGTATTATCAGCTACTTTAGGAAAGTAGAAACGCTACTAACCTAAACAGACATCTTTTAGGTCAATAGATAGCACAATAGATCTTTTAGGTCTTTTTGAAGCATTTAAACACATCAACTTAAATCCTGGATGGGTACTGCATAATGCGAATACGGTGTCAAATTGCGTGACAAATCTAGCCCGCACCGTGCGTACAGAAGAAGCCAGCGCCGCTGTAGACGTTGCCCACTGTCACACTCACAGTGAACCCGAATTTATCGATCCGCCCTACTAATTGGAAAATTTAGAGAACAAATCTTGGCCTACATCCATGTAAGATCCAACTGGTGCAAGAATTAAAGCCAGCGGACCATCGATTGCGTCATATGTTCGGTGAATGAGCTGAGAATCACTGGAAGTTGAACCGGTCAAATCATCTTCAGAGATGAGGCTTATTTCTGGCTTGACAAGCAGAATTGTCGTTTATTGAGTGAGCACAATTCTCACGAAACTCTTGAGAAAAAACCCCCGAAAAAAAAAAACAGTTTATTGCGGTTTACCTGTCAAAGGAGTCATCGGCATCGGCCCATTTGTCTTTAAATCCGAAACTAGTGCCAACATTACCGTGAATTGCGAATGCTACAGGCAAATGAATCGAGATTTTTTTATTCAACATGTCATTGGAAATAATTTCGAGGAGAAATGTTTCCAGCAAGACGGTGCGACATACCATACAGCGCGTGCAACCATGACGTTGTTGAGCAAAACGTTTGGTGACCAAAACATCTCAAGAAATGGAGCTGTGAATTGGCCACCTCGTTCGTGTGACTTGACACTTTTGGACTACTTTTTGTTGTGGTACTTCAAATCTCAAGTCTATGCTGATAAACCAGCAACGATTGATCACTTCGAATTCAACCGTCGACGCACTATTGACGAAATAAGACCGGGTATGTACGAAAAAGTGGTGCAAAATTGTACCCACAAGATGGCGTTCATAACGCGCAGTCACGGAGGCCATATGCCAGAAATTATTTTTAAACATCAAATGCTGTTGTGTTTTATCAATGTTCTATGCCTCTAAAAAAAAACCCTATAGAAGCTATTTATAAGCCTAATTAGCAGACGCCAATAACTTGAATTACGATACAACTACACCAGCCATTGAAGGAAAACGACGATTTGGAACAAAGTAGTATTATTGTGATATTGTCACCCTAGACATCTAAAACGCTTTAAATTCAGAAACTCTTGCATAATCAGTCCTATATTCAGACTGAACGTGCATAGTTATATTCTCCTTATATTCTGTAGCTTAATCAAGAGTCCTGTTAGGTGGATACTCGGCAAACACTAACACGAACTTTCAAAAACGTTTGTTAGGCTCATCCATACTTACGTCGTTCCAAACACGAAGTGGCGTATCTGCAAAAATTGGCATTTTAAGATATTATCTACCGATCACACGAAGTGGCGTATCTATCTGTATATCTCAAACCGTTTTAGTTTTATTAATACTTTCATTTTTGACGTAAATGATTTTATTATGTTTAACGCAAAATACGAATATATAAAATACGATACATACACCAGTTAAACGTCATTATTTTTGGACGCCACCAATGAAAACAGTCATCACTACACCACATAACATTTCTCCAATTTCTTTCTTTATTAATCTCTCTCTTTCTCTCTCCATCGAAAAGTCAGCGCTGCATACGTTCCACAAGGATCTGTTCAAAGTCCTCTTCTGTGGGATATGATGAACGTCGGTGCCTTAAGTTTGCAATGCCTTCAAGGGTGCCATTGTAGAATATGCGGAATATATCCACAAGATTCAAACACAATAAACAAGGCGATCTCTGTAATCTAAGTCAGGATGCAATTTGCTGTTCGTCTTTTTATCAGAACAGAATATTAGAGCATTAAAATTTGTTTGTCCGGATTGAAACTAGGCGTCAACCAACATACCCAATTCAAGTTGGTTGAGTTCGGTTTCTCCTTGTAATCACAACTTTAGACGAGGTATTAATTTTTAACGTCTGACTGGATAAGAATTGAAGACTCTATGAGCCTTTGATACGTTTCATACGTCGGACTTCACGTGGCGACCGCTGAGTGCCTAGTACCTTGAGCGTAGATAGGGTCTCAATCAGTGTAAACTCGTGTCATCATCAGATGAGAGCGGGAGAAGAACTCCCAAGATGGAGTCAACAGTCCCCGTTAGGATGGACAAAGTACATAACCTAAATGAGCTTCTTCGACATATTCGGACAACAGGTCATTTAGGCATCTTTAGGGTAAGTCAGGCCCCTTGAACAGAGATGATGGCGGATGAGCGGAAATGCAAACGGCAGCGCTCAATCCCGTAGTGGATACTAATGGCCCCGTGTCCTAGGGGTTTCTAATAAATTGAAACTGGCTCTCCAGATTGGGCGTTGTCCTTTGGGTTAACTACCAACCCATGACAAAAAAAACTATTATTACGAAGCAACGAAAAGCCTCGGAAAGGACTTATATTATTGTTGACGACCATGCTAAACGAAAAAAGGACAATGAGAACATTAAACAGAAGAGGTGCAGGCGAACAACTAGCGGAAGCCCTAAGCTGCTAAAGAGCAGACATTACTGCCATCCAGAAAATACAATGGGATGGGTCAAGCAAAAAGATGATGCAAGGAGAAACCAACCTCAACCAACTTGAAGTGCGCAACTGGAGGTAGTGAGCTAAGGACCAGGCTAATTGGAGAGACATGTTAGTTGAGGTCCAGGTTAATTCCAGACTGTAGCGCCACTTAAGTAAGTAAGTAAGTAATTTAGCCTTATTTCGCTTTGAAAATAGAATTAAGGCCAAAAGCCAAATCTGGGTGTTTGAAAATTTACTTTCTATAGCATGTTTCGAATGGATTTAAAGAAGCTTTGCATACACCCACCCTCGCACCCACTCCAAATCCAACAGGGATCCAACGTAGGGGGGTTTTCAGAGAGGAAGCATGCCCCCCATAACTACCTCACTGTTTATGTGTGCATATGTATATGAAAATGAATGAACACCATTATAGCGTTAGTTCGTATGGACTTTGTTTACGGCACCGTAACAAGCATCGCTAGTTTTTGAAATTGCAAAACGAAATAAAGCCAAATTGGCCTTATTTTTATTTTTGGATTTATTTCATCTATATTCCTTTAAGAGCAATGCCCCCTTTTAGAACCATTTCAGAGTAAGTCACTCTGGTCCAATGACATTCATGTGGACGAAATGAGAACAGTCTACACCAATTTTAACCGAACTACGAAGGATAAAGAAGACACAGGGCATGACATTTTCTGCTGTCTATAGGCTTAACGACATAGTCGGACAACAGGTTGTCTAGGAATTTCAAGGGTTAGTCAGGCCCCTTGAACAGAGATGGTGGCGGATGAACCGAAAGGCCCACGGCAGCGCTCAATCCCGTAGTGGATACTGATGGCCCCGTGTCCTAGGGGTATCTAATAAATTGGAACTGGCCCTCCAGGTTGGCGGTTGTGCTTTGGGTTAACTACCCATCCACAGAAAAAATATTGTTACGAAGCAACCAATAGCCTCGGAAAGGACTGATTTTATTGTTGACGACCCTGCTAAACGCAAAAAGGACAACGACGTTCGTATCTGCACCTGGAATGTGAGAACATTAAACAGGAGAGGTGCAGGCGAACAACTAGCGGAAGCCCTAAACTGCTACAAAACAGACATTACTGCCATCCAGGAAATACGATGGGATGGACCGAGCAAAAAGAGGATGAAAAACTGTGACATCTACTACGGACCGTGTTATAGTGAGCAGAAACAGCGACTATTCGGATGCGGATTTGTTACAAGTGCCAGACTTAGGCAAGAAGTCTTATGTTTCCAGGACATTAGCGAACGCATAGTAACAATCCGCATCAAGACCAAATTCGCCAACATAAGCCTTATATGCGCTCACGCTCCGACGGAAGAAAAAGATGCTTCTACGAGCTCCTTGACAAAACCTATGAGCGACTACCGAAGTACGATGTTAAAATCGTGCTGGGAGATTTAAACGCAAAGGTAGGAAGAGAAGACATCTTTAGCAGTACTGTCGGAAAACATAGCCTACACGACAACACGTCTGGTAACGGACTTAGGGTAATCGATTTCGCTACGGAACGAAATGCCACTATAGCCAGCACACGGTTTCCTCACCTCGATATCCATAAGGGGACATGGCGGTCTCCAGATCAACGAACGGTCAACCAAATTGATCACATTGCGATAGATAAGAGGCACACATCCAGTATTTTGGATGTCCGAACATTCCGAGGAGCTAACATCGACTCGGATCACTACCTTGTAGCAGCCAAGGTAAGAATGCGGATATCCACCACGCCACAACAATCCAGAAATACTGTGAAAAAATTTAATGTCGGAATCGCATTAGACCGCCAAGACCTTCGCACAACGCGTATCCCTTAACCTCTCGATTAACACCATACCACCAGCATCGAATGTCGAAGAGCAATGGCAACGATGCCAACAGGCCATTAGATCAGCCGCAACTGATGTGCTAGGTTTCTCGCGCCCACCAGCAAGAAACCCCTGGTTTGATGAGGAATGGCGACAGATGCTCGCAGCCAAGAACGAGGCCTACAAGGCTAAGCTGCAGGTGAAGACGAGAGCTGCCATTGAGATCTACAGGCAAAGAAGAAGGGAAGAACATCGGCTTTTCAGCAAGAAGAAAAAAGAGCAACAAAAGCGCGCGATCGAGGATATAGAGAGGTGCCACTCCAGGAACGATGTTCGCAAGTTTTACCAAAGTGTAAAACGTCAAAGCCAAGGATACAAGGCTCGAACAGAATCCTGTCGAGATGAAAAAGGAAATATTGTAGTTGAGACACAGTCGATGCTGAGGATATGGAAGAACCACTTCTGCAGACTGTTAAACGGCGATGACGAACAACATTCCGCTGTCAGGCAGAACGAACCATTCAATATTGGCAACGACAGCGAAAACTGCCAACCACCCGACCTGAGTGAAGTGAGGATAGCAATATCTAAACTCAAGCTTAATAAGACTGCCGGAAATGACGGCCTTCCCGCTGAGCTTTATAAGGCCGGCGGAGATGACTTGGTAAGTAACATCCAGCAACTCATAAGCCAAATCTGGTCGGATGAAAATATGCCTGAAGAATGGAACCTCAGCATCGTTTGCCCGATCCACAAAAAAGGAGACCCTCTGAACTGCGCCAACTACAGAGGAATAAGTCTACTCAACATCGCCAACAAGATCCTATCTGCCGTAATATGTGAACGCCTGAAACCGTTTACCAACAACCTGATTGGCCCTTATCAGTGTGGTTTTAGGCCAGGAAAGTCCACAACCGATCAAATTTTCACACTTCGGCAGATCCTGGAAAAAACTCAAGAATTCCAAATCGATACCCACCACCTATTCATCGATTTCAAAGCCGCATATGACAGCATTTATAGAGACGAACTGTACAGAGCCATGTCTAGTTTTGGTATACCGCCCAAACTCGTCCGTTTGTGTAGGATGACGATGGAGAATTCTCGCTGCTCCATCAGGGTCGGAAACGACCTCACCGACACATTCGATACCAAAAAAGGATTTAGGCAAGGCGATGCGCTGTCATGTGACTTCTTTAATCTGATTCTTGAGAGAATTGTGCAAAACTCCAAAGCCAACACCAGAGGCACAATTTTCCAAAAGTCGGTGCAACTACTAGCATACGCTGACGATATTGACATCATTGGTAGGACTCAACGTGATGTCATAGCCACGTTTGCTAGTATAGAAAAGGCAGCGGCAAAAATGGGTTTAGCAGTAAATGAGGGTAAGACTAAGTATATGCTGTCAACACGAAATGACACACAACATCGACGAATTGGACAGAACGTCACCATTGACAGATATAACTTTGAGGTAGTACGGGACTTTGTCTACCTCGGCTCCGCTATTAACTCTGACAACAACATCTCGTCAGAAATCAAACGAAGTATTATTCTTGCCAATCGCTGTTTCTTGGGGCTAAGAAGGCAATTTAGTAGTAAAGCCCTCACTCGAACTACTAAGGAGATCCTATATAAGACCCTGATCATCCCAGTCCTGCTCTATGGCGCTGAAGCATGGACCGTATCAAAAGCGGATGAAGAAATCCTTGGTAGATTCGAGAGGAAAATTCTTCGAAAAATCTTCGGTCCCGTTTGCGTTGACGGGCTATGGAGACGAAGATTAAACCAAGAACTATACGAGCTGTACAGCGACATGCCCCTGGTCAAAAAACTCCGCATTGGACGTTTAAGATGGCTAGGACATGTAGAACGAATGGACACCAATACACCGGCTCGCAGAGTCTTCGATTCCCAGCCAGACGTCGGACGCAGTAGAGGAAGACCTCGCCTTAAGTGGCGCGCACAAGTGGAAACCGACCTCAACCAACTTGGAGTGCGCAACTGGAGGCAGTTAGCTAAGGACCGGGATAATTGGAGAGGCATGTTGGTTGAGGCCCAGGTTCATTCCGGACTGTAGCGCCACTTAAGTTAGTAAGTAAGTACACATAAATGAATGGAGAGGCTAGATTTAAGGATCAGTATGGGCTGGTAATTCCATAGATTTCATTTCATTCTTCTGGGGGATCTAGAAGAACTTTCCAATTTAGATCTGTGAATGAAGCTTGTAGCTTTATTAAAACCTCTAAATGGTTCAGAAACCACAAGTTTAATAAATTACGCACCTAAAGGATCTCAAAACAGATTTGCATTAATCTAACATCATGACACATCAAACCTAACATAACCTAATAATATCATATACGGAATGCTGTAAAGACTATAAACCCTCAATCCAGGTCATAATCACCCCAATAAGGGAAGAGAAGTAAACAGAAACAACAATTTATAAAGAAACATTTTTATTTAAAAATTGAGAACGCGCACCGACTCACAGAACTATTTTGTAACTTAAATAATCAAATAAACACCAATTGTTTTTTTAAGTCAAAGAACTAGGGTTCTCTTTGCCTTTAAAAACGAAACAGTTGCTCTTTTTTTTTAAACTCCTAACGAATTTTCCGCACAATTTTTCAGGACGCAAAACTTTCCCTTTTCACCGGCACAAACTCTTGCTCCTTTAGGTAAACTTCTTCCAAGTGAAAGGCAAAAAAACGTTGTAAACGTCAGCTAGAACCCTGCTACCGATTGAACATTTCAAAACCGCTGTTGTCACTGTGTACACTCAACATGCCTTTGGCGAAAGTGGCCAAACAATTTCACTTCGTTTGTCGTCCATCTGCACCACGGGCTGTGCACAGCTTGGGATTGGGATTGCACAGTGTACCTTCTCTAATCTGAGATAGCTCTAGGGATGATAATTACGCGACTTTTTTTCCAGAAAAAAATGGCATTTTGCAACTGTGTTGGATTGGGGTACAGCGCGCGCAGTCGTCACCACCACCACCCTTAAAACCCCATCAAGTCAACTCTGTGATTCTGTTTGACTTTGTTGTTTAGCTGCGCTTCTACTCACTCAACATATAGTAGTCTGTATGTCTGTATGTTATATGGAGTGAATAACAGTATACATGGGTATGTTGGTTTTGCTTTTTGCCTGCAATGACCTAGTTTCCCTTGAACTGGAAAACTAACCGACCCCAGGGAATGTCGGGATTGTTTTAATTATAAAGAGAGCGAGAGCAAGAGAGAGAGGGAGACCGCAATGCCCTAAAAAAAAAGAACTGGATGGATATCCTTCATATTTTATTTGTTTTACTTTCGGAACGGACGAACATGAGAAGTAAAAATTGTCATTTCGTTGAGCGAGTTACATGTGTCAAACATAAATGGAAACAAATGATCCAGAGCTCTCTCTACTCTGTCATCCGTCAGCTTATTTGATTTTGTCAAGTTGATTAACTAACTGCAAATGAGAGTGAGATGGAGTTAATTAAAATGGATGTGTGCACATGAGAGCTACTTGCTGATTACAATTCACAGGATTAAACAAGTGCTACACGGTTTAGCGGGAATACGGTATGAACGTGGGTGGGAGATTCGCGTATACATCCCATCGGATTTGAAATGACGAGGAATGAGTGTCGACCCAGCAAGGACGGAATAACGGTACGTGTGTATTTGGATAGGTAGTTGATATTATAACTGGAAATAGCATTTGATAGTTATTTGTTATTTGAGTATCGTGTTGACTATGATGTTGAGAGTTTACTTTTACATTCGCAGTAGGCAATAACTCAATTTCGTCCTCGTTAATACGCACGTATGCTATGATGCTATGCATTCTTTTTTAATTAGTTGTTTATTCTTTGGAGGCACACATTTGTTTTGATCCAATCACAACATAGCAGGATTGATTTAGATAGGTGGTTGTTCACTTGATTGAAGGCATATGCTTTTCAGAAACCTCAGGGTTAAGGTACAATCTGTATCAAGGTCAAATTCTTAAACATAAGCCAATTCTCGGATGGAGAAAAATTATACCACCAAGCTTCTTGACCAAACCTTCGAACGACAAAAAAGATTGAGAAAGAAAGGACATCTTTAGCAGAATTGTTTGAAAATATCAAAATGACAAGCCTGGATACGGACTTAGACTTTGCTGGGGAACAAAATGCAACAGCCAATACTTGAGCGCGCTCCAAACTAATAAACCAAATTGATCACATTGCAATCGACAAAAGGCATCCAGTATTCCGAGCATCCAACTTTAACTCTTCGATGTTGCAACCAAACCAGAGGTATGAATGCGAATATCGAATATTATGCCACAACGTGGAAGGGCTACAATTGAAAGGGACCTTTTGCGGAATGGTTTTCCAGAATCCCTCGATGAATACCATATCGCTAGTATCTCATGTTGAAGACCTGAGACAACATTGTCAACAAGCCGTTTAAATATAAAAGTTCAAATCCCATAGCCAAAATAAGACCCACAAGGCAACGTTGCAGTCGAAGACGACAGCTCCTGGAAGAATTGTATAGTTTTAAACTTTATTTAACTTTACTGGCTTTACGGGCCGTTGAGGGTCTCTGCCTTCGATCCTCGGCACGTTGCTGCCAGTTATTTAGTCCAAACCCTCTGGCATCGCAATCGCTTGATCCTTAAACCGAAGGTTCGGTCTTCCTTGTCGAAGACGACATCCCCTTGAAGAATTGTATAGTTTTATAATTTATTTCACTAAACTGGCTCCCGACCCGTTGAGGATATCTGTCTGACACAAGGCAGCTTTCGATCCTCTTCGAGCCTGGGCACGTTGCTTCCAGTTATCCAGTCCAAGCCCTCTGGCATCGCGATGGCTTGATCCTTAAACCAGAGGTTTGGCCTTCCTTGTCGCCTCGAACCTTAAGGCTGGGATTGGAAATTCTCCTGGGTAGAGCATTATTGTTCCTTCTCTCGATGTGGCCGTGTTAATGTAGTCTACGTGTTTTTAACCTTTTTCCACATCTTGGTATCTACAGCTCATAAAGTTCGCCTTCCTCACATACACGACCAAAAATTCGAAAAATTCTTTCGAAAGTGCCTAATATTTGGTCAGCTTTTCTGCTTATTGTCCAGAAGTCGGCGCCGTAAAGTAGGACTGGTAGGGTCCGGTACAGCAAACATTTAGACTTTCGGGTTAAAACTTTTGATCTCATTTGTTTTGATAAACCGAAAAGACATCGGTTTCCTATGGATAGTCTTCGTCGTATCTCCCCTGGGGTTCAACATTCAAAATTGTTGCTATTGTGATACTTTATCCAAGGTTTTGCGTCGGCAGTTCTTTGTTTGTTGATAGCATATACTTTGTCTTGCCCTCGTTAAGTACAAGACCAATGCGTTTCGCCCTTCCTCAAGTGAATGGCACCGTGGACCAATAATGTCGATGTCGTCTGCATACCTCAGTAGCTGGACGGATTTGTTGAAGACAGTGCCTACCGCATTAACTCCTGCCCTGCGCACTCTCTGTTCCAGAACGAGACTGAAGAAATTGTATGATAGCGCATCTCCTTGTCGGAATCCGCTACAAGTTTGGAAAAGTTCAGATGAGCTGTTACCAAACTGAACGTTGCACCGCGTGTTCTCTTATGTTAGGCTTTATAAAGCTCTAGGCGATGGATGCTATCATACGCGGCCTTGAAGTCGATGCAAAGATGGTGTGTTTCGACTTGAAATTCGTTGGTCTTTTCCAGGATTGCCGTGCCAAAAGCCACACTGGTACGGATCTTATATGCGAGATTTAGCATGGTAGATTAGAAATGTGGAGCTGATATTCCAGTCATCGGGTATGCTTTCATCCATCCAGACTTGATTGTTTGATGTACACTTCTAAAGCCCCTGTATTTGAAGAGTTCTGTTGGTAATCCATCAGTACCGGCTGCCTTGTTGTTCTTCAGTTTTCTTTATGGCTGCTTTAACTTCTTCAATACTGGAAGAGGGCGTTACCTCTTCGCTTACAAGAGCTGGGCTAGTTTCTTGCGCTATCCTCGACATTATGTCCATTAAGCAGCTACTGGAAATGCTGATTTAATACATCTACAATTCCCTGTGCGTTAGTGACTGGATTGTCATTGTTATTTCCTAAAGCCTGCCCTCCTATACTTTGAAGCCAACTGCTAATTGTTTGGCTTTCTGGTAGAATTGACAGATGTTCTTCGTGTTCTTCCCTAAGCAGGGAGGCTGCGTGTTCTGTTTTTTTTTTTCTACGCAGAATTTTCTTCTCTTCCCTTCTCCTGGTTCGGTACTTTTCCCGGGCGGCCTCTTCTGTCATCTTTTCGGGGAGGTTGGTAGCCTATGGTGGTTTCACCTATTTTTTTGATGATATTGCGATGATATATCCACTACGTGTTTACATTGGTGGAGGATAAACGGCACAGCGGGGAGTCTCTCTCTCAGGTTTTGTTCGTAGACTCTGGAAAACTTCGGCGCACTAAGGTGTCCAACGTGAAGTCTCTTTTTTCCATTCGCAGCTTCTTCTCGTTGGACAGTCGGGTTCCGAATTCGGCTGCGACGAGAAAATGGGCAGAGTCGACGTTTGCCGCTCTGAAGGTGTGTAAATCCAAGATCATAGATTCTTACCTCGATTCTGTGAGTACATGATCGATTTGGTTGGCGCTTCGACCATCTGGAAATTGCCAGGTTGCTTTTTATATTCGAAATCGTGGGAACCTAGTACTGCTGATAACCATATTACATGCTGCCGCGAAGTCTGTTAGTCGGAAGCCATTATCTGTTGTTGTTTTGTGGAGGCTGTGCTTTCCAACTAAACCGCCGAAGATGTTTTCCTTACCGATTTTCGCATTGAAGTCCCCTAGTACGATTATCACATCGTATTCCGAATAGGCTTCGTAGGCCCCGTCCTAAGATTCCTTCTGTAAAGGGTCTTTAGTTTCATCGGTAGGGGCGTGTGCACATATAAGGCAGATGTTGTTCTGATGCTAATAATTTTCTGATCATTATCTTTGTTGCATCGTAATTATTCGGTTGCTTCTTGGTTATCCAAGAACCACATCAGGATCAATCGTCTTGACAGCTATGACAGAGAGTTAAACGGTGACGTCAATACCTTTCAGTATTGACGGAGATAGCAAGAACTATGATCCACTCAAAATAAACGGAGTGATGTTAGCAATATCCAAGCTTAAGTTTAGCAAAACCGTCTGAAATGGTGGTCATCCTGTCGATTTATTAAAAAATGGAGTGAGATAATGAATAAGTAAGGACTAACTCATAAGGTGAGTAATGGTATATCCGAATCGTTTGCACCATCACCAGAAGAAAGGTTAACTACCGTATCGAAACATTTAGAATCGAAAGGTTAAGACGTGGTGGCGAATTGTCATGCAACTTCTGAAACATAATTCCTGAGAGGATTCTACAAAATTTCTGAACAGGGTCCCATTATAGACACATCTGTGCAGTTTCTTCATTGGCCGTATTCGATAAGGTGTCACCGCTTTATTGATTAAAATGTTGCGTATACGACACAGTCGCAACTAAAAGGATTTTTTTTATAAAGGGTGATCCAAGTAGAGATACTTTTTTCAAAAGCCTTTTTTGACAGATCACGTGTGAGTCGTGTCATGCTGTCATGTTATTTTTGTTTAGTATTGTTTGGCATTTCATAATGGAAAGACTTACGCGTGAACAACGTTTACAAATTGTTCAACTTTATTATGAAAATTCACGTTCTGTGAGGAATGTGTTTCGTGCACTTCGCTCAACTTATGGTCAACATAATCGGCCTACTGAGCGTACTATTCGCAACACCATCACCCATTTTGAGACCCAGCATTCATTATTGGATAATATTCGACCGAATAGACCACGTCCAGCACGCTGAAAATATAGCGGCCGTAGCTGAGAGTGTAAAAATTATGCCGGTGCAAACGTAACCGTCAATGGCGACCGTTATCGTGCCATGATAACCGACTATTTGATACCTGAAATTGAAGCTCGTGATCTCGGCGACATTTGGTTTCAGCAAGACGGCGCCACTTCCCACACATCGCATCAATCAATGGACTTATTGAGAGAACATTTCGGTGAGCACATAATTTCACGTTTTGGGCCGGTCGATTGGCCACCAAGATCGTGTGATATCACACCGTTAGACTTTTTCCTGTGGGGATATGTAAAGTCAAAAGCTTATGCCGACAAACCCGCTTCGATTCAGGCCTTGGAGGAAAACATCACGCGTGTCATTCGCCAGTTACCAGTCGAAATGGTCGAACGAGTGATCGAAAATTGAACTCAACGGATGGACCATCTGCGACGTAGCAACGGCCAACATTTTATAGACATAATCTTCAAAAAATAAATGCCAAAGAATGTTCTTTCAAATGATAATAAACATTCTCCATTAAATTTGATTTTTCTGTGTTTTTTTCTTTAAAAAAGTAGGGAACCTCGAAATGGATCACCCTTTACATAGGGGTATATTAGTTTTGATACATAGTTTGTAACATAGAGATACCTCTAGATATATCTCAAATATGAATCGACTCAGAATCGCTAGCTAAGTCGATTATACTATGTCTGTCTGTCCGTTCGTCCGATTTTTAAACCTTAAATTTTGAGCTATGATTATAAAATTTGGTATATAGGATCCTTGTCCGAGGCTACAGAACAAGTGACAAATTTTTAAAAAGCGCCCATTGGCACCAACACTTTAAAAAAAAACCTTATTTTTGGTCAAACGGTTAAGAATCTTGAAAAAAAGTCTGAATAACATATTTAGACGTTTGGTCCATAAAAGTCTTTTGCCACGCCTACTTTTTGTGGGCATTTTATGTTAAAAAAAACGGTTTTCGGTAAAATTTAATGGAAATATAAAAAAAAGGTTTGATGCAAAAAGATTCATGATAATCTTAATGTGAACATTTCGTCTATAGGTCATTTTTACTCACGCCTACTTTTTGGAGTTGTTTTTTTTCTAAAAACCATATGTATGCCCCACCAAATTGTATATGCCGGAGATAAACGCTGTTTTTGTTCGAACCATTGAATATAGATATTGTGACAAAGCCACGACCACTTTTTAGGGATTTTTAATTTGGGGATGGAATTGGATAGGGTATTCAACGATTTGGACAGTGGATTGTAGCCTTCTCATATGTTTATTTGTTATTTCCACGCGTCTACGGAATTCGCTAGTCAATTAGTTCCTATACCTTTGCGTAACTCTTGCAATCCTCCAGGAGTATAAAACTTTCTGAGAAGGGTCTTAATTTGTATTTGGTCAGTCTTTTTAATTTTTCAGTAGGTATCTGGTTAAATGAATAAATCAGGTGTCTGGGCGGATGACTGCGCACGTCTGACGTCTAACAAACAGCGGGATCGCGTGGCTTTCTCTGGATTCGCAGATCCAAAAATAAACCAAGGTAGCGGCGTAAACTCTACTCTGAATACCTATCTCCCGATCTAGTTTTTAATGGACTGTTCTCCTGTTCCTTTTCCGAGACGTATTGGGCAAATATTAAAGCATCTAAAAAAAATCAGAACAGACTTTTAGAAAAATGCTAAAGCAAAGATTTTAGAAACGAAATGCAGAGTATGGCCCCTGGTTCGACGATATGGTGTAGAGCTCACAGCAAAATGACGATCTCTTTTGTTGTGAGGTTCTGATAGCAAACTGCTAAGAAACCAATCACGAACAGACCACGTTTGGGAACTTCAAACGGTCGATCAACATCGACCACCTGTGACATATGTCAGAAGCTTTAGCTAGACCGGACCAACAATCGTTTATGGTTATTCTCACTGTCTATGTTGGTAGTGACACTCATTGGTAATCACTTTCTAAGAAACAGCACAATGAAACTGTATCTCAAGGATGACGATAGAATATGTAGAGGCTGCGGTGATGAAGAGGCAAACGACAACTAGCCTCACTTATTTCGTAACGTAAAGGATCAGATAATTCCATTACTAAATGTTCACAAATTTCTGAGGACATTAAAATGGCTTAGAAGTCTTGTGTGATCGATCGAGGAAGATGAAAGAACGAGAGCTCTTATACATAAACATAATCCTTAAGCGAGTGTATTGCAATGGGACTTATATGTGGCTGGGTAGGGTACACTCTACATCAGCGAGGGACCCGTAAATTCAACCTAACCTTAGCTACTTTCCTAAGACAATATGACTTAATGAAGCAACTGCGAGGAGGTGATTTTAAACCTCCAAATTGGGTAAATCCATCAATGTCCATCTTGGTTGCCTTTTAAACGTAGTCCCCAAATAGACTTTCCATCTCCGTCTATATCTAAATCATTCACAAACTTTCTTGAACTCTTCACGACTCCATCAGATCTAATTCTTAAGATGATCTAACTTAACAACTCTCAGTTAATGTCCTCCACTGATGGTGTCTTTTAAATTAATTCGCCCAGAATCTTCCTGATTAAAAATCATTGTCCAGCTTACTTCCCAAAGACAATCAACCCTTATTGAGTTTCTGGGCGACTATTATCTACAATTTTGATGATATCTGGGACATAAGTACTAGCGTTGGATTAACGAATGCAATATTAGCTGACTACCAGTGGAGCACAACGAATTGGAAAAAATGCAGTCACAGCTTCTTGCTCTAACCTGTCACTGAAATGTACTCGTGTAATTTTGTCAAACCTATAACATTTTTACTTAGATGACAGACTATAAAAACATCTCAAGGCAAAAGTTTATGGCTACCCATAAGGTCAAGGCTTAACCAAATGTTTACTTATCTAGGGTTTATGTGGTGTGCCATTCCAAACGCAACAATTTCATTTAATCCTATTTCGCCAACAGTTGTCAAATAATAAATCGGGATACTAAAACCGCCATCAATTCCAGTCCGAGACCCTACATCCTTAAACAGAAAAAAGGTACAACTATCTACAGATTAAAAGGCACT
The DNA here is from genome assembly GCA_932526625.1 of Rhingia campestris. Lineage (NCBI taxonomy): Eukaryota > Metazoa > Arthropoda > Insecta > Diptera > Syrphidae > Rhingia > Rhingia campestris. The sequence goes on from OW052182.1 coordinate 100,136,179, forward strand.
CAATGCAGGGTCTTACCCAACTCATCGCACCACAACCGATACCAATTTAAATTGACACTTGAAACGAAATTCCACTTTACAGCCGAGACGACGACGCCTAATGACCCTCGTTATCTCATGACCTTTTGAATTACATTCTATTAATTCCGTGCAAAAAAAAAAAAAAAACAATTTATACGATTTCCACCTGATGTGCCCCACTTTGGGTAAAAAACAAGAAGATAGCTACGAACCTCCATGTACACCTCGCACAATGGAAGCATTCATCGCATAGCTTTTGTAGATGTTTTCTTTTTTAATATTTGTAATGACTTTAGTTTCATTAATCCACAGAAAGTCACAGCCCCCCACCATTTACATACCACTGCGCAAGTGTCGACCCAGTTAAACACACCGTTGATTAAAGTCCTTCGACTATACTCGGATACACACGCATACACGTAGATTACACACAAAATCGAGCACCAGACTGAATTATTCAGGCTCCAAAAAAAAAAAAAACGAAAGAAGCGAAGCCCACATTTATCCGCAAAGCTTTTTCTATAGGAATGCCTTCCATCGGAGAGGCACTTCTGCCGGTGGGCCCAAGGGATAGAATGCACAGCGTAGTAGCACGTAGTTACTTGAGCCGAAGAATTATGGCCTACATTAGAGGCAAAATGTCTATTCGTTAAGTTCTCTGAGGACGGTTTTTTTCCTGCCTCCTTCTACTTTCCGCTTTGAGAAATTCTCTTGAAGGTTTTCCTGCTGTTCGTGTAGGCGTGTAATCAGCCCAACCTGGAGCGGATGTGAAACGTGCTGCCATATTCACCACATTATCAATAGAGGGTTTTCTTCGACGATTGGGTTGAGAGCGTCAGAAAACTTTTTATTCGTCGTACTAACGATTTGCATAATTGTAACCTTAAAGATGCCGCATAAGGGTCGAGAGATTAACTGGAATTATTTGGTGAATACAGCGAGATATTAAATAACCCAAATGTGCGTAGGGCGGGTGCCGCAGCTATAGAGAGCAAATTGTTGCGTGAAATTGATTTTGATGGCGGCTTGAAGAGGGTCTATAAAAATGGATCAAGATGGTTGAACGTAAAAAAAAATGGAAGAGGAATCCTTTTTTTTTCAATTTGACAAATTGAGACATTATTCACCTCTTCTAGAAACTAGGATATAAGCCAACTAAATGATAAGGAAAAGGTGGATACATAACGCCTTTCTAGGGATATAGAGGTTTTTTTTTTTTTAATTTTCCAAAGGACATAAATAAAATGATTGTTCGCCAATCAACTAGCCTTGGGTCCTGTAAAGTGATTCCATTTTGAAATAAAAAAAAAGAATTATATTACTTCTAAGCACCTATATCAACGGTACTTTATCATTCTCATTTAATAAAATTTACTGGCTCACTCATTCTTCCCAGGAGCGCCATTAATCTTTCTGAAAGATGGAACCGACTGATATCTATTACACATCTGCGGCATATAAATATAAGATTCGGGTGAAATTTAAAACTGCACCAATTTGCATATAGACGAGGGGCAGTAGCGACACTCTTGTCGTCTATACAATGCCTAGGGTGTAAACATTTTCTGTCTTGAAATGGAAGTTCCATTACTTTTGACGAGAATGAGAGTTATGTCCTAGGTTTTCTGCTTTAAGATTAATGTGTTTCAGGACGTGGACACAGAAAAGTGTTCAATCTCACCCGATTTGAGAATGATGTCCTTGCGATTTATTTGAAAGATGATTCTTTTTCTTGTAATGGTAACAACGCAATTGGGTTTTTCTTTATCTTTGTGATGTTGGAAGACATTTTGAAAATATTTTCTTTTTTCTTAACTCCGAGTTAGATTTTCTGATAGTGAGTCTGGCAAGTTGCAGGAGTATAAAACTGGAATGAAGTGGCTTTTCATGCTTGTGCAGTGGGGTGTCCTGTCGATGCATGAGAAAAAAAATTTTTTTGAGCTATACTATCACAAGAGGTTTCAAAATTTGCATAATTTTACACAGATAAAGAAAGACTGGAATTACATGTCATCTTTGGGGCGCTACCGAGCTTTGGAGATCTGTTAATATACACTATCAGATCTGTGTCGTGTATACCCTACTCATACGACTAATTGCCTCATGCATACCATAGTTCTGTTTATGATTAGGTATATGTAATATATTTAATCTACGCAGGTTGTAGGAACCTCCCCGGGTATTAAAACCAATAGCACTTAAAAGATCAGGAGCATCAATTTGTCCTGATAATAATTGGTGTAAGAAAACAGTGTCATTGTTAAGTCTACGTTGAGACAAAGGCAATAGTTGCAGCAGTTTAATTCTGCACCTATACGGAGGCAAATTGTGCAGATCATCCCATGGAAGTCCTCTCAAAGCAAATCTTATGAATTTTCGTAGGACTGATGCTGAACTACATAGAAGGGTGTCCAAACTTGTGAAGCATACTCCAAGTGAGGCCGAACTAGACAGTTATAGAGCGAAAGAGTGACATAAGGGTCATTAAACTCTTTTGACCATCTTTTAATAAATCCTAACATAGAGTTTGATTTATTGACGATAACGTCAATGTGTTTATTAAATTCCATTTTGGGATCAAAATATACACCAAGATCTTTAAAACTGTCTGCACGACAGAGAGTGTGCCCGGACAGAGTAAATATGTAAAATGACATATGCTGGCACTTTGTAGGGTTTAGATTCAAACCGTTTTTAAGACACCATATGGTAAAACTATTTAAATCGGTTTGTAGTGAAAGCGAATCGTTTAGATCTCCTACACATTTGAAAATTTTCATATCATCAGCATATATCAATGTTTTGCTATCTCGAATACAAGCTTTTACATCGTTAATTGCAAGTATAAATAAAATTGGTCCCAAATGACTTCCTTGAGGTACTCCAGAGTGAGCAACAAAAGGGTTTGACTTGGAACCCCTAAATTTTACTTGGTATGTTCTCAATGAGAGATATGATTTAACCCAATTTATGAAACCTGGAGGGAATCCATACGCCTTAAGTTTAAAAATTATGGTGTGATGTGATAACTGGTCAAAGGCTTTGGAGAAGTCGGTGTATATACAATCGACTTGTTTTTTATTTTCCAAACTATTGGAGCAATGATGCATGAAAGTTAATAGCTTTGTTACAGTGGATCGATGTTTAACAAAGCCATGCTGTTCATCACAGATGATGTTTCGACAAAGGATGACCAATTCATCACAAATAATATGTTCGAATAACTTGGGAATGCAAGATAGTTTTGAGATAGGTCTATAATTAGAAATATCTCCACGCTCACCTTTTTTAAAAACAGGTGTAATAAATGCATTTTTTCTTTGAGTTGGGAATACTCCAGTGGCAAAGGAGCTTTCAAACATATGCTTAAGGTATGGCAAAAGAGCATCTTTGCATTGCTTTACGACTACTGGTGGGATTCCATCGGGCCCCGCTGAATAGTCGTTATTTAATAAAGAGATATATTTAAGTAGTGTCTCATCGTCAAATATAACGTTGCTGAAACTAACTTGAGGACAGTCATTGAGATAACTGAAATATTTGTTCTTTAAAAGGCATACAAAATATATAATTTTACTGTTTTTTACTTAAACGCGTTCCCGTACTTTTTTGTAATTTTGTCTCTTTCTGAGATAATTTACCCCCACTCCAAGAAATTTGAGAATTTACTAATTTTTACTGAAAAAGTATGGGAACAGACCTAATCTCTAGCAGAGAAGTTAATTTTTGGTGGTTTAAATATTCTGCGTTTGGTGATACTTTCAGATTCTCTAGCTTTTTTTATTCTCCGCAATGCGAGCTCCCGAATCAAACAACATACTGATAAGAAGGTTTCCTGGGTGCGCAAAAAAAAACATTTGTTTCTATTACAGAATCCACACCAGATCTCAAATTTTCGGGTAAATATCGAGAGTACATTTAGTTAGTTGGAAAATATGTTTGGCTCCATCCTTTAAGGACGTCTTTTGCTTGATTTGGAACCAAATTGGAGCGCATACTTTAACGATGTAGTTGACATGCAATAGCAAATTTTCTGATGTATTGAGAGTATTTTTTTTGTTTAAATTGGCACGCCCTAAAGTGATTATTAATACCCTTATGGTGTTTGAGCACAGCGCGGGCATTAAGGATATCATTACAAAAAGAGGAGGTACCGGATGCGCGTTGGTTTTAAATTTCTGCAAATTGTAATGGAGAGAAAAAACTGAGTTTGGTAAAGCATTCCACATTCGTGTTGTTCGGTTAAGGAATGAATCTCTATATTTCATAGTACGTCCGAATATAGGCTTTAGGGTGAACTGATTAGCATTCGTGGTATGGCGAGTATTACGGTTGAATTGTTGAAGGGGCGGAATGCAGCTGGCTATTTCGCTAGAGCATTTGTTGTTGTAATAGCGGTAAAAGAGTGTAAGGCAGGAGTCATTCCTACGATGTTCGAGCGAAACTATGGAGTTCGCTATGGTTGGATCTCCTATCAATTTTATCGCACGCTTTTGTATCCTATCTAGTAGATGCAATGATGTTTTGGCTACACCTGACCATATGTGGGCGTTGAACTCAAGTTTGGGGCGTATGCACGCTTTATATATTGAGGCCAGATCAGAAGGGGTGAAATATTTCATGCATCGGTTAAGGAAACCTAGAAATTTCGCTCCATTTTTGGCGATTTTAAATATAACAAACATACCGAGCATGGAAAGTTTTTCGGTTTCGACGATGCAAGTGCCATTCGTGCATAATGGCTGTAAATTTTGGTTTCGCTTGGATGACAGAAGACAGCATTACGTTTTGGAAGCATTAAATTCCATTCTATTAGATTTACCCCATTTAATTATGCTGTCAAGGTCGGAATTTAATGAACTTAACATATTTTGTCATTTTTGTTCCACATCGGAAGGTGAAGGGCGTGAATTCGAGAACGAATATGAAAAGCTGAGTGTACTGTCATCAGCGAAGGAATGGATTGGATTAGAAGTTGCAGACAATAGGTCATTAATAAATATGAGAAAGAGTGTCGGAGACAAAACGGAGTCTTGGGGAACACCAGCATTTATTTGATGAGTAGCAGACTTGAAACCGTCCAAAACTACTTGAATTGAATGTTTCGAGAGGTAGTTTCTAATCCATTGAAGAAGAGTATCATCGATACCAATAGCACGCATTTGGACAAAAGGGCTTGATGCCAATCCCTGTCAAATGCCTTTGAAATATCAAATTCAACGATCTTGTTTTCGGCACCAAGGTGGATTGATTGGTTCCACTTTTCGGTGAGATATGACATCAAATCACCAGTGGACCTGTTGCTAGGAGTTTTCGGAGTTTTCGATTTTATTGAGGAGTTTTCGTGATTCAAGATATTTCATAAGCTGACGGTTTATCAGCGTTTCCATGACCTTAGAAAGAAGGGAGCTAAGTGCAATTGGTCGGTAGTTGGAGAGAGAAGAAGATTCGCTTTTTTTGGGGACGTGCTGGACAAATGCAGTTGACTCGGAAAGAGTCCTGATGACTAGGACAGATGGAAAAGCTTCCGCAGTGGTTTTGCTAGCGTTGAAGAACACCTCTTCAGAATTATACCATCTGGACCAAACGATTTGTGTATGTCAAGATCGAGTACGAGTACGAAAGTGGATTGGTCCCATAGAATGTACTACGTTCTACTGGGGCAAATCTGGCTGCGTGGAATTGGCTTGCGACTGTACGACTGTACGAGTACGAAAGTAGATTGGTCCCATAGAATGTTCTACGTTCTCTAGTACAGGGGGAGACTGGGGCAAATCTGGGTGCGTGGAATTGGCTTGCGACTGTACGACTGTACGAGTACGAAAGTGGATTGGTCCCATAGAATGTTCTACGTTCTCTAGTACAGGGGGAGACTGGGGCAAATCTGGCTGCGTGGAATTGGCTGCAAAATGAGCAGCCAATTGAGTGAGAGATAAAGGATTTCATACCCAGGAGTAACTTCTCATGATCATATGAAGCGAGGTACGTTCTCGAATTAGTCTCTGGGTCTAGACATGATGAAAGAATTTCATCGCAAAATCATCTTTAGCGATGAAGCGCATTTTTGGTTAAACGGCTTCGTCAATAAGCAAAATATGCGTTACTGGACAGGTGGGAACCCGCATGTGCTTTATGAAACAAAACTTTATCCGCAAAAAGTCACAGTTTGGTGCGGTTTTCATACCGTTGGCGTCATTGGCCATTATTTTCGTCGGCGAAACTGACCATCACGTTACGGTAAATGGTATTCGCTACAGAGACATGTTGGAACGTTATTTCTTTGAGCTATTGTATGAATTGGACATCAGTGATAAGTGGCACCACAAGCCACACAGCGGCTGCAACAATCGAGTTATTGAAGTCTCAGTTGAATGAACGTGTTATCTCCAGAAACGGACCCGTCGATTTGCCGCCGAGATCGTGTGATTTAGGCTTTTTTATGGGGCTACCTACATTAAATCATTGTTGTTAGCCAACAAGCCGACGACGTTAGAGGAGCTCAAAGCCAATAATGAACGAGAAATAGCGGCCGTATCGGTTGAAATGTGCGGCCGAGTCATCGAAAATGGGGTTCAACGTATCGATTGCTGCATACGTTCCCATGGTGGACATATGAATGGAGTCGAATTCCATTCATAAATGTTTTGATAATAATTCAAGCCAATCATTTTTTTTGAGATATCTTAAGTAGTTTGCATTTTATTTAAAAAAATAATTTGTCAAGTCCTTAATGCTTTATAAGCTTTCTGTTTCTTGGTCTTTAACAGCTCCCAAATTTGAGCGTTGACAAAATCTTGTCATGCAATTACTGCTTGTGTGTGGCCGCGTTATATTGATAATGTGTTCGCCTATTATGTGGAAGATTGCGCAATCAATCCGAGCCAAAAATACATGAAACCATAATTCAATGAAAAGTTCGGTAGTTATTCGCCTATAAGTATACACCAACTTGTCAGTTCTGGAGTAAGTTTCCACTACATCCAACATCTTTCCTATGACTCTCTTTGTTTCCTTTCTCTAACGCCCGAAAAATTGTGTTCACAATCAGGGGGCACGCAATAAATCAGAAGAGGAGGCAACACATAAATTGGATTTAATTCGAGTTAAGGAAATTTACCAGTAAATTTCTTTAAAATAGTACAATAACTCTGGTTCCTCTGGTCTTACCACGAAGAGGCAGTTTTTCGTGCCAGATCAACTCATTTAACATCATAGTTCTGCTATCGGTAGGTGCTACTTAACTGGCATGAATGGGTTGGTTATACAATGAAGAGACAGTTGAAAAACTAAAGGTTTCCACTATATCTTATGGGAAATGCGAACCCATCCCATTTCAAAGTGGACCATCCAGGTTCTTTATATACGTTGTTTCGTTTTTTTTTTATTTTACACCCTTCCAATATTAAAAGTATCTTAGACACTTCCAAGTCAGTTTAAACTACTTTAACATGTACTGTACTAGCTGTGAGCTCAGAGCTCCGTGGTCCGACCTTATAAACATACAGAAATCCCGAAGCCTCAATATTCTGACTAGTTGTGAAGCCACATTCCCGTTTGGGAACAAAGTTACGTATGTTTCACACCACTCATGTCTGCATTTGTAATTCTTGCACGAATCCGGGAACCAACAATGCTATTCCTTATCTGTACGTCTTATTTCAGAGAGTTTTTGCAAACATGTGAATGTTTTATTAAAATTTCAAATTTCGTCTAAGATTGAAGCTATTGCTGAATGAGAGAAAAATCAAGTAGTTATGATGAAGATAAATGGATCACAACCCTCCTAAGTAGATAGCTTCGTCGCGTTTTTATTTTTGTCCCGTTCTCCGCATCTCATGGAACATGCGTAAAGCCATATCTGTGGTAGTTAGTAATGATACAACAAACAAATATACATCTACGTCATCGACGCTCATGGTAAAAACGCAACATGCACAATGCTATATCTGTAGTAGTTGCATCATGCCTCCTTCGCCTCTGTTATTGATTTTACGACAACGCTGATTTTCAGACTGTTTAGAAGTCGTGATTTTAAGTAAGCCCATGAGACCCCATGCAGAAACTTACCCGAACCCATCTTTTTGTAGCCGAAAAATGGTTTTATAGTTTTTATAGTATAAAACTATCGAGGAATGGAAGATTGAAAAATCAAATCTAGAGTGGAAAAAATGTTTATGAGTCAGAGAAAATCCGTTCTTTGAAGTACAAACGGAAAAGGTTAAAACATTTTTTGAAGTGAAGCTTCTTTGGGCCCGTGCGTCGGGGTGAATCCAAACTCACATGAAACGAAATTTTAACATGAAAAGCCAAGGGTAGGGGAAGGCTAACGTGGTGGGATAATGGCAGGCAAACAACAAGCTAAAACTTGTTTCAGAAAACGAGAGCGAGAGCGTAAGCATGAGATAGGACTCTCGAGTGAATCCAAAGCATGCGCATCAGAAAATGGAATAGGTAAGGAGGCAAGCGCGGACAGAACAAATGTGCGACGAACAACAACATACGAAAACTTGTGTGTGTGCACATCAGAAAGTGGAATGTGTAGGGAGGCAAGCGCGGACAGAAGAAATGCGCGACGAAAAGAGTCTTTTTGATGAGGAAGGACTTCTGTTATTTAAGAAGCGTCGAGCATGAAGTTTCACTTCAACATCGTAGCACTCTACGGTCCCCTTTTTTTTAGACACTCAGGATCCTTGATTCTGTAAGAAATGTTTAAAACGACATGGAAGAGCAAAATTTGAGAGGGCACTGATGCCAGGGCGAATGGACTGAATGAGTAAAACCTTATAAATAATGAGTAAAACCTTAGAAATAAGACTTTAATGATAATGATAACTATATCACTAAAAACCATAATTGGAAATTTTCTTTTACTTTTTGCGGCTTTTAAATTTTCTCTTAATTATAAATTGAATCATTGGAGAGTTAATGTTAGAGGGGAGCTTAGAAGCAAATATATTTAAAATATTTTTACTTTCGCAGTAAATCACTTTATGTTTCTCAATAATCATTCTGAAGTAATGATTGTCATTTCATCCAAATGAAACACATTCGTTTCAATGATGTTTGTTCACTTCTTCCAATCTGTCATTGATCATTTGTATGATCATCCCGAACCTCAAGAATGGTTGACCCTCACTGTGGTGATTTTAATGAAAGAATTTTCTAAAATCTTATTCAATAAAATTTCAGTTCCATTATGTTTTGTATGCCAATGGTGGTTTTCGCAACTCTGTTTTTCATTCCTATGGTCATTTATATTGGAAATTGCTTTTCATTATGTTTTTTTAATTTGCACCCTTAAATACTTTAAAAATGCCAAAAACTATTACCACCTTTTGGGAAACAGTAAATTTCGGTTTTCGAGTTTTTATATTCATTTTCGAAAATAATACATTTCATTCGAAAAAAAATTTATTCGAAACGAAAAAAAGAGTAGGTCCTCTTAAATACATTTCAGTACAGTTCGTCCAGGTCAATGGATTATATCAATCACGATTGATCCGCGGAATAATATTTATTTAAGATTTTGTTTCTCAAAACCTTTGTGTCTCTTCTAAACCAGAAAGCAATTAACCATATTAGAAAAGCAATAACTTCCATTGCATCTTATAATGCTACCTAACATGTCAATCTTTTCTAATCGTCTCCAAAGGTGATACCAACAGATATAATTCTCGCTATCATAGTGGTTACCAAACTCATTAATCCCGACTTTCAAGCACTTCCTGGTTAAAATCGACAAACTTCCATTAATCACCATCAATTATCGACTTCGCAGACGGGTAATTATTCGCACCTTCTAACTCCAACGCACAGACAGAGACAAAAATGTCAAAGCGACACTCAATGCAGATATCGGGGTCATCTTAAGCACCCTATTGGACTATATTCTTCAGACGTTTCATTCAGGACAAAGTTTCATTTCTCTTTGTCGTTCGTTTTGGCATTGACTGACAATCGTGAGGATTTGGTGGCGTTGTTAGCGATGATGACTGGAACGCCCATCATACTCGATGTGTGATTAATGAAGCGCTCACACAAGGGACCGGATACACCCAGAACAGCACAAAAAATCACCAATGAAAGGCTACAGTTTGGAATAGACATGAAGTTGATTATACAAATTGGTCATTAGGAACGCCTAGTTTGGAGAAAGTCCAAAATTATGTTGCAGGTGGCAGTCACGTTGCGTCATACGTCAAAGTTAATGAGTTAAGTTTTCCTGTGGGTTTTTGTGTTTTTTTTTTGACTCCCTTTTGACATATTGATCTTGATATTGATGGGTTTTTGGGATTTAATTAGCATAAAAATATAGAATTTGCTGGCTTTAAAAAATCGTGACTAAATGATTTACGATTTGGGAAAGTGCGAACGTCATGGGAACCTATTTTTGAAGTTTAAGGATTGAGGAGAAAGTATTTAGACTGGTTTGCTAACAAAATTAATTAGGATTCTTACTTTTGACACTATGTCGAAGACTTAGCAAGTTTAAGGAATTTTAAGTTAATTACTTCAGAAGAGGTTAGGAACCGGCATATTTTTTAATAGTTATGATGATAAGGACTTTTCAAATTTGGTTTTTAGTGTAGGGTTTAAGGCCATGACTTCAAGTTATCAACAAACTTACATTCAGATTAGTTAAGTCGGCTTATATATTGGATTGTATTCTAACGACAATGCTCCGACTCGAAGAGTCTTCGATTCCTAGTCTTAAGTGACGCGCACAAGTAGAAAATGACCTCAACCAACTTGGAGTGCGCAACTGGTGGCAGTTAGCTAAGGACCAGGTTTATGACGAACTGTAGCGCCACGTAAGTAAAGTAGTCTAACGCGCATCGCCCTGCCTAAATCCTATTTTGGTATCGAATGTGTCGGTGAGGTCGTTACCGACCCTGATGGCGAGAATTCTCCATCGTCATCCTACACAAACGGACTAGTTTGGGCGGTATACCAAAACAAGACATGGCTCTGTATAGTTCGTCTCTATAAATGCTGTCGTATGCGGCTTTGAAATCGATAAATAGGTGGTGGGTATCGATTTGGATTTCTTAGGTTTTTTCCAGGTTCTGCCGAAGTGTGAAAATTTGATCGGTTGTGGACTTTCCTGGCCTAAAACCACACTGAGAAGGGCCGATCAGGTTGTAGGTAAACGGTTTCAAACGGTTACCGCAGATTTTAACATCGTGCTTTGGTAGTCGCTCATAGGTTTTGTCAAGGAGCTCGTAGAAGCAATCATTCGTTACTTATCATATTTTTCCTCCGTCGGGGCGTGAGCGCATATAAGGCTTATGTTGGCGAATTTGCCCTTGATGCGGATTGTTACAATGCGTTCGCTAATGCCTTGGAAATATAAGACTTCTTGCCTTAGTCTGGCACTTATAACAAATCCGCATCCGAATAGCCGCTGATTCTGCTCACTATAATACGGTCCACAGAAGATGTCACAGTTTTCTTTTGTAGAACCGTAAAAGTGTTTTGTAAGCAGTCTGAAGAATTTGTTGTCACTATATCATTTTTTCTATTTTATCCACATCGTGTTTTTAGCCATGCCCATTTTTTTGGGGATTTTAGTTTTATGGATAGTATGGGATAGGATCCGCACAGCGGATTGTAGCCTTCTCATATGTTTCATCCTCTTTTTGCCCGGCCCATCCCATCGTATTTCCTGGATGGAAGTAATGTCTGCTTTGTAGCAGTTTAGAGCTTCCGCTAGTTGTTCGCCTGTACTTCTCCTGTTTAATGTTTTCATATTCCAGGTGCAAATACGAACTTCGTTGTCCTTTTTTCGTTTAGCAGGGTCGTCAACAGTAATATAAGTCCTTTCCGAGGCTATTGGTTGATTCGTAACAATGTTTTTTCCCATGGGTTTTGTCCATTGGGTTAACTACCCAACCCAAAGCACAACCTCTAACCTGGAGAGCCAGTTCTACGAAAGGAAGAAATAAATATCGAGGAAAAGTACTTTGTTGAAGGTTGCTATGAACTACAGAGTACACTATAATAGATCCTGAAACAACCCAACAAGTCGAAAAACATAACTATCATCGAATTTTAGGATTCTGGAATAGCTAGAATATCATTTGCCGAAATGAGGTGGGCAGTGCTATGGAAAAAATAAAACGATCTCAACCAAGGCAGTTAGCCTGTAGAGAAATATCGAATTTAACTACTCATTCGAGGCTTGAACTGTCTGGAATCGAACAGAGAATCGACATCAATGCAACAGCCCGCAGAGTCAAGGATTACCAATCAAATGATTGACAAATTAGAGGAAGACCCTGCTTTATTCTAGAGGGAAAATGGTGAAAACGGTCCTAACCAAGCCAGTCAGTTATGAATTGTGGAAAAATATCGATCTCAACTATGCATTGGGCGACTTGACTTTCCTAAGAATTAACCTCAATTTGCCGGCTTGGAATACCAACCAATTGGTCGACACAATATCAGCTAGCTACGGACTGGACATATTAGTCACACTCAGGTTGACTTGAATTCTAGCGCCATCTAAGGAGAAGTAACTGAAGAATGAAGATATCCTTGTCTATTTCAATTGGAGCCTTTGCATGGATCATTATACGTCAACACCTCCATTTATAAGATTTATACATCCAAATAACTTTTTTTTTTTTGAAAATGCTATAAAAAAAACTACTGACCTGAATTTTCTCAAATTTCTTTTTTTATTTGAAAGTACAATCCTTCCGGTTAATAATGGAAAATAATTTCATTCAAATGACTGCCTCGGCTGGCCATGCAGTAGCCTACACGATCGGTCTAATTTTTAAGCACATTATCGATTGTGTGCAGCTGTATTTCACCAATGGCTTCACGAATAATGTCCTTTTAAGCGTCAATTGTCTCTGGCTTGTCGGCGGAACACTTATCTTTTACGGCACCCCACAAATAATAGCCCAACGGTGTCGAATCGCAGCTCCGAGGTGGCCAAACGACATAAGCTCTGCGGCAAAACATCGAGTGTAGCTTCGGCTGTGTGGCACGTAGCGCCGTCCTGTTGAAACCAAATGTTGCCAATATCCTCCTCTTCAATTTTTGTGAACAAAAATTCGTTCAACATGGCCCAATAACGATCGTTATTGACTGTAACGGCCACTCCTTGCTCATTTTTGAAGAAAAATGGCCCAATTATGCCTCTGGACCAAAATCCGCACCAAACAGTGACTCGTTTTGGGTGTATCGGCTTTTCAATGTATGCGTGCGGGTTTTCTGTGCCCCAAATGGGACAATTTTGCTTGTTTACATATCCGCCAAGATCAAAATGAACTTCATCTGAAAAGATGATTTTTTTGGCAAAATCGGCATCTTCTCTATGGTCAGTTGGATGGTCAGTTGGCTTCAACTCCTGAACCAATTGGACTTTGTATGGCGTCATACCAAGGTCTTTATGCAAAATTCGTCTCAATGATGTCTCCGAAATGTTCAATTGTTGAGAACGACGGTGAATTGATGTTGATGGCGCTTCACGCACACTTTCTGCCACAGCAGCAATATTCTCGGGTGTACGCACTGTTTTTGGCTTTGGTTTATCGATTAGGATGCCAGTTTCTTTCACTTTTTTCACAAGATAACGTACATACGGAGCTGACGGTGCTTCTCTTCTTCCAAAATCCGTACGCAATTTTCGCACACACTCTGCAACAAAACCATGATTTTCAAAGTAATGTCGCAATATTTTCCAGCACCATATTCGTTTAGCGGAAGGATAAAACTAATTATCTGTCCAATCAGACTTGAGCTAAGTGTTACCATTCACGAAATAAGTACTAGTTGAAAAAAAAACGTTAGATGGCGGACCCGTTACGTAATTAATCTATTTAACATTCTTAGCAAACCCCATTCAACCTTGAACCCATCTGTGGTGCTGGTGGTATTCGAGTGCACTTAAGTTAATTCTTGACCTTTAAAATGTAATTAAATACTTAAATACCCAATTCGACAGAAATTTAAAATGTCCTCGTAAAAGTTATAGAGTCCCTTCCATAAACGCCAACCCAAAAGCAATATACGATGTATAGCTTCAAATGCCATATATCACCACATAACATGTATGCAAATGTTAAACAACGGCACAATTTACGACACTTCAGCAAAAGCTTTCATTGCCACATATGCTATCTACAACCCCCCCGCCCATTCTAAAGCGAAGACCATGCCATCAAGTGTAAAACTTAATCCCGCACTTTTCGCCAACCTCCCGCTACCCGTCTGATGGATGAAAAAATAATAACCGGATACAAAAAGTATAATGCCCGAGCCTCTAGAGCTTTGAAAGTGAACTGAATATTAAAAGAACCTTCGGACCGTAGTACAGTACCTACCTACGAGTAGAGAGACCATCATTCTTGAAAGTATCCAACAGTGTGCGACATGAATTAACACACAACTTCCTTGTCAACTTAAGGACAACGCATCTTCCCACAAAAGGCACGAGAATAAAAGAGTAAAAAGGGACCAAGCTGAAGAAAGAAAAATGGAGTAGGTACTGGAGATCTATTTCACTCAGTTTCTCCTCCCCCACTTCCGCTGTGAACAAGAATAAACGAACAAGAATTAATGTACACGAAATACGAAAGTGAATTATTAAGAGATATGAAAGCAAAGCGAAAATGATGCACACACACACACAACTAGACAGATACAGCGACACCACAATAGGTTAGTAACCTCTGAGTGCTGCCTTTAACTAGGGAATATGGGAAAAATGGCGGAGCAACGCAATGCTAGTCAACTATTTGAAATGCAGAAATAAGGAGCTTTGGTGCTTTGGCGCCTTAGTGCCCGTCGAGCATCATGAATAATTTAAATGCAAGCAGTTGACAATCGCTCGTATTCGCTATCCATGTTTCCGTTTGTTTGTGTAGGTGCTTGGTATAGCGTTAACTATGACAAGCGGATGCTGTGGCCATCATCATAATCATTATCGTCGCCATCACTTCACTATTATGCTGATTGTCGTCGGTAGTAGCGATGAAAACAACAGCGACAGCGCAGCAGATGAGAGGTCTTCAGGCTGACATCTTACCAGGAGGTCTACGAGTTCATGACAATGCATTGGATGTCAAGAGGTAATTACTTGACGTTAGCTACCTTTGCTAATGGGTTGTCATGGCTTTGGTGGGACTGTTAGAGGTTTATACAGGGTCGTCTCAATTTGAATCTGCTTCGTCATAACTCAAAACAATTGCAAGGACAATAAGAAACTAAAAAAAAAATTGAAGGGCGGGAGTCTTACCCACTCGTATAAAGGATGTCAATTTAAAAGAGTTCCAGAAAGATAAAAACCTCGGAGGTAAACTCTCCGGAATGTACCTTAAGCTGTTCATACGTATAGATAACCTAGGTTAGCATTTCGCAACTATAACTTCATCTTCTCAGCCATCAGATAAGTGGTCATTTATCAAAATCGGTCTACGCATTAGCTCGCAATTTGATTCAAAAGTCACAAGAGACTTCCGATTCCAAACCGATTTTCAAAAATGAAAATTTCAACCAAAATTACGATTTTTTTAAACTTTTATCGATGTGGTTTCGGATTGTACCGATGCAGGAAGCGAAGTCTCTTGAATTGCCAGATTTCTTCAAATGTAATGCGAATTATTACATGTTGTATATTAGCTATGAAAAGTTTTAGATACAGAAGAAAGCCAGCTTCCAAGGCGTAATACTGTGTTACCCTTCTCCGAAAACCCCATTGGAAATCAACACGAATCCGAATTTAGTTTGATGATGACACCAACGGGAGGAAGAGGCGTTATAATGGGTGATTATTCAAGGATATATTTTTCAAAATGTGGTTTTTTGACAGATGGCGCGTGAGTCTTGTCAAGTTGCCATGTGTTTATAGTTTTATACCCTATCCCATAGGGGTATTTTAGTTTTGATACACAGTTTGTAACGTCGAGAAATAATTTAGTAGGTATATGGATCGACTCAGAATCGATAGTCGATTAAGTAATGTCTGTCTCTCCGTTCGTCCGTTCGTCTGTCTGAATGTCACCGATTTTTAGGCCTTAAATTTTAAGCTAGGAAAATGAAATATGGTATAAAGGATCTTCTACGTTGCTACAGAACAAGTGTAAACATTTTTAAAATCCGCCCACTGCCACGCCCTCTTTTAAGAAAAACGTTGGTTTTAGCCAAACGGTAGGAAATTTTGAAAAAAATGTCTGAACATTATATTTAGACAATCCCAATACCCAATATTTTGTCTAGATAACATTTTTTTGCCAAGCCCAATTTTTGGGGGCGTTTTCATGTTTAATTTGAGGATGGAGTGGGATAGGGTATTCAACGATTCGCAAAGCGGATTGTAGCCTTTTTAATGTAATTTTTTTCAGTATTCATTGACATTTCATCATGGATATACTTACACCCAAACAGCGTTTGCAAATCGTTTCAGTGAATGGGCCCTCTCGAGAGTTGCTGAATATTAACTGTTTTCAACCAACATTTTGTTCAGCGATGAGGCTAATTTCTCGCTCAATGGATACGTCAATAAGCAAAATTTCCGAATATAGACCGAAGAACAACCGGAAGAGGTTTAAGAGCTGCAGTTACATCCACTCAAAACAACCGTGTGGTGTGGGTTATGGGCCGGTGGAATCATCGGTCCGTATTTCTTCAAAAATGAGGCTGGCGCTAACGTTACTGTAAATTGGGCTCGTTATCGCGCAATGATATCGGCCTATTTTTCAACTGAAATTGAAGCCCGAGATTTCGACAACATTCCAACAAGACGGTGCTACTTGCCACACCGCCCGTGAAACAACAAACATATTGAGAGACCACTTCAGTGAACAATTAATTTCACGCTACGGATCGGTGAATTGGCCAGAAAGATTATGCGATATCACCATTGGACATTTTCCTTTGGGGCTACGTAAAGTCTAAGGTGTTTGTGGATAAGCGAGCTACGATTAAAGCATTCAAGGCCAACATTACCCGCGTTATTTGAGCGGTACCGACGAATACGCTCGTACGCGTCATCGAAAATTGAAACTACGGCGCAGTTGCGGATAACATTTGATTATCATTAAAAAGTGAATCTCAAGAATGGTTCGTTAGATTATGTTACTTCGCATTAAAAAAAAATACCTCTTGATTGAACACCTTTTATTATGGCGTCCACATGATGACATACAACATCATCAACAAAACTTCTGCAACCAGCTAAGCGCTGTGACACCAAAAGATGGTTTTGTCATTTCCAATCGAATTGATCAAATTACGACCAGTCGACATCTTAGAAGCTGATTTCAGGGGGTTAATAGAATAATGGGCTAGCAGATGATGGTGACCGGTGAACACAGTTCGACAGTACAAGCTTAAAATAGTTCGAGAAAAAATGTATAAAACACACTGGTGTTTGGATAAGCATGCTTTTGATCCACATAAATTCTTTTGTGTGGATCTTCATAATCGAACCATCCATGCACTAATAATCGCTAAACCACTTTTATAAGGAAAAGTCATTTAAAGGTGTCAATAGCGAGCTTGCCTTGCGCAGGAGACGTATCCCGGATAAACTCACTTGTCACCAGTTGTTGGGTCTTAAATTTTAAGCTATAATGATGAAATTTGGTACACGTGCTCTTTTTTACTCCCAGAAGAACAAGTGTAAACATGTTTAAAATCCGCCTACTACCACGCCCTTTTTTTAGAAAAACGTAGTTTTTTTACCATATCGTAAAGAATTTTGGTGTCTGAACAACATATTTAGAGAATCTTAATATCTATTATTATATCATTTTAACCAACGCCCACTTTTTGGGCGTGTTTTACTACAAAAACCATTTGTATACCCTACCTCATGGTATATGCAGTTGAGAAAAACGTTGTTTTTGTCGAACCATAAAATATTTTGATAAACTATGTGAACAATATGTTGTGACAAAGTCATTATCTATATTTCATCGCCATAAAGCCCGCATTTTGGGGATATTTAATTTAAGGATGGGATGGGATAGGGTATTCAACGATCCGCATAGGGGATTGTACCCTTCTCATATGTTTGCTTTATACTTTTCTCCCAGATGAGACCATATATGAGAAATAGCTCGAAAGGATAAGTTTTCAGAGTAACTCAAGATTCAAAGGGGAGTAGGAGAAGGCTGCGGGATCCAAAGTGACCGATCTTGTCACCGA
The DNA here is from genome assembly GCA_932526625.1 of Rhingia campestris. Classification (NCBI taxonomy): domain Eukaryota; kingdom Metazoa; phylum Arthropoda; class Insecta; order Diptera; family Syrphidae; genus Rhingia; species Rhingia campestris. The sequence continues at coordinate 100,154,362 of OW052182.1, forward strand.
TACTACTTTTATAGGCGATACACAAACTACTTCAAGGTATTTTATCAATTGACGGTTGAGGAATCTTACATCAATACAGGTGAAGTATGCTTTTTCTATCAAATAATCATGGATGTCCACCAAATTATAAAATAAAGAAAGAGAGTAGGATATATTAAAGAGGGATAGAGATAGAGGGGGATAGACATAGAGAAATAGATACAAAAACAAAAATTTGGCGCTACAGGATCGTTAGTACCATTCATAACTATGTAGCGTATGAGGTTTCTGACACTGATACTAGCCAGCTCACCTAGATTATCGAAGAAGTAGTCTCCAGGTGAAGTTTCCTTTGTTCTGAGAGAGCTGGACAAGAGCATAGAAGGTGAGTAATACTTTACTCCTCTTCCTCGTCCAAGCAGCTTCTACAGAAGTCGATCAATCAATATATAATGTCAAGGGTTGTGCTCTGTCTGGCAAGCTTATCTGCCTTGCAACCAAAAGAGGTGAATGGTAAAATGCTTCGTCTCGTTAAGAGATAGTCGGCATTCGTGGGCTGATTTCGATTTCAACGAGATGTATTACAGGGATTTGATTGCCGCTTGGCTGTCGCTGAAGATGTTAATATAAAGGGTCCGCCATCTAACCTTTTTATCAACTAGTGCTTATTTCGTGAATGGTAACACTTAGCTCATGTCTGATTTGACAGATAATTAGTTTTATCCTTCCGCTGAACGAATGTGGTTGTGTATACGCTTGAACAACGCTGGGAAATATTGCGACATTACTTTGAAAATTATGGTAATGTTGCAGAATGTGTGCGAAAATTGCGTACGGATTTTGGAAGAAGAGAAGCACCGTCAGCTCCGTATGTTCGTTATCTTGTGAAAAAAATGAAAGAAACTGGCATCCCCATCGATAAACCAAAGCGTGAAAAGCCAAAAACAGTGCGTACACCCGAGAATATTGCTGCTGTGGCAGAAAGTGTGCGTGAAGCGCCATCAACATCAATTCACCGTCGTTCTCAACAATTGAACATTTCGGAGACATCATTGAGACGAATTTTGCATAAAGACCTTGGTATGACGCCATACAAAGTCCAATTGGTTCAGGAGTTGAAGCCAACTGAGCATCCAATGCGTTTCCGCTTCGCTAAGTGGGCCTGCGATCGACTTAGAGAAGATGCCGATTTTGCCAAAAAAATCATCTCTTCAGATGAAGCTCATTTTGATCTTGGCGGGTATGTAAACAGAGGGGCTCAGTGGCGCGATGGTTAGTGCGATGAACTGGCGCGCAGGAGGTCTGGGTTCGATTCCCAGCCGTAGTAACACCTAAATGATTTTTCACTGGCCCTCCTCTCGTGATGAACTGACAAATCATCCGAGTAGTATCAATTGTCAAGAATAGCTTATCTCAACTTAGCCGTTCGGAGTCGGCATAAAACAGGAGGTCCCGCCATCGTGCAAGAAGTACACACGCACACATGAATGGTTGTAAGAAAGCTAGGCCCTGGGTACTAACGAGCCTGTTGCGCCAAAAATTTGTTTTTTTTTTATTTGTATGTAAACAAGCAAAATTGTCGCATTTGGGGCACAGAAAACCCGCACGCATACATTGAAAAGCCGAGACACCCAAAACGAGTCACTGTTTGGTGCGGATTTTGGTCCAGAGGCATAATTGGGCCATTTTTCTTCGAAAATGAACAAGGAGTGGCCGTTACAGTTAATGGCGATCGTGATCGGGCCATTTTTAACGAATTTTTGTTCACAAAAATTGAAGAGGAGGATATTGGCAACATTTGGTTTCAACAGGACGGCGCTACGTGCCACACAGCCGAAGCTACACTCGATGTTTTGCGCCCTGTTTTTGAAGATCGCATTATCAGCCGCAGAGCTGATGTCGTTTGGCCACCTCGGAGCTGCGATTTGACACCGTTGGACTATTATTTGTGGGGTGCCGTAAAAGATAAGTGTTACGCCGACAAGCCAGAGACAATTGATGCTTTAAAGGACATTATTCGTGAAGCCATTGGTGAAATACAGCTGAACACAATCGATAATGTGCTTAAAAATTGGACCGATCGTGTAGGCTACTGCATGGCCAGTCGAGGCAGCCATTTGAATGAAATTATTTTCCATTATTAACCGGAAGGATTGTACTTTCGAATAAAAAAAGAAATTTGAGAAATTATTCAGTAGTTTTTTTTTATAGCATTTTCAAAAAAAAAAAAAGTTATTTGGCGACCCTTTACTTCGCGGATATTACATTCCTTTTCAGCCAAGACAAGGCTTCTTTGAATGCCATGGTTTCCCCCTGGAAAACGTTACAATTATCGGGACTGCGAAAGGATATACTCAGGCTAAGCATCTCATAGAAAACACCCTCGCCCACCAGTTTTAGACCCGTGTAGATGTGAATCGAGTTAATGGTTCCGATCGTATCCGACTCCCATTCAAGGCGACTGGTAATTGTTGTCCTGAAGTTATGCTCAAAACTGTGTTGGGTTGTGGAGTAGTCGTTGTTTCTTGTGTGTTCACCCTGATTGGGTGTCCTAATCTACATGATATTTTGATTTGCACCTGGAAAAAGACCGTCACTGTAGACGTTTGTAAATAGGTGTTTGCAACATTGTAAGGATTTTCTGACCAAACTGTATATCTAAAGAACTTTCTATCAGACACCTATGCAAGATCTAATGGGCATAAACAATTAAACATAGCAAATGGCAGAAAATTGTTTATACAGTTTGAAAAGATGTGCTTTCCATAGTTAAGTACACTAAAATCCTTTAAGCCAAGCTTAGGGTTTAGTTGCGTTGTAGTATGTAGTATATGCAATAACCTCCTGCACAAAATATCTGATCCCCCTCTCGCTCTGTTTTGACAAATCATTCGAGTAGTATAGATTGTCATAAAAAGTTTTTCTTTATTTAGTCGGTTAGTTTCGGCATTTCACTTAAAGTCCCGCTATCTTGCAAGAATGACATACTCGCAGAAAAGTTTATTGAGAACAGTTGGTAAAGGTGAAACTTATTGCCAGAGATGTCGCGAAGCCTCAGTAGAAGCCCAAAGCACTGGTATTAGCAAAGTAACTTATCCCATAGGTTAACTATGGCTTCCCAAGGTCTCAGCAATTGACAACGATTTTGGTTGAAAAATCATCTTTTCTGACAAGGCGCATTTTCATCTCGGCGGTTGCGTCAACAAACAAAATTGACACTTTTGGAGCTCGGAAACCCACACTTTATTGTCGAGAAGCAGAATTCATTCACAGAGAGTGACATTTTGGTGCGGATTGTGGAGTGATGGCATCATTGGACCATTTTCTCTTCGAAAATAAGGCTGGGAACAACGTTTCGGTCAACGGTGGTCGTTACAGAGCCATGTTCACCGACTTTTATTTTACTAAAATTGAAGACATGAATTTGGACGACCTCTGGTTCATGCAGAAAGGCGCGCCATGCCACATGCCATAATCGATCTTTTGCGCACCAAATTCCCAAATCCTGTTACCAGCCGTCTTGGCGATGTCAATTGGCTGGTCCGGAGCTGCGATTTCACCCCTTTGGACTTTTTTTATGGGGAACTACAGCTCACGGAGTGACAGAATGCGCTACTGCGAAGCCAGCCTAGGCAGCCACTTCAACGACGTGGTGTTCCATAATTAATGGGAATGTTTGCTCTTACTTATAAAGACACAATACATGCGGAAAACGGAAAATTTATTAATACAAGAATTGGAAGGATTACTTTTAATTAGTGGCTTTGATTCCACTTATGCGGGTGTTTTGGTGAAGCAGCAAAATTTATATGGCAGGGAACCTAATCAAGCTTATTGACTGAGAAAAACAAACGACCATCAGGTGAGGCCACAAAATTGATATGACAGGGTTCCTAATCAAGCTTAATTATAGGGAAAATCCAACGTCCGCATTCTAGGAAACCTTTTGACGAAACCTTTCTACGAAACTTTGTCTATACTTTGGTCCAAAATTAGCACTATAGCTTCGTTTTAAATAGCTCCGTCATCGGTAGGACAAAAATATCTCCCTCCCACTTCATAGTCATGTAAGTGCATCAGCAGAATAAAAATGAGTTTACCTAGTTAGTTATAATCGAATGCGGCTAAGTGGAATTCATTGGGTCATTTATTACGACAACACTTATAGAGGTATTCCACTTAACCATTTTGCAAGTTCTGCAACAATGCGGAACTGAACTGTTGACCGAAATACATTGGCTTCTAGCGGTAGACGACACATAACTATGAAATAAATAAAAAACCATTTGTTCAATTGTAAAATTCAATGCCACAACGCAACATACACATACAGTAAAAAAAAAAAAACTATATAGATACCTCTTAACCGAGCTCGACTAGGATATTGACAACCAGATAAATATAAAACAAGTCTCAACGAACATTTGTTACACCCTGTATCTACATTCCTGTAGGGCATGCAAGTATAAATATATGTACGTCAATCTTCAGGACGTTGGAAAACTTCAGACTGGGAAACAAAGGTTGACCAACTTTATATCCAATCACCTCGTCATCTTTACTCAGCGCAAGTGTTTTAAACAAATAAATCCCCTCCCCCACACCATATGATAGGGCTAATCAAAAAGCGAACTAAAAAAAAAATCTGCAAAAAAAAAACAAATAACGTACCTCCATCGCGTCCTTTACGTTTCTTTTTCGATGAACTACTGCTGCTGCTGGTGTTGCTTTGGTTTGATGAACTCTTATCCTTACTCTTCCATCGAATCAACATTTTGATTCCTGTTGATTTTCAAGCGGGTAACAGGACTTTGATGATGCGGATAGTTTTGTATTTCTTAGCTCACTTTGGTATCACAGTATACGCGCGCTACACTTTAAACGTTAGACGATGACCGGATGCAGAAGCAGCAACGTATCTGCCATGTTAGTGTCGAGATTCAGGATGGTGTGAAATGTTTTTTCGTCTTTTTTTCTTCGATATATATATTTTTTTCTCGTTTGGCAATTTCAAATTGATGTCCGGCTTCTTCTTCCGAAGGATTATACGCGTCAAACTTTTAATTAACACTTGCTGCTCGAAGGGAGTTTTCGAACGATCAAACGATAGGGCGATAAATTTGAGTGAAGATTGGACTTGGAATTCGTTGCTCTTGGATAATTAAATATTTTGCGTGTACCTTAAGTTGATTTTATCCACTTTGTTGTTTTTTTTTTTTAACTTCTAAAAAGGGGTTGACATTTTAGGGGATGTTGTCATTGGAATAGCTTGGTCAGTTGGTCGGATAATTGGTTTTCGTAGTGTCGCTTCTGTTGGACATTTTTATGTCGCCCTCTTTTTATTGCACTGGTATGAGGGTAATTGTAAATCGGCTATGACTCGAGGTTATTTTTGGTAGACAAATTGATTTACCTACAGTTAAGTGGATTACGAGGGAGAAATTATGTAAAAATTGAGTTTTTGGAAGGGGTGGGGGTTGTTTTGCTATTAAAGTAATGGATAGGTAATCAATTGGAAAAGACAGTACGAAAAAGGGTTCACGACTTCTGTTTTGAGTTTATTCAGTTGGGAATTATAGGTGATTTCCTGTTAATTTGAATACAGTGCATATAACAAATCATGCGATAATTGGTAATGCATTACCATGAAACGAGAACAGGTAAGAAGTCTCTATTACTGATTGTAACACAATTGTGTATAAGCTCCGATGACAAGTGTGAATTTATTTCTATATTCTGTCAGTAAACTATAGTAATGCATTACCTTTGTATGAAATAAGTATTACATGTTATAAGCAGCATGTTTTAACAAATTGACACTGTTCTTGAATAAATATTCCTAAGTCCGGAAAAATCATTTAATATTTGCCCAAAATTATCGATACGATCAATTACCTATCCATTACCATTGAGCAAACGTTCATGAGAATTTTTACCGATTACTGATTTACCCATTTAATGTGATTTAACGCCTATGTCCTTATCAGCAAAAGAAGACCAAAAGACAGCTTTAAGGGTTTGATTACAAGCCGTCGTGTAAATACAACTTCTACCAACCAGTAAACAGATACGTTAAGTACCTCCTTCTCGTGCAAGTAGAAGAAGAATCAGAATTAGATACGCTGGTAAAAATTTTACCATTCTATATAAATATCTACACTTGAAGGAATGCATTCAATTACATTTTATCCCTCTCTGGTCGAAAAATACAAATTTTTGGCGCATCAGGTTCGTTAGTACCTCAGGGCTCAGTGGCGCGATGGTTAGTGCGATGAACTGCCGCGCAGAAGGTCTGGGTTCGATTCCCAGCCGTAGCAACACCTGAATGATTTTTCACTGGCCCTCCTCTCGTGAAGAACTGACAAATCATCCGAGTAGTATCAATTGTCAAGAATAGCTTATCTCAACTTAGCCGTTCGGAGTCGGCATAAAACAGGAGGTCCCGCCATCGTGCAGAAGTACACACGCACACATGAATGGTTGTGAGAAAGCTAGGCCCTGGGTACTAACGAGCCTGTTGCGCCAAAAATTTGTATTTAGGTTCGTTAGTACACAGATCCTAGCTTATTCTCACAACTATTAGTGATTGTGTTCTTCTTACACCATGGCGGGACCTCTTGTTATATGCCGAATCCGAATAGCTGAGTTGGGATAAGGTTTTCTTGACAATTGACACTACTTGGTTGAGGAGGGCCAGTGAAAAATCATTTAGGTGTACTCGTAACCGAAACCACACCTCCTGCGCGGCAGTTCATTGGACTAACAATCGCGCCACTGACTTCACTAACGTTCCAGCGAAGATTAACCAGTGCAATATTCAAAAGATTACGCGTGTTCGACTTACGTATCCGACCAAGATCTCTAAAAAATTCATAAGTGGAACAAGATTCCTAACTTAAAAAAAATAGAGCTGGTTATTTTGTGTGTATCATGAAAGAATGGCATCATTATATAAGCCTGGTAGTAAGGAAACCTTGTTTAACTGAAAAAAAAATCTTAGCTCTGACAGTGGAGGAAAATCCTTGAGGGTTTCGCATATCGATTTATAGCATCTAAAACATTTACGGGGCTTTACCAATGAGGTTTTTCTTCTGTCTTTACCTGAATGCAAGCATTCAATTTCTTTTATGGACTTTTCTGTACGTACTAGCAAAAGAAGAACAGGCGTTTGATATAATGGACTTGTTGCAGTGACCAATAAAATGAACTTAAATACACATCTGTATTCAGATTTAAAGAAAAAATAATTTTTAGAGTGTATGCAGATATACAGAAGTCATTTTTTTTAACAAACCGAGTACTTGGTAAACTTATACACACAAACCCAGATATACATCCTTGTGCAGAATATAACAGAAAATCCACTTAAAATTACAACCAACAATCTCTAAATAAAATATGAGCTACCGACAAGGCCACTTAATGTAGAAAGCAACATGTCATTATGCATAAGCTACTAACATTTCAGTCCTCACTCTAACATTTGGTATCTCTGTTTTCCAGTTAAAGGTAGCTTTTAAAATGTCAAGTGGTGAATTCAATTTTCAAAGGAAATGGCCCTTTCCTTAATTAGATTATTTTTTTTGCAATGGACAGTAACTTGGTTCATTTCGAATGAAATGGAGAGGCTATAAATATAAAGAGGTGCTGTAATTGATTCAGAGAGAATGAAAGATACCTGCCCCCTTCAGTTTACCACAAATATTAATTTGACCAAACTGGGAATACATTTTAAAAAAAAATTCAACATAAAGAAAGTTTCCAGAAAAATCGATTTACATGGATACACCTGATAGTTGGAAAATATTTGACAGCGCAGAAAAAAAAATTTTAAAAGTCAAGAAAAAACTATTGTTTGACATGTTGAGACACATTCCGCTAAACGTCAGTTTAAAGTTATTGCAATACGAGTATTGGTGTTTCACATTCCTCTCAAAGTGACGTTTCTTTTGTTGTAAAACTAATGTCGTGACTGTGAAAGTTTCATTCCTACGAGAAACTTTCGAAACGAATTATTCACGATCAGCAACACATATACAGTTGGGTCTCCCCGAAGATGACATTTCTAAATGAAGTAATCCGAAAACGATGACATTGCTACAAAATTTCAGACGTCAAAGTGTATGCATTTTTGTTTACCCTAGAAGGGTGTCAAAAGAAAACACAAAATGACACAAGTAGATGGGAAAGTCAAATATATTATTCAAGGGAGTGACACATTTCATTTCCCTTTAGGGCTGTCACAAGGTGTTTCATAAAAAAGGGTATTATGTCGAAATGAGTTGATATCTTGCTCGCATTATCCTGCAGGGAAATTAGTTGTTTTATGCTATTTGATGTGTTAATTTTTATTCGACGTACAAATTCGCATTTTAAAGAAGCGCGTTAGGTCTGTTGAATAGGTCCCGTGGGGGTGGGGTGTTACATGTTGTCATGACAAAACTCAATTGAGAAAATAAACATATGAGAAGGCTACAATCCGCTGTGCGGATCGTTGAATACCCTATCCCATCCCATCCTTAAAATTAATATCCTCAAAATATAGGCCTTATGGCGATGAAATACAGAAAATGACATTGTCACAATATATTGCACAGACAGTTTATCAAAATCTTTTGTGGTTCGACAAAAACCAACGTATTTCTATTGGTAATGCCTTGGGATGGGGTATACAAATGGTTTTTGTAAGAAAACGCCCCCAAAATGTGGGCGCAGGTGAAAATGATCTATGGACAAAATGTTTATATTACCATTGCGAAAGTATTTGCATCAAATTTTTTTTCGAAAGTTTTAAAATTTGGACAAAAAGCGTTTTTTACTAAAAACGCCCCCAAAAAGTGGGCGTGGCAAAAAACTTTGTATGAACGAAATATAGATATTAGGATTGTCTAAATATGCTGCTCAGACACTTTTTTGAAATTCCTTACAGTTTGGCTTTAAACTACGTTTTTCAAAAAGGGGGCGTGGCAGTGGGCGGATTTCAAAAATTTTTACACTTGTTCTGCTTCGTCGGCCAGAGAGTCTATATACCAAATTTCAACACTCTAGCTCAAAATTTAAGGCCCAAAAATCGGTGACACACAGACGGACGGACGGACGGACGGACGGACGGACGGACGGACGGACGGACGGACGGACAGACAGACATGGCTTAATCGACTCAGCTAGCGATTCTGAATCGATCCATATACTTTGAGGTATATGTATCGAAATTATTTCTCTATGTTACAAACTTAATGTCAAAACTAATATACCCCCCTATGGGATAGGGTATAAAAAGGTTGCAAAACGCGAGCATCAATTAGCTGACTTGTTGATAAGTTTCCATTTGATTTACAAGAGAATATCCATTTTTTTTTTGAAGCAAATCAGTATCACTGAAACCGAATCTGTCAAATAAAGTAGGAATAATGTTAAAGAAATTTGAACAATGCCAAATTTTAAGGTGTTGGAGATTCAACCCCTTTAAATATCTTCGACCTGAGACCTTCGACATTTCATATCTACTATACACGTAAATGAATAAAGCTTACGTGGTAGACTGACAGATGACACAGACACCCAAACCGCTGGACCTAAATGGGCGAAAAGTTAGAGATACATTCCTTTAATGACATAGTTACCGGTTAATTGAGATTTTTTTTTGAAATTTCGTCACCCAAGGGCGTCTGAATTGGTGCCACACAAGGGAAATCGCGGGCAGAAGCTACTTTTTTATAAATCTGTACATGTTCACCGCAAGTATATGCTGTCAACACCAAATGACACACAACATTGACGAATTGGACAGAACGTCACCATTGACAGATATAACTTTATGGTAGAACGGGACTTTGTCCTTAGACAACAACATCTCGTCGAAGAATTACTCTTGCCAACCGCTTTTTATCGGGCTAAGAAGGCAATTTAGTAGGAAAGCCACAACAACATCTCGTCAAAAAATTTAACGAAGAATTACTCTTGCCAACCGCTTTTTATTGGGCTAAGAAGGAAATTTAGTAGGAAAGCCATCACTCAAACTACTAAGAAGATCTTATACAAGACCCTGATCATCCCAGTCCGTCAAAAGTGGATGAAGAAATTGTTGATCGATTTGAGAAAAAAATTCTTCGAAAAATCGTCGGTCCCCGTTGACGCGCTATGGAAATGAAGGTTCAACCAAAAACTATACGAGCTCTAAAGCGACATGCCTCTAATAAAAAAAAAAAACTCCGCATTGGACCTTAAGATGGGCACCAATATTCCAAAGTATACGATTCCCAGCCAGACGTCGAACGCAGTAGAGGAAGACATCGCCTTAAGTGGCGCGCACAAGTAGAAACCGACCACCACTGACATGGAGTGCGCAACTGGAGGTACTTTGCTAAGGACCGGGGTAATTGTTGAGGCATGTTGGTTGCGGCCCATGTTCATTCCGGACTGATGCTGGAAGCCAACTTAAGGTAGATCTGTAGTTGACTCTATGTTGATAAGTAGTCCTACCTGTTCAGCCTATGAATGGTACTTAAGAAGGTTTAAGAACATAATTAACCTATCCTCAGTTGTTCTGTGAATTTCATACCTCGTCATACCTCGAGGGACGCATAGGTTACCTTCGGAGTGTTTTTATTTCATAAGTTCTGGTCCTCTGCTGACAACTATTTAAAATCTATATAAACAAATATAAAAGCTGTATTTCGGTATAATAGTCTTCAAACATCACATTTTCTGTGAAAGTTGGACTTCCACAAGGTTGCGTTTTGTCACCTCTCCTTTTCAACATATACATGAACTGAGTGTTGTCCTACAAAATCAAACTTCAGAGCACGCATTTGAAAGGCATGTCGACAAAAATTAAGGTAGACGTGACAAAATCAAAGGCGATTGTGGTTTCTAGAAATTCTAGTCAATGCACTCTACATGTAAGTGGAGTTGGAGTTGCTACAGGTATGGGAGTCTTAAATATCTCGAATTCTTGTTTTCGAGTGACGGAAGAAGAAATCGTGCTTTTCGGATTTATTGAAGCTAGATCCGTTGTAAAACCTTTTACCAGTAAATAATAAATCTAAACTTATTGTCAAAATTCAGATACAAATAAAAATGCAAATGTTCAGCGAGACAGGTTTATTGGGATCCAGGGCCTATCTTTTTCCCAAAATCTTTTATATCTATATGGCGACTCTGAAATTCTTAGTTGAGATAAGCTTTTCCCTGAAAATTATTCAGTTGGTGTTGATAAAGCTTTGCAATCGACTCACAAATTCTCAAGGGCACTTCATAGCCCTAACTATCGCTCTATTGCGCTGCCAAAGTTGTCGGTACCTCGAGGAGTTGGAAGATGATACAGTTTGTAGTCTGTAGTTTGAGGTCGGCGTCGTAACTTTGCTGATTGGGTGCTTAATCAGTTGGAAGTCGATTCAAATTTTGGCCTTTCAAGTTTTTTTTTTAGTAATGAGGCACATCCGCAAATTTGCCAAATTTGGAGTAAGTAAATTTATGGACTTAAGGGATAATCGGGTCATACTTCTTCAAATATTAAATGAAAAATCTAAATGTCACGTTTCGTTTCCAAAAGTGCATGTTTGCTGGACATTTGCAGAACATACCGCCTGCAAAACCCTTGAACATTGAATCCATTGAAGTTTTCGATAACAACATCGCCTCCAAAAATGAAACAGTGCCTTGACCTTCCAAGATTTGTAATTTGACCACTACTTTCGGTGCGGCCGGGACCAGTCGACGAGGAGATAACCCTCCCTTGTTTGTCTCATCTACCAGAAAGCCGATTTTAGCTTTAACTACCAAGGCTACTTTGCAAAATGAACGAGTCCAAAACTTTAAGCGCGAAAATCATATTCTTTCTTTACCTTACTGGACCCTAATCCTACCAGTCTTACTTTACGGCGCCGAGTGGTCGACGAATAGAAGTAAAACGCCAAATATTTCGATTTGGAATCATTAGGTAAATTCGGAAAAATGAATATGTAGCCCAAAAAGTAAAAACACGCCGACTGTATCGGCTCAGACTCACTGAGCAAATGAATAGCAATTCTGCAGTTAAAAGAATCTTCGAATCCCAGCCTTAAGGTTCAAAAAGACATGGAAGATTAGTTTAGGGGTCGAGGGAGACGACATGTTGTCCACTTGAACTAAGTGAGCGTTCTCAACATAGAAGATCATAGAAGGCTTTAAAAATCGGCAAGTTCGGTAGAAAGTTTGTGAGGTCGGTATATTTTAAACCTCGATAAACGCTTATATCAGCTAATCGGTGATACCAATAATGTTATTACATGGCTCGATGTGATTTTATGAAAACCAGATAAATAATGGAACAGTGAATATTTTTTTTGCTAAAGCTGTTTACAGGCAAAACTATAAACGTTAAAAATGGCTGAAAAACCAAACACATCTGCATTAAAATTCTCTTTAAAATAACACAAAATGGAATGCATTAAGAATCCATTTTTTTGCGATAATATGAAAATCCTGCAGATACGTTGTACACCTGTCACAACCCAAACGACAATCAGAAATTTATTCACATTTCATGTGAATCAGCAAAATTACATTTCCAATGAATTGTTAAAATCACAAAAAAAATATTAAAATGCACAACTCATCATTAAGATGCGAACGATATGAAAATTAAGCCGACTTCCATGTCTATCATCATTAAATCACTCCATCATTAATTCCCACAATGTTACAAACAATTCAGGACATTAAAATGAGGGACTTTGCAAACGGTAAAAATAAAAAAAAAACTTTAATTGGAGTTCATTTTACGCACGAATGCAATCTGCTTCTCTGATTTCAAACAGCCCTCAATTTGTTTACCATCCCCTACAGCGATTCACATTTGTTTGTTGGTCAACCACAACAATTTCCCTTTGGAAGACAGCAAGGAGAAACGGCGGAAAAATCGAACAATCATGGGTGGTGGACAACAGGACAGACAAAGGTTTTCCTGTTTTTTTTTGTTTTTGTTTGTTAGCCTTCCTTTTGATATGACGCCAGTACCATGGAGCATAATGAAAACCACGAAATCGAATCAGTCAAATACAAAGTGCATATATTGATACGCCGTCCGTGTATGAAGTCTTCCCAAAGCTCAACAAACTAAAAGAGACCAGGCAAACACAATAAAAAAAAAACGAAAACACTATCAATTCGTAGAGGTTATTGTCCTTTTTACCCCCACCAGGGAGGTTTTCCATGCACAAAGCGAATGAATGAAAAAAAAATCCCTTCGCACTACAACACTAAATGATGCACCAATGCACCCCAAATGCGATGCATTTCTGATGCTGCGGAACGGGGAACAGCCTCAACTGAGTCCTTCGTTGTGTTTTCCTAATTCAGTTCCATGTCAACCTCCCTGAAATATCAGCAGAAAAAAAAATCGCATCACGAAATAAAAATAAAAACCGTTGAATGGCAAAGGTGTTGGGGCACAAATTGAGCCCCGTCGTTAAAGAGAAAATTTCCCGAAACAAATAAAACTCTCTCATTGACAACGACACTTATGAGAGAATAAAAATTCACATTTTTTTTTTTTATGAAGATGAATGTAAAAAATTGTTGACAGAGAAAATACCCTACCAAAGAAAACAACAAAACTGACACGAAGATAATTTTTGAAGAAGGGACTTTTTTTTTCCTTCTCTATCTCGAAAGAAAACCAAGTGGGTAACAGATTTTGTTAAATTTTCTAAAAACTATATGAATGTATGATTAAAAATTTATTTTTTTTTTAAATCTATTGAAATTTTCAAAAAGCAAAGTTCAACTGAAACAATGCACTTCAGAAAAAACCCGCAGAACTTTTTTTGCAGCATATTATGTGGCACTTATTTTCAATGTCCAGATGATGAAAAAAAAAATACGCCGACCAACCGACCAAGGTTTTTTCGCTTACTTTCCACAAGTTTTCACCGAAATTAGGCAAATTTTTCACTGCACAAGAAAATGGTTTTTCTTTTCTGCACCTGGAATTATGCACAACTTTTCACTTTCGAATCGGTTTTCTGGGGTAAAATTGAGATTTCTTCACTGCTGCATTGAACTGAATTTCACAAGTTATCAATTTTCTCCACCATTTGCATTTATTTGCAAAATTTTCCGGTCTGTGAAAATCTTAATTTTCTTGTTTAAACAGAAGCACACACACAAACACAAACACACACTGTGTTAATCGGCTCAAAACGCCTATCCAAGGAGAAAGCATCCGTTTGTCTTAGCCGCCCGACTAGAATTGTGATGAAAATATTCGTGTGCTGCGCTCCATGGGAAAAGAAAATTCGAGTTTCCGCCCAAAAAGAGTGTTTTGGCATTTGGCCCTTTGGACGACGGTGAAGGGAAAATTTCCCAACTAGAGAAATTCTGCGCGCTCTTTAGTCGGCAGTGTGCATCAAGCACCGGCATTTGGTGCGCAGCGAGGATGTTCTCGTGAATCTAGTTTGGGCGCAAACCTGTAGCCAAGGCGCATGTTTTGTTATACCTACCCCCAATGGCGGTGTTTTTTTTTTTTTTTTTGGGGTGGATTATAGATGGAAGGGTGGTTTATAAAAAATTCACCTTATGCTTCCACCTTTATGGGCATCCTTGCGAACATTCTTTCGGCGGACCTCTTGCCGGGGATTTGTGTGGGGAAGAGGGTGACTATTTTTTGCCAAAGACGTTCCATTCCTGAAGGAGTTTGATTACAGCGACCTCTGTAAACATAATAATGGTGTGGTATTAGGAATTCATGAAATTCACCCTCGATGGTGATTTTTCATTATCATTTCCCCGCCGACATCACCAACGGCTATCCCCTTACTTCATAAAGTGAATGAGTTAGTTCATGACGTCGATTGGTACACACTTACACCAGCTCTTTCTCTTTATTGGGATATAGTTACACATACAGGCAGCATCCTTTATATCTCGCAGTTCCATCCCCGAAATCTCCATTTCACCATTCCGATGCGCAGCTAGTATGACGTAATGAATGACACGGTTCGGTAAACATTTAGGAGGACATGTAAAGGACTGCGAGTAAAAAGCGATTTCAAGTGTGTGTACAAGTATGTGTGTGTATCCCAAAGTTGAAGTGCATCAAACCCTTCCATTGAAACCCGCCTTGACAATTAGATGGGTTTACATGTGCAAAAGTTGTGCTTCCATGTTTGTTTAACGTTTGTTTTGTTTGTGAGTGTTTGTGAGTGTTTGCTGAACGGCTTGATGCAGCTTTCGAGTGGCTTGGGAACTGGTAGGGGGCACGAACTGAGGCATGTTTTCTTTTCTTGTAATGATGGGAAATTTATTTACAACGACAAGACATGGGAATAATGAGGGGATATCATCATGTTTTTTTGGTGGAGGCATCGGGGATGGAGGTCCTTTTTGATTTATTGACCTGAATTGAATATTCATGTTCGAGGGAGGAACTATGTGTATTTGGATGATTTAGATGTTGAAAGTTATGAACTTTTTTTTATTGAGTTCGGGTACAGGATTCATGTATCGGAAGTTCGAAATTGATGTGTTATGAAATGTACATACGTATACGATAAGGTAGGACTCGTGTGCAATTGTAATAAGCTGTCATTCGAATGACCGCATTCAATTTAGGAATTTATGGAACTTTTATAGGACACAGGAGAAGGTATATGGGCAATGTGGAATTAAGTTTCATTGGGGATACCCCGAAATGTGTGTGGGGGGCTGTGAAGCCCCCTTCAAGACTTTGTTGAAAATACGTTTCTGGTTTGAAGTGGTTACTTTAGAACTGAACTATGAAACGCATTTGGAATGGTTACTATAATGCCAACTTCGCGGTTTTTACATATATTATCTTCAACAAAAGCGTAAGATCTCCTAAGTATGAAAACGAAAGGTAAGGGGAATACGATACAATCTCGTATTCTACTTCATGCCGGGTGGTGGATACACTACTTTTGGTATAATTGAATTTCTAAAGTGAAGTCTTAAAGCTCGTCAAGACTGCAATTTTATTTCCAAAATTATAATTCATGATGGTTTGGAGGGATATGAAGCTCATTTTTATAACTATACAAGGTTTGATCAACCAGTTTAAGGACACTTTGTTAAATGTACAAAGATACATATTAACCTCTTATGTATAAGTATATCCCAATGGAAAGGTTGATTCAAAGCTTCCATTTTACAGATGAGCGGGAATTCCAGGTTTATGTTTTATTTTCTGATACGAAAAACCTCACAGCTTCTCTTTCTATTGATGATGGTAGGACATATCTCCCCAGTAGTATACCAATTTGTAATCTAAAGCTTGACTCAACGCAGCTTCAAGCTGTAAAGATTTAAATAAAACCGCCACACCTAAATGGTTATGAAAAAAAAAACAGGAAGTTTCGTACCTGTTTCCTGAAGTAGGATTTTTTGGTTAAATTTGTAGAAACTATACGCCTTTTTCTTCTCAGATCATGTAATTGGCTCTAGGTCTTGTATTTACAAGATAAACATCTGTAAAGTACCTCTCTTTGTCCAATGAGAAGTACTGAAGAAACAAAGGCGTTACATTTATTTATTCATCCTTGTCTGAAACTTATGTATAGAATGGAACTCAAGGAGTAACCCAAAGATAAGCAGCATACATTGTGCATGGTACGCTGAATTGTAGGTCACATCAGAATGACCCATTGAACGCACGTTAAACCGCTGTGAAGAGAATCAACGGAGAAAAGCGTTTAAAGTTTGGGTACTTTGGCTGCTGATTATATACTTTTCCCAGGCAGTTGCAGATTAAATTAAGATGTCAGTTGCATCCCGTCAACGTAACGGAGAGAACGGATATTATTGGTTGCGTTCTTTACGGATCAAATAATAAAATATTTTCATGAATATTCACCTCTACAACAATTTTTCGACTTACTTGTGCTGGTCCGTTGCATCCGTCAACGTAACGGATAGAACGGATCAAAAATATGGTATTTCAATGAATAATCACCTGTACAATAATTTTTCGACTTTCTTGTGTGGGTCTGAACCCATTACTATTTTAACAAACAAAAACTAAAGTATATCAACGTCTTTAGCATTAAGGCAGGCAAAAGACAAGGGCTAATCTATGACAAAATCAAACTATAAGAATTTAATGGTTGAAAGAAAAACGCAGTCTTATGATTCAGGGGAAGAGCCAAGTGCAAAACAAAAATATGAATTATCTGGCATTACAGCCCAAAGGGCCTCAAAGCCAGCTTCTCCCTTAATCTGTGTGTGCGAAACTAAATTGTTTGGTACAAAGAAGAGAACCTCCTGTTTAACGTCGAATCCGAACGGCAAATTTGAGAAGTTTCTCATGACAGTGTTACTCTTGGATGTTTATCAGACTTTTCTTAAGTGCTCTTAGACAAATTAAGACTACTGTGACGAAGCAAAAATTTCTAAAGAACAGCAAAATCAAATATTTAAACAGCTATGCAGACAGAAATCGTTGGGGTACAGCATTCAGAATGGTCATGAAAGAAATGAAGGGCTCCAAGTCCCCGAAAATCTCATTCCGACGAATGAACTCATTCCCAATGAACAATCTCCTCAAAGGCCTCTGGGAATATGTAACATCTAAAGAGAATCGACTACCGATTCCTGCCCGTCACGGCATAAAAACTCTTTAGAGCCAGCGGCGACATGAAACCACCCGGACCAGATGGCATATCAAATTCTGCAATTAAAGACGCCCTAAAGAGCCTTTAAAAACAATGAAGGAGTATTCCTAGACCAATGGAAACTGCAGCACTTGGTAATAAGCCTGGAAACAGTTTTGGAGCGAATCATATATCAGAGACTGCTTACTATAGAAGAAAAGAAAGACCATACTGATGGTCTTTCAACATCAGTATGGATTTAGAAAAGGTCGCTCTACAGAAGACGACATAAAATTGGTAGTTGAAACCGCAAACAGAAATAGAAGCAGAAAGATAGAGATTCGGCACAAAGGAATATTGCGCAGTAGTAACTCTGGATATAAGAAGAACACTAAGCTCGGCAGACTGGTCGTTCATGAGGATATTAGAGGTCAAAATGGGAATACCGTAGTTACTAACTTTGAAAAATAATCCCGAAACAAATTAACGACAGAAAACTGAGGGTAAGACAGACAATGGAGTAAAACACTTAAATATCTCTAACGAAGTACTACAAAGCTCAGTACTGGGTCCGCTCGTATGGAATATCGTGTATGACGGAGGCTTGCGTTTAGATTTGCCAGGTGGTGTTTAAATTACGGCCTTTGCAGACGATATAAGTGTGGTTACCAGGCGACAAAAATCCGCATAAACAACTGGATACCTACAGCAGGTCTAGAACTGGCTGAACATCAAACAGAGGCTCATCTTATAACCGCCATAGGACAGAACGCCACAATAGACAGTCTTGATACACTCTATAGAAGGGATCATGTATTCTGGCGTGATGATAGACAACAGAATGAACATCAAGAAGCATATAGAAATTATAAGCAATAAAGGCTTGGCAATCGAGGCAGCCCACTACTGAATTCTTCCAAATATCGGTGAACCAGGTTACGTAACGCTAATTTAATTGACAAGATTAGTCAGTTCAGAATTCAGTCCTAATCTGAGGACGTGCACTTACAACTAAGAACCACAAGTGGGTTTCAAACAATCTCGGTGAAAGCTGCATTCGTCATAGCTGGAATGACCCTAATCGATATACTCGCTGACGAGATGTCACGAATAGATGCAAGAAGACTCTCTCAACAAGAAGACGAGACCAAGGCGAGAGCATCAGTATAAGAAAAGAGCAAAGGTAGGTGGCAAAACAGATGAGACAAAAACACAGAATGCACTATACCAAGAACTGACTTACTTACAAAAGTGGCGCTACAGTCCGGAATGAACCTGGGTCTCAACTAACATGCCTCTCCAATTTTTCCGTTCCTTAGCTGATTGCCTCCAGTTGCGCACTCCAAGTTGGATGAGGTCGGTTTTTAATTATTTGGGTCATTTAAGGCGAAGTCTTCCTCTACTGCGTTCGACGTCTGGCTGGGAATCGAGTCGGAATATTGGTGTCCATTCGTTCTACATGTCCTAGCCATCTTAAACGTCCAATGCGGAGTTTTTTGACTAGAGGCATGTCGCTGTACATCTCGTATAGTCCTTGGTTGAACCTTCGTCTCCATGACTTGTCAACGCAAAGGAGACCGAAGATTTTTCGAGGATTTTTTTGTCTTAAATCTACCAAGGATTTCTTCATCCACTTTGGATACGGTCAGCGCAGTAGAGCAGGACTGGGATGACCTCTTATATAGGATCTCCTTAGTAGTTCGAGTGATGGCTTTACTACTGAATTGCCTTCTTAGCCCGAAAAAACAGCGGTTGCCAATGGTAATTTCCTTCGTTTAATTTCTGACGAGATGTTGTTATCAGAGTTAATAGCGGAGCCGAGGTAGACAAAACCGCGTATCTACTACCAAGAACTAATGTCTGGAAAAGTCGCAAGAATGGGGTCATTAATTATGACCTTAACAGTTTCTGACCGATCATGGAGGGTATCATAGATCGTGAGATCCCTTTACATTCAACAACCACCACCCGACCAAAACAAGTGAAGAAATGGAAATCTTGCAAGGAATGTTTTTTGACAAATCTCATCCTAGTTAGAAAGAAATTATATCTTAAGTCATAAAAATGATCCTCGGGAATCCTAAGGGAATCGACTACTCAGACTATACCCTAGAGAAAGCATCCACTTCGACAAAGGGTCAAAGGCAGAAGAGAACAAATTGCAATAACCTGTATGATACTTGCAGTCAATTGTGGACTATATCTGTCCCAAATTCGGTCGAAGAGAATGTTACGGTGATGAGGAGAGTTAAGCCATCTATTCTCTATGCCCAAGTATCAGCCAGTGTGGATCGCAATAGTCCTTTTCATCACCACGACCAGCGGCAATGTACTTACATCAAAACCGGGAAGATAATTATTTTACCGCTTAGATTTTATCCCCCACTAGCCTTTCTAATGCTGCCTTGTTACATACCCAAGGTGTAGATAATAAAAATACGACTTGGCAGCCCTATTTACACCTAACCATCACTGCCCACCAAACTGTCAGTGGTTTAAGCACTTACTACAGCCAATTTACCTTATACACGCACCATACGTGGTTTGTACATTTACTAACCACTGGTTGAAATCTTTGCTAACCCACAAATAAACTGTTATACTCTCAACACCGCATCTCAAACTTAAATTTAAAAAACAAATTGGTACTCACGTATCCGTTGCCTTTCCATGATGCGCTGAACTTCGCCCGCTTCGGAACCACTTTCACTTTCGTACATCTGTGGGTGGATTGTCGTCGGCGGTGGCGGATGCTGTACAATCGGTTGCATCATTGCTGTGTTTGGTGGCATTTTATAGCTGCCACGGTGTTGCATTGGCAGTGTGCCTGCATGACCAGGACGCATGTTTATCGGTCGATAGAGCTGGTCCTGAACCTTGACATATACCACGTTGCCGTTCTGCTGCTCCTGTGGTGTTTGTTGCGCTACAAATGCGCCGCCCATTCCTTGCTGTCTATTTAAATGCTGTTGTGCCTGAGGAGCATAGCGTGGACTCAACTGTACCGGCAGTCGAGGGCTGTGTTGCATTGCTCGCGTTGGACTCCAATAGATTTGGGAGCCCACTTGATTCCCGCGCTCCAAAATCAACGGCGTTGCTCGTCCATCCATGCGAGGACGCCCCTGCTGTTGTTGCTTGATTTGAATGAATCCATAAGGACTTGGCATTTGTACCTGACCGTACTGTCCGTACTTCATTAGATGAGCCGGGGTCACCTTGTCGCTGTCCATGACGACGAATCTTGCTGGTGACGCTGTATCAGGCCGTCCAAACACTCCGGAGTCCGTTTCGCTTGACTGAGCGACCAACCGCCTCGGTTGGTGATGATAATAGTCCGCCGATGACGAAGCCCGTCTCTGTGGACTGTCAAACTGGTCGGAGACGTTCGATTGAATACTGTTTCGTTTGATCACGTGCGCGTAGATCGGTGATGTGGTCGGAGTGGCCGCTTGGGATTGTATTATAGTCGTACCAGCTGGCACATGCTGCACTGGAAGGCTTTGCATGCGTTGTGGCACCTGCGGAGCTGCCATTCTCGATGATGGACGATTATGAGTCTCTACTGAGACATAGGAAACCGGGGAGAGATCATTTGGCACCTTACCATTCATCTCTTTGTGACTGATCTGACCAGAGCTGCCGAGTTTGGTTGGTGTCTTGTTCATTGATTTTCGGCAGAATTCCTTGACTTTCTGGAGGATCTCCTCTCTGGTAAGGGTGCCATTGCGAGGCGTAGTATGTTGCTCCTTCCTTCGCATTACCACTGGAGTCTCGGAATCACTTCGATATCCCTTTTCACGTTGATTTGGCGCCATCATCTCGTCGAGAACACTCTGACACCGTGGTGGCTGTTGAGCTTGCACTTCCAGCTGTGGCTGTAGTTGATTGTAGGCGATCACTTGTCGTTCGTTTGGAACTATAACCGCGTTCCCATCGATGATCTTCGTATTTCGATTTTGGTATGCACCAGAGTAGGTATTTCTCTGCTGGGAACCACGAACAAAGTTTTGAACTTGAACGTTCGCCTCGGGAACCAGCTGGGCATAGATCGGTTGGTACGGTGGCGATTGTTGGATCTGATAGGTCGGTAGACGTTCGTAGATATTTTCAGAGTTGTGCGGCTGCCCCATGGGCACTGCCCCCGTCTGCATTAACGCTTTGTTGTAAAGCTCACGATCGGTGCGTTCCTTGATCTCCCGTAGCTTGACCCATTCTTGTTGGTCCACTTGGATAGTCGTTGCCGGGCCTTGTGATGTGGCAGTTATTGGTGAAACCGATGGTTTGGGAACTTGAGCAGATGGTTTCTGCGCCATCTCAATGCCTTCTCTAATAGGCGTCGAAGTTAGTTTTGGTCCTCCGTCTAGGAGGTTTTCTTTTGAGTTCTTCGGAGTCAGAATGCCCTTTGGTGTTGATGAGGCACTTTTAGATTTCGGCAAGGAATTGTTCATCCGAGAGCTACTCCGCTTGGCGATCTCTTGTCGATCCATTGACGACGAACGACCGAAGATCGCTCGTTTGTCGGCTGCCTGTGCTGTCGTTCGTTTCGGAACTAGGCTCTGTCGCTCACCAGCTGATCGACGTAATTGAACCTGTTGTGGTTGTTGCTTCTCTATTGCGTTTCTCTCGAGGCTTTTATTAGGCATTGGCCTCAATGAACTTATCGGAATCTGTGCTCGCTGGACGCGTGTTCTTACCAATCCGTCTCGAGACTGGGAGGTATGAAGTCGCTCTTTTGAAGATGATCGACTGCGATTGCCCTTGGTTAGTGTTCCGTCGCTGGCGGATCTTGAACGATCATCCTTTTTCACCTCGTCTTGTAGCGAGAAATCCTCGGCATTCGTTAAGGCACTTGAAATCGAACTGGACCGATCATCACCTGCGGCATAGCTTTTCCTCGATCTTTCCATTTGCTTCTTAAGATCACTGGCCCCACTGAGAAGTCCGTTTCCGGGACTACCGTGGAAGCTCTGTCGCTCGAGAACGACTCTTTTTATCGCAGATGAGGTTTTAATGCCTCCATTTTCATTAGTACCACTTCCGTACACACTTTGCGGTATAGGAACTTGCTCCTTTGGTGTAGTCTTCCGCTTCGAAGAGAATATTCCATTCGGCAGTAGCCGCTGGAATACCGAAGGTTTCTTTGCTTTCTTTGGCGTCTCCATAACGGACACGGGATCTGAGTAGATCTGCTCCGTTGGAGGTAGTTTTTCAATGACGATTTGTACCCTTGTAGGGTCCGAAATCGTCCCGTTTGTCTTTATGCCGTTGGTCTTCGCCGGTTCCTTTTTAGGCGTCAGCGAAAGACCCTTCTTCTTGAGAAACTCTTGAAATTCTTGTGAGTTCACAGTATTCGTAAAGGATTTCACTTCACCATTCACTGGGGACGCGCTTTTGTTGTCGACTTGGTCAACACCACCTACCCCGTTTGCTAGCTTCACCTCTTCACTGGAATCGCTTTTGGTCAAAGGCTCCTCGATGTCTTCTAAATCGTCATCGGAACCGATGCACAGCTTCTTGACGCGCTCATCAAACTTTTTGGCGTTCTTTGTCACCTCTTCGGGATTGAAGAGGGAGTCCTCAAGATCGGTGCCGACTTTTACTTTAATGTCGGAAAGATCCGGATAGTTTGGCTTGGAAACTTTCTTGAAGTTTGGAATTTTTGATGCCTTCGGCGGGGGTGTGCATTTCTTTTTCAAGTCTTTGAGACGCTCTTGAGTTTGCTGTGAGAGTTTTATCTTCTTAGAAGGCTTAGTCCCGCTAAGCTCTTTCAGCTCATCAAACTTAATCCTAGCTAACACAGTCGGATCGTACTCAAAGTACTTATCCGGGTTCTTGATGTAGGTCTTTACGTACTTGGACTGTTTA
This sequence comes from Rhingia campestris, assembly GCA_932526625.1. NCBI lineage: Eukaryota > Metazoa > Arthropoda > Insecta > Diptera > Syrphidae > Rhingia > Rhingia campestris. Next base: position 100,177,794 of record OW052182.1, read on the forward strand.
AGGACCTCCTCTGTGGTTATGTACTCAGAGTCCTCCTTTGCCTTGGGGGTGCTTGGTACCTTTACAGTACTCAGAGTAGACCGCTTTATCGGCACAGGTGGAGGGGTCTTCTTCTGTTTTCCTGACCCCGTTACACCGTTGTTCTTTTTAAACGGATTCTTCTGATCAATTATAACCTCTCCCGAAGTGAATTTCTTCACACTTTCATCTTCCGGATCGAAGGATACGGATTTTTTTAGAGTCGACTTCACCGGCGTCGGGCCAGTCCCGTTGCTGAGAAGAATCGATTTTGTACCGATGGGAGTTGTGCTGATGCTTACAATTTCTACGGGACCATCTAATTCGTTACTTAATTTATCACAGATTTTCGATTCGTTTTCGTCGATAGGTGGCTGTACTATCGCAATGGTTTGCGTCTTCGCTGGAATGGATTCACGTGGTGTTGGTATCGGTTGTTGGTGCTCTTTCTGTGGCTTCTCGATAACTAGTGCATGATTGGACTCCGGGGAGGGTTCTGTTGCTTCGGACATTGTTTTTGTGAAGTGTAGATGTGGTGTGTTGGGGTGGTGCTTGTTGTTGCATTAAGGTGAATGAATGGTGTGTGTAGTGTAGACAAAATTGTGTTGAGTATCATTGAATCCGAATTAAATTCGAAAACGTTCGGTAGGAAGGCCTGCAAAGAGAGAAAGAAAAAAAAACTGATTAGATAAATCCTTCAACCTGAATATCCTTGTCATTTAATACTATTCAATGAGTCCTTCTCTCTAGAGTAGGGAGCAGAGCAGTTACACAGTCGGTGAATGCAATAACCGGTTCTTCAGCTGCAAAGCACTTGACCTGTTTTCTTATAGTCGTCGTCTGATATTCTTTTCGTCCTTTGAATGGCTAAGCATTAGGGATGTAAAGGGCAATACCCAGATACTTGTTTGCTTTGATTTGCGTTTGTGTTTGCGAAGCAATGGCTGGGATTGCAGAACTAGTTCGCAACCACTTAAGGGGTGGTGCGAGTGTCTACTACATGTCTGTCTGAATGGTCTTAAAAGGTTTTCTCATGAAAAAGTTTAGATTTTATAATATTCCTTGTTGAACTGGTGAGCATATTTAATTTGTGCATGAAATTTGGAAAGTTACACATGAGGACGCTTAATGTCTTAATGCACTCTTAACGCAATAAGGTAAAAATTGTTAGGCACTCATTTTTCATTGTCAGATTGTCAACTGTAAAGGACTTATTTTTCATTGACAGATCTTAATACAGCTTTAGCCTCACCTCTAGTTTCGGTAGTTTTAACTCATTGACAAAAAAGATCGGCCTTTATCATATGTATACGCCTACCCGTGATATAGACATACCTATTAGCTGACAAAATAAGCTGTAGAATCGGAGCCCTAAGCCCCACTCGCAGGAATCCAATAGTCTTTAGGAAACCAATGTTGCTAAGGGTTCAACTTAAGGAGTAGAAAGTGAGTTAAGGCAAGCGGAGTCTTGAAACTCTTACGTTTCGGGTATATAGATATATTACAACATAATTACATGTTGAGCTGCATCTGTCTGCGTCTGTTTAACATCATAGGTACGTAAGAAAAATGTCAATACCAAACTTTGAATGATTATCTCAAGGCTGTCATTAGCAAGTACTAGATCCCTCAGACTAATAGGTCTAACCACATTGTTAGAAATGTTGAAAGGTCTTGGAACCATACAGAGAGGAGTCTTTGTTTTTATTGCAAGAGTGCAAGAGAGTAAGCCATATGACACTACTCATGTCCTGTTCTACTTATATTGAGATCTTTAATAGCTGGTCCGAAATCACAGTTCTCACATGTAAAGGGTTAGATCAGATCGTCTGATTATATTTCTCCTCTATTAGATAGCGCTCACATTGCAAAGTGGACAACGGCCTTTTAAAACCATTTTCTGTCCATACCAAGACCTTGTACAAAAGTCCGACCGTCTGCATTAGGTTGCAGTTTTTCTGCGCCGTAAGGTAAGGTTGAGCCGTCAACAGTGTTTGCTTTAATTATCAACTTATCGTAGAGCCTTCTTAGCCAGAAGAAACTTCGATTGGCAAACGTGAGTGTTCGTTTAGTTTCTGAGGAAATATTATTGTCAACAATTTATAGCGATGCCAAGGTTTCGACGTTTTCCCTCATAAGTTAATATTTGTCGTAGGTGGTCGGTATAGTGATACCTGTTCTTCCATCGCGTAGATCTATGTTAGGTGGGGTATGTTGGAGACTACAGAAAACTTACAAAACTTAGACAGGATCGGGTGGATATCTTAAAACAATCAACAGTGACGTTCACAGCTCCAATTCAAACGAACTAATGTTTAAAAAAAACTATTTTAGCTGCTTCGGCATTTTTAGATCTTGGGGCACTAAAGACCCGATGGTCATACCTCTTTCGCCTAAGGTGTCCATTAAGTTGGCTGGCAGTATAGTCTGGTGGCAAGCCACAGACAGAGCAACCAACTTGAAGCAAATGACAAAAATACAAAGACCAGTGCGATGAGAACAACCGCAACCTCTGGATTGGAGGTGATTCTGAATCTGCTGCCCTTGGATCTATACATGCAGGAATTAGCTGCCAAAAGCTCCTCGAGGATCAGCCAAACAAACAGCTGGATCCCGAGCCTCGCTGGGCATGCGCAGGTCCTAAACAAATACGTAGGGAGCATAGTAAACTCTGACTATCTATCTCCCTATCTAGACTTCGATCGACCCTTCACCTGCTCGTTTCCGAGTAGAGACGAATGGGACAAGAATGAACTCACAAAAAGGAAATCGATATTCATCTTCACAGATGGATCAAAGATGGACTGTGGAACAGGTGCTGGCATATTCTCAGAGGAATTAGTAATACACAAATCAATCAGGCTTCCTGATCATAGTAGTGTGTTCCAGGCTGAGGTGCTAGCAATCGCTGAAGCGGCTCATTTGGTGTCAATAATGGAAATACCACACAGTGATATCACCATATTCATTGACAGCCAAGCGGCTATAAAAGCAGTATCTGCTATCGAAATTAAATCAAAGCTAGTTCGCCGCTGTCGCGAAGAGCTCAAGGTGCTCTGCTCACAGCATAATGCTGATCTCTGATGGGTTCCTGGTCACAGGGACATAGACGGCAACGAGATGGCCGACGAACTGGCAAGAAATGGATCTGCTACAGATCATGATCAGGCACTACAAACGGTCGAACCACCACTCTGTAACCTCAGAGAAAGAGTGGAATACAAAACCCGAATGAAACTGAAACAAAAAACTTTTGCGGTACGACAGAAGCTCCTTATCTAAACTTGTAGGGGCTCTAACTGGTCACAACTTTCTCAGAACCCATACAATGAAATTAAATCTCAAGGATGACGATATCTGTAGAGGCTGCGGCGATGAGGAGGCACACGAGGATACACCTCACTTCCTCTGTCACTGCCCGAGTCTCTGTCACCTGAGGAACAGAACACTTGGAAGCTACTACTTCCAAGACATCCAAGAGCTATCCGATATTCCATTACCCTATCTTTGCAGGTTCCTACGAACATCAGGATGGCTGGATAGAGTGGAGTAACCCATAGTAACGATAAGGAAGGACGTAATCCCACCAAGGGTATCACAATGGGTCCACATGGACCTAAGTGTGGCGGAATAGAGAATCCTCTACTCCACCAACCCGTAAACCTAACCTAACCTAACCTAAGTTGGCTGGTACTGCAGATTTGGGGTTTCGAATAGGGTAAGTTATCCAGTACTTTGACGATTTCATATCCTAGGACAATAAGGAGCCGATTAGTCGACATCAATTGCTCAATGTGTCTAACAAATGGCACTGCAGGTTGGAGGGTTGTTAGGTTCAGTACGTTATCCACTCACTTGAACGAATGTTCTTGTTGAATTATTTGCGAAAGAAAAATGAGATAGTGACCTTCGAATAAGCACGAGGTCGTGCTCCAACCAAATCGCTAAAGATCTAGGCTGAAAGCGTATCCATGGAGGAGACCCTTGGACGCACAGTCAAAAAACCATCGATGGGGCGGCCCCAAGTAAGAGTATTCATTACTTCGGATTAACAAGAACCCGTTTTTTAATAGGACAAGCCGAATGAGTTTGGATGAGTGCAGACGTAGACGTGATCTTCTGAGATAGGTGCCTCAATGTTTATACCCAAAGGAGGAGAGAACATCAATATTTCAGAATGAAAATGTGGTACGTCTCCGACTACATGAATTTCGTTCAGAACTTTGACCAAAAAGTGAACTGTCAAAAGCGGGGATACAAGGCCCTAACAGAATTCTGTAGAGATGAGCAATGTAAAATCGTATTAAGATCATATCTGCATTAATATCAATATAGATCTGGATTGTAAACCTCTTACTTTTTACAACACAAGCTGGTGTTATTTAAACCATTCTGAAGCTTTAATAAAGCTATACAGTTCATTCAAGGACATGACTGAAACTTTTTTCAAGTCTAGAAAGCAGTATTTCCCTAGGATTGTAGGTAACAGACACCCATAGACTGTGTGGTGTGTCCAATGCCCCTCTCGGCGCAAGTCTCAATATTAACGAACTAGCTGAACCGGCAAACGTTGTTATGCGGTATAAATTATTTTTAGTGAATATTTTGGTTGCCAAATAAAAAAAAAAATTCAGAAGGCTTTAATCCGCTGTGCGAATCGTTTCCATTAGATCCTAAAATAAAACCATGACCAAAAAGTGGGCGTGGCTAAAATCTTTACGAAGATGGTACATAGAAAATGCCATTGAACTGTATATTGCTCAGAGAGTTTATTAAAATTTTTTTATGGTTTGACAAAATAAACTTTTTTCTATTTGCTAGGGTACACAAATCGATTTTATAAGAAAATGCCCCCAAAAAGTGGGCGTTAAGTTAATATAACCAATTTTTATGCGTCGTCATTTTTTTTCGAATTTCTTAAAAATTTGTCAAAAATCGTTTTTTTTTTTTAAATAAGAACGTCCCAATGCATTCGCACAACTCGTATCCCTTAACCTCTCGATTCACACCATACCACCAGCATCGAATGTTGAAGAACAATGGCAAGGATGCCAACAAGCCATTGATCAGCCGCAACTGATGTGCAAGAAACTCCTGGTTTGATGAGGAATGCCGAAAGATGCTCGCAGTCAAGAAGGCTAAGCTGCGCAACTGGACGCAGAGAGCTGCCATTGAGCTCTATAGGCAGAGAAGAAGGGAAGAACACCGGCTTTTCAGAAAGAAGAAAAATTAGCAAGAAAAGCGCGGGATCGAGGATATAGAGAGGTGCCACCCAAGGAAAGATGTTCGTAAGTTTTACCAAAGCGTAAAACGTCAAAGCCAAGGATACAAGGCTCGAACAGAATCCTGTCGATATGAACAAGGATATATCGTATAGTTGATACGCAGTCGGTGCTGAGGATATGAAAGGATATTAAAAGGCGATGACGAACAACAATCCGCTGTCTGGCAGAACGCACTATTCAGTATTGGCAACGTAAGCGAAAACTGCGAAAACAACAGCGAAATATGCCTGAAGAATGGAACCTCAGCATCGTTTGCCCGATCCACAAAAAAGGAGACCTTTTGAACTGCGCCAACTATAGAGGCATAAGTCTACTCAACATCGCCCACAAGATCCTATCTGCCGTAATATGTGAACGCATGAAACCGTTTACCAACAACCTGATTGGCCCTTATCAGTGTGGTTTTAGGCCAGGAAAGTCCACAACCGATCAAATTTTCACACTTCGGCAGATCCTGGAAAAAACTCAAGAAGTCCAAATCGATACCCACCACCTATTCATCGATTTCAAAGCCGCATATGACAGCATTTATAGAGACGAACTGTATAGAGCCATGTCTAGTTTTGGTATACCGCCCAAACTCGTCCGTTTGTGTAGGATGACGATAGAGAATTCTCGCTGCTCCATCAGGGTCGGAAACGACCTCACCGACACATTCGATACCAAAAAAGGATTTAGGCAAGGCGATGCGCTGTCATGTGACTTCTTTAATCTGATTCTTGAGAGAATTGTGCAAAACTCCAAAGCCAACACCAGAGGCACAATTTTCCAAAAGTCGGTGCAACTACTAGCATACGCTGACGATATTGACATCATTGGTAGGACTCAACGTGATGCCATAGCCACGTTTGCTAGTAGGAAGCGGCAAAAATGGGTTAAGCAGTAAATGAGGGTAAGACTAAGTATTTATATGCTGTCAACACGAAAGGACACACAACATCGACGAATTGGACAGAACGTCACCATTGACAGATATAACTTTGAGGAAGTACGGGACTTTGTCTACCTCGGCTCCGCTTTCAACTCTGACAACAACATCCCGTCAGAAATTAAACGAAGAATTAGCTGTTTCTTCGGGCTAAAAAGGCAATTTAGTAGTAAAGCCCTCACTCGAACTACTAAGGAGATCCTATATAAGACCCTGATCATCCCAGTCCTGCTCTACGGCGCTGAAGCATGGACCCTATCAAAAGCGGATGAAGAAAACGTTGATCGGTTCGAGAGAAACATTCTTCGAAAAATCTTCGGTCCCGTTTGCGTTGACTGGCTATGGAGACGAAGATTCATAAACGAACTATACGAGCTGTACAGCGACATGTCCCTAGTCAAAAAACTCCGTATTGGACGCTTAAGATGGCTAGGACATGTAGGCCGCAGAGTCTTCGATTCCCAGCCAGACGTGGGACGCAGTAGAGGAAGACCTCGCCTTAAGTGGCGCGCACAAGTAGAAACCGACCTCAACCAACTTGGAGTGCGCAACTGGACACAGTTAGCTAAGGACCGTGCTAATTGGAGAGGCATGTTGGTTGATGCCCAGGTTGATCCCGGACTGTAGCTCCACTTAAGTAAGTAAGTAGTAAGTCCTAAAAAGTGGGCGTAGCAAAAACTTTTTAAAAATTCTTAATCGTTTGGTCAAAGGCAACGTTTTTGTGAAAAGTAGGCGTGTTCACTTCTTCTGCTGTGAAAAACGAAGAGTACGTCTACAGGATTTCAATATTCTAACATTAAGGCGCAATCTCATACTGGAGCAGATAGTGTGCAAGGCAGGTGTTAACACCGAAGGCACTATTTTCAACAGGACCGTCCAGTCCGTAATCGGTCGCTCCCAATTTGCCGTGATAAAAGCGTTCACGGAGCGGGCGATTGAAGAACAGGCGAATTCCGTTGGCCTTGAAGCAAATGAGGTAAAGACCAAGTACATGCTATCAACAAACAAACAAGTCCACCGCCTAGGATAAAACGTCACAATTGATATCAGCAATTTCGAGGTAGTTAAGGAGTTCACCTACCTCGGTGTTAACATAAACTCCACGAATGATACCCAAGTGGAGATCCATCGAAGAATTACCCTAGAAAACCCTTGCTACTTCGGTTTGGCGAAACAACTGGTTTCAAAACTCCTAACTCGAAGGACGAAATGTGTGCTCTACAAAACCCTTATCCTGTCAGTTCTGCTTTATGGTGGCGAGTGCTGGACGATAAGCAAGAAGGGAGAGCTGATACTGGGCTCCTATGAGCTGTACCAAGATGTGGATGTAGTCTTAAAAGCCAAAACAAGTCGACTACATTGGCTCGGCCACATCGAGCGAATGGACAATAATTCTCCAGTTAAGAGGATCTTTGAATCCCAGCCCCCAGGTTAGAGAAGACAACGAAGACCGAACCTCCGTTTCAAAGACCAAACGATCGCGGATGCCAGAGTGCTTGGTCTAGGCAACTAGAAGCAGCGTGCCAGGGATTGTAGAGGATGGAAGGCTGCAGTGTCTCAGGCAGACACTCATCACGGGTCGGGAGCCCGATAAATATGTGAGTAAGTAAGTTTCTCAACCTGAATAGCTTGTTTTCTATCACTTATTGAATATTGCAAAGACCTGCTTCAATGCTATTGTCGATAAATTCAGAGCCTAGCTACCTCGTCAGCTCGATCGTTTGCCGGTCAGTCGAATTTTGTGGTTGAAAACGCACTATTATGCTGTGTACCACTAAACTAAAGTCCTTCGCGCCATCTAAGTATCATAGATATAGCGGTATTCCAGCATCAGCTAACCTTTAATCGTCATTCTTTTGATAAATAGTCTCAAAATATGCATAGAATTTGAAAATCACTTCCATTTAACTTCAGGAAACCTCCTTTCCTGTTGATAAAAATCCCCCAATCACGTACAGCTAGAGTGCATACGAACGGCGACGTAAATAACTCCTAAGCACGTACAAACTCAATCGAGAGACGTCAAATTTCCCCTTTAATTGAGTTCTTCTTTCCTGTGAACGGGACCATCCAATATATTGGTCTCGTAACCTATGGCACTATGCCTGTGTGTAGTGCACGTGCCAGGATGCCATACTTTCCCGAATCGACAAACGTTTTCCTATTTATTTATCACAAATCTGAACTAGGCAGTCAGCCCTATTTCCCCCAGAGCGGGACAAACTCTCAGTCTCAGTTCAAACGGAATTCATATCGAAGGCGGTGCGGCGTGGTGAACGATGGTCGAAGATTGGCAGGTCTGTCGTTTTGGGGTGGTGACATCATTAAGTTGCCCACTGGCATTTTGCCCGACATCACCGTTGCTATGATGACAATGCTTGTCTCGAATGATTGGGCTTGCAAAGTTAAGTCTGGAAAAATGTAGCAGTGGAAGAGGGTGATCTAGGAAATCTACAACTGGGGAGGGAAATGAAGATTTATTTGAGTTAAATTGATTCCCAATTGGGATACCTCCTCAGCCAGGGTATTTATGTGGCATGTCATACAACATGTGAAAAATTTGCTAGCCCAACTACAGCGCAGAGTTTGATGATTAAAATCCGCTATATCACCGCCGACCTCCGTGGTTTTCACGTCACAATCGTGACATTATTACGTGAAAATAAGTATATTTCGCCAGGTAACGGTAACTGACTGTCTTGGTAGTATATCTCTCTTTCCCACCGTGGCAACTTTCTATCATCTTTGGCAGCGGGGAGGACCGTGCTTATCCATTCATCTATCTGACTGGCTGTCCATTCTGTTTAGAGTGCAAAAAAAAAGTGAGAGTCTGTGTGTCTTACAGTTGCGAATGCATTTTTCCTCGCTACTGACTTCTTCTGACGCTTTTATTATGCAAGGAGGTTGGCATCAGTGTGTGCAGTGCAGTGTTGTAATGTAACGCCACTAGATGCATTAGCATAGAAATAATACTTCGGTTGGAGTGCTTGGTTATGATGGCCGGGCCGAAAGTGATATGTGAGTGTGTAGCAAGGCAATTAGCATAAACGTGAACTTAATGTATCTACGGCTTATTGTTGGACATGCTCTATTTGGCGTGTTGGGAAACCGGGATGGATGGTTAATAACAAATGGACAGTTTAATTAGACTGTTTGTTTGTTTTATAGTTTATTTAGGTTTGAGAGAGTTTCCTTTTTTTTGTGAACAAATAGTAGTAAAAATAGCTTTAGCAGCTTTACCAGAAGTTTCCCATTATTCAAAGATCTAATTTTGGTAACCAGATTGGCAGCCACACTTCGCCCCAACTTACATCAAGCCAAGTCTATAGCAGTCTTTTGGATTCATATAGCTTCATTCTTATTCATTACTAACGGGTGATTTTTTAGCTGGTTTGGTTTTGGCAACACTGGTTTTGACAGCTGACGTGTGTTTAGTACCTTGTGTCACTGTCAAACAGCTTCAGTTTGGTTTGCAATTTAACCATGGATCGTCTTACAAATGAACAACGCTTGCAAATTATTGAATTTTACTATCGAAATTCGTGCTCGGTTCGAAATGTTCATCGCGCGCTGCTTCCATTTTATGATCGGCATTCTCGACCTTCTGAGCATTCTATTCGGAAGATTGTGACCAAATTTCGCACCAAATTTACTTTGTTGGACATTAAACCACCAACACGTTTACGTACTGTGCGTAGTGAAGAAAATATTGCGGCCGTATCAGCTAGTGTGACAGAAGACCGCGAAATGTCGATTCGGCGCCGTTCCCAGCAGTTAGGCCTTTGTTACAGCACTACGTGGAAAATTTTGCGGAAGGATTTGGGCGTAAAGCCTTTTAAGATACAGCTGGTGCAAGAACTAAAGCCAGCCGACCTACCACAACGCCGAATTTTTGGTGAATGGGCTCTTGGAAAGCTGGCCGAGGATCCGCTTTTTTATCGAAAAATTGTGTTCAGCGATGAGGCTCATTTTTGGTTGAATGGGTACGTAAATAAGCAAAATTGCCGCATTTGGAGTGAAGATCAGCCAGAAGCATTGCAACAGCTACCAATGCATCCCGAAAAAGCCACTGTTTGGTGCGGTTTATGGGCCGGCGGCATTATTGGGCCATATTTCTTCAAAGATGATGCGAATCGCAGCGTTACTGTCAATGGTGAACGCTACCGAGCGATGATAACAAACTTTTTTTTGCCCGAAATGGAAGTTCTTGACTTGCATGATATGTGGTTTCAACAAGACGGTGCCACATGCCACACCGCACGCGAAACAATGGCGCAATTGCGAGGCGAGTTTGGTGAACAGTTAATTTCACGTTTCGGGCCGGTCAATTGGCCGCCTAGATCGTGCGATTTGACACCATTAGATTATTTTTTGTGGGGGTATGTCAAGGCTAATGTCTATAGGGACAAGCCCGCTTCGATTGACGCACTGGAAGCCAACATCCATGCATTCATTCGTGAGATACCGGCCGATATGTATGAAAGAGTATGCCAAAATTGGACTCAGCGGATGGGCTACCTGAGACGCAGCCGCGGTCAACATTTGCATGAAATTATCTTTAAACATTAAATTGCAAGGTTCAAACTATCGATTCAAATAAATATTTCATTCATTTTTTCGAATTTTTTTTTCACCCGTTATTATCTCGTCTACTAGGTAGAAGACCCATTTTTCGACTGGTGATATACGACCACATCATGCTATAACGGGTGGGCCATCTAGTGGTTCCTTTTTAAATCAGAGCTTATTTTAACACTGGCAGCTGTTTACCGCCGAGATCCTGACAGAAAGTCAGTCGGCCCTATCGAGGCATCCGTCGGAGCGGAAAATTCTCCGATTTTGTACGATTTGGAGGATTTTTGCTTCGAGGTATTTGTCCGAAAAGCTGTGCGGAATATTTCTCCGACATGTTGTAACGCATCCCGGCGAATTGCATTGAAGTGCGTTCAGGTGCATTTTTCGTGCAAATTTTTGAAAGCTAAGTGCTATTCCTTTTCAGATTTCTTCAGGCACAAATTCATCGCTGTACGCAATTTATTAACGAATTGTAGTCAAGTCAAGCCGTCGCGTCTGTGTAGTATTTTTTTTTTCGATGACACATACCTCGAATGGAATTGGAACCTCCGACGAAGAATGCGTTGCGGAGAATTGTCCGCTCCGACGGATACCTCGATAGGGCTTAGTATCATACCTCCGCGGAACGAAATGAGTGGCTTTGCGCTTGAACAACGTTGGGAAATATTGAAAACTTATTTCCAAAGTAGGTGCAGTGTAGCGCAAACAGTGCGTTTTTTGAAAAGAAGTTTTAGCCAAAATGAAGCACCCACCGCGGCTGCTGTACGCAAGTTTGTGCTAAAAGTTCGTGAGACTGGTATGCTAGTGGGCAACACTCATGGTATCGTCTTACGGTGCGCACAGATGAGAATGTGGCCGCTGTAGCCGAAAGTGTGACACTCAATTCACGAACATCAACTCGCCATCGATCTCAACAACTCAACATTTCACGCACTAGCCTGAGAAGAATTCTGCACAAAGATCTCGGATTATTTGCTTACAAGGTCCAATTAACTCAGCAATTGAAGGCTTGAATTATACAACGCTTTTGGGCGAAAAATCATCTTTTCTGACGAGGCGTACTCTCATTTCGGCGGCTACGTTAACAAACAAAACTGTCGGATCTAGGGCTCGGAAGCCCGCACGTTATTGTCGAGAAGCCGAATGCATCCGCAGAGAGTGAGAGTTTTGTGCGGATTGTGTGGTGATGGCAAAACTGTACAATTTTTCTTCGGAAATGAGGCTGGGAACAATGTTTCGGTCAACGGTGGGCTTTACAAAACCATGTTAAACGATTTTTTACTGAAATTGAAAGAGGAGAGGACGAACTCTGGTTCCACACAGCCACACAGGCCATGCCCCAATTAATTTTTTGCGCACCAAATTCCCAAATCGTGTTATCAGCCGTCTTGGCGATGTCAATTAGCCGCCTCGGAGCTGCAATTTGACCCCTTTGGAGTTTTGTTTGTGGGCAACCGTGAAAGACCGATGTTATGCCAATAATCCGGAATAGATACAAGCACTTAAGGCCAATATCATCCAAGCAATCCGTGAGCTACAGCCCGAAACCATTAACAAGGTCTTGGATAATTGGAGTGACGGAATGCCCTACTGCGAAGCCAGTCGAGGCAGCCACTTGAACGACATTATAATTAATGGAAATGTTTGCTATTGCTAATAAAGCCATGATACATGGAAAAATATTAATTTTGCTCACATTTTTAATTGTATTTGGCCCACCCTGTATACTCCGTGAAGTAGGTGTTACTGCGTTTCGAAGGTTGCCAGGTGGGCTGGTCCAACAAGTCATGATGGAACATACAAAAATAAAGCGTTATAATTTTCTCACAGCCAGTCACGTGTGCGTGTTTCCTTCTTTTGCACGATGGTGGGATCTCCGAACGGCTGAGTTGAGATAAGCTTTTGTTGACAACTGATACTACTAGGATGATTTGTCAGATCATCGCGAGAGGCGGACAAGTGAACAAGATAGATGGCGTCATTGGAACCACCTTGGGTGCATTTTGAAAGATCATTTGCATTTTTGTTTCCCGATAAAATGCAATTGACTCAAAGAATATTTCCGACAGACCGCTCACGTCGCTTGGAATACAGCCAAACAGTCGCTTGATTGGATGGCACCGACCGCCGAAGACCATTCCACACTCTCTGGCTCAGTTATCAAGCAAAATTACCACATTTGGGGAACGGAGAATTCACACGAGATCCATGAAACACCATGACGAAAAGGTGTCTCTGGTTGGTGTTTGCGCCAAAACCATCAATGGGACATTTTTCGTCAAAGAAAGTGAAACAGTCGATGGGAATCGATATCGGCGGATGCAGTTTATGTTTGCCACAAATGGAAAAGGTCTGGAGGGTTAATTATTACAACAATATCAAACAATGCAGTTTCTGCAACGAAAATTTGCTCGACTTGTGCTGTCAACAAATTTCGACAGATCTCCATATCTCCTGTTTTGACCCATCCTTGTTGTGGGGCTATGTGAAAGGCAAAGTGTATGCCACCAAGCCTCAGACCATTGTCGAGCTCTAGACAAACATACGTGCAGAAATTATCGATATACCGCTAGAGATGCTCGAAAAAGTGATAAAAAACGCACCAAAAATGATACATACATCTGCAACGAAAATTCGCTTGACGTGTGCTGTCAAAAAATTACGACAGATTTCCATATCTTCTGATTTGACCACTCCGGACTGCTTTTTTGTGGGTTTTTTTGAAAAGAAAAGTGTACGCCAGCAAGCCTTAGAAAAAGTGTTGGAAAAAGCAGCAAAAATGGTACATTTTGCTTTAGTAAAAAAGTTGCGGGTACTAGATAGAGACATCGGTTTATTTTTTTTAAGTTATTTAATATTCACATCCCGAAATAAAAGATGGCGCATCCTATATATAAAAAAATATAAAATGTCCTATAGACTAAATGTTAACATTAACATTATCAATGTTTTTGCATCGATATTTTTTTTTAAATTTCCTTAAAATTTAACCGAAAACCGTTTTTTTTTTGCATAAAACACCAGCAAACAGTGGGCGTGGCAAAAAACTTTATATTGACGAAATAGAAATAATTTTTCAAATTTAATTAACCATTTTACCAAAAAGAACGTTTTTCTAAAAAAAAAAAAAAAAATGGGAGTGGCAGTAGGCGGATTTTAAAAATGTTTACACTTGTTCTGTTGCCTAGGGCGAGGATCCAATATACCAAATTTCATTATCCTACCTAAAAATCGATGACGGACGGACAGACAGACAGACATGGTAGCGATTCTGAGTCGATCCATATACTTGAAGGTATTTCTACCTAAATTATTTCTCTATGTACCTAAACTAATATACCCCTATGGGATAGGGTATAAAAACGTTACCGTCTTCCCTTTTGGATATAGGTACAGTTGTACTACCACCGAATTCTCTTTGCAAATAAGATGAACATTAGTTGCTTGCCTATTTGAAACCCTTTACAAAATGTTGTGATGAGAAAAAAGAGCACACAACTAACAATTTCTCTTGGATAAAGCACTTTCGAGATGGTTGGGTGTTGTAGAACGGGGGTAGACTCTGATTGGCTTTAAGTTGGCAATGCCCAGTGCTCGCAACTCTGACTACACATCAATTGTGCTTATTTTTTACCTCCAAGTGGTAACCATCGGGTACTAGTCTCATCCAATCGGATTTGACTTGCTAAACTATAAGGGGAGTGTTGATAAGAAGACGTAAAACAGCAACACTATAATCACCCTCGTCAGAATGGCGCAGAACGAATACCCGGTCTGCCGTAACAGGCGAATCTAGATAAGCTGCTTCGGACAACAAGTTATCTAGGAATTTCAAGGGTAAGTCAGGCCCCTTGAACAGAGATGGTGAACAGGAGAGGTGCAGGCGAATAATTAGCGGAAGTCCTATGATGTTAAAAAGCAGACGATGAGATGGGCCGGGCAAAAAGAGGATGAAAATCTGTGACATCTACTATGGACCATGTTATAATGAGCAGAAACAGCGACTATTCGGATGCGGATTTGTTATAAGTGCCACACTTAGGCAAGAAGTCTTATGTTTCCAAGACATTAGCCAACGCATTGTAACAATCTGCATCAAGGAAAAATTCGCCAACATAAGCCTTATATGCTCTCACGCCCCTATAAGGCTAAGCAGCAGGTGAAGACGAAAGCTGCCATTGAGCTTCTATAGGCAGAGAAGAATGGAAGAACACCGGCTTTTCAGAAAGAAGAAAAAAGAGCAAGAAAAGCGCGCGATCTAGGATATAGAGAGGTGCCTCTCCAGGAACGATGTTTGCAAATTTTACCAAAGCGTAAAACGTCAAAGCCAATGATACAAGACTCGAACAGAATCTTGTCGAGATGAACAAGCAAATATCGTAGTTGAGACACAGTCGATGCTGAGGATATGGAAGAACCAATCCTGCAAACTGTTAAACGGCGATGATGACGAACAACATTCCGCTGTCAGGCAGAACGAACCATTTAATATTGGCAACGGCAGTGAAAACTGCCAACCACCCAACCTAAGTGAAGTGATGATAGCAATATCTAAACTCAAGCTTAATAAGGCTGCCGGAAATGACGGCATTTCCGCTGAGCTTTATAAAGCTGTCGGAGATGACTTGGTAAGTAACATCCACCAACTCTTAAGTCAAATCTGCTCGGATGAAAGCATGCCTGAAGAATGGAACCTCAGCATCGTTTGCCCGATCCACAAAAAAAAGAGACCCTCTGAACTGCGCCAACTATAAAGGCATATGTCTCCTCAACATCGCCTTCAAGATCCTATCTGCTGTATATGTGAACGGCTGAAACCGTTTACCAACAACCTGATCGGCCATTATCAGTAGGGTTTCAGGTCAGGAAAGTCCACAACAGATCAAATTTTCACACTTCAGCAGATCCTGGAAAAAACCCAAGAAGTCCAAATCGGTACCTTTACCCACCACCTATTCATCGATTTCAAAGCCGCATACGACAGCATTTATAGAGACGAACTATACAGAGCCATGTCTAGTTTTGGTATACCGCCCAAACTCGTCCGTCTGTGTACGATGACGATGGAGAATTCTCGCTGCACCATCAAGGTCGGAAACGACCTCACCGACACATTCGATACCAAAAAAGGATTTAGGCAAGGCGATGCGCTGTCATGTGACTTCTTCAATTTGATTCTTGAGAGGATTGTGTTTTTTCGGGCTATGAAGGCAATGTAGTAGTAAAGCCCTCACTCGAACTACTAAAGAGATGCTATATATGACCCTGATCTTCCCAGTCCTGCTCTACGGCGCTGAAGCATAGACCGTATCAAAAAAGTATCTATGGTCGATTTGAGAGAAAAATTCTTCGGTCCCATTTGCGTTGACGGGCTATGGAGACGAAAATTCAACCAAGAACTATAAGAGCTGTACAGCAACATACCCCTGGTAAAAAAAAACTCCGCATTGGACGTTTAAGATGGCTAGGACATGTAGATCGAATGGACACCAATACTCGCTCGAAGAGTCTTCGATTCATAGCCAGACGTTGCACAAGTAGAAACTGACCTCAACCAACTGGAGGCAGTTAGCTATGGACCAGGCTAATTGGATAGGCATGTTGGTTGAAGCCCGGGTTCATCCCGGACTGTAGCGCCACTTAAGTTAGTTATAGCATTCAGTAAAATGTACACCAAAAATGGGAAATATTTCATTTGTTATGTGCATTTGATAGGATTATACTAATTAAATGGGTGTCTGAATATTTCTGGAAATGAAAAAAAAAAAACATGATGATGCTACAACTGGAAATTGAACCCAGACCTTTTGCGTGGTAGTTCATCGCAAAAAAATAAATAGTCACAGCTGATATAAGCCTTAAGCCACAAGCTCTATACATATTATGCTTCTATATCACTTCGGCGGAAGCTCTACCAAAACATCTTTTCAACTTTCACATGTACACACATTCCCGGGAACTTGTTAGAAGCCTTAAATTGATATACCATTTCATCTTCTATAAGGTCTGTGGGTTTACCTACAAAAGTTATTAAATATGCTAAACTTCTCCGCACAAGTGCAAAACAAGCTCAATAGAAGAAATTGCTTCCTGAAATTGGAAATCCATTCTTTATAACAGACAAATTGTTAGTTGGGCACACACCATATCCCATCGCATGATTACCTTCTTTTCCAAAATCTAGAAAAAGATTTACATATATAAGGACTTCCATAACGCCTTTAATGTTTCTGATTGTGAACACAGGCTGCTCCTAATTCTCTGTCAAAAATGTCAGATGACTTCAGAAAATTGAAAAAATTCGCAGATAGCTGAAGGATATTCAAAGCAAATGAGTGAGAGACCCCTTTATAGATCGGGGAATTTAGAGACTCGCCTCGAAAAATAAATTCGGCCATTCGTCAAGAAGGGTACATCAGTGCTAGCTGCCTGCCTTCAACGCTAGAACGTAGGCAATATAAAAAAGCTATGAAAACCGTATAATCGCTAGATGATATCTAGCAGCTGCTAAATGCCTTATGGTGAGAAAGTAACAATTAAAGAAGACCGTTCACCTCTTACCAATGAAGAGAAAATCCCGTCACTTTATAGAAGATCAAGTCCAGATTTAAAACACGAAAAATCATACGTCCGCCAATTCTGCTGTACTATCATCAGAATTCTTCACTCAGGAAGACCTTACATATAGGAAAATATTACCCACTATTTGATGTACGCAACGATGGACATCCGACAGAGATGAGGTATCTCCGTAGGTACTCTCATGTTTGAATTTACGCTAAACCACGGCTTAAACCTGCAATTTTTACTCGTCACGAGTACTAGATTGTAAGCACTTTATAAGTTCGATGTAGTCTTAGTTGGCTTGACATTACATCTATCTAACGGGTGATTTTTTAAGAGGTTTAGTATTTTTCTAAAAAAAAAAAACACAAAAAATTCGAAAAAATGAATGAAATATTTATTTGAATCGATAGTTTGAACCTTGCAATTTAATGTTTAAAGATAATTTCATGCAAATGTTGACCGCGGCTGCGTCTCAGGTAGCCCATCCGCTGAGTCCAATTTTGGCATACTCTTTCACACATATCGGCCGGTATCTCACGAATGAATGCATGGATGTTGGCTTCCAGTGCGTCAATCGAAGCGGGCTTGTCCCTATAGACATTAGCCTTGACATACCCCCACAAAAAATAATCTAATGGTGTCAAATCGACGGATCTAGGCGGCCAATTGACCGGCCCGAAACGTGAAATTAACTGTTCACCAAACTCGCCTCGCAATTGCGCCATTGTTTCGCGTGCTGTGTGGCATGTGGCACCGTCTTGTTGAAACCACATATCATGCAAGTCAAGAACTTCCATTTCGGGCAAAAAAAAGTTTGTTATCATCGCTCGGTAGCGTTCACCATTGACAGTAACGCTGCGATTCGCATCATCTTTGAAGAAATATGGCCCAATAATGCCGCCGGCCCATAAACCGCACCAAACAGTGGCTTTTTCGGGATGCATTGGTAGCTGTTGCAATGCTTCTGGCTGATCTTCACTCCAAATGCGGCAATTTTGCTTATTTACGTACCCATTCAACCAAAAATGAGCCTCATCGCTGAACACAATTTTTCGATAAAAAAGCGGATCCTCGGCCAGCTTTCCAAGAGCCCATTCACCAAAAATTCGGCGTTGTGGTAGGTCGGCTGGCTTTAGTTCTTGCACCAGCTGTATCTTAACAGGCTTTACGCCCAAATCCTTCCGCAAAATTTTCCACGTAGTGCTGTAACAAAGGCCTAACTGCTGGGAACGGCGCCGAATCGACATTTCGCGGTCTTCTGTCACACTAGCTGATACGGCCGCAATATTTTCTTCACTACGCACAGTACGTAAACGTGTTGGTGGTTTAATGTCCAACAAAGTAAATTTGGTGCGAAATTTGGTCACAACCTTCCGAATAGACTGCTCAGAAGGTCGAGAATGCCGATCATAAAATGGTGCCAGCGCGCGATGAACATTTCGAACCGAGCACGAATTTTGATAGTAAAATTCAATAATTTGCAAGCGTTGTTCATTTGTAAGACGATCCATGGTTAAATTGCAAACCAAACTGAAGCTGTTTGACAGTGACACAAGGTACGAAACACACGTCAGCTGTCAAAACCAGTGTTGCCAAAACCAAACCAGCTAAAAAATCACCCGTTACATGCAACATGCATCATGTACAAACAAAAAAAAAACAATTACAGCTATTAGCAAGCTAAATGGGCAACCTAATTTAAGGCACGTTCGTCGACATACCAATTGCAATGCCAACTCGTTTATACAATCGAGCAGTGTCACATTTCTCTGGAACTTCTCACACGCTCAGTGTTATGGCGGACTTTTGAGCTTATCTTATCTACATGCATGTAGATTGTAGGTAGGTATACACTCAGATACTTTTATTGCGAAAAAAATGTAGGTTCACGCGCATTTGTATGAATTCTAGTGAATAAATGTTGACATTGAATAAGGAGACGACTTATCTACAAAGCGGAATCCGATAACACACAACCAGTCCCTGCAACGAGCTCAGTCAGTCACTAACCTACATATACCTATTCAGGCTTATCAATGTTTTTTTGATCGCCGCACTGTAACGCACCCTTCTTGCCGCGCCGGCAACCGCGAAATAAACAAATTTACTGCATTCGTGTGAAATTTTCAACAGATGTTCGGAAACACCTTTGCGTGTGTGCTGGGTGTTGTGCCCTCCCCACATGGGCTGGATTTATAGATGAATGCGTCATTTGTACCCTTTGTGTCGCCGTTAGGGTGCATGCGACTTGATAAGTTCTCAGGCGATATTAATAAATTTATTTAATCTGCAATTCGTTGAAATTGGCTTGCGTTGAAGGACTCTAGTGTTTACCGAATACTCGAGGGGGTTTGTCGTTGCAAAAAAAAAATTATTTGACTGTAAACATGCACTTCCTGGCACACCAAGGTATTGCTGCCATCCCTTTCTTTGGGGTTACCTGGATTCCATGAAGTGAAGAGTAAATAATTGCGAGTACATTATTTTGACAGAGACACTTTGTACCAAGTGCATTTGGGACAGGATAAATCTGTAAAACAAAGTCACAAGGGAGTATCAGCTTGTAGCAACTTGAGAGACACACTCAAATCACAGATGGCATCCAAATCGAATAAATCTAAAAATGGACTTCTACGATTCCCTGTGGTCTTCATTTGCATTGGATGCAAGCAGTGTTTGAGGAACACATCTCGGTGAATGTACACACGACAACGAGACATTTGTCACGTTTCTGACCATAAATGGCAAAACATTATTCTGTGTAATGATGTCACTGAATTAATGCTGCACACCATTGTAAACAGGTAATTCATCGTGTGCCTAATGGTGTGTGCTGATGTCAGATGGGTATTAAAAAGTCGGTGACCTCATCAAAAAGTCGGACCAACGGAGATCCTATAATGTGGGCTATGACTTGATATTCTATGAAAATGAAAAAAAAAAGAGAACCTACCTAACATTGACAAATGTACAAGTTTTTGTTAAATATGTTACACATCCTTGGTGGTCAAATGGTAGGCGATTCGCTTTTATGAAACCTTGAGATTTCACCTAGCTGATGCCTACCAACTCCGACTCCTACACGAGGCAACCGCTGAGCGCCTAGTGCCTTGATATGGTCACAATCCTTGCATAAAGTATTGGCAGCAGAAGACATGTACTTACACTATGATACACATATTCTATATCCAGGTGGCTGGTAGCGGAAGAACTCCCAAGATGGAACCAACGGTGTCGTCTACATTCCCAGTTAGGATGGACAAAGTGAATAACTTAAACGAGCTGTTTGACATATTCGGACAACAGGTCATTCATGAATCTTAAGGGTAAGTGAGGCCTTGAATAGAGATGGTGGCGGATAAGACGAAAGGCCAACAGCAGCGCTCAATCCCGTAGTGAATAGTGATGGCCCTGTGTCCTATAGGGGTGTCGAATTAATTGGAACTGGCCCTCCAGGTTGTTGTGCGTTGGGTTAACTACCCACCTATGGAAAAAAAACCTTGCTAAGAAGCAACCAAAAGCCTCGGAAAAGACTGATTTTATTGTTGACGACCTAAACGAAAAAAGGACACAGACGGTCGTTTCTGCACCTATAATGTGAGAACATTAAACAGGACATGTGCAGCGAACAACTAGCGGAATCCCTAAGCTGTGACAAGGCAGACATTACTGCATCCAGGAAATACGATGGGATGGGCCAAGCAAAAAGAGGACGAAAAACTGTGACGTCTAATATGGCCCGTGATATAGTGAGTAGAAACAGGGGCTATTCGAATGCGGATTTTTTATAAGTGCCAGGCTTAGGCAAGAAGTCTTATGTTTCCAAGACATTAGCGGACGCATTGTAACAATCCGCATCAAGGCCAAATTCGCCAACATAAGACTTATATGCGCTCACGCCCCGACGGAGGAAAAATATGATAACTAGCGAATGATTGCTTCTACGAGCTTTTTGACAAAATCTATGACAGACTACCAAAGTACGATTTTAAAATCGTGCTGGGAATTTTTAATGCAAAGGTAGGAAGAGAAACATCTTAAGCAGTATTGTCGAAAAACACAGCCTACAGAGACTTAGACTAATTGACTTCGCTACGGAACGAAATGCCACTATAGGCGACATAACACCCATAAGGAGACATGCCGGTCTCCAGATCATCGAACGGTCAACCGAATTGATAACATTGCGATAGACAAGAGGCCAGCATCCAGTATTTTGGATATCCGAACATTTCGAGGAGCTTGGACCACTACCTTGTTGCAGCCAAGGTAAGAATGCGGATATCCACCATGCCATAACAAACCAGAAATACTGTACAAAAATGAATGTCGAAAGACTGCAATCGCAAGAGACTGCCAAGGCCTTCGCCTTAACTTCTTCACCATCAGCATGTAATGTCGAAGAACAATGGCAACGATGCCAACAAGCCATTAGATCAGCCGCAACGCAACTGATGTGCTAGGTTTCTCACGCCCACCAGCAAAACACCCTTGGTTTTATGAGGAATTCCGACAGATACTCGCAGTCAAGAACGAGGCCTACAAGGCTAAGCTGCAGGTGAAGACGAGAGCTGCCATTGAGCTCTATAGGCAGAGAAGAAAGGAAGAACACCGGCTTTTCAGAAAGAATGATGAAAAAGAGCAATAAAAGCGCCCGATCGAGGATATAGAGAGGTGCCACCCCAGGAACGATGTTCGCAAGTTTTACCAAAGTGTAAAACGTCGAAGTCAAGGAAATAAGACTCGAACAGAATCCTGTCGAGATGAACAAGGAAATATCGCAGTTAAGACACAGTCGATGCTGAGGATATGGAAGAACCACTTCTGCAGACTGTTAAACGGCGATGACGAACAACATTCCACTGTCAAGCAGAACAAACCATTCAATAATGGCAACAACAGCGAAAACTACCAACCACCCGACCTAAATTAAGTAAGGATAGCAATATCTAAACTCAAGCTTATCAAGGCAGCCGGAAATGACGGCCTTCCCGCCGAGATTTATAAAGCCGACGGAGATGACTTGGTAAGTTACATCCACCAACTCATAAGCCAAATCTGGTCGGATGAAAGTATGCCTAAAGAATGGATCCTCAGCATCATTTGCCCAGTCCACAAAAAGGATACCCTCTGAACTGCGCCAACTACAGGCATGAGTCTCCTTAACATCGCCTACAAGATCCTATCCGCCGTAATATGTGCGCCCCTGAAACCGTTTACCAACAACCCGATCAGTGTGGTTTTAGGCCAGGAAAGTCCACAACTGATCAAATGTTCACACTTCGGCAGATCCTGGAAAAAACCCAAGAAGTCCAAATCGACACCCACCATCTATTTACCGATTTCAAGCCGCATACGACAGCATTAATAGAGACGAGCTATACAGAGCCATGTCTAGTTTTGGTATACGACCCAAACTCGTCAGTCTGTGCTCGATGACGATGGAGATTTCTCGCTGCTCAATCAGGGTCGGTAACGACCTTACCGACACATTCGATACCAAAAAAGGATTTAGGCAATGTGATGCGCTGTCATGTGACTTCTTCAATTTGATTCTTGAAAGGATTGTGCAAAACTCCCCTGACAACACCAAAGGAACAATCTTCCAAATCGGTGCAACTACTAGCCAACGATATTGACATCATTGGTAGGAGCCAACGTGATATCATAGCCACGTTTGCTAGTACAGAGAATGAAGCGGCAAAAATGGGTTTAGCGGTAAATGAAGGAAAGACTAGGTTTATGCTGTCAACACGAAAGGACACACAACTTCGACGAATTGGACAAATCGTCACCATTGACAGATATAACATTGAGGTAATAGGGGACTTTGTCTACATCGACTCTGCTATTAACTCTGATTACTTTTGCCAACCGCTTTTTTTTGGACTAAGAAGGCAATTTAGTAGTAAAGCCCTCACTCGAATTAATAAGGAGATCCTATATAAGACCCTGATCATCCCAGTCTTGCTCTGAAGCATAAACTGTATCAAAAATGGATGAAGAAATTCTTGGTCGTTTCGAAAAATCTTTGGTCCCGTTTGCGTTGACGGGCTATGGAGACGAAGATTCAACCAAGAACTATATAGCTGTATAGCGACATGTCCCTAGGTAAAAAAAAAACTCGCATTCGACGTTTAAGATGGCTAGGACATGTAGCAAGAATGGACACAAATACTCCGGCTCGCAGAGTCTTTGATTCCCAGCCAGACGTGTCGGACGCAGTAGAGGAAGACCTCGCCTAAAGGGTCGCGCACAAGTAGAAACCGACCTCAACCAACTTGGAGTGCGCAACTGGAGGCAGTTAGCTAAGAACCGCCACTGTAGCGCCACTTAAGTAAGTAAGTACGTAAACAAAATGAAAATTATAATCGTCATGACTTTTCCGACAACCGGATACATTATCGATCGGCTCTACAATAGACAACCGATATTTATTTCCGACAGGAGTTCTGATATCTTCCTGTAATTATGCCAACTTGACACTTTTGATAATCGCATATTTGTATGCAAATACTAATTTTCTATAGGTATCCATGTATCTCATGGCATTTAACACCACCCTCGACGTGTGTTGAGTGAATTTAATACCATGAATCCCATTATATATGTTAATGGAACGTCATATATATTTTTTTTTAATTACAACGAAAAATCCCCAGTAAACTCATTCGGTTACGAAATCCGTCACACCAATTAAACAATTGCCGGGCTATCATTGCGGTTGTTGTTGTAATTTTGCAATTTCCATTTGCATTTGCAAATGAACGCGAATTAAGCAAAATCCAGCTACAAATAGATGAATACAAAAAAAACGAAATAGATTAACACAGACCCACTATCCCCGACCTTCAGCAAATTGACTCTTGTCCATCCCTCCCCGCCCGTAAAGAGTTCAAACAGTAACTGATGAAACCACAAAAGTAGGCATGCCTACGATATGCGACAACGGAGACTATACCTTTCGACAGTAGCGTTCTAAATTCCGGAGCACGCCGAATTGCAGAATTAATTGCATTTGACACGGGCAAATTGTGCTATCGTCCCTCTGCCTGCTTCGTATGTGTTTGTATCCAATTACACATAGAAGAGCTTAGACAACGGTCAATGGAACAAAGCGGTCATTTTCATTTCTGGAGTGAGATACTTTTTTCCGTTTTATCGGGGCTTTTCGTGTCACTTATGAATGGCAGAACAATGAATGTTGCGCAATGTAGTGCTGCAGACTGTGGTGGATAACCTATAAAATTTGATATGACCTGCAGACTTGGGTTTTTTTTTTAAATCAAATTTAAGGCTAAACTGACACTTAAGATTGGACAGTAGCTCTAAATGGTGTGGAGTTTAAAAATTCCATCGGTATGCAAATTCAATTGAGATAAGATCCGTTTGAATGCAAGTGGAATGTGTCTTGGCCTGATTTGTAAACGAATTCTGAAAATAATTACAAATCCGTGACGAAGCCATTAGAGGGAGGCAATTATGCAACAAGCAGTAAGTATATTATCTCAGTCAATCTAAATTATTCAGTTAGGCATCTAAAAGCCTTCACATCTCCTCTACACACAATCCACGTAGATGAGCAAATGTGAAAAAAAGTGAAAAAAAACGTTGGCAACTCACACAACAGTCCTTGCAACAAATCATAGTTCCACCAGATCCTAGACAATTTTTGGGGGGAGACAATAAAAATGAAGCTTCAATGATAGCCATTATGTCCTCCTTCGTAGACAGACAGGCAGACTGTTTTTTTTTGTCTAGAAATGGATTCGATAAGGAGCTGGATTGGTAGGTACGCCTCTTTGGCTATAATCCCAAAAGAATGCCCGAAAAATTGCTTCAGTAAGACATCTGCATGTGCCATGAAGGGTTGGAGTACAGGAGATGTATATCCGGAAAGATGACGTCGATAAAGATGCGGATGAGAAGTGCTGCTGTTATATCGATGTGTGAAATAAATTCAAAGTATTTTTTTTGTAGCTCCTTGATATGGATGTGTTTGACATATGACAGTGTAAAAAAAATCGAAGGAAGCTAGGTCTTGACTAGGAGAGGCAATTTCAAAATTGACAGGTGCAATTGGATGTAGTTTGGCACTGATTTGGTGATCTACGAGCTGGCATTATCGGAAATGTTTGACTAGATTGATGCTTGAATATTGTAAGAGTCATATGAGCGTCTTATAGTGATTGTGCATGTAAACTGTAAGTGTATGGTACTGACTGTGTCATTGTGCATCCACATGAGTGATTTCAGAAATTTTTCTTATTTTCTTGTGTGTGCTTGCATGATTTTGTGGGGTGTATCCGAAATTCCTTAGTTACTGGGGAAAAACAGATGGGAGAGTACATTTTTTCATTAATTATAACGACCATCCTCAATCAGTGACATTTTTCTTCAGTAAGGTTTGCCATTTCATGATGGAAAGATATACGAGCCAACAACGAGTCTAAATTATTAAAATTTACTACCGAAATTCGAAATCAGTGGCCTCAACGTTAAGAGCGCTACGTCCAATTTATGGTCGTCATAATCGTCCTAGCAGATCAACAATTGAGCGTCTACCGGAAAAATTTGAATCCACAGGCACAGTACAAAATGTTTCCGTGCAAGTGAGACAAAGAAGTACCCGTAGTGTCGAGAATATTGCTTCCGCTGAGGCTTCAGTTGAAGAAAGCCCAAATGTTTCTCTCACACGTCGTTCTCAAGCGTTGGGCATCTCTGTGACGTCGCGTCGTTGTGGCGAATTTTGCGAAAAGATCTTGGCCTACATCCTTACAAGATTAAATTGACGCAATAACTGAAGCCGCTTGACCACCAGAAGCGTCGTATGTTCGTGAATTGGGCTGAGCAACAACTTGAAAATGATTCGGATTCTCATCGAAAAATCATCTTCAGCGATGAGGCTCATTTCTGGCTGAATGGCTTCGCCAATAAAAAAAATATACGGTATTGGTGAGGCAGCAATCCACACGTACTCCATGAGTATTCACTGCACCCCGAAAAAAAATACGGTTTGGTGTGGTTTATGGGTCGGCGGCGTCATTGGGCCGTACTTCTTCCGTGATGATCAAGACCGGCACGTTACTATGAATGGGAATCACTACCGTTCAATGAAAACCGAATATTTTTGGCCCCAATTGGATGATATGGACTTGGAGGACATGTGGTTCCAACAGGACGGCGCCACAAGCCACACAGCGAATGTCACAATCAATTTATTGGAAACCAAATTTGGAGAACGTGTTATCTCACGAAATGGTCCAGTCGCTTGGCCGCCTCGGTCGTGCGATTTGACGCCGTAAGACTATTTCCTGTGGGGCTACGTCAAGTCTATGTTCTATGCCAACAAGCCAGCGACGATTGATGAACTTCGTACGAATATCGAACGTGAAATTGCAGCAGTATCGGCCGTCGAAAATTGGGTTCAGCGTCTGGACTTCTGCAAGCGTGCCCGTGGTGGCCATGCAAAAGAAATCGAGTTCCATACATAATGGCATCAAACGTACTTTCACAGGAATAAAGAATTCCATTGATATCCAAAACCGTTTTTGTTTTATTTAAAAAAAAAAACGTTTGTAGCGCTCTTATTGAAAAACCTGATATGTAGATACTAATATCCCAACTAGCGTACGTAATAATGGCGCAACAAAGTACAGGGTGGGCCAAAATGTACCACCATATGGGAAAATGTTATAATTTTAGCATAAAGCTGTCCAATTTGCTTTTGTGTATTAGATAGAACACACGTCGAAAAGCCATGGATCGCTATACCTATTTCTAAGGATAGGGGGGATAATCGTCAGTGATTTCGGCGCAATGTGAATTTTCAACCAGATTTCTCGGTGTTTAACCACTTACCTCGAAGAGACGAAAACAATTTTTTTATAATTTTTAGGCTCTTAGGATTTTGAATGTAGGTACATACCTTCATTATACAAGGTGGCGCAAAAGTAATCCTCCTATAAGAAAATGCTATAAATTTTGCGATTGGCCCCTAATGTCAGTTCTGTTTTGACATTTGTGTAGTAAACACATGCGAAATACGCGTTAATAAACAATGTTACGCTACACTGCTCCAGAACGCGGAATATTGGTGACTATTTATTTGAGCAATAATCGGTCGGTGTCTTTGGCACAACGTGAATTTCGTCGCAGATTTCCTAGCCGTCCAACGCCTACTGGTGAAACACTGCGACGTTTAGCCGCTCGCCTCGAAGAGACTGGCACAACAGGAGATGCTGCCAGGCGTGGCAGACCCCGGAGTAGCCGTTCTGCAGAGAATATTGCTGCTGTAGCCGAAGATGCCATGGAAGCGCCGTCGACATCGACCATACGACGTGCCACGCAAATGGGTATCAGTTGACGGTCTTTACAGCGAATTTTGGTACAAGATTTGAAGATGTTTCCGTACAAAGTCCAGACGGTGCATCAGCTGTTAGCTGCTGACCGCCAATCGCGTCTAACACACGCTCAAGCCATCCTTAATCACCACCAAGAGGAAGATGATTTTTCATCAAAAATAATCATGAGTGATGAGGCCCATTTTCATCTTAACGGGTACGTAAAAAAGCAAAATTTACGCTTCTGGGGCACTGAAAATCCGCGTGTAACCCACGAAGAGCCATTACACCCGCTCAAAGTCACTGTATGGTGTGCTGTTTTCGCTGGAGGAGTCATCGGACCTTTTTTCTTCGAAGACGTCGCGGGCCAAACGGTTACTGTGAATGGTGAGCGCTACAGAGCAATGATCAACGAGTTCTTTTTGTCGCAACTTGATGAATTGGGATTGAAAAACATGTGGTTCCAACAGGACGGTGCAACGGCACACACTGCACGTGCCACAACCGATATGCTGAAGGATGCATTTCCCGGGCGCCTAATCTCCCGTTTTGGCGATTTGCACTGGCCAGCAAGATAACCTGATTTGACCGCTCCAGACTTCTTTTTGTGGGGCTTTTTGAAGTCGCGGGTTTATGTCAACAAGCCTCAGACTCTTGCAGCTCTTAAAGACAATATCCGTCAAGAATGTGAGGACCTATCGCCGGAAGTTTTGGCCAAAGTGATGGAAAATGCCATAAAAAGGGCTCAAATGACAATCAACTGTGGCGGCGGCCATTTACATGACATCATATTCTGGACTTGATGTAAAAAAAAATTAAAAGACCAAATAAAAATAAACCACAAGAAGAATCAAAGTTTTTCATTTTTTTTTAAATTACAGCCAAAAAACATCGGAAGGTTATTTTTGCGCCACCTTGTACCTACGTTTTCATACCTTTATAGGGTTTTAGAACAGCGCACCAATTTGAAGGGAAAGAAAGAGGTATGAGAGATGTTGAGTGTAGTTACTCACTTTTTGGGGGAGTCGATATTTTTTTCTTTTTGTGTTCGTTAAAAATGAATTGCATTGAAGTATTATTACAAACATTCACTCAATAGGCGAAAAAATTGTCCACGAACCTCTAGTTTGACTGAAAATATCTCTCCAAAATATAGCTCAAGATGTCCAGAGATGCTTTGTTGTCATCGACAATTTAACATGCAATTGGCAGTGACCACGTCTCTTTAGTAAACGATTGGAATTTTTTTCTAATTGTCTTTAGTCCATCTGCGCTCTAGAGCGCTTCTAGACTCACGCTCTTCTATACCTCGACTAAGGAGTGGATGAGTTTAGATCCAAAATTCATCATGAGCGACGAGGCCCATTCCCATCTGAACGGATACTCAAATAAACATATTCTGTGCTTCTGGGGTACTGCATTGTTTGCTATTTACGCCGGAGCTTCTATCGGGGCTAAGTTTTTCGAGGGTCCGTGTATAACAACCATCAGCGAGTTTTTACTGACGAAAATTGATGAATTTGGGTGGGAGGACGTTGCTATTTTCCAACAGGACGTGTACACACAGCTCGATAATTCACATTTCGAAGGAAGGATTCATTTTTCGGGTCGACTAATGTCTCGTTTTGGAGAATTTAACGGGCTACCAAGATCTTCCTATTTAACATCTTCAGCCTTTTTTGTTTGCCTTTTTTGAAATCACGGATTTGCCTATGCGGACAAGTTTACAAACAAATATCTGACATGAGTGTGGGAATTAATTACCAGAAGTTTTTGCCAAAATGATTGAAAATGAGGTGGTCATCACAATCAACAATGGCGGCGTTGAAAAAAAATACAAATACGGAGAAACAGGCTTGTTAGTACCCAGGGCCAAGCTTTCTCACAACCATTCATGTTTACGTGTGTAATTCTTGAACGATGGTGGGACCTTCTGTTTTATGCCGACTCCTAACGGTTATGTTGAAATAAGCTATTCATGGCGATTGATACTACTCGGGTGATTTGTCATCATCATGACAGGAAGGACAGTAAATAATCATTTCGGTGTTGCTACGGCTGGGAGTCGAACCCAGACCTTCTGCGCGGCAGTTCATCGCACTAATTATCGCGCCACTGAGCCCGTCAATTAACCGTTATCATCTTGAAAAAAATGTTTGTTTAAATGTTCAAATAAGCATTTAAACAAAGGGGCCACCATCTAAAAATAGGCATATCATAGCCAAAAGCTGAGCTTTGTTCTCAGATGTATGTAGTTCTTGAGTGGCGGGGCCTATCATTTGAATCCGAACGGCTTTGAGTTTGTTTTTAAAAGCATTTTCGGGCAATTTATATTTGGAAGATTTCTAAGATTGTGGATAGACGTGAATCTGTTAATAAAAATCGAGTCTTGACTGTTTTTCCAAAATACAAAATGGGTCTTAGAAAATCAGCATCAGCTGCTTTACTTTGGGTCTTAATAAGTAAGTAAACCCACTAACCACTGAATCCACAAGGTTTTTCTTTATAACCTGAAAAAACCAAGACTACTTAGAGGGTGTGCGGGAGTCGAAAATTTTGAAGGGTGTTTTTTTTTAGGAAGCCTCTAGGTAACTTATAATGACACATTCTACATAAAAATAAAAAAAAAGTTTGGAACTGTTCAAGTGTTCACATATATCTACATACTCCTATGCTTACGGAAGACAAGCGAAACATCTAAATTATACGTTACGTGTTAGTTTAGTACCTATTAGAAAATGTTCACCTAGAAACGCACCTGAAACGAGGAAGGCATCCTCGCTTCAGTGCATCCAATGTATTAGGGTTAAACTTTTTGGTCGTCCGTAAAAAAAATTGTTGACACCTCATTCATTGAATTGTCATTGAAAAATATTTAGGTCTTCAGATAGGCTTTAGAAAATGATTTCATATTTGGTTTGAGATTGTTCATCTTTACATAATTTTGGTTAGATGGATGCTAGTTTTCACTACCATTATCTATATTGAATTATTCTTGTCCCGGTCCATTTCCTTTACCTGCATTGAAAGATCTATACTGAGCCAATCAAGCTGAAGACTGATGAGTGTAGAAAGGTCAAAAAGATTAAGATTTTTAAGGACTTTCATTTGAATCTGAGTTACTCAATGACTCAATCCTTATTTGTTTATAATGGGTCTTTCGTTCCTATCTTTAAATTTAAATAAAACAAAGTGTGTATGTGAAATATAAAAACATTTTTTATTCGTTTGAAAGGTCTATCGACGCCATTATATATGGAATATAACATCGTTCCAATATCCGCCGCTGCTTCTCTGGGTGGCATGCATCCGAAATGTTCAATTTTCTATGACTCTGGCACATAAATCAGTCTGAATTTGACCGATGGTATGGGTTTTGTTGGCTTCGAGGGCGGCTGTTATTTTTAAGCTTATTCGTATGGACTTGCGACTTCAGAAAACCACACAAGAAAAAGTTTAACAGGCTAAATCGGACGATCTCGGTGGTCACTTCACATTATCTCCAAGTGGGATGATCATGTCCTCGAATCGCTCGTGCAGAATTTTTAATTAAAAAGTCTAACAGGCTCAAATCGGACGATCTCGGGGTCAGTTCACATGATCCCCAAGTGAGGTGATCATGTTCTCGAATCGCTCGTGCATATCATCCAATTCAGACCAAAAGAAGTTGGTAATCATCGACCAATTGCGCTCGCCGTTAACAGTGATGGCATGCCCAACGCCAGCTCAAATTTCCCACCAAACAGTGACTTTTTCGGGATGCATTGGACACTCCCAAATCTCATTTAGATTGTTATCGTCCCAAATTCGACAATTTTGTTTGTTGACGTAACCATTCATCCAAAAATGGGCCTCATCGCTGAAAATTAGGGCCAGTTTCCAACTAACCTAGAGTCCATTCAGCGAGCACACGTCGTTGTCTATGGTAGTTTTCGTTCAGCTCCTGGGTCAGTTCAATTTTGCATGTGTGCAGGCTGAAGTCACGACGTAAAATTCGAGAAGTTGTATTCTGCGGTCGAGTTCTTGTGAGCGACGCGAAATCGACTCCTAGGATTCTCCTGCACACGCTCACGGACAGCGGCGATGTTTTCGGTAGATCTTGCGTTTTTTTTTTTTTGACTTACGGGTTTGATTTAATCGTTTACTGAACCAGTGGACTCAAATTTATCCACCACACTGCGAATAGTCCTCTCGGTAGGAAGATTATGGCGAACGTAATATGGCCGAAGCGCGCGGAACGTTGCACGAACAGAACACCCATTTTGATGAAACAATTTCACCATTTGCATGTGTTGTTGAACGCTATGTCCGCCCATAGCGATTTGGCAAAACAGGCTGAATAAATGACAGCCATTTTGACAGATGTAGTTTCAACATTATGGCCGCTATCAACTGTAAAAATTCGAAACGCCCTATTGGATGATCATTTAAAGGGTGTTCCAAGCATAATGCACGATGTTAGTTGTTTGACAAATTCAACCATGAGCGGCACGTTGAGATTGCTGAAGTCTTTTACGAAAATTTAGGTTCAAAACAAAATGCATTTCGTCTTGGGTCTGTAGTAAATGTGAAAACACCTGTGCATGCTCGCCCAGTTCGCTCTGCCGAAAACATTGCTGTTGTTCGCGATAGTGTGGCAGAAGAGCCGTAAACCTCGCCTCGTCATCGTGTCCAACAAATGAACATCTTACGAACATCACTGATGTGAATTTTGAATAAAGATTTAAACTTACACACTTACAAGGTCCAATTGACTCAAGAGCTGAAGCCTACTGACCATTTCAAGCTTCGTCAATACGTGAATGGTGGCTTTACAAAGAAAATCTTCTTCAGCGACGAGAAGCACCTCAGTGGATTCGTTAACAAGCAGAATTGCCGCATTAGGGCGAATGATAATCCAAGATTGATTGTCGAAAAACCAATGCACCCACAAAGAGTGACTGTTTGGTGCGGTTTATGGGCGCATCATCGGGCCTTATTTTTTTTTCCAAAATGAGGCCGGTCAGGCAGTGACGGTGATCGATATCGTGAGATGATAACGAACTTTTTATGGCCCTAATTGGAAGATATGGAGGTGAACGATATGTGGTTTCAACAGGACGGTGCCACTTGCCACACAGCTAACGAAAAAATGGCTCTTTTGCGCGACAAATTCAATGTCCGTGTTATCTCTCGTCGTGGCGATGTCAATTGGCTTTCACGATCATGTGATTTGACACCGTTGGACTTCTTTCTTTGGGGTCATTTGAAGAAAAGGTGTACGTCGATAAGCCAGCAACAATTCCAGAGCTTAAGGATGAGATAATTCGGCACATTATCGGCATCGAACCTCAATTATGCCTCAGCGTCATCGAAAATTTGGACCATCGGATGGAGGTGTGCCGCCGAGGTCGCGGCGGCCATTTGGCCGATATTTTGTTCCATACATAATTGAACCACACCAGTATTATCATAATAAAAAGAAATGACAGTAATTTCCTCAATAATTTGTGTTTTATTCAAAATCAACACCGGCCCTTGAAATTTAACCACCGTTTATCTGCGATGCCTTATAATTAATGATACATAATACACTACTCTTTCTCCTAGCTTGACGACCTAACCTTACATTAGTTATACCTATCAACTACGTACATTTAGTTTAAAGTTAATTAGGGTATTTCAAGACAGCCTGCTTAGTATATACTTGCCAGGTATCCACAAGATATTTCGAAGGCCAATGGTTTCCTGAAAAGGCGCTATTCTTCACTCTTTATATCCTTTTTCGCTAAAAATCTAGGTCAGACAAAATAAAAAAACCACCATCATATTCATTATATCCACGAATATCAGAATACCGTTGCCTTCAGCCTATCTCTTTCTGTGCCATACTCTCTTCCGGCATAATTCAAAGTCAATATCATTAACAAACTCCGTCTGCAAACGCCCTCGACTAAAAATAATTGTGTCAAAAAAAATTCCGCTAAATCGATAATCACACATCTCCTAGCACAAAAGGATCCTAAAGCCCATCCTCTCAAAAGAAAGCATCGAAACCAGGACAAGCAGTATTTAGTCATAAATCCAATGGATTGAAATTGTCCTTGAAGTTTTATAGAAATAATAATAAATTCATGAACACAAGCTGTGGTAATTAGTATAATTGTTTTCAGTCCTTTTCATTAATTCGAGGGTCCTAGGCGACCGACTATTTTCGGAAATACTTAATGGTTTTCAAAACAACTGATATTGATCCCTAAAAAAGCCCTAATTTCGATTATCTGATGACAATTTTTCTTTCGAAGTTTAATTTCATTTCGGCAAGGAGGGACCACTCGATAAGGAGGATATCCTTTCAACGGATTTAAATCGTGGTATTGGCAAATAGGATGCGGATAAATGGAGATTCTTTTTTTTTTTTTCACTGACGTTCTTTTGTGTGAATTTGAATTGGAATGTGTGACCTTATTTGGTGGAAGGATAATGAAGCATCCGCTTGGATAGTGGAACAGTTGAATGGTAGCACAAATAGGATATGAAATTGCTTTCATTTTTATTTTTTGTGGGTATTTCATTTTTTTGCAAATAGAAGGCATTGCGGATATTTAAATGGGGGGCTTCATTAGATTGATTGGGAGTTTATTTTAGGAAATGAAATTCTGCTCAAAGAGTTGAATGAGGGTAATAAAGCTCAGGGTAAGTTTTTTTAGGTTTTTGATTCACTGATGAATATTACTGACGTATAAGATTTTAGTATTTTATAAAGGATTGGATTTTGCACTATCCACTCACACTCTGAGACAACGTTTCCATAATCCGCTGGACAAAAGTTAACAATTTTCAAGCTTCTAGTTGATACCTGGGTCAAAAATACTGCCTAGGACTTGGACGCAAGGACATTATTTGTCCATGAGGTGGTGGTTTTTGGTTTTGATATGAATTACGAGTCAGTTTATATTGGAAGGGAATTTACATCGAAGTCTTAAAATTTTTCAGGAGTATAGAAGACAAGAAGAGGAACTCACAAGCTCTCGATGGGCACAAATCAGGTGCACAATTGCACTCAAAATCTGCCTTGGAACCTGAAATTGAAGAAAGAAGAGGAACTCACAAGCTCTCCATGGACATAAATCAGGTGCTCAATTTCACTAAAATCTGCCTTCGAAGGAATGATTCGGCCTTGATGAGGAATGCCGATAAATGCTCGCAGCCAAGAACGAGGCCTACAAGCTCTCCATGGACACCAATCAGGTGCTCAATTTCACTAAAATCTGCCTTCGAAGTAATGATTCGGCCTTGATGAGGAATGCCGATAGATGCTCGCAGCCAAGAACGAGCCCTACAAGGCTAAGCTACCGGTGAAGAGAGCTGCCATTGAGCTTCTATAGGCAGAGAAGAAGGGAAGAACACCGGCTTTTCGGAAAAAGAGCAAGAAAAGCGCGCGATCAAGGATATAGAGAGGTGCCACTCCAGGAACGATGTTCACAAGTTTTATCAGAGTGTAAAACGTCAAAGCCAAGGATACAAGGCTTGAAAAGAATAATGTCGAGATGAACAAGAAAATATCGTGGTTGAGACACAGTCGATGCTGAGGATATGGAAGAACTACTTCTGCAGACTGTTAAACGGCGATGACGAACAATATTTCGCTGTCTGGCAGAACGAACCATTTAATATTGGCAACGGCAGTGAAAACTGCCAACCACCCGACCTAAGTGAAGTGAGGATACCAAAACCTAAACGCAAGCTTAATAAGGCCGCCTGAAATGATGGCCTTCCCGCTGAACTTTATAAAGCTGGCGGAGATGACTTGGCAAGTAACATCCACCAATTCATAAGTCAAATCTGGTCGGATGAAAGCATGCCTGAAGAATGGTACCTCAGCATCATTTGCCCAGTCCCCAAAAATGGAGACCCTCTGAACTGCGCCAACTTCACAGGCATAAGTCTCCTCAACATCACCTACAAGATCCTATCTGCCGTAATATGTAAACGCCTGAAACCATTTACCAACAATCCGATCGGCCCTTATCAGTGTGGTTTTAGTCCAGAAAAGTCCATAACCGATCAAATTTTCACACTTTGGCAGATCCTGGGAAAAAACCCAAGAAGTCCAAATCGATACCCACCACCTATTTATCGATTTCAAAGCCGCATACGACAGCATTTATAGAGACGAACTGTATAGAGCCATGTCTAGTTTTGGTATACCGCCCAAACTCGTCCGTTTGTGTAGGATGACGATAGAGAATTCTCGCTGCTCCATCAGGGTCGGAAACGACCTCACCGACACATTCGATACCAAAAAAGGATTTAGGCAAGGCGATGCGCTGTCATGTGACTTCTTTAATCTGATTCTTGAGAGGATTGTCCAAAACTCCCGAGCCAACACCAGAGGCACAATTTTCAAAAAATCGGTGCAACTACTAGCATACGCCGACGATATTGACATCATTTATAGGACTCAACGTGATGTCATACCCACTTTTGCTAGTATAGAGAAGGAAGCGGCAAAAATGGGTTTAGCAGTAAATGAGGGTAACCCTAAGTATATGCTGTCAACACGAAAAGACACACAACATCGACGAATTGGACAGAACGTCACCATTGACAGATATAACTTTGAGGTAGTACGGGACTTTGTCTACCTCGGCTCCGCTATTAACTCTGACAACAACATCTCGTCAGAAATCAAACGAAGAATTACTCTTGCCAATCAATGTTTTTTCGGGCTAAGAAGGCAATTTAGTAGTCAAGCCCTCACTTGAACTACTAAGGAGATCCTATATAAGACCCTGATCATCCCAGTCCTGCTCTACGGCGCTGAAGCATGGACCCTATCAAAAGCGGATGAAGAAATCCTTGGTCTTTTCGAGAGAAAAATTCTTCGAAATTTTTTCGGTCCCGTTTGCGTTGACGGGTTATGGAGACCAAGATTCAACCACGAACTATACAAGCTGTTCAGCGACATACCCCTAGTCAAAAAAAACTCCGCATTGGACGTTTAAGATGGCTAGGACCTGTAGAACGAATGGGCACCAATACTCCGGTTCTTAGAGTCTTCGATTCCCAGCCAGACGTCGGACGCAGTAGAGGAAGACCTCGCCTTAAGTGGCGCGCACAAGTAGAAACCAACCTCAACCAACTTGGAGTGCGCAACTGGAGGCAGTTAGCTAAGGACCGGGCTAATTGGAGAGGCATGTTGGTTGAGGCCCAGGTTCATCCCGGACTGTAGAGCCACTTAAGTAAGTAAGTAAGTAAGTAACCATTTAACAGAGAAATCAAAAAGTATCTTGATGAACGAGGCTGCATTTTCCATTTCGGAAACGACTAAAACCTCAGATATATCTATATACAGTCACCATCAATATAAACGTTTTTTTTAAACAAACTCACACTTAAATAGTTTCCCATAGCTCTGCCTTAGGCAATGCTCCACCCATTCATATCAAAACCAAACAAAAAAAAAACCTTCATTACCGCCCATTGTTTTTGAAATTAAAATTCGTGTTATTTCATTACATTTACCGGTCGTTCGAATTGTAATTCCAATTACCATAAATCTTCGTACAATAAAGCATTTCAGCCTCCCTCTCATTACCTTAGGCAACTTAACAAACAAAAAAAAAAAAACAAATCCATAGCAACGCCTCGCTACATCTAATTGGAAGCGCCCATTTCCAAAAGGGTTCTCTGCGTTGAAGTAAAAGTATCTTTTTATGTAATTATCGCTTTCCCAAGGAAAAGAACTTTTAATCCAATTTTCTTTATTCTTCCACAAAGAAGAACCCGCACACATAGAAAAACAAAAACACTTGCGGTAAGTGTAAACTTTGTTAGAATGCAGAGCGAACGGATACACTAATTACTTTCGCTTCCCCCCCAGTAGGAAAACTTAAGACAAAACCTTTTGGTAAAACCACCCATCAAGTGCCGAAATTACACTGGAAATGGCTCTTCCGTGGGTATGGTAATTAATTTCAATTCATCCGATGCACCTAACTGTGCTTTCTTTTTCCAAAGATGGGAACCACTAGTTGCACTTCACATAAAGCGCGCGTAAGGAGAGAACACATTCGGTACACATCTATTCGTATCTATTCATCATGCGACCGCGATAACCTCAGCTTAAATGTTTATCTGAGATACAATCAGGTAGGGGGCAATACAAGCTCGAAAAAAATAAAATAAAATCCAGCCCCAGTGGGAGAAATTCACGAAATTTAAAGCGGTGTGGTAGCCCCAACCATAGATACACGTAATTATACGAGAGTCCCCGACACGACCGCATTAAGAAAGTTCTGCTTAGAAAATTTTCCGGTTTTGCGGCCGCAAACGGATCCGAAGATCACAAAAGAAAATTAAGTGAAAGGTCGGTGCGGTTGGTCGGTTTGCCGGTTTGCTGGTCCATGGATGAACCTATGCACCATTGCACAGTTTGCTGTTTGCCGGCTGCATGCCGTGAGTCTGTTTGGTTTGTTGAACTTCTTTGATGCTTTGTTGCACTCGGCGGAGTGCAGTGACGACCGCATGATCTTATCGAAAGGTAAAGCATGTACACACACATAGATCGCGATAGACCTCCTTGCGTATAGCGTCATTAAGTCATGTGAAATCATGTACAATTTTCCGGTGCGGGCTTTTTTCCACATGACGATATGACGATACCGATGGGGATTGGAGATGACTATACGATGACGCTGATGATAATGATGATGATGATTCCCGGTGCTGTGCCATGTTATTATGGTTAGAGATTGTAAATTACTCTCTCTGTGTCTCCCTGAGTCCCTGATCTAGTGAACCTGAAGACCGATTGCGCCTATTTCATATGCAGCAACCGCACACAAGAGTCCCGCAAGACCACCAAAGCAAAAAGATACCAATTCCGCACCCAGTCAAATGGAATCTTTCTCTCTCTATGTTGCTGATGAGTGAGCGTTCCGCGGAAACGGATAGAAAACCAAATGGTCTTGTATATCTGTATCTTTAACCTTGCTACGCAGGGAGCCTATGCCAACAGCTACCGACTATAATGCCAACAGTTGCGGTTGATTACGACCGATGCGACGCGACGTAAAAACGTTGATGGTTTGATGGTTCGATGGAACCTCTCGAGTAGGTATACGTGTGTCCGTATGTCCCGGAATTATTCTACACTAGTGGCTTTGCGAAAACAATTTGCGCATTAGAATAGCCTGGCACACTGGCATTTGCATTTGCATTATCAATTCGATTTTAATTAGCTGTCGCGGTCATATCGATAATCTTCTGCGATCGAATAGATGAAAACTGAAGATACGCATTTGTGGACTTCCGTGCAGCTGTTTTCCGACTGTGGATGGAAATTATCGATGATAGTATGAAGAGGAAACATTTTTCTCATATCACATATTCAGCTAAATTGTTGCGGTTGGAAGTAATTGGTTACAGATACAATTGGCGACGGAATTCTTAATTATTCTACGACTGACCCCTGGCAATGGACAATTATTCAACTGCAACGGTGTAAGGTGCATTTTTTTGTGCAAAACTTCTAGGGACAGCTGCCTATGCTGAAACAAAAATAAAAAAAAAATTTACGGCAAGATCTGCAAAATGCATTAGCAGCTCTATAAGTTAACCCGGAACTTTAGTTGTACATTTGGCGTATCTTCAAAGGCAATTTAAAAGTTTCGAAGGTGCGAATGCTAGTACTATGCTAGTAGTTTGCTTTTTAAGAAATTGCAGAGTCTCAGTAAAAAAAAAATGAAACGGGACTCAATACAGAACAGGTCCCCTGGACTGGTTTCCAGTTAATCATTTTGCATTTGAACCTTTTTGTTGTAGATTTGAAACAAAAGTTTGAAGAACGTGCATGCATTAACTTTCGTAAGTAAGCATTTGTTTCATTCATATTCTCTGATAGCAAGCTATTGTACAAGGTGGGCCAAAAGAGATCACTCTATTGGAAGATGCTCTTATTTTTGCCAATGGCCGCCAATGTCAAATCTATTTTGACATTTGTGGACTAGACAGATGTATAATACAAGTGAACAAGCCATGGAGCGATACAGTCCCCAAGAACGCGGAATACTGGTGTCTATTTGTTGCGTAACAATTCGTCTGTAGTATTGGCGCAGCGCGAATTCCGTCGCCGATTCCCCAGCCGTCCGACACCGACTGCGCAAACACTGCTCCCTTTGGCCACCAACCTTGAAGAGTATGGAACCACACGAGACGTTGCCAAGACTGGTCGGCCCCGGAGCGCCCGATGTGCAAAGAATATGGCCGCTGTTGCCGAGGATGTCGAGCTGTCGCCGGAAACATCGACCAGACGCCGTGCCTCGCAATTAGCCATCAGCCGGTCGTCCCTAAGGCGAATTTTGTTCAAAGACTTGCGCATGTTTCCGTACAAAGTCCTGTCTGTGCATCAGCTGCTGCCTGCCGCCAAACGCGTGTAACTACGCCAAAGCCATCCTCAATCTCGAGGACGAAGTGGACAATTTTTCGACCAAAATCATAATGAGCGATGAGGCTCATTTCCACCAGAACAAGCAAAACTATCGCTCCTGGGGCACCGAAAATCCACGAGTAATGCACGATGAGCCATAACACCCGCTCAAAGTTACTGTATGGTAGGCTGTTCACGCTGGAGGAGTCATCGGGCCATTTTTTTCGAAAACGCCGCTGGTCAAACGACAACAGTGGACGCTATAGGGCCTATCGAGTTTTTTCTGCCGCAATTGGACGAATTAGCACTGAAGGACATGTGGTTCCAACAGGACGGAGCTACTGCACACACTGCGCGAGCCACAACAGATATTCAGAAGGCGGCAACAACAGCAGATGGCTTCTTTTGGCCCATCCCAAAAGAGGGATGATATTTAATTTTTTCTATAAAGGATACCCCCTATAGTTTTTGTAAAATCGAAAGAGTCGATGTTTTCTCATCTTGCGACTTGAATTATAAGCGAATGGCTGTGCAGATAACAACGGTCGATCAACCATTCGAAAGCCAATACATTTAAACTTGAGAATCGGAATGAATGACTTTGTTGGATGGTGTGGATATTGTTTAAACCAACGGCAAAGGCTAAGTTAATACCTTCTACCTTGGTACCTTAATTATATAAAAGTAAGCAATCTATTTAAACAAAAATAGAGAAGACGGCTTCTCAAGTAGAATCCGTAATGGTCTCCATTTCGTGTTGAATATTTTTTGCAAATGGCAAATCGGCTTATTGGCGTAAACTTTAGACTTAAGATAACCACACAGGAAAAAGTCCATGCCATTAAATCAGGACTGCGTGTAGGTCAATTTTTAACACCTCTCCCGGAGATCAAGTTGGCAGGGAAAATTTCTCTAAAACGTGGCAGAGACGTATTGTGACGTTGATCCGTCCTGAAGAAATTATGTTGTTTGGTTATACCCAGGAAAGATGTGCAATTCAGGCATCAAGAAGTCGTCTAACATCTTTACATAACGCTATAAGCTCACTGTATCTTCACGTCCCTTTTCATCCTCAAAATGCAAGGGCTGTGCTGGTACTTCTTTGCACCGACATCGCTAATGATCAGGTTTCTGATGCTTGCGTTTGTGATTCATTGCACTCCAGTATGAAGCTCATTTTCATCCTTATGGACACATGGATATTCAGATAATCAGGAGATTATGTGATTATCCATGTGTCCGTAAAGATGAAAATGAGCTTCATCCGAAAATAAGATGTTGGTATGCGGTAAGAAGCGCCCAATTGCCTGTTTTAGGAAATCAAGCCTATGACTGGCATCCAGAAGCTTTAGTTCTTGAACCAATTTTGTTTTAGCTAGAAATTGAGAAGAAGATCTTTTGTCGATCACTTGTTGATTGGTCATGATCAAGGAGGTGTTTTTAATGCGGTCAGAGTCCCACACTATATTGGTTTTAGAACTTTATCGAGATGATATTCACCTAAAAAAAATTGAAGCACTTGGGGGCTTACGAAATGAATCGTTTGCATCGTCACGAACAGACTGATTAACTGAGACAATGGAATTTTGTGTTTCCAGTGTCAATCGTTTTCTTCAAACTTGTTGACCCATTTTCGAATGAGGGGTATGCTTGGCACATCATACGAAATCCTCGAATATTGCAGAGTTTTCTACGAGTTAAAATGTTCGAACTGCAGTTTTTACTATACTTACGCACCCACCACGCGTGGACCGCTCCTGAAAATCCCCCATAGCGACTGAATTTTCTAGTGCTAGGCTATAGATTGACATAACCTCTGTGCCAGTCGGATTCGTTGCATAAGCTATGCAAATATGAACTCTCCTTTGAGACACCTTGTATTATTTAAGTGGCAAATGCGTGTGGTTCAAGCCTTACTGAGTTTCAAACTAGGCCGGTTGTCCCTCTTTTCAAGAAGAGTGATATTATCCTCGGTGACACAGTGGATAGTGCGATGAACTGCAGTGGAGATGATCTGGGTTCGACTCCTAACCGTGGTAATCCCAATTTATTTAACAGGTTTTTCTACCACAATGACAGGTGTATGTTTTATATAGGTGCATGTCACAGGAAGGGTATGGTGTGTTATGGAAGTCCCTTACAAAGATGATGTCGAGTCCAGGTTATCTATGCACAATCCTCACTGGCTTTTAATCAATAAAATCTACGACCGGAAATAGCTACTTACCCTAAGGTTTATATGTGAGGAATGAGAATAATCCAATATGCACACACTGTTTTATATAGGACGGCAGGTAATGTTATAAACTGGGAAGCTTAAGGCTTATGTATTAGGATCATTACAAATGATTAGGCTACCCTCGGCTTAAATTGAGCGCATGTTTGAACTGTATACGATAAATCTTAACATCAATAAATCTGAAGTGAAGCTTTGAAAGCCATTACTTCACTGGGCATGGAGGTGACTTAATGTCGAAATAGAAGACTCATTTCAAAGGTGATGGAAGAGTTATCCTGTAGTCAACTAAATTTTGAGGCAGCTTCAACGATTATCTTTAAGGAACACCTAGGCTATTGCCACGTTTGCTAGTATAGAGAAGCAAGCGACAGATATAACTTTGAGGTAGTACGGGACTTTGTCTATCTCGGCTACGCTATTTATTCTGACAACAACATTTCGTCAGAAATTGAACGAAGAATTCCTCTTGTTTCTTCGGGCTAAGAAGGCGATTCAGTAGTAAAGCCCTCACTTAAACTACTAAGGAGTTCCCATATATAAGATCATGATGACCCCAGTCCTGCTCTACGTCGCTGAAGCATGGACCGTATCAAAAGTGGATGAAGAAATCTTTGGTCGATTTGAAAGAAAAAAACTTCGGTCCCGTTTGGGTTGACGGGCAATGGAGACGAAGATTCAACCAAGAACTTTACGAGCAGTATAGCGACATATCCCTAGTTCGCATCGTACGTTTAAGAAGACGAAGGAATACCAATACTCCGCCTCGTAGAGTCTTCGATTCTCAGCCAGTCGTACGGCGCAATAGATGAAGACCTCGCCTTAAGTGGCGCGCACAAGTAGAAACCGATCTCAACTAGAGGCAGTTATCTAAGGACCGGGCTATTTGTAGAGGCCTGTTGGTTGAGGCCCAGGTTCATTCCTGACTGTAGCGCCATTTAAGTAACCTTAGTGTCAAAATTAAGTTTCTAGCCTCTAACTCAGTGTTTGTTAAAATTTTAACTACAGGTCAGAAGATTTGGGTAGTAACCAAAAGAATTAGTTCGTTCAAGCAAGATGTAAGTTAATCTCAATTCAAAAAAATGCGGAGCTCAGAAAGTAATCAAAATTAAACTAAGACGTTTGCGAATGTCCTACGTTGCATACATCATGGTTTGCTTACTCA
Source organism: Rhingia campestris (assembly GCA_932526625.1). NCBI lineage: Eukaryota > Metazoa > Arthropoda > Insecta > Diptera > Syrphidae > Rhingia > Rhingia campestris. The sequence goes on from OW052182.1 coordinate 100,221,323, forward strand.
TATTATTAGGTCAATATTTGTGACGTGCCTTATGAACATGAGTGGGTCATACCCGTCCTCAATGATTCGAATTCAGCGGCAAAGAATCAAAGTGTATGAAATCCAAACCTGGAAATATATGTTTGGATACTCAATCTTCGACCAAAAGGAAGGAATAGATTTCATTATACGAATACCCACCTCAAACAGAATCCATTTGCATTTCCGAGTTGTATTATACGTGCATCCGTTATACCCCCAAAATTGGTATGGATTTTGAATTTCAAATTTCCTCTGCTTATGCAAGCCATGAACCCTCCAAATGCCAGCCATACACCTTTAAAAAAAACTTTTACTGCACAAAAAAATTTTTTTTTTATTGATCTCCAATGCCCGTGGGAGTAGATACACTTCCAGCCATGAGGTGCATCCTTTTCCAAATGTTTACTTAAATTAAAAAAGTTTGTCTGTGTTTTTTTTAGCAACGCACCAGGTGTTCCACATCTAAAGCAAGCCAACCGCACATATTCCCCTGCTTAAGATTGATAAATTGAGTGACTCCGATTTGAACTGAATTTTCCTTAAACACAAAAGCAGCAAAAAAAAAAGGACAATTCGCACCCAGATGCTACGTGTATGAGAGTCCATTCACACGAATCAAAATCACAATCGCATTTATTATTGAGATTCCTCTCCATCGGAATGATGATTACATTGTTGCCGAGGTATAAGAACCCTCGATTGGGTCCTAAACACCATAAACGTGACTGTAATGCTATATCCCTGTTGAATCCGAAGTGTAAATATTTGATTAGAGTTGTGCTTTCCGCCTGACCAAGTTGTAAGTTGTACCCTTTTGTTGCGAGATATCTCGAGAGCGATTATGTGCCAAAGGCTCCGACAAATGGAGCTTCTTTTCGGTAGAAACACCCTCCGGATACCGATCTTTATGTGCGTCCTTGAGTTTCGTTTTAATATTTTATGAGAAGTGACTTTGCGCTAAGAGCAAACTTTTAGGTTTAAAGCTATTGCTCTCAAGGGACTAAGGTGCTTTACCATAAACAGCTCCTTTATTATACGACTTGCGTATAAAACCCTCATCAAGTCGTCAAACATTAAACATCGCATTGAAATGCCAAACACCCTCTGTCAAGTTTATATTAAGAACTATTCCCTCAAGGCATCAAGTTCGTTTTAATTGCTTCTGAGAATGTAGGAATTCATCTCCTGCCTTGACAATCGTGACAAATTACCACTCAATGCGCCACCGTCTACACAGATCCATTCCCATCAATTCTGGTATTTGAATGGTGCAAGTGCAACAAAATATTCCGAGAGCTAATGCACTACTCGTAGTCGTATCTGCGGGAGCGGGACACTCAGGTATGCGTGATGGTGTCGGTGGTAGATGGAAAATTAATTGTTTTCCACTTAAGCACATGTAACGAACCCTGAACTGAGAAACGGATCATGAGGCATTCCAATTGCCTGTTGTTGTGCGCTGGGGCTCTTCGGCAGAACGGTGTACTACCCTCTTGCCATTCAAAACGTGACTCGGAGTAATTTGTTTTGTCAAAATCGAGATTGTGTTGGATTCTTCGATTTATTTTCGGGCTTTTGCAGTAGGTACCTCTCTCTGCCTACCTACACCATACAAAAGGTGTGAAAGAAGTCGTCCGCTCGAGTTCTTTACCCTATGGCATTGGCACTTGCGGTTGGATTCGGATTTCAACTTCAAATAGCAAGCGGTTGTTTTATTGCCAATTAATTGGTTTTACGTGGCGGGAATAGGCTTGTATCTACTACAGCTCTAGCGGTTTATTTGAGCGCGCTGCGGCTAAAGTGCAGAATGGTATTCGGTTTCATATTTTAATGAGCACTGTAAACATCGGTAGGAATTATTGGAGACCATGGATTTGGATTTCTTGGTTTTTGTTTATTTTAATTGCTCACGAACGTTTATTTTGGATTTCCGTTGCAATTGCTCGTATATGGGCGCAGCCGAAGCGAATATTGGCGGTGCAGGTTTTGGGTGGTAAAAGATGAAAGAAGCACACGGCTGGGTGTGTGCTATTTACCAATGGATTCCTTGAATTATGAAACGAGAGGAAACGTGAGTTTGTGATGAAACAAATGCCGGAATATTTTTTTTCTTATTAATTTTAGTATTGAACTGAATTTTAGGTCAGAAAAGAGATCATCTTCTAACTCTGAGTCTTAGACAGAGAAAAGATCATAGGTTTAGGCAGACTATCAAGTAGTATCAGAATTTTGCAACTTCTCTTATCTATTATCATCTCAAACAATTTCATGTTAAGAATCTTTTCCGTAAGTAAAGGACATGTTCGAAAGAGTTTACTTAACAATCTGTTGTCAGGGTGACTCGTAGTGACAAAAATGTAACAACACGCAGACAACGCCGCATTCGATCCCCAAACGTAGCAACACCTTAATAATTTTTCACTGGCCCTCCTCTCGTGATGGTCTGAAAAATCATCCGAGTAGTATCAATTTTCAAGAAAAGCTAATCTCATCTTAGCCGTTCGGATTCGGCATAAAACGGGATGTCCCGCCATCATGCAAGAAGTACGAACGCACACATGAATGGTTGTGAGAAAAAGCTAGGACGGGTTATAAACAAGTCTGTTGTGCCAAAAATTTTTATTTTTAACTTAAATCTCTTGAATTTTCGAAGCGTCGAAACTTCTCCGATCGGGCTCATCTAGAGTTTGAAGAAAATCGGAAATTTCATCAACTAATCATCGTCAGAGAGACGCGGTTTTTTTTCTTTGGACAGCAACAAATGCATATGTACTTCGAGAGACTCCATTGCATTCAAATAAAACTGACCGCGTGATGCTAATTTCATGCCGGAAAAGTGATTTGGACGTTTTTTTCGTCAAACGTCGGCAAGTATGACTTAATTTGAGTGTTATGTCGTTCCAACAAGATGTTGCCACGTGCCATATAGCTGGTCAAACAATTGTGGTTGTTTGGTAATCGTGTAATGCCGAGAAATGATTCGATTAAATTTCCATGAGCGATCTTGCGATTTAGAGCTGTTGGATTTATTTTGATGGGGTTACCTAAAGTCATTGGTTTAAGTTAACAAGCCCAATAAGTCTTACATCCTTCATACTAAAAACCTATGAAAAATTAATGGATATCTACATTCGTGACGAACTCGACCCCCAATACATATCCTCGGCACAGCATGCCTACACGAAAGGTAAGGGAGTCGAAACTGCCCTACATGATATCGTTAGTACAATAGAAAAACCTCTTCACGAGAAGGAATATACACTCGCTGCATTTCTCGACATTGAAGGAGCCTTCAATAATGTGAACACAAACGCAGTCGAAAGAAACCTCGCGAAGAACAACGTGGACCAACCTCTAATACATATTATTGGAAGTATGCTCAACCACAGAAATATAAATGCGAATCTGGGAGACAACCATCTCAAAGTATTAGCATCAAGAGGCACACCACAAGGAGGCGTTATCTCACCTCTGTTGTGGAACATAGTCATCAATGAGGTACTCATCAAGCTACAGCGAAATGGGGTAAAAGTCATAGCCTACGCAGACGATGTAGCGATACTAGTTAAAGGGAAATTCTTACCCACTATTAGTGAACTACTCGAGCGGGCATTGAAAACTCTCAACGAGTGGACAAAACAATGTGGGCTTGGCATCAGCCCCCAGAAAACGGAACTCGTTCTCTTTACGAATAAGAGGAAGATACTAATATTCGACCTACCGGCTATCGATGGGACTACCCTCAAACTAGCCGATAGTGCAAAGTATCTGGGTGTCATTCTTGATAGAAAACTCAACTGGAACCTAAATGTGCGCGAGCGCATTAAAAAGGCCACAATCGCTTTCTATACGTGTAACCGAATATTCGGAAAAAACTGGGGTCCGAACCCCAAGATCATCCTATGGATGTACAAGGCCATTGTGAGACCTATATTAACATATGGCAATCCACAAATAAAGTCACCCATCTGAAAAATATGACAAAGGTACAAAGGATAGTATGTGTGGGCGCTACTGGTGCAATGAGAACCACACCAACAGCGGGACTGGAAACCATCCTTAACCTGCTACCGCTAGACCTTTACATGCAAGAATCTGCAGCCAAAAGTGCTCTAAGAATCAGCCAGCTCAACTGCTGGAAATCGAACTCAGGAGGACATGCCCAAATTCTACACAGATATCTGGGCTCAGCTGTATCCTCTGACTACATGCTGCCTCAGCATGACTTTCAAAGACCATTCTCCTGCATCCACCCAAGCAGAGAGGAGTGGGAGAGGAACGAATTGGGCACCGAAACCATATCCATCTACACTGATGGTTCAAAAATGGATGTAAGCGTCGGAGCTGGAGTGTTTTCAGAAACACTTAAGCTAAATAGCATCTTTCGTCTCCCTGAGCACAGCAGTGTCTTCCAAGCCGAAATATTGGCAGTAGCAGAGGCAGCCAAAGCGACCTCAATGCTGGCGATACCACCAGATGATATCACCATCTTTATTGACAGTCAGGCTGCAATAAAAGCTATCTCTGCTGTCGAAATAAAATCTCGGCTTGTGAAATGTTGTCGTGAAGTGCTAAAGGTTCTTGGCGTCCAACATAATGTTAAGCTCTGCTGGGTCCCCGGAGAGGCATACCCGCATACAGGGCAATGAAATTGCTGACGAACTGGCGAGAAAAGGATCTGCCTCCAGCATTGAACAAGCAGACCAGTCTGTCAAACCACCACTATGTGACCTCAAATCTCGGCTGGGACAGAAAACACTGATCACTGCCAAAAACAGGTGGAACTCCCTTCCCACCTGTGAAACTTCCAAAAGGATGTGGCCTGAGTATGACAAAGCCAGAACCCATAAACTACTTCGTAGAAACAGGAAATCTGTGTCTACTTTAGTTGGGATTCTTACTGGACACAAACTGAAAATGCATCTCATAGATGATGACCTCTGTAGAGGCTGCGGTGATGAAGAAATACACGAGGGAACCCTCCACTTTCTTTGCCACTGCCCAGGCCTCAGCCAATTAAGAATGAGAACCTTAGGAAAATACTTTTTCCATGACCTCACGGATCTATCCGAAGTCCCTCTCCCTAATCTTTTCTGGTTTGCAACAATATCTGGATGGCTGGAAAGAGGCTTACCACAATGGACAGTAACGGGACACTGAATGAACCAACCACACAAGTGGACCCCCAACGGGCATCACAATGGGTCTATATTGACCTGAGTGCGATGAGGGAAGACACACACCGTCTGCCTCATCAACCCACCAACCTAACCTAACCTAACAAGCCCAAAACTTTAAAGAAGCCCAAAATCAATATCGAATGCGAAGTTTCCAACATTCCGTGCGATTTGTGTGGAATGTGTACTTAGTTATGAGGTGCTACAGTCCTGAATGAACCTTGGGGTTCTTTCAACATGCCTCTCTAACTATCACGGTTACTAGGTGGTAAAATGGTATAGACAATGCGATTATATGAAAACAAAAGTGTTTTATGCCTAGCGGATGACTATCAACTCCGATTCACAGCTTCTTTGTAACAAACGCTGGTTGATATCCCTTTGACCGTAGATAGGGTGTGAATCCCTGAATGGACAAAGTGAACAAACTACATGACCAGTGATAGTGGGGGAAGAGTCGAAAGGTCAACGGTAGCTCTCGATCCCATAGTGGAAACTGATGGCCCGTAACTAATAAATTTGAATCTAATAAATTGGAATTGGCCCTCCAGATTAGGGGCTGGGTTTACTACTGAATCACGAAAAAAAATATTTGGGTCCCTGAATGACCCTTTGATGCGTGTTTATCAACCTCCAAGGAGAAGATGTTTTCAATACAACTAGCCAGTCGATCGATGTCGTAAAGGAACACATTCACTAAAGGAAAACCACCTGAACTACCTTGGAGTTCTTTGTCATTTATAAATGCAACCCATATGAGTATGTGACTCTATCGCTGTTAGTGGCAAATGGATCCACCAATTCTCTTTCTGGATAGAAAACGGGCTAATTCAAATAGAGCCTTAGCTTCATATGCTGACCACGAAAAACCCACTGATTCAACTGATGGCAACACAGGCATGTGAACATGTGGATATTCTGACACAAACACAACCCCGCTGGAGGATGATAACACATAAGCTTTTCGTCATGACCTAAAATTTCCGGGACATGATTTTCTTGAAGATTTCAACTGCAAAATCGAGACTTTGGAAGAATAATAGGAAAGAATAGTTCCAATCGAATGGTTCCTATATCGATTAAGTCCCTTAAGGCGCTCAAAAAGTCTACGTCAGCAACAGCAGGAGGAGTACACTAAACAGATCACTCACGGAGTGATTTGAGCAGAGCTCCCCTCGAATGGTTTGATGCTGATTGGACAGTATAAGAATGAAAATAGAGCAGCGTTTGACCAAAGAGATGTAGAGATGTTATCCCTAAGGCCCTACCTCTAAGAGGCATGCAAGATTGACGTCTTACCTAAGCGCCTCAACAACGTATCAAATGTAAAACCTACGGCAGTGCATAGATCCTGATTTTTCAACAAATATGGCAAACCGAGTGTACGTTACCTTTGTCGTAGCCTGCACAGACAGGTATATTACATCTGCAGACTGCTAAACTTCAACAATAGTAAAAATCCCCTGTAAGGTGTGAAATGGAATGGAATTAAAGGAAAGCTAAGGTATGTAGCGTGTTCGAATAAACTGCAAGACTTTGATGTCCTGATTTATTGAACGGAGACCGCTTTAGCTCCTTTCGTGATGATCTGACAAATCATACGAGTAATATCAACTGGAGAAGAAAAACATATCTTAACTAAGCCGTTCGGATTCCGTATAAAACTGTAGGTCCAGCCATCAAACATAAAGAATACACAAACAAGAGTCTGTTGCATAAATGTGTGTATTGGTATTTGGCCGCTTTAGCTGTGGTAACTATAGATGAATCAGCGTTCTAACGCCAAAGCTAGATCTAAAATGGTGCAGGAAATTCATCTCGCTCCTCCATCTATACGCATCTCGTATAATAGGACTTACACCCCTCCACATTTATATAAAAAAAAGTGGCAATTCGCAGCTCAGCAAGTTTAAACTAATTGAACTTCTATCCGAACTTCCAGAACTTGACATGATCTGTGCGGTTACAGACCGCTTACCAAAGACACTATGCTTCGACAAAAGATTCTCAACGGAGATCACAACCAGAGAAGCATGGAAAAAGTGGTGCAGAATTTGAAAGACAGGATGGCGTTCATTAGGCGCAGCTGCAAAAGCCATATGTCAGAAATTATTTTTAAGTATTGGAAACCATGAAATTTGTGAGCTAATAAAAGCCAAAATTTTGGTCATTCCATTGATTTTGTTGTTTTATTTAAAAAAAAAAAAAAACAAAAATACAAATAAACTTTAAAAATGTTTTTGAAACATAATTTTACAAACAAAGTGAGCTCTGAGTAATCAGATATTGTAGATGATGTTAAGCTGAAAAATGATAAAAGTGATGAAAATCATTTTAGGTGACTTACAGCCCAATTCTCCCCATCATTACTGATACCTCACAAGTCACAAGAAGAGGTGAAATTGATTTTGTGACTTTTTCCGTATTCTCCCCCACAGTCACAACTTGTGAGAGTCACAAAATCAATCGAAATTGTGATCTCCTTCAGAGCTAACTAGCAAATTATTTGAAATTTTATATTTTGATTGTTGAGTAGTGTACAAAAGTTGAAATGAATATGGCGCATATTATTGACGAAGTTTCCTCCGTAAATGAAAAGTAAGAATTTTACAAAAGCACATCATTTGTAACAAACTAATAATGTTGATAAGATTGCAGCAGAGACGGCTTTTAAGAACATCGAGAGGTACCATGACCCAATAGCTATACAGAACAGCACCTTTGTAAAGTTTTTTCGATTTCCAAAAACATTGTGCTGGGATCTCATGCAGAGCTTGAAGCCTCGTGACAATCAACCAACTTCCTTGCCTTTTGTACTTCGAGTATGTTTTACATTTCGTTCTTCTCATTGCAGTTTTATTTAATTTGTTTCCTTTCAGTGCCTCCTTGCACATGGCTGTTATCAAAAATGCATAGGAAATAACGTTGATTATATATATTCACCTTTGCTGTGGTGAGTTTCGTTGTGACTTTTCTTGTGAGGATTATCGGAGAACCCGACAAATTTTATCGAGTTTATAATTTGTTAGCTTAGTCTATCGTCGGTGGACGTTTGCAATGTTCGTGGGTTAAAGTCGAATCTTTTTTCTGCATACGTCCACATTTGTAAATACAAACCAGCTGTTTTGGCACTAAGTGAAACACAGGTGGGGGTGAATACTGACTTATCAGAATTAACCCTACCTGGATATAATTTAGTGACATTATTCTTTTCTCACCGCGGTCTCGCCATATATATACGTAGTGACGTAGCCTACCAAATTCAACATCAATACGGCCAATGTTACAATCCGGAATTTAATTTTATATGGCTGAAATTCCATGTCCGTAGGCATTTAATCCACTACCGTTTCATCTATAGAAGCCCAAACCTTGACAGTAATTCAACCCGTATAGAGTTTGATGCACTGTCTGACTCCATCTCTAGAATTGTATCCCTGCATCCTCACACTGAAATCGTCATTGCGGGCGATTTCAATGTACACAATTCTACGTGGCTTCAACATTCTGGACAGACAACACCCGAAGGAAGGTATGTTGAGATCTTTGCTGAGGTAAACAACCTAACCCGGCTTGTAAATGAGCCGACACGCATACCGGATATTAACAGTCAAGCCGCCAACACCCTGGACTTGTTTCTTACCTCTCACCCTGATAAATACACCATCAATGTATTATCGCCCATAGGTTCGTCAGACCACTGTATCATATCAACAAATTTCTCGTACTCCAACCACACAGTTAAAGAGCAAATTCCCAAAAAAACTGTATGGCAATACGAGAAAGCCAATTGGGAAGCATTAAACAGTTTTTTTTAGGAATTTTAACTATGTTTCCTCGATAGCGACGTGGATGCTGCTGCTGATATGAGATCTTTTATTCCCAACAGAATTAAGAGTATCAGACCAAAGGCAAAAGGGTGGTATGACTTGAGCTGCAAAGAAGCTATCAGGTTGAGAGAGACAAACTTTCGGTTGTACAAGACCAACCGAACAGAGGAAAACCGAGCAAAATTCAAACAAGCCAGAAATGACTGTAATGCCCATTTAAAGCTTGTCAAATTCCTCTATGACCAAAAGTTGAGGCAAAAAATTCTTCAATGTCCCAGAGGTAATAAAAACTTTTGGTCATTTGTTAAAAATATAAAAAAATTCGGCCTCATCATCAATTCCGACGCTCATTCACAATGACATTCCAGCTGTCAGCTCTTTAGACAAAGCCAATCTGCTTGCTGCGCATTTCGCAGCCAATTCTACATTGCCAGATTGTGTTCAGTCTCCTCCTGTACTTGAGAACGTAGATCATTCTATGGGACAAATTCACTTTCGTACTCGTACAGTTGCAAGAGTTTTATTTGATCTTGACATACACAAATCCGCTGGTCCAGATTGTATATCCCCCATCATTCTGAAGAGGTGTTCTTCTACGCTAGCAAAACCACTGCGTAAGCTTTTCTATCTATCCTACTCATCAGGACTCTTTCCGAGTAGATGGAAAACAGCATTTGTTCAGCCTGTACCAAAAAAAGGCGAATCTTCTTCTCTCTCCAACTACCGACCAATTGCACTTACGTCCCTTCTTTCCAAGGTCATGGAAACGCTGATAAACCGTCAGCTTATGAAATATCTCGAAATACGAAAACTTCTCAATGACCGGCAATATGGTTTTCGCAGCAACAGGTCTACTGGTGATTTGATGACATATCTCACCGAAAAGTGGAACAATCAATCCACCATGTGGCGAAAGCAAGATTGTTGCGCTTGATATTTCAAAGGCATTTGATAGGGTTTGGCATCAAGCCCTTTTGTCGAACATGCGTGCATTTGGAATCGACGAAAAACTTCTTCTATGGATTAGACACTATCTTTCGAAACGTTCAATTCAAGTTGTTTCGGATGGTTTCAAGTCTGTAACTCACCAAATAAATGCTGGTGTCCCTCAAGGCTCAGTTTTGTCTCCGACTCTCTTTCTCATTTTTATAAATGATCTCCTGTCTGCAACTTCTAATCCAATCCATTCCTTCGCTGATGACAGTACCCTCAGCTTCTCATATTCGTTTACAGGTCCTCACCTTCGAACGTGGACTCTAAACGCCAAAATATGTTAAGCTCATTGAATTCCGACCTTGACAGCATTATCAAATGGGGTAAATCTAATAGAGTGGAATTCAATGCTTCCAAAACACAATGCTGTCTTCTGTCATTAAAGCGAAACCAAAATCTAGAGCCATTATCCATGAATGGCACTTACGTCGAAGAAACCGAAAAGCTTTCCATGCTAGGTATGTGTGTTAGTAACGACTTACGTTGGAACGACCACATATTCGAAGTCGCTAAAAACGCAGCGAAATGTCTAGGTTTCCTAAATCGATGTAAAAAATATTTCACCCCCTCTGATCTGGCCACAATATATAAAGCGTTTATACGCCCAAAACTTGAATTCAACGCCCACGTCTGGTTAGGTGCCTACCTACAGTGCCATCGGAAATGAGTAACGAAAAGTTGAAGAAATGTAAACTTGTTGGAGGAACTTATTTCTCATGCATCCTAGTGCACAGGTTATAAAACTAGTATCTGTTTAAGATAACCCGACAGATTATGTTTTTAGAAAAAAAGTTTAAGCACTGTCCAGGTTACATTGTTAAAATCTAACTTACATCTTGTGTCAGTAAAAACCCATGCATCCTCTTTTCAAACAGCCCACGTACAAGCTATATAAATTGTATAAGATCAAAACGTTCATTTATATTAATAACCCCGTATCACAAGACACAGTTTATGTAAAACGATATTTTTTTTTCTTCATGGATTATCAATCTTATAACCATTATGGTCGCTCAACAGTAGCGATTGAAATCAATCCACGAAACATATACCAGAATGCACTTTACAATAAAAGCTGATAAATGTCGTGCTGCCATCCAAAAACTCCAAACATTACAACTATACCTTTCCTAATTAATTCAACAATAACAATTTAACAATGGTAATCAATTCATGTCTTCAAATTAATTTCTTGACAATCGACTTCTTCTCTAAAATATCAATTGTGATGCCGCCACCGCCACACATCACCGTCGCGTCGTCTACATATACGATTTGATTTAATTAAAAAGAAAAATCCAATAGATACGCGTTTATTCACCTTAGATCACGCTCGACACCAGATACGTGAGCTGAAAACATCTCATGGATCGTGTGTCACCGATTTGTTTTCATTTTGAATTTTCGGTTTGCCAAGTGCTGCGGCGGAAAAGAAATGAAAACAGAGACTCAACACCAAAGTGTCGTGATTGTCTTTTGAATAACAAAACAAAAAAATATGACTTTACGGACCATTTATGAAAGTGTTAAATATTGCTTTTTAAACGCTGTTTTTACATGGGTGTGCCTGGATTATAAGACGAGTGTTTAACCAACGGATGCGAACCGGGAAGTCTCACAAGGTGGTGGCGGCATCGAGGCGGTTTTTATGTCATAATTATGAGATTTATTGCTTTGATTGAGGGCTTTTAGAAAGGCCGTCCAGTAACGAACAGGTGGTTCTATTAGCGGTAACTATAAGGGAGAACGTACTCAGAGTAATGCTATTAGTGATAGGAATTAATTTAGCTCACAACTTGATATGCGTACCTGCATAGATACGCAAGCAATGCGACGATAAATTTCTTTCTAAAAAAATCAATCGATATGAGTAACCGAGTATCTTTTTAGTCTTTCGTTACATCCAGTCAAACAAAAACTCGATACACAATATCTTCATAGCATCGAGGATGCACAAGAAAAAGATTACCGCCCAAGTGAAAGCACTCACGTGCCACGTCACGACTTCACGTCTAGCCTCTTGACCTATCGAACAAAAAAAGAATCCTCTCATGTGAATACAAGCATATAGCAAACTCCAAGTGAAGGCAACTCCATAATGTGGCCATTAATAACATCATTCACATCACATTTGGTACAAATTACACAGCATGTGAAACGGCGCATATAAATAAGACGTTGTTGGGCAACAATCATGCCGAAGAAGCGACAATGAATCTTGAGATTCCATCTGCACTGCCTACCGAAATACTCGCGCGAGCAATGAAATCTTCGTTTCGCCAAGAGGCTATATCAAGATCAGGCGGAGTTAATGAACCACATCGCTTAATGGACAGACTGTTGGCACAGGGTGCATTTCATTATGGACACATCAGCGCACTCCTTGTTTCAGATGATTAATGATTACGGACGCTCCTTGGAGGGAAGTCGTTGTATAGCAAATCTTACAAGGAAGTGAATGGAAGATTGAAAATCATTCAAATAGGACTAAGGAATGTGTTTACTTACGAGGTACTTGCAGTCTTTAGAGTTGGAATTGACTTTGTGGATAGTGAGAGCTATGTTTGAAGGATTTTCAGATAGTTAATCGACATTTAGTTGTTGTACTCACCTGAAAGAAAAGAAAATAAATTTATTAAATATTTTTCAATTAAACATATCATAGGATTAAAGAAAAGGATTACGAACAAGTACTGTACCTGTACAAAATTGGGCCGAGTACTCAGTAAATTTAAGATAACTTAGGTATAGCTTTTTACATAAATATACATGTTGGGTATGGAGAAGAGTCGGTGAGGTGGAAAATTTTACAAATAGATTATGCACGTGGATGATTAAGAAGCATGATGGTAAGTGCGATGGACACTGACAGAACCGACCAAGTGATAGAAGTCGGTGACCAAAAATCTCTAACAATTAATTACCAAGAATTACCGATTATCTCTAAGTTCGCACTGGGGTAAGATGAATTAGACTTTAAAAACCAGTAACCTGAATATGTTCCAGCAAATTAATACAAAAATAATAACAAGTGGGTGCAATAGCCTAGTGGTTAGTGAGTATGACTTCTAAGCGCGGGGTCTCTAGCTCAAATGCCGAAAGTGGCAACGCATAAGTTTTTTTTTTTACACTGCTCCACCTCTTGCAAAAATCTGGCAAACATCCAAAAATACCACTTTCAAGATGCTCTCAAATTGTAGCTGGTATTGGGCGTTTAACAGCAGGCCCTTTTCTTTGTGGCAAAAAATAATAACTTCACACACAAAAGAGCTGTGTTTGAGGTCCTATATATGGGCCGTATTTTATTTCAATTTTATTTCAAATAAATAAAAAATGCACGCGAAATGATTATTCAAATGAATAGAAAAAATACGTGGGAAAGGATTTTGACGACATTCTTTGTCTGAATTTCCGAGACGATGGTAATCAAACACATTCTCGCGTCTGTTGTTTTAAGTCCAGAAAGTATCGACATATACAAGTGAAAAAAACCGGTCTGATCCTTCAAAGGAATCAAATTCGATAGGAGCAATTTTGAATACCATGGTTTTACCGTATTAAATGGAGAAAATTATTCAAATTGTATAGTCGCTGAGAAGTTGATGCTGGTTGTGCAAAAGATGAACATCAATAAAGTTCAGATAAACACTATCTCCACCATTGAAAAACACCGTTGTACATCCTACAAACTGTACTTCGGTCAATAAGCCTTCTACCGAATGTAAGCAAGGTATTCGAAAAAATAGTCAACAAACCTGGACAGAGGAAAACTAAATAATTTAAAAAAATCCGTTTGGTGTTCGAGGGAGAGATGACACTACTCATGCCGCGTCGAAGGTCCTGTCAGACATTCAACGGAATAATTCGAAAAAAAATTGAGAAGGCTACAATCCGCTGTGCGAATCATTTAATACCCTATCCCATCCATTCACAAAAATAATTGTCCGTAACAAGTGGGCGTGGCTAGAAATCACATTTTTAACCACGCCCACTTTTTGGGGAATGAAATATAGAAAATTACGTTGTCACCACGTCTTGTTCGGACAGTTTATCTACATCTTTTTTGGTTCGACAAGGTACGACGCATTTACATTGCATATGCCATACAAATCGTTAAAAAAAAAAAAAAAGTTGGCGTGGGTTAAAAAGGTCTATAGGCGAAATGTTTATAGTATTGCTTTCGAATTATTATCATCGAAAGTTTTTTTTCGAATTTTCTGTTTTTTTATGGAAAACGTCCCCAAAAAGCGGATGTGGCCAAAAAAGACTTTATATAGACTACACCATAGGGTTAGAAGAACTATAAGCTAACTAGGCTAGATATGCGTAATCCGAGAAAGAAGTTTGTTTTCAAAAGTAAAAACGCAAACAACTAAAAACCTAAAAATTGAAATTCATACGCTTTTAGGCCAATCATCACCCACTGACTGCTGCTCCAAGCGGTTCAACTTAAGGTCATCCGTCATAGAAAGAAAAATACGAGTGTTCGAGAAACGATGTCTCTGATACTATCTAGAATTGAACCGTGCGCCATAATCCGAATATATATAATATTATCGCCACAAGGCTCTATACGATGGGGTCATCTGAATAGAATCAACCATTCCCTTGTTATGGTGGTTTGAAGGTACGTTTTAAGGGCGTTGTTTAGCGACAACAGCTAGTTTTAATTCTCGTTCTCGTCTGCATTGACGGAATGTGTAGATGATGATTTAACTGCAAACTATACGAGCTGTAAGGCTATACAGACCTGATCACAAACCGTTACCCCGGTATTAATAAACGCTGAGTAGCTAATCTGTGACTAACTTTTGACATTTGCGCGAGTATTTCTCATGGTAAAGCTCTCATTTTAGCTAATCAGCGTTTACTTATACAGGGGTTAGTCTTTACTTCAGTCCAAATATAGTATTCGGTTCCCAGGTAGACGCAAAGCACAGCAGAAGAAGATCTTGCCATAGGTAGATCGATGTAAATCAACCTCAACCAATGTAATGTCGGGATTACTGAAAACCCATGTTAGTTGAGCCCCAGGTTTAACCCGGACTATACCAACTCTTATGAATGAATGATGAGACCAGAGATAAGTTCAGGACATACAAGGGCTAGATGGAATAATGTTATTACAAGATTTTTAGAGGATTCAGAGAGTTTCGGCTGTTTTTTGGCCTAATACCCAAAGAATTTTTTTGGAATTAGAATTCTAGTGCTAACACGAATGGAACCTGCCATACAACAGTTTGCTCATTTCTCAAAACCGATTCTAAAGATTTTGATTAAATTTAATACGATTTTAAGCGTTAATATACAAAAAATAACTGCTCACCTAGTTTTTCCCTTTAAAAATTCGAAAAACAATTTTTTTTTTATTTAGGACAAATTTTAAAAAAAATCATCAATTTCTCATGAAATATATTTTCAAGTTGAGTGAAAAAATCTAAAATGTTCGACTTGGGTTCGACTTGGGTTCGACATACCATTTCAAGTACTTAAGTCAGTCTTTGTTGTCAAAACATCTATAAAGCTATACGGGTTGGCTACGATAATTCCAAAATCGAAATCTCCAAACCCAAATGGGCACGGAATACCCGGCCTGCTGTCCCAGTTGAACTTAAATGAGTTGCTTCGACAAATTAGGACAACAGGTTATTTAAGAATCTAAAGGGTAAGTTAGGTCCCTTGAACAGAGATGGTGGCAGATGAACCGAAAGGCCAACTGCAGCGCTCAATACCCGTGTCCTAGGGGTATCTATAATAAATAGATAGTGGACCTCCAGGTTGGGGGTTGTGCGTTGGGTTAACTACCCACTCATGGAAAAAATAAATTGTTACGAAGCAACCAATAGCATCGAAAAAGCCTGATCTTATTGTTGACGACCCTGTTGAACGAAAAAAAATGACAACGACGTTCGTACAGATACGAATGTGAGAACATTAAACAGGAGAGGTGCAGGCGAACAACAACGGAAGCCCTAAACTGCTACAAAGCATACATTACTGCAATCCAGGAAATACCATGGGATGGGCCGGGTAAGAAGAGGATGAAAAACTGTGACATCTACTATGGACCGTGTTATAGCGAGCAGAAACAGCGACTATTCGGATGCGGATTTGTTATAAGTGCCAGACTTAGGCAAGAAGTATTATGTTTCCAAGACCTAAGCGAACGCATTGTAACATTCCGCATCAAGGCCAAATTCGCCAACATAAGCCATATATGCGCTCATGCTCCGACGAAGGAAAAAATGTATAACTATGGATTTCTTCTACGAGCTCCTTGACAAAACCTATGAGAGACGATCGAAGTAAGATGTTAAAATCGCGATGGGAGATTTTAACGCAAAAGTTGGAAGCGAAGACATCTTTAGCAGTATTGTCGGAAAAAACATAGCCAACACGACAACACGTCTGGTAACGGACTTAGGCTAATTGACTTCGCTACGGAACGAAATGCCACTATAGCCAGCACACGGTTTCCTCATCTCGATATCCATAAGGGGACATGGTGTTCTCCAGAACAACGAACAGACAACCAAATTGATCACATTGCGATAGACAAGAGGCCCGCATCCAGTATTTTCGATGTCCGAACATTCCGAGGAGCTAACATCGACTTGGGATATCCACCACGCCACAACAAACCAGAAATACTGTGGAAAAAAATGAATGTTGAAAGACTGCAATCGCAAGAGACCGCCAAGACGTATCCCTTAACCTTTCGATTCACACCATACCACCAGCATCGAATGTCGAAGAACAATGATATGCTAGGTTTCTCGCGGCCACCAGCAAGAAACCCCTGGTTTGATTAGGAATGCCGACAGATGCTCGTGGCCAAGAACGAGGCCTACAAGATACAGCTGCAGGTGAAGACGAGAGGTGCCATTGAGCTCTATAGGCAGAAAGGAAGGGAAGAACACCGATTTTTCAGAAAGTAGAAAAAGAGCAAGAAAAGCGAGAGATCGAGGATATAGAGGTGTCACTCCAGGAACGAAGTTCGCAAGTTTTATCAAAGCGTAAAGCATCAAAGTCAAGTATACAAGGCTCGAACAGAATCCTGCCGAGCTGAACAAGGAAATATCGTATAGTTGAGACATAGTAGGTGCTGAGGATATGAAAAAACCACTTCTGCAGACTGTTAAACGGTGATGACGAGCAACATTCCGCTGTCAGGCAGAACGAACCATTCAATGTTGGCAACGACAGCGAAAACTACCAACCACCCGACCCAAGTGAAGTGAGGATAGCAATAGCAACTCAAGCTTAACAAGGCCGCCGGAAATGACGGCCTTCCCGACGAGATTTATAAAGCCGACGGAGATGACTTGGTAAGTGTAAGTAACATCCACTAACTCATAAATAAAATCTGGTCGGATGAAAGTATGCCTGAAGACTGGAACCTCAAAAGAGGAGACCCTCTGAACTGTGCCAACTATAGAGGCATAAGTCTCCTCAACATCGCCTACAAGATCCTATCTGCCGTAATATTATGTGAACACCAGAAACAGTTTACCTACAACCTGATCAACTGTGGTTTTAGGCCAGAAAGTCCACAATTGACAAAATCTTCAAACTTCGGCAGATCTTGAAAAAACCCCAAGATACTCCAAATCGTTACGCATCACCTTTTCATCGATCTCAAAGCCGCATACGACAGCATTTATTGAGACGAACAATACAGAGCCATGTCCAGTTTTTTTTTACGATCGGATTATACGATTTTGGATTATGAACTAGGCAAGAGGGATTCTGAAGTGCAAAAGGATATTCAACGTAAATTTTATTTTACATCATGAGTTCATCCATCGTAGTGATGGACATAGCTCAAGCTTCTGAAATATATTCAAATTAAATTTAAAACTCTATTTTACTACCAATCTTGAAGATAATAACACGAGCAGTAAAACAATAACAACATCCCCAAGGTAGACAAAAATACCCCTCCGACTATCTCCCGACCATTCCTTCACATCCCCCTCGTTTATGTGAAAACTATTCCATGGAATGACAAATGTTCCTAATCCCAAAGGAACTTTATCTTCAACTCGTTACATTCCCCATCATCTGTCTAATGGGCTACATCCATGTGACAATCACTTAACAATTAACCTAGGGCGCGATTAAAATACCCAACTATCGTGTTATAGGCTCCTTCCTTTCTGTGACCGGAATGCTCGGGGCTATAGCCCATGCGCAGCTTAATGCCGTGTGATGTTTTGTCCGCTCGACTTGTCGATATCAATTTCGTTTGACCATCTTTCTCTGGTGTTTGTTCCTGTGGCTTGTGCTCCAGATACTCGCATATACATGTGGGTATAAGTCAGTTTGCACGGTTGTCATTTGGTCATTAATTCAATGCAATGGCACGACGTTACGTGTGGTGGTGGTGGTGAAAGGCTGTCGGGCGCCATATCTGCCAGACATGCAGTGAATGTTGCAAGAGGAATTCAGTAGTTAAATTGATAAGCTACTGAAAGATACGAGTGGGTTTTGTACTGTTGGTGAGTTGTAGGAGACTGAGCCACCGAATATCGATTATGTGGACCGTAAACCGGAAGAACGAGGAACCTAATCTGGCATCGTGCTACTGGATCTGGAATTAAGCTGTAATGAGAGTAGATGGTGGTGAGTGGGTGTTGGGGACGACCGCAAGAAATTGGAATTTATTTTAAGATGCTATCTGAGGTAATGTTTCGGAATGATTTTGTGGGATTAATTTGCGAGATAGTTGTAGGAATTTGTGTTTAATATGGGAAAGTACAAAGGGGATAGTTGGGTTTATTAAGCTCTTGGAATTGGAATGCTTTTCATAATGGCTCAAATGATAAGCAAATAAGCGTTTGAAAATTTCTCTATTTCGAGAGATAAAGCGCCCTTGATGCGAGAAAATCTTTGTTTGGTTCGCTGTGTGACAAAAGGTTGGATCAATTATAGTCTGCATCATATATCATAGTGTTTAATTGGGGTCACAACCAGTCCCTAATCATGGCGCTATAGCTGATGTTATTCACGGTAAAACTTTGGCTTGCTTCATTTTCAGAGAAGTATCGCATAATGACTCCACAGCTCCAAAAATTATACTCAGAAAAGGGCTTTAGGTGGATGAAAACGATGACTCTTGCATCCCCTAACTACAAATGCGACAATGCTACTAAATAACGAATCCAGTTACGAGTTTACATAGAGAGAGTAAAATAACTTAGACGTTTTGATAGGAAGAAATGGGGACATCCATTTAGGAACAGCCCTTAGCCTAGAATTTGTATTTACATAGCCGGATGTTACAATTAAAATATTAACGAGGTTCGAAACAGAACAGGAAAGAGGAATTTCTAGCTATTGGTTATGGTGACGGATCCTTCAGTTATCTGTAAAACCATCAAACCAAACCAAAGCCCAACTTCTATCGAAATGAAATAGGAAACCATAGTTGAATCACAGTCGGAGTTGAAACCATAAATGATGATGTCGATAGCGAAACTACAATTCACCAAAACCTCAATGAGGTGAAGACAGAAATACCTAAACTTGAGCTAATGTTTAACAAAGCTGACAACAATGACGGCCTTCTTCCTGAGCTCTTAAAATCTGAAAACATGACTTTGTAAGGAGTAAGTATGCCTAAAAAATGGAACCTCAGCCGATAAGCTGGGCCGATCCACAAAAAAGAGGTCCTCTTAAATGGTTCAATTACTGTGGGATAAGACTTCTCAACATCGCTTAAAAGATCGGCCAAAATTAGTGTGTTCTTAGACCAGGAGAGTCACAACTGGTCAAATCGTTAAACTTCGGCATTCCCTGAAAAAAAATCTCCAAATAGATACCAACTGTTACGGTAAAATTTACCGCAACAAGGCCCACTCTAAAATCCCTTAAATCCTTACGTTCCCTCTTTTATTTGTGCTCGCAAAACCCGAGTTTGGAGGAAGTGGCGGGCAGCCATGGCTATATCAGCCACTGGTCCACGACCTTCAGATCCAGAGAATGCAACCAAAAACTGGTACCTAGAGCAAACAAGTGATGGTAATATCAGTGCGGTGCAGCCCCCGGGAGAGTGGGAAGACTCACCACGTAGCAACAAAAACGTGCGACAGACGGTCCACGAGAATTCAACCGTTGACTCGCGACGGGCAGCATTAGACAGGACGGTCTGAATGGTTCGATGGGTGAGGGAAGACGATCCCTCGTCGACCCCAACACGATGATGTAGGGGAGGAAGATCCCTGGATCCTACACCCCAACGAATAGTTTACGCTAACGTAGATATTAGTTCGATGGCATGGAGTAGACGTTTTTCCATTTCATCCAACGAGGGGGCGACGGAGGAGCAGCAGAAACGTGGGGCGGACGGCCAAAAGACACTCCTCCAACAAAGTCGCAACATTAACAGTCTTCGCAACATTAGGTTCGATGAAAACAAAAGACACTCTCTGTCCCCAAACGCTGTAGCAATGGAGGAGAAATAGAGGTGTTTAGGCGGACGGCCATGAACAAACACACTTGCCACACAAACAAAGACACACACTTGGACACCAAAGATATGGGACATCATGTCCAAAGACAATTGTCCAGGTGTCCAAAGGCAGCTTTCACACTAACGGCTGTCGAAAGGGACAACGAAACGTGTCCAAACACCAGAGACACCCATATCAAAGGCCTAGAGCCCAATATAAAGATAATTTAGAGATGGCACCCAAATGGAAATCCCTGACCCCGAAATCTGAACGCGAAACCACCCACATAGTTCGCGGAAAATTTTGATTTTTTTCGACTGTTCATCTTCTCCTTCTGCTTCTGAGATATTCAATTCCTTTAGATATTCAATCTTCTCCATCGTAGTTCGGGTAATTCGGTTTTCGTATTGGTCACGGTCAATCAAAGATAGGTAGTCGGGGCAAATGTTCGATTGACAGAAAATGGTTGTCAGTATTGACACCGGGGTTTTCCTAGGATACTGTAACAAGTGGCTACGGAGCAAGTGTGTGGTGTCTGGCAGCGATAGCACGCGTCGGGGAAATATTTGACGGCGATGCGTTAAAATGCGCAGTAAGACCAGTCACGTGTGAACGCGGGTATCTCGAAATGAGTAAGCGCGAACGCACTTTCCAGCCAAAGGGCAGAAAGTGTGAGATGTCGCAGTAGGCTTACGAGTGGAGAGGCAGAGGACTATCTGTGAATGCAAAACGGGATCGATTATGGACAACGGAATTGTGGTAACAGATGAAATCCACTTCTTGGGTATCTAGCGGAACTGTTAGACGTGCCTTTTTCTGTAGTACTAAATTTCGAGGGAAAAGTTGTGATTTCAAGTTTTTGGTACTTTTGGAGGAGACAAAAATCCATTTTGATAGGAAAAAGAAAAGAGAAGAAGAGAAGAAAGGAGAAGAGAAGGGAAGAAGGACTTGAGAGCAGGAAGAACAGAAGAGCGGAGGTAAAGGTTTCGTAGTTTTCCCAAAAATTACGTGGTGTCCAACATTTTATCGTTCGCTTAGAAGCAAAAGAGCTCCAAGTTCGAACCCATTCCGCACGGTGAGCTAGTCCAGCCTGTCGTAGTCCACCCACGAGAAGTTGCGAATCTTCGAGTGAGTAATCTGTGGTTGACAGTTCGCTCACAAGGAATTTTTGTAGCACAACTACCTATTCAACGATTTTAAAACAAGATACGACATCATTTATAGGTACAATCTAAACTGTCACATCTAGTTTTGATATACCGCGTCCATCTACGCAGGACGATGTTGAAGAATGCTCGCTGTTCTATCTGAGAGGGCAACGACCTCACCGAAATATTTGATACCGACAAAGGTTTTAGTCGTAGGCTTGAGAGGATCGATCAAAACGTTCATAAATCTATGCTACTAGCATAATCCCGACGATATTGCCATAATTGGACGGACTAAATAAAATGTCACCGTCAAGTAGTTGAATACAGAGACGGCAGCAGATAGGGAAAAGTTTAACAGTAAACGAGGGCAATACCAAATACAAGGTGGCGCAAAAGTAATCCTCCTATCAGGAAATGCTATAAATTTTGCGATTGGCCCCTAATGTCAGTTCTGTTTTGACATTTGTGTAGTAAACACATGCGAAATACACGTTAATAAACAATGTTACGCTACACTGCTCCAGAACGCGGAATACTGGTGACTTATTTTTACTGGTGACTTTATTTTAAATTACAGCCAAAAAACATCGGAAGGTTATTTTTGCGCCACCTTGTATATGCTTTTAATGAGAAATTACACACAACATTGGTGAATTGGACAGAATCGACAATTGAGCCACATTTTGGGGTTGTAGGGGACTTTGTCTGTCCCGGCACCACAATTAATTCAGACATCGACAGCTTATCACATATTCGTGTTAAGAAGTCGATTTATTAATAAACGACTGACTTGATCTACTAACGAGATTCTGTATAAAACCATGGTCATCCTAGACCCGCTTCATGGCACTGAATCATTGTCTCCATATAAAATGCGAATGAAGAAATTATTGACCATTTCGAGTGAAACATCTTTCGGAAATCTGTGGTTCCGTTTGGTTAAGGTAGGTAGGACATGTAAAGCGAATGGCCAACAATATTATTTCGTCCCCCAGTCATCGATGGAGTAGAGGAAGACCCCAACTTAAGTGGCGCCCACAAATAGAAACCAACTTCAAGGTTGCAACTCGAATTGGCCTTTTTGCATATGTATGACGGAATTATGGCGAAACGTTTCGTTATGGTATCGTTTCAAGAAAGTTTCATCTCCAAGTCAAGTCAAAAATATTTAGCTTTTCCTGAGGCTTTATACTTAACTGCCTTCCGACCTGTTAAGGGACTTTTCCAGAGACAAGGCAGCCTTTCATCCTCTTAGATCATGGACACATTGCATCCATTCATTCAGCCTAAGCGGCTTGGCATTCCCAATCTCTTGATCCTTAAGCCTGCCTTCGTTGTCGCCACAAACCTGAAGACTGCGATTCGAAGATTATCGTGGCTGGAACATTAGTCATTCGCTTGAAGTTCCTGCCTTCATTGTCGCCACAAACTTGAAGACTGCGATTCGAAGATTATCGTGGCTGGAACATTAGTCATTCGCTTGAAGTTGCTGCCTTCGTTGTCGCCACAAACCTGAAGGCTGCGATTCGAAGATTATCTAGGCTGGAGCATTATTGTTAATTTCCTCGATGTATTTTTACCATTTGTTCTTCTTCTACTTTTTAGTACTGCTTATGTAGTTTGCGGTTTTAACTCCCCACTGTGCGCTTTCTTTGCACAAAGGTCCCAATATTTGACAAAAAAATGTCTTTCGAAAGTTCCTAACATTTGTTCCGCTCTCCTGGAAATTGTCACGGCTACGAGAAGTACAAATGGTAAGATTAGGGCACGATAAAGCAGGCATTTGGACCTTCGAGTTACTCTCATTAGCTCAACGCATTAACAGCTGAGTCACTGTAGCAGCTCAGTGGTTAATCATGCACCCATATCAACAGCCCTTGTATTTTTATAGTTATTAAAGTACGTCTGTTATATTTTCTGGCACGAATAACAATTTTAAGCCATATACCGAACGGGTATATACAGACTTCTAACCTAGCAATTCAATGCTGTAACTTCTAACCCATCGGTTACCAGTCATGTTCGTTTCGTCTTAACTACGACAATGTCTCAGTTGGTTGTTTTGTGATTTACAAAATCATCTTCAAAAGTTGGTCATACCCCAAAAATAATTTCTCAAATTCAGACAACGGAAAGTTTACAAAAAGCTTGATACATTACATCTTTCCCAAATATAATGAGCATCAGCAATCACAACCTTGGAAGTAAAACAGCAAAACTACAAAACAACTTTTCCACGACAAAACACTTAACTTTAGCAAAGTTCTTCCCTTAGTTGTATCCAAAAAAAAAAAAAAAAAAAAAAACTCCCTCAATGAAGAATTTCAGAGCACATCTCCTTCCTAATCTTTTATTCATTTGATTTATAAAAGTATCTTTTTACTTTCTTGCTTTATAACATTGTTCATTTTTAGGGACTTATCAAGTAGTCGCCCGAAATGAGGTCACTCCAGACAACCCTTCAAACCGAGATTCACGATCAGAATAAATCTCATCTCGACTTGTCGCCTGTCAATATTTGTTTCCCCCTTTTTTTTTTCCTTATTCGTCTTTCGATTATGCCTTTGGAATGTCTTAACAAAATACATGTATCTAATGGAAAATTAGGAAATAGATGAAAAAAAAAATCCGTTTCATTGAATTCCATCAAAACATCTCGAAGCACACACTCGTCGTCATTTTGAAATCGAAAAACGAACCGCAAATGACCGACCGTGAGGTCATTGTAGTGTAATTACGGCCCGAAGAGCACAGCTTACATCTCGATTGTAGTTACGGAACAAATCGAATCGAATATTCGATTGGAATGGGTTTGATGGTGGCCAAAGATACGCGGAGGCTATTAGATTTGATTTAATGGACGAGGTTTCGAAATTCTCCACCAATGTCTTTGGAATCTTGATGCTTGATGCTTTCTGTTCGGGGCAACTGTGTGAGGGCATTTAATCAAAACGGGGGAAGAATGAGATTATTCATGGGAGGTGGCTGGATGGCAAGTAATTGTAATAAATTTGATTTATTTAAGATATTCATTTGGTGGTTGTGGTTTATGTTTACTTTTGAGTTGAGAGATTTATTAGTTCTGAACGTTTGGGATAGAGGTCGTGTAATTTTTCATAGGCCTGTTATTGTGGTTGGATTGTACATATATTGGTATAATGATGTAGATTTGCTATCTCACTTTGAAGATGGTTCCTGAAGCTCTAGATCGATCGGATTTGTATTTACCACGTAGATGTCTCACAAACTGATATGATTTATATATGCATACGGTTTTATTTCCCTTAAATTTATGAGGTGCTTAGGCTTAAGGCTGAACTATAATAGAAGCTGGTTGCGGGCGACCACTTCCGTAACTGTGCGAACACAGGCAATTTGTATTGTACGACCATAATAGCTTTTCGCTTCGATTCGTTCAGTTTTCGTTCACTTTTGCTCACTTACGAAAAAGCGAATTGATTCGCTCTTTCTCTTTCTTTTGTTCTTTCATACACAAATTTTACATTTCACTTCAACAGCTGTGTACATTTAAATTTGTAAGTTCCTAAGCAACGAAATTTTGTTTTTATTGTTTGCAATTCCATTCCATTCTCAAAAGTCTATTATGGGCAACTTGAGTAATTGAGAGTACTGAAGAAAACTTAACTTAGAATTTTGACATTAGCTTCCGATTGCTTCCGTCTATTATAGTTCAGCCTTTACTTAGCTTAAGGTTATTTACCTATGAAATGGCACCCTTCAATATCCATTAAACTTGGACACTGTTGGATGAATAAAATTTTTTTTTGCGCAGAATGCTAGTCCTTACGAGGACGTAGCTTTTTTCTCACAAAAATTCATTTGTTCATGAAGTACATCATGCACGATGGTGGGATCAACGGATTTATGCCGAACCCGTATGACTGGGTTGAGATAGCATTTCTGAACATGTGACAGCACTCGGAAGATTTATCAAATTTTTATTTTTATGCTTCTCGGTTGTGATTGTTCAATATATTGAAACTAGGAATCGCCCAAAAGACTGCTGAAAGTTTTAAATCTCAAACTAGTATGATAAAATCTGGAATGTTCTTGAGAATGTTAAGATATTCTGGCGTCTTCTATCACGGACGTAATAGATAAAATTATCATTGTCATCGTTTAAAAAAGGACTTTTTGTGGAGGATAGCTGGAAGGAAAAATCTTCGAAAGACATTGCAGACCTGTTATCGTGATGGAACCTTCTGCAATAGTGAGAGACTTTGACCCGATTTAAAAAAAAATGAGAATCCGCTGTGCGAATCGTTGAATACCCTATCCCACCCAATAGTTAAATTAGCATCCCTTTAAACTGAGTTTAGTGATATTGTTCACTTATTTTTATGAATCCTAGTTTAAAATATCTGGATGGTCTACAAGACCTATGGTCCTATGACCTACGTCATGGACTATGGTACGTGTTATAAAATCGTTTTTATACGAAAACGCCCCAAAAAGTGGGTTGAAATTTTATATATCAAAGGAAATGTTTATATAAAGCAAAGCCGAAGTATTTGCATCCAATTTGTTTTTTACTGAAAATGCCCCCAAGCAATGGGCATGGTAAAAAAAAACTTTAAGATTGTTTAACTCAGATACTTTCTCAAAATTGTTTACACTTTGACCAAAAACAACGTTTTTCTGAAAAGTCAGAGTGGCAGTGGGCGGATTTTAAAAATGTTAACACATGGTCTTTAGACACGGACAACCCGTGGGAGTTTAGTTGTTCTCCTATCGGTCATTAGAAACTGCCTTCAACCGCAACCTACTATAGGTAAAGTTCAAAGATCAGCTTGAATATGCATTAGCGGAGCTCTTAGAAGAACTCACTCCACAGCCCTAGATGCTAACATATATATAGTGCCATATGAGGCAAACAGAGCGCAGCTTGTGCAGCTGTAAGACTGAGAGCCTCGTCACAATGGACATCCAATCAGGCTGAATACACAAAGCTTCTGAATCACCTTAGCATTACAGAAAACACCGACCACAACACTACCCAACTGAGTTTTGAGCATAACTTCAGGACAACCATCACCAATCGCCTTGAATGGGACTCGGATATGATCGGAACCAATAGTTCGATTCACATCTATACGGGTCTAAAACTAAATCTGGGCTGGAAGGAGGTGCTTTCTCTGAAATGCTTAACCTGGGCATATCATTTCGCCTTCTCGATCATTGTAGCGTATTCTAGGCGAAAATCATGGCAATCAAAGTAGCCTTGTCTTGGCTGAAAAGGAATGTAATATCCACGAAGCATATAATCATCTTCAGCGACAGCCAATCTACAATCAAATCCCTAGAAGCCACCTCTTTCAATTCTAAATCAGCCCGCAAATACCGACTATCTATTAACCATTTTACCATTCACATCTTTTGTGTGCCGGGCCACAGAGACATACCAGGAAATTGCAAGGCAGGTGAGCTTGCCAGACAGCTTGATATTCTACCGCCAGTAGATATGGGAGGTATGCCTCTCACTACACGTAAAACACAAATCAAACTGGATGCGATCAAGAAAGCAAACCGCAGATGGATAAACGGCACACCGTGTCAAATATCCAGGCAACGCTGTCCAAAATTTAACCAGGAGCGCTCCATCAGCTTGACAATGCTGAAAAGATCAAATATCAGCACCATAGTCTTTAAAGGACACTGTCCTATAGACTTACACGCTAAAATACTAGGCCTCTTCAGCAATGACTTCTGTAGAAGCTGCCTGGACGAAGAAAAGGAGAAAAGTATTCCTCACCTTCTATGCTCATGTCCAGCTCTCTTCTTCTTCGATAATCTTGATGTGCTGGCTAGTATTAATGTCAGCTCTGAACGGTTCAATTAGGCGAACAGGATCTGTCGACAGGAAAGTCGACAGATCTACGTGGTACCACAACGGACCTTTATTGTTGAAGTGTGCACGCCCATCGGGTGCAGCAACTGCAATGGCAAAACGCTTTATGTTGACGAAACATTGATATTAAGATTGTCTAACTATCCTCTTCAGAAACTTTCTCAAAATTCCTTACACTTGCAAGAAAAACAACGTTTTTCTAAAAAGTCGGCGTGGCAGTGGGCGGATTTAAAAATTGTTTACACTTGTTCTTTAGGCAACCTAACCTACCTAACCTTAGCGTAGGACAAGCAGCTTATATACCGAAATTCATTATCATAGCTCAAAATGTAAGGCTCTTACATCGGTGACGTACAGACAGACGGACGAAAGGACGGACAGACAGACATGGCTAAATCGACTCAGCTTGCGATTTGGAGTCGATTAAGGTATCTAGCTAAATTATTTTTCTATGGGATAGGGTATAGAAACTCCCGAAGACTGACTTTTATATGTCTTCAAGGAATCACACCTCCTCGTTATACTAATTAGCAATTTATTTTTCGCCCTGTAACTTGTAACGGCAGCAAGGGCTTCAGAGTTAGTTCGAAGAATAACGAGTCACATATGAACATATTAATCCACTTCAGCAACCGAAAGGTGCATCATCGTATATGACCTCTGACCTATTCATCTTTCTTCGTATATGTTACTCTTATGACTCAAGGCCACAGGACTCCACAAGCCAATCCGGTCAACTACAAGGCAAGGGCCATAAATACTGGATGAAGAACTTCCAAATGTATCTGTACATAGACAGGATTCGTACACATTATACTTCAGTTATAAATACGAGCTCAGAGAAGAAAAACTTATTCTGGGAGGATTAAGGTCACTTAGTTTATTTCTAATCGGTGGCCCTGATAAAAAGGCCTTCGACTCGAAATACACCGATTAGAACCCCCTTTCACACACACTATCCTAAAAGATTAATTTCGGTTTACAGATCGTTTTAATCGGTGTTCTAGAGAAGTATATAGCTACTGTTGGAATGATACTCTTTTACTCTTCAACGCGTCTTGCCAATGTATCTTAAGAGGCTTTAGAGTATAAGTCCTCAGGTGTTTTCTTGGCAAAAACCAAATTCGTTACCTAAATCGTTTTGCAAAGTCCCTGCTTACGTACATCAGCCATCAACCAGATTTGTACACGATGATACTTGCAATTAAAAAAAAATCACACATTATCGGCCCATAAAGTCCACCGGAACAGATAAACTGTTTAATTAATACACCACCTCACTACAAAATCAATTAACCGCCATTACCACGAATCATGTTTTCTCTCGCACGCTAGAACCACTCAAATTACTGTCGGACATGTCAAACTGACATGCCAATCCCCTATAAAAGCAAAAATCTTCCCAACTAACTTCACTCCTGCAGGTATAGAATCAATAGATTGCCGCCTCTAGATACCGGAACAGACTCTTTAAAGCTTGGCACGCAATCATCTTCAACGAGGACGTTTAATGGCGCATTACAAGCACTGGAATTATTGCGACCAGAAAGCAAGACAATGTTACATGTTGTTCCACTCCAGAATTACCGCTACTTTCTGCCTCCCCTTCCCCCTAACCCAGTCCACCCACGCCGACAGTTCTCTCCATGACTACTAGCCTAGCCAAAGCCATTGTGTCTGAGAGCGAGGATGAACATGATTTCCATGTGAATCCCGATTAGATGATGACCACTTCGATGCCATTAGACAGGAGTGCGGCGCGCGCCTTTCACTTCTATGTTCTATGACGCTGTGGCTGTACTATACACGCTGGCTTGGTCTCAGTTTGCATTGTTTGTCTAGTGGTTAACATGGGTCGGAGTTGGACGCATTAAATGGCGCACCGAGATTTCTAATCGAGGCAGAACATGCCTATAGGAATGGACATTGAACAGAGAAGGCGGAAACACCCGGATGTAATTACGCTAATATGAGCGCTTGTTAGAAGTTTTTAGTTGTCCAAAATAAATTTAAACAACGACAAGACAACGAACACCGTAATTAGTGCCCCCATTGAAGTGAGATGATGATCAAAAGTTACAAAAGTAGGGGTCAACGTAGAGAGCCTCAGATTTTCAATTATCCACCCATGTCCGTAGTTTTCTCTTCTCCGCTACATCGAGGAAATCCAATTCGACATGCAGTTTGACGAAGAAAACGATTATGCCTTCAAGTGTGAAAAGAGCTTTATAAGTGATCCACTCGTATTGATGGGAAAATAAGGAGAAAAAAGATGTGATGATGTTCGATTACAAAGGAAAGGAACAATTTCCACGGCCATTTTACTGTGTTCGAAGACTGCACATTGAAAGATTGAAAAGCCATTAACGAAGGAAAAGTTCGAAACGTCACATTACAAGGTACTTAACAGCTTAATACTTTTCAAGAGATTTTCACACACATTCCGTTTCCATTAACAATTTTACAGATTTGACGAGAGTTAAGAATAATAGATGGAGCCATGGGAAATGGACATGTTGTATCTATTGCTTTATACGTTGATGCAACTTTTATCTTCGAATAGCAGTAGTACCGAAAGCGACCGCATTATAACGGGTCCGCCATCTAACGTTTTTTTTTTAACTAGTGTTTATTTGGTGAATGGTAACACTTAGCTCATATCTGATTTGACAGATAATTAGTTTTATCCTTCCGCTGAACGAATATGGTTGTGTATATGCTTGAACAACGCTGGGAAATATTGCGACATTACTTTGAAAATCATGGTAATGTTGCAGAATGTGTGCGAAAATTGCGTACGGATTTTGGAAGAAGAAAAGCGCCGTCAGCTCCGTATGTTCGTTGTCTTGTGAAAAAAGTGAAAGAAACTGGCATCCTCATCGATAAACCAAAGCGTGAAAAGCCAAAAACAGTGCGTACACCCGAGAATATTGCTGCTGTGGCAGAAAGTGTGCGTGAAGCGCCATCAACATCAATTCACCGTCGTTCTCAACAATTGAACATTTCGGAGACATCATTGAGACGAATTTTGCATAAAGACCTTGGTATGACGCCATAAAAAGTCCAATTGGTTCAGAAGTTGAAGCCAACTGACCATCCAATGCGTTTTCGCTTCGCTAAGTGGGCCTGCGATCGACTTAGAGAAGATGCCGATTTTGCCAAAAAAAATCATCTTTTCAGATGAACCTCATTTTGATCTTGGCGGGTATGTAAACAAGCAAAATTGTCGCATTTGGGGCACAGAAAACCCGCACACATACATTGAAAAGCCGATACACCCAAAACGAGTCACTGTTTGGTGCGGATTTTGGTCCAGAGGCATAATTGGGCCATTTTTCTTCGAAAATGAGCAAGGAGTGGCCGTTAGTCAATGGCGATCGTTATCGGGCCATGGTGAACAAATTTTTGTTCACAAAAATTGAAGAGGAGGATATTGGCAACATTTGGTTTCAACAGGACGGCGCTTCGTGCCACACAGCCGAAACTACACTCGATGTTTTGCGCCCTGTTTTTGAAGATCGCATTATCAGCCGCAGAGCTGATGTCGTTTGGCCATCTCGGAGCTGCGATTTGACACCGTTAGGCTATTATTTGTGGGGTGCCGTAAATGATAGGTGTTACGCCGACAAGCCAGAGACAATTGACGCTTTAAAGGACAATATTCGTGAAGCCATTGGTGAAAATTGGACCGATCGTGTAGGCTACTGCATGACCAGCCGAGGCAGCCATTTGAATGAAATTATTTTCCATTATTAACCGGAAGGATTGTACGTTCAAATAAAAAAAGAAATTTGAGATATTCAGTAGTTTTTTTCATAGCATTTTCAAAAAAAAAAAAAGTTATTTGGCGGACCCTTTACTATATTTCGTCAAATGTTGAACAATTTAATGCAAATTCGACGAAAAAATTGATTTCGGTAGCAAGGTTTACTACTTAAGCTAGTAGGAGTGTTTGTAAAGGGTTTTTTCAACAGGGACGCTACAAAAGTAGAGCGACAGGGACAGCAAACGACGCCATATTTCTTGCCGCTCTTTTGACATTTCTCTTCAGTAAGGTTTGCCATTTCATGATGGAAAGATTATACGAGCCAACAACGAGTCGAAATTATTAAAATTTACTACCGAAATTCGGAGTCAGTGGCCTCAACGTCAAGAGCGCTACGTCCAATTTATGGTCGTCATAATCATCCTAGCAGATCAACAATTGAGCGTCTAGTGGAAAAATTTGAATCCACAGGCACAGTACAAAATGTTCCCGTGCCAGTGAGACAAAGAAGTGCCCGTAGTGTCGAGAATGTTGCTGCCGCTGAGGCTTCAGTTGAAGAAAGCCCAAATGTGTCTCTCACACGTCGTTCTCAAGCGTTGGGCATCTCTGTTACGTCGTTGAGGCGAATTTTGCGAAAAGATCTTGGCCTACATCCTTACAAGATTAAATTGACGCAAGAACTGAAGCCACTTGACCACCAGAATTGGGCTGAGCAACAACTTGAAAATTATCCGGATTTTCATCGAAAAATCATCTTCAGTGATGAGGCTCATTTCTGGCTGAATGGCTTCGTCAATAAACAAAATATGCGGTATTGGTCAGGCAGCAATCCACACGTACTCCATGAGTCATCATTGCATCCCGAAAAAAATTACGATTTGGTGTTTATGGGCCGGCGGCGTCATTGGGCCGTACTTCTTCAGTGATGATCAAGATCCGGCACGTTACTGTGAATGGGAATCGCTACCGTTCAATGATAACCGAATATTTTTGTCCCCAATTGGATGATATGGACTTGGAGGACATGTGGTTCCAACAGGACGGCGCCAAAAGATACACAGCGAATGTCACAATCAATTTATTGGAAACCAAGTTTGGAGAACGTGTTATCTCACGAAATGGTCCAGTCGCTTGGCCGCCCTGGTCGTGCGATTTGACGCCGTTAGACTATTTCCTGTGGGGCTACGTCAAGTCTATGGTCTATGCCAACAAGCCAGCAACGATTGATGAACTTCGTACGAATATCGAACGTGAAATTGCAGCAGTATCTGCCGATTTATGCTTGAAAACCGTCGAAAATTGGGTTCAGCATCTGGACTTCTGCAAGCGTGCCCGTGGTGGCCATGCAAAAGAAATCGAGTTCCATACATAATGGCATCGACCGTACTTTCACAGGAATAAAGAATTTCATTGATATCCAAAACAGTTTTTGTTTTATTTAAAAAAAAAAACTTTTGTAGCGCTCTTATTGAAAAACGCGATATAAAAAAAGGCGCAGTTTGAATCTATGACGTAGATTTTACTTGAACACGTCAGGATGATATGTATTGTAATGTTTCGTATTTTTTTTCTTTCCCTTTTAATAATACCGAGCACATTGACTAGCCATATGAGATGACAGGCAAAATACGAACATACGAACATAATGTATCCGCTGTAAGCTCAACCACTGTTTTCGCATTTTTAGTTTCGTAGTTATAAGCAATTAAAATCTGACGGTATATTGTCACACAAAAGAGGTCAACAAAAAAACGAGATAAAAGAGGTTTTTACGTAAAAAAAATCAAATTCAGTGTCTATGGTGACTGTTTTGCAGAGCTTATGTAGATAATACCACCTTATAGAATTTTTCAATAAAGATATTAAGGACTGCTGATGATTTGTTAAATTTAAAATTTAACAATGGTCTTTGTTGTATGCATTGGGACAATCAGTGTAATAATAACGACCCCAACCGCAGTGTTGTCACTTGTAGTGATACCAAAACTGCTGCTTCTAAATTGCATGCTAAGATACTCAGCCAAGAGTAACAAAAAAGCTTGATACCGAATCATTCTTAGCATGGCTAGATACTGAAGAAATACGTAGATAACGGCTGAAACTCTGATTTTATACTTCCTACATAGACTTGATTGACCATTCTTCTGCTCCTTTTCTAGTAGGGAAGATGGGACAACAATGGAACATATAAAGTTAGATACTTTTGCGAAACCACCGAGACAGCAATAAAATATTGATCAAGAATGAAAAAGCGTTGTTTTTACGTATAGCGCTCCATTTTTACTAACCATGAACTACCAGCTGTCACATTGTTATCAATTTTTCCGCTGGCAACACAGCACTATTAAATTGCGACAAATTATTTTTTTTAAATCGTTTTTCTAAGAAAAGAACCCCAAAAGTGGAAGTAACTTCAAATATAGCCAATGACATTGTCCAAATATTTTTTTACAAAATTCCCCATACAATTCTGAAAAATTGACGTTGTTTTCGAAATTCTGTACACTTGTTCTGCTGGGAGCAACATATAGAGCGTGTACCAAATTTCATGAGTGTAGCTCACAATTTAAGACCCGAAAAGTGGCCATATACAAACGAAAGGACGGACAGACATCGACTAGATCGACTCAGATTTCGATTCGGATTCGATTCATTGGTCTATCTTTATATATCTCAAATCGAATGTACCCCTTTGGGTAGGGTATGAAAATAGATCACGTCGAGATTGTAGGTTCATATAAAACAAAAAAAAATGTAAATTCGATGAAAAAGGTCTAAAGAGTGAATTCACCAATTTTACGAACAGTCAACAAGATTTCATGACCAAAAGACGCTCGAACATTTGAACTACTCATACACGACAAAAGTTGTACTATTCGGTATCTAGTGGTTTCTTTTTAAATCACAGCTCGAAATCTTGACAAAAAGTCAAGTCATGTTGAAAAATTATTTCCAAAGTCATTATAACGCTCTGTTTGGGATGTCTATTTGAAAAGAAGTTTTGGCCGAAATAAAGCACCCAGCGCGCCT
Source organism: Rhingia campestris (assembly GCA_932526625.1). Taxonomy (NCBI): domain Eukaryota; kingdom Metazoa; phylum Arthropoda; class Insecta; order Diptera; family Syrphidae; genus Rhingia; species Rhingia campestris. The sequence goes on from OW052182.1 coordinate 100,255,614, forward strand.
GCTGTATGCATGTTTGTGCAAACAGTGCTTGAGACTGGTATGCTAGTGGACAACACTTGTGGTCCCCGTCGTCGTACGGTGAGCACAGACGATAATGTGGATGCTGTAGCCGAGTGTCTAGACTCAATTCGCGAAAATCAACTCGCCATCGATCTCAACAACTCAACATTTTACGCATTAGCATGAGGAGAGTTCTGCACAAAGATCTCGGATTATTCGCTTACAAGGTATAATTCCAGCAATTGAAGGAGCACGACCATCCGCTTCGTTATCGCTTCGCAGTTTGTGCCTTACTGCAGCTTGAATTGGACAACGATTTCGGGCGAAAATCATCTTTTCTGACGAGGCGCCTTACTGCAGCTTGAATTGGACAACGATTTCGGGCGAAAATCATCTTTTCTTGGCGGCTACATAAACACACAAAATTGCCGCATCTGGGGCTCGGAAAACCCGCACGTTATTGTCAAGAAGCCGAATGCATCCACTGAGAGTTACAGTTTGTTGGGGATTGTGGACTTTTTTTTACTATAATTGAAGACATGCATTTTGACGATCTCTGGTTCAGGATGGCGCACCAAGCCACACAGCCCAGTCAATCTTTGATCACCAAATTTCCAAATCGTGTTATCAGCCGTCTTGGCGATGTCAATTGGCCGCCTGGGAGCTGTGATTTGGCCCCTTTTGACTTTTTTTGTGTTGAACCATGAAGGACCGATGTTATGCTAACAATCTGGAAACGATTCAAGCACTTTAGGTCAATATTATCCAGGCAATGCACGAGCTACCAAAACAATCAACAATGGAACATATAAAGGTCTTGGAAAGTGACAGAATGCGCTACTGCGAAGCCAACCGGGGCAGCCACTTGAACGACATCGTGTTCCATAATTAACCGAAGAATTTTCAGCTGGAAATTTAAAAAAAATGTAGTGCGGATTCTTACTCGGAAACACAACATTTCACGACTAAAGTGTTGGCAAATTTAAAAATTTGTTACTCCTTCTACGAGAAAATCTTGGGACATATGTGTCCCATTCGTCGTCAAAGGGGTATTAAAATCAATTTAATTGCATTTTTAAAAAGAAACCACCCGTTAGTAATACTTATTTTGTCAGCAATTAAATTTTAGGCATTCCATCACAGAGTTGGCTATTAATACCCCTCTCAGTTAAAAACAAAAAAAAAACGATTTTTTATCATTACCAGCAATTTTAACAAATTGATACACTGAGAGGCAACATTAACTAAAATTACTCGAATATCGTCCATTAACTTGCACCAAGCTCGTAAAACACCACCAAACCGCCTTCTCCTTGTTTGTATTCCAAACAAATTCAATCATTAGCACCTTTGCTCTTACATTAACGATTCTGATAAACAGACTAACTAAACAATTTCCATGTTATTTTGTTTTTCATTCGGTCTTGTTGTGATAACGTCCTACAACTGTTCCAACACCCTCTCTCACTCTGTCTTCCTATCCGATCAACTGTCACATCCAGTACCCGCAGCAACCTTTTAATCTCGAAGCCATCCCGAAGCTATCACAACATGGCCCTTCTCCCATCGCACGACAAAATGTAAACAAATGAAAAAAAAAAAAAACACACACACACACACTCACACTGAGAGAAAAAAGGCCACCACCAGAAACGAAAAAAAGTATCTGTGAGTGTGATTTTTTCTTTTTTTTTAATTTTGATTAGGCATTGACAGCTCCAACCCATATGCACTGGGTGTTATGCAATGCGGCCGCTAATTGGGGCATCTCTAGAAGAGTTCAATGTTTACATGCAATTGCATACAGAGATTGGGATGGCGTGTCGATGAAAATCGAAAACTATCTGGTTCCCGATGCAATTAACATTGAAATATGGCCCGACCTGAAGATGGTAATTTCCGATTGGAACCGTGCCTCGTTCGTATAATCATCATCCATGCGGAAGAGAAATTTCGAAATTGGTTTTCGCACCGTAATATACCAACGCAAAATGGATAATTGAGGATTTATTGGCAAGAAAGAGGACAATCGCAAAATCTTTCAATTTCGATTTAACAAATTCAATATTCAACACCGGAAATGGGGGTGCGCAACACTGTGCAAGATTGTCAGAAAATCAATTTCCTAACATCATTAACGTTGGGTTATGCTATGGCACTGTTACGCTGCAGTAGTGTGAGATGGGGTGGGGGTGGCCAACATACTTAATTGGCATTCTAAGTGTTCCGGGGGAGAGTGAAAGGTGCCTTTGGGAAGACTGTCTGCCATTGTAATTAAAGATCAATACTGAGCCGAGTACTTGGAGTGGTACATCCTGAGTAGGGGGTAACTAAAAATAACAACAGTATGTGAGGGGATTTATCCGCAGACGGGAAGAAAACTGTAAAAAGGCTTTCAGGCTTTGACTTAATGAAAATGAAAATTTTAATTGCAGGCAGTGTGATGAGCTTTCAATCTTCATGGACCTTCCTCTCAAGGGGATCGCCTTCAATTTGATGAGAAGACATTTTCATAAGGTGACATGTATTTTTGTAAGCGGGTTTGTCCAATTTTTTGATTGCTCTATATGGCAACAGAGTTCAGGTCGAAATGCACCGTGGAAATGATTAATTCTTTGTTGGTGTACACTGTATCTTAAGTGGTTTTGTCTGGGATTAAACGCATCACTCAAAAGGTGAAAGCATTACCAGTACTATGACTCGGTTAGTTCGGACGCCACCCTAGAGAAAGTCTCCACAACACACAAACCCTTCAAGCGCAAATGCTTTGCTAAATCACTATAAAGGCACTCACAATTCCTTTAGGCCGTGCAATTTATAAAACAAAAAAGGGTTCATCAAGCTCGGTAAATAAAAAAAATAAATTTTCTGAGAAGTTGACCAAAATGTGCAGCAAATGCACACACGCAAGTCGGCAGAGGCCATGGCAGACGGCGCACCGATGCCTTGATTTCGCAAATATGATATCTTGAATTTTTTTTTTAAAATAAGGACGGATCCTCCGCAGCAATCTTTAGCTTAGTCTATCCAGGAGTATGGCATTTCGACAAAACCAGATGCGTGCCTTAAAAAAAAAACGGCAAAGAAACAGGAGAGATAGGAGAAAGCGGTCAGAAGGGAAGCATTTGAATATACTCAAAGAACTTCTCCAGAACACACTACACAAACTTTCCATATTGACAGTCAGTTGTGGCCTGGGAGTCAATTCCCACAAGACTGAACTGGTCCTGTTTACTAGGAAATATAAAATTCCTCAAATTGACTACCCGTCACTAAACGGAATCGAACTAGCATTCTAAGACAAAGCTAAATACCTGGAACTTTGTAAGGTTCAGCTAGGTATGTATTACTGGCGGTTCAGCATGAACCCAAGTAGCACTTCTGTGCCTTTTTGTTACCACGACTCGTGTGACCTTTATTATGATGATATTTGTCGATGTGATACAGGCGGTCTCTAGATTCATCAGGTTAAAAAAACGGATAAGATCTTGTATCCTTCTACCCGAGATGTTGCTAAGGCTGTCGAAGAACGGTTGGTCTAACGCACGCAATCTGGCTGTTGCCGTACATTTGCAGATGAAATGGGAGAGGGTTTCTCTCTCATTTGTGATCCCGCAACTATGCGTCATTGGGGCCATTGGGGATTTAATGGGATCAATAGTTTGGCCGAATGGTCTCCACTTTTCCAGAGTCCTGTGACACTGGAGGGTTCTATTCATTAGGTAGTTTGTTCTGTTCTTGTCATAGGAAGGCCATATCTTTCTCGGTCTGACGCAATTTGTTAACCTTCTCCATATGGAGTCTGCCTTCTTCCAGAAATATGTGTGGATTTGTCCCTTAATCGCACCTAGCGATATATGGACCCTTGCCGCAACTGAGCCGTGAAGAGCTGAGCCTTGCCTAGCTAACTCGTCTGCACGCTCGTTTCCGTGACCCTGAAGCGTTTGCCCAGGTGGGCAAGTTCGTTCTGGCATTCCTGTGCCAGCGTATAGCATATGGTAGCTGAGCTGAGTTGACTTTCTGTGAGAATAGCAATATTTTGCCTCTCGGGTAGCTGGCAAAATCCGGTAGGCGGTATTATACTGATATTTTCCGTGATTCTGAATAGACTCCGGACTCCACACCACAGTTCATATTAGATCCGTCGGTGTAGACAACCGTGTCGAAATCTCTTACTACTTCGTTACTTTTCCATTGAGCTCTGGTAGGAAAAACTACGTGGAAGCCTTTCATGAAGCTTAGTGTGGGTGTGATGTTGTTTACTGTTCATTCCATTTTTACCGCTTCATTTAAGAAGTCACACGACCTTGCCTAGATACTTTTTTGGTTTCGAATGTTTCGGTGAGTTCGTTGCTACTCCTAATAAAGCAGCAATAATTCTGTTCTGCACAGACGGACGATTTTGGTCAATATACCAAAACTAGGCACGACTCTGTATAGTTCGGTATAAACAAGCGCCAGGTAGAACTCAAAAAATTCCAAATTATGAAAGAACCCGACCTTCAAGTACCTTAAACCCATCTTCAACCGCAGAAGCATTCCTTGCTGGGACAGAAATGAAAACCCTAACAGCCACGTTGGCCCAAATAATACATTACCACACCTCAGGAATGTCCCTACTCCAACTTCTTTAAAGGATACCTACTATACAACAAAGTAGAAGATTAGATATCACCCGTGAAAGATAATTCTTTGGTTCAGCTTTATACCAAAATGGTCAACAAGGTCAGACTTGTAGGTCTGCAATTTTTTGCAGTAGTATCCCACATTATAAAACAGATGAAAGCAGCCGATGATAACAAAACTGCCATCGAAACAGGATTAAATAATTAAGATGGAGGAAGTAAGCTCTGCCTACTGGATTTTGTAGATACTGTCTATCCCTAAAGAAAAATCGTTTTGCTGACTTTAAAACACCAAAGAAAATCGTAGGTTCGATTAATTTTCATTGCTGGGACGATAGTTTTCAACAAATGGAACGACGAAAGGCAGATATTTGTAGGAAACCGGGATTACCTCTAAAATTCGTCAATAGCACCTATGAAGAGGTAGCAAAGATATGTTTTGCGTCACAGTCATATATGCCAAAAACCAAAGTTGACGAGGGCGTCTTATGAGTGCTCAGTGGAACGCTGTTTTGCCAGATGAACAAAATCCATAATCCATATTCTTGCGATGCCGATCATGGGTTGAACTTTTGATTTGCATGATCACCATCTATTGGAAATCCATTTCTCAGCCATTCTTAGACCATATACCTGGGACCAAAAACCCAGCAGATATTGACATTAGCTTGTGAGCCAGGAGCCTGCACTTTCTTCTAGCACCAGATACTGCTTTTATAACCGATTCCGTGAATAAATAAAGTTAGACTACCATCATTGACACTTCTGGAACCACCTAGTGTAATCAGGAAGCCTATAAATTCCTCTGAGCACCAGCCAGTAATATATTTTCGTAAAAACGATACATGATCAGAGAGACTCGGGATTTGTTTGTCTGATACTCAAGGCGCTTTTATCCGCCCATCTAGGATTAGAAGTTTTATAATCAGCTTCTACCCAGGTTTAGGGCCGTTCTGATATTACTGACTTTGCGAAAAAGACACTAGTCATCGTTTCTTGGCATTTGTTTCGAAATCATTATTGCGATCGAGTCTGGCAACCAGAATTTGTTAGTATTGAACGCACAACAAGCGCCGTGTATAACCAAATAATTTTTTTTAAGGAGATGGCGCATATAAGGTTACATGCGTACAAAACGCTGCAGTGCAATAATCCCCGTGTGGCCAAATTCCTGAAAAAATAGAAATACATTCCACAAGGCTTATTTCTTTTTTCGAAATGGAAATAAGCCCTGCCACAAAATAGCATTAACACCTGCGGCTGTTATTGCCATTTGAAATTGGGGTTCTATTCAAAACTCTCTTAGAAAGCTAATTTCAAACCCAAAAATTTTGGGATAAAAAAGGTGAAAACAAGAAGTTTTGCGTACACCCAATCTCGTACGCAACCTATATCCAACAGTATGCCTAAGCAGGGGGTCGCAGGGGGGCAGCATACCCCCTCACTACCTATTCCAACTTTACATACATCCGATTTTGCACCCATCCCAAATCCAACAGTTGGCCGAAGCACGGGGGTCATACTTTGCATACATCCGAGTGCGAGTTTGGGTGTATCCAAAGTTAAAATATATGTATGGGGGGCACGCGGTCCCCCTTAAACCCCCTTCATGGGTTCACTGTTGGATTGGGGATTGCGTGCGAATTCGGATGCGAACAAAGGATATAAGCACCACAGCCAGAAGGCATTAACAACCGCGGGGCTTATTTCCATTTCAAGAGGAAATAAAGGGTTTTTCAACAGGGACGCTACAAAAGTAGAGCGACAGGGACAGCAAACGACGCCATATTTCTTGCCGCTCTTTTGACATTACTCTTCAGTAAGGTTTGCCATATCATGATGGAAAGATATACGAGACAGGCCAAAAGGCATTCGTTTTTAAGTTGTTAATATTTAATTTAGGGTGCCCACAGAGGACCAGTAAGTTAGTTAAGTTAATAGATAAGTAGGCATTTCATTATTTTTTGTCTAGCATGTAAGTTAGTTCAAAGTTGAAAGATATACGAGCCAACAACGAGTCGAAATTATTAAAATTTACTACCGAAATTCGGAGTCAGTGGCCTCAACGTCAAGAGCACTACGTCCAATTTATGGTCGTCATAATCGTCCTAGCAGATCAACAATTGAGCGTCTAGTGGAAAAATTTGAATCCACAGGCACAGTACAAAATGTTCCCGTGCCAGTGAGACAAAGAAGTGCCCGTAGTGTCGAGAATGTTGCTGCCGCTGAGGCTTCAGTTGAAGAAAGCCCAAATGAGTCTCTCACACGTCGTTCTCAAGCGATGGGCATCTCTGTGACGTCGTTGTGGCGAATTTTGCGAAAAGATCTTGGCCTACATCCTTACAAGATTAAATTGACGCAAGAACTGAAGCCACTTGACCACCAGAATTGGGCTGAGCAACAACTTGACGATGAGGCTCATTTCTGGCTGAATGGCTTCGTCAATAAACAAAATATGCGGTATTGGTCAGGCAGCAGTCCACACGTACTCCATGAGTCATCATTGCATCCCGAAAAAATTACGATTTGGTGTTTATGGGCCGACGGCGTCATTGGGCCGTACTTCTTCCGTGATGATCAAGACCGGCACGTTACTGTGAATGGGAATCGCCACCGTTCAATGATAACCGAATATTTTTGGCCCCAATTGGATGATATGGACTTGGAGGACATGTGGTTCCAACAGGACAGCGCCACAAGCCACACAGCGAATGTCACAATCAATTTATTGGAAACCAAGTTTGGAGAACGTGTTATCTCACGAAATGGTCCAGTCGCTTGGCCGCCCTGGTCGTGCGATTTGACGCGGTTAGACTATTTCCTGTGGGGCTACGTCAAGTCTATGGTCTATGCCAACAAGCCAGCGACGATTGATGAACTTCGTACGAATATCGAAAGTGAAATTGCAGCAGTATCGGCCGATTTATGCTTGAAGACCGTCGAAAATTGGGTTCAGCGTCTGGACTTCTGCAAGCGTGCCCATGGTGGCCATGCAAAAGAAATCGAGTTCCATACATAATGGCATCGAACGTACTTTCACAGGAATAAAGAATTTCATTGATATCCAAAACCGTTTTTGTTTTATTTAAAAAAAACGTTTGTAGCGCTTTTATTGAAAAACCCGATATTTGGTCAGTTCTTGCAACGCTTGGTCAGATTTAGGTCAATTCTCATACCGCTTGGATGCTCGTAATATTCCCCTATACTCATTGAACTTATTTCGAGATATGGATTAAATGGAGCAGATTCAGCACTGTTTGCCTATTAGACAGTAGGTGGTAATGCCGATGTGAGATCCAATTCATATACCATTTCAGATCTAGTTTGGAAAAATCTGTTCACCATGCAATCTTATGCTGGGGGGTCATTCCGTAACTTTGAAAACGATTATCACTCAGACGCTAGTCGAGACCTCATGAGCAATCGCTCAATAATCGTCTTTGATTTGACGATTATTGTTTTAAGTGTACCAAAAAAAGTGATATCGCCAACAGAAAAAAACGACTATTCATCTTACGTGATGCAAGATGTATCGTCGAAATGTTATAGTCAAACTATAATCACTTTAGGGATGAGGGCCCTGGACAAGCTGATTGTAACAACAATCAGTCAAATGACGCTGAACAAATTTACAAATATCGCAGAAATAACAAGTATACGAAGGTTAAAGGCTTCATCTCCCCTGCTAAAGTGTAGTGTTTCACTGACCCCTTGTGAAATTTTCTGTTTCCAAGACTGCGATAGTATCTATGATAGCTTGTGTCATCACATCAATCTCTAATTGAAAGTCAGCTTCTCTTGAGTACGTCTGTTATCGTTTCAGTAACTGTCCAACTGTCACAAGTGGCCAAGCGTCAAGTGCACGTCAATTACGTCTTAAAATGTTTGATGATTTTACGTGACTAATTACGCCGCGTTAGACCTTTGTCTTGCAGCACAAACAAATCAACGCTGGGCATATAAATAAAAATAGTGATGTCATAATAATGAGGAAATTTTGCACGCACATCACAACGTGAGAGCAATCGCACACACAAACCAATTTAATAATTGAAATCCCCAATCTGTATCTCGACTCGATGAAACTCTGAAATCTAAGAAAATAAACTCCACATCTCGAGTCTCATTCCGAAATGCATTCTCTTCAAGTTGACGTCAAGAAACACATGAAAATCCAATTAGCTATTCCGCTTTATTGCAGAACGTGACCGCTGTCCAAGTTCATATTCGCAATAAGACCGAACGGAACACTGTCTGGTCGTCCATTGCTTGCCAGCAAACAAACACCCAATATGCCGCAGTACTCTTTAAGCGAAACGCAATTAATTGGTTAAATTTCTAAAAACAAAAAAAAAACTCCATGTGGCAGTGCCTTAAAAAGACGCTAACGATGCTTTGCGACATGAAAACACGGATACTACAAGTACCTCTCTACGAAACCTGACATTTGTCCAGGCTACTTTATGGTGGTTATTGGAGCTTCTCCAACTATTGCTGTTGTTGTTGTTTTTGTTTTCTAATTTACGAGTGCGTTTGGTAATTTGTCAGAAGTGCGTCTCGCTGCCTGTCAATCTGTCCCGTAGTGGATGACGAATCATTGCCATGTCGGTCAGCTAAAAACAAGTGGCGTACACTTTGTCGTCATAGTCGTCACGCGCCAACGGAAAGAACTCGTTGATAAACGATGGTGCGTAGGATTTTGAGAGTGCACTTGAGCAGTTGAACGATTTGCCATGTGTGATTTGAATGTTAATGCGTGCCCATGAAAGCTGCCAAGACACATGTACTCGGGTGTACCGTGTGACTTCGAAATGGATAAATATGGTCAACTTGTTCGAATAGATGAACTACATGTGTGCTTTGCTGGGAGCATTACAAATTCAAAATTATGGCCTCATAAAACAGCCGATGGAATACTAAATAATGCCTTGCAGTCTAATTGATATCCTTTAGCTATGTTGTGGGAAAATTAAATCAGTTTACGGCAACGGGGTTTGCTTGGAGATTTCAACATTGAATACTGATCAGATTAGAACGTCGTGTCGGTTTTATTGGTTTACGTGAAACGTGGTTGTACGAATTATTTGTATCTATGATGCAATAATTAATATAACGTTGCAAAAAAAAACACGTTTGACTCTTTTCTTTACATTTTGAAGGCTCAAAAAAGATGCCCGAAAGCGGTTTCCTTGAACCAAAGTTTGCACTCAGGCTCAGGGTCTTGTATAGGATCTACTTAGTAGTTCGAGTGAGGGCTTTACTACAGCATACACTTGGTCTTACCCTCATTTAAAACTTAACCCATTTGTAGCACTTCCTTCTCTATACTAGCAAAAGTGGGTATGACATCACGTTGGGTCTGATCAATGATGTCAATATCGTCGGTGTATGCTAGTAGTTGCACCGATTTATGGAAGATTATGCATCTGGTGTCGGTTCGAGAAATTTCCACAATCCTCAAGAATAAGATTAAAGAAGTCATATGACAGTGCATGGCCTTGCCTAAATCCTTTTTTGGTACCGGGTGTGTCGGTGAAATCGTTTCCCACCCTGATTGAGCAGCTATAATTCACCATCGTCATCCTGCACAGACTGACGAGTTTGGGCAGTATACCAAAACTAGACTCCACAAACTCTTTATAGTTTGTCTCTATAATTGCTGTCGTATGCGGTCTTGAAATCGATGAATAGGTGGTGTGTATCGATTTGGACTGGATCTGCCAAAGTGTGAAGATTTCATCAGTTGTTGACTTTCCCGGCCTAATTCGACACTTATAAGGGCCGATCAGGTTGTTAGTAAACGGTTTTAGGAGTTAACATATTACGGCAGATATGATCTTGTAGGCGATGTTGAGGAGACTTATGCCGGCTGATCGAGGAAACGATTCCGATGTTCCATTCTTCAGGCATGCTTTCATCCGACCAAATTTAGCTTATGAGTTGGTGAATCTTACTTATCAAATCATCTCCCAGGGGGGTTGGGCCCCTACTGGGCGCGTCCTCAGGTGGTGGATAGAGGTAGCCGCAGGAAAGCTAGTTTCGTTAATTCGTTACTTAGCGATCTGCGGTGAATGTGGTCATAGCAGTTTACTGTGAAAGCCCATCGTGAACCAATCCAAGCCCACTTCATGTTGATCCACAACCATTTGGCTGCTATAATTCGCCGTAAGGACATTCTTTGTTCGGTAACCGAATAAAGTCCGAAAAGGCGAGGCAGTCAAAGCTCTTTTTGTTGAATGAACAAACGTGTGTTCAATGAACAACTAGAGTAAAGGTGCATGAAGTGGGAAAGTTACTTGTTGTTGCCACTGATTACTGCCTGATTAGTGGTGGACTTAGTAACTTCGAGACTGGACTGGGCGGTTATGGAGCCCATAAGGAATCGGTGTGGAGTCTCACCATTGACTATAGAATGGTACCACGGGAATCAGAGCCCCTAGGACTTGTCCTAGCTGATTTTGAGGTAGGCCCCCTTGTGGGAGTATCGTGGTGGCTGTCGGTTATCAGAAGTTCGTTGAAGCACATGGCATTCTAAAGGGGAAGGCTTTAGAATGCAAGAGGTGCAGATAGGCCTCGTCTCCTCAGCAAGGTTGAAGTTCGTGCCCTAACACATGATTTTCGAATTGCTACCAATGGAGTGCGGCCTGTGTTGGGGTGCTGACCACACTTTAAAATGGTTGCGATATGTGGGTAGGCCCACCGTGAGATAAGAGCCGTAAAGGCTAGGTGCTTACGTTAAGCCATCTTACATTATCTTATCAAATCATCTCCGCTGGCTTTGTACAGCTCGGCGGGGAAGGCCGTCATATCCGGCAGCCTTGTTAAGCTGGAGTTTAAATATTTTTATTGACTTCACTTAGGTGGGTGGGTGTTAGTTTCCGCTGTCGTCGCCAATATTGAATGATTCGTTCTGCCTGACAGCGGAATGTTATTCGTCATCGCCGTTTAACAGTCTGCAGAAGTGGTTCTTCCATATCCTCAGCAACGACTGTATCTTAACTACGATATTTCCCTGTTCATCTCGACAGGAAGCTGTTCGAGTATTGTATCCCTGGCTTTGACGTTTTACACTTTGGTAAAACTTGAGAAACTGGAATGACACCTTCTATATCGTCGATAGCGCGCATTTCTTGCTCTTTTTTTCTTCTTTCTGAAAAGCTGGTGTTCTTCCCACCTTCGTTGCCTATAGAGCTCAATGGAAGCTCTCGCCTTCACCTGCAACTTAGCCATAAACATAAACGGAACTGGACATATCTTCACCACTCTGGTTAGGAACTTCATTCAATTCTACATTTTAAGGGTGGTATAAGTGCATTAAAAAGATCTGACCTAGGATCGATGAAATCGATGGAACCTGGTAACCTCGAAGTGAAGTGTCCAAAATTTAACTTCATTGAAATTTCAAAATTAATATGCTGCACATACCACTCCCCAAGATTAACCACCGATACTGTTTACTGTTTCATCATTTAGCCGAAAATGTTGACTGGATAAGAACTTATCATCCAACAGCCAAGTTATAATTTTGCTTACACAACTCTACAGAATGGCTGCAATTGCTGGAAGACAGGCCGAAACGTTTGTCATTGCCAGCAGTTTGATCCAATTTTTCGACATGTTCCAGATATTAATAAGAACTTTTAAAATATCTTAGGGATATTTATGTCACCTCAAATCAAGACAACTATAAGATCACTATCTCTGCTCCATTGGGGAACTCAGTTTATACTTTAATAACAGCGATCTATACCCTACTACCGATATCGATGCCAAGGATACTAGATACTAGATTATCATCGGGTTTTGTGGGATTGACAACCAACTAACTGAGAAAATCTGCGTGACTTTTTTGTATCTCCATCGTGGAAAGACCATTGTTTAAGACAAAGTGCTTGCGCAGAGGCAGTAAGTAAGATCATTTCTCTCCCTAGTGAAATATTTGTCGCTCACTCTATAAAAAAAATCTGAGGATCAAACCATGGTTCAATAGGGATTGCGAACAAGTAGTAGCATCAAACACAACTAAGAATGCTTACAACCAATAACTAACTAACAAACTTCAGGCAAGTCCTGGAGGCTCAAAATGCATTCTGAACAATGTGGACTCAAGAAACCCCAGTGGACCTGACGGGATTCCACCATAACCAAATGTGCACCCATTCTTTTCAGAATCTTCCCAAATTGCTGGAACATTATTCGAATCCATATCCCATTTCATCCTTAAAATAAGAGTGCTTACAACCAAAGACTAACTTACAAACTTCAGGCATGTTCTAGAGGCTCAAAATGCATTCTGAACAATGTGGACTCAAGAAAACCCAGTGGACCGGACGGGATTCTACCATAACCAAATGTGCACCCATTCTTTGCAAAATCTTCCCAAATTGCTGGAACATTATTCGAATCCATATCCCATTTCATCCTTAAATTAAACATGCCCAAAAAGAAGGCGTGCCTAAATCTGAATGGGGATGAAATTTAGAAAATGCTCACACCGAGCCACATCTGAAAGTTATTCTTAACCACTTATAACGGGTGATCCAAGTAGAGATACTTTTTTCAATAGCCTTTTTTGACAGATCACGTGTGAGTCGTGTCATGCTGTCATGTTATTTTTGTTTAGTATTGTTTGGCATTTCATAATGGAAAGACTTACGCGTGAACAACGTTTACAAATTGTTCAACTTTATTATGAAAATTCAGGTTCTATGAGGAATGTGTTTTGTGCACTTCGCTCAACTTATGGTCAACATAATCGGCCTACTGAGCGTACTATTCGCAACACCATCACCCATTTTGAGACCCAGCATTCATTATTGGATAATATTCGACCGAATAGACCACGTCCAGCACGCTGTGAAGAAAATATAGCGGCCGTAGCTGAGAGTGTACACGAAGACCGTGGAGAGTCGATTCGGCGCCGTTCGCAGCAACTCGGACCATGATAACCGACTATTTGATGCCTGAAATTGAAGCTCGTGATCTCGGCGACATTTGTTTTCAGCAAGACGGCGCCACTTCCCACACATCACATCAATCAATGGACTTATTGAGAGAACATTTCGGTGAGCACATAATTTCACGTTTTGGGCCGGTCGATTGGCCACCAAGATCGTGTGATATCACACCGTCAGACTTTTTCCTGTGGGGATATGTAAAGTCAAAAGCTTATGCCGACAAACCCGCTTCGATTCAGGCCTTGGAGGAAAACATCACGCGTGTCATTCGCCAGTTACCAGTCGAAATGCTCGAACGAGTGATCGAAAATTGGACTCAAAGGAAGGACCATCTGCGACGTAGCAACGGCCAACATTTGATAGACATAATCTTCAAAAAATAAATGCCAAAGAATGTTCTTTCAAATGATAATAAACATTCTCCATTAAATTTTAATTTTCTGTGTTTTTTTCTTTAAAAAAGTAGGGAACCTCGAAATGGATCACCCTTTAGTTCGACAAAAAAGACGTGTTTCTATGGGATGGGTTTTGCAAATGTTTTTTTAGTAAAACGCCTTAAACATTGGGCGTGGGTTTAAACGATCTATAGACGAAATGCTCAGAATTATTCTTAAAATATTTTCATCAACATTTATTTTTTCGATTTTTTTAAAAATTGTACCAAAAACCATTTTTTTACGGAAAACGCCCCCAAAAAGTGGACGTGGCAAAACAAACCTTATATAGACGAAGTATAGATATTGAAATTGTCCAAATACCTACTTTTTCAAAATACTTAATCGTTTGACCAAAAACAACGTCTTACTGAAAAGTGGGCGTGGCAGTGGAGGGATTTTAAAAAAAAATTGACACTTGTCCTGCTTCGTCAAACAGAGAGTCTATATACCAAATTGCATCACTCTAGCTCAAAATTTAAGGCACACAAATTGGTGACACAGGCGGACGGACAGACAGACGACTGGCTTAATTGACACACCAAGCGATTGATTCTGAGTCGATCCCTATACTTTAAGGTATAATTATCGAAATTATTTCTCTATGTTACAAACTTAATGTCAACCTTTATAACTCATTTATGGACTTCTGGCACCTTAGAAAATCAAGAGCTGTTCCCCCGGATATTTGAAAGGCTTTCAATCAAGTTTGGCACAGGGCTTTGCTAGGCAAATTGACATCATGCGGACTATCTTAAATACAGTTCGGCTAGATGTACAGCTTTCTTAAAAATAGATCTTTTGAAGTACTGCTGGATGGCGTTTTATCAGATAGATTTTCAATTAACGCTAGAATGCCTTAAGAATCAATTCTCTCATCCACTCTATTTGTTCTACATATTCTTGATCTTTCAGGGACAACCGTATTTTTAGTTTTGAAGATGAAAGTACTCTGATAGCGACTAAAAGAAATGAAAATGAAAGCGCTGTATTGTAGCACACCACCAAAGATGAGAACAAGTTCTTTCGACTGTACAATAAGAAAGGGAAAATCTAGTACAATTCAATTTAACAGAATTATACATTTAATGGAAAGAATACGTCCATAGTTCAGTAAATCGAAATGCAGACATTACAATTGGTCCAGATGTGTCATGGTAATTGAGATCAGTGTCGCGCAGTGGCCGTAGCAACACCTAAATGGTTTTTCACTGGCCCTCCTCCCGTGATGATCTGACAAAACATCCGAGTAGTATCAATTTTTAAGAAAATCTTATCTCAACTTAGCCGTTCGGATTCGGTATAAAACAGGAGATCCCGCCATATCGTCTAGAAGTACACAGGCACACATGAATGGTTGTGAGCCCCTGGGTACTAACTAGCCTGTTGCGCCAAAAATTTGTGTTTTAATTTCGTCATGGCAATTGCATGTACCCTCTGGCTCTATTGCCAAATTAGCGACGGCTGATAAACTGAGCTACAACTTTAGAGTTAAGAAATATTTTACAAACCAAACTACACAATACCAAACTTTTTTATGTTTGTTAGTAGGAAGGTTAGGTTAGGTAAGGTTAGAGTGGCTGCCGGCGTTCGCCAGCACACTTAGACCACTTTGGTCCGTTGTGATACCACATGGATCTTGTCCAATCTCCTTACTATCCGTGGGAAACCATTTTGAGCTTTTAATGAAGCGGAGGAGGCTTTTCACTTCCGTTTTTGCCAAATCACTGAGATTTTGAAAATAGTAAGCTGCGAGATGTAGCTTCCTTTTGTTTGCTTCCTTGGGTGAAGTATTGTTTCCTCCTCCTCCTCGTCCATGCAGCTCCTACAGAAGTCGTTTGAGAAAAGGCCTAGCCTTTCTGCGTTCTTACCTATTAACCAGTGTCCCGTGATGACACCTATGGTATCGCAAATATGCGGTCTATCGAGCGAAATCAGTCCCTTTGATCTTCTCAAATCTAGCTTTGGCCAAATTTGTTTGGTTGTTTGAAACGTCGTGCCAAGACTCCATCTAAGGTTTGATTTGCTGTTAGCATGTTGCGCTAATAAGCTTTTGCATGTAGCGATAGGAATACGTAGTGCACCCGTGTCGGGTTCAACTGGTAATTTGGTTCCATTTCTGGCGAGCTCATCAGCCTAACAGTTCCCTGGAATCTATGCCCAGGCACCCAGGATAGGTGAAGGTTAAAATGCTTTGACATCTCCTGCAGAGATGATCGGTAATCTAGGGTTGTCTTTGAATTTTTTGATACTGATTCCAGGGATTTGATTGCCGCTTGGCTGTCCAAGAAAATGCTAGTATCCTTGGCAGATATTACATTCACTTTCAACCAGAATAAGGCTTCTTTGATCGCCATGAGTTCCGCCTGGAACACGCTGCAATGATCAGGAAGACGGAAAGATAGGCTGAGATTTAGCCTGTCGGAGAAGACACCAGCACCCACTCCCTCATTTGTTTTGGAACCATCGGTATAAAAGTGGATCGAGTCGTTTAGCACAGGTTCGTTGCTCTCCCATGACGTTCTGTCTGGGATTGTGACCCGGAAACTCTTATCAAAGTTTAATCTGGTGAGGGTGTAATCGGTGTTTTCAGGAACATTTGTATATTCGTTTAGAATTTTTGAGTGGCCATATTTAATATTTGACAACTGTTGGATGGCTTTAAGACGTATGGCTGAGTTAGCTGCCATAATAAATCAGCTTGATGCAGCCCGTAAGGATGGCTTCCACCCATGGTAGGATGAGATCCAAAGTACGCTGCAGCTCGGTTGGTATAATGCCATCGAGTCCCGCGTATTTAAAGGGTTTGAAGCTATGTATTGCCCAAAGTATTTTATCTTTTGTGATTAGATCTTGTAAGCTGCCGGTCAATAGGTTGTTCCTATTGATGTCGTCTTGAATAGCTTCCTGTAAGCTACCTGGGAAATGGGTGTCCATTAGTAGCTCTATGGATACTTTGCTTGAGGTCGTCCATATGCCATCTGTTTTTTTTTTAGATAGCTTGGAACAGTTGGACTAGTGGATAGGATTTTTCGTAGTCTGGACGCTTTGGAAGTCTCCTCTATTTTTTCACAGAAGAGTCTCCAGGATTTGCGATTGGACTTCCTCCGTTCCTTTTTGTATATTGACAAGGTCTCTTTGTAGGAGATCCAGTCAGAGGATTCATTCAAGGATTCGTTAGTAGGAAACAAGCAAACGATTCCCACCAATACAATACAAAAATACTATCTACACCAATTCAAAAGCAGAGTCTACAAACAGTTACAAGTATCATATCGAGCCGTTTTTTACAAGATGGCGGCTATAATGAAATTTCGTGCGTCTCTTTTGAAAAACGCTATAAATGTTGAATACCAATTCGAACGAACAACACTTTCGTAGTACTCCCTTTAACCACTAAAGATACTTCTACAAACTACAAAATCCAGCCCGAAATTCTTTAAGCGTCCGTGTCCCTAGAGGCCAATTACTTTATCAACTCCCGCCAAAGACAGGTGAGACATAAAATAGTATTAAAATATCTACTATGTGAGTACAACGAATTCCATTCTAAACAAAAACTCCATTAAATTTCCACCATAATCCTTTTAATTATCCTAGTTCATGCCAGTTACACATTCAACAATGCATACCCCAGCAAAAAAAAAAAAATCGACCAATTTCACGCGACTTTTCCCCCATTTCTAAGAACCAAAAAAAATCCTTGTATCTACTTCAACAATCTAATCCACACTCTCCATCAAAGGTCAACGTCTGTCAGCCATATCGACCAGCATAAAATGCAGGTGTTTGTGTTTTTACCCTTCATAAAAAGACATCCTCCCATCGACCCCGAAATATGCAAATCGACACAAAAGCACCATCGTAGTCGTGTCGCCATATCGCTAGAGGTAGTCGATCATTCGTGAAACGAATTTCGTAGATAGTGCCACCTGACAGCGAAGAAAATACGCACCCGCAGCAGGAAATTTACAATTTTCAATTAAAATCGTTCAGATCCAACGAAAAACTCGCAACAGTTCCACCGCGCGCGGGGAGGAATCGGGCCACCAACGAGTCAAATCCATAAGCGGAGGGAAATTGTAATCAACGAACGGTGGCGTGTGCGCAGCACTCGTGCCGCACAACCATCCGACTTTCGCGGACCATGCACGGACATCCAACACTCACGGTCCAGTGGCCTTAACATTTCCCATTCGAGTGCAATTGACCATCATTATGTGATGTAATTCATTTAACATGCGTGGGTAATTCAACGCGCCTATCAGACGTCAACGTCAGCAGTCTATAGGATGTGGATATGCATGTGCGGAGGTACACACGAGGGCTATGCGTATGATTGTTGCAATATTGTTCATTAGATAGTCTCGGAGAATTGTAAATATTTGAAATTGAATTGAAAACTAATGGCGTTTCGGGAGTTTTCTATGGGCTCTGTGTGATCCTTTATTGAGCCGCAACAATGCGTAAAAAGGCAAACAACAGAGTTGTGATAATTTTCGGTTGCAAAGAGCTTGGAAAGTAATTTACCCGTATATGGAGTGATGCTGAAGCACGTGCGTAATGTGTCCCCAACGGATGTCGCATTAAGGCCATTTTTTTTTTGTTAATTTGGCACCATTTCCGTTTTGGTTGTTGTTTGACAGCTGTCATGTGTCAACATTAGGGTTTAGTCATGGAACATTACAATGCCAGTGACAAATAAGGGATTTGCGAATATCAGTCCACACAATCCGTAGGGTGCTTCGGTAAATTGAGAATTTTGAGTGGATTGGAACAGTTCGAACCCAGAAGAGAGTCCAGGACCATTCAGCTTGGTCTAATGAAAACATTTATGTGTCGATTTGTAATTGACAAAAGACGTATTCAAAATAAAAGAATCAACAAACAAAATTGAATTGACCCTCATCCAGTGTCAATGATTGCCAATGAATTTCCAATACAAGTGGATATATCTGATTTGACAAACAAAACGTGACTTCGTCTTTAACGGACACACGAAATTGATTGACATTTGAAATGTCCCTGATTTCAGATTTAGATGAAGCTCTGTTCTCATTGGTCAATCTAACATTTTGGCCAATGAGAACAGAGCTTAATCTAAATCTGAAATCAGGAACATTTCAAATGTTAATCAATTTTGTGTGTCCGTTAAAGACGAAGATATCTTACTAAATCTGAAATCCGGAACACGGACATTGTGTTGAATACTTGGTCAATTAAAAGACAAAGAAAGAAAACAGACACACAAGGATTTTTCTTTTAATAAAAAAATATTTGTGTAGCATATTCAGAAAGAATGCTCAATGGATGAAATTAAGCAGTTCGAAAGGAGTAACTCGATATGCCCAAAGAGCTTCATCGAACCTTTAAATTCATTTTTTTTTTCTAAAACAATTTTTCTCAACATTTTTCTCTGTACTCTGAGGAGTTAGTAGAAATACAGACATTTCTTATTCTGCTTAATGTCCTCATAAGACATACGTTACTTTGCAGTTAAAGCCGTTTATCTGGAGGTAGTCTCGAATCTATCTAATCTAACACACTTCGAATGAGCACGAAATGAATTGTTTAAGTTTCGACAACAGTTTTTGGAGCAACAGACAGAGAAGGTGGGCAGCTGAGCAAATTAAGTCTCAAAATATACCTCCGAGAGCACCGCATTTTGAAGTTCTCTGGAAATCTCCCAAAAATGATTCCTTCAAAAATTTTGGGCAAACATATTTGACATTTGAAGAACTGTCGACTGTTGAAGCGGCTATAAGTGGTATTCTGTTCTCCCTACCTCTGTGTGCGACGTCAAGCGATCCCAATGTTGACCCTATAGGACACTTTTTACTTGGCGTTCCCTTGCTTCCGTTTAACAACTAACCACCAACGGGTGATTTTTTAAGAGTTAAGTTTTTCAGGTTGCCCGCACTGGTTAGTAATGGCGTCCAAACGTGATCTGTCAAAGTGAAAAGTTTTTAGTATACTCTGCCATTTAATCACGGAAAGACTTACGAACGAGCAACGATTGCAAATTATTGAAATTTTTTATCAAAATTCGTGCTCTGTGAAAAATGTGAAAATCCGCTGTTTTATCGAAAAATTGTGTTCAGCGATGAGGCTCATTTCTGGCACAACGTTAACAAGCAACACTGTCGCACCTGGAGTGATGAACAGCCACATGCCATACAAGAATAACCGTTGCATCCCGAAAAACGACAGTTTGGTGTGGTTAATGCGCTGTTGGCATCATCGGTCCATTTTTCTTCAAAGACCTCCGTGGAGGAAACGTTACCGTCAACGGCGAACGATATCGAGCCATGATACGCGACTTTTTTTGCCCCAGTTGGCTGAGTTGAACTTGGTTTACATGTGGTTTCATCAAGACGGTGCCACATGCCACACAGCTCGTAAAACAATGGAAATGTTGAAGGATGAATTTGGTGAGCAGCATATCCAACGAAATGGCCCTGTGAGTTGGCCGCCAAGATCATGCGATTTAACGCCTCTTGATTATTTCTTGTGGGGTTATGTAAAGTCGTTAGTCTATGTGGAAAAGCCAAACACGATTAAAGCCTTACAGGATAACATAACACGCCTAATTCGTGGAATACAGGCCGAAATGCGCGAAAAAGTGACGCAAAATTGGACCTTCCGAATGGACCATTTGAAACGGAGCCGCGGACAACATTTATTTTTGAATATTTGATGCAAATTTGAGTGTTTTATTCGGTTTTTAAAAAAAAAAAACCTACGCTTAAAAAATCACCAGTTACTTACGTAAACTGAGACAAAATAGTGCGACAGGACTATGTGGACTAATGGACATATGGGCTAGGTTTAAAGGTAACTAAAGTTACCTTTAAGCACGATTTTTCAGTCGCAAGTTGTTTATCCCTCTGGATCTTCACAAAAAATTAGTTTTAACAGGTGGAAAACAATGAGTATGGTTACTATATGGGGACATTTTCTTCGAAACTTGAAAATATTATCAAAAACTATTTGAACAAAGCGTTATAATCCCTTTTCGCACTAGATATCTTTATAATGTTAACTTTGTTTTATTTTATTGTTTCCGCACCAAATTATCTATGATTACCTGCACGCATCAAAAGATAAAATAAAGGTGTTTGTGACTAGCCTTGAATTCGGCGTAATTTTTACACAATTCTCCAAGCCTCTCTCTAATCTAACGTCAAATTACGTTATTGAAACCAAGTCCTATGACTTGCTGGAGTAATTTATTCGATTGTGGGATTGTCTTTCAAATTATATTGCATGACACCATTTTTTTTTTTGAACAGAACAATTGGACGTCACCTTGTTCGTAATTAATGGTGTGTGTATCTGTCTGGACTCTGGTGTTTAACAAAGCAGACTTACTACTCAGTTTGATTTACAGCACTTGACGGAAGATTGGAGTTGCGGCAGTTAAAAAAGCAAAATATGCATTTAGATACTTCCTAAGTGACTTTAAATTTTCTCTAGCATTAATGTCCACTTTAACGACAAGGCGAATGCTCATGTGTGATATTTTACAGATTTATGTTCTCAACATTGTTATTCGCTGTTGGGTTTTGCTATTTTTAAGTTTCGCTGTGGTCACAGGTATGCTTTCAAGGCCAACGACACCATTGGAAGTGATTTCATGAGTTGTGACTGCATGACCTTGCGACAAAATTCGATATTTCAATATTTCAAAACTACATTATTGTAGGTGAAATATTTGTAGTCTATAATCCTTCCAACTTTTATTGTTGACAAGTTGTATTCGAGTTTGGATGTCGGAACGTTCCGAGGGGCTAACATCGCCTCGGACCACTAACTTGTTGCAGCCAAGGTAAGATTGCGAGTATCCCCTACGCCACAAATAAACAAAAATACTGTGAAAAAATTGCAAGAGACCGCCAAGGCATTCGCGCAACGCGTATCCCTTAACCTCTCGGTTAACATCATACCACCCATTAGATCAGCTGCAATTTATGTTCTAAATTTCAAGCGCCCACCAGCAAGAAACCCCTGGTTTGATGAGGAATGCCGACAGATGTTCGCAGCTAAGAATGAATTCTACAACACTAAGCTGCAGGTGAAGACGAGAGCTGCCATTGAGCTCTATAGGCAAAGAAGAAGGGAAGAAAACCGGCTTTTCAGAAGAAGAAAAGCACGCGATCGTGGATATAGAGAGGTGCTACTCCAGGAACGATGTTCGCAGGTTTAGCAAAGTATAAAACGTCACAGCAAGGATACAAGGCTCGGACAGAATTCTGTTGTTTTAGGCCAGGAAAGTCCACAACTTCCACACTTCTGCAGACCCTGGATAAAAAACCAAAAAGTCCAAATCGATACCCACCACCTATTCATCGATTTCAAATCCACATACGACAGCATTTATAGAGACCAAATATTCAGAGAAATGTATAGTTTTGGTATACCGCCCAAACTCGTACGTCTGTGTAGGTTAACGATGGAGAATTCGCGCTGCTCCATCAGGATCGGAAATGACCTCACCGACACATTCGATAACAAAACAGGATTTAGGCAAGGCAATGCGGTGTCATGTGACTTCATTAATTTGATTCTTGAGAGGATTGTGCAAAACTCCCGAGCCAACACCAGAGGCACACAATCTTTCAAAAATCGGTGCAATCGGTGGCGCGCGCTCACAAGTAGAAACCTACCTCAACCAACTTGGAGTACGCAACTGGAGGCAGTTAGCTAATAACCGAGCTAATTGGAGAGGCATGTTGGTTGAGGAGCAGGTTCATTCCGGGCTGTACCTCCACTTAAGTAAGTAAGTTGTATTCGAGTCTTGGACGAAAATCAGTGAATAATCATTTAGGTGTTGCTACGGCTGCGAATCAAACGCAGACCTTTTGATCGGCAGTCATCGCAATAACCATCGATCCACTGAGCCTGAATGTAAGCTTTATAGATATTAGCTAAATCCGATGGAAGAAACACTGTTTACATCGCATGAGGAACCCTAGGCCCCTAGCACTACCTTTTGCAGCGTCTATCATTTGCTCGTACATGCCGAACAAAGACAAGTCATTGGATTCCTTCCGAGTTTATCAACATTTGTATCCCGTTTCAGAGATATGAGACAGCAATGCGTTTTTGACGCATTAAGCCCGGTTGTACCCCATTTGGGAATTGTATCAATGTCGGAGTTGAGTTCAGTTGACATTCGCGGGTTTTGCGACTCTACAACTTGGGGCTCTTGTCGTTGAATAGTAAACGAAGTCAAGTGAACTATCATCTGCGATTGAATGGATTGGGATTACAAGTCAGAGAGAGTAGGTCGCTAATAAAAATTAAAAACAGAATAGGTGAGAGGACCGAGCCTTGGGGTATACCAGTATTTGTTCGAAAGGGGGTGGAAGTTGATCATCTTATACAACTTGTATTGATCTATAACTTAGAAAACTAGTAATCCATGTTATGAAAGTATTACAGACACCAAAATATTTAAGCTTATTGACAAGAGTGCTATGCCACACTCTATCGAAGGCTTTTGACATATCTAAAGCAACAATTCTACATCGACCGAATTGGTGAACGTTACGGTTCCATTTTTCACTAAGTTAGGCCATTAGATCAACCGTAAAACATTGCTGTCGAAAACCATACTGGCGGTCACTAAAGGGATGATTTTTTTGAGCTAGCTCATGATATGATAATTGAATGTACTCTCCATGACCTTAGAGAGTTATGGGACATTGGAGCTATGGGTCGGTAGTTTGAATGGAAGGTTTGAACGCCCTTTATGGAATTGACTGAACATGATCATGTGGAGGTATATTTGCTGCAAATAATTGGCGAGTGAACAATTAGTTTACCTCTTGCATATTTTGTCGAAACTAAAGTCACAGCACGATTTTTCGGTCGCAAATTGCTAAGTCTACTGAATCTTCACGAAAAATTAATTTTAGCGGGTGAAAAACAATGAGTACGATTAAGATATTTGACATTTGTTCCGAAACGCTTGAGCAAAGCGTTATATTCCCTTTTTACACTAAATACCTTTACCATTTTAAATTTTGTTTTATTTTATTCCTGCATGGTTACCTGCACTCACATAATTTTTTTTTTTATCGAAATATAAAACAAATGTGTTTGTGACTCGAGGTTTTAACGCTCCTTATCAAATTGACTGAACATGAGCAAGTTTTCACCGATCCAGAAATATGCTTACAGATTAAGGCATCAAGTGGAAGAGTTTGCATATTGGTTTGACCAGAGTAGAAGTACTTATCTTCAGAACATGAAGGAATTCCATCTTGAGCCGAAGCTTTATTACAATTGAGATCTTTAAGAACTCGAGCCAGCAAACGGCCCTTAAGAATATTTTGCTTATCCACGAGTTTCGCAGAACCTGTCGTAATAAAAATTTTAATAAACTTATAATTACATAGATTCAATCAATGCTTACCCAAAAATTAACATGTACATCCAAAAAAAAAATAATAATGAAACCACAAGTTCTTACCTGAAAATAAAAGAAAAAAGCATGAAGTTAGTATTCTGTAGATTTTTTAAATAAAGAATAAAAAAGGAATGGATAACCCATTATTATAATTTCTTATGGCACAAGCTGTGCGTTGTACCACTATAGATACAGTACCCAGATTCATGGATGGATAAAGTAAAATGTAAACATGGACAATATTTACTGTAAAATGGTTTTATAAACCAGATTTAAAAAAAAATGGATGAAAATGATTGTTTGAGAACAATTGAATGTCGTAGCCAAATTAGTTAACACTATGATAATTGATAACTAGAAATGTATCAGAAGCAACATCAGAAGTAGTTATCTTTAATTTCTCTTAAATCCTCTGTCTGCGCATTCGACCATTGGCAAGCTAGTGCATTTTATAGTGATGCCAGATCGTGGGATTTATCCCTTTTTGTGGGATTTTTTCGTCTAAAATAAGCTAAAAGGGATTTTTCCAAGCCCATAGTGCAAATATGAGGGATTTTACGTTATGCTCAAATCATTTCCCAAAGTAATTGTTCGTTTAATCATGAAGAATACAATATCCACCTATAAACATTTTCATCTTTAAAAATGAACACAGCCTTTATATCTGAATGCATTAATTTTCATTTTTGATGACAAGGCAAGTTGCTTACTCACACGTATTCATAACTTATGAACGTTGTCAAATTAATCAAATCTGCATGCGCACAAGAACATTGTCTAATATACTCATTCCACACGCATACTATGAAACAAATGATGTGAATCTGTACGTCAAAGTCATGCACAAGAACATTGTCTACCATTATAGATAAAATGTGGTACGATATTTGTCAAATGCAAAATTTTGACGACATACTATTATTAAGGAAAATTAGTTAAAGTCGCTTTGACTCTTCCCCACTCAAACGTAGAGGTAGAAAGGATATTTTCGGTTGTTACCGATGTCAAATCAAATATATAGGTTAGGAAAAGAAATGATGAATTCAATTTGCATATTGAGGTCTTCATTTCAATCTAAAGGGTTAACTTGCTTTAATTTTGTTGTGAACCATAAGCACGAAACGGCCACTTTTTGGAGACGTTTTTAGTAAAAAAAAAAAACGCTTTTTGCCCAAATTTTAAAAAGTTCGAAAAAATTTTTTTATGAAAATACTTCCGTAATGGTATCTAATATAAACATTTTGTCCTAAGATCGTTTTTACCTACGCACACTTTTTGGGGGCGTTTTCTTTCAAAAACCATTTATGTACCCTACCCCAAGGCATAAGCAATTGACAAACTTTGTGTTTTGTCGAACCATTAAAGATTTTGATAAACTGTATGAACAATATGTTGTGACAATGTAATTTTCTATATTTCATTGCCATTAAGCCCACACTTTGGGGGAAATTAATTTTAAGGATGGGATAGCGTATTCAACGATCCGCACAGTGGATCGCAGCCTTCTTATATGTTTTTATTTTATGGGATAATTGTGGGATTTTAATAACAACGGCGTGGGATAAAAGGGATTTTTTGGGTACCACTGTGGGAAAACGTACTTCCAAAGTCTGGCATCACTACTGCAAACCAAGCCAGTTGGGCATTCTACTGCGCAGGTCTCTTAAAATTTATTTTTAAATATCTTAAATTTCTCTTTAATCCTCTCTCTGCGCAATCGACCGTTGGCCAACTGATTTGGTACGGACTATAGATAATATTCTTAAAACTATACACTCGGGAGGAGATAAACCAATGTGAATGCGACAACACCCCAGAAACTACTAATGCAGTGAGTTGAAGTGTATGTGACCTCTCTTCGTCGTGAATTTGTTCAATAAAATAATTAAAATATTTGCTTTCCAGTCGATATGCTGAATTAATAAAATCTCAGCAAGGCATTAAAAATTTAAGAAACACAGGAACATGCACACCGGTGATATCCTTACTGGAATGAAATATTCTGGCGATTTGTCTTCAACAGCTTCAGTTGAAGTTTCTGATTGTCATTAGTAGGGATAGGATTTTGCTAACTTTGCCTCTTTTTCTGACGTAATCGGAGGATAGCATCGACTTTATACAAACACGTTTCATGTCCTCCTGATTCCAAATATATGATTTAGATTTAGATTAAGGTTTTTTTATTTATTCGGTCATACTATTTACTAATATTGTCTTAGAACTAGACTTATATCTAAAATTAATTTGTCGGCTCAACAATAGAGGCCCGACGTATATCTTATGGCTAGGGATACATTGTTTATTACAATAGTAGTGTTTACTTAATCTAATACATGAAACAAATTTTAATGAGAAAATTGACGGTACTAAGGGTAAAAATAGATATTTTTATAAAGGTCTAGCCCCTGGTGTTTTTTCCATAGAATGGTTAATCTTCGTTATGGATTATTGCTTCAAAGTCTGGGGTGTTGATTGATCTCACATAAAGGTATCGGTGACTGGGTTCCAAAGGATGTTGTAGAAGCTCTTGAATTTCCTGGTTGGGGTGGTCGCTGAGATTCTCCAATATTTTACGAGACAGCATCATCATGAATTGTTCGATTGGCAGGCATCTTGCTTCATCGTAGAGCCTCTTCGTCCTGGTATATTTCAGTGTTGTAGGGTTTCGATGTATTCCGTTGCAAGAGCGTAAAATCTTCCTCTCGAATACTCCAATCCTTTCCACGACGGTTGGCGAAATGGTGAACCAAATACGAAAGGCGTAGGTAATGACAGGCCTTATCAGCTGCTTATAAATAAGCAACTTTGTCCTTTGCCTAAGTCCACTTCTCATTCTTAATAGTGTGAAGTAGTAAAGTCCAAAGCTGGCTCGTTTGAGAATGGTCCTGGCGTGGTCGTTAAATTTAAACATCTCGCTGAAGTTTATTCCCAGATATTTCGTCTTTGGAGATGGAGAAACTGTAGAGCCATCCGGGAGAATTCAAATATATGTATTTTATTTTGCCTTTCAAAACCAATATTGCCGTCGTTTCCTTTTTCGGCATTTTTTTGCTTTTTTCTCAGAGTTTGTTGGTAAACAACATTTTAGAAAAATGTACGTTTGAATGAATGTACACACCAAAATTCTTAGACGCCAAAAAAAATTAAATTGCTAAAATGCCGGCAATGAGGGAACAAAATTTAAAAATTTTGTATTAAAATTTGGATCAGATTATTTTTCATCTGACGGAAAAGTGTTTTTTTTTTTGTGGTATTGTGTGGTAAAATGGTACAACGAAAAAAAATTTATCGAACAGCATATCAAAGGAGCAAAGGAAAGACAAATACTCAAACGTTTACATCTTTCGTTAGTGGAACTGAAAGAAAAATGAATTTTACTATGATATGATAAAAATGTGACATAGCGTTGCATAAAATCAATTGTCCAGAGTTTCAGACTTTAAAAGAGAAGTACACACGGAAAAATGTGATAGACGAATCGACACTCAGAAAAAATTACGTCGGAGATTAGTACCTCGAAGTGCTCTACAAAATCCGAGCTGATAGCTGAAGTTGATGACGACAGTATTTTTGTATCCATCAATGAAACGACAAAGTTTCAAAGCTGTGTAAAAAATGTAATTGTTGGCCCTTTGGGTGTATGTATATGGTCGAGGGTACCTGTTAAAGTTCGAAGTTCTGGAGATAGAAAACTAAACAACCATTGCCCAGCTTTTTGAAAATTTGATGCGGTTGCTGTGGCCAGATGAACATAAGAGAGAGAAAGTTTTGTTGTTCGTAACATATGCTGCACCGTAGATGAAAACTGATAGCAAACCCACTGCAAATATTGTATTTGAAAATGGTTTTTACCTAGCATCGCTCAGGGTGTACATAAAGTCTGTGAAAGCATACACAGTCACTACACGAAATTTGACGCCTTCGTATCTAACATGAAAATAATATTTTTAAAAAATACATCCCGGATTGCTGTTTTTAAGGAGGTGGAACCTGAATTGCCGCTGCCGCCGCCTCAATCCGTTATACAGGACTAAAAACTATTAAGCAGATATATTCTGTAATAAACCGCGACTTGGACTCTAAACTTCCAGAAAAAATTATGTTTAACAATTTTGAAAGCCTTCTCTGGTTGTCTTTTAGAAGCGCCTTAGAGGAGCTAAATGACATTTTTATCTCAGCTGAAACGAGTAAAGGGCTTTACTCGTTGCAGCTGTAAATATCATTTAGCTCATCTATGGCGCTTCTAAAATACAACCAGAGAAGGTTATAAACGGAGAATTTCAAAAACTCTTGGTAGTTCAATGCTACTATAAATAAATGTGCTTCTCAGCGTTGGCACTTTAATGCAATTGCAGTAGATCTACTGCATTTATTTTTTAAATTAAAATTGACTGCCAAAAAATTAAATCTACTTCAATTTTTAAGAATGAAAATTCGAAAAACATACGAAATTGTTGTATTTATTCATCAATGAAGCACAAAAAGGGCATTGGGCAATGGAATTTACGGAGTTGAATTAACTACTAAGTCCAGCATTTTTGGATACCGATCACTAGATTCGGTTTCATTATACGTTATAAACAAGGTTTCATAAGACTGCCGCTCATTTCTTGTTTAAAATGCATCATTGAATACAAGGAACTAAAATACCAGCCTTACTCGAATAGGATAATCTTGCCATTTCTATCGCTACTGGTACACTTATTTTAACACCGAATGTGATCAGCATATAAAGCCTTAGATAGTAAAGCGACATCACGTGGAAGATCACCAAACAAAATTGAATCTAAAAAGGTCTAAGAAATTAGTTTCGCTTGATATAACGGGTGATTTTTTAAGAGGTTTAG
The DNA here is from genome assembly GCA_932526625.1 of Rhingia campestris. Lineage (NCBI taxonomy): Eukaryota > Metazoa > Arthropoda > Insecta > Diptera > Syrphidae > Rhingia > Rhingia campestris. The sequence goes on from OW052182.1 coordinate 100,284,891, forward strand.
AACTTTTTTAAAAAAAAACACAAAAAATTCGAAAAAATGAATGAAATATTTATTTGAATCGATAGTTTGAACCTTGCAATTTAATGTTTAAAGATAATTTCATGCAAATGTTGACCGCGGCTGCGTCTCAGGTAGCCCATCCGCTGAGTCCAATTTTGGCATACTCTTTCACACATATCGGCCGGTATCTCACGAATGAATGCATGGATTTTGGCTTCCAGTGCGTCAATCGAAGCGGGCTTGTCCCTATAGACATTAGCCTTGACATACCCCCACAAAAAATAATCTAATGGTGTCAAATCGCACGATCTAGGCGGCCAATTGACCGGCCCGAAACGTGAAATTAACTGTTCACCAAACTCGCCTCGCAATTGCGCCATTGTTTCGCGTGCTGTGTGGCATGTGGCACCGTCTTGTTGAAACCACATATCATGCAAGTCAAGAACTTCCATTTCGGGCAAAAAAAAGTTTGTTATCATCGCTCGGTAGCGTTCACCATTGACAGTAACGCTGCGATTCGCATCATCTTTGAAGAAATATGGCCCAATAATGCCGCCGGCCCATAAACCGCACCAAACAGTGGCTTTTTCGGGATGCATTGGTAGCTGTTGCAATGCTTCTGGCTGATCTTCACTCCAAATGCGGCAATTTTGCTTATTTACGTACCCATTCAACCAAAAATGAGCCTCATCGCTGAACACATTTTTTCGATAAAAAAGCGGATCCTCGGCCAGCTTTCCAAGAGCCCATTCACCAAAAATTCGGCGTTGTGGTAGGTCGGCTGGCTTTAGTTCTTGCAACAGCTGTATCTTAAAAGGCTTTACGCCCAAATCCTTCCGCAAAATTTTCCACGTAGTGCTGTAACAAAGGCCTAACTGCTGGGAACGGCGCCGAATCGAAATTCCGCGGTCTTCTGTCACACTAGCTGATACGGCCTCAATATTATCTTCACTACGCACAGTACGTAAACGTGTTGGTGGTTTAATGTCCAACAAAGTAAATTTGGTGCGAAATTTGGTCACAATCTTCCGAATAGACTGCTCAGAAGGTCGAGAATGCCGATCATAAAATGGAAGCAGCGCGCGATGAACATTTCGAACCGAGCACGAATTTTGATAGTAAAATTCAATAATTTGCAAGCGTTGTTCATTTGTAAGACGATCCATGGTTAAATTGCAAACCAAACTGAAGCTGTTTGACAGTGACACAAGGTACTAAACACACGTCAGCTGTCAAAACCAGTATTGCCAAAACCAAACCAGCTAAAAAATCACCCGTTACTTGATAACAAGACTTGGCCTTTACGCAAAGGATTTCTTCAGGAGCTGCATGGATAAAAGGAATGAATAGACAATTCTTTATCTTCTCTCAAACAAAAACAGGTTTCACCTTGGAAACCATGTTTTCTGTGATTTATCCGACACGAAAGTCAAAAGCCTCCCCTGTTTTATTCAAAGGTTAGGATGGTTTCAATTGAATAGATAGGGAAACAACGTGGTATCCGCTTATCTGAAACCAAACAGTGAAATTTTCTAACGGTATATGAACTATGGACCCTCTGCTCATACACAGTGTGACTACATCCCAGAAATTGGTCATAAAACATACGGAATTACGGTCAAATTAGGTTTGGCACTCCTGACTCCATAGGAAAGGAGGCAGACACACTTACAAAATGTCGAAAAAGAAGCATGTCTATTAAAAAACATATGAGAAGGCTACAATCCGCTGTGCGGATCGTTGAATACCCTATCCCATCCCATCCTTAAAATTAATATATCAATAAAGTGGGCTTTATTAGCCTATAATATAGAAAACGACATTGTCACAACATATTGTTCAAACAGTTTATCAGAATCTTTTGTTGTTTGACAACAAACATCGTTTTTCTCCTGCATATGCTATGGGAAGGGGATATACAACGGTTTTTGTAAGAAAACGCCCCCAAAAAGTGGGCGTGTACTAAAATGGTCTATAGACGAAATGTTCATATAAATATTACTAATGTTTCTGCATCAACATCTTTTTTCGAAATATTTAAAATTTGACCGAAAAACGTTTTTTTATTAAATTCGCCCCCAAAAAGTGGGTGTGGCAAAAACTTTATATAAACGAAATATAGATATTACGATTGTCTAACTACGCTTGTCAGACACTTTTTTAAAATTCCTTACGGTTTGGTTTCTGAAAAGGGGGCGTGGCAGAGGGCGGATTTTAAAAATGTTTACATTTGTTCTGCTGGGAGCAACCAAATTTCATCCTTCTAACTCAAAATTTAAGGCCCAAAAACTGGTGACGTACGGAAGGACGGACGAACAGACATAGCTAAATTGACTCAGCTATCGATTCTGAGTCGATCCATATACTTTGAGGTATATGTAGCTAAATTATTTCTCTATGTTACAAACTATGTATCAAAACTAATATCCCCTATGGGATAGGGTATAAAAACGGCTAGAGCATTGAAACACATTACCAGAAACCAGATAATTGGTGAATCTTAAGAGATTTAGTTTTGTTAATTTTTTCTTAGTTAACTTGTTTTTGTTTGAAATAAAAGTTTACTGCAAAAAAAAATATCAATTTACTGCCATTTTTTATAGAATCTACATTCTACAGTGACAAAAATGTTCATAAAGTGGTAACTATGCTACATGTGCCTTCCTTTTTTTATTTCTTACTAAATGGCTTTTTTTTTCTTTTTAAGTGTTGTGTTTTTTTCTTTGCCTGTTTTTACTTTTTTATGTCAACAAAATCCTAAACCTGGTCATTAGCAATACATCTGGAACACTATGCGTCAACAACATCATCAAAAGGAAGGAACTATCACAGTTGCGTAAACAGACAAAGGATACATCTATGCTCGTCCGGCTATATTGGCTAAGTACCCACTGACCACATGCGTCAACATTGACATGAATCAGGAATGAGGAATGGAAAAAAATTATGCCTCCCGCAGAGGATGTCATTAGGACTATTACACCACATCAGCGATGCTGTGAAAGGTGGGAAGTAATACAAATGTTAACGATAACAACTGGGAGTCTTATACATATAATCATTCTTATACAGGGTGTGCCATAATATCTAACCCTATAGGAAAGTGTCATAGATTTTACAAATGGTGGCGAATGTCAACTCGATTCATAATAAACAAAAATCCAGAATGCAATGTATTCATTCCGGGATGAACCTGGGCCTCAACCAACATGCCTCTCCACTTAGCCCGGTCCTTAGCTAACTGCCTCCAGTTGCGCACTCCAAGTTGTTGAGGTCGGTTTCCACATGTGCGCGCCACTTAAGGCGAGGTCTTCCTCTACTGCGTCCGACGTCTGGCTGGGAATCGAAGACTCTGCGAGCCGGAGTATTGATGTCCATTCGTTCTACATGTCCTAGCCATCTTAAACGTCCAATGTGGAGTTTTTTGACTAGGGGTATGTCGTTGTACAGCTCGTATAGTTCGTGGTTGAATCTTCGTCTCCATAGCCCGTCAACGCAAACGGGACCGAAGATTTTCCGAAGAATTTTTCTCTCGAATCAACCAAGGATTTCTTCATCCGCTTTTGATATGGTCCATGCTTCAGCGCCGTAGAGCAGGACTGGGATGATCAGGGTCTTATATAGGATCTCCTTAGTAGTTCGAGTGAGGGCTTTACTACTAAATTGTCTTCTTAGCCCGAAGAAACAGCGATTGGCAAGAGTAATTCTTGGTTTGATTTCTAACGAGATGTTGTTGTCCCGTACTACCTCAAAGTTATATCTGTCAATGGTGACAGTCTGTCCAATTCGTCGATGTTGTGTATCCTTTCGTGTTGACAGCATATACTTAGTCTTACCCTCATTTACTGCTAAACCCATTTTTCCGCTTCCTTCTCTATACTAGCAAACGTGGCTATGACATCACGTTGAGTCCTACCAATGTTGTCAATATCGTCGGCGTATGCTAGTAATTGCACGGATTTTTGGAAAATTATGCCTCTGGTGTTGGATCGGGAGTTTTGCACAATCCTCTCAAGAATCAAATTGAAGAAGTCACATGACAGCGCATCGCCTTGCTTAAATCCTTTTTTGGTATCGAATGTGTCGGTGAGGTCGTTTCCGACCCTGATGGTGCAGCGAGAATTCTCCATCGTCATCCTACACAAACGGACGAGTTTGGGCGGTATACCAAAACTAGACATGGCTCTGTATAGGTCATCTCTATAAATGCTGTCGTATGCGGCTTTGAAATCGATGAGTAGGTGGTGGGTATCGATTTGGACTTCTTGGGTTTTTTCAGGATCTGCGGAAGTGGGAAAATTTGATCGATTGTGGACATTCCTGGCCTAAAACCACACTGGTAATGGCCGATCAGGTTGTTGGTAAACGGTTTCAGGCGTTCACATATTACGGCAGATAGGATCTTGTAGGCGATGTTGAGGAGACTTATGCCTCTGTAGTTGGCGCAGTTCAGAGGGTCTCCTTTTTTTTGTTTTCTCTAGAGCTCTTGACCACTCTGTTTCCTAGTAACAATTATTATTACGTACCTTTTTTAAGTATCACAAATAAATTGACTGAGAAGAGGGCTATAAAATGATTCATGTTAAATAACCTTGGGTATGTTATTTTACCAAAAAAAAAATGACATGCTAACAACTGGCTACCACAGAAGGCCGAAAATAATTATGTTTACAATAGAAATCTCTTGGGGGTCAATTCCCTACCAACAAGCGAATTATTAACGACCATTTGTTTTTTTTTTTTATTTTTTCCACCTGACCATACCGACTGTCATATTCAATACCGTTATCATAATTCAAAAATGACTAAAAAAACAACATTTTCAATTAACTGCAAGTTGTTTCATTCATTAGTATACGCGCAACAGGAATTTTCATTTTCCGCATGACAACATCTCATGATTGACACGCATCCATTCATTCATTCCCGTATTCGTCGAATACTCATTGTCAGTCATTGTTATTGTTTGATGGTACTATGTTGTTCGTTCTATTTTTAATGATTAATGGAAGGTTTTACAACCTGATACCTACACTCATATCACGCTATAAAAATGTGCGGGTTTATTGGTATTTAATGTGGTAATGAGATGTAACATTATGTGTGTTATTGTATGCGGCTATCCAAATAGAAATTTGTTTTATTTGACAGTAATTGGTTTTTTCCTAAATTTGGGAGACTGCGATTGATACTGGAAAAATCTGTTTTGTTAAAACCCCATATACTAAACATGGTGGGGGCAGAAATGCATGGAAACATTAACATCATTAGCCGTGTTTTTTTTTTCTCTTTAGATACTCCAAATCTATATAAGTTTAGCAAACAATTTACGTGTAAAATACAACAACACCTAGCCTGTATAAATTTCGCGAAATCTGGATAACTATCCAGTCTTACGCCCTTAGCCTGAATAGAAAATGTGCTACCAAACCTACTTTTTTCATTTGTTATCGAAAACGGCTGTCGAATGATAAAATGATAAAATTGCAAAATATGGCAGCTGATACAACAACGCTGCAAAATAGGTGAAAAATCAATGATTTATGAAATAATTTGATGTGAAAATATTTTTATATTTGCTTTGAATCAAAAATCAAAACATTACAATATGTGTAGTAGTGGAATTAGTGAAAAAAAAAATTGGTTTATATTTGCAAAAAAATAAATGACACAGCAAATATTAAAGCCACAAACTGCCATCTGTTGACGGATACGTATTTCAGTATCAGTGATGCCAGATCACCGATTAACGTATTTTTCTCATGTGTATCTAAGCCTGTATAGATTTAGAAAAAAAAACGCCTATTATCAATATAAATATATGTGTGACACATTTAAAACATCGTCATCCACAGCAACATTAGTGCAATTTTAGAGGTTTGGTTTTTAAACTGGCAACACTGGTTCTACAGATTGTCAATATGACAGTTGAAAGTTGATTTGTGGTTAGTAAGTTTTGCGATTTTATGATGAATAAGTTAAGGTCGGAACTTGGGCAAAACTTATTTTGTAAACCATGGTTCGTATTGTCAAACTTATCGTGCGCTACGTCCATTTTACGGTCGCGATAATCGACCATCGCAGCAAGTTATTTGGAACAGGATGAATCGCTTCCCATAGGCATAGACAATGCGAACAGAAGAAGTTATGTCAGTGGAGAATCCGAATGAATCGATTCGCCATTGTGCACAGTAACTGGAGCTATACCCGTCCACTTTGTGGTAGATTTTACTGAAAGATCTTCGCTTAAAATCATATAGGATCAAGCTTATCCAATAGATGAAACCGCGTGATATTTTACTTTAGATTTTATTAATTTATTATTCTCTTTAAATATTAACTTAATACTCGACAAAAATGCTTAAATCTAACTGATCATTAACGGGTTCATCTAATCTAACTTACAGGACCTTGGCTGGCACTCTAAGCTTATCTCTAACATTTTTTAATACCCTATCCCATAGGGGTACATTCGTTTTGATACATAGTTTGTAACACAGATAAAAAATTTAGCTACATATACCTCAAAGTATATGGATCGACTCAGAATCGTTGAGTCGATTAAACCATGTCTGTCTGCCCGTCCGTCAGTCTGTAGGTCACAGGTTTTTAGGCCTTACATTTTTAGCTAGGATGATGAAATTTGGTAAATGTGGTCCTTTTACGTGCTGTTCGAAAAAGTGTTAACATTTTTAAAATCCGCCCACTGCCACGCCCACTTTAAAGAAAAACCTTTTTTAAGTCAAACGGTTAAAAATTTTGAAAAAGTGTCGGAAGAGCATTTTTAGAGAATCTTAATATCTATATTGTCAATTTTATCCGTCGCCATCCCAATTAAGCCGTTGGATGCCCGGCCAGAATGCATGAAACACGACTAATATGCTGGACAAGCCCGGCGTCAGACCTTGTCCCTAAAGTTAATATTTTATTTTCTAAAGCTAAGGAGTAGACTAAAATTCCGCAAAGTGCTGATATAGTTCCTCATTTAGCCACCAAAATTCGCTGCGCTGCTTTTCAGCACCAGTTCTATCGCGACCTAAAATCGCCGTGCTAAAACAGAGGAGCTCCAGAGAATAGTCCGCAAGCCCCGGTGGCGGTAGTATAATACCGGGATACCATTCCTTTCCTCAGCTAACTCCAGCGATTCGATACAAAGGAATGCCTGTGGAAGAATAAAGCCTGACATAAGCGTGCTCTCCATGTATATATCATTAGGGTAGTAAGCCCCGAAGATCAGGCTGTTGTTGATAGAAATCGCTCTTAAGACGTGTCTTCGAATCACCCTAATTAGGAAATTGTCAATTCTATTCAGCTGTACTCGATATCTGGTGTTCGGTACAATCATAAGCAGGATCGGAGACACCGCCTTTCAAACAGCCGTATCTTTTTTTATGTAGGGTGGTGCTACATTGAACCACACGGGACAACCGTAAGAGAATTTTGGCCTTATAGGGGCCATAGCATATGACTTCCACCCTTGAGTCAAGTTGACTGCTTTGAAACAGTCTTCTTGACAAAGCATAAAAGCCCCTAGCCTTGACAAACATTTTTTTTTTAAATACAGAAACTTAGCCAGATGCCAATATATTTAACTTCACTTCTCACCGCCAACCAACGGCTGTCCAATGATACACAAATTCTTTCCGTTTTTTTCCTGTTATCGCTAGAAGCCCTACGCAAGGGTTTTCAGAAACCATGCGAGACCACACGAGACCACGTTGCCAAGAGTGGCCGGCCCCGGAGCGCCCGTTGTGCCGAGAATATCGCCGCTGTTACCGAGGATGTCGAGCTATCGCCGGAAACATCGACCAGACGCCGTGCCTCGCAATGAGCCATCAGTCGGTCGTCCCTGAAGCGAATTTTGGTCAAAGACTTGCGCATGTCCCGTACAAAGTCCAGTCCGTGCATCAGCTGCTGCTCAATCTAGAGGACGAAGTGGACGATTTTACGACCAAAATCATAATGAGCGAAGAGGCTCATTTCCACCTCAGCGGGTACGTGAACAAGCAAAACTATCGCTTCTGGGGCACCGAAAATCCACGACTAACGTACAAGGTGGCGCAAAAGTAATCCTCCTATCAGAAAATGCTATAAATTTTGCGATTGGCCCCTAATGTCAACTGTCAACTGTGGCGGCGGCCATTTACATGACATCATATTTTCGACTTGATGTAACAAAAATTAAAAGACCAAATAAAAATAATCCACAAGAAGAATCAAAGTTTTTCATTTTTTTTTAAATTACAGCCAAAAAACATCGGATGGTTATTTTTGCGCCACCTTGTACGAGGAGCCATTACACCTGCTCAAAGCTACTGCATGGTGCGCTGTTTACGCTGGAGGAGTCATCGGGCCATTTTTTTCGAGAACGCCGCTGGTCAAATGACAATAGTGGACGGTGCGCGCTATAGGGTCATGTTAACCGGTTTTTTTTCTGCCGCAATTGGACGAATTAGGACTGGAGGACATGTGGTTCCAACAGGACGGAGCAACGGCACATACTGTCTTTTCATTTAGAAAAAAATGAGAGCCAAACAACATCGGATGACTTCTTTTGGCCCACCTAGTATATAGCATGGGTTTACGCATGCAGTCTGGTTAAATTGCCGTTTGAGATACCATCCTTTACCATCCTCTTTATTTTTCGGTGATACAGAGTACATCTTTTCGTTTTGTACCCAACGTACCTACCAGCAATTTTATGGCGTTAAAAATGGTCCAACAGCACCCACTATTCGTGCTCTGACCGTCAAATTCGAGCAATATGGGAACGTTGGAGATGTGAGGCGTTCCGGCTGGCCTCGTTTTGGACGATCGACCGAAAGCATCCAGGTGGTTAGGGAAACCGATGCAACCCAGATCCTGAAACATCTTAAAAAAAAACACAAATGTGGAATGCTTTACCAAACTCAGTTTTTCCTCCCCATCACAATTTACAGAAATTTAAAACCAACGCATATTGGAATATATCTCCTCTTTTCATCTCCCCATTTTCCTTAATGCCCGCGCTGTGCCTAAACACGATAAGGGTATTCATAAACCCTTTGGCACGTATTATTTATAAAAAAGAAATAAACGACGACGTTCGACACAGTTAAGCATGCCGCATAGCACGATTCATCGGATTTTGAGAAAAGATCAGCACGTAGAACCTTCATGATCTAGTTGCTCCACCAGCTCAATCCTGGTGACCCAGAAAAACGTCTGGAGTACTGCAGAACTGTCATTAATATCGCCGAGAATGACGAATAATTTTTGAAAAATTTTATGATAACCGACGAGGCACATTTTTATCTGGGTGAACAAGAAAAATTGCAGATTTTTGTGCACACAGAATTCCAGAAATTTCCATCAACTTCTCTTGGAATAACCTTGCGTTAGATTTATGGGCCATATTTCTTCAAAAATGATGCGGGTGCCAGCGTTACGGTCAATGGGTGCCGCTGCAGAACATTGCTTCGGGACTTCCCTTTTCCACATGTGCAAGAATGTGCAAGAAGACAGCAATGCGGAGCTGAGCACCGCTCGTGAGGCAATAAACTTGTTGTGAGAACAATTCAAAAATAGCATTATCTCAAAAAGAAAGTGATTTTGAATGGCCGCCGGAATCGCCTGATCTGTCTTTAAAAAGTCATGGAAAGTGCCATCAAAAAGCCCATGAGTACATGCATTCTAATGGTGGCCCCTTAACCGATATGGTTTTCAGAACATGTAACAAATGAACCTCTAAGCATTTTTGGTTTTTATACCCTATCCCATAGGGGTATATTAGTTTTGATACATAGTTTGTAACATAGAGAAATAATTTAGCCAGATACACCACAAAATAAATGGATCGACTAAGAATCGCTAGCTGAGTCGATTAAGCCATGTCTGAGTGTCTGTCCGTCCTTTAGGCCTTAAATTTTGAACTAGTAGAATGGGATTTTGTGTATAGGATCCTTGTGCGTTGCTTCAGAACAAGTATACAATTTTTTTTTTAAATCCACCCTCTACCACGCCCACTATTCAGAAAAACGTTGTTTTTGGCCAAACAGCAACAATTTTTGAAAAACTGTCTGAACAAAATATTTAGACAATCCTAATACCTATATTTTGTACACACAAAGTTTTTGTCACGCCCAATTTTTGGGGGTGTTTTCCTACAAAAACCATTTGTATACCCTGGGGGTACTGCAACATATGCAATAGAAAAACGTTGTTCTTTGTCGGGCCATAAAATATTTTGAAAAACTGTGCTAACAATATGTTGTGACATTTTCGCTGGAGCCTTCTCATAAGTTTTTTAAATAATTTTCAGGAGCTCATGGGTTACCAAACACCTTTATAGCCATAAACCTTTCTCTGTCAAAGAGAAAACATTTTGCCACTGCAACCACTGATAATTGGATACCACCTACAAGTTGAATAACAAACATGTCTTCGTCCCGTACACTGAACAATCTAAATGCTGTATCTTAACATCTCCAAGTCATACTTTCTTGTCTCCCGAAACCATATTCCATACGCGCACCCGCCGTGCAAGTAAAAATATATTCCCACGCGAGAAGTTTTCCCCTTTCCAAGGTGCAACCGTGATTTTTCCATTTTTCTTGAGTCGATATCATCGAAAGAGTTACATTCTCTCCGCATCTACCGTGTCAAGTCATTTGTCAAATAAGTTACAGACAGATGGCTAGGTTAAGGCAACCCTGACTTCTATCTATTCAACATCATCTTAACGATCCTATTTGCGGCTAGACATTGGTCACACGTCGAGTTGTGTGTGGCTATGTGCAAGCTCCACATCCATATTTGGGAGAAAAATTCCATCTTTTCCACTTTCCATGTGGAAAATCAATTTTTCGCTTTTTTTCTCGATAAAAAATTAATGACTCCATTCAGTGTCAGAAAAAAAAAGGGGGGCAGAGGAAGTCTAATAAATTGTTGGTTCAACTTGACACATGTGAAGAGTTCAGTGTTCCCCGAGGGGGCGTCATAGATAAAACATAAATCGAACCCGAAAAGACATTAATTTTTCTGAGTTTTGAAAGATTAATGTCATTTAGATGGTTGGAAAGAAGGCGACTTAATTCCAGAGGCGATAGCTTTTGGGTATTGTCAGATGGTGTGTTGTTGTAGTGTCAATGTGTCCAGTGAATTGGAGCGTAATTAACACAATAAAACATGTGATTGTGGGATGAGATTGAAACTCAATTTGGATGTCGATTATGTGGTTCTGCCTTAAGGATGGTGAATGGATTGGGGTAAAGCGTAATATTAAGGACATGTTGCGAGAAATTTTTAAATGAAATTTCGTTGTTCCGTTTTAAGGGCTTTATTCTCTAGTGTGACACTTTTTAGCTCCCTCGTATTTTTTATCTTTTTTTATATGAATGAAGAAAGGCTTTTGCGATTTTCCGCAACTAAAAATGATCACGCAGCCTTATCTCAATGTTGGCTAATTTGATTTAAAACAAATTATTCACCTGCGTGGTTCTAATGCTAATGAATACTCAAAAAATCTACCAAATCATCTCCAGAAATCTTCAATTAGACGGATAATCATATTCATGCAGCAGCGATGAGAAAATTGCTAAAATTTGTGTTTGCTTCTGCTCACACAGTAACATGACAGCAGCAAAAAGCGCAGCAAGACTCAAAGAAACGGGCAATCTACTCATGAAGTCTTTTGGCCATAGCTCAATATTATACTCAATGGCATATGCGGATGCAGCATCAGAGACGAATGGTCTTCAAACAATGTGTTATCTAACATAGAAATAGCAATTTATACCGACGGATCCAAAATGGAAGTCGGAGTGCGCTCTGGTGTCTACTCTGAAAAGATCGGGCTAGCTACATCCCTGTGATTAGCAAACTCGTGTAGTGTATTCCAAGCTGAGATCCTGGCCATACTCGAAGCTGCCGAATCGGCTAGGGTATTGCACATATCACATGAGGATATCTCCATCTACGTGGATAGTCAAGCGGCCATTAAAGCTCTGGCATGCAATATAGTAAAATCACGAGTAGATGGACGCTGCCACGAAGAGCTGAAGGCTCTTTGTAACCAGAACAAAGTCCAAATTATCTGGGTGCTAGGACATAATGTCATTATAGGAAATGAGAAAGCAGACGAGCTAGCTAGACCAGGATCGTCCAGTTGCATTTCCCTATCTGATAAAAGGGTCAATCCCCCGCTAGCATCTAAAAAACATGAAATAACCAAGCACACTCAAAAAGCAACCATAACAAGATGGCAAAATACAATCACTTGTATACACACAAAATCTCTCTGGCCGGAGTTTAGGCCTGCTCAGAATGCGTATCTGTAGCTGACTGAAAAGTTAAAAACAAGGCAACCCGTAAGCGCTTACACAATGTGTATCTGTAGCTTGAAGTTGAATAGAGGGCAACTTTATGCAAGAAATGTATCTCTCGTTTGACAGCGATGCAAGATACCAGCTACAGATATGCATTCTGAGCAGGCCTTTAAGAGGCAGAAAATCGAACAAGCTAATAGCTTTGAACAGAGCATCCATTTCTATAGCGGATAGAGTGATAACAGGTCACAACCTGTTGGGTAAGCACTCCAATAAGATAAAACTGACTGGTGCGAGCCAACTTTGCAGGAAATGCAGCGACCCAGACGTCGAAGAAGAGGTCTCACACCTACTATGTCACTGCCCTGCTTTGAAAATACTAGGCAGCCTATACTTTGACGACCTAAGAGACCTAACGACTATCCCAATAGCGCAGATAGTCCGCTTTTGTAACAGATCAGGATGGAGCAACTACCTCTTTGAGTCTGCAGGAGCAACACAGACCAGCACCGCATAAGTATCACTATCGAACTTAACCAGGTATCCTCTTTCTCTATTTTATGTTACTTTCTTCGAAGGGTATCGCTATGGGCCCACGTAGGCCTATGCGAGCTTGACGACTCACTCGAGCGTCAATGGCCCATCTAACCTAACCTAACATGATTATATTTAGAATCTCAGTGTCTTGTGTGATCTTTTTTTAAATCATACCAACAATTAAAACTAATAAATATTTAATCCCAAATATGCCAGCTGTATAGTATTTATCTTGTTTCATAAATTAACAAAGAATATCACAAAACACTCGATCAAGATCCTTTGTGGACACTGGACACAGGCTAGGTGTTGAGATGATTCGGTGAGGCAGAAATTTCAAAAAGTAAAGCAGATAATAATGTCATTAAATATAAGAAAGGAATTTAGCGTAATAGAACATACAAGAAATTGTACAGTAGAGTCGTCACTATGGTAAAATAGAGAGTGTGTGCTCTCTCTGTTACCATAGTCAGTCTTCTGTACATTTAGTTCCAATTTTCAAACACTTTTTCGAGCATTTGGGGCCGTATATCGGCAATAACGCCACGAATGTTGGCTTACAAGTCCCCTAAAGTTTCTGGTTTGTTGGCGTAGAAGAGCGACTGCACATATCCCCAAAGAAAATAAACCAATGGTGTCAAATCACACAATCTTGGTGGCCAATTGACAGGTCCATTCCGCAAAATTATGCTCATCGAATGTTTCCTTCAATAAATCGATTCTGACGTGCGCTGTGTTGCGCCGTCTCATTGGAACCACATCTCATCCACATTCACGCCATCCAATTCGGGAACGAAATAGTCGGTTATCATGACTCTATACCGGTCTCCATTAACGGTAACTGACTCTCCAACATCATTTTGGAAGAAGTATGGCCCAATGACTCCACCAGCCCAAAGTGCACACCAAACAGTCAGTTTGTGTGGATGTAATGGCGTCTCAAGGGTATCATGTGGATTCTCTTCACTCCAAATCGGTAATTTTGCTTGTTGACGTAGCCAATCAACCAGAAATGAGCCTCATCACTGAACAAAGTTTTGCGATGAAAATCAGCATCGAGATCATCTAATTTTCGGCCCATACACCAAAATCACGATGCATTGCATGGTCTCGCGGCTTAAATTTTTGCACAGGCTGGATTTTGTAAGGTCGTAAGTCAAGATCTTTGCGCAAAATCTTCCATAAAGTTGATGGACAAAGCTCCAATTGCTGTGCACGGTGGCGAATCGATTCATTTGGGTCCTCTTCAACACTATGCTCAACAGCGGCAATTGCTTCTTCGATGCGCACTGTTCGACGTATCTGCGGATGCGTATTATCACATAGAGTAAACGTACTGCGAAAACGATCCATGGTTAACCGAATTAATTGCTCTGATGGTAGATTATGTCGACCATAAAATGGACGGAGCTTGCGGTAAACTTCGCGAACTAAACCATTATTTTCGAAATAAATTTGCACGATTTGCAAGCGTTGTTCATTTGTCAACCTGTTCATGATGAAATGGCGAACCAAACTGAGCATAAATGACATTAGAGTTGCCCGATTTGACCACAATATGTCAGTTTTACCTCTATTCAAAAAACCAACCCCGTTATATAATTTTCTATAATTCCCTGAAGCCAGACGGATCAGCTAATTTGTAATAAATCGAAAATGATGAATGGCATCTGGAATTGTCGTGGTGGAGCATGCGCAATGGATTTCTTCACATATTTGGTCTCTTTGTTTGATCTTTTCAAAGAAAATGACTTAATAATACAACCAGAACAGATCAGAAATTCCCGCCTCCTTTTTTAAGTGTCTATACCATAGGGTACTGGGCAATTGATACGCAGGGAGTGTAGTAAACTCTGACTATCTATCTCCCTATCTAGACTTCGATCGACCCTTCACCTGCTCGAGTAGAGACGAATGGGACAAGAATGAACCCACAAAAAGGAAATCGATATTCATCTTCACAGATGGCTCAAAGATGGACTGTGGAACAGGTGCTGGCATATTCTCAGAGGGAGTTAGTAATACACAAATCAATCAGGCTTCCTGATCAAAGTAGTGTGTCCCAGGCTGAGGTGCTAGCAATCGCTGAAGCGGCTCATTTGGTGTCAATAATGGAAATACCACACAGTGATATCACCATATTCATTGACAGCCAAGCGGCTATAAAAGCAGTATCTGCTATCGAAATTAAATCAAAGCTAGTTCGCCGCTGTCGTGAAGAGCTCAAGGTCCTCTGCTCACAGCATAATGCTGATCTCTGCTGGGTTCCTGGTCACAGGGACATAGACGGCAACGAGATGGCCGACGAACTGGCAAGAAATGGATCTGCTACAGATCATGATCAGGCACTACAAACGGTCGAACCACCACTCCGTAACCTCAGTGAAAGAGTGGAATACAAAACCCGAATGAAAGCCAATACCAGGTGGAAGTCATTGACTACCTGCGAAATATCTCGGAAGCTCTGGCCAGAATACAACGGAAACCGAACCAAAAAACTTTTGCGGTACGACGGAAGCTCCTTATCTAAACTGGTAGGGGCTCTAACTGGTCACAACTTTCTCAGAACCCATACAATGAAATTAAATCGCAAGGATGACGATATCTGTAGAGGCTGCGGCGATGAGGAAACACACGAGGATACACCTCACTTCCTCTGTCACTGCCCGAGTCTCTGTCACCTGAGGAACAGAACACTTGGAAGCTACTACTTCCAAGACATCCAAGAGCTTTCCGATATTCCATTACCCTATCTTTACAGGTTCCTACGAACATCAGGATGGCTGGATAGAGTGGAGTAACCCATAGTCACGATAAGGAAGGACGTAATCCCACAATGGGTCCACATGGACCTAAGTGTGGCGGAATAGAGAATCCTCTACTCCACCAACCCGTAAACCTAACCTAACCTACCATAAGGTTTGATTTTGAGAGTTTTTATCATAACTCTACATGACAGCATCCATAATGGCTCGAATTTCATCTCCACTTTTTGATTTTATGGAAACTCGTCTTTATACCCTATCCCATAGGAGTATATAAATTTTGATTCATAGTTTGTAATATAGAGAAACAATTTGGCTAGCTGATTCGATTTAGCCATGTCTGTCTGTCCGTCCTTTTGAATTTTTTTTTGGTAAATTTCGGGAAGAAATTTGTTCGGGGGTCATATTCGTGGTCCGCCATTTTTGATACTTTCTTACTTACTTATCAGGCTCCCGACCATTAAAGAGTCTCTGCCTGATAATCTTAGATCCCTGGCTCGCTGCTTCCAGTTGAATAAACCAAGCGCTCTGGCATCCGCGATGAAACGGAGGTTCAGTCTTCCTTGCCTTCTCAAATCTGGGGCTGGGATTCGAAGATCCTCTTAGCTGGACCATTATTGTCCATTCGCTAGATGTGGCCGAGCCAATGTAGTCGACGTGTTTTGGCTTTTTGGACTACATCCACATATTGGTAAAGCTCATAGAGTTCGCGGTTGTATCTTCTCCACCATTCGCCCTCCTCGTGCACAGAACCAAAAATCCCCCGAAGTATTTTTCTTTCGAAGGAGCCCAGTATCAGCTCTCCATTCTTGCTTATCGTCTAGCACTCGGCGCCATAAAGCAGAACTGGAAGGATAAGGATTTTTTAGAGCACTCATTTCGTCCTTAGAGTTAGGAATTTTGAACCCAGTTGTATCGCCAAACCGAAGTAGCAACGGTTTCCTAGGGTAATTCTTCGACGGATCTCCAATAGGGTATCATTCGTGGAGTTTATGTTAACTCCGAGGTAGGTGAACTACTTAACTACCTCGAAATTGCTGCTATCAATAGTGTCCTAGGTGGTGGACAGATGCTTGTTTGTTTGTTGATAGCATGTACTTAGCCTTGTCCTCATTTACTTCAAGGCCAACGGATTTCGCTTGTTCTTCAATCTCCGTGAATGCTTTTATCACGGCATGTTGGGAGCGACCAATGATGTCAATATCGTCCGCATATCCCAGTAGCTGGACGGACCTGTTGAAAATAGTGCCTTCCGTGTTAACACCTGCCCTGCGCACTAGCTGCTCCAGAATGAGATTGAAGAAGTCACATAATAGCGCGTCTCCTTGCCGAAATCCGGTGCATGTTTGGAAAAGTTCGGAGGAGCTACTTCCAAACTGCACGTTGCAGCGCGTGTTTTCCAGCGTCAAACAGCTGAATCAGTTTTGCCAGGATTCCGAATTCAGCCATCGCCATATAGAGCTCCTGACGAGGCATACTATCATACGCGGCTTTAAAGCCGATGAATAGGTGGTGAGTTTCGACTTGAAATTCATTGGTCTCTTCCAGGATTTTCCTGGTACACCATAACCATTACCGTAGACAAGCATTCATTTGGGCGTGTGTACGTCTTGCACATTGCCCTACACTTTTGTGCCGAATTCGAATAGCTCTTCTCTTCGGTTGTCATTAATGAAAGGCTTTATGCAAAATGATGGAGTGACCAGTCTCTGAAGATAGTATTTGTAACCTTGAAGTTTAATGGTTAATTTCAGCCCCAAAGCGATGAAATAATTTGCATACACATGGGTCGATGGGTTGCCGATGTATCGACTTTTTTAACCACACAAACAAAAAGTAAGCTTGCAGGTGGTCTGGAGCATTGTAAGGAGCTTCGTATGATAACATTTTTTTTTATTTTATTTCTCATAGAGATAAAACAGCTACACCATAACCATTACCGTAGACGAGCATTCATTTGGGTGTTTTTACGTCTTGCACATTGTCGGGTCCTACACTTTTGTACCGAATCCGAATAGCTACGACTTCTTCGACTCATTTTTGTTTGTCAATAATGAAAGGCTTTGTGCAAAATGATGGAGTAACCAGTCTCTGAGAATAGTATTTGTAACCTTGAAGTTTAATGGTTAATTTCAGCCCCAAGGCGATGAAATAATTTGGGTACTCGGGAGGAGACTTTCTAGGATTTCGGATAGATCCGTGAGGTCATGGAAAAATATCTTTCTAAATTCGTATTCTTAATTAACTGAGGCCTTTCCTCAGTGTGAACATTTGGTCTATAGTCGATCTGCCGGGCCGGAAGCCACACTGGTACATGCCGTTAGTGTGTTGCAGAACGGTTTTAGGCGTTCACACAGTACGTTGGATAGGATCTTGTATGCGACATTAAGCAGGGATATGCCTCGATAGTTCTTGCAAGACATGGGATCGCCTTTTTTGTAGATGGGGCATATGGAGCTGATAGTCCAGTCATCGGGCATGTTTTCTTAAACCCATACTTGGTTGACCGCCATTTTTTATACCCTTAAAAAAAATCGTCAGAATAAAATTTATTTGCGCGCACAACCCCCATTTTATAACGTGGGTACAACATTTTCATTTTTTTTTTTTTCATTTAATTTGGTTAGTTTCGTTTCTTCTGGAAATTTTTGGTTGTTTTTTTTTTCAGTTTCCAGGTTTCGTAATTTTACCAAGAAAAAAATTACTTGGCGTCAAAAAATCCTTGTTCACTTGGAAGCAAAAGCGCTGCAAGTTCGAACCCACCCCGCACGGTGAGTTATTCCAGAACCTCGTAGTCCACCCACGAGAAGCTGCGAATCTTTGTGTGAGTGATGGCAGTTCGCTCACAAGGAAATTTCGTAACGAAATGGCGAATCTACACCAACTCCTAGTTTAACAAAAACAAATTCCTACAGTATGACCGTTAAAATATAAAAATCGCCCACCTCTTCCTTATTTGTGAACCAGAACATTCAAAATCTATTTCTCATCTAACCCTTGCAAGTTCACAACCTAATCAGTGATTGTCGTAGCAATTTTCCGCGCAATTAATAACAGATGCAGCCATAAACTGTGCCACCTAAACTCCACAGTCCTCATCATCATCCAATGCGCCGCAGTTATGATAGAACTGTCACTAGGGCAATTACACCGCGCTTTATGCAATGTATCTACACAACAATGAAGTAGATCATAACCCTTCTCTTCATTATTCATATCTATACCACCACCACTCTGGAACCACTCTTCTGAGTGCCTATCGCCCATTTGCATAATTCGCCGGCTCCACTCGAATCCATCCACTGTTTGCTTCCACCCACTCGTTGCTTCGTAGCTAATTAAATCATGGCTACCCACGTTCGATATTCAAGTGCGATGCTATATGCCACTCATCTGAAGTGTGTGTGGTTTTGCCTTAATACACTTGAAGTAGGTATTCCCGGAAGTGATGAAAGCCATGCTGTTGCCTGACATCCATCAGGAATTATCGAATGGAATGAAAAAGTATGGTCGCGCTTCAGGAATCACCTTTTGGTCAAACACTCACCGGACCCTTGCACATTCCGGGACCTCTTTGATCTTTGTCACACTTTACACGTTCTCCGTTATGTAGCCGGGGGGGGGGTTCGATATTGGTTACAAGCGGCATGGGGACGTGTGTTGTGCGAGCATATCGCACACACAATTTCTATTAAAAATAAATTAATAAGCTCGCCGGTGCGGTGGGAAGTAGGTGAAGTGAATCCAGCTCTCACCCACTAACCTTTTGATAAGTTCACTTCAGCTACAGCATTGTGCGCCCTCGTATACTATGTCTCCTGGGTTCGTTCTGTGGCAGCGTGTAAATATCTCCATAGGGGGGTACAGTGCAAACTCGGGTATTGCACAGATTTAGGGCACACTGTTTGAGACTCAGGGGTTGGCTTCCAGTTCCGCGTGTGCTAAATGTACAGCCTGGGGGCTATTATAATGAATCACAAAAATGAGATTGGGATTTTTTTTTTTGAAACAAAAATAAGAGATGACCTTTCGTCGCATTGTTTGCCTTAATGGAATTGATTTTTTGTTGTCTACTTTAGCCGGGAGTGATGTGCCCTGAAATGTGCAGAGCACAGGGAGGATATTTTTAACACAACAGCAGCAACAAAAAATAGTTTAAACGGGACATGGACAAGCAATTATCGTTTGTTACGGAAGACATGCTTCATAGGATTTCATGTGCAGTCATGTCCACCAGTCGAAGGGTTATGGGGTTTATCACTTGCTATCATAATGCAAGCTGTCAGAATTCAATATTAAGTTTCAAGTTCTGTAGATCGACTCACGTTTAAAAAAGTTTTTTAGTTCGAGTTCTATGTATTAAGTTGCCTATCAGCTTCATATACTTCAACGGGAACGGATTCTTTATCGCGAGTTACGCAACATTGCCGATGTATCGACTTTTTTAACCACACAAACAAAAAGTAAGCTTGCAGGTGGTGTGGAGCATTGTAAGGAGCTTCGTATGATATAATTTTTTTTTTATTTTATTTCTTATAGAGATAAAAAAGCTACACCATAACCATTACCGTACACAAGCATTCATTTGGGTGTTTTTACGTCTTGCACATTGTCGGGTCCTACACTTTTGTACCGAATCCGAATAGCTAAGACTTCTTCGACTTATTTTTGTTTGTCAATAATGAAAGGCTTTATGCAAAATGATGGAGTAACCAGTCTCTGAGAATAGTATTTGTAACCTTGAAGTTTAATGGTTAATTTCAGCCCCAAGGCGATGAAATAATTTGGGTACTCGGGAGGAGACTTTCTAGGATTTCGGATAGATCCGTGAGGTCATGGAAAAATATCTTTCTAAATTCTTATTCTTGACTGAGGCCTAGGCGGTAGCACAGAAATTGCAGCCTAACCTCGAGTATTTCTTCATCACCGCAGCCTTCAAAGGTCATCATCTATAAGATGCATTGTGGCATTTGTGGCTTTTGAGCAAGTTGTGTACAGTGAGTATCTATGAAGAAATTTGTGGCTTCTGGCATTGTCATACTCGGGCCACAATCTCTTGGATGTTTCACAGGTGGGGAGGGAGTGTTACCTGGGTACTCATTCCGTAACTTTAAAAATGATAATCGTTGACGATAGTGAAGGAGACTTCCTGGGTACCTACCATGAGATTTATATACATGTGCATACACACAATATAAAAATTTCATTCTAGGTACCTAGCAAGTCTCCTACACTATCGTCATCGATAATCATTTAAAAAAGTTATTGTCGCCAGTTTTTGGTGATATCCAGTGTTTTCTGTTCCGGCCGTAATTTGAGGTCACATAGTGGCGGTTCTACAGACTGGACTGCCTAAAATAAATGCTGGTGGCAGATCCTTCCCTCGCCAGTTCATCAACGATTTCATTGCCCTGTATGGTATCGTCAGCCTTGAAGTCGCTTTGGCTGCCTTTGCTACTGCCAATATCACAGCCGGCTGTGCTCAGGGAGACGAAAAGTGCTCGGCAGCTTTAGTGTTTCGGAAAACACTTCTGCTCCAACGCCTACAATTTTTGAACCACCAGTATAGATGGACATGGTTTCGGTGACCAGGTGGTTCCTCTTCTACTTATTTCTACTTTGAAAGATGCAGAAGAATGGTATTTGAAAGTCAGGGTGAGACAGCATGTATAGTCAGAGGATACAGCTGAGCTTCATTTTTCAGCCGAATCAGCCAGCTTTGATTCTGAGTTCACTTTTGGTTGCAGATTCTTGCATGTAAAGGTCTAGGGGTAGCAGGTTGAGGATGGTTTCCAGTCCGCTGTTGGTGTGGTGTGCATTGCTTTTCTTTGTACCTTCGTCATGTTTTTCGGATGTGTAACTTTATTTTTTGGATTGCCACCAGACAAGGCTCCATATGAGCTGTACCAAGATGTGGATGTAGTACAAAACGTCGAGAGAGTGATAGGGCAAGAAACCACCAAGAAGCTCTCTTTAAAAATTCCATCCAGCTTCTCTTCTTCGGAGTCAATTATCAACCCTAAGAATGAAACTTTTGTAGAGATACGACAAAGACTGACCCTATTCTATTTCCGCTTAGCAAAACAAATGGGTAAAGTGGACTTGGGCGTAAGGGTTCGGTGGGTTAAAACGTGTATTGACTCGACCACATCGAGCGAATGAACAATAATGCTCCAGCCAAAAGAATCTTCGAATCCCAGCCTTCAGGCGACAAGGAATATCGAACTTCGGGTTTTACGATCAAGCGATCGCGGATGCCAGAGCGTTTGAACTGAATAACTGAAAGTAATGTGCCTAGGATCGAAGAGCCCAGTAGGAATGCTCTAATGTTGGAGAGATGACCAAATCTGGATGGAACTTTAAAAATTTGTTTACTGCAGTGAAATGAAAAACATGCATGCCCTCCATGGCTACATATGACCTAAAAAGCCTAAAAAATCTTGGTTATTTCTAAGGTCCAAGGAAACCAGTTTCTCATCTTTGTGCTTTGTCATTTGACGTCCGACCATGTAATCCCAATCAAGTCATTCATCACATAATCACAGTTTTTAAGCCGGCCATTATGAATAATGATGCCAGCGCTGTGAACAAGATTCTTGCACGCTCCCAACTTTATGTCACCAAGTCGTAGATACAAGTATCTACAACATTTTCAATCAACTCAACTCAATTATTCGACTTTCTTCAATTACCATTTTTATTTTGTTTAATCATTGCCCCAAACAAACAATGAATGGGTTCCCTTGTTAATGCGCCCTTCCTACTTGCTCTGGGGCATATAAAAAAGAAATCCAATCGAAGATTCCTGATTGAGAAACAGAAATTGAGTCAACAAAAATCAAGTCAAACATTTTAATGGCTTCAACGGGTTGGTGCGAGTACTCGCGGTACTGTACAACCACGGGCACCCTTATGTCTGCAGTGTTTACATACACTGACAACAAACAGATTCTTCTTTTGGGTACATCATCGAGTCAGGAATTCTTCCCGTCCTTCCTTGTCTGCTCGAGTAAATAAACTCTTCAGGCCAAAGGGGTAAATAAAATTTAATCACTTTTGGGTGGTTCCTTGTAATGAGGACAATGACCATCGATGACTGGTGAGAGTATCTTTTCTCCATTTATGGTGGCCGAACAGGGTCGCGACGAGGGACAAGACTGCAAATTATTGTCCAATATTGTCTGCATGGCCTTTGTCGTGTCAATCGTTGGCACATGTTGTTTCTGTTTCCAATACTTATGCACGGCTAGTGTTGTTGCTTAAAAGGGGTTGTGACTTGGGAATGTATATTCTTTTTCGTCATGTGGTGCCATGACTCATTTAATTGATTTTATTATTGATTCTTGCATCTTGTGGGAATATTTTACATTTTCACATGTGGTTGCGTTTTTAGTTCCAGATATGCAATGATCCAGAGTGCAACTTTTGACAAGATTTGGAGTGTTCTGATTTGTATTGAGAAAGGTAAACAGAGGTTTTATAACAGACGATGTGTGGTCCATTTGTTAGTTGTAAATATTGTGAATTTGCTCTATGCATACATACTTAAGTGGTGCTACAGTCCAGAATGAACCTGTGCCTCAACCAATATGCCTCTCCAATTAGCCCGGTCCTTAGCTAACTAAGTTGCGAATTTCAAGTTGATTGAGGTCGGTTTCTACTTGTGCGCGTCACTTAAGGTGAAGTCTTCCTCTACTGCGACCAACGTCTGGTTGGGAATCGAAGACACTGCGAGCCGAAGTATCGGTGTCCGCTGTCCATTTCTTCTACATGTCCTTTTTTTGACTAGGGGTATGTCGCTGTACAACCGTTCTTGGTTGATTCTTCTTCTCCAAAGCCCGTCAACACAAATGGGACCAACGATTTTTCGAAGAATTTTTCTCTCAAATCGACAAGGATTTCTTCATCCACTCTTGATACGGTTCATGCTTCAGCGCCATAGAGCACAAGTGGAATGATCAGGGTCGTATATAGGAACTCCTCAGTAGTTCGAGCCTGGGCTTTACTGCTGAATTGCCTTCTTAGACGGAAGAAATGGAGTAATTCTTCGTTCAATTTCTGACGAGATTTTATCACAGTTAATATCGAAGCCGAGGTAGACAGATGAAGGTCCGTTGTTATCGGTCAAAATGATCGATTTACCAATGAGAACAGTTCCTTATCTAAGATATCTAACTAAATCTGAAATCCGGAACACGGCCAAAGTCCCGTACTACCTCAAAGTTGTATCTGTCAATGGTGACGCTATGTCCAATTCGCCGATTTTGTGTGTTCTTTCGTGTTGATAGCATACTGTCTTACTGTACTGCCTTCGTGGCTATGACATCACTATCAGTTCCACCAATGATGTCAATATTGTCAGCGTGTGCTAGAAGTTGCGCCGATTTATGGAAGATTTTGGCTCGAGGGTTTTCGAATTTCCCAATGTTCTCAAGATTAATGAAGTCAAATGACAGTGCATCGCCTTGCCTAAATCCGAATGTTTCGGTGAGGTCATTTCCGACCCTGATAAAGCAGGGAGAAAGAATTCTCCATCGTCAACCTGTCCGGACGGACGGTATACCAAAACTAGACATGGCTCTGTAATAGTTCGCCTCTATAAACGCTGTCGTATTCGTCTTTGAAATCGATGGTGCCGTGGTGGGTACCGATTTGGATTTCTTAGGTTTTATACAGGATCTGCAGAAGTGGGAAATTTGATCAGTTGTAGAATTTCCTGGTCTAAAACCACACGGATAAGGGTTGATCAGGTTGTTGGTAAACGGTTTCAGGCGTTCACGTATTACGGCGATACGATCTTGTAGGCGATTCTTAGGAGACTTATGCCTCTGTAGTTGATGCAGTTCAGAGGATTTCCTTTTTTGAATCAGGCCAACGATCCTTAAGTTCCATTCTTCAGGCATACTTTTATCTGACCAAATTTTTTAGTAGGAAATGCCGGGATGGCCGTCATTTCCGGCAGCCTTGTTAGGTCGGGTGGGTGGTAGTTTTCGCTGTCGAACTTTTATATATTCATATATAGGCAAATGCTATCCCAGAGTACTAACTTTCTAATGCTAGCCAGAGTAGTTTTATCTTCTTTCTGTATGTGGTTGGCTTATGATCTGATCTGGGCAGAATTTCCACTATCTACCGAGTTTACAACATCATTACTGGTCCTCTTATAAGGCCCAACAAAGGAGTTTCGGAGTTTTCATCTAGCATATAGATTTGGGAACACAATTGCAGGAAAGTTTTAATATGTTGAATATGCCACTGGAATGCTCATTCCATAGCATAGGGCCAACTTATACGGGGTGCGGCTTAACTTTGTTCTAATATAGCATGTATTGGTACGTGAAAAACCCAACATTCAGATTATGGAGATGCTCAGAAAGTGGCTTTATCCTTCTGTCAGTTTGTCGATGTGTACACGCAGCTGGAAGCTAAACAGCTAGACGGGTATACTTCAAATGAGATATACGAGGTTCTTGGATTAATACCCAGAGGGGATTTGGAATTGGCACTATAGGGGCAAAACTAATAGTACCTTCCATATAACAGTTTTGGTAAAAATCATTTGCCTGAGATCTGTAACTGCTTTTCGGATGAAAACTACTTTACCTAAGTACAGGACAATAGCTAGTCCGCCTCTAGCTCTCCAAACCGGAATGATTTTCTACACTGAATAGCCCATTGAAATTGTGCTGGGAAGATACCAACTATCCCCGCGGCCTTGTTTGATGCAAAACTGCAAACTGTCTATTCTGGGCAGGGTTCACCAGGACAGCTTCGTTTGCGAAAGGATTGAGAGCATAACTGGCTTACATACTATTTGCTTCGGCACCTTTTTAGACCACATTGCCCTGTCGTAAAATGTTCATTTGGGATGTCGCTACGCCATTTTGCCTACTTGCCGAGTCCTTAATATGGTACCACAGTGCGGTCGTTAGAGAAGAGGAAGAAAGAGAGTGATAGGAAAAATGGTGGATGTAGTGGAAACTTACTCCATGGGTGGTGTCCGAACTAACGTCGGGGAGTCGCAGTATTTTGTGTTCGTTATATTAGCAGAATCTTAAACGGAAGTTGGTGTATACTTTAAGGCGAGTAACTACCGACCTTTTTGGTTTTATTTCTTTGAATTCTTGGATTTTGGCTGGAATTGAAGGTACAACCTTAAATTCAACAGGCGAACAATGTGAACACATTACCAGTACACGGCGGCCACCCACTGTATTTCTGTTTACTTCCCTCTGCTTTGCTCTGCAACATTCACTTGGATTTTCAGATCTTACAGAAATGCTTTTGTCGTCATCCGTCTTCTAAACGTGTCAGGTTTATTTTTTTTTTGCTAATTAAATCAATGACGGGTGCACTCGGGACTTAAGCAATACACTTCTTCAGTTATCCCGGTTCTTAGTTAAATGCTCCTTGGGCGTGTGCAGGAGGAATCATTGCAGAAATGCATCAAATGCAGTTCTGTATACAGAAAGGTTTATCCGGTAGTCCATTATGTTTATCTAACGGAATGGCATATTAATTATAACCTATCGAAAATCTCAGCGGTGATTCATGTAACTTGAAACTTTAAGTCTACGTAGGAACGTCTATTTAAGAATTTAATTATGCCTTGAAAATTACGCCTTAGATAATCCCCCGTCAGGGCTATAGCTCTTATTCGATTGGCCTTATTTTAAACTTCGCCGTACACTGCAGCTAAACCCATCCACAAGCAATTTCCTGACTTGTAACAGTCCGTTCCACTGACCTTTCCAACTAAAATCTTAAATAAACAAAAATAGGGAACGAATCAAATGATCAAAACAAAAGCCGACTTTGGAAATGAAAATATTGCTCGTCCCTAGACCGCTCCACTCGAACAAGTCGATTTTTAAATCCAATTAAGATTTCTCAATATTTATCTAAGCATCAATGGTAGTAATGGACGGATGCTGGTGCCAGAAACACTTCGAGTGGCAAAGCGTAGGAACACGATCCCGATGAAGTAAACTGAAATGTATCTCTCTTTATGGTCAGGAATCCGTGTCTGTATCGTTTGGAGTTCAATGTGGCATTCAATCGCAGAGAATGAGATGAATTGCAAGGAGATGTGTGCAACGAAGGATAATGATTGTAATGAGCACACGATGGATGGAATTCAAGAATCAGTACCGAATCAATGTACACCAGGAGGAAAGTGGCAAGCATTGGAATTGTTTTGTTATTTACAGATGGCAGAGAGTTTCTGGGAATTTTTGTAAAACAAATGATTCTGGTTTATTCCATTTCTGAAATAAAGAGCAGGTACTTCATCGGACTATTTGAAAAAGCAGAAATCACTACAGTTGGTATTTAATACAAACAGTAGATACAGTTGTATGTGAGATACAAAGTTGAAGAAAATTCAATTCAGAGGGTCTTCTCCACCAGAATTTCGATAGAAATAAAATGAAACGAAATTTTAACACGAAAAGTCAAGGGTAGGGTAGGCTAGTGTGGTGAGACAACGGCGGGCAAACAGCAAAATACAAATTTTTGGAGGAACGGGCTCGTTAGTACCCAGGGTCAAGCTTTCTCATAACCATTCATGTGAACTTCTTGCTGGATGGTGGGACCTCCTGTTTTATGCAGACTCCTAACGGTTGGGATAAGCTTTTCTTGACAATTGATACTACTCGGATGATTCACGAGAGGAGGACCAGTGAAAAATCATTTAGGTGTTGCTACGGCTGGGAATCGAACCCAGACTTTCTGCCCGTCAACAACAACAAGCAAAAAAAAACTTGTTTTTAGCAAAAGGGAGCAAGAGCGTAGGCATGAGAGAGCACTCTGCAGTAAATTCAAAGCATGCAAATCAGAAAGTTGAACCCGTAGGGGGGCAAGCGTGGATAGAACAAATGTGCTACAAACAACAACATGCGAAAAATTCATGGCAAAGCCTTTAAAAAAATGTCTGAAAAGACGTCTTAGTGAACTTACAACTTGTCAAGCAAAATACTAAAATGTTTCATTGCTGCAAAAAGAGGAAGTGGAGGACTCGTACACCTACATAGCTAGTCAACCAACATTTAAAGATGAAACCCGACGATTTTTTTTTTATAACGAAATAAGTTGGGCCGACATCCAGATAAAAGAAATTATTGATGTTCTGGTCCTACGTGTGCTTTAAAGAAAAAGCTTGACTGGTGTAAAAAAAAAACGGGTGATCCAATAGGAGGTATTTTTTTTTTCAATAGCATTGTTTTTACAGTTCATGTGCGGGGGCATCATCGGACCGTATTTCTTGAAAAATACAGAAGAAGTGCGTGTTACTGTCAATAAAGATCGCTACAGAGCAATGAGCAATGAATTTTTCTTTTTCAAAATTCAAGATATTGTTACAGCTACATGTCATACAGCTAACGAATCAATCGCTTAGTTCAGGGAAATTTTCGATGAAAATATCTTGTCAAGAAATGGGACTGTCAATTGGCTACCAAGATCTTGTAATTTGACTCCATTGGATTACTTTCTATGGTGGGATGTGAAATCTCCTGTTTATGTCGATAAATGCGAGTGAATCTATGGAAGTCAGTATTCATGGAATACTGGCTGATATGCCATAAAGATGGTCGAAAATTGGACCCACAGAATGGACTATTTAAGAGTTAAGGGCCGCCCAGAAAGCGTATCTGTATCTGAAACTTGTTTCTGAGTGAGAAGTTAAAAACAAGGCAACCCGTAAGCGCTTACACAGTGTGTATCTTCGTGAATCTGTAGCTTGAAGTTGAATAGAGGGCAACTTCATGCAAGAAATGGATCTCTCTTTTCAGAGCGATGCAAGATACAAGCTACCGAGATATGCATTCTGGACAGGCCTTTAGTCGTTGGCAACATTTGAAATTATTAATTTCCTTCAACCAAACTCACACCTCAAATAAAGATTTTCCTCGATACATTGATTTTTTTGAGTTTTATTAAAAAAAAAAATGCCAGGGAGCTCTAATGGATCACCCTTTATATCAAAGCTCGTAAGACTCCGCTGATTAGGGAATAAAAGTAAGATATTGCGTAAACTGACAGATGATTTTCAGTAACAATCAGGGGACGATAAAGGCCATTTCTACAGTAACGCTAAGTTTGATGATGTGAAGAATTTCAGGTTCTTAGCACCTAGGTTAGGTTATGTTATAGCAAAGAGGTATATAACTATAGAGTACGCATCACAGCTAAAAATGTTGTAGCTGTTTCGGGCGGTTAGTGCGAAGGGGAATTTTCGTCGTTCGTATGCTTGCTATGCTGTAACTTGCTGCTGGCATGGCAATGTGCACACTGGGGTATCAATATCAGTACCCCTCATAGTAAATTTTCGTTGTATGAGATGCGCATTTTTGTAGTTGTATACTCTTTGGTGGCTGCACTCGATGCGCAAGTAGGATCTGTCAAATTTTCCATAAAATTCGTTGTCTATGTGAACTATTCCGAGCTAACTATGAAACGTATGACGTTTCTGGCATTAATATTAGCCAGGTTATATAGATTGTCAAAGAAGTAGTCTCCTAGGTGGAGATTTCTCTGTTGGAGAGCGCTGGACAACACAGAGAAAGTGAGGCATACTCTCCTCCTGCTCCTCGTCCAATCATCTTCTACAGAAGTATTAGCTCTAGTCTACAAAAAGACTAGGATGTACTATATATGTCTAAGGGAAAGTGTTCTACAAGGACCCCGATGATCGTACTGATGTTTGATCTGTACAGCATTATCAAGCAGAGAGAGCGTTCTTAGTTATATAGTTTGGCCAGAGTTATCTAGATATTAGACACGGTGTGCCTAATTTCTTGATCGCATCCAGTTTGATTGATGATTTGCATGTAGCGAGGGCAATGACTAACATTTCTTCTGGCGGTAGAATATTGAATAGTCTGGCAAGCTCATCCACTTTACAATTGCCTGCGATATCTCTGTGACCCGGCTACCAAAAGAGGTGAATGGTAAAGTGATCTGCCATCTCGTTAAGAGGTCGGTATTAGTGGGCTGATTTCGATGTGAATGAGATGGATCCCAAGGATTTAATTGCAGCTTGGCTGTCACCTCATCCAGGACAAGGCTTCTTTAATTGCCATGATTTCCGCTTGAAAAACGCTTCAACGATTAGAAAGGCGAAAGGATATGCTTAAGCTTAGCATCTCGGAGAAAACACCTCCACCCACTCCTGATTTTGTTTTAAATAAATCGAAATAATAAGGGGCTAGCTATGGACCTTTGCAATAACCAGGAAATAATGACCTCATAATTAACCAGCAAAATCGAACATAGAAGTAAGGAGTCTTTAACACTTTTATGTAATCTGCTATACCAAAGAAGGAAATTGAATCTGAATTCAAACGAATTTCGATCGTACGAAAAAACTTTGTGCAGGACGAAGAAGAACTTTCCGCTTTTCTCTTAAGGAACTGTATAGCTTTAGCATCTGATCACAACGAATCTCTCTTGTGAAAGTTAAGCTTATGTTTGATGGTCGGCTGAAAGGTTATGCATAGAGTTATCTAGGGTGCGAGAGGCATACCCTGATTCGGATAACCTACAAAAACGGCCAAATTACTTCTAGTCTTTCGAAGGTTTATTTCTGATTTAAAAAAATAAACCAAATTGGCCTAATGGGCGGGTCATTACAAAAATTAATAAGGCTGTCCATACGAAAGAAAGGCATTTGATTGGAATCAGGAGTTTTAATGATAAATTTGTATGTCCAGTGAAAATATAGTAAATGGTGCCGTGAAATAACGCCAATACTCTGAGGTGGAGGTCCCCACCCCCACTTTGCATACACTCAAACTCGCACCCGGATATATCCAAAGTATGAACCCCCCTGCCTGGGCTGGCTGTTGGATTTCGGATGGGTGCGAAATTTGATGTATGCAAAGAAAAATAAGATCGAAGGTTAAAATTCATATTTTCATAAAGTAAAAATTCGGCGTGATTTCGTTTTCATAAAGTGAAATAACGCCGAATTTAGGAAGTCCCCGTTATTTCGCTCGGCACTATTTTCCTACTATCCAGATGACAACTCCTCCAAAACATTTTCAAAGACAGCTATAAATTTGGAAATGTATTGCAGTGCAAGGATTTTTCGTGTGTACCGAGAAAAAGCCATACATATCCATGATATTGCAAATTCTCCGACCGCGTTACACGCCACAATATTTTCACAACAATCCCTGCAAGAGTTTGCATTTCTAAATTTGATTAAATTTTTTCCACAATGTAAACAATTTTGAGAAATTATTGTGATTGCATGGTTCACGCGCATGACACGAGTGTTTGCATTCGTTGCATAATGCACGTCAAGGCGCTGATGCCCATGTGGGTTAGGTTTCACAATATTTACACAATTGCACGACACAGACCGACTGATAACTTTCAGATACACTTCTGTTTACTCAACGGTTGATCGGTTTTTTAACGAGTTCAGTTGCGAACGCTTTTCAAGTAATTTAAATTTGATACTCAGATGTAATGTCACTCAAGTCAGATACTTAATCAACTTGATCAATAATGTGAAAAACTCGAAGAGTGACGACTTATTTGTGTGCAACTGTCTGAAGGGAACTTATTATTGATAAAGTGGGATTTCTTTATATTTACTTAGATGTGAAATAATTGCAAAAGATATAAGTTTCTGCCCTTTAAAAGTATTTTGTAATTTATTTACAAAATTAATTGCAAGTGAGTCTTCAAAATAAATAAATTACTCGCACAAATATGATACCAAGGTTCTTGAAAAATAAGTTCTAAAATATTCCTTAAAAACTAAAACTTTTAGAAATTGACAGTTGGCTTTTTTTTATTGTTTGCTTAGTAAGATTTTCAAACAGATTTATTAAAAATGTCTGTTAATCGCCTAGTCAATCTAGTGTACTACATAAACAACTTTTTTTTAAGCCCAAACCTTGATCCGATCTCAGCTGGATTAACTCCTTTGGAATGTTAGTTTTAAGAGCGTATCAAATTATTTAAGATCTGTTGCAGTAATCATGTTATCTTGAATCAGATAGCGAAAAGCACCTTACCATATTAATTCAAAAAAAAACTCAACAAAATACGACACCAAACTACGAATAGTCAGAATGTTGTTAGACGGAGCTTGTTGGTCAAGATATTTTCGTATCATTACATCCTCACTTAGCGATTGTACCAAAAGGATAACAACGAAAAGAGATACTCCACAGGGGTGTTCTATTCCCACTTTTCTGGATATTGGTAGAGGAGACTAGAAATCACTGCAATTAAAAAAAAGTGGCTTATGCAATGCAGACGATGCGATGTGATCCTCATGGCGTGTGGGAATTTCCCATCGACTCTAAGCGTAGTTATGCAAACAAGCCTTAACATACTCAGTAGATGTTCAGAACCCTGCGGTTTGTGTGTAAATCCAAAGAAAACTGAATTAGTCCTCTTTACTAGCAAGAGATCGAAGAGATCTTTACAGAGTTTCTGTCACCGACTCTGGTAGGGTCCACCCTGACACTGCAACAAGTGCCATATACCTGGTAGTGATACTTGATAGAAAGCTAAGCTGCAATCTAAATAACGGGTGATCCAAGTAGAGATACTTTTTTCAATAGCCTTTTTTGACAGATCACGTGTGAGTCGTGTCATGCTGTCATGTTATTTTTGTTTAGTATTGTTTGGCATTTCATAATGGAAAGACTTACGCGTGAACAACGTTTACAAATTGTTCAACTTTATTATGAAAATTCACGTTCTGTGAGGAATGTGTTTCGTGCACTTCGCTCAACTTATGTTCAACATAATCGGCCTACTGAGCGTACTATTCGCAACACCACCACCCATTTTGAGACCCAGCATTCATTATTGGATAATATTCGACCGAATAGACCGCTGTGAAGAAAATATAGCGGCCGTAGCTGAGAGTGTACACGAAGACCGTGGGGAGTCGATTCGGACCATGATAACCGACTATTTGATGCCTGAAATTGAAGCTCGTGATCTCGGCGACATTTGGTTTCAGCAAGACGGCGCCACTTCCCACAAATCGCATCAATCAATGGACATATTGAGAGAACATTTCGGTGAGCACATAATTTCACGTTTTGGGCCGATCGATTGGCCACCAAGATCGTGTGATATCACACCGTTAGACTT
Source organism: Rhingia campestris (assembly GCA_932526625.1). Taxonomy (NCBI): domain Eukaryota; kingdom Metazoa; phylum Arthropoda; class Insecta; order Diptera; family Syrphidae; genus Rhingia; species Rhingia campestris. The sequence continues at coordinate 100,317,622 of OW052182.1, forward strand.
TTTCCTGTGGGGATATGTAAAGTCAAAAGCTTATGCCGACAAACCCGCTTCGATTCAGGCCTTGGAGGAAAACATCACGCGTGTCATTCGCCAGTTACCAGTCGAAATGCTCGAACGAGTGATCGAAAATTGGACTCAACGGATGGACCATCTGCGACGTAGCAACGGCCAACATTTGATAGACATAATCTTCAAAAAAAAAATGCCAAAGAATGTTCTTTCAAATGATAATAAACATTCTCCATTAAATTTGAATTTTCTGTGTTTTTTTCTTTAAAAAAGTAGGGAACCTCGATATGGATCACCCTTTACCAACGTAAGGATATAGAAAGCAAATATTGCACTATATAGCTGCAATAGAATCTGCGGCAAGAAATTTGGCCCCTCCCCGAAGGTCAGGAAATGGCTATATATGTGAGACCAATCCTAACTTATGGTTGCCTAGTCTGGTGGAATGACTGCCTTGAAAAAGACGAAGCATATGATTGCACTAACAAAAGTACAAAGAACAGCGTGACTACTCATAACAGGAGCTGTGCGCACCAGCCCCACAGAAGGTCAATGAAGCGCAGCACGTCTCCTATGTATCAAACCGTTTAGTTATAGTACAATATTGCAATACCAGAATGGGACATCTAACTACGCCATCTCATATCACGATTTTGACATTCATTACTCAATCAGAATACCAGGTAGAGACGAATGGTAGTCAAACACTGTGGTATCCAACACTGAAATAGCAATTTATATACTGATGGGTCCAAAATAGAAATAGGAGTGGGCTCTGGGGCAACTGGCAAACTCGTGCAGTGTATTCTTAGCAGAGATCCTAGCCATACTCGAAGCTGCCGAATCGGCTAGAGTATTGGACTAGTCAAGCGGCCATTAAAGCTCTGGCTACCAGCATAGTAAAATTACGAGTAGTTGGACGCTGTCGCATAAAGCTAAAGGCTCTATGTAGTCAGAAGAAAATCCAAATTATCTGGGTGCCAGGGCATAACAACATTCCAGGGAGTGAGCAAGCAAACGAGCTAGCCAGACAAAGATCGTCTAGCTGTAAGTCCTTATGTGATAGAAGAGTTACCCCTCTACTTGCTTTAAAAAAAAAAACAGAAAATAACTAGACACCCCCAAAAGGAAACAACAACTACGTGGTAAAGCATTAACACTTGTAAACGCACTAAAGACCTATGGCCGGAATTAAGCGGTAGCAAATTTAACAAGCTGAACAGAGCTTCTAGTTCTATAGCGGTGAGAGTGATAAAGGGACAAAATCTGTTGGGTAAGCAGTTCCATAGAAACAAACTAACTGACACACACCAACTGTGTTGGAAATGCAAATATCCAGAAGTCGAGAAGGACATCACCCACCAAATGTATAACTCCCTTGCGATCAGCAACAGCCGTAACAAACTCCCTGTCAGCTTTTACTACGAGAACTTGACAGAGCTAACGACAAACCCTATAGCACAGGTCGTCCATTTCTGCTGAAAATCGAGATGGAGCAATTATCTTTTTGAAGCAGAATCACATAAGTATCACACTTTACTCTAGCACAACATTATTTTTCAGGTACCAAGGTAAACCTACTATCAGCAAAGGGTATCGCTATAGGCCCACGTAAGCATATTCGAGTTTGACGGCTCACTTGAGCTTCAACAGCCCATCAAACCTAACTTAACCTAAGTTTTCTAAATATGTATACGTACAAGGTGGCCCAAAAGATATCACCCTATTGGAAGATGCTCTTATTTTTGCAAATGGCAGCCACTGTCAAATTTGTTTTAACATTTGTGGCCTAGACAGAGCGCCCCCGGAGCGCCCGACGTCCCGAGAATATCGCCGCTGTTGTCGAGGATGTCGAGCTGTCGCCGGAAACATCGACCAGATGCTGTGCCCCGCAATTAGCCATCAGCCGGTCATCCCTAAGGCGGATTTTGGTCAAAGACTTGCGCAGTCCAGTCCGTGTATCAGCTGCTGCCTGTCGACCGCCAAACGCATGTAACATACGCCCAGCCATCCTCAATCTCGAGGATGAAGTGACCGATGAGGCTCATTTCCACCACAGCGGGTAAGTGAACAAGCAAAACTATCGCTTCTGGGGCACCGAAAATCCACGAGTAAGGGCGCGGTTACGGCCAACGATAGTAAGCGAGTGCACTAGTTCATGCTAGGCCGCGCTAGTCCGAGATAGTGCGCTAGTAAAATCATCGCGGACGATTGTTCACGCTAGTTCAAGCTAGTAAACTTGAAAATCAAATGAATTTACAAGCTTGGACTAAGGCGGACTAGCGTGGACTAGTGCGGACTACCGCGGACTAGCGCGAACGCAAAAAGAGTGATCTGCGACCACGTTTTTGATTATAGGTACATACATTCGATGTACTAGCGCACTAGCTAGAACTAGCGTCAACGCTTACTAGCATTGGTCGTAACCGCGGCCTAATGCACGAGGAGCCATTACACCCACTCAATGTGCTCAGTGCGCGCTATTGGGCCATGTTAAACGAGTTTTTTCTGCCGCAATTGGACGAATTAGGACTGGAGGACATGTGGTTCCAACAGGACGGAGCAACGGGACACACTGCGCGAGCCACAACCGATATTCTGAAGGGCCAAACAACATCGGATGACTTCTTTTAGCCCACCTTGTAACGGGTGATTTTTTAAGAGGTTTAGAACTTTTTTAAAAAAAAAACACAAAAAATTCGAAAAAATGAATGAAATATTTATTTGAATCGATAGTTTGAACCTTGCAATTTAATGTTTAAAGATAATTTCATGCAAATGTTGACCGCGGCTGCGTCTCAGGTAGCCCATCCGCTGAGTCCAATTTTGGCATACTCTTTCACACATATCGGCCGGTATCTCACGAATGAATGCATGGATGTTGGCTTCCAGTGCGTCAATCGAAGCGGGCTTGTCCCTATAGACATTAGCCTTGACATACCCCCACAAAAAATAATCTAATGGTGTCAAATCGCACGATCTAGGCGGCCAATTGACCGGCCCGAAACGTGAAATTAACTGTTCACCAAACTCGCCTCGCAATTGCGCCATTGTTTCGCGTGCTGTGTGGCATGTGGCACCGTCTTGTTGAAACCACAATCATGCAAGTCAAGAACTTCCATTTCGGGCAAAAAAAAAGTTTGTTATCATCGCTCGGTAGCGTTCACCATTGACAGTAACGCTGCGATTCGCATCATCTTTGAAGAAATATGGCCCAATAATGCCGCCGGCCCATAAACCGCACCAAACAGTGGCTTTTTCGGGATGCATTGGTAGCTGTTGCAATGCTTCTGGCTGATCTTCACTCCAAATGCGGCAATTTTGCTTATTTACGTACCCATTCAACCAAAAATGAGCCTCATCGCTGAACACAATTTTTCGATAAAAAAGCGGATCCTCGGCCAGCTTTCCAAGAGCCCATTCACCAAAAATTCGGCGTTGTGGTAGGTCGGCTGGCTTTAGTTCTTGCACCAGCTGTATCTTAAAAGGCTTTACGCCCAAATCCTTCCGCAAAATTTTCCACGTAGTGCTGTAACAAAGGCCTAACTGCTGGGAACGGCGCCGAATCGACATTTCGCGGTCTTCTGTCACACTAGCTGATACGGCCGCAATATTTTCTTCACTACGCACAGTACGTAAACGTGTTGGTGGTTTAATGTCCAACAAAGTAAATTTGGTGCGAAATTTGGTCACAATCTTCCGAATAGACTGCTCAGAAGGTCGAGAATGCCGATCATAAAATGGAAGCAGCGCGCGATGAACATTTCGAACCGAGCACGAATTTTGATAGTAAAATTCAATAATTTGCAAGCGTTGTTCATTTGTAAGACGATCCATGGTTAAATTGCAAACCAAACTGAAGCTGTTTGACAGTGACACAAGGTACTAAACACACGTCAGCTGTCAAAACCAGTGTTGCCAAAACCAAACCAGGTCAAAAATCACCCGTTACAAAGATGCCATGTGTGATGATATTTTGCATCAGATGCGTATTATACGTTGAATCAAAATTTAAACCTAAGCGAGGAAATTCCCGAGATTTTGATATTAATTGAGGAAATGTGCTGGATGATGTCGAACAAGGTATTATCTGACTAAGGCAGACAACTCACAATCGTCCGATGCATTTAATCAAGAGTTGCGACGCAAAAAAATAATATGATTGCGGTGGAACTGTGGATTGCGATCGAATTGATGTTGGCAACGATACGCTCGCAGAATGATATTGCATTTGCACAATTGCTTCATGAGGAATTACATCTACATTGTTGGAAGGCGATCGAACTGCTCATTCAGCACTCAAGTTGCCATCAATAAATATCCACAAATTTTTATCCATGACAGGCACTAGCTTTCGTTTTTCAATATTTACGATTATTGTTAAACCTCAAACGGTTCTCGTTTTGCGTTTTCGGATTTAAAAAAAAACGAGGTTATTTCCACGATAATCGTTTAACGTTATAGAGTCTCTAGTCTAAACCATATTTTTGAAATTATCTGTTAGACACGAATGTGGGGACATATATTTTTATAACCAGGGTGGTTTTTTGTTTTATTTAAAAATGGCTGAAGAAATACAAAATCGGCTTTTAAGAAGTTTTATGAGCAAGTAGGTACCACACATTCGTGCACTTTTTTTTTCCTCAAAGCGTTAAAACGATAAAGTCACGCAATAAATTGACATTCGCATGTTTATTATGTTTTTTTATTGAATTAATGTTAGAACGCAATAGCACGTGTTGATTGTTTTTATGTCGTGCGATGTCTGCCACAATGTATTCCAAGCTTTGAAGCTTAGGAGCGATATAAATGAAGAAAATTAAGAGTGATCGATTTTTGATTAATGGATGATGTACGCGAGGGTATTGTGTTTCTGTCGTGCTTGTAATAAACAAAATCGATTCAAGGCGAATTTCTTCAATGTTGAAAAGTATTTATTTTTAAAACTGTTTTCTTCAGATATGATATCTTGAATTCAAGAGTCTGAGTCTTAACCAATGTATTTATTGTCAACAAGTCGACTTAATAAGCGGAACGATGGTTACTCTTCAACAGTTCAAGGTACCCGAAATAATGCATCGAAAGTGATAGTGAATAATTAGAATCAGACAAAGAGGTTCTCAATGGTTGAATCAGACGAAACTTATAAGTGATGTTCCAATATCTGATAATGAGTGGAAAAGATTTTGCATTCTTATACACAAGGGAAAGGGAAACTTTCAATTATTCTTATGCCTATAACATGGAGGTGAACGACTACAGAAAAAAATACGATTTCTGATAATAAGGTCGGGTTTTTGCGAGACTGCAATTCAAAATATAAGAACCACAGTACATAACAGAAAAATGTGATTCATGCCTGTTTCAATGGACACCTGTTCCCAAGATGAAATATCTAAGATCTTTGATCAATACTCACTGGCACTAATTATTGCTGCAGCATAAGCTTTGTAATGGTGGAGGAAAATTAGTGTTCTATCACTGAAAAATGTTCCCTAAGCCTTCCTATGGCTTAGGCTCTCTATGCTGCAGTTCTGACTTGACTATAGATGCTTGTAAGCTCTGCTCTTGAACTGTACATTGGTGAGAATATCATGTCTCCGTCCTTTGTTTTCCTGTTTCATTGCTTTATTTCCCTGTTCAGCAATGTGCATCGTAGACCTTACTTACTTACACCATGAAGTGGCTCAACAGTCCGGAATGAACCTGCGCCTCAACCAACATTCCTTTCCAATTAGCCCGGTTTCTAGGTTGCTGCGCAATTCAAGTTGGTTGAGGTCTGTTCCTACTTTTGAGCGCCACTTAAGGCGAGGTCTTCCTCTACTGCGCCCGAAATTTGGATAGCAATCGGAGACTGTGATTCGGAAATGTCTAATGTGGGACTTTTTTGAAGAGGTCTCTACCGCTGTAAACCTTGTAGAGTTATTGATTGAATCTTCGTAATTTCAAGGCGTTCTTAAGAAATGGGCCTCTCCTATACCACATTATGGCGAATTTTGCGTAGGGATCATGGCCAAACCGCTTACAAGATCAATGTGACTCATAAACTAAATCCACTTGATCATATAAAGCGACAACGCGACGTCCGTTCTCGAATTGGGCTCTGGACATGATGGAAGGAAATGAAGACTTTCATCACAAAATCATTTTCAGCGATGAAGTGCATTTTTGGTTAAACGTCTTCGTCAATAAGCAAAATATGCGTGACTGGACAGGACAGAACCCTCATGTGCTTCATGAAACGCAAAAGTCACTGTTTGGTACGGTTTTCATGCCGGTGGCGTCATTGGGCAGTTTTTTTTTTCGTCGATGAAAATGACCGTCACGTTATGGTAAATGGTATTCGCTACAGAGGCACATGTTGGAACGTAATTTCTTTGAGAAATTGCATAAATTGGGCATCAGTTATATATGTGGTTCCAAGAGAACGGTGCCACAAGCCACACAGCGGGTGCAACAATCGAGTTATTAAAGTCTCAGTTTGGTGAACGTGCTATCTCGAGAAATAGACCCGTCGAATTGGCCCCCGAGATCGTGTGATTTAACGCATCTAGACTTTTTTTTATGGGGCTACATTAAATCATTGGTCTATGCTAACATGCCGACGAAGTAAGAGGTGCTCAGAGCCAATATTGAACGAGAAATAGCAGCCGTATCGGTCAAAATGTACGGCCGAAATGTCGGTTCAACGTATCGACCGCTGCATTTATTTATAAATATTTTGATAGTAATTCAAGCCAATATTTTTTTTTTTAGATATCAATTAGTTTTCATTTTATTTAAAAATCATTGAAGAAGGCTACAATCCACTGTGCGGATCATGGAGTTTTGAGTACCCTATCCCATCCTATCCTAATTATAAATGTCCCCAAAAGGTGGGCGTTGTTAAAAACTGAATGAACCTTGGTCAGATGGTGTATCTAAATCTTTTACATTTCGACAAAAAAAAAACCGACGTTTTTCTATAAATATGCTATGGATAGCTTTACAAATCGTTTTTTTTTTTTTTTAAATTCTGACCTGCCTAAGCAGTAATATACCCATCGACCTAAAAGATCTATTGTGCTTGCCGTCAGATGCTTTTTAGGTTAGTAGCGCTTCTACTTTCCTAATGTAGCTGATAATACTTTCAGCCGAAGATTTCCTCAGTTCTTCGGGACTTAAAAATTCCCTGAAGAAAGATTCCCTTCTCATACCGTAAAGGGCCGGGCATTCACATATGATATGCTCGGCTGTTTCGTCTTCTTCTAGACATAGTCTGCACTCCGGTGAGTCGACTAGACGTATTTTGTTTAGGTGATATCGCAAACCGTGATGACCAGTTAGGTAGCCTACTAAGTTTTTGATATCGTGCCTGCGAAGATTTAGTATCTTGTGGGCATCTGATTTGAAGGGCTGAATAGCTCTTTTGGCCTGTCTTTGGCCTGGGATGTTTCCCCAGTATGAAACACATCTGTTTTGTTCCCAGTTTTTTATGACTAGATTTATGCTGATTTGGGGATTGCACAGAAAGGTTCAGGTCCAATGAAGGGGGTTTCTGAACCTTTTCTGGCTAGCTCATCAGCTTTTTCGTTACCTTCAACTCCCCTATGTCCGGGGACCCACCATAGTTTGGTTCTGTTCCTGGAACTGAGTGTTTGGAGGGAGTTGAAGCAGTGTAGTACTGATTTGGAGTCAATGATGTGTGAGCTAAGGGCTTTTATAGCTGCTTGACTGTCCGTGAATATATGGATGTTTGTGCTTTTAATACCTGAGTTGTGTATTAGGGTTGCGCATTCTTTTATGGCGCACGACCCCCAAAATTGGTCGTGAGTCAAAATGATCTATAGACTAAATGTTCACAGTATTATTCTCGAAATCTTTTTCAAGTTTTCCTAAAAGTGTACCGAAAAATAATTTTTTTAGAAAACGCTTCCAAAAAGTGGGCATGCCAAAGAAGTTTATAGGGCAATCTCAATATCTAAGATTGTCTAAATATGGTATTCAGATACTTTTTTTCAAAATTTCGAACAATTTGTCTAATAACAATGTTTTACTGAAAAGGGGGCGTGGCAGTGGGCAGTTTTTATTTTTTTTTTGCATTTGTTCTGATTAGTCCTATAAAGAGTCTATATACGAAATATCATCACAGCTCAAAATTTAAAGCCCAAAAATCGGTGACAGATGGACGGACAGACAGGCATAGCTAGATCTACTCAGCTTACGATTCTGAGTCAATCCATATACTTTACGGTATATCTATCGAAATTATTTCTCTTTATAACAAACATAACGACAAATCTAATATACCCCTGTGGGATAGGGTATAAATAAGTTGTCAAGTATTTAATGAAAGACCCTTTACATAAAAAAACGTCAATTAAGAAGCAATGGGGTATGCAACCTTACACCACTTTCGGGCTTTAGACCCATACTCTTGCACCATTTGAAGACAGTTTTTGCTGCTGTGAGAATGAGTGTCTCATTTCATTTAAAACCCGCTCAGGGTGAACCGGGTCTACTGTTCGATGGCGTAAATTTGGTTGGACTGACGCTCCGAATACAGGATATTATAAACCAAGATGAAAATAGGTGTCTAAGAGTTGTCATATGGCGAAGGTATACATGTCCCACCCAGGATCACTGCAGCGCTTGATGTAAGAAGCTTTTACTGGAATCACGGTGGACCAGTATATGATCAGTCAATTGAAAGATGTCGATAATCAAGAAATGATGGAGAAATTACGGTCTAATTGAAATAAACTAAAAAAAAATCCAAATCACGTGCAAAGTATGCAAATGAGAAATAGTTTTGAAAGGAATTTTACCCCAACTATGCAAGCACTGTAATATCTCAAAATCATGCACATAAATTACTTCCCAGCTTCAATCATCAGTTTTTATTTTCTAAAAAAGCAAAATATCCTACTCTTCTCTCAAAACGACTTATTAGCATTTACGAGTGGTGTGCTACTCTCAATTTTCCCACGCTAAGGAGGCACTTTCTCACTTGAAATTTAATATTCCGAATGACATGATATTTCCACTGACTTGAGGGACTCGGATCCAGTCAGAGCTAGCTCCATCATGCAAATTCGAATGTTTTCGCAGTGATATTAGAATATTCACATCGGGATTTCATTTTAAACAAAAAAAAAACCCATTCGGCGTTCTCTTCACCTAAGAAAATTATTTCTTTTAAATAAGTTTAAATCACATTTGAAATACACCTCTGGGAGCATTGATAGTGATCACCTGAACCTTTTCCCTGGTAAGAGGTATCCCTTGTGGGACTTTATGTAAAATTCTCACCTGACACCCCATAGCGATGGCTACTTAATGTTGCATAATAATGAAGAGTGATGTCTTTTTAGTATATGTACCACATTACTAACACAAGGAAACCCATTCAAACATCCCCTCTGCCTTGAGTTATGTCCTCGTAAAATTAAAATAGAAAAATCACAGCGATTCCTTTATAGCCTGCGGATGCATGCGCTTTGTAGGCGCAATTTTTACACTACACAAACTGAATCCTCCTCCATCATCCTCTTCAGAACGAAAAGAAATAGAAACTCAAGAGCCTTTGCGGTGTGACTCAATTTTTGAAAAAGGATATTTGTGTTCAGTCTTTTCGAAAGACAAAATGTCAAGGTGAAGGAGTACTGCTAGTAGGAAGCCAAACTATTAGTTTCATTCATGCGACGCAACAAATTGCCTTGGAAGCGCAAAACTTTTGCCATAAAAATCCTTCGATATCCTTTAATATTTAGCAAGCATGTCTGCGCCATAAACAGGGCTATTTTTGACATAAAAAGTCCATGTAAATATGCGTGCTATTTGACTTGAATAGCCCGCATTTACATCTTTTTCTCATTTTGATCTTGTGATTGCTGGGTGGTTGAGGGTGGAAAAAGCTTGAAAATTTATGAGCGATATGTGCCAACAGGACAGAAAAGAAACGCGCCAGCAGTTCCCTCGCTAAGTCGTCATCAGCGGGAAGTAAACTTTTTTACGAGCTATTGTCACCTACTTTGGTTGGGCATGTGGCAACTTTAGGGACGAGTAGGATGGTGGTTGTGATGTTTTATGTTGAAATATGTTCTATCATGGGAACGGAGAACACATGATGGAACAGAATGCAGGGTGAAGGACTAAACGTATTGTTCATAACCATCTCCAGTATTTTTGATGGGAAATGCTTTTTTTTTTGTTATCCTTGTTTTACCTACATTAACACTCACTTAGTTTATTTTTTTTTTTTTTTGTACACAAATTTGAAACTTCTGAGGATTTCAATTTAAGGACCTAGCAACATTGTTTATTTAGTAATGAGAGTGTTGAGAGATGTATCATGTGAAAGGAAAGACTAGAAGGGTTGTTGACATTTAGCTTCGCGGATGCACTTTTAAATTTGTTTTTAGGAATGGAAGGCGTTTTGCTGAGTATAGAGTTTATTGAAATCAAAAAACGTACTTTATCTTGTGTCAAAAACATATTCTTTGAGAGTCCTTTTAGGTAGAAAGCAGTATTGTGTTTGAGCTATGAAGTTCCGGGTTGCAACTATTTATATAAAATGAATGTAAGGTGGCAACCTGGAAGGATTTTATAATTTAGTACCTACCCTTTAAAGAGCAACCTCTTTTGGTCATGCTGAATACGAAAAAGTATCCTAGTACTCCTAACGAATGTATTAGAAGACGAAATGATCATTAAAACAAACAAAGAGAAAACAGTTGACAAGGCGGAATGTAGATTATCCTTATTTCATTTTGTCCCATCTAGCAATTGTTCCAAAGACAACTATAGCACCTTCTGTCAGCAAAGCCACTGATATCCATTCGACTTATATGTATGTACCGGCATTCTCAATATATAAAGACCGTTTGCTTCAATACACAGCTTGCAGATACATTCTATAGCTTAGTATTGTACAGCTTGACTAACTTGAGTCATCCTATTATTTGATGATCTAGTGTTGTAGAACAAGGATAGAGGCTGATCGGCCTTAACTTGAGGAATGCCCGGTTTTGTAACTTTGACTACACATCCTTTCTTACTGACGAATTACTTACTTAAGTGGCGGTACAGTCCGGAACGAACCTGGGCATCATGCCTCTCCAATCAGCCCGGTCCTTAGCTAAAGCTGCCTTCAGTTGCGCATTCCATGTTGGTTGAGGTCAGTTTCTACTTGTGCGCGCCATTTAAGGCGAGGTCTTCCTCTACTGCGTCCGACGCGACGTCTGGCTTTGGATCGAAGACTCTGCGAGCCGGAGTATTGGTGTCAATTCGTTCTACATGCCCTAGCCATCTTAAACGTCCAATGCGGAGTTTTTTTTTTACTAGGGACATGTCGCTACACAGCTCGTATAGTTATTGCTTGAATCTTCGTCTCCATAGCCCGTCAACGCAAACGGGACGGAAGATTTTTCGAAGAATTTTTCTCTCAAGACGAGAAAGGATTTCTTCATCCACTTTTAATACGGTTCATGCTTTAGCGCCATAAAGCAGGGTCTTATATAGAATCTTTGAGTAGTTCAAGTGAGGCCTTTATTAATAATTTACCATCTTAACCGGAAAAAAAACAGCGGTTGGCAAGAGTACTTCTTCGTTTAATTTCTGACGAGATGTTGTTGTCAGAGTTAAAAGTGGAGCCAAGGTAGACAAAGTCCCGTACTACCTCAAAGTTATATCAATGGTGACGTTCCGTCTAAATCGTCGATGTTGTGTGTCCTATCGTATTCACAGCATATGCTTAGTCTTCCCCTCATTTACAGCTAAACCCATTTTTTTCGCTTCCTTCTCCCTACTGACAAACGTGGCTATGACATCACGTTGGGTCCGACCAATAATGTCAATATCGTCGGCGTAGTTCCACCGATTTATGGAAGATTGTGAATTTTACGCAACCCTCTCAAGAATCAGATTAAAGAAGTGACATGACAGTGCATCGCCTTGCATAAATCCTTTTTTGTTGGTGTCGAATATGTCGGAGAGGTCGTTTCCTACCCTGATGGAGCAGCCAAAATTCTGCATCGTCATCCTGCTTAGACGCACACGTAGACGAGTTTGGGCGGTATAACAAAGCCAGCCATGGCCCTGTATAGTTCGTTTCTCTAATTGCTGTCGTATGCGGCTTTAAAATATATGAGCGGGCGGTGGGTATCGATTTGGACTTCTGGTTTTTTTTTCAGGATCTTCCAAAATGTTAATATTTGAGATCTGTTGTGGAATTTGCTGGCCTAAAAACTACACCGATTAGGGTTGTTGGTAAACAGTTTCAGGTGTTTACATTATTACGGCAGATAGGATTTTGTAGGCGATATTGAGGAGACTTATGCCTTTGTAGGTGACGCAGTTGAGAGGGTCTCCTTTTTTGTGGATCGGGGAAACATTCTTTAGGCATACTTTCATCCGACCAAATTTTGCTAGGGGTCGGGTGGTAGGTAATTTTCATTGTCGTCGCCAGTGTTGAATGTTTTGTTCGGCCTAACGGAATGTTGTTAGTCATCGCCGTTTAACAGTCTGCAGAAGTGGTTGTTCCATACCCTTAACATCCATTCCCTCATATCGTGTCTCAACTATGATATTTTTTGCTCATCTCGACAGGATTCTGTCTGCACCTTGTATCCCTGGCTTTGACGTTTTACATTTTCGTAGAACTTGCGAGCATCACTTCTGGAGTTAAACATCTCTATATCCTGAAACGGGCGCTTTTCTTGCTCTTTTGAAAAGCTGTTTTCATCTTGAGCTTAGCCTTGTTCTTTTCTGCGAGCATCTGATAGCATTCTTCACCCAACCAAGGGTTTCATGGTGGTGGACGCGGTAAAGTGCAATAACCCCTCCGGAATTAAGCCCCATGGGGCTAACCTTACAGCGGTGCTTATCATTTCGAAAAGGAAATAATCACCGTGTGTGTTTTTTTTTTTTTTCTTTGTTGGGAATTTAGCGAAATGGGGCTCAATTCCGCGGGAGTTATTGCACTGCCTCCGGTGGACGCAAGAAACCTAGCACATCAGTTGCGGCTGATCTAATGGCTTGTTCACATCGTTGCCATTGTTCTTTGTCATTAGGTGCTGTTGGTATGATGTTAATTGGGAGGTTAAGGGATATGCGTTCTGCGAAGGACTTGGCGGCCTCTTGCGATTGCAGTCTTTAGAAATTACAGTTTTTGTGACTTGTTGTGGCGTGTTGGATATAACCAAAGATTATGAATTCTATACAGATGACGCATTGAGAACAAAAAACAGAAACTTTTGCTGAGTAGCTTCATGCTACACAAACATATGGCGGGCTGTGCCAGCACGACCCGCCATAGAACAATTTTTCTTATATGGAGTGCGTCATCTGTATAGAATTCATAATCTTTGATATATCCCGTTCTTGTTGGATTCTTACAATGCGTTCGCTTATGTCTTGAAAACATCCACATCCGAATAGTCGCTGTTTCTGCACACTATAACATGGCTTTGCATCCTTTTTTTTGCCTGTTCCAGTACTTGTTACCTATATTTTAAAACGATAATAGTAACGTAACATAATCATAAAGTAAGACGATAATCGTTACTTGTTAACGATACTGGAGAAGACTTACTAGGTACGTGCCTTATCTTGTCAATATCGATACATGCATATTCGACAGCATTTACTCAGAAAGTCTTCTACACTATCGTTGTCGATTATCGTTTTAAAAGTTACGAAATGGATACACGTATCCGGTACTTGGCGATGGTGTGGTGGCACGATACTTCTCGATAAGTTAATGGAAATACACGTTCCCTTGCACCATCTTGAAATTCAAAGCTTAACTTTCTCATAATCTAGCCTTGGTGTAAGAATCACATTTTCACAGGTGCAGCTTGATTTTAACCAGATAGTGGTTTATTGCAACCTGACGCATATCCCTCAAACGGAAAGTGTTTTAAACTTAATTAATAATCGTAGAATGAAGATTAATGGGCTGTACATGCGATTTACCTTGTAGGCTTTCTAAACTGACCGAGCTCTTTAAAAGTCGCATTCCCTATAAATTTTTATTGAGAATCAACGCATAGATGTCAACAACTAGTACTGTGGTTTATACACCCTAGGACTACCACAAGTTTAAATATTTGATACGATTTCGGAACCGTCTCAGGGGCCATATTTTATAAAACGAATATCGTTAAAATCACTTCGTTCTCGTTGAAATTTGATTACATAAAACGAGTATCGTTCTTGATTTTACGATACTCGTAATTTCTTACGACTGGCATTGGGCAGTCGTATAGCTTTCGTTTTCGTTGAGCTGTCATAAATTTCCCGTTTTACACAATCGCGCTTTGTCGTGACTATCGTTTACTTGCCGTTCGTTTCGTTTTATGTAATAGAGCCCCAGAGTTATGAAGTTTGACAATCAAAATTATACACGACCGTGCGGTTACCACTCATAAGGGCCAAAAAATTTGGCCCTTAGCTTCAGGTTGTACCGTGTTCACAGAACGCCAGATTGGACCATGAGTTTATAAAGAGTTTTTGTTAAATAAAAACCAGACAACTGTTTTTTTTTTTTTGAATAAATTTTATATCAATGTGTGTGGTTTATTTATCTTCATAAACAAGCAAAGGACTTTATTGTCTTAAATTACATACCGACTTCTTAATGAAAAACCACTCAACTGAATTTTTTCAAAAACATAGATAGTGACAAAAAATTGAACGTATTATTTGCGAGAATACAAAAATGCTTACCCTACAGTGATTTTGGGAGCATTTAAACACCCAATCCTGAGCTGAAACTATGTAAATTGAATACCTCTGTGTTAGATTTGAGGATAGTAAATTAGTAGCCAGTCAGGAAAGAGCTACATTTATGGTAGACATGGAAATTCTGCACCCATAATACCTGCACACCTATGCAAAGCATATTATTTAAATTTGGTTCACCAAGTCAACAGTAAGGCTGGAGACATGCTTCTCCAAACAAGGATGTCATCAGTAGGCTAAGAAGCCTACAACTTAATGTCACTTGCTTACTGCATAACCAGAGCTTATCCGCATAAAGTTTACACCGGATAATATGTGTGTACGTGTGTTTTTGTTTGTCCCTGCTGCAGTCTATCCCGTTCGTTTCCCTAAGAAACAATTAAGGGATATTCCAATTAACTGGAACAGCGTTGAACATCCCCGGGAGTGAATTTTCCACTGTTTGGAGAGGTGCCAACAAAGTGGAACGATTTTGTCTGAATCGTGGTGGCAGTCTGGTATGATGTCGCTGTCAGCCATATACTGGAATCTGCCACACTGCAACTACACACTGCAGTTGTTGGCAACTAAATTGTGGTGTGGGGGTTGAGAAGTGAGTTTTTGGAATTTACTCTGTGCTTGGCTTGCTATCCGCAGTCTTATCCCATATCACGGTGGATGCTGAATAAGCACTAGGTACCTATGTACAACAAAAGGATCGGATACACTTTTAGCGCAAATATGCGGATAACCTAAAAGTCTATACCACTATAGACCACCAATTTGCTATTGTTGTTTGTATCTTTGTGCGGGGGCCAATCTATACCAACAACAACAAACAGGCATTCATCTGAAATTTATTTGCTTTGATTAACCCCAATAGTTGCATCCATGCCGTACATAGATTCGTGGTAATTGCTTTTGCATTGCAATGATTGGTTAATCATTTCGCGGGTGGCTTTTAGGTTGAATGCGAAATATCCTGCCGACGAAAGAGGAGTATATTGATTGGAAACATTGTGCCGCACAATGGGAATGCATTAAATCTCTCAACTAAGGAGGCCATTGAGACGTTTGAGAGTAGAAAATGCGTTGATGACTGGTTTTAGTTGCCAAGAAACGTGGCAATTCGGGATGCTAGGTTGGCTCTCAGATGATGAGTTATTTCTTTGTGCCAAAACAGTTGTCAAGATAATAAAAAGTTTATGCTTGACATGGGGTGAGTTGAAAACGAAATTGCAGAAAACTTTTTCCTGAAGGAGCGACGGACAGAAGTTGTTGTCATACTTGAAATGATTTTGGATCATCAATTTGGCACAAGTGCAAAACGCCTCGGTGTGCGGTTTTTGGCAATGGAAAATACTTCATCGACAGGATTGGGGAACATAAAAAATCAAAGCTCTAAAAATCTTAGTAAGGCTAAAGTCTTTCCATGTTCTGACGAATTCTGTTTCAAAAGTCAACTCCCAACAGATTTTATAAATCTACAAAGCGAATTAATTTGGTCAACCTTGATCTGCATTATCGTAACCCAAATGTTTTATACTGATTCGAATACCTGAAAAGTAACAGATGGTGAGTTTTGTTGCTGTTTTTGTGTTCATTTTTAATTCGAAGACCTTTTTTTTGAAACAATTTCATCGTTCAAACCTGTACACAAATACGTTTCATAAAAATCAGTCTGTCATTCTGACGAATGAATAAACCTAAAATCTTCAATGTGGGTAAGATGTGTAAAGCAACACGTCTAGTAAGGTGTTACAAGTAAAATCATCCACAGAAAAAACCTTGGCTGATATTCCGTCAGTAAAGGTGTCCTTCTATATGTCTACCTCGGGTACCCGCTGTCAACTCTGACTACAACATCTCGTCAGAAATTAAACGAAGAATTACTCTTGCAAACCGCTGTTTCTTCGATCTAAGAAGGCAATTTAGTAGTTTAGCCCTCACTCGAACTACTAAGGAGATCCTGATCATCCCAGACCTGCTATAGCGGCGCTAAAGCATGGACCATGTCAAAATTGGATGATGGAATACTTCTTCGATTTGAGAGGAAAATTCGTCGAAAAATCTTGGGTCCCGTTTGCGTTGACAGGCTATGCAGACGAAGATTCAACCTTTACGAGCCTACAGGCTGTACAGCGACATGCCCCTTGTAAAAAAAAACTCCGCATTGGACATTAAAGATTGCTAGGATACATGTAGAACAAATGGACACCAATACTCCGGCTCTCACGGTCACCGATTCCCAGCCAGATGTCGGACGCAGTAGAGGAAGAGGCGGAAGTGGCGCGCACAAGTAGAATCCGACCTCACCCCGCAACTGGAGGCAGTTAGCTAAGGATATTTCATTTTTTTAACAAAATAAACCCAACACTTTTACTGACAGAAAGAAACTCCACTTCAACCAAAACTCGTCGCGAAGTTTATTCCTTGGAAGAACATATCACCAATCTCCCGAAATCAGATAGAACGAACCATTTAAAATTAGGTGACGGCAGCGAACGCCACTATTCACCCGACTTTAATGAAGTGGGATAGCAATATGAAAACTAAAGCTTAGCAATGCTGCCTAATATGACAGCGTTCTCACCATGCTATATAAAGCCGCAGGAGACGACTATAAGCACACCAAATCATTAGCAAAATTTGGTCGGATGAAAGTATGCCTAAAGAAGTCTACAACCTCTGAACTGCGCAAATCGAAACTTCTGAGGAGCAAACTATTACAAACCTGTACAACTCCAAACCTGCAAAAGCCAACTATTTTGACATCTTGGATCGGACTCAAAGAAGTGTCATCGTGTTTGCGAGTATTGAGAAGAAAGTGCCTAACGCGGGTTTCGCAGTTAACAGGGGGAAAGACCAAGTATATGCTGCAAAGATGAAAAGTAACACTAAATCTACGAACAATACATATACAAGACATGTACAGGGTGGGCCGAAAGAGATCACCCTATTGAAAGATGCTCTTATTTTTGCAAATGGCCGCCAATGTCAAATCTGTTTTGACATTTGTGGACTAGACAGATGTAGAATACAAGTGAACAAGCCATGGAGCGCTACACTCCCCAAGAGCGCGAAATAATCGTGCAAACACTGCGCCGTTTGGCCACCAACCTTGAAGAGTATGGGACCACACGAGACGTTGCCAAGAGTGGCCGGCCCCGGAGCGCCCGTTGTGCAGAGAATATAGCCGCTGTTGCCTAGGATGTCGAGCTATCGTCGGAAACATCGACCAGACGCGCGCCGTGCCTCGCAATTATCCATCAACCGGTCGTCCCTAAGGCGAATTTTTAATCAAAGACTTGCGCATGTTCCCGTTCAAAGTCCAGTCCGTGCATCAGCTGCTGCCTGTCGACCGCCAAACGCGTGTAACCTACTCCCAAGCCATCCTCAATCTAGAGGACGAAGTGGACGATTTTTCGACCAAAATCATAATGAGCGATGAGGCTCATTTCCACCTGAGCGGGAACGTGAACAAACCAAACTATCGCTTCTGGGGCACCGAAAATCTACGTAATGCACGAGGAGCCATTACACCCACTCAAAGTTACTGCATGGTGCGCTGTTCACGCTGGAGGAGTCATCGGGCCATTTTTTTTCGAGACCGCCGCTGGACAAACGACAACAGTGGACGGTGCGCGCTATAGGGCCATGTTAACCGAGTTTTTTCTGCCGCAATTGGACGAATTAGAACTGGTGGACATGTGGTTCCAACAGGACGGAGCAACGGCACACACTGCGCGTGCCACAACCGATATTCCGAGGGCCAAACAACATCGGATGACTTCTTTTGGCCCACCTTGTACAACTTTGGGACTAAAAAGGCAAAAATCCCATAATCAAACTTAATAACTAGGACCCTGATTTTACAGCGCTGAAGCATGGACTTTATCAAAAGCAAAGAAATCCTGAGTCTTTCTGAGCGATTACTTCTTCCCTTCGGCCCTGTTTGCATAGGCAAGCTTTCAAGATGATTCACGGTCGAAAGGTAAGACCTGGTCAAAAACTCTGTATTGAGGTGTAAGATGTAGGATGGTGGTGGCATAAGTAGAAACCAACACTTGAATTGCGCAATCGGAGGCAGTTAGCTACAGATCGAAGGAGAGGCATGTTGGCATGTCATCCGCATTTAAGTAGCAAAATAAGGAGATGTTTAACAAAAAATATAAAAACACGAGCCTTAGACAAATGCTCAAAAGTTCTGTGAGTTGTGCTGCAAGTAATTCATGCAGATTTTACATTATTTCAAGTTTATTTTATTTCTTCTGCAAGAAAAACCCTGTACATGTGTTTTGGACTTTAGGATTCCGAAATACATCCCGCCATTCGTATACGAACAAGTTGGAGAGCAGTTTTATTAAGAAATTCCGAAATTGAGAATTATTTTTGCAAAACAAATACCAACTTGTTCGTCGACTCTAATCTTATCTTTTGCTTAAGAAAAAAAAATGTATTCAGTCGCATTTTATATAAATTGACTGAAATATCTTGGAATTACTTATCATTCGCTCATCGTGGCAGACCTCACGTCATATCTAAAAGCAAAAATAAATTCCGTTTCCAAGAACGTCATGCAATATGTCATTCATTTATGCAATTACGATCAATATTCAATGAGATGCAATCAATCGAAGCCCATTCATCCGATCTGTGTCCGTGATGGACCGGCCACAAAATATGAGGGCTATCCAGTGATGAAGATCAATTGGAATTTAAAACGTTCGTACTTACAACTTTGACAAGGTCAAATCAACCTTGTCAAACTTAAATGGTCGGACTCCTGTCTACTCGCACGCTAATTGCATGATGAAGGGGATCTCCTCCTCCTCCTGAAGATTCTCTTGACTGCAAATGTTTACAAATTGCGTAGCCTGGTGAAGAGCGATCTGTCAAAACTTCTCACATCATCCAATTAGGGGCATTAGATACACAATAGTCGACAATAGCAGTAATTTCAAATGTAAATATGCCAGACAAATCGAGCGCAGCCGAAGAAGCTGCATAAGAGTGCCTTCCAGAAAATAAATGTTCCGAGGGAATTGCTCATGCGCATAATTTATCATTTTTATTTGATTTGAAATGCTAACATTTGTCTGCGCGCTACGCACTCTGTACGACACGATACGATGAAGCTTAACAAAAGAGTTTTTTGTATCTGTGCGCGAACCTCTACCTACGCGGCGTACTCTTCCAAGTGGCAGAGTATGTTTGATCAGCAACTTCAAATAGTTATAAGGTGGCGCAACCTTGATTTTATTGTGTGCCAGTGCCTGTCCTGTCGCTGTATCTCTGTACTCTGTATCTGCCGGCTCTAAAGGTACACGTACTTAATTTATTCGTAAACACAGATTGCCGAACAAACAGAACCATTTTTTTTTTTTTAATCGTATTTCTGGAGAAAAAGAAGGAAAACAAATAGACTGGATACAGTGTGTACCACACTTTAGATACATTATCGTTGCTCATATTCACCTTTTAAATTGTTTAACTTACGATATACGGGTACTCGTGGACTACCAGCCGACACACAATGGGCAATGAAATCTCTCAATTTGGTACTTAAAATATCGAGAGCCTGACATTGACTTCAAATAGAGCACACACACTGACTAAACGCGGCAGAGATACTGGGCGCTTCGACAAACTTATAAGGTACAAAGGCATTCTTTATAGAAACGCTATGGCGAAGCAATGGCGTAAACAAATATCTAGGGCACGTGTCCCCGTACTTAAGAAGACCCACCAGATACGCCACACATTGATGCTCGGCACAGTGATGAATGTCGATGATTATTGTTGTGATGAAGATACTCGTACTCGTACGACATGATGAAATGTCGATTTGCGTTCAGATTGGATGCATGTGATGACTTCATTTGAATGCGATCGGGGTAATAATAATTAAATCGATTCATATTTATAGCTTCGATTAATCAGTTATGTAAGACACCGGGTGGCGAACGGATGAGGCGCTTTTTCCTAGTGCCCTACCCATAGAAGTTGTGCTATTATTTATATTCCAAGTGCATTGCAAACGCAATCAATCGCAGGAAATTCAGAACACTTGAGGGTGCCAAATGCCAACAGTCAAGTCTATTAAAGAAAATTATTGACAACAAATTTGCATTGCAATTGCTTAATGATACCATTTGCGCAAAAAGTTGTCGCCGACTCTGCAATTAGTATAAGTATCTAGACGTGGAAATTATCGCTCCAAGAGAGAGATACAATGTTATCAGAATGTGGGAGTAGACATGAGATTAGTTTTGTTTGGAAAAAATCGTGAGAATAAAGGGGAACACCCTCTGCGATAGTTTCACGAACATTATTGCTGGACTTTGTGCAGCGGTTTGTCGAAATATGGAAGCCACAGCAGAAATGTAGTAAAGGACGAAGGTAACACACCTCTTATTCAGATTATAACCTCAACGATAATGTCTTAATTGATATAAAGCCTAGCAAGGCCATGAACAATCGCATATGGTTTGACGAAGCTTGCCGACGTGCATACGCAGCCAAGAACAAGGCCTTTCCATTTATACCCCCGCGGTCGAAGACTGTGGATCCACAAAGCGCTTTGCAAGCAAAAAGTGAGCTACTAGGACATTTTTGTGAGGCAACTACTAATCTCCACTGGACACTAAATCTCAAGAGTGGACCAACATCTCGTTGGCCCTAAGATGGAAGATGCCGATGAGTAGTAGGGATGCTACTAAAGGAACGCAAGGCAATTTTCTCAGGTCTTTTCTAAAGAAACATGGACCGAATTGGCATAAAGGCTGAAGAAGATAGGAATAAAGTTGAAAAAAAATCCTTCATCTAGGCAAATGCAATAGTCCAGCCGGTCAAGTCCACAAGTATCTGGACGCACTCTCTGTCACTTGGCAAAACCTCGTCAAAACCTCGTGACGAAAGCCGATTTTACTAAAGGAACGCCCAATTGCCCATGAACGTAAGGCAATTGTTCTCTGCCGCATCATGAAACACCTTGGTGTAAAGGCAGAAAAGGATAGAAATGAAGTGGAACGAGACGCATTCACCTAGACAAATGCAATAGACAATATGCCTCGAGGAAAGCCCACAGGTGTTAGGGTACTCTCACTCTCTTCCACTCGTCAAAAGGTCGTTATGAAAGGCGATGATTGAAGAACAATAGACAATATCCCTCCAGGAAGGCAAAAAGTTTCCAAACTTCCTCCTTGACCTTTTCTCAGCCGTGGAGTACGCCACAAACATCCTCTTTTACCTTTTGCGAGGCTTTTAAAAGTTAGGTGAGGAGCTTCACCAAACACTGCTGGCCCCTAGATGGCGATCACCACTAAAAAGGTAAATAGTGCGCAAAATTCCTCCTTGAGCTACCATTGGACTGTTAAAAGGCTGTTTCATGGTCGGATTACTGAACACATCGGACGTGGGTGGCAAGATGACCTACGAAAGATGGCGCCACGTTCAAGGAGAGCTTAAAAATTGAATTTTTGAGCAAACCCTCGTAGTTATACAATAATTATTCATTACACAATGATGCCGGCTGATGATGCCTGTGAGAACCAAAATTCGATTTAGTTCCCACAAAACGGCTATCGAAGTCTTGGTTAGATATGACGTTGGGTTTTAAAACAGAGACAAGACCTCAATATTATCCCCATGGTCCTCGAATTCCGAAACCTTAATCTGGACTTGATTGTCGTGGAAGAACAAATAACCATTCTTGATGTTTACTCACACCAACATGTGAGCGTACGGAGAGTCTATATCTATCTCTACAAACAGACGCAGCCGTTAGCCGCTCCCCCAAACATAAAAAGCATAACTATTGACGGATCTTCAAAACCTCTTACGGTGGTAAAGAAAAATCCGATATCACGTGATCAGATCCGTAGTATCCACCACTTTAAAATCTAGGGTAGTGAAAAACAGCTACAGACCTCTGAATATTAAGACCCAACCGGAGAACCCCCACTCACAATTTCGCTTGAATAAAGCACTATCGGAACAATTTCCTCTCCAGCTAAATTAACTTTATGAATCCTATTGGAAAAAACATTTGGCGAACTCTACAGAACTTCTATAAGGCTTTCTTACCGAAGCCTTACCGAAAATCAAAAATAACGGAAATAAAAAAACAAATTCTGTACTTTATTTGTAATTTGTAATGTCAATTTGATGCAATTCTATTGATTGAATATTTTTCGTTATGTTATCACGACTCTACACATAAAAACCAGGTAGTCACAGCTATTGCCGAATTCCGGAACAGTAAGTTTTGCTGTGTGAACGAAAAAATGTGTACACTGTCTTGTTCCGATTCCGCAAGCGTGCAAGAGAGACAGTTGTCGTGTTCGTGTACACAAGTGGAAAAATCTATTCGCTCTCTTTTCAGCTGTGAATAATGGCAGCGCGAAAAAATGGGCGAACTGAAAATCTTATTCACCACGGTCACGATGGAATGAAAATGAATTCAGTTCACCTGGGTGACAAAAATTATTCATTTGGCACACCCAAACTCACAGCACACATCCCCGGAAGGTTTACAGAAACCCTAAAAATGAAATATTGTATCATCTTCTATGAAGCCTGTGGATTTACCTTCAGGAGTTATTAAACAGGCTGAACTTCTGCGCGGAGTACAAAAAAAAACTCAATAGAAGTTATTGCTTCTGCGAATTGGATATTTAAAGTTTATAGATGAAAAATTGTTAGTTAAGATGTCACAGTATGTTGGGTTGTGGAACATTCAGACATTGTCAAAGGTTTTTGTGGCTGGTAAAATAGCAAGACAAGGGTATCCAAATTTAATTTGTATAGCACGCATGAGGTAGTCACTCAATGTGGATATTTATGTTACATAACTCCACAACAACTCCAATTAGTAACATAAAAGTTTAAGGAGCCATACCAAATGCCTTCAAACTCTAAAGATTCTGCAGAAATTCGTTGTGCGGATAGATCAGAGGCGGGAAATAGAAAGAGAAACAGTTTCTATTTACGTTTCTCGCTCTCTAACAAATCAGAAAATTCTTGGTGAATACTCCTTCAGTGATCTTAACGATCCGAACAAAGTAATTGAGTTCAAGTATAGGCGGAATATTTGTAGGATCACTCCGGACTGTAGCGGCACACCTAAGTGAATATATAGAAAAGCTCGGTCTAAAGACCTATTTTTAGCAATGATCTTTCCAAGTCCCCACATTGGGATTCAAACTTTGTAAAAAGTAGAAAACTATAAATGAACGATCTTAACTTGAGAAGTTACTTATGAAGAAGTGTAATAATCTTATTTTAGACAATGTGGACCTAGAAGTGCACATGCTATAAATCCTGCCTTTACTCCAAGTTTTATAACAGGAAGAACTCAGGCTCACATGCTTGTCAATTGTTTTACCGGACCAGACACCATTTTTTCAGAGTAGCGGTTTAAGAAGCTTCTAAACCTTTGATTACCTAATCCTTAGCTAACGGAGCATCAGGAATACCAAAATTATTCAGAAAAAAATGCATTATGAAGCTTAATGAAAATGAAGGTTAAATATAACCCAATAAAACAATGTCAAAGTCATAACCCAATGCTAAACTCTGACCACCTAGCTGTCATAATTAGGAGCGCTTCCCATGCAAAATGCCTCCACGCAAACACAATCATCAATCATTATAGATGGTCAGCTTAGTTTTTATTCCAAGCTTTGGAAAATACAGGTAACAGGTAACAGATAATCACTGAATACCATGTTGACAGTTCATTAACAACCTATCGTTAGAGCTATTACCTCAGTGAAACCTCTCAAACTAATGTCAATGGCTCCAAAATGAAGAGCTTTCTCACGCAACATCACAAACACAGATTCGACAAAAGATGCGACATTGATAGAACGGATTAAAAAAAGAATGCCCACCGGAAGACTGAGCGTTAATGTGATTCGGAAACAGTCAAAGTGTTTGCTTGTAACACTTTCGAGATTATGTGGCGATGTGTATGTGTGTGTCGAAAAGTAAAAGAAACCTTATGTACACACTTTTGTTGTTGTATATAGGTTGAGAGTTAAGAATAGGTAGGTAGCATATGTCCGACATAATTACTTGTAAGTGGTATACATGAGAAGATAGCTCCCATAGGTATTAAATATGGACTAGGGGTTTATACATGGTTGTGTCGACAGGTCAGACAAGTTAAGGTATCAGTTAAGGTATCCAAATAAGTAAGCTTTCATGTGGCAAGATGAACAACTTAGGTAACTTAGTGGGGTTTGTAGTGTTGGTATTAAATTTCTTGGGCAGTTGGATGTTCCCGCCAAGCACTCTTGAATTCTTGATAAAAATACAAATTTTTGGCGCAGCAGCCTCGTTAGTACACAGGGCCTAGGCTGGGCTGGTGTTCATGTGTACTTCTTGCACGATGACGGGACCTCCTGTTTTATACCGAATCCGAACGAATAAGTTGAAATAAGGTTTTCTTGACAATTGATACTCCTCGAATGGTTTGTCAGATCATTTAGGTTTTGCTACAGCTGGGAATCGATTCCAGACCTTCTGCCGGCTGTTCATTACATTATTAGACTGAAAATTAATTAAGCATCACTTACAGTTTTGGTAAAGAGCATAGGAATTCCCTTATAGCATTTAAGCACAGCCCGGCCCTTTAATATAGAGAATCTAGGAGATGACCAGTAAGTAAAAAAAAATCTCACATACAATCTGGTGTCACTGACAAATCACGAACATAATAACCAATTTGAAACAAGTGAATGGCTTGTATGTAGATACAACCAGTGCTATGAGAACGACTCCAACTGTTGGGTTGTATATGATTCTAAATCTGCTACATCTGTGTATAACATGCAGCAATTGACTGCCAAAAGTGGCAGTCAAAGAAACGTTTTAAACCCGATTCTCCGGAATAAACCTGGGCCTCAACCAACATGCGGAGTTTTTTTGACGAGGAACATGTCGCTGTACAGCTCGTATATGATTTGGTTGAATCTTCGACTCCATAGCCCGTCAACACAATAGGGACCGAAAATTGTTCGAAGAATTTTCCTCTCAAATCGACCAAGGATTTCTTCATCCACTTTTGGCACAATCCATGCTTCAGCGCCATAGAGCAGGACTGTGATGATCAGGGCCTTATTTAGGATCTTTACTACTGAATTACCTTCTTAGTCCGCAACAGTAATGAAATTATTTTCCTTTCCCGTCGTGGCTTCGCATAGTGGCACGAATCTAGAGGTCCTTTTTTTTAATATCCAGCTGATTAGAGGAATGACCTGGGTTATGTTGATTTTGAAGGCAGCTGTCGATTGCGGGTTATTGGCGTAGACCTCCGACTTAAAAAAAGGAAATCACTCATGCAGCAATTGAATCGTTTCTCTGGCTGTATATCATATGGCACCGTCTTGTTGAAATCACATGTTGGTCACATCCATATCTTGTAATTCAGGCTCTAAGGAGTGGTTTATCATGTCGCGATAACGAACACCATTAATTGTTTCTTCCTGACCACCCGCATTTTCGAAGAAGAATGGTCCGATAATGCCTGCAGCCCTAAATCCGCACCGCACAGTCACGTGTTGTAGATATATTTGTTTCTCAACAATTACCCGTGGGTTTTCTGAACCCAAATTGCGACAATTTTGACGATAAGAGAAGCCATCGAGATGAAAATGAGCTTCATGACTAAAGATGATTTTGTTTGAAAAATCAGCAACCTCTTGTTGTTCCAAAATCCATTCAACGAAGTCTCTTCACGCTGCAGGTTCAGTAGTCTTCAGTTCTTGAGTCAATTGAACTTTGTAAAGAGCTTCTTGAAATGCCAATTTCTTCACTCCGGTGCCGAATTGATGTTCCCGGAGTGTCAGCAGTACTCTAGCGAACTGCCCTTTCGACGATCACTCACCTTGTCGCGGTGAAAGGGCTTAAGTAGTTTCCAATGAACCACGGAGCGAAACCGGAAGTCTATGTAAACATAAACTGTCAGGGCCACCCATGCCGGTAAGGTCAGTGGCGAGGAAACGAAAACCAAAAGGTGGTCTCCAAGGTAAGGCGCGCGCCGATACCTGCATGGCTGAGGGAATGCTCAGTCGCTAGCGCAAACTCTAGATACCTGGGGACCTCTAGTTTTAATCCAATTTCCCCTTTCCTGTATACAGGGGGTGAGTACAGGATGACATTCCTTCCCCCTTACTCGTGGGTCCAAAATTGACAAAAACAAACAAAACAAAAAAGGGACGAGTGCAAATGAATCGGGCACTCCAAACCCTATAAAAACCGATTCTCAACAACAAATGACGGAGGAGGAGGAAAGCCTCTTGCTCCGAGATCCGTCAAACTCCAAGATACTGTCAGATGGGGGAAGCGAAGGAGCAATAGACATCCAAATGGAGAAACTTCTTCTCGATGAGGATGACACCTGCTCTAACGCCAGCTCATCTAAATTCTCAATATCGTCAACTGCGTCCATCCGCAGCAAAGTAAAATCATGCAAGTTGACGATCAGAAGATTAGGCAAGATAGTAACTCTAGGAGAAAAGGATCGCCTGAGACTTCAGAAAGCTCAAGAGTTTTTACAAAGTCTGACATTAGCAGAGAATGAGCCGATAGCTCGTACCTGCTCAATGAACGCACCGAGTACCTCGAGCATGAAGGGACTGATGGGACCACCTTTGATGCAGGGCGCTGGCCCGCTAAGACAAAGAATGGTCTCATCAGACCCTGCGAAAGTCAAAGGCGAAATCATGGCTGATGATCCCTTGTATACCCCCCCAGCAGCCGACGAGCCGCTCGCTCGTCGCTCGCCGAGAGGAGATACAGGAATCGAAGCTGAAGGAGAGCTGGATGGATCGGTCAACGATGTTACGGGCGCATGCCCACTAGGAGTTGACATGATCCCTTCAAACTCCGAAACAAGGGACTGCATTAAAAGCACCCTTATTCTGCAGAATCTCACCACAGAAGAGAATGAGCCGCTCGCTCGTACCTTAGGTGGTGAGGTAACGCAGAATAAGAGTGTTTGTGAGCTGAAGAGATTGCCTCCAGTCGTGAGTGACCCTGGTCAATCCAACTGGAGAACAGTCTCTCCAGACCATACCAAGGATGGATCAGAGGACAAAACGGACACAAACGTCAATCAGAACCCGAAGGAGGAGCTGGGGATGATTGAATTCACCGGCGCTGTGATGAGCAACAACTCATCAGGCAAAGGAAATCGATCAACCTCAACGCCGCCAGGGGTCTGTGAGACACCGACTATAGGACAAGGAGAGGCTGACTCAACATTAGGTAGCTATTGTACGGTTATTACTCGCCGCAGCGATCCGAAGCATCACGACAGCTTGGAAAACTCCAACGCTGCTGTGTCTGTGGAAGAGAGTAGGCTGAGGAAAGCCGTACGACCCCAACCGAAGTCAGAGGTTCAAGCTCCTCTAAAAATGAGGGCCAACGCGCAGAGGCTTCTACGTAGGTTCAAGCACCGTGACCCAGATTCCTTCACGGAAAAGGACACGGCAGCACTTAGCAGAGCTAAGGAGACGCTAAAAGCTACAGCCGAAGCGTGGCGGCAAAAAAGGCGCACAGGCAGGGAGCTCTCCTCTCATAAAAGGGAAGTAGTCGTGGAAAGGATGGAGAGCTGTAAACCCTCCACCTCAGCTGCGGCCACACCTAAGGGACCATCAGCTGCTGCAGGTAAGGTTGCGACCAAGCCTGGACCAACTGCAGGTACCTCCAAGAGAGGAAGGCACGATGACACAGTCTCTCCAATCATAGGTAGGAACACGAAACCTAGGTTAGACGCCAGTCATAACCCAGTAAAGGACAAAGATAGTTTTCGGGTCGCTATTGTCGACTTTGGTAATCCAGAACGAAAACTATCTCATGACCAATGGCAACTAATAGAAATTAGAATCCTGGACGGAGTGAACGACGCTATCCTAAAAAATGCAGGGAACATCCCGCTCTTTGGACAGCTGACCACGTTCAAAGGATTCAAAATAATCCAGTGTGACAATAAGTGCACACTGAGTTGGTTGACGAAGTTCATCGACGAGACGAAAGCCCCATGGTCAAATGCAGACCTTCGCATCGTCGAAAAGAAAGAGCTTCTTAACCTGACCAGACCCAAAGGTCGCATCCTTATCCCAGGGCCATGCATCCCGAAGGATAGGATTGAGCGCAACCTACAGAACCTCAACCCAGAATTCCTCAGTAAGGACTGGGAGGTTATAGAGGCAGGAGAGCACTCAAAAACCGGCACGGAAGTTGTGGTGCTACTCAGCCACAAATCTATGCCGCTGTTACGAAAGAAAGGGTACAAAGTACGAGTCGGGATTACCCGATGCAAAGTACGTCCCTTCGTAACAGTTAGACGCAATGATGGGAGGAAAGCTGACCGCCATGAAGATAATACAAATAAATCTTCACCACAGTAAGGCGGCCAGCGCCAACCTAGTCTTCCTTTTAAATAGGAATGACATTGACATTGCCCTAATACAAGAACCTTGGGTAGTCCGAGGCAGTATAAAAGGGCTAAACAGCAAAGATCTAGTACTGTACCATACTGGCTCATCCGACACAAACAGTAAGACTAGATCATGTATTGTAGCTAAGAAACAAATAAACCTTTTTCTCTTATCTACTCTCAGCAACAATGACCAGACCGTGGTAAAATATGAGCGGCGGGGGAAGTCCCCGATTGCAATAGCAGCCATCTATATGCCATACGACTCAATGGATGGACCTCCATCTGCCCTAACAGACTCCCTGGTGCAAATGGCCAAATGTAAGAAGTGGGACCTCATAATGGGATGCGATGCCAACTCTCATCACACACAATGGGGCAGTTCAGACACCAACACACGAGGTGAGTCCTTGTTTCAATACATTGTAGACAACAATTTGTTAGTGGCGAACAGGGGTAATGACCCCACCTTTGTCACTAAAAATAGAGAAGAGGTTCTTGACATTACTCTCTTCAACAATTCTGATAAATTCGCTGTGTGCCACTGGAAAGTTTCATCAGAAACATCATACTCTGACCACAGAATAATAGAATTTGAAATAGAGGACGATACTAAACTCCCCCTTCAACATCGAAACCCCAAGAAAGCCAACTGGGACAAGTTCGTTGTGGAAGTAGGGAGACAAAGTAGCGCCCTTCCATTGCATCTGATGGAAACTCCGTTTGAAATCGATGCTGCAGCGGAACTAATAGGCAATATTTTAGTCAAAGCCTATGAAAGGATCTGCCCTCTAAAGACTATAAAACCACAAAGATCACCGACATGGTGGACGAAAGAGCTTCAAAGCATTAGAAGGGAAACCAGGAAAACCTTTAACGCAGCAAGAAGCTCAAATTCGGAAACCGACTGGGATCTTTATAAAAACAATCAGCGCAAATTCAAAAGTGCGGTCAACAGTGCTAAACGCACCTCCTGGCGTAACTTCTGTTGCAGTGTAGAAAGCACTACTGAATCAGCTAGACTTAGAAAAATAATCGCCAAAGAACCGGCTGTGCCAGGTTACCTCAAGCTCCCCAATGGGGACTGGACACAATCCACCCATGAATCTTTAACACATCTACTGGAAACCCACTTCCCAGGATGTGATTCATACTCTGGTAGCACCCCAGACACAACCGTCTATGATTGCAACCCCATAACAGCAGCAATGGAGGATATGGTTAGTGTAGAAAGAATCAATTGGGCAATTGACTCCTTCTCCCCCTATAAATCTCCAGGAGTCGATGGTATTATCCCGATCATGCTACAAAAAACGAAACACCTCGTAACAGCATTCCTACACAAACTGTTTGTTAGTAGTCTAAAATGCGGTTACATCCCTAGGTGCTGGCGGGAAGTAAAGGTAGTCTTTATCCCAAAAGCCGGCAAGCCCAGTCACACGACCGCGAAGGACTTTAGACCAATAAGTCTTACATCCTTCATATTAAAAACATATGAAAAACTAATGGATATCTACATTCGTGACAAACTCGACCCCCAATACATATCCTCGGCACAGCATGCCTACACGAAAGGTAAGGGAGTCGAAACTGCCCTACATGATATCGTTAGTACAATAGAAAAACCTCTTCACGAGAAGGAATATACACTCGCTGCATTTCTCGACATTGAAGGAGCCTTCAATAATGTGAACACAAACGCAGTCGAAAGAAACCTCGCGAAGAACAACGTGGACCAACCTCTAATACATATTATTGGAAGTATGCTCAACCACAGAAATATAAATGCGAATCTGGGAGACACCCATCTCAAAGTAATAGCATCAAGAGGCACACCACAAGGAGGCGTTATCTCACCTCTGTTGTGGAACATAGTCATCAATGAGATACTCATAAAGCTAGAGCGAAATGGGGTAAAAGTCATAGCCTACGCAGACGATGTAGCGATACTAGTTAAAGGGAAATTCCTACCCACTATTAGTGAACTACTCGAGCGGGCATTGAAAGCTCTCAACGAGTGGACAAAACAATGTGGGCTTGGCATCAACCCCCAGAAAACGGAACTCGTTCTCTTTACGAACAAGAGGAAGATACCAATATTCGACCTACCGGCTATCGATGGGACTACCCTCAAACTAGCCGATAGTGCAAAGTATCTGGGTGTCATTCTTGATAGAAAACTCAACTGGAACCTAAATGTGCGCGAGCGCATTAAAAAGGCCACAGTCGCTTTCTATACGTGTAATCGAATATTCGGAAAAAACTGGGGTCCGAACCCCAAGATCATCCTATGGATGTACACGGCCATTGTGAGACCTATATTAACATATGGGGGGCTTGTCTGGTGGCAATCCACAAATAAAGTCACCCATCTGAAAAATATGACAAAGGTACAAAGAATAGCATGTGTGGGCGCTACTGGCGCAATGAGAACCACGCCAACAGCGGGACTGGAAACCATCCTTAACCTGCTACCGCTTGACCTTTACATGCAAGAATCTGCAGCCAAAAGTGCTCTAAGAATCAGCCAGCTCAACTGCTGGAAATCGAACTCAGGAGGACATGCCCAAATTCTACACAGATATCTGGGCTCAGCTGTATCCTCTGACTACATGCTGCCTCACCATGACTTTCAAAGACCATTCTCCTGCATCCTCCCAAGCAGAGAGGAGTGGGAGAGGAACGAATTGGGCCCCGAAACCATATCCATCTACACTGATGGTTCAAAAATGGATGTAGGCGTTGGAGCTGGAGTGTTTTCAGAAACACTTAAGCTAAACAGCACCTTTCGTCTCCCTGAGCACAGCAGTGTCTTCCAAGCCGAAATATTGGCAGTGGCAGAGGCAGCCAAAGCGACCTCAATGCTGGCGATACCACCAGATGATATCACCATCTTTATTGACAGTCAGGCTGCAATAAAAGCTATCTCTGCTGTCGAAATAAAATCTCGGCTTGTGAAACGTTGTCGTGAAGAGCTAAAGGTTCTTGGCGTCCAACATAATGTTAAGCTCTGCTGGGTCCCCGGACACAGAGGCATACAGGGCAATGAAATTGCTGACGAACTGGCAAGAAAAGGATCTGCCTCCAGCACTGACCAAGCAGACCAGTCTGTCAAACCACCACTATGCGACCTCAAATCTCAGGTGGGACAGAAAACACTGATCGCTGCCAAAAACAGGTGGAACTCCCTTCCAACCTGTGAAACTTCCAAAAGGATGTGGCCTGAGTATGACAAAGCCAGAACCCATAAACTGCTTCGTAGAAACAGGAAATCTGTCTCTACTTTAGTTGGGATTCTTACTGGACACAACTTACTGAAAAGCCACAAACTGAAAATGCATCTCATAGATGATGACCTCTGTAGAGGCTGCGGTGATGAAGAAATACACGAGGACACCCTCCACTTTCTGTGCCACTGCCCAGGCCTCAGCCAACTAAGAATGAGAACCTTAGGAAAATACTTTTTCCATGACCTCACGGATCTATCCGAAATCCCTCTCCCTAATCTTTTCAGGTTTGCATCAACATCTGGATGGCTAGAAAGAGACTAACAACAATGGACAGTAACGGGACAATGAATGAACCAACCACATAAGTGGACCCCCAACGGGCATCACAATGGGTCTATATTGACCTGAGTGCGATGAGGGAGGACACACACCGTCTGCCTCATCAACCCACCAACCTAACCTAACCTAACTCTAGCGAACTGCTTCGATGTTTTCTGTTGAACGACTCGTGACACGACATTCAGGGTTTCTAAGATCACTGGTTATTCCATTCTCCCTTCATTTTTGAATTATTCTCTTCACCGTTGATGGTTTTAACCCTGGAAGTACATGCTTATTTTTTATACGTTTGGGATATGCTTCGTCGAATCGACGACGGCACTATTTAAAATCTTCATACAGATGACCAATGTAGCAAAAGATTTTGAAGTTAATTGTTTTCAGTTTTTAATTTTATTTAGTACAAAGGAAAAATACAAAAACATAATTTTTTTTTATAACTCTTACCTGAAAATACAATTTCTAAGCCTTATGTCATTTGGCATGTTTTCCAAAATAATCCACATTAAAATCGTAAAAAAAAAATTAGGGCACATATAGTTCACCAAAAGTGCTTGTATCTAAAAAGTATTATAATAAACTAAAAGGGAACAAGTTTTCATGACAATCAGGTTAAAATAAAAACTATTTAATTAAAATTTAATTAATGAAATACTACTAAATTGTATGAAATATCATACTTACGCAATTTATATTCAACTGCGAATCAACACTAACTAACAACTTGACCACGACTAGCGCTATACGAAAAACGAAGACCAAACAAACCAAGGTAAGAAAGAAAAACGACAAAATCTGAACGATCTTCGTCGATTCGACGAAGCATGTACTTCTAGGGTTAAATCACTATGACGGCCATATTTTGTACGAAAATTGCGGACTGTAGCTGACAAACCTTCATTATGTATTTTTAAAATATTTCTCAACAATGGAAATGCGTTGTTCATTCGTATAGGGCTACCTTTTTATCAACCCCTAACTATGTCAGCTGTCACATTTTTATATATTTTTCCGTAGGCAACACAGTACTATTAAATGGCGCCAAATTCAAATTTTGTGTGAATTATGTGACACCCGTTATAGTAGCTTCAATAACGCATTTATCAAGATAGTTTTGGATGCAGTATGATTTGGTGGAATATGGATATGTACACAAATTTTGTTTTGGAGTTGTAAATCCATTTTAGTTAGTTTTATGGAACAAATACGGAACATACCCTGTCTATCAAATTATCGAACTGAATGCCTGAGAGTAAGTAAGTCGATTTGCCTATAGGCATACAATAGAAAGCCATAGTTCCGAAAAGAGGTTTTTTCCTATTTAAAATTTGTTCTATATCGTTTCATTGTTAGGATAACACGTTTATTATTATAGTTTTTCAATAAATGAACCTCCTTTTGAAGCCTAATATAGCCATTTCCTCCCAATCTCTTCTTAAAAGCTATCCACGCCCTTCAATTCAATACAGGACCAGTGCACTATCATCATTTTAAATTCTCACACTTCTCAAAACATGAAAATAAAACCTGTCCAAGCCATATGACTCACTAGCCCTCTCCACTGGAAAAGGAAACAAAAATAAACCGAAACAACATCATTAACCTCAACCGTCTTTTTCGGTTGCAAATAAACCTGTTTCCCAGAGCTTTGCCATCGTTTGACTAATTCCCGCGTCACACCTCAACCTTATGTCATCTCAACACGTTTCCTGCTACCCCTGTGCCCATTAGCCCATCATCATAAATTCATATTAAATAGCCACGCATATATTGACATCTCGATAAAGCCGGGATGACCCCAAAGCCGTGCAATTGCAACTTGCAACGGCCGATGACGATTACTCGACATTAAACGAGCACGTACCCTAGTTAATGAAATTCACTATTAATTGCTTAATTATGTGGGAATATAAAACGATCACACACCACTCGCATAAAGGCATCCACGGCGAAGGGCGAAGGCTGGGGGTTGTTAAAATAAAAGACACAGTTAATTAAATTCAACACACAACCAGCCAAACAAGCTCGATTGAGATGATAAACGAGCGTAAACAAATCAGATTTAACGCACGCTGTAAGTGGGATGGAGGCGGACTTTTTCGACTCAGCGTATGGGTATAGGGTGTACCCCTTTCCTGTGGTGTACTCATGGTATCCTTTTTTGGAGGGACCACGAAATTTATTCCATGTTCAGACATAACTACAAAACAAACGGTTGACAGGCGAAAATAAAAACCTGTTTTGCTTTAGTTTCGATTTCGATCCGAAGTAGAAGCCGACCAAATGTCGAATATTTTTGCGAAGAACCTGAAGAGTTTGTGGACCCTTGTGAATTCTTGGGAATTAATTTTTTGTAATTTCCTTTTTTTTTTTTCTCTCTTTTATGACGTTTGGTATGCGATTTTTTTTTTGCAGAAATGCTAATGCATGTGGAGTTAAAGGAAAGTGAATGACGTACCTTTGCGGGTTGAGTGCGAAATTACGTCATGGACAGAATTGGACATGGTTTTCTTTGGAGAGCAATGGGATTGTAAATTTAAATTCAGAGCACAACAACATATTCATCAACATTAAGAGCAACATTTGTATAGGCAGTGCCTTCATATGGAAATTAAACTTTAACAACATCGACATAAGCAGCAAATTTAGAGGAACTGCTAAAATAAATCAGCTGTCGATATGGATTTATGTTTGTATAGGTACTTATTTAAGAAGTAAGCACCTTGACTGGGAGTTCACACATCACTGTCTTCAAAGTTAAGCCCATCTTCACATATGGTGCAAAGACAGAGAACAGGAGCTGGAGTCTTCTCAAAGCCACTGAGTATGAACCAATCCATTTGACTGGCAGACAACTACAGTGTCTTTCAAGCTGATATCTACGCGGTTAAGAAAGTAATCTTAAGGAACTCAAAATCAACAGGATGTTCGCGATTCAGTCATTATTTCAGACAACATCTTTCAAAAATCTCTCTTTTGAACTTTCTCTTACAAAAAGAAAGATATTGTTTTCGTGAAAATTTTCGACCTCGAGATTTTGATTGATTATAACATTACGATGATAGCGGAGCCCAAAAAAGTGGTTTTTGGAATACCGTCCGTCGGTCCGTCGGTCCGTCGGTCCGTCTGTCCGTAATGGTCTCCCCAGCCTAAACAGCTTGACCGATTGTTATCAAATTTCGTATCCAAGTTTCTTTTGGTCATAATTCTAGAACGGCTCTAACGATTTTGATTAAACTTTATATATACTATAAGCATATTAGTTCTACTTTAATAGTTTTAAACAATTCCACATAATTAGTTTTAGCCCAACTATCACTTAACGGAATTTTCAGTTTTGGCCAATAACGAAAAATAATCATTTTTCACATAGACACTGATTTCTTCAAATTTCGGAGTAAACGTTCGTATGATCACATTTCGACATTTTTTATAATTTTTAGCATTAATGATCAAAATGCGCACTATTTGATCTAACGCCCAACTCGGTGTGAAAGAGAAAGTTGCGTACGACCCAGTCGTGCACCCACCACTCGTTTCATATACTATGGGATATATTAGTTTTGATGAATATTTGTATATGGATCAACTCAGAATCGCTAGCTAATTCGATTAAGCCATGCCTGTCCGTCCATCTGTCCATCCTGTTTTTGGTACTTAAATTTTGGAAAGGGTCCGCCATCTAACGTTTTTTTTTTTGAACTAGTGCTTATTTCGTGAATGGTAACACTTAGCTCATGTCTGATTTGACAGATAATTAGTTTTATCCTTCCGCTGAAAGAATATGGTTGTGTATACCCTTGAACAACGCTGGGAAATATTGCGACATTACTTTGAAAATCATGGTTTTGTTGAAGAGTGTGTGCGAAAATTGCGTACGGATTTTGGAAGAAGAGAAGCACCGTCAGCTCGCTCCGTATGTTCGTTAACTTGTGAAAAAAGTGAAAAAAATGGCATCCTCATCGATAAACTAAAGCGTGAAAAGCCAAAAACAGTGCGTACACCCGAGAATATTGCTGCTGTGGCAGAAAGTGTGCGTGAAGCGCCATCAACATCAATTCACCGTCGTTCTCAACAATTGAACATTTCGGAGACATCATTGAGACGAATTTTGCATAAAGACCTTGGTATGACGACATACAAAGTCCAATTGGTTCAGGAGTTGAAGCTAACTGACCATCCAATGCGTTTTCGCTTCGCTAAGTGGGCCTGCGATCGACTTAGAGATGATGCCGATTTTACCAAAAAAATCATCTCTTCAGATGAAGCTCGTTTTGATCTTGGCGGGTATGTAAACAAGCAAAATTGTCGCATTTGGGGCACAGAAAACCCGCACGCATACATTGAAAAGCCGATACACCCAAAACGAGTCACTGTTTGGTGCGGATTTTGGTCCAGAGGCAAAATTGGGCCATTTTTCTTCGAAAATGAGCAAGGAGTGGCCGTTAGTCAATGGCGATCGTTATCGGGCCATGTTGAACGAATTATTGTCAACAAAAATTGAAGAGGAGGATATAAGCAACATTTGGTTTCAACAGGACGGCGCTACGTGCCACACAGCCGAAGCTAAACTCGATGTTTTGCGCCCTGTTTTTGAAGATCGCATTATCAGCCGTAGAGCTGATGTCGTTTGGCCACCTCGGAGCTGCGATTTGACACCGTTGGACTATTATTTGTGAGGTGCCGTAAAAGATAAGTGCTACGCCGACAAGCCAGAGACAATTGACGCTTTAAAGGACAATATTCGTGAAGCCATTGGTGAAATACAGCTGCACACAATCGATAATGTGCTTAAAAATTGGACCGATCGTGTAGGCTAGCGCATGGCCAGCCGAGGCAGCCATTTGAATGAAATTATTTTCCATTATTAACCGGAAGGATTGTACTTTCAAATAAAAAAAGAAATTTGAGAAAATATTCAGTAGTTTTTTTTTATAGCATTTTCAAAAGTTATTTGGCGGACCCGTTATAAATAAAACAGTAGTGGATTAAATGCCTAGGGACATGGAATTTCCGCCACATAAAATTAAATTCCGGATTGGAACATTGGCCGTATTGAGGTTGAATTTGGTAGGCTACGTCATGAAAAAAAAACATGATAAAAATTACTATGACGATCCCAAACTTTACAGAAGGTGAGGTTAGTCTTCATCTTCATTTGCGAATGAAAACAAGAGTTTTGAGCGTTGTCTTTAAATTTAATTTAATTTACATTTCGTTGGCAATTTCTTTTACGTTTCTTATTTTTAATTGAAATTAAAAAAAATGGTTGACTTACGTTTTATGGTATTCCTTTGAGGCGATAATCCTTACTTAATCCATAAATACGACATCCTTGGCTTGAATATTTTCTTGCTGTACAAACGCTAATACGTTTTCAACACGTAAACACATAAGCTTTATCAATTTTTTTGTGAAAATATTTTTTTTTAAATTTTCTTTCTATACACTGTTACATGTACAATTCGGAAACACTCGATTTGACACTCTTTGAATTTTTTTTTACACGATGAGGGTTGTAAGTGATGTTACAATGATGTATCTCGTTCGTTTTTGTTTCAATTATTTACACAGGAGCAAATACAGAAATAACAAATATTCACAGCACTATTAGAGTTTAAAGAAAATAGAAAACATTTTATGAGGCCACTTTTCGAAAGGGCTGCAATAACATATGCATGCCAAACAAATTAGATATCGTTTGCGCGTCATGGGTAGAGGGTGTCAAAATGAGCACCCACTTTGTGAAAAAAAAGTAAATAACCACCCTTCTGAGTGAATGTGAGCGTGTAAATACCACCCTAAATGTAACATGCGTTGTTGTTCTTGTTGTTTTTTTTTTAGTAAATAAGATTTGTTTGCACAAATGATTATGTTTCGTGCATAACCTCATTTTAAAAGTCAACTAACTGGCGGAGCGGCGTTCTGTGTTACCATTCATATGGTTGAGTGCATTTTTCGAATGCAATATTTTGAGTGCGGAATTGGCTGTGTGGGGGTTTTTTTTTTTTGTTGGTTGTGCGCATACTAATGCTGAATGTGTCTAATCACATCTAATTTCCCGTGCATTGATGTGGAGAAGACAATTTTTTAATTCGTCAGAAAGACTACATAACCTCGTTTGTAGGTACTTTGGATTAATTTGATGGTTAGGATGCTAAATGGAAAAATTGGTTGAAGTATTTAACTTGGACTAGAAATTGTAAGTCACCGGGGGGATGTAGATGGACAGATGGCTAATGAGATGATGCGTTGTAAGAGATTGCTAGTAAATTTGCAGTTATAATGATGATTATGCACATTTACTAGCTAATGGAGTTATGACAACATCTTCAAAGTGCATGCAGCAACTCTGCGAGAGGGAATCCTAAACTTTTCATCAAATGAAATATATAGCTATGAAAAGCACTAATTGCCTTAAATAGTTAGATAATCTTAAAACCAAAACATACGCTCATAGAATCTAGCAATCGATTGCATAGAAGGGAGACAAATATAGGGATTTATAAAAATGCACGTAGTTATTGTTAATTTATCAAAACGAAGGTTAAAAAGGTTACAATGGAGTTGGGGAAACATTTTGTTAAGGAAAGCCAAAGTTCTCCGTTGGCGTTTTTTATTTTTACACTAATCTCAAGTGAGAGAAAGAATACCATCTAAACTGCGCCAACTACAGAGGCATAAGTCTTCTCAAAATTGCCTTCATGATCCTACCTACGCCTGAAACCGTTTACCAACAACCTGATTGTCCCTTATCAGTCTAGTTTTAGGCCAGTAAAGTTCACAACTAATCAAATCTTCACATTCGGCAGATCCTGGAAAAAAAAAAACCAAGAAGTCTAAGT
The DNA here is from genome assembly GCA_932526625.1 of Rhingia campestris. Lineage (NCBI taxonomy): Eukaryota > Metazoa > Arthropoda > Insecta > Diptera > Syrphidae > Rhingia > Rhingia campestris. Next base: position 100,357,197 of record OW052182.1, read on the forward strand.
CGATACCCACCACCTACTCATCGATTTCAAAGCCACATAAGACAGCATTTATAAAGGCAAACTATACAGAGCCATGTCTAGTTTTGATCTGTGCAGGATGACGATGGAGAATTCTCACTGCTTCATCAGGGTCGGAAACGACCTCACGGAAACATTCGATACAAAAAAAAGGATTTGGGCAAGGCAACGCACTCCCATGTGACTTCTTTAATCTCATTCTTGAGAGGATTGTGGAAAACTCCCGAGCCAAAGACATAATCTGCCATTTATCGGTGCAACATCATTGGTGGAACTCAACGTAATGTCATAGTCACGTGCGACGCGACGGTAGTACGGTAAGACCGTATCAACACGAAAGGACAACCAATATCAACGAATTGGTCAGAACGTCACCATTGACAGATATAATTTTGATGAAGTACAGAAATTTTGCGTGTTCCGGATTTCAGATTTAGTAAGATATGTCAAAGCCCTCCCATTTTACCGCACTACAGATTCGCCTTTGTCCAAAAAATAACAAAAAAAAAACATCGAATTGGCCATGGCTGAGAATTTTTGAGTTAATTTAAACCAACGATTCAGTTAGGAACTCGCACTTTCGCAAGACCTCATATAGAGTAAGCTACCCTCAATGAATTTGGATGGCGCTACTGAATGGTGAATGCCAGGCAGAGAGGGAGGTAAGGTAAGTTCCCAAGCACGTTGTTTTAGGGCAAGCCATTTCGGAGTAGTCCCATTTTCGGACCAAAAAAAATAAAACTCCCATATATGTGGTTTTAGTACAATATACCGCCAACCAAATTGGTCAAATCTAGATCGGCGATATATGTCTATCAGAACGATTATTTATGTAGGCATCAACGTGGTCAAAATCACGTAAACAAGTCATAGAATCATATACGAGAGACTGTTTATCGAAGCAGAAAATAAAGGTCCTCTGTAAGACCATCGCCCTATGTTAGACGCCATAAATGCTGTAATTGATACCGCAACTAGTGCAATAGATGTCCATTCGGCATCAAGGAATACTGCGCAGAAGTAACGGTTTAAATTCAGAACGCATTCAACTGGTCAGACTAGTCTACCATTGGGAGAACACCAGTGTTCCCCACTCCCACTCCGTACTACCTACTACGAAGAATAATCGGAAATTACCTTAACAGAAAACTATTCTTGAAATTCGATTTGCCAAGTTGTGTTAAAATAATAGGATTCACGGGCGATTACGGTTGTAGAAGAAGTGGGAGGTGAGATGGGGGAGCCTCCCTGCAAAAATGAAAGTCATGTCTAAAGCTGCTTTTTTAAAAACTAAATATCTGGCATTATCGCCCCATGCAGGGTCTCAAACCTAGTTCCTCCTTTTTTAGAGATGTATAGAACTTTCGATAGGGATAACTGTCAAACTAACTGTCATAATAGTGAAGTGTGTTTGACTTGTTTTTAGTATACTTTGGCAAACTACCATGGAAAGACTTATACCATAACAACGATTACAAATCGTCGGAATTTAATCCCAAAATTCGCGCTCTGTTCGCCAAAAACGTATAGAGCACTTCGTCAAATTTAAGGTGCGCATAATCGTCCATTTGAGAAGCCAATAAGCAATACAATGGATCGATTCATGACCACATTTACTGGTTTAGGTAATAATTATCCAAATCGATCCCGTACCGAGCGTGCAGAAGAAGCCAGCGCCGCTGTAAACGTGAATGTGGCAGAGGATCCGAATTTATAAATCCAATGCCGTTCTCAGCAACCCGTCCACTACATGAAAAACTTGAGGAAAGGTCTTGGCCTACGTCCATATAAGATCCAACTGGTGCAAGAATTAGAGGATAGCAAATAAACACAAACAGAAAACGAAAGGATATTACAAAACACAGGATGACAATCGAGTGTGAAGAAGGGAAGAGTCGGTGATGACCAATGGGAGAGGTAGCAATATTCGCGAGTAGATATGTAAATATGACATATGGTCCGAAAGAAAAGCCAGCGGACCATCAATTGCGTCGTGTGTTCGGTGAATGGGCTCAGAATCAACTGGAGGTTAAAACAGAATTTTATCGTCAAATCATCTTCAGCAATGAGGCTGAGGAATTGTCGTTTTTGGAGTGAGCACAATCCTCATGATACTCTTGAGACATTCCAAAAAAAATCACTGTTGGGTGGGGTGTACGAAGGTGTCAACGGGCCATTTGTCTTTAAATCTGAAACCGGTGCCAACATTACCGTGAATGCCGAACGCTACAAGTCATGTCATTGGAAATCATTAGGAGGAGAAATGGTTCCAACAAGATGGAGCAATATGTCATACTGCAACCATGAGTTTGTTGAGCCAAACTTTTGGTGAACGAGTCATCATTTCATCAATTACTGTGAATTGGCCACCTCGTTCGTGTGATTTGACACGTTTGGACTACTTTTTGTGGTGGTACGTCAGATCTCTGGTCTAAGCTGATTAATCACATAGAATCCAACATTCGACGCAATATTCGACGAAATATGACCGGGTATGCTCGAAAAAGTGGTGCAAAGTTGGACCGACTTAATGGCGTTCATAAGGCGTGGCAATTCTGTTAACCAATTTTTTTGCGCAACAGGCTTGTTAGTACAAGGGCCTAGCATTCTCACAACAATTCATGTGTGTACTTCATGCATGATGGCGGGACCTCCTGTTTTATGCCGACTCCGAACGGCTAAGTTGAGATGAGTTTTTCTTGACAATTGATACTACTTGGATGTTTGTTTGAGATCATCGCGAGAGTGAACAGAAGACTGACTTTTGTATGTCTTCTAGGTGCGATTCCTTGAAGACATACAAAAGTCAGTCTTCGGGAGGTTTTTTTAGATCGGGTTAAAGTCCCTCACTATTGCAGAAGGTTCCCTCGCGATAAAACAGCGCAAAAAAAAAAATAACGAGAGTGAAAAATGATTTAGGTGTTTTGCTACGACTGGGAGTCAAAACCAGACTTTTTTCGAGGCACTAACTATAGCGCCACTGAGGCCATATGCATTAAATTATGGAATGCCATGAATTTGTGAGCTAATAGCCAAAATCCTGGCCATTCCATTGATTTTGTTGTTTTATTAAAAAAAAAAAACTATGCCCCTAAAAAAAAACACCCTTTATGCGCGAAGTTATATTTTTATCGTAAATAATGTGATCTGCAGTTTAAAGCACACTTCAAACGAAACATTTTAGAATTTTGTTCATGGTAGTGAACAAAACCTAGGCGTGGCTAATTTCGGGATTTGAACGACACTTAGTTGTGTTCTAATCTAATATATATCCACAAATAAAATTAAAAAAATACTTTATGCTTCAGGATACATAAGTCAGGGACTAGAGCAAACTGGCAAACATTCCAAGAAATAAGAAATATTTATATGGACCATGATCATGCTGAGATCCCTTTGAAAGATACAATTTTGCAAGTAAGATCTATTTGGTTCGTATAAGCTACAAGTCTATCATGAGACATCAGTACTTTAAGTAATAATTTTCTTGCCGTCTTTGACGAGTAACAGTTTCTCAATCCCTCCAAAAAATGACCCCATACGCAGTCATTCACTCCACTCTAACAGACTTTGTCTACCCCATTAAGCTTGAACTTGATGCAAACACAACAAAGTAGCAAAACCTCATTACACACACATACCTCCCACAGCCCGTTCACACCAATCACAAAAACCGCGATGCGATTTTTTTTTTTTTGCATACTCGACAAAAAATGGTAACGCACCGATCGTGGTTATACCATTTCACACGTAACTAACCAGTTTTGCGGGCTACGTTACACCTGTATCTCGAATTTAATTGATGGCTGTGCATGTGTTTTCGTTTACTTATTTCCCATCACACACAACACAACATTAGCCGATTGCATGTAACAACCTAGATACAGATACTCCACGTTGCATTGCAAATGTCGAACGAAATGAACCGAAAATTGATTACGCCATCAAATTGAGTCGCGAACCGAAGCAATATTGTAACTGATGGGCACGTAGATACGTGTATTTGAATTGTGTATCTCAGGGATTGAGTGTGTGCTTTGTTATTAGAAAATTTGCCTTTAGCTGCATTATTAGCAAGTAACCTGGCAGTCGCACACGAATGAGAATATTAATTCCGCTCACAGGTTAACCTAGAATTGTTTTTTTTTTTTTTTTTTTTTTGAAATAAACCGATAGGGGGTGCGGAATACAAGTACTCATACTAAAAGGTAATTTCTTCAATTGAGTTAAATTGCGACGGAGTAAAAATAGCGACGTATGTCAGAGGGAACGGCTTTATCAAGTGTGGTGCATGATAAGCAACGACGATGACAAAACAAAGCCAATCAGTTGCTATCGCATGCGATATCTAGCCAGATACACCAGGTTAGTACAAGCAAAACGTTCTGTACGATGATGGAGCAAGGGGGTAACAACCGGGGCAGGTAATATGAGAACATGATTTTCTGCGAGTCAGCCTAAGTACAGTTCAGAGATAAGATAACTTGGAAAATTGATGTGGTTGTCGTAAACGAGTATTAAGTCGAGAGCTTCTAATGGGGAGAAGGTCAAGATATGGATGGTAATATATTTCAAGTAAACTCTCACTAAGCTTGGTATAGACTTGAAATCAATTATATATGGTGCCCACGCAGAAAATATATTTCACGTGACGTCAGGCATGCGCTACAATACAGATCAAGGTCATGAGATGTTAAATCATCTATAGCTATAGTTATGGTCAAATGATGAATTAGATTATTTAGTAGATGTTTCGGAATAGTGGAGATATAGTTAAATTCAACCTTGGAGTTAGAGAAGCCACGTATTTTCGTATTTTGTGCGCATTGCGGGGGGTCAAAGTGGAATGTTCCTGAGGTACGGAATAGAACCTCAGGATGAAGTTATTATTTCGAATCGAAATCAAATGTAAGCAAACTATAGTGAAATATTTGATATTCTTGAACATATTTGGTTGGGACTTAAAGATAATTCATTTGACAGTGCTGAACTCTTCTACCTCTACCGCATACAGCGCCATATATGGCTTTTCATTTTTAATGAATTTTGTTTTATTTAAAACGGTACTTAAGCAAAGTCAATTGTTATCGGTCATTCTCTTTGCACTATTTGCTATTGGATTGCCATGTGAAGAATTTTTTTGTGTTGCTTTATTTCGTGTTTCTATGAGTTTTGTTCAAGTGTCTCACGTGGGTGAACGAAAGTGAATTTTGCTGAATTTCGAATTAAATTTGCACCACAAAAAACATTTTTTTTGTTGAAGGATATTTTGTTTACAAAAGAAAATAAAGTTTTATTTCATAAAAACATATAATTTGACTGTTAGGTAAGCATTATATATACGATTTCTTGCAAAAATTGCTGAAGCCATATATGGCTCTCCATGCAGTACTGCAGTGTATGATATTCTATATACATGCAATTTAATTTTCTAGAAATGAATGTCAAATCATTTTATGGTAATTTACAATACGTCAACGAAATCGATGATCCGCTTCAAAGTGATGGCGACTACACAGCCGATACCGACGAAGAAGTTGTTGGAAATCAAAAGGTCGAACAGGAAGATGTGTATATACCGGAGACCGATGAGAGTGATTTAGATGGCCACTGTGACAGGCCCCACTTTTCGAAAGCAAAGCCGACAAAAAAGTCAGGAGCACCGATTTGGAAAGTTAGTCACTTGCCCCCGTATTCGAATGAGAGCTTTCCATTTCAAGGAAATACCAATCTTCTAAGTTTTATCGATGAACTGGAGACGCCAGCAGACTTTTTTAATTTTTTTTTTTACCGACGATCTGATAACCTTCATAATAGAACAGTCAAATCTAGTTGCACTCCAAGTTGACATAAACAGGCCCGCTAATATTACCCGAAACGAAATAGAGCAATTTATAGGTATAAGTTCAGTTTAACCACGTTAGTGAGAAGCTCTAATAAGTTATATTTTTAGGCATGGTCATATACATGTCGTTGGTACAATTACCATCTTCAAGGCACTATTGGAATACGCCTGTTGGTCAAGAATTTATACGTGGCACCATGACTTGCAATAGATGGGAAACTTCAACAATAACGAGGATATGAAGTCGCCAGGTGAAGCCGGATTTGACAAGCTATTCAAGATTCGACCGCTGCTAAGCAAAATCCGTGATCAATTATTGCTCGTACCTAAAGAAGAACATTTGGTGGTTGATGAGCAAATTATTCCCACGAAGTGCCGGCACCACTTAAAACAATATAATCCGGCTAAGCCCCACAAATGGGGTTTCAAAAATTTTTATTTGAGTGGAGTGTCAGGTTTTAGCTACGATTTCGATATTTTTGCTGGAGCCCAAAGTGATACGTATCCGGAAGGAGCACCTAATTCGGGAGTAAGCGGACATTTTGTAACAAGACTAGCGGCTACTGAACCAAAAGGAAAAAAATACAAAATATTTTTCGACAATTGGTTCAACAGCTCCAATCTTGAAGTCCACCTTATGAGAAATGGTTTATTGCCTTTGGGTACGGTAAGGATTAATCGAGTCCCTAATTCAAAGATGCCACCTGAAAAAGAAATGAAAAAGCTGGGACGTGGAAGCATGGTCGAAAAAGTAGCTAATATCGATGGAGTTGAAGTTGGCCTCGTCTCTTGGTTTGACAATAAAGTTGTCAATATTCTTTCCACTTACGTGGGAAGCGATCCTGTTTAAACAAAAACTCGTTTTAGTAAGAAGGACAAAAAGTACATTGAAATCAAGTCGCCGAAGGCAGTTGATGTCTATAATTATTATATGGGTGGCGTTGATTTACTCGATTCATTACTTGGACTTTATAGAATTCAATTGCGTACAAAAAAATGGTATAAAATTTTTTTTTTCCACATGATTGATATGTGTGTTGTTAACTCATGGATTTTATGGCGTCGTAAGTCAGAGGAATATATGCCGCTGTTTGACTTCAAGCTTATATTAGCTGAGCACCTCTGCAAGGCAGGAAAAGTAAAAAAACGAGGACGTCCTACAACCACTCCGACTAAAAGCAGAGAAGGTACTCCTACAACTAGTAAAAGAATGAAGCGCCAAGATTTTCCCCTGAATTCTGTTCGAGCTGACAGCATTGGACATTTTCCCAAATGGATGAAGAATAGACAACTTTGTCAAAACGATTGTTCATTCCGTTCCTACACTTTTTGTGAGAAATGTAATGTATTTTTGTGCTACAATGACAAAAGAAACTGTTTCACAAGCTTTCACACTATATAAGCTATATGCATAGAGAGCCATATATGGCATACCATTTTTTTCCCTGAAATGTACTTAATGCATGCAGAGCCATATTTTTTTTCCTAAACTATATACCCAAAAAAAAAAATTTTGTCCAATTTTATAATTATAATATCCCAAATAAACACATTTTTGCATAAAAAAAATTGTTTTCTTTATTGGAAAGATGTTCATGCAGTAGAGGGTTAAGTTGAAGTAGGTTCGTGTAATTTTCAGTAAATAAGCTTTCAAAATCAGAATAAATCAAAGTAAACGAAAATCCCGAAAACATACCCCATTGCGGAAAATTTAGGGACGAATTTACAGGTTACCATGTCTGACAGATCCACCTGACAATATTGCAAAACTCTAGAAAACATGTGACTCCATAACAAACGATCGATTGACTCTATAACAATTGATAGATTGGCTTCTATAGTATTTTATCAAGCTGAAAACGATTTGACTTTTGAAGCGTGAGGCTAATGAATACTCAGGCTTAAAGTGGACGTAATCTGCGAAATAATATCAAATAGCAAGACGCTATCAACTTTGTAATTAGTCTCTTCGACATTAAATGTAGTCCTATCTAGAATGCTTCTCAGGTCTTTAGAAGTAAGTTCAACATTCTCCTGTGCATAGAGACAAACTAGATACATGGTTAGGTTAGGTTAGGTTAGAGTGGCTGCCAGCGAGTTCGCCAGCACACTTACGACCATTTTGGTCCATTATGGTACCACGTGGATCCTGTCCATTCTCCTTGTTTTCTTTGGGAAAACCCTTCTGAGCAATTAATGAAACGGAGGATGCTCTTCCCTTCCGTTTTTGTCAAATCACTGAGATTTTGAAAATAGTAGGCTCCAAGATGGAGCTTGCTTTTGGTTGATAGGGCCGGGCAGTTAGAAAGGAGGAAGAAGAAACAATACTTCATTTGTTTCTTCTTCCTCTTCGTCCATGAAGCTCCTATAGAAGTCGTTGGAGTGGAGGCATAGCCTTTCTGCGTGCCTGCTTATTAAACAGTGTCCAGTAATGACACCTATGGTGGCGCTAATGTATGATCTATAGAGCGTTATCAGTCCCTTTGATCTTCTCAAATCCGGATACATACTAAGGGTGGGCCAAATAAGACCAACGAAAAAGTTATCGGCTCTTATTTCTTCGAGAATGAGGATGAAAGCCAGAAAAGATTTCAGGGACTTCTTACAGAACAATGATGGACAACTTTTTGCGGCTCATGGCGGTGCAGCGATGATAAAGCGACTGCGCACACTGCTAAACAAACTATAGACCTGCTGCGTAATTTTTTTCAGATTTTCCTTGGCCTCGTTCAGATTTATCTGCGGCCGACTTTTTTTATGGGGATATTTTAAAGAGAAAGTGAGACAGACAGATTCTTATGCAGAATATTTGAGGCGAAATATGGAGTCTGCAACTAGAAAAATTGCGTGGTGTAATGGAAAACGCGCTAAAACGAGCCAACGTTTGTATCGAACTAAATGGTGGCCATTTCTCTGATGCCATATTTCCTAAATTCCATAAAATGTATTTCATATACAGGATGGGCCATCTAGTGGTTTCATTTTAAATTATATTTTATTTTGACACTGACGCACTAGCTTGAGGAGAATTCTGCACAAAGATCTCGGATTATTCGCTTTAATTGACTCAGCAATTGAAGGCACACGACATCCGCTTTATTATTGCTTCGCAGTTTGGGTCTTTGAGTAGCTCAAATTGGACAACGTTTTTGGGCGAAAGAATCATCTTTTCTGACCAAGCACCTTTTTATCTCGGCGGCTACTATATAACAAACAAAATTGCCGCATCTGAGGCTCGGAAAACACGCACGTTATTCTTGAGAAGCTGATGCATCTAGTGACAGTTTGGTGCGAATTGTGGAGTGGTGGCATCATTGGACCATTTCTTCTTCGAAAATGAGGCTGGGAACAACGTTTCGGTCAACGGTGGGCGTTACAGTGCCATGTTAACCGACTGTTTTTTTGACTGAAATTGAAGATATGAACAAACGGACGACCCCAAGTTCATGCAGCATGTCACACAGCCCATATCACAATCGATTTTTTTTTTTGCGCACCAAATTCCCAACTCCTGTTGTTACAAGAATAATCACCCCTATGGAGGTATCCGCTCGGAAGAAAATTTTCTCCGCGATATGTTGGAAATCGGAGAATTTCCTGCAGAGGTATCCGTTCCGATTAGCATTTCGGACAGATCTTCCGATAAAATGTAACGCACATGATCGCGCATTGGTGATATGCGTTAAGTCAACAATTTTGACAGCTATGCATTGAATTTCCTCCGAAATTTTACGACGAAAATTGCTGCGGAATACATCGAATGCGATTGTATGCTTTTTTATTTTATCCCGCAACGGATAACTAGAAAAAAAATTGAGTTCCGATTGAAAAAGACTTTCGTTTTGGAAATTGTTCCGAACGGATACCTCGATTGGGGTGAATATGTACATGTTTAACATTGATTTGACTAATTTGGTGCATGATGATAATCAATTCTGACCGAAAATAGAATCAGCAGATGAAACATGAAAGATCACCAAAACGATTCTGCAAAAACAGTATCTATACGGTTTAGGAACAAGCACAAACAAAATGTCATTTCAAGTCGTGAGGTCGTTGATGTAAATGATGAAAATATAGAGACTAACGTGAATAGGGATATCCAGTCGGATGAAAACCCTCCAACCAGCTGGTGCCCCTAGATCAGTATATGCAGGCCAAAATTGTTGTTTGTCCAAACAAGTATGGTGGCCAAGCCTTATCATGATGACTGATTGTACCAGGACAGATTGTCCCTACCCTGAGAAGTTGACCAAAAGTTTTCTCCGCTTTTGATAATGTGAGGGCCCGCCGTGAAATACGAGATATTTACGTAAAGATTGCTTTATATATCCATCCGCAACTTGAACTTATTTCCCTAGAGAGGTAAACATTGTAAGCAAATTGAACCCAACTGTTTTGACAAATCCTCTGAAATTTTACCAGCAGATTTAAATGGTGGAAAAGGGGATGTTGCCCTTCGAATTTTACATACATCCAAATCGGACTTGTAGTGAAAATTTCTGAACTTCTTTGGCTCCCAAGGACTCCTGACTAGATTGCACCTGCCATTTTTTATAGAACTTTTGTAAACAGGAAGTCTACCAAATAAAACCAACCAATTTGAATAAGTTAAAGCAAACCATTATCGGAGGCATAAATAAGTAAAGGCCCTAAACTATGACTCCTTTATTTATTTGTTTATACATAAAGTTATATATTTGACACAGCGAGGGTAGCTTCAGGACTTTACGTTTTGCCTACAAGCTAATCCTGGAATTTTTCAGGATTTTGACAGATAAATTGATCACCACAGTCCAACCAGATACACACATTCCTTGTTTCACACACACTTGTTTGCAGCCCGGCTAATTTATGTGACAAAACGAAAAACGAGGAAATCGGGTGATAAAGGCGAAGACGTCCGAAAGTTCCCTATCGCTTCCTTACTTGATCTCTGCTTCAAAGCCGATTTAGAAAGGCAATTTTGAGAAGCTTCTGATGACAGTTTTAAACTCTTGGTTTTTTATTAGGACTCTAACCAACGGCCGATGTCGTTTTGACGATTCAGTTCTTCAGGTTATCTCCAAAATGAAAAATCCTTTTCCGAAACCAAAAAAATCATTTAGACGATACAACTTAAGCTTCAGATATCGATGATCGAACTCTGTTCTGAACAATCGTTTTGAATTTCGAAAATTACCGGATTACAGAGCTAAGGATGCCCATACAGAGCCTTAAACCTAGCTGATCAATTCACTTGTGTGTTCCCATTATCCATTCATATGTTTGCAAGAAATAATGAGACCTACAATATAATCCTGACTCAAATTTAGAAACTTTCTTTGGTCGTTTTATACACTTTGATGTTTGTTAGACTTTCGGAAGAAGCCTTGCAGTGAAAAAAGTTAGAATTCGTTACTTTCAGGACTTAAAGCACTGAGCCACTGCACCCACAAATATAAGACAAAACTAAAAATATCAGTTTCGTATTTAATTTATTTAAAAATATAAAATTAATGCTTTTATTAATCTTATGACAATTTTTAGTCACAGAAAAATATGATGGCCTAATTAGCCGCGTAGAAGCATAACCATAAACTTGCTGGCAGCTTACAGTTCAGAAAAATTAAGTGGAAAAACGTCAAAAACAGTCATCTGCTCACAAAACCCTACTTTACAGCCTTCAAATCGTACCCCCAATTATAACTCCGCCAAGTTAAAAGCCCCTTCACTTTTGACATTTAACAATTTAAGATGAGATCTCATAATTACTGAGATTTCTTTTACTTTGTTTTTTCTTGTATGCAATCAAATTAAAAAAAACAAGCGGACAAAACTATCTCGTGATTGATGAACTCCAGAACGGACACATATACCTCGACCTCCACAAAGAACAACAAAAAACTAGTTAGGTACCTATGTGTGCAAAAAAAACCCGCAGAAGGCAATAACGACCAGGAAAGAATAGAAACAATTTACAAGTCATGTTACAAGTTACAAGCACATTAAGTTGTTTATAGCACGACAGCCGACACTTGTGTCGGTATCGCGTTTTGATCTTCCCAAAGCATAACGCCGCAAACTGCAGATAGATAGATTGTCATGCCAATGTTTAGAAGCGATAACACTGCATGTAACCCCCTAATAGAGAAGACAACATGGAAGAGAAAACATGTTTCTTTCGAAACTCTGGTTGGTTTGGGGGGGGGGGGCTGGGACTACTCTCAAATCATGCCCTTATATGTCACACCCGGCCGGGTCGTATGTTTTCGCTGCCCCCACAACGGATTTTGTCCCCACAAATGGCTGTCGCGAATATAATTGGCTTTTCTCTCTGTAACCGGAAAACGTTACCAAAATAAATTTGATTCGGTTTCTGGTTGCTGGTTCCTGGTTCCTGGTTAGACCTAGTCCTGCGGCTGTACACAGCGGTGGTTATTTACTTTTGAAATTGAACACAAATTTTGAATTTATTTCATTTTATTCCACGTAATCCAATTAATCGGTTTGGTATGCCAATGCATGTCACTAAATTCACTTCAAATCACACTTTACCACAATGGAAATTTGCACAGGTAGCACAAAACAGAAACAGGGACAAACAAATACGAAACGAACAAACACAACAAACAAGTGGGTAAAAATGAGGGGGTAAAAAAAAAACCGCCACCCGTTTAATAAAAAAAAAAAAACCAACTAAAGATAGGCGCTATGGGTTCTTCCCCGATCGGAAATTCTAACTAGAACCACGTTTTGATAGATTGAATGGTTAAAGTGATTTCGAACTACATTCGGCGTATAGCGATTTCGTTGAAACAAATTGCGTGACGACAGATACAACCGATGCCACCTCACGAATGCAACTGAAAACGTGTCTGAGTAGAAACCGCCGGCAAAGTTGTGTGAGTTTGTTTTGGTTTGTTGAGTTGAGTGGAAATTGAATGATTGAGTTGAGTGGAAATCGAACGAGTTGAGTGGAGAAAAAGGTTGTATCTGTATGTTTGAGTTGCATGTAGTGTGCAATAGAGGTTTGAGTGCCCTGGCTTTTAGTTAAGTCATTCTCTATATCTATAGTGCTGGCCAGCCGGCCAGGGTTGCCAGAATTTAGTTCGCGTTAAGCGCCCAAACCTTAAAAAATGTAGCCCAATATCGTTGCCCAGAAAGAAGCCCCAAAAATCGTTGAAAATATGTAATTCAGTTCAGTTCATCACCATCATACCGCTAAATAAATTTCTGATGTAAATTTGCTGAAATTTTCCAATGTTGGTATAAAATCTTTACAACAAATATTTTTGACAATCGAATTGATGCATATGCTCATCAAAGCGTCGAGAGATTCCGTTGACAATCTGTTTCGCGGTTTGGACTTAATTGAATTCATAAATGAAAACGCTAGTTCTACTACAGCATTGCTCACTGGAAGTGTTAGCAATTGTATTGCAAATAAACTTAACTACAAAAATGTTCAGGATTTTGTAGTATCTCAACCAGAAACACAATTTGCAATCAAAAAATATTTATTTATTCCACTGATCTTCCAAATGATCAAGGTAGGATGTATTTCTCTTCGTCTGCGGAAGCATTTCGATCGGATGTTCTCTGAATCTGGGACGCGTAAAATTTAAGCAGTTACTAGAGCTGAAATGTAAAACGATATACAGCCCAAAATTGTGTTGGGCGCTCATGGAAGAAATTTCTATCGTTTTTTGAGTAAAAAGATAGCCCAAAATACGACAAAGCGGCCAATCTGGCAACACTGCAGCCGGCCAGCGTCTATTGCCAGTGTTGCAATGGTAGTTTTTGAGTAAATCTTAACAACGCGAGTACCAGGGTTGGAAAAATTGATACAATTGTACTGTTTTCGATACAATCGACCTTGCTTCAGTACACAAATACACTTTATATAAAATTCGATACAATTTGTGCTGCAGCTATTTTAATAGGTATTTTTCATCAAAATATGTTTTTAAAAAAAAAAAAAAACATCACATAATTTGCTTTGCTATCAAAAATCCGTTCGAATTTATATGAATACTACTGAAAGTACGAATTTTCAATTCAATTTTCTTGCCATTTTTGCCTGTATACAGTTTATCAGCTGTTTGATGATTCTTTTTGGACCTTCCAACGGTCTTCTTATATTCTCGGATCTTAGAGTAGAAAAATGTCTTTGTACAAATTGACATTATATCGTCGGTTCAAAGGAGAAAGTCATTAACTAATAAAATATACAATAAGGAGATAATTCAATTTAAAGACATTTTGGGTTTTAAAATTAAAATTATGCTGATAAAAATGGATTTTTGTTTTTAGCTTGTTATTTGTTTTCACGCACTTGATGCCATACTTTCTATAAGCAAAAAACAGTTAATTTACATGATTTTAAGAGAAATGTACTTAATGATTTTAACGTGTATGGGATTTCGAACATTATTGTATTGTACACAAAATTATTTTTAGGGTATGTATTTCAAATAATTAAAACATTTTAGTTTCGTATTTTAAATCACTCTCAGTTGATCAGGTTCCGGCAAGCGCTCTGCATCTTTAAGACAATTGGTTGGAAGGCCCTTATACACGCACAAGCTCTTTTAGAATGTTTGACCAAATCCAATAATTTTGGTTTTGATATGGGCAACTTACCCTGGTAAATGGGTGTAAGTGCCACAGGAGATCCCCCAAACAGATATATTTTTATAGTTGAAATTATTTTTCGTTCGTTCGTTAAGTGGCGCTACAGTTTTACATGTCCTAGCCATCTTAGGACCGGTTTTTCAGTGCTGAGTTAACACAAAGTTTACTAAATTAAATCTAGAGTTAACTCATGAAGCAGTTTTTCAGTAGAAAATTAAATTTGACTCTGTGTGTGGTGATTTCATTTGGTAGCATTCATGATTTATCGATTTTGCTCAGTTATCACTTTATCAGCTGTTTGGTTTCCTTTTCCCCAAACAAATGAAAATGCTTTTGTCGCAAACTTGCATGTCTTTATTTTCTTAAAACAGTTTAACTCAATATTTCATACAATTTCAAGTCGCTAAGATTTGCATTTAGTTTCTCAAAATTAAATTAAATGTCCACATAAATGGAATTGGTAAAAATGTTTGCCTGGTATTTTATAGTCTGTCAAAAACATCTGATCATTTAATCCCGGGGTTAGCTCTAGATATAAATCGACTGAAAAACTGCTTTCTCTTTGACTTTACTCCCGAAACTAGGATGATCTTGCACTGAAAACTGGGCCTTAAAAGTCCTTTACAAATTTTAACGACTAAATTTTAAGACAAGAAATTTTGTAGGGAACGACTTGACTTCAAAAACTTTAACTCTATTTTTTGTAAATGACGAAATAGAAAAAACGAAATCTTGATGACTGCTGTAAGCAACGATTTTAAAAATTTAAACATAATACTGATCCTGGCAAGCTATCAAGAGAGTTTACTCAAAGCAGAAATATTACACGATTTCGCAAAAATAATGAAGTTTTTTTCCGTTAAATGATCATATGACTAAAAGCTGACAAAAGAGTTGCGGTAAAAGGAAAAAATTATCATAAGTAGTGACCGTTACGGCCATTATTTGCATTGAAAAACAAAACTAAGTGAGATAGAGATTTTTTTCTTTTAAGAGAAATTAAATGCCTGCACTTAATGATTGTTATAATTTCGAAATTCCTGTAAAAATTACAATTATGCCTCGGTTATTATTTCCAGCTATAAAACGTGAAAAATCATAGTTATTTTCTTAAAAAAAAAAAACATATTTTCACCAATTTTGTTCCTACTTTTACCTTTGAACTGACGATATTATATAGGTATAAAATAAATAGCTTATCAAAACACCAAACAACCAGTACAATTTCAATACAATTTTTTTAACTTTCAATACAATTCTGAAAAGCCAATTTTCATACCTGCCGAGTACTGTTGCGTACTGCCAAATAGTAAAGAACTACATGGAGTACCCATCACAGCTAAAAATTGTGTAGCCGTTTCAGACGCGGTCGGAAAGTGCGAAGGGGAATTTACATTGTATGAGATGTGCACTCTATGTAGTTCTATACTCTTTGGTACTGCGTACTAATTTTACCCTATCCCATAGGGGTGTATGAGTTTTGATACATAGTTTGTAACATAGAGAAATAATTTAGCTACATATACCTCAAAGTATATGGATCGACTCAGAATCGATAGCTGAGTCGATTTAGCCATGTCTGTCCGTCCGTCGGTCCGTCCGTCCGTTCGTCACCAGTTTTTGGGCCTTAAATTTTGAGCTAGAAGGATGAAATTTAGTACGGGTGCTCTTTGTTGCTCCCAGCAGAACAAATTTTTGAAATCCGCCCACTGCCAAGCCCCCTTTTTAAAAAAACGTAGTTTTTGGCCAAACCGAAAGGAATTTTAAAAGTGTCTGAGAAGCATACTTAGAGAATCGTAATATCTATATTTCGTTAATACAAAGTTTTTTGCCAAGCCCACTTTTTGGGGGCGTTTTCTATAAACGTTTTTCGGTCAAATTTTTAATATTTCGAAAAAAAATTTGATGCAGAATCATGAGTTATATTTATAACATTTCGTCAGTAGATCATTTTAACCCACGCCCACTTTTTGGGGGCGTTTTCTTACAAAAACCGTTTGTATACCCTATCCCATAGCATATGCTGGAGAAAAACGATGTTTTTTGTCAAACAACAAAAGATTCTGATAAACTGTTTGAACAATATGTTGTGACAATATCATTTTCTATATTATAGGCCCATAAAGCCCACTTCTTGGAGATATTAATTTCAAGGATGGGATGGGATAAGGTATTCAACGCTCCGCACAGCGGATTGTAGCCTTCTCATTTGTTTTTTCTAAGTTTCATAATTATTTATAAAAAAAAAAACTTGCAAGAATTGCTTGATTGTTTTGTAGCTTCTGATCTTGGGCGATATAACAGTTTATTGTACTTTTGCAGTAAAATAAGTAAACGCTTAAATTTCTTTGCTCATTATACATCGATACATCGAAAACATCGATACATCGAAAACATCGATACATCGAAAACATCGATGTTAAAAAAAGATGCATTTCGATGTGTATCGTTACACATCGCTGTATTTCATTTGATGCATCGAACGAAAGCACGACAAGCTGCTTCCCTATCGCTACCTTATTGGATCACCGGTCCAAGAAACTTTATTTTAAACACCAGATGACTTGTGACATGCAATTGAAAAAATCAAAATTATGATGAAGATGGACCTTCTTAATAAAAAGCGAATAGAATCCAGATAGTTCGGAAAAAGTATCGGACGATTTCAGCCTTTGGAGCGACCATAATAAATTAGTTTACCGACACTGGAAAACATACAAAAATGAAGAAAATGAAGAATTGTTGCTGATGAGTTTTCGGTTTACTTGAGGACACCTGAGTTCGCCTCATTGAAAATCCGTTGGAAATATAGTCGGACTTTAAAAAACAATTTCCAAAACTATACAACATTGCATACAAATATTTAACTTTGGTAGCCTGCTCAGTGCTATGAGAAAGGATTTCTCCTAAGTTGGGTTCTGACGTTCTCAAATGATGCGGTTAGCAACAAACGACATTTAATTTTCTTTATATAGATTTGTGTTTCACTTTGAACAACTTATATTCTCATATTACAATGCAAAAGAACTCAAAAAGTAGGTACTCCCGCCATATAAAAATCTCATTGTTTTCCAACATATTGTTTTGACGTTTAATGAAAGAGACAACACACTTTTTAGGGAGATAGTTTCCTGAAGTACTCTATTCAGTAATGCTGTACATTGAAAATTGTAGTTCAACATGAATATCGTGACCAACAACATTGTTCGTTACTTGGTGTCGAAATTTGTTGGGGACGTGACAGTGGAAGATCATCAACATGCCGTTCATTAACTTCCAAGACGTTCCAATGAAATAGGGGTAAAAAAAGAGTGTTGTCAAGAACCCATATGTATTGAATCGTCACCGCGTCAGCATTTTGGCGTATGTGGAACCACTTTGCATTTTAAAGGCTGATTTGCATTTGTTTACGTATAAAGTGCAATTGACTTGAAGAATATTGGCAACATATAACGCTTGAAATACGGCCAAATGGTCAAAATGGAAGCACATTTTGATGAACTACGAGGTCATTCTCTAGCGCCGTTTGGGGAACGGAGAACTAATACGGCATTCATCGCCTAAATCATCATTTGACAATTTTTCTTTACAGAAGGCGAAGCAGTCAATAGGAATCGGCTTTAGTGACTCATTATATCTGGCCTCAAATGTGTGAAAAAGGTCTGTACGATAACTGGTTTCACCAAGATGATCCGATAAATTAAACTACAAAAGAAAGTTCCCATGACGTGTGCTGTTAAAAATAGGCGAGATTGTCTCGTCTTCCAGATCTCCAGATTTAACCCCCCCGACTTATTTGTGTGGGATTATTTGAAAAACAAAGTGTACACCAGCAAGCTTTAGACCATTGACGAGCTCAAGGTTTACATTCGTGCGCAAATCATGCCTATACCAGCTAGGGCACATTTTAGACGATTGGGGCGGCCACTTGATTAATCTTGCATTCAAAAACTACTCCAAATAAATTGTAAAGAACTGTATGCAAATACTTACAAGAGAAGTATCTGAACAACCAAAATCAGTTCAAGATATTTAAGCATATATTTGGCACTTACCTGAAATGAAACAAAAAAATGTAATTAGCAAAAAAATAACAAAACAAATATAGGAAAAGGTTTGTCAAAAAGATAAATACTTTATGAGAATAAAGAATTTTAGAATTAGAATTGTAGAATTTTAGATGCTCAATCAGGGTTGGAAACGACCTCATCGACACATTTGATACCAAAAAAGAATTGAGACAAAGCGATACACTGTCATGTGAATTCTATGTTCTGATTCTTGAGAGGATTGTGCAAAACTCCCGAGCCAACACCAGAGGAACAATCTTCCGACGATATTAACATCAGGCTCAACGTGATGTCATAGCCACGTTTGCTAGTATAGAGAAGGAAATGGCAAAAATGGTTGACGGGCTATGGAGACGAATATTCACCCAAGAACTATACGAGCTATACAGCGACATGCTCCTAGTCAAAAAAAAAAAAACTACGTATTGGAGGTAAGATGGCTAGGACATGCAGAACGAATGGACACCAATCCTCCGGTCCGCATGGCAGACGTCGGACACAGTAGTCGGAAGTAGTCGCCTTATGTGGTGCGCACAAGTAGAAACTGTCCTCAACCAACTTGGAGTGGGCAACTGGAGACAATTAGCTTAGTACAGGGCAAATAGGAGAGGCATGTTGGTTGAGGCCTAGATGCATTCCGGACTGTCGCGCTACTTAAGTGAGGAAGTTCTACACGCAGTTGAGAGTCGAGGTATTGAAAGCGAAATTGACATAGTTCGAGTTGTTCTACTTTTTGCCAGATTTATTCCGCAAAATGGGTAAAAAAAAAAAGAATAGAATAAAATGGTGGTAAAAATAACGTGGAGGACGATAACGACAACGACAAAGGCCGTGTGCCAATTGCGCTAACATGCTAGAAAGCGCGCAATATGTGACATTAGTGCGGCGAATATAGACTTCAATGTTGTTGACATTTGGAATACCTATACTCAGGATTGAGCGAGATGGAAAGCACTCTCTTGGATTATATTTCTCATTGGCAGTGTTCACATGTGGCGGGGAAACATAATGTAATGAAACTTCTAATGAATGAATTTATGAAGTGAAACTTTTTTGGACACGATGTGTATTCGATTTTATGAAACGAAAAAGTGTAGCGAAAAAGAGATAAAAAAAATATCAGTTCTCGCCTGATCACCGAAATGAAGCAGCGCTTGGCGCGGTTAGTACTTAAATGGGAGACCACTTGGGAACACAGGGTGTTGTTGGTTAGTTTCTAAGAAATGGGCCTCCGCACACGAGATGGCATAAAACCCGGTTTTGTAGGCGAGGGGACTGAGGTTTGTGGTTAGAAATAGTTGAAATTCTTCTACGGAGTTATATGTTATATATAAGTCGAACAGTCAACATCAACGTAATTTTACACAAACAGAAGAGCTTACGAATTGTCAAAAAGTACTGAAGTCAATTGCCCATTTCGATAACAACACAATAAAAAGGTGTTCATGTTCATGCTGGAATAATCCACCCCGTGTGCACTTGGAGTATGATATGAAGGCGGTTGTATGCCAGTTGAACAGAGAGATTGAGAGAGAAATTAACCAGAATTCAGTTTCACTTCTGCCTCGTGTGAATGTGACCTCACACTCGATTTTGTTGTTATTTTCGGTATTTTTCAATATCAAGAATAGGAAATTAATAAAGGAATGATTTTTAAATACTAGTGTGTTTACCAAATACTAGTGTTTTTTTTTATCCTTGCACTAACTCGCACACCAGAGATGTTTCGGATATTCACATCCGCATCCGCAATCGCGGAACTTCCGCATTAATTTTAATATCCGCATCCGCAATAATCAATGTGAATCTTTTTGCGGATGCGGATTTTGTGCAATACGTGGCAAGAAAATGTGTGAGTGAAATCTGCTGCACGCTCAACAGTGTTTTTGTTCAAAGATTGTGTAACTCGATGGAACAGTACCTTTTAAATTTTTGAATCGATTTTTAAGGGTAAAATGTGCGTTAAGTCTTTACATTAACGTCTTTACATTAACGACAGTAATATGGATCCTTTATTGTCGGAAGAGTGAAAAATCATAGAATTCTGTATTGAACTATTAAGACCATATTAAGAAGCGACACGGGAATTTAGCAGCTCTCAGACTCTCATATCATCTGTGATTCCATTAATTCAAATGCTCATAAAAACATATGAGAATGCTACAATCCGCTGTGCGGATCGTTGAATACCCTATCCCATCCCATCTGTAAAACTAATATCCCCAAAAAGTGGACATGGCTTAAAACACGATGGGGATTATATAGAAAATGACATTTTCACAACAAATTTGAAGGTTCTACAAAAGACAAGGGTTTTCTCCTGCATATGTTATGGGGTAGATTTGCCCGATCCACAAAAAAGGAGACCCTCTGAACTGCGCCAACTACAGAGGCATAAGTCTCCTCAACATCGCCTACAAGATCCTATCTGCCGTAATATGTGAACGCCTGAAACCGTTTACCAACAACCTGATTGGCCCTTATCAGTGTGGTTTTAGGCCAGGAAAGTCCACAACCGATCAAATTTTCACACTTCGGCAGATCCTGGAAAAAACTCAAGAAGTCCAAATCGATACCCACCACCTATTCACCGATTTCAAAGCCGCATATGACAGCATTTATAGAGACGAACTGTACAGAGCCATGTCTAGTTTTGGTATACCGCCCAAACTCGTCCGTTTGTGTAGGATGACGATAGAGAATTCTCGCTGCTCCATCAGTGTCGGAAACGATCTCACCGACACATTCGATACCAAAAAAGGATTTAGGCAAGACGATTGTGCAAAACTCCACAGCCAACACCAGAGGCACAATTTTCCAAAAGTCGGTGCAACTACTAGCATACGCTGACGATATTGACATCATTGGTAGGACTCAACGTGATGTCATAGCCACGTTTGCTAGTATAGAGAAGGAAGCGGCGAAAATGGGTTTAGCAGTAAATGATGGTAAGAGTAAGTATATGCGGTCATCACGAAAGGACTCACAACATCGACGAATTGTACAGAACGTCACCATTGACAGATATAACTTTGAGGTAGTACGGGACTTTGTCTACCTCGGCTCCGCTATTAACTCTGACAACAACATCTCGTCAGAAATCAAACGAAGAATTACTCTTGCCAACCGCTGTTTCTTTGGGCTAAGAAGGCAATTTAGTAGTAAAGCCCTCACTCGAACTACTAAGGAGATCCTATATAAGACCCTGATCATCCCAGTCCTGCTCTATGGCGCTGAAGCATGGACCGTATCAAAAGCGGATGAAGAAATCCTTGGTAGATTCGAGAGGAAAATTCTTCGAAAAATCTTCGGTCCCGTTTGCGTTGACGGGCTATGGAGATGAAGATTCAACCAAGAACTATACGAGCTGTACAGCGACATGCCCCTGGTCAAAAACTCAGCATTGGACGTTTAAGATGGCTAGGACATGTAGAACGAATGGACACCAATACTCCGGCTCGCAGAGTCTTCGATTCCCAGCCAGACGTCGGACGCAGTAGAGGAAGACCTCGCCTTAAGTGGCGCGCACAAGTGGAAACCGACCTCAACCAACTTGGAGTGAGCAACTGGAGGCAGTTAGCTAAGGACCGGGCTAATTGGAGAGGCATGTTGGTTGAGGCCCAGGATCATTCTGGACAGTAGCGCCACTTAAGTAAGTAAAGTAACAAAGAGCACGTGTGCCAAATTTCATTCTAGCTCAAAATTTAAGAACCAAAAACTGGTGACGGACGGACGGACAGACAGCTATCGATTCTGAGTCGATCCTACCTACCATTTAACAATATTACAGGATTCTGATCCGATTCGACTGACAGTCACGACTCTAAGGACTGAAGTTTCTGCAAAATTTTCTGCTTTGGAGCACAACAATTTATATGCCATATCCACCTACTCGGACCCTCGCTTTAAGCACAAATTTTTCAAACCAATGACTGAAGAAAAGATAAAAGAAGAAATATTGAAGTCCAAAAACAATGATAATGACATTCCGAATTTCGAAAAAGCTAAAAGCATGAAAACGGGATATTCCTTTGAAAAAACTACAGATACCGAACAACCAGGGACTTCCGGTACGGCTAGTAAGTCATGCTTGAAAACCGATCTGGCAGTGATACTGGATTCATCAAGTGAATATGAAAGCGAAGGTGACACATCGGACATTATTAGCCCCAGTACTATTCTTAAGAAGGAATTGCTCTCGTATCGCAATAAAAAAAGGATAAACGTATCCGAACGTTCTCGTAACTGGTGGAGCGTTAATTGTGAAGAGTTGAAAATGCTATCCGATATAACATGCAGATATTTATCGTCTCCACCAGCCAGTGTTTCAAGTGAGCAATTTTTAAGCGGCGCGGGACTTATATATGAACCTTTGCGAAACAGCTTGGAAAAAAAGCCGAGACGCTACTATTTATTATATATAATTTTTTATTTTAAATATTAAGCATTTGAATATTAAATTAAGATTATTAAAAATTACCATATTCGTTATTTATTTATGTCTCTTTAAAAAAGTTAATTTTAATCCGCATCCGCGGATGTGAGCTTTAAAATAATATAAAATAAAATTATCCCTAAGAAAAAAAAAGGCGTTGAAATAAAAAAACCTTTCAAGGCTGAACTATAATAGAAGATGGTTGCGGACTACCACTTCCGTAACTGTGCGAACACATGCAATTTATATTGTACGACCATAACAGCTTTTCGCTTCGATTCGTTCAGTTTTCGTTCACTTTTGCTCACTAACGAAAAATCGAATTCATTTGCTCTTTCTCTTTCTTTTGTTCTTTTATGTGTGGATTTAGGTTTGTAAGTTCATTTAAGCAACGAAATTTCGTTTTTATTGGTTGCAATGGATTCCATTCACAAAAGGCTATTATGGGCAACTTGAGTAATTGACAGTACTGAAGAAACTTAAAGTAGAATTTTGACATTAGCTTCCGACTATTATAGTTCAGCCTTAACTAATATATTTTTATGTTATTGCAGATGATCATGATTCCACCTTGTCTATGACCAAAAAACAGCTCCATTAGTTGGTGAGAGGAAGTTCACAATGACACCTTGTTGAAGATTTGGAAAAAAAACGTATAGATATAAAAAAAAGTGTCCCCCAGAGAAAGAAGATGAACTTCACAAAGTTATCAGGGCGTTCAAACCGACTTATAAACGACCACCGTAATGACGAGCAGCCTATGTAGTAGAAAAAAAAATACATTTTAAAATATTTCCCAATAGAATCACACAAACAAATTCCACTCAAAAGCGTAATACTATGGCAACACTGTATACAACACCTTCAAATAAAAACCCACCATAAAGTATCTCAAACCACCAAAAACCAACATCAAACCACTTCTCACTCAAATTGAGACACAATTACCACTCAAACGATGACAGATGACAACGTGGTTGTCTGCTTCTCCTTCTTCGTCATTCGTGTATTTATTTAGTGTTGAAAAGGAAACCTGTTTTCTTTTATAGCCGGTAAAATGATTCAACACTTTGCCGAAATAAAGCTCTCACTCAAACCCTCGAGCTTCCATTGCTTTGATATCTATTGTTTGCACTTTTATTACGTTGTTGCGCATTATTTTCTTTCTTTTTTTTATTAAGCAAATTTCGCTAATCCACAGGTAAGCAGAGTGAGTGGGAGTTTTGTATATTTTTGTGTTCTTTCTTTTGAATACTGTTTGGGGGCACAGCAGATATATGTATCTGCATTCATCCGTATAAAGGTCT
This sequence comes from Rhingia campestris, assembly GCA_932526625.1. Taxonomy (NCBI): domain Eukaryota; kingdom Metazoa; phylum Arthropoda; class Insecta; order Diptera; family Syrphidae; genus Rhingia; species Rhingia campestris. The sequence continues at coordinate 100,381,488 of OW052182.1, forward strand.
TTAACTAAAATGTTTTTTTTTATGTTTTGTGGTTTGGAGTGTACAGTTGGTGTAGGTATTGCTATTTTCATGATGCCCGGCATTGGTTAGGCCCTGCATAGTTTTAAGTGGGAGCGCTTTCCCCCAAAAAAAAAAGATAATCCACGGCTTTATGGCAATGTGTGGTAGTAGATATCTGTTAGTTGAGATTTTCTAGGCATTTAATTTTATATTCCTCTGGATAAGTCCTGCCGTCAAAATGCCAACCAATTAAGGGTGGATCTTGGTGGTGATAGTGTGGGTGTCTAGATATATGAAAGTCGTTATTGAGAGGACGAGTTTTTATTAAACTAAATGTGTCCCCGGTTAAATGTATTTCACTGTTATCGTAATGGTATCGAGCGCGGCAATTGAGAAGAGGATAAACAGCTGAATATGCACGCCAAATGACGCATTTAAAACATTTTCCCAGAAGGTTTTCCGTTTTTCTTTGGGTCTGCTAGATTTGTGGGATGTCCTCGTGTAGTCAAGGGTAAACCAGATACAGAAACTTTTTGGATAGAAAGTTGCGGATTTTTTGTTTTTCGTTTATAGCGTAGATACTGTTTTATTCTCATATATAGGGATGTTTCTTACAAGAAGGAAAACAAAAACATTTCTCTACTTCAACGGCACACATACAGATCTGAATGACAACAGTTCCTGCAGTTGAGTTTGTGTTTTACAGGGGTGGTGGAAAGTGCTAAGTAGGTTTAGCAAGCAAGTGCTTTAAAGAAGTTAATTTTGGGGCATTAACGGCCTATACAGTGGTTCTCTATTCATTTGTGTGTGCGAAGTAATATTTTTAGCACAACGAAAGGACTTACAATTTAAAGCTCAATACCTATGGGAAAAAGCCCTAGTGTATTCCAAGCTGAGCTCCTTGCCATAAAAGAATGCGCAAACCTAATACACAACTCAGGTATTAAAGGCGCAAACATCCATATATTCACGGACAGTCAGGCAGCTATAAAAGCCCTTAGCTCACACATCATTGACTCCAAATCAGTACTACACTGTTTCAACTCCCTCCAAACACTCAGTTCCAGGAACAAAACCAAACTATGGTGGGTCCCCGGACATAAGGGAGTTGAAGGTAACGAAAAAGCTGATGAACTAGCCAGAAAAGGTTCGGAAACCCCCTTCATTGGACCTGAACCTTTCTGTGCAATCCCCAAATCAGCCATAAATCTAGTCATAAAAAACTGGGAACAAAACAGATGTGTTTCATACTGGGGAAACATCCCAGGCCTAAGACAGGCCAAAAGAGCTATTCAGCCCTTCAAATCAGATGCCAACAAGATACTAAATCTTCGCAGGCACGATATCAAAAACTTAGTAGGCTACCTTACTGGTCATCACGGTCTGCGATATCACCTAAACAAAATGCGTCTAGTCGACTCACCGGAGTGCAGACTATGTCTAGAAGAAGACGAAACAGCCGAGCATATCATATGTGAATGCCGGGCCCTTTACGGTATGAGAAGGGAATCTTTCTTCAGGGAATTCTTAAGTCCCGAAGAACTGAGGAAATCTTCGGCTGAAAGTATTACCAGCTACATTAGGAAAGTAGAAGCGCTACTAACCTAAAAAGCATCTGACGGCAAGCACAATAGATCTCTTAGGTCGATGTGTATATTACTGCTTAGGCAGGTCAGAATTAAAAAAAAAAAATAAAGCCGGTTTCGAACGATGCTTCTTTTAACCGATTTATATGGTTGGATGTCTGTCAGACTTTCGCAATCGATCGGGTAGTGAAGCTGGATTTGAAAACAGCACCTAGATAGATGGCCACAGGGGCGAGATGGTTAGTGAAAACAACTTCCTCGCAGAAAATCTGGTTTCCATTCCCAGCCTTATAGCAGCACCTAAAATGTCTTTTAACTGGCTCTCCTCTCTCACGGTGATTCGACAAATCATCCGAGCAGTATCAATTGTGAACAAAAGCTTACTCAGACGTTGGGTTTCGGCATAAAACAGGAGCTCCCGCTATCCTGTAAGAAATACACAAGCAAACATGAATGGTTGTGAGAAAAAAAGCTAGGCCCTGGATACAAACGAGTCTGTTGCGCCAATAAGTACAAACACGCACCTAGTACTCCAACAGACTGTGGTGCGCCCAGCAAGAGCTGATTTTTACGTTCATTAAGTAGACATCTGTCTATCATTACCCAGAGAAATATAGAGAAGGCCTTATAGAATTTCTAAAATGGTTCATTGTCACTATGGCCACATGCGTTTCAGAAACTCGGACGCATCTTAAAAAGAACATAACCCCAACACTATTTAATCTAGAGGTCAACTCACCGAAGGCGTTGGGCTTGGGTTACACCAGCAGAAAGTTGGGTTATTATACATCAGCAGAGGTGTGCAGCAATAGCGGTAATAGGCATGCCGATTGAGTTAGTCGCTATGAGAGTACTATCATCAGCAAAACTAAAAATGCGATTATTAGGTGTCCTTAAAAGATCATTAATGTGCAGCAGCAAAAGAGTGGGTGAGAGAATTGATCCTTGAGGTACCCCACCGTTTATAGAAAATCTATCTGAGTAAACGCCATCTATTACTATTTGCAAAGATCTGTCTTCCATCCAGCCACACAATATTTGAGGAATTCTATATGCTGTCAATTTGACTGTGCTAACCTCGAACGAAAGCCTTCAGGGCAACAGCTCTCGATTGTTTACTGATCTTACTGTAATGAGTCCAGTAAGAAAGACGTACAATCCGCCTTATAGACGATTCCTCCCTTACTTTAAAGCTACAATCTATCGCAGTGCCAAATGTTCCACTTTTGAAAGAATGTAAGAATTGTCCGGAGATTTGTCTGTTTATTACAGATATTATAACGGCAGATGTTATGACTCGTTGCATTTCAACGACCTACAAGAGACGCAATTTCAGCTTACAGGCACACTGTTCGTCCACCAACAATACGAACAACACAAACCCAAAATTAATTTTTTTTCTAAAAAGTGGGCGTGGCTGTGGGCGGATCTTGAAAATGTTTACACTTCTTCGAACAGCATGTACAATTGTAGAAGGATCACATATACCAAATTTCATTATCCTAGCTCAACATTTAAGGCCTAAAAACTGGTGACCTACAGACGGACAGATGGACAGACGGGCGGACGGACGGACAGACATGGCTTAATCGACTAAGCTAGCGATTCTTAGTAGATCCATATACTTCTAGCTTTTACAAACTATGTATCAAAACTAATATACCCCTATGGAATAAGATGAATTCAACTGGCATAGAACGGGTTTCATAGCATACTCCAAGAGCACACTACATCAATTATGCCGGCAGAACAAATTGTTGTATGCGCAAGCTCTTGGGTTTGTGTGAGAGTTATATGCAACTGCATTGATGTTGATTGTTCGACTCAGAAAACACCGAATGACATACAATGTTTCAGAACTAAAATGTTAAAAAATGTGTGTTTGATTGCTTTTCAACCTTGTTCTACTGCGCAAAACTTGGTTGAAGAATTTCAAGTACTTCATCGCCATCAAAACTGGTTCTATGCCAGTTGAACCCATCTCGTCGGGCCCATTCCCTTAAAAATTAACCAACAATACGCGGTGTTCCCAAGCGATCCCCCATTTCGGTGATCAGACAAGAATTGATATTTTGTTTCTCATTTTCGTTACACTTTTTCGTTTCATAAATTCCAGTTCACGAAAATGCACTTCAAAAAATCGAAACAAAAGTAGGTACTCATGGAAAAGTCCAATTCTACTTTGAAGTCATTGAAATCTTCGCAATTAAGGAAGTCATAGCTGATGGCTAAAGAAGTCTTCTTCTAACTCTAACAACAAAATGCCAATCAAATCCTCGCTCATTTATATGAGAGCACTTAGGGATATTGTAAACCTGATTTGCAAACGAGATTGGGCAACACCCTTGATATAATACTACAATGTACGGAGACTGGATCCTATCAAGGGAGCAACATTTTAGATAGGCTTACGGCACAAATATCCATTCTGGCTTTAAACAGAGACGCTCTCTCAATGGAATCATGATGAAACAATCACACATCAGTATAGGTCTGTGGTGCGCCCAGCAAGAGCTGATTTTTGAGTTCATTAAGTAGGCATCTGTCTATTATTACCCAGAGAAATATAGAGAAGGCCTTATAGAATTTCTAAAATGGTTCATTGTCACTATGGCCACATGCGTTTCAGAAACTCGGACGCATCTTAAAAATAACATAACCCCAACACTATTTAATCTAGAGGTCAACTCACCGAAGGCGTTGGGCTTGAGTTACACCAGCAGATTCTGGCTTTAAACAGAGACGCTCTCTCAATGGAATCATGATGAAACAATCACACATCAGTATAGGTACCACTGTCAGTATCCAAACTGAGAACTGTCACGCAATGTCAGCAATGATTTCTGTAGACCTCATCTGTACGAAGAGGAGGATGAGTGTCCCTGTCCCAGAGGTTCTCTTTTCAGGTCTAGAGTTCTTTGACATTTGAATACCCCACCTCGTGAATTGGGATGACCTATTAGCATTAGCATCGGTAACCTGATTTATATATGGGTAGACCTAGATCTCAACCAACTTGGAGTGCGCAACTGGAGGCAGTTAGCTAAGGACCGGGCAAATTGGAGGGACATGTTGCTTGAGGCCCAGGTTCACTCCGGACTGTAGCGCTACTTAAGTAAGTTAGTAAAACGTATTTAAAAAGTCTAGCACATGGACTTTTTAAATACAGCGGAATTTCCTGGTCTAAGTGTGCAAGCGCTAAGAGGGCGCCACCTTAACCTTTCAAAACCTAGTATCTAAATTGACTTAGATAGAAACTAGAACCAAAAGTAGACAATCTTTGGCAATTTGTAGGGTAACGGAAATAATTAGTCCTGCTTGTTCATTATCTAAGGTTATGTATGATACCTACACGACCAAACTAGACTGCAAGTATTGGTTATTTTCCGATGTCCAAATTACATCAGCTCGTCACCCACACATTAAAATTCCAGTACGACCAAAATATTTCCAGCCCCACTGTACGCCGACTAAGTTCGCCATCAACACCAGCGCCATCCATTGAAAACCGTCTGAATGGTGCAAAATGTTCCAACAATGCCAACTTCCAACTTCAAAACAACGTCATTCATCGCAAAAGAAGCAGATGCTTAATGTGAGCGCGGCAGGCAAGGGGATATATGTACTTTTCCAAAACAAAAACCATCCGGCAACTCTAGCAACAACACACCCTTCCTTTCATCGTTTCGCACCCCTCTACGTCTGACGAAAATTTTCCATCCCGAGGATGGCTTCGAGTCTAGGATACTATAAATAAAATTGTCATAGGGAAAAAGGGAATATCATTCAGCAGAGCACACACACAACACAACGGAACACTCACACAGATACATGTAACGCATCTATCGCCGGAAGGAGCAAAACAAAAACCTCGACTCCTTTACAAACATAGATATGGAAGTTGGAAATAGTTTTTCCAAAAAAAGGAAAATAGGGTTGTTCATGGTCAGGATTCTGTAAACAGAGAGGGTGTAGTTTTTTTTCTCCCCCCCTTTACTCCATCTAGACCTACTAATAGGCACTGTAGCATACATTTTCATGGTCACGTGCTACACGACTCATGTCCCATTGTTACGTTTACGTAACTATTTTGTGGAACGAATGATTAAGGAATGCAATTAATGAGCACACCCTTCGCAAATGTGAAAAGGGACGACTATCTACCACATATCGTAGCATAGTACTACTTCCATGGTATTCATCGTGTATGTGTGTTAAATGAGGGCGATAAATTTCGAGGAAAACCTGGCATGGGAAAAAAAAGTCAAGTGCGCTATTGGAGATGTAGCATTTTGCGTGGAAGGTGAGTAATGACGCAAACAGTCGTTCCTGTTTCAATTTGAAGGAAAAATTTGGTCAAGCTACTGCAGAAGGATTGGCCTGCAGAGAGACTGATGGGCACATCGCACATGTGAATTAAGACAAAATTGTTGAAGTTTGTTCACTTCAGTGTCAGAGGATGTTTAGGGACATTTTGGGAAATGGTGCGAGTGAAGTTTGGTAAAGAGGTAGATACTGGGTAGATTTTTGCTTCAGGGTAGCTTTTTCCGTTGGTAAAGGGGAACATTGTTGATGAAAAGAGTTTTCCCTTCTTTTAATAGCTATAAGGGTTCAGTTTTTAACATGCCAGTGTGTGACATACACATACAAACACTCGTCTTGCCAAATGCAAAGCCAAGTAATTTAGTTTCCAATACGAATGTGAATGTGAAACTTTCCATGTGGCTTTTATAGTTGCAAGTAGGGTGGACAAAATGAGCTGCCTACATGAGCTGCTCTGACATATTTATAGTCCATTTACCAGAAGAAGAATAGAAAGAAAGTTTGTGCAATATTTGTGACCATTTTAACCATGGTTATGATTTAAAGTTTATACATAGAGTGAATAAACCGATCCATACGGAAATAGTGGCAAATGAGTCGAAAAGCGATCACAACGATCAATCTGACTGACACCGGAACACCCTGCCCCGCATCCCAGTCGTTACAAATTGGAGCAGACTTTAGGTTTGGGGGGAGGGGGGCCACTTCCCTACCAGGTAACCAATTTTATAAATAGAACAGCTTCGGATAACGGATCTTCACAAATAATAACCAGACTCAGAATGACAATTGAAGGCCGATTAGCCGATTAAACGTTTTGAAATAAAAGCTGCATATGTGTACATGTCCCTACGACGACACTGAGCGTCCTATTAATGAGAATGTTGATCACCTTCTAGAAGGGGGCCTGCACGGAGTACGATGTAAAAATCATGCTTGGCAATTTCAACGCCATAACCGGAAAAAAAACATCTGTTGTGGGCTTGATAATGGCTTCAAAACAACTGCCTTTAAAACAGCTTGAAATACCCTAATCAGTAGTACTTGATTTTTTCGGCAAAACATCTCCAAATCAACGTGGTAGTTCGACTACTTGGAAATCGACCATGTGCTATAAGATGCGTAGAACGCGTCCACCAATCTGAATGTACATTAACAGGGACAAACATTTACTCTGACAATTGACATTTGACACGTCGCAATCATATTAAAAGCCAACGTGAAGAAGCTACAACTGTCACGCAGAAGTCTTCGTTTTAAAAGCGCTAGAGGAACTGAGATAATTGAAAGGTAGCACACTGAGCCTTCGCTATTCACCAAAGTAAAAACGCAGTAGATGCAGTATCGTCATCATTTTTGTAGGTAGCCGAGTTTGCCTTAGGTTACAAGCCATGATATAACAAAGCAGATATCGTCTTCAAGTTTTTATTTTTGTCTCGTTCTACGCACCTGCGTCATCGACTTACTTACTTACTAGTCCGGAATGAATGTGAGCCCCAACCAACATGCCTCTCCAATTAGCCTGGTACATAGTTAACTGCCTCCAGTTGCGCACTCCAAGTTGGTTGAGGTCAGTTTATACTTGTGCGCGCCACTTAAGGGGAAGTCTTCCTCTACTGCATCGAAGACTCTGCGAACTGGAGTATTGGTGTCCATTCTTTCTACATGTCCTAGTCACCTTAAACGTCCAATGCGGAGTTTTTTGACTAGGGGCATGTCGCTGTACTGCCAGTATAGTTCTTGGTTGAATCTTCTTCTCCATAGCCCGTCAGAGCAAACGGGACCGAATATTTTTTAAGGAATTTTCCTCTTAAGTCAACGATTTCTTCATCCACTTTTGACACGGTCCGTAGAGCAGGACTGGGTCTTATATAGGATCTCCTTAGTAGTTCGAGCCTGGGTTTTACTACTGAATTGCCATCTCAGCCCGAAGAAACAGTGGTTGGCAAGAGTAATTCTTTGTTTAATTTTTGACGAAATGTTGTTGTCAGAGTTAATAGCGGAGCCGAGGTAGACAAAGTCCCGTACTACCTTTAAGTTACATCCGTCAATGGTGACGTTCTGTCAAATTCGTCGATGTTGTGTGTTCTTTCGTGTTGACAGCATATAATTAGTCTTACCCTAACTTACTGCTAAAATCATTTTTGTCGCTTCCTTTTCTGTACTAGCAAACGTGGCTATGACTTCACGTTGAGTCCTACCAATGATGTCAATATCGTCAGCGTGTGCTAGTAGTTGCACCGATTTTTGGTAGATCGTGCATCTGTTGTTGGATCGGGAGTTGTGTAAAATCCTCTCAAGAATCAAATTAAAGAAGACGCATGACAGCGCATCGCCTTGCGTAAATCTTTTTTTGGTATCGAATGTATCGGTGATGTAGATTCCGACCCTGATGGAGCTGTGAGAATTCTCCATCATCATCTTGCCAAAACGGACGAGTTTAGGCGGTATACCAAAACTAGACATTACTCTGTACATAGTTCGTCTCTAAAAATGCTGTCGTATGCGGCTTTGTAATCGATGAATAGGTGGTGGGTATCGATTTTGACTTCATGGTTTTTTTTTCAGGATCTGCCGAGGTTCGAAGATCTGATCAATTGTAGACTTTCCTGGCCTAAAACCACACCGAAAAGGCCCGATCAGGTTGTTGGTAAACGGTTTCAGGCGTTCACATATTACAGTATATAGGATCTTGTAGGCGATACTGAGGAGACTTATGCCTCTGTGGTTGCCGCAGTTCAGATGGTCCATTCTTCTTAAGACATAATTTCATCCGTCCAAATGCAGCTTATGAATTGGTGAATATTACTTACCAAATCATCACCGCCGGCTGTATACAGCTCCGCGGGAAAGCTGTCATTTCCGGCAGCCTTGTTCAGCTTGAGTTTAGATATTACTATCCTCACTTCACTAAGGTCGGGTGGTGGTAGTTTTCGCTGTAGTCGCAAATATTGAATGGTTTGTTCTGCGGAATGATGTTCTTCATCGCCGTTTAACAGTCTGCAAAAGTGGTTTTTCCATATCCTCAGCATCGACTGTGTCTCAACTACGATATTTCCTTGTTCATCTCGACGGGATTCTGTTCGAGCCTTGTATCCTTGGCTTGGACATTTACACTTTGGTAAAACTTGCGAACATCGTTCTTGGAGTGGCACCTCTCTATAACCTAGATCGCGCGCTTTTCTTGCTATTTTTTCTCATGGCAAAAGCCAAATATCTGCAAAGCCATATTTGTAGTAGTTATCTGTATCTGTCATGGTTACAAGTCATCTGCAAAAGAATACTATTGATGATATTTGAAAAAACCGAAAAGAGATGACCGGAAGTAGTAAAAGCATTATAATGCATAACCAAGGCAGCGTGGAAAGAATACCTACCAATGTGGAGGGAGGAGAAAACAAATCTTGTTCAAGAAAAAAGAGAGATCACGCAGCTTCCACGCTTAGGAAAATCGCAGAACTCGCTACAGGTGGCTGTACGAAAATGTTATGACAACAAAGTCGCTGACGAGAAAGGAATCGTAAGCACATTTAAAGGATCTGGTAAATCGGCAAAATCCTACCTCTGGTGAATGAGAGAGCTTTTCGATTCTGGTCAATTCTCATCAATTACGTAGTGCGAATGCAACAAATTATCAACTAAGGTATGATGGACAAAAGCATGTGAAAACTTAAGATACACCATTTCAACGGCAACGGACAATTAGGGATGCAATGAAGTGGGGTGGGTTTGATCCATCGAAAAGTATTATTAGCGCAATCGACTACATATCAACTCCCTAAGCAGCAACTTCTTAAATTTCTTTGACAAATATATTCCAATTACCTTTAAAGTCTATTAGTAGATGAAAACCTTCATAATGCCTGTCAACATGGCGGATCTAAAAAAAAATCAAATCTCATAACGATGTACGTGTTAACACCTATCAACGGCGGAATCAATCATCTAATTTCCTTTGAAGTACATAATGGTTTGTTCATCTCTACAAAAACGCATCTGTTGACAGACAACCTCTATAAATCGAAACCATACTCTCATCAATGCCGCACAGTCTTACAAAAATAGGCACGGCGAGCTGCTCTAAATTAGTATCGTTAATGGCCCAATTTGTATGTGGTTACCCTACCCATTCTTTTATTCTATTTAACAATAAAAATAAATCGTACAAGTACTGAGTACAACACAATGCTAGGACTCTCTGCAATCGTTTATCCCTGAAAATCATAAAAAACTGTTCATATGTCGGTACAGGGCTACAGGCACTCGTTAAAAAACAGGAGAGAGCACACAATTCAACTCTCGGCAAACCCACGACTCTCTAGTCAACTGGATCTGGATGCCAATCATTCCATTCTTCACTACTACAACCAACGAAGCATAGTGATTCCTTAAATACAACGACAACAACAACACATGTGAACCGAAGTAAATTCAAAACAAACCGCACATATGCTGCCTGCCAGCCGCCTGTTAGCGCCAGGGGCTGTAAGCCAGCACGTGCTACAGACAGCTACACCGTGCGAAAGGTGGAAAAGTGAAAATGAAAACACAACAGACGCACACAGTCTATTCACATCCTAATTCCCCTCTCTACACAATTTCTTACCAGCACTAATTTCGTCCTTAGGGAATCCTACTCTTTGTTGGTATATATAACCTAACAAAATTTTGTCAACGAAGCGCAATGCTTTGTGTTTCGAAGGTCACACACATTTACAGATGGTGAGGGAGGGAACAATTAAACCACACGAATTAGAGCTTCACCTGACAAATATCATGAAAATGAAAATATACATTGGGAATATGTGGGGAAAAACACAAAAGAAAGGACGAAACAAATCAAGAACAATTTTCTCTGCTGGTTTCTAAATGGTCCTGCTGAATTAGCGTAAATAGTTGTCAACCGAGGAGCGGATGCGGTGTGTCACATGTGGACAGGGAATACTAACAAGGATGTTATATTTACCTTGTCCAAAACAGGAACTGCCAGTCTTGTATCAGAAAGACTTCAAAACACTACACAATGATGAGTTCTACATCTTCACAAATCACAACACAGTAACCAGCACGCGGATTTTTTTTTTTTTTTTTTTGCGAAAACCCTTTTTGTTTACTTTTATAAACAGAAAACTAATATTTTTACTGTGCACGCGATACGGATTTAGTTATATCTACCATTTTGGATGCAAACAAAACTAATTTTATACACATTTTCTCAAAAATTAACATTATTTGTTGAACTTTCCACGCAAGTTTTACACGATTAATTTTCACGAACTGTCAAACTTTTGGCGCAATGGTTGTGGCGTATTCCACAAGTGTAATACTCGGGGTTGCCACTTTTTATTTTTGGTCAACATTAAATTTGTATAACAGAATTTTCTTAATTAGGTAACGAAGATTATCGCCCATGTTCTACATTTAACTTTTTGTGAATTCAACTAGCGAAAGTGAAATTTGGTGTTCTGCATTCCGCAAAACATGACATTTGTGAATTGATAATTCCGAATGTGGAATTTCGGTGTTCAAATTCCAGTCGAAATGATATTTGTGAATTGGTTTTTCGAAGATGGAAAATGGTGTTCTACATTTCGAACATATACCGTTTTACGGTGAATTCAATTCACTTCGTTTTGTTTTGTGAAATTAAACATTTGCGCGACAATTGACAAAAATGTAAGTAAAGCCATGAAGATTTGCCTTGCTTTTTTGAAAATAAATTGTTATTAGCAGGGGAAAACATAAGAATTCAAGGCAAGAATTTTCTTGTTGAAATTTATGGAAGACCATTTAGATTTAGCCAAAGGTTTTGTCAAGGGGGACAAATCAATTACGGAGGATTTGTGGACTAACCTCACACGTCTTCTTAACAGTGAAGGACCTCCAATTAAGGATGTAAGTGGTTGGAAAAAGGTAAGTAAGTGGCATAACATTATTATTCTAATATACATATGTATATTTACATATATTAGAATAATGTAAATATACATATATTTATGTATAAACCTGTATAACTAGGTTTGGCTAGATTGGAAGTTGAATATCCGGAAAAATCTTGCCCATAATAAAAAGGAGATCAAGGCCACAGGAGGTGGACCTAATAATTCGCAACACATTTCAGCAATAGAAGACACTATTGCAAAGACCACTGGCATTTTTAGCATTGTGGAAGGAATTCCTGGTACATCTGCGTTTGGAAAAAATATTTCTGAAAATAAAACTGATGAACTGGAAAACGCAAAGCGCGACAGCACTTTTGACAGCTCTCCCTCCCCTTCTCATATAGTAAAGCCTCCAAAGCCCTTACGAACAAATGTTGGAAGAGCAGATAAGCATCTTAATCACTACATGGATTTTCAGGAGGTCACGCTAAAGGGAATAGCTGAAAAATTATCAGACTCAGTCGAGTTGGGGAAGGAAAATAAATCCAGCTTAAAGAGGATATATCGTTCTTTGGAAAAAATGTATGACACTTTGAATCTGCAGGTGGGAGAATCAAAGCACCATAATACGGCAATCGAACAACTAAAAAAGGAAAAAATTAAATAAAAAAGAGGCGACTTGAAATTGAAGAAATGAGATTAAACATACAGATGGATTATCCAAAGCAGTATTAATGCTTCCTTTTGATCTCTATTACTTTTACTTTTGTATATGAAATAAAAAACCAATCGTTCTGAATTCATTTTTTTTATTGCTAAAGACTGCTTTCAATACAATCACGAATTATTCTTCTTTCGCTAAAATATTCTAAGTCATCATTTTCATTATTGTCTATTTGCCCACTCTCAATTTGCTGAACTTCTTCTAACTCTAAATTAAATTCTTTACAAATATTGTGAAGAGCAGAGCAAACGTTAATAATTTTACTAGCCTTACTTAGCTCATAATTAAATTATGAAGCAGGCACCTGAAGCGCGATTTTAACGGGTGATTTTTTAAGAGGTTTAGAACTTTTTTTAAAAAAAAAACACAAAAAATTCGAAAAAATGAATGAAATATTTATTTGAATCGATAGTTTGAACCTTGAAATTTAATGTTTAAAGATAATTTCATGCAAATGTTGACCGCGGCTGCGTCTCAGGTAGCCCATCCGCTGAGTCCAATTTTGGCATACTCTTTCACACATATCGGCCGGTATCTCACGAATGAATGCATGGATGTTGGCTTCCAGTGCGTCAATCGAAGCGGGCTTGTCCCTATAGACATTAGCCTTGACATACCTCCACAAAAAATAATCTAATGGTGTAAAATCGCACGATCTAGGCGGCCAATTGACCGGCCCGAAACGTGAAATTAACTGTTCACCAAACTCGCCTCGCAATTGCGCCATTGTTTCGCGTGCTGTGTGGCATGTGGCACCGTCTTGTTGAAACCACATATCATGCAAGTCAAGAACTTCCATTTCGGGCAAAAAAAAGTTTGTTATCATCGCTCGGTAGCGTTCACCATTGACAGTAACGCTGCGATTCGCATCATCTTTGAAGAAATATGGCCCAATAATGCCGCCGGCCCATAAACCGCACCGAACAGTGGCTTTTTCGGGATGCATTGGTAGCTGTTGCAATGCTTCTGGCTGATCTTCACTCCAAATGCGGCAATTTTGCTTATTTACGTACCCATTCAACCAAAAATGAGCCTCATCGCTGAACACAATTTTTCGATAAAAAAGCGGATCCTCGGCCAGCTTTCCAAGAGCCCATTCACCAAAAATTCGGCGTTGTGGTAGGTCGGCTGGCTTTAGTTCTTGCACCAGCTGTATCTTAAAAGGCTTTACGCCCAAATCCTTCCGCAAAATTTTCCACGTAGTGCTGTAACAAAGGCCTAACTGCTGGGAACGGCGCCGAATCGACATTTCGCGGTCTTCTGTCACACTAGCTGATACGGCCGCAATATTTTCTTCACTACGCACAGTACGTAAACGTGTTGGTGGTTTAATGTCCAACAAAGTAAATTTGGTGCGAAATTTGGTCACAATCTTCCGAATAGACTGCTCAGAAGGTCGAGAATGCCGATCATAAAATGGAAGCAGCGCGCGATGAACATTTCGAACCGAGCACGAATTTTGATAGTAAAATTCAATAATTTGCAAGCGTTGTTCATTTGTAAGACGATCCATGGTTAAATTGCAAAGCAATCTGAAGCTGTTTGACAGTGACACAAGGTACTAAACACACGTCAGCTGTCAAAACCAGTGTTGCCAAAACCAAACCAGCTAAAAAATCACCCGTTAAATTGCCAATAGTTCTTTCGACTATATTTCAGGCAGGTACCGTTATTAACATGGCTAAAAGCAAACAAAAAAAGTGGCCTAGAATTATGACTAAAACAAGCTTGGATACGAAGTTTAAAGAACATCGGTCCAGCCGTTTAGGCTGGGGAGACCATTACGGACAGACGGACCGACGGACCGACGGACCGACGGACGGAATTCCAAAAACCACTTTTTTAGGCTCCGCTATCATCGTAATGTTAGAATCAATCAAAATCTCGAGGTCGAAAATTTTCACGAAAACAATATCTTTCTCTTTGTAAGAGAAAGTTAAAAATGGTGCTGGTGCTTAAGGATAGTGATGCGATTATATGGAACACAAGCGTTCTCACTCTAGCCTCTCACTATCAACTCCTACTCTCACCTCCACGCTGGTGACTGGCTGGTGCCTAGTACCTCGACTGGAGATGGGGTATTAAACCCCTGTGGAAGTTCGTTGGTGGCAGCAAACGAGAGAGGGGGGACGAGTGTCCTCTCACTAAGGCACTTACTCTCAGGCGGCAGCGGAGGAATTCCCTAGATGGAGTCAACGGTGGCTCCTACAGCTCCAGTTTGATCGAACTGGTAGTGAAATCCCTATATGAGCTGCTTCGCAGCGCTCATACCCAAAAAATGGGCTACTGACATCGGGATTTTTTCCGGCCCGCTGTCCTAGGGTCAAGACAAGGGCCTGGCCCTCCAGGTTGGGGGTAGTGCTTTGGCACGGAAAAAACTATTGTTACGAAGCAACCAATAGCCTCGGAAAGGACTGATATTATTGTTGACGACCATGCTAAATGAAAAAAGGACAACGACGTTCGTATCTGCACCTGGAATGTGCGAACAGTAAACAGGAGAGGTGCAGGCGAACAACTAGCGGAAGCCCTAAACTGCTACAAAGCAGACATTACTGCCATCCAGGAAATACGATGGGATGGGCCGGGCAAAAAGAGGATGAAAAACTGTGATATCTACTATGGACCGTGTTATAGTGAGCAGAAACAGCGACTATTTGGATGCGGATTTGTTATAGGTGCCAGGCTTAGGCAAGAAGTCTTTTGTTTTCAAGACATTAGCGAACTCATTGTAATAATCCGCATCAAGGACAAATTCGCCAACATAAGCCTTATATGCGCTCATGCTCCGACGGAGGAAAAAGATGATATAACTAAGGATTGCTTCTATGAGCTCCTCGACAAAACCTATGAGCGACTACCAAAGTACGATGTTAAAATCGTGCTGGGAGATTTTAACGCAAAGGTAGGAAGAGAAGACATCTTTAGCAGTACTGTCGGAAAATATAGCCTACACGACAATACGTCTGGTAACGGACTTAGGCTAATTGACTTCGCTACGGAACGAAATGCCACTATAGCCAGCACACGGTTTCCTCACCTCGATATCCACAAGGGGACATGGCGGTCTCCAGATCAACGAATAGTCAACCAAATTGATCACATTGCGATAGACAAGAGGCACGCATCCAGTATTTTGGATGTCCGAACCTTCCGAGGGGCTAACATCGACTCGGAACACTACCTTGTTGTAGCCAAAGTAAGGATGCGGATATCCACCACGCCACAAAAAACAGAAACACTGTGAAAAAATTTAATGTCGAAAGACTGCAATCGCCAGAGACCGCCAAGACCTTCGCGCAACGCGTATCCCTTAACCTCTCGACTCACAACATACCACCAGCATCTAATGTCGAAGAACAATGGCAACGATACCAACAAGCCATTAGATCAGCCGCAACTGATGTGCTAGGTTTCTCGCGGCCACCAGCAAGAAACCCCTGGTCTGATGAGGAATGCCGACAAATGCTCGCAGCCACGAACGAGGCCTACAAGGCTAAGCTGCAAAAAGATGAACAAGGAAATATCGTAGTTGAGACACAGTCGATGCTGAGGATATGGAAGAACCACTTCTGCAGACTGTTAAACGGCGATGACGAACAACATTCCGCTGTCAGGCAGAACGAACCATTAAATATTGGGAACGACAGCGAAAACTGTCAACCACCCGACCAAAGTGAAATGAGGATAGCTATATCTAAACTCAAGCTTAATAAGGCCGCCGGAAATGACAGCCTTCCCGCTGAGCTTTATAAAGCTGGCGGAGATGACTTGGTAAGCAACATCCACCAACTCATAAGCCAAATCTGGTCGGTTGAAAGTATGCCTGAAGAATGGAACCTCAGCATCGTTTGCCCGATCCACAAAAAAGGAGACCCTCTGAACTGCGCCAACTACAGAGGCATAAGTCTACTCAACATCGCTTACAAGATCCTATCTTCCAACAAACTGATCGGCCCTTATCAGTGTGGTTTTAGGCCAGGAAAGTCCACAATCGATCAAATTTTCACACTTCGGCAGATCCTGGAAAAAACCCAAGAAGTCCAAATCGATACCCACCACCTATTTATCGATTTCAAAGCCGCATACGACAGCATTTATAGAGACGAACTATACAGAGCCATGTCTAGTTTTGGTATTCCGCCCAAACTCGTCCATTTGTGTAGGATGACGATGGAGAATTCTCGCTGCACCATCAGGGTCGGAAACGACCTCACCGACACATTCGATACCAAAAAAGGATTTAGGGAAGGCGATGCGTTATCATGTGACTTCTTCCATTTGATTCTTGAGAGGATTGTGCAAAACTCCCGAGCCAGCAACAGAGGCACGATTTTCCAAAAATCGGTGCAATTACTAGCATACGCCGACGATATTGACATCATTGGTAAAACTAAACGTGATGTCATAGCCACGTTTGCTGGTATAGAGAAGGAAGCGGCAAAAATGGGTTTAGCAGTAAATGAGGGTAACCCTAAGTATATGCTGTCAACACGAAAGGACACACAACATCGACGAATTGGACAGAACGTCACCATTGACAGATATAACTTTGAGGTAGTACGGGACTTTGTCTACCTCGGCTCCGCTATTAACTCTGACAACAACATCTCGTCAGAAATCAAACGCAGAATTACTCTTGCCAATCGCTGTTTCTTTGGGCTAAGAAGGCAATTTAGTAGTAAAGCCCTCACTCGAACTACTAAGGAGATCCTATATAAGACCCTGATCATCCCAGTCCTGCTCTACGGCTCTGAAGCATGGACCGTATCAAAAACGGATGAAGAAATCCTTGGTCGATTCGAGAGAAAAATTCTTCGGAAAATCTTCGGTCGCGTTTGCGTTGACGGGCTTTGGAGACGAAGATTCAACCACGAACATTACGAGCTGTATAGCGACATACCCCTAGTCAAAAAAACTCCGCATTGGACGTTTAAGATGGCTAGGACATGTAGAAAGAATGGACACCAATACTCCGGCTCGCAGAGTCTTCGATTCCCAGCCAGACGTCGGACGCAGTAGAGGAAGACCTCGCCTTAAGTGGCGCGCACAAGTAGAAACCGACCTCAACTAACTTGGAGTACGCAACTGGAGGCAGTTAGCTAAGGACCGGGCTAATTGGAGAGGCATGTTGGTTGAGGCCCAGGTTCATTCCGGACTGTAGCGCCACTTAAGTAAGTAAGTATAAAAAAATGTTCAGTAAACGATAAACCAACACCCGTACCTCGACGAAAACATCGCCGCTGTCCGTAAGAGTGTGCAGAAGGATCCGAGGCAGTCAATTTCGCATTGCTCACGGCCTTTCGCAGACCATGGCGAATTTTGCGTCGTGACTTCAAAATGCACCCTTACAAAATTCAACTGAGCCAGGTAAACGACCATAGACATAGAAAACGACATGTGTTCTCTGAATTGGCTCTGGAGCAGTTGGAAACTGACCCTTATCATCTTCACGTTGGCAGGCCATCGCCGTCAACGCAACGGCATCAGGTCGATGATTAAAAACATCTTTAGCCTGAATCGGATGACATTGGAAATTCTGCACTAGCGATTCGTGGACGTGGTCATCTCACATGGAGGTGATATGAACTTTCCACCGAGATCGCGCGGTTTTACCCCGTTAGACTTTTTATAGTGTGGTTTTCTAGAGTCCCAGGTAAATGCGAATATGTCACAAATTACAGCGACTCCTAAATTTTAAAAAAAATGTCAATTGCAAAAATTTAAATTTTGTTGACGTTTCATTCGAAGGCAAAAATTTAAATGGTTTGAACATTTGAGTATACTTTTATGATAGAAAACCCTTCTACTTTTTGGGTAGCTCATAACTGAACTAATCACTGCGGCGTGTATTTTTTGCTTTTTGCCAAAATGACTTGGGGCATTAATAAAATTAAAATATTTACAGTAAGCCGATATTAACTTATTAGTCGACAAAGGCTTTGAGAATAATGTGTCTATGTATAGGGTGGCGAATGCAGAGGAGATATAGACAAGTCATCATCTTCATTATACTTGCCCGGCGCTCTCTAACTTTTCTAGTGGTTTGAGAATTTCCCGCCTGTCAACCAAAGACCAGATGCAGTGGATCCCTATCGATTGTGGATAGGGAACACTTATAAAGATTTCCAAGAAATGAAATATTCGGCCCACACAGGCCTTAAACCTAGCTTCTCCATTCAATTGTGTTTGTGAAGTTTATTTATGTCACAAAGAATGGGACCTCTTTTTAAATGTGACTCCGAACGACATCTTTGAGAAGTTTCTCGTGATATTTTTATAGTCTTGGATGTTTGTCAGGCTTTCGCAAGAGGTGGAGCAGTTAAAAATTCTTAGGTCCTGTTACTCTGTAAGAAATATGCGAATATAATATTAAATCTAGTTCAACACAAAGGAAGTAAGTCCTAAAAACACTTCGCAATTTAAATTTTTACATATTTTTATAAACAGAAAATTTATTTTTTTTTCCATATTTTCTCCAAAATAAAAAATTTGTTGAATATTACACACGCTAGTTAAACGAATAATTTTCACGAACTGTATAAACTTTTGGCAACTTGGGGCAATTTTGAACCACAAGTGTGATAGTCGGGGTTGCCACTTTTTGATTTAGCTGAATACATTATTAGTTAGACATACAGTTTTATGTGCCGCATTTGTCAACTAAAAATCATCACAGAGCTGCAAGCTTGAATTCTAATTAAAAAGATAGATAGATATAGATATATATTTATTTTCGTTAATAAAGTACAGTTTGCTATCGCACAATTTACATTATTCGCACAGAGATATGATTTACAAATGTATATCTTTCTACTGAAAAATTATTTTTATATTTAAGTGATGATATAAATTTACAAAAAAGAACTTGAGGAAACAACGAAAAAAAAACCTCAATTTGAAAGAACAAAGAAAAAAAATATAATAAATAAGTGTATATAAGGAATAAATAAATGGCTAACTCTACAGATATGACTAGAATGAATATTTAAACAGAGTAAATAATATTAAATAAATAACATAAAATGACTAGATAAATTGAAAAAAAAATGAATAAATAAATAATAAATAGAGAAATAAATAAATAAATAAATAAAAAATAAATAAATAAATAAATAAATAAACAAATAAACAAATAAACAAATAAACAAATAAACAAATAAACAAATAAATAAATATATAAATAAATAAATAAATAGATTATAAATTAATAAATAAGTAAAAACAAAATAAATAAATAAAAAAAAATTAACAGGTAACAGGTATATAATTTAACAAAAATAATTCAACAATTAAAAAGATATATTAACAGAAAAATATATTATCAAACAATTAACCGATAATTAAATTTAGATTAACAATGAATAGATACTTAAATTAACAGTATTTGACATTGCCATGTTTAACTAAGCTATTCTATATTCAATTGATTAATAAGAAGATTGTTAGGGATGCCGTATCTGATTCTAAAGGAGTCCTTGAGCTTTATAATTGTATTGGAGAGCAACTCAACATTTGTTCTAATATGCAGATCTGAAGTAGAATGATGCCAGGGCAGATTAAACATAATTTTTAATAGTTTGTTTTGAGATATTTGTAATTTTCTTATATGACATTTAGCACATTTACCCCACACCTGGCACCCATACAAGAGAATTGATTGAAAGATGGTTTTGTAAATTATAATCTTATTTTCTTTTGAAAGTAGTGAATTTCTATTTATAAACGGATATAACATTTTGGTAGCAATATTCGTTTTTTTAAGTGTTCTCATATTATGTTCTTTAAAAGTCAGTTTTATGTCAAGATGTATTCCGAGATATTTAACAGAAGGTTCCCATCTAATTGGGTATCCGTTAATAATTAGCTGGTTAGCCGGAATGAAGCAAGGTTTTCTTTTTCTTGTAAAAAAGATTGCTTGGATCTTTTCGGCGTTAAGCTTTATTCTCCACTTTAAGTAATATTTTTGCAATATTTTAGTCGCATTTTTTAAATTCGTCTCAATATTGAGACCAAATTCATGCGATGAAAGTATTGCCGTGTCATCAGCATATATGGCTGCTTCACATTCTGGAAGAGTCGGGAAATCTGACGTATATAAGTTGTACAAAACTGGTCCAAGGACTGAGCCTTGGGGTACACCAGCATGAAAATGTACGATGTCGGACACAGTACTATTAACATGTACTTTGAAACAACGATTCGAAACAAAACTTTGGACAATTTTACAAAGAAATGGAGGAAAGTTTAGATTAATGATTTTATACGTAAGCCCATTATGCCACACTGTATCAAAAGCTTTTTCGATGTCGAATAGAATCATGCCTGTGGATCTACCTATTGCACGGTTGGTTTTTATGATATTACATATCCTAAGAACTTGATGTGAGGTCCCGTGATTTCGCCTAAATCCGAACTGTTCGTTTGGATATATTCGGTTTTCTTCAATGATTTGAACAATTTTTTCTTTTAAAATTTTTTCGTAGATTTTGCTTAAAGCACTTAGTAAACTTATTGGTCTGTAGCTTTCGGTTTTATCAGGAGGCTTCCCTGCTTTTGGGATGGGAATAACCTTTGCTACTTTCCATTTATCAGGAAATTTTTCTAAAGATGATCGCTTGCTTTTAAATAGAGTCAAACAAGTTCAGTGAGAACTACAAACATGCAAACTGTTTTCAAGGGCATGATCATATATGCACCTCATAGAGGATAACTGGAACCTGGAAGCCAAAATTATATAGAAATAATAAAGAGAGCTGTCGTTGCTCTTAACTATTGCAAGAAATTTATAGGTAAAGCGTGTGGAATGCAACCTTGCATCGCTTACTGATTCTATATCTCGATTAAGACCGTAATGAGAGGAGGTATATTGCTATGTTCATCGGTGATGGACTTTGCGCAATAGCATCCACAATAGCTTTTTTGGTAACTCAGCCTCTCTACTCGATGCTTGTTCTAAAAAAAAACTCAAAACCAAAACCCTCAAACCCAGTACCCGCTTATTAAATCGTAGTATCAAACATTGATAAGAATTTGAAGGTGACTACCCCTGAAAGATCCTCTCGCGATAACGACGAATTTATAATTATCACTTGGTAGGTCAATGAACAAAATCTGGTCCAAGTAAGCTGGCGAACCGTTCACATAATTTCATCACACCTTAATGTATATAACCACTTTAGTCACTTTGGCCATATTTTTACATTCCCAACGGAACCAGTCAACTTGAAAGCATTAAGTAAAACATTGGTTGGATTTCAAACTATCTTGGAATGATTTCACCATTTTTGTAATAAGTTATCACAATTAATATGCATATGCCAATACATTATGAAAAAAGAAATCCTTCGATTTGACAGCTGTCATATCTTGATCGCCATACGATTGACAGTTGCAAATGCAACATAAATTTCTAATAGCTACTGGGGCACACTTTACAAATGTGTATCGCAATTGGCAGACAAATAATTTTGAAATGCAAGTCAGCACTTCCCTATTGAGAAAGAAGTAGACGAAGGGTAGGTGTATTGCAAAACCAATGTACCAATACGCACATTGACCATGTAAGTCCTTATCTTAAGCTAAAGTTGACCGAAAATGACTTTTAAGCCACAATGCCTGACCCTCATAGGCCTCCATTAAAAGGGAAACACTGCACTTAGGACAATTAACAGATAATTGCAAAAGATTCCATGTACTTCCGAGTTTCGTATCAAAGTGTATTTCTCTTCCTACTCGGATGCTAATCATGCCGCCGAGAGGAAGGACGCATATAAATACTGAACGTTGGTTCTCCATTCCTTCATCGTCTTAAGGAAATAGAAGTTCATTAAAAATTAACGTTCAAAACAAGCCAATTGGAGGTCTTCCCAATCAATTGCTGTTTATTTTGTGTTGTTGTTTGTGTACAATGATGGCAGTAGAAAGGGAGTGCCACCTCAGGCATTTTCCATTTTCCAATACTCATACCCAATCGGCAATAAAATTGGAAAGGGCGAGTGCCAGATAGAGGGGTACTCTTTAAGGTGGATGTTATAGAATCGATGAACCATCGAATGGCACTCCTTCTTTGATGGCTGAATGTAATGGTTCTTGATATTATAACCTTCTTAATAGAGGAAATAAAAGGACTCTGCAAAGTTAATTGTGTTTTGGATGCGTTTGTATAACGAACGAATTGCGTCTTCATTACGAGATTGCATTTAATTTGGAACACCCTTAAGCAAAATCATTGTGATGTTATGGGATCGGGGTTAGGTTAGTGAAACAGTACTTGAGTTGATTCAGTAAGTATGTCTGTATCTTTCTTATCGGAATGTTTGCACTTGCATGCGACATAAACTAACTGAATCGCGTTGAAATTATTTCCTTTTTGAGGATGGGTTTGTTGATTTTTATTTTGCGGTATAGATACTTGAGATATATGGAAAGATTTTATTAGCTCAGGGATGGTGAAGAGAAGGAGAATATTTGCTTTGAGTCTAATTCATAGCACGTCAACAAACGATAAGTAACAGTAGTTAATATTGGGTTTAGTTTTCAAAGGTAGTCGATGTATTTTTTAACGATTTGTAAACATACTTTTGAGATAAAAATTAAATGCCCCACCCTTAAAGTAAGCATACACGTAGAGCATATTAATAAATCGGTTTTTTCAATAAGAGCGCTACAAAAGTTTTTTTTTTAAATAAAACAAAAACGGTGTTGGGTATCAATGAAATTCTTTATTCCTGTGAAAGTACGTTCGATGCCATTATGTATGGAACTCGATTTCTTTTGCATGACCACCACGGGCACGCTTGCAGAAGTCCAGACGCTGAACCCAATTTTCGACGGTTTTCAAGCATAAATCGGCCGATACTGCTGCAATTTCACGTTCGATATTCGTACGAAGTTCATCAATCGTCGCTGGCTTGTTGGCATAAACCATAGAATTGACGTAGCCCCACAGGAAATAGTCTAACGACCGAGGCGGCCAAGCGACTGGACCATTTCGTGAGATAACACATTCTCCAAACATGGTTTCCAATAAATTGATTGTGACATTCGCTGTGTGGCTTGTGGCGCCGTCCTGTTGGAACCACATGTCCTCCAAGTCCATATCATCCAATTGGGGTCAAAAATATTCGGTTATCATTAAACGGTAGCGATTCCCATTCACAGTAACGTGCCGGTCTTGATCATCACGGAAGAAGTACGGCCCAATGACGCCGCCAGCCCATAAACCACACCATACCGTAATTTTTTCGGGATGCAATGATGACACATGGAGTACGTGTGGATTGCTGCCTGACCAATACCACATATTTTGTTTATTGACGCTGAAGATGATTTTTCGATGAAAATCCGAATAATTTTCAAGTTGTTGCTCAGCCCAATTCACGAAAATACGACGCTTCTGGTGGTCAAGCGGCTTCAGTTCTTGCGTCAATTTAATCTTGTAAGGATGTAGGCCAAGATCTTTTCGCAAAATTCGCCACAACGACGTCACAGAGATGCCCAACGCTGGAGAATGACCTGTGAGAGACACATTTGGGCTTTCTTCAACTGAAGCCTCAGCGGCAGCAATATTCTCGACACTACGGGCACTTCATTGTCTCACTGGCACGGGAACATTTTGTACTGTGCCTGTGGATTCAAATGTTTCCACTAGACGCTCAATTGTTGATCTGCTAGGACGATTATGACGACCAAAAATTGGACGAAGCGCTCTTAATGTTGAGGCCACAGACTCCGAATTTCGGTAGTAAATTTTAATAATTTCGACTCGTTGTTGGCTTGTAACGGGTGATCCAATTAGAGATACTTTTTTCAATAGCAATTTTTGACAGATCACGTGTGAGTCGTGTCATGCTGTCATGTTATTTTTGTTTAGTATTGTTTGGCATTTGATAATGGAAAGACTTACCCATGAACAACGTTTACAAATTGTTCAACTTTATTATGAAAATTCACGTTCTGTGAGGAATGTGTTTCGTGCACTTCGCTCAACTTATGGTCAACATAATCGGCCTACTGAGCGTACTATTCGCAACACCATCACCCATTTTGAGACCCAGCATTCATTATTGGATAATATTCGACCGAATAGACCGCTGTGAAGAAAATATAGCGGCCGTAGCTGAGAGTGTACACGAAGACCGTGGGGAGTCGATTCGGACCATGATAACCGACTATTTGATGCCTGAAATTGAAGCTCGTGATCTCGGCGACATTTGGTTTCAGCAAGACGGCGCCACTTCCCACAAATCGCATCAATCAATGGACATATTGAGAGAACATTTCGGTGAGCACATAATTTCACGTTTTGGGCCGATCGATTGGCCACCAAGATCGTGTGATATCACACCGTTAGACTTTTTCCTGTGGGGATATGTAAAGTCAAAAGCTTATGCCGACAAACCCGCTTCGATTCAGGCCTTGGAGGAAAACATCACGCGTGTCATTCGCCAGTTACCAGTCGAAATGCTCGAACGAGTGATCGAAAATTGGACTCAACGGATGGACCATCTGCGACGTAGCAACGGCCAACATTTGATAGACATAATCTTCAAAAAATAAATGCCAAAGAATGTTCTTTCAAATGATAATAAACATTCTCCATTAAATTTGAATTTTCTGTGTTTTTTTCTTTAAAAAAGTAGGGAACCTCGAAATGAATCACCCTTTATACTATTCCATCATGAAATGGCAAACCTTACTGAAGAGAAATGTCAAAAGAGCGGCAAGAAATATGGCGTCGTTTGCTGTCCCTGTCGCTCTACTTTTGTAGCGTCCCTGTGGAAAAACCCTTAACATATATGTATGTATAAATGTTTTTTTTCGAACTGGCTTACGAGTATTACGGTTGATGGGCAGAATGCAACTGGCTACTTCCTTTGAGCATTTGTTGTTATATTAGCGGCAAAAGAGTGTAATAGTGCATTCACACCGAACCGAAAACTGAGTTTTCGCAAAAACACCTGAAACCTTCATCGAAAACCGAGTTTTCCCATACATTGTCAGTTCTCAAAACCTAGTAGGTTACGACGTAACCTTCTCATAACCACTTCACAGACGTCATCACGTTGCAGGTTGTTGGAAAGAACACACCTTTTCATACATTCTACACGTGTTCCACACGTCCCACAAAACAGCTGATGAACTCGCTGTCAAAACAAATGTTTTTTTTTCAGAAATTTACACACCAGATGATATAAAAACAAAACAAGCGGCGGGCTTGAGAGTCAAAAACTGTTGTCAAAATCTTTAGATTTGTTTAATTTTGAACTTCAAATGCTAATATTAGTTTGATTATATTAGAATTCATTTATTATACAATTACAATATTTTCATACACAAATGTTGCAGCTAGTATCACAAATCACAATTCACAGCTGATTGAAATGTCAAACGAAACCTGGTCAGAGTTCGGTGTGAAAGCATCCAGTGGTTTACGTAAACTTTTTGCCAAAAACTCAGTTTATGATTCGGTGTGTAAGCACTATAAGTCAAGAGACATTCCTACTATGTTCGGAAGAGACTAAAAACTTCGCTATAATTAAGTCTCCTATCAGTTTTACCGGATGCTTTTCTATCCTATCCAGTAGGTGAAACGACGATCAGGCTACACCAGATGTGGGAATTAAATTCAAATTTTTGGCGTACATTCGCTTTATAAGGAATGGATTGGATTAGATGTGGCAGACAAGAGATCATTAATAGAAATGTCAAAACGGAGCCTTGGCTTACACCAGCATTCATTTTGGTCAGTAGCAATCTTGAAAGTGTCCAAAATGGGCTGAATTGAATATTTTGAGAGGTAGTTTCTAATTCATCTATTCCAAAAGAACGTATTTTTGATAAAGATAGCTTTATGCCAAGCCTTTTCAAATCCTTTTGGCTTATCTCGCAACCGAATTCGGAAAGAAACTAATAAACACCAGTACACCTGGGGCTGGGGCTGGGTCTGCTACCAGACTCTAATGGTGTAGAAGCCGCGGAAAAGAATCAATTTTTATCTTTCTATGCTTTTCTCGGTTTAGGCGAACCTATAACGCTCCAGGAGCACCCTGATTTGATGCTTGTAGATATGTATTGACTTTGTTCTTAAACTGTTGTACATTGTATATTTGTGTTAATAAGTCTTCTGCAAGTTCGTTACATTGTTTGCTTATCCTGTAACAAAACTAATGTTGTATTGCGTTGTTAAAAAAAAACAAATACAAATTGTTGGCGCAACAGGCTCGTTAGTACCCAGGGCCTAGCTTTCTCACAACCATTCATGTGTGCGTGTGTACTTCTTGCACGATGGCGGGACCTCCTGTTTTATGCCGACTCCGAACGGCTAAGTTGAGATAAGCTATTCTTGACAATTGATACTTCTCGGATGATTTGTCAGATCATCACGAGAGGAGGGCCAGTGAAAAATCATTTAGGTGTTGCTACGGCTGGGATCGAACCCAGACCTCCTGCGCGGCAGTTCATCGCACTAACCATCGCGCCACTGAGCCCCTCAATTGCCACTGAGCCCGTATTGCGTTGTTCGTGTCATTGTTATATGGACAGTGTGGATGTTAATCACGGTGGATGAGGCTATAGCCATGAAAGCTGTTCTGGTTAATCGCGAACCAACCCAATTGTCTTAATTTGTAAGCGAAGATCCACCCTTTAGCGTTTGATAGGCATGAGTTTTTATAAAATTGGAAATAGTTTGTCATATGCGGCCACCACTTACCTCGGTTGATTGTCGCGGGTGGAAACTAAGAGGTGTTAGACCTCGGTGGTAAGGAGTGACCCTCGTGGTTGCAAAACTTCGCCACACACAAACTTATGATACAGAACTAGTCTGTGGACTGGTTGACGCAGGCTGCTTAAGCAGTAGGCCACCTTGTGAGGGCCTCGTAGTGATTGTGGTTATCCAAAATTGGGGGAACATATGAAACTCTACGAAGTGGTGTACCTTAGAGTACAACTTTTTTGACGAACATTTCAGCTGTAAATCTGATGAAATCTTACGTTACAATTTTGGTCCGAATTTTCGTCCGAAATCGTAAAAAAAATAATCGGCCTAATACGGGTGCACTGTGGGTGATCACCACTTGAAATATCAAGTGCAACGATCTTGTTTTTGTTACCAAGATCGATCGATTGATTCCAATTTTCATTGAGATAATACATGAATTGAATTAAGGAAGTCCCACGACAATGAGTCATTTTGTCTACTAAATCCTGCTTTGAGGTATCGAATCGGTGAGACCCTGATGCTGGACAAAAAAAAACAACAGCAAGACGCTCGAACACTAACACTCTTAAGGTCTCGCACCAAATGGTATCTAATTAAAAGCTTAGCAATATCCGTCTCTAGTGTGTATAAGCAGATCTGCAGATAATCGGCACACGTTCACCATTCACCACTAGAAGCTATGGGAAGTTGGGAATTTACTCTTCAAACATATTTTGAAAGCTAATTCCCTAACAGCATTTACTTATAACATTTTGTAATGTGCATTTGAAAGTCCATTAAATAAAATGCAAGGCTCTGCTGAATAGATACTTTTAAGCTCGATTCATTTATCTCTGTCGCCATCGCATCATCACTACCAATGCCAGCAAGATACACTTAAATTTAGAAATTCGTCGTTCCCTGCACACATGCCAGCACGAGTCTTCATATTCACTGAAAATGTCCTTCTTCGTGAAGAATATTTTAGCAATTCTCTTAATTTAACTACACCACTGCATCTGCAATCCAAATCTCGATCCCCTACCGAAAAAAGAGCTCCTTATCCATGTGCATATATCCATGATAACCTAGATTCTTATTTGACATGTTTATTAGATGGCAGGCTAAGTCCCTGAAAGAGAAGTGGCACCCACACTCGGAGACAACGCATGTCGTCGGGTGGGTTCAACATTTTTGTTTGCATGCTTCCACTTTGTTTTGGTGACAATTTGACAATTTCAGAAGGACAAATTGACATTGCCATCTGGTGGCACATCGAGAATATATGTGCTAAAATTTGTTTGTGTATGCATTTTTGCAATGAATTTGCAGAAAACTTCCCAGTGGAAGGCAGGCAAATGTGACAAAGTGACAGATGCTTTCGGGTGAATTATGGAAGAGTTCAATTGTTAAAGGGGGCTATAGATATCAATTCAATTTAATAGGCTTGCCGGCCAACAAGCCGCCCCCCATTTTTGAAATAAAAAAATAAAAAAAAAAACTTCACATCCACATCCCTCTTCTGGTCCTTCAGTTAACGTAAACTCTGTGCAAGCCTACCAACATAAATCGTCATTAACCTGATATTCCAATGACCTCATGCGAATATGAATTCCCAGCCGTACATCCTCCTCTGTTGCAGCACCCCTCACGGAAGCTTTTAGAGACCATTTCGTGGAGCGACAAAAATCCCGTTCAACGGATATATCGGAAGAGGAAATGACGGGTAGTGGAGCAGCCATACAGCACATGTAACTCTGTTCACAGAATGGCGTAGCTCACAGAAAATGAAAAGGATATGCCTGAGTATGTGGGGTGGGGAGGACGACACACAAGTAAAGTAGTGCAACCGAACATTTAAACGCCTATCACACTTAAAGGAGTTCCATCTGCTGACGAAAAGGATTTTTTTTTCTGCAAGATGGTGATTTGACGCCACCATACCAACTATACCCACCCACCTACTACAGCTCATTGTCCTGATTAGAAGGATACCCAATACTATACCCAGCAACGCCATTTAATAACCCATGTGCGCGCGTATAGTAATTTTTGCAACGATGCATGTTTCAGACATTGGATGTGCCATCTGTACTACTGAAAGGATACACAGGATGTGTGGACAACACTCGTTTGATGACGACAGTTAGATTCGCTTGTGCACTGTTTGCAAAACGAGATTTCTTTCTACTGGCTCATACGGAAGTGAAGAGCTGTGTGAAATGTCATCAAGGGGAAAAGGATATGACCAGACGACCATAAAAAAAAGAATACTACGCGGTGTTATAGTCTAATTTCACGAGGTGACATAACAAATCCTTATGCTGGGTAGGTGACGAAGTATAGAGATTGGAGTGTCAGGTGAATGTACGATGTTCAACTTTGCACACGAGTCATTGGTATTCATAAATAGAATAAGTGCGAATACAGAGCTGGATAGCTGTAGAGGTTATGTGCTCCTGTTTCGAATATCCTTCGAGAGAAGGTTGCTATTTTTTTTTTCACCACTCAAGGTTAGAATATAGACGATGTCTTGGAATAGGTTTTATTCCTTCTTTTCGGATGAATGGGATGGTATTGTTTGTTTTAATTTGAGCACTTGTTTAGCTTGAGATGATACGGAAATGATGAATAAAGTGGGATAAACGATGCGAGACGAAAGGGTTGAAGGCATGCAAATCAGAAAATAGACTTACCTAGAGGACAAACTTAATTTAACTGTCTCTTAAGGAGATGAACGTGACCGAATAAGGATGAGATGATTAGGTATAGAGGAGATGGACAATCTTGTGATGGTAACCAATAAAAACGGATTGGAAATAAGGACAGCATCCCGAAATACTAATTGGAAATTGTTTTGGACTCATAGAGATACAGAATATTTTTTTTTAGAGATACAATGTCAAAAGATCCTTGTTGTTAAGAATGAGGCCTACAAAGCAAAGTTGCGGCGAAGATGATTGGAGCAAGACTGCAGATTATTAAACCACAATGACGAGCAACCTCCCAAGAAAGGTAGAATAAAACATTTAATTTTGGAAACATCAACGAAAACTACAACCCATCCTACGAATGTGAAGTAAGGATGACGGCCTTCATGACAATTTATTTAAAGCGCGAGAGATGACTTGGAACATACACCACTCATTAGTAAAATTAGCTTAGAAGAAATGATGCCTTAAGTATGTAACCGCTAGAATTACTTTTGTCAACTCTGATCATCCTAGTCCTACTTCACGGACCATCTCGGTCCCATTTGATCGGTTATGGAGACGAAAATTCTACAACGAACTTTACGAGCTCTTATTGCGTGATAAACACCTAAAAGCATCTTCAGCGAATATGGCACACATACTCCGGATTGTAAAGTCTTCGATTTCTTCGTATTCAGTGATTGGGCTCTGGGTCAGTTGGATACCGATCCTAATTTTTGCCAATCATCATCTTTAGAAACGAGGTTCCTTGATTTTGGAGAAATGGAAATCCATAAGAGGTTATGCCAAAACTTTTACATAGAAATACATGATAGTGGGCCAGTGGCATAATCGGTTCTTTTTTGTTTAAAGATCAGCTAGACGAGCACGGGATTGTTGGGTGTTGTAGAACGAGGGTAGACTCTGATTGGCGTTAACTTGGCAATGCCCAGTGTTGTAACTCTGACTACACATTAAATGTGCTTATTTTTACCTCTAAGTGGTAACCATCGGGTACTGGTCTCATCCAACCGGATTTGACTTGCTAAACGATTAGTGCGAGTGTTGATAACACGACGAAAAACAGCAACACTATAAACACCCTGGTGAGAATGGCACGGATGAATACCCGGCCTACTTTCCCAGGCGAACCTAGATGAGCTGCTCTGACATATTCGGACAACAGGTTGTCTAGGAATTTCAAGGGTTAGTCAGGCCCCTTGAACAGAGATGGTGGCGGATGAACCGAAAGGCCAACGGCAGCGCTCAATCCCGTAGTGGATACTGATGGCCCCGTGTCCTAGGGGTTTCTAATAAATTGGAACTGGCCCTCCAGGTTGGGGGTTGTGCTTTGGGTTAACTACAAACCCACAGAAAAAAATATTGTTACGAAGCAACCAATAGCCTCGGAAAGGACTGATATTATTGTTGACGACCATGCTAAATGAAAAAAGGACAACGACGTTCATATCTGCACCTGGAATGTGAGAACATTAAACAGGAGAGGTGCAGGCGAACAACTAGCGGAAGCCCTAACCTGCTACAAAGCAGACATTACTGCCATCCAGGAAATACGATGGGATGGGCCGGGCAAAAAGAGGATGAAAAACTGTGACATCTACTACGGACCGTGTTATGGTGAGCAGAAACAGCGACTATTCGGATGCGGATTTGTTATAAGTGCCAGACTTAGGCAAGAAGTCTTATGTTTCCAAAACATTAGCGAACGCATAGTAACAATCCGCATCAAGGCCAAATTCGCCAACATAAGCCTTATATGCGCTCATGCTCCGACGGAGGAAAAAGATGATATAACTAAGGATTGCTTCTATGAGCTCCTTGACAAAACCTATGAGCGACTACCGAAGTACGATGTTAAAATCGTGCTGGGAGATTTTAACGCAAAGGTAGGAAGAGAAGACATCTTTAGCAGTACTGTCGGAAAATATAGCCTACACGACAATACGTCTGGTAACGGACTTAGGCTAATTGACTTCGCTACGGAACGAAATGCCACTATAGCCAGCACACGGTTTCCTCACCTCGATATCCACAAGGGGACATGGCGGTCTCCAGATCAACGAACAGTCAACCAAATTGATCACATTGCGATAGATAAGAGGCACGCATCCAGTATTTTGGATGTCCGAACATTCCGAGGAGCTAACATCGACTCGGATCACTACCTTGTAGCAGCCAAGGTAAGAATGCGGATATCCACCACGCCACAACAATCCAGAAATACTGTAAAAAAATTTAATGTCGGAAGACTGCAATCGCCAGAGACCGCCAAGACCTTCGCACAACGCGTATCCCTTAACCTCTCGATTAACACCATACCACCAGCATCGAATGTCGAAGAGCAATGGCAACGATGCCAACAACTCATTAGATCAGCCGCAACTGATGTGCTAGGTTTCTCGCGCCCACCAGCAAGAAACCCCTGGTTTGATGAGGAACGCCGACAGATGCTCGCAGCCAAGAACGAGGCCTACAAGGCTAAGCTGCAGGTGAAGACGAGAGCTGCCATTGAGCTCTATAGGCAAAGAAGAAGGGAAGAACATCGGCTTTTCAGAAAGAAGAAAAAAGAGCAAGAAAAGCGCGCGATCGAGGATATAGAGAGGTGCCACTCCAGGAACGATGTTCGCAAGTTTTACCAAAGTGTAAAACGTCAAAGCCAAGGATACAAGGCTCGAACAGAATTCTGTCGAGATGAACAAGGAAATATTGTAGTTGAGACACAGTCGATGCTGGGGATATGGAAGAACCACTTCTGCAGACTGTTAAACGGCGATGACGAACAACATTCCGCCGTCAGGCAGAACGAACCATTCAATATTCGCAACGACAGCGAAAACTGCCAACCACCCGACCTGAGTGAAGTGAGGATAGAAATATCTAAACTCAAGCTTAATAAGGCTGCCGGAAATGACGGCCTTCCCGCTGAACTCTATAAGGCCGGCGGAGATGACTTGGTAAGTAACATCCACCAACTCATAAGCCAAATCTGGTCGGATGAAAATATGCCTGAAGAATGGAACCTCAGCATCGTTTGCCCGATCCACAAAAAAGGAGAACTGCGCCAACTACAGAGGCATAAGTCTCCTCAACATCGCCTACAAGATCCTATCTGCCGTAATATGTGAACGCCTGAAACCGTTTACCAACAACCTGATTGGCCCTTATCAGTGTGGTTTTAGGCCAGGAAAGTCCACAACCGATCAAATTTTCACACTTCGGCAGATCCTGGAAAAAACTCAAGAAGTCCAAATCGATACCCACCAACTATTCATCGATTTCAAAGCCGCATATGATAGCATTTATAGAGACGAACTGTACAGAGCCATGTCTAGTTTTGGTATACCGCCCAAACTCGTCCATTTGTGTAGTATGACGATAGAGAATTCTCGCTGCTCCATCAGTGTCGGGAACGACCTCACCGACACATTCGATACCAAAAAAGGATTTAGGCAAGGCGATGCGCTGTCATGTGACTTCTTTAATCTGATTCTTGAGAGGATTGTGCAAAACTCCAAAGCCAACACCAGAGGCACAATTTTCCAAAAGTCGGTGCAGCTACTAGCATCCGCTGACGATATTGACATCATTGGTAGGACTCAACGTGATGTCATAGCCACGTTTGCTAGTATAGAGAAGGAAGCGGCGAAAATGGGTTTAGCAGTAAATGAGGGTAAGACTAAGTATATGCTGTCATCACGAAAGGACTCACAACATCGACGAATTGGACAGAACGTCACCATTGACAGATATAACTTTGAGGTAGTACGGGTCTTTGTCTACCTCGGCTCCGCTATTAACTCTGACAACAACATCTCGTCAGAAATTAAACGAAGAATTACTCTTGCCAACCGCTGTTTCTTCGGGCTAAGAAGGCAATTTGGTAGTAAAGCCCTCACTCGAACTACTAAGGAGATCCTATATAAGACCCTGATCATCCCAGTCCTGCTCTACGGCGCTGAAGCATGGACCGTATCAAAAGCGGATGAAGAAATCCTTGGTAGATTCGAGAGGAAAATTCTTCGAAAAATCTTCGGTCCCGTTTGCGTTGACGGGCTATGGAGACGAAGATTCAACCAAGAACTATACGAGCTGTACAGCGACATACCCCTAGTCAAAAAACTCCGCATTGGACGTTTAAGATGGCTAGGACATGTAGAACGAATGGACACCAATACTCCGGCTCGCAGAGCCGTTAACAACTTTTCACCGTCTGTAACGGTGGGATAAAAACGATAATCCCACTTACTTTACATTCAAAAACCACAAATGGTTCAAAAAATTGGTCAGGGCTATTTCTACAATGTCGTTGTCACATTCTTTATAGACTAATAGACTATACAAAACACCTAAATCTAGCTTTGGTTCAAGATGAGCTTTTGGAGCATTGAACCATGCTTTACAATAAATTTTAACTAGGAAAACAGAAATGGCACGCACAGAACTTTCTTCTTATTTATACGTCTTAAATTGACGACGAAAAATGAACATTTTTAGCAGTAAATACTAAATCCACCTTGCGTGATGAATGGCTCCTGGATTTTTAAAATCCACAACATTGCCGTCTAGTGATCCAACAAATACGAGAACCAACTGCAATAGCTCCATGCAGTCATCTTTGGGGTGGCTCTCAGTTAATTTGCATTTGCAAATGCATTTCTGTCGGATACCTTACATCGATCTAACAAAATGGACAATTTCATGTTTACAATCTCTTTAACGACCCTTGCAGATGAAACTAAATGAGGCTGAAGTAAAATCACCACAAATAAACGGGTCAAACGGTTCTTCTTTGGTAAACTAGTCAGGTAATCCCCATATAATAAAATATTAAATTTGAACAAAAGGCTCTTTATGTTTGAAAATTGAGTTCCGAAATACTTTTTAACAAAAAAAGCTAATTCCGAGACACATTATGTAAAAACCCGTAAAATTCTTGAATACTCACAAATTGACTCCTACTGGTATCATGTCACGTTTTTGGGGTCAAGGGCTGTTGAAACTCGGTTTGACTCAAAATAACAACAATTATGTTTAGAATATTAATTTTGAAGAACAACATTAGCTTTCTTTTGAGATATTAACCGTGTTTTTATTATTTACCGTTCTGGATTTATGGCTCCATATGTCGGCGTTTTGGCCAAAAATTTGGATTTCTTCAAACTTTGAGCGACGAGCGGGAAGCGTTTTGTGCGGTCCAATCAAATAAAATTCCGACATCGATATTTCGCGGTCACCCTACTGTATACAGTATCCTTTAATAATCCTGTTTTTCATAAATATATATCTCAACATTTAATGAATGACTTATACAAGGTGGCGCAAAAATAACCTTCCGATGTTTTTTGGCTGTAATTTAAAAAAATGAAAAACTTAAATAGTCACCAATATTCCGCGTTCTGGAGCAGTGTAGCGTAACATTGTTTATTAACGTGTATTTCGCATGTGTTTACTACACAAATGTCAAAACAGAACTGACATTAGGGGCCAATCGCAAAATTTATAGCATTTTCTGATAGGAGGATTACTTTTGCGCCACCTTGTATATAAAGTCATTCATTAAATTTTGAGCTCAGTTCCACTTCCAAACGAGCTCCAGACCCGTTGGGGGTCTCTGCCTGAGACAAGGCATCCTTCTATCCCCTTCGTTCCTGAGCACTTTCCTTCCAGTTAATTCAGTCCAAGGCCTGTCGCATACACGATCGCTTGATCCGCAAATCGGAGATTCAGATTTCCTTGTTGTCTCCAACCTGAAAGCTGAGATTCAATCGATGTAGTTTAGCTAGAGTTGTGAAGTACTAAAGTACTTGTACTTTGTGATTTTAAAGTACCAAGTAGATTGTACTTTTTTTCAAGTACAAGTACAACTACCAGTACCAGTACCAGTCAAGTACCCGGTACCTTGTACTTGTACTTCAAAAAAAAGTACAATCTACTTGATGCTTTAAAATCACAAAGTATACAGGTCTGGTGGTTTTACTTTTTGTACTACATCCACATCTTGGTACAGAGCTGATTCCAGGGTGTACGTTACATGGCGTGTCCTCCAGTGTAAGACGTTATTTTTTTTTTGACGTTTAAGGAAATGAATTTATCTTCAATATTTTTATGTGAAGTGAGTTCATTGTTGTTTGACAGATAAAGTTACCCCCTGCGGAAATGTTCCAACTTGCCTAATGAATAACACAACCCCGATACGCAGTCGCAAGAATAATGACATTCGCCATCTCTTTTTATTTGCAGAGACCCAAGAACATTCATTAAGTTTCTTAAATTTGCATCATAAAACGTAGATAAAACAATTTTCGAAATAATAAAAAAAAAACGATTAACAAAACTCACCTAACGCCACAGTTCTTTCACTTCTTTGTGTCATAACATTTTATTTGTCTAAATAATTACTCACAAAGACTATAATTAAAAACACTGGTAATTGTAAAATTCGCGTAGTTATAAAGAGTCTTAACGTTAATTGTATGTTTAACTTTTTTAGAATAATTGTCTTTAACTCACTGCGCTAAATTGCTTAGCCTACCTCCAATGCAAAAATAGACCTCATTCGATATTGTGCTCATATAGAAACATTAAACGTCAGTTCCCTTCACTTATGCCCTAAGAACAGGAAACCACATATGCTTACTGCATATTGTGCATTTCTTTTCTTTTTAATATGGAAAATGTGGACATTCTTGTGCCTTTAAAACGTCATTTCTGCAGACCAACCATTTCACGCACACCCCCATATATACCACACATTCTTCACTTTTATCCACCAACGTCAACCTTGATCGATAAAAATACCTCTAGCAAGAGGTTCTTGATAATACCACCTGACCCACAAGTCTTAACCTACATTGGCTTTTTATCAGCTTACAATGGCGTAATGCTTAATCGATGGCAATTACAGTTGACGGGTGGACTATTTATTGAAATGTCAAATAAAGAATTGTGAACGTACATGTCCGACGATGGCATGTAAGCATAAGTGGGATGGGAGCATGTCTCATATTTAAACGTGTCGTCCATCAATTTTATTACGCATAATCTCTTCTACGAATGTAAATTGTTTTCCTTTTCTTCTATGGCTGTGCACGACATGAGCATGACTATAATGTGCGTAACATGTTAGAATTGATGACCCCGAACTTGAAGTGGATATTATAATCAGAGTGATTTGTGATAGTGTAACGGCTAATCTAGAACTGTCAGAAAAATGGTTAATGGATGTCAAAAATGTGATAACATTGTGGGATGGGGTGCGATGCATTGTAAAGATATTTGTTTGGCTTTCGGAATTCTGTTTGCGTGAGTTATGTATAGTAGACGCCCCCAAACGGAAAAGTTAACAAACCGTGGACTCATTGACATTGACCTTAAGAAAATGTATACGCTCAAGATTACCAACTGGTGGATACTGGGGTTAGGGGAAGATGCGGGTGCTCCTATGGCTGCATTTATTGAATGGAAGTACTAATTTAGTTATTATTTAGAATGGTTGTGTGTTTTAGAACGAGGGTGGACAACGCATAGTAGTTGTAACTACCATCAATTGTGCTTATTTTACCTCCCAGTGGTAACCATCGGATACCGGTCTCATCCTAATGGATTTGATTTCCAAAGCCAAAAGATGTACAGCTGCCTGCCTAGTGGATAGCGAAAAACCCTTTGACACGGTTTGGATTGACGGGTTAATTTACAAACTTATTCGATATGAATTTCCATCTAATCTTACAAAGATGATAGCATCCATGCTATACGGAAAGAAATTTGTTGTGACAGATAGAGAATACACGACAGCTGAAGTTTTTAATGTCCATAATGGTCTACTTCAAGGCACAGTAACTGCTCCACAGCTCTTCAATATCTACATTTCTGATATACTTAGGGAACTCGATAATTCATTGGCATTTGCCGACGACGCTACACTGTATGCAAGCGGCTCAAAAATTGAAGACATTCAAATCCAACTTCAAAGCAAGTCTGATAGGTTTCAAGCTTTCTGCTCCGAATGGAAGCTTAAAATAAACTATACGAAATGTGAAACCATACTGTTCCGCACCCCAATAAGACGCGGTAATTCAGATTTGAGACGCAACTGGAGAAATCTCAAAATAACGAGTTCAAATGGTCTTCGGATCGAGTCGAGTACCGTGGTAAAATATTTAGGTGTTCATTTGGACAAGTTTCTGTATTACAATGAGCACATAAATATTCAATTAGACAAGGCAAGAGCGGCATTCATGTCGCTAAAAAGCCTGTTTTATTCCAACTATCTTAGATCCGATGTGAAGATAATTTGTTACCAAGCATTCGTTCGTCCAATTCTGACTTATGCGAGTCCAGTGTGGTGGAACATTAACCCATCGTATATGGAAAAACTTCGAGTGTTCGAGCCCAAATGTCTTAGAGCCTGCACACAGATGTATAGGAGTGCACATTCCGATTATAGGCATTATGTCTCAAACAAAAGACTTCTGGATGCTTCCGGTGTGTCCAGAATTGACAATGTCATTCTAGATCTTGTAAGGAATCACTTTGTTCGTTCGGCAAGTGTTAGCGAAAACGAATTAATCTCTGGATTATTCTATCCGAATCCTGGGTATTTCAGAAATGCCTTGGAAAGTGGATACATTCCGCCAGAAACATTTCTGTTTCTGGATGCATATGGCTACCTATCGGATTCAACGAACGTTCCAATAATATACCATGCTGCAAGGAGAGCAACAGATAAAAGGATCCTTTATGAGCCTTTTGAGTCGGGGGACGGGAATACTGATCAAATTAGATACTGCATTAGCATACCTGAAAGCGACAAAAGTAACACTAACAGGTTAAATAGAGACCGATACTGGTGGCTAGACTGGGCTGAAGCCGATACTTAGGTTAAGTAAAACTAGGCCCTGACATGTGATCTCTGATCTAACGATGACTTGTTAGTCGATGGAAAGTTGCGACTGTCTTCTAATAGGTTTTGATTCACATTTTCCTATTTTCAAAAAAAAAATATATAGTACATAACAAACAAAAATTCACAAAAAATATAAAAATTGAATTAAACAAACAAATTATATATCATGTAATGCGAAACATAATGGTCTTTTACTTTGGCAAAATTTAAAAATGTCTAGTCTTTAAGTTTATTTAGGCTATTAATTAATAATTAATATTAAAGAAATTGTGAATAAATAAACGTTAAAAAAAAAATTTGATTTCCTAAACTTACAATTGCTAGAGATGACCACAGAAAGAAAAATTTCAACACTATAAACAAATCCCGCATGCTGTCATGTGGTCTTATTATAGGCCTCGCCTTCCACCTTCATGTCGCCGCCGCCGAAGAATTGCAGCTGTCCGCGAGAGTATTCAGGAGAATCCGAGGCATTACTTATTTAAGTGGCGCTACTGTCCGGAATAAACCTGATCCTTAACCAACATGCTTTTCCAATTATCCCGGTCCTTAGCTAACTGCCTCCAGTTGCACACTCCAAGTTGGTTGAAGTCGGTTTATATTTGTGGGCGCCACTTAAGGCGACGTCTTTCCCGACTTCTGGCTGGGAATCGAAGATTCTGCGAGCCGGAGTATTGATGTCCATTAGTTCTACATGTCCAAGCCATTTTTGACTAGGGGTATACCTATGTTGCTGTACAGCTCGCATAGTTCTTGCTTGAATCTTCTTATTTATAGCCCGTCAAGGCAAACGGGGAATTTCTTCATCCATTCTTTATAATCGATGAATAGGTGGTGGGTATCGATTTGGATTTCTTGTTTTTTTTTTTCAGGAACTGCCGAAGTTTGAAGATTTGATATAAGGACCGATCAGGTTGTTGGTAAACGGTTTCAGGCGTTCACATATTATGGCAGGCGTAGTTGTCGCAGTTAAGAGGTTCTGAGGTTCCATTCTTCAGGTATGGTTTCATCCGTCCAAATTTTGCTTATGAGTTGGTGAATGTTACTTACCAAATCATCTCCGGCTGTATATACCTCCTCGGGAATGCCATCATTTCCAGCCGCCTTGTTAAGCTTAAGTTTAGATATTTCTATCCTCACTGTCGGTCATCGGCAATATCGAATAGTTTGTACTGCCTGACAGCGGAAGAACAATATTCCGCCGTTTAACAGTCTGCAGCATCGACTGTGTCTAAACTACGATATTTCCTAGTTGATCTTGACAGGATTCTGTACGAGGCTTCTATCCCTGGCTTTGACGTTTTACACTTTGGAATCTGGAGTGGCACCTCCATATATCCTCTATCACATGCTTTTCTTGGTCTTTTTTCTTCCTT
This sequence comes from Rhingia campestris, assembly GCA_932526625.1. Classification (NCBI taxonomy): domain Eukaryota; kingdom Metazoa; phylum Arthropoda; class Insecta; order Diptera; family Syrphidae; genus Rhingia; species Rhingia campestris. The sequence continues at coordinate 100,421,702 of OW052182.1, forward strand.
CTGCAAAGCAAGTGTTCTTCCAACCTTCTTCGTGTCTGAACCTGGAATTTTAGAACGCATAATAAAAAAGTTGCCTTCGAACAGCGAAAGCAATAAGCTGCTAAAAAGCAGACATAACTGCCATCCAAGAAATACGATGGGATTGGCCGGGCAAAAGGACGATGACAAACTGGAACATTTACTACGGTCCGTGTTAAAGTGAGCAGAAACAGGAACTTTTCGGATTTGTTATAAGCCCCAACGCAACAGCATATGCGAAATGCTGCTTAAAGAAATAATCTCGAACGAATACAATCAGAAGAGACTCACCAGACCTTTGGAGAAAGCATATCCCCTAATCTCTCGATAATACCACCAGAATCGAGTATCGAAGAAAAATGGCGGCGATGTCAAAAAGCCAAAAGTCAACTGATGTGCCTGAGCCCACCAGCAAGAAACCGCTGGTTTGACGAAGAATGCCGACAGATACTCGCTGCCAAAAATGAGGCCTACAAGCAAGGCTACAAGGCGGTGTCTTCGGCGGAAACAGGAAATTACACCGGTCGCTGTACAGCTCGTATAGTTCGTAGTTGAATTTTCGTCTCCATAGCCCGTCAACGCAAACGGGACGGAAAATTTATCGAAGAATTTTTCTCTCGAATCGACCAATGATTTCTTCATCCGCTTTTGATACGATCCATGCTTCAGCGCCGTAGAGCAGGACTGGGATGATCAGGGTTTTATATAGGATCTCCTCAATAGTTCGAGTGGGGACTTTACTACTATTAGCTCTCTTAGCTTGAAGAAACAACCGCTGGCAGGAGTAATTATTCGTTTGATTTCTGACGAGATGTTGTCAGAGTTAATAGCGGAGCCGAGGTAGACAAAGTCCCGTACTACCTCAAATTTATATCTGTCAATGGTGACGTTCTGTCCAATTTGTCGAAGTTGCGTGTCCTTTCGTGTTGACAGCATATACTTAGTCTTACCCTCATTTACTGCTAAACCCATTTTTGCCGCTTTCTTCTCTATACTAGCAAACGTGGATATGACATCACGTTGAGTCCTACCAATGATGTCAATATCGTCGTTGTATGCTAGTAGTTGAACCGATTTTTGAAAAATTGTACCTTCGGTGTTGGCTTGGGAGATTTGTACAATCCTCTCAAGAATCAAATTGAAGAAGTCACATGACAGCGCCTTTTTTTGGTATCAAATGTGTCGGTGAGGTCGTTTCCGACCCTGGAGCAGGGACGGACGAGTTTGGGCGGTATACCAAAACTAGACATGGCTCTGTATAGTTCGTCTTTTTAAATGTTGTCGTATGCAGTTTTGACATCGATAAATAGGTGGTGAGTATCGATTTGGATTTCTTGTTTTTTTTTCAGGATCTATCGAAGTTTGAAAATTCGATCGGTTGTGGACGTTCCTGGCCTAAAACCACACTGATAAGGGCCGAACAAGTTGTTGGTAAACGGTTTTAGGCGTTCACATATTACGACAGATAGGATCTTGTAGACGATGTTGAGGAGACTTATGCCTCTGTAGTTGGAGCAGTTCAGAGGGTCTCCTTTTTTTTGTTATAGTTGTGTCGAGAATTTTAACATGCAGCATACCAAAGATACCTGGAACATCTTTAGCAAACAATTTTTGTTAAAGCTTTTTCGGCTTTTTTTCTTGGTGCGTCGGATAGCTTATAATTGTCCACGAAAAATTTATTATTAGGGCCTCAATCTTATTGCAGAATTTAAAACATACTTTAGGACCATAAATTCAGCCTTATATACCAAAAAATGTGTTCCAACCACATTTACCGTCTTCAAAGTTACATACAAATAAAACAGCGCCTCTAGCCTTGAGTTCAATTCCTCCCACTCACAGCATACATCTGCGAATGAACTTACAAACCAAACTTGAAATGGAAGAAAAACCAAGCAAAAGAAAGCAGTCACATCGAATCCAAGCAATACAGCATCAGAACCGGATTCTCTTAGACGCAAGAAAAACCTTACGTTCGCCCCAACCGCAAAGATTAACTCTGCGCCAAATGTGCTGCAAAGCTCCATTCAACCGACGCGACACCGCGCCGTGCACAATGCGAACATAATCCGGAATGAGTATTCCTCGCTCTGAATTACCAATGACGACCCGCGAAAATCAAGTTCCGAAGCGATAGATGACTGTCCCTATCCGTACATGTTGCTCACGCAGTAGATGAATCTTCGCAATAGATGTAAATAGTAACTACATAATTACCCACTGCGATTATGAAATCTTGAGCAAATAGCTCTCGTCATCTGATTGACTGCGATTGAGCAACAAGTTCATCTATTAACCACCAGGATTACAGAGGACGCCGAGTGAAGATTCCGGAATGCCAGCTCGAATCCATTGCGTATTCTGTATTCAAAACTCTCGGGTTACCCCCGATCTATCAATTGCCGTGCGCTGGCAGTTGCCCCGATGGCGGCAGGGTGAGGCACGTTCTCCTTACATGCGAAACCGCATGTGCGCGTCAATGTTTCGCTTTAACAGATGCTTGGTACGTACATTGAAGTGTGGACGCGGGTATGTTATACGCGCGCGCTTGCTTGTTTGACGTTGACTCCAAATACAGATCGGATGGTTGCACATCATCGATGCGCAATGCGCATATGCAACGGCAACGGTAAAGGGTTTTACGCAAATCCATGATGCAATGTTGTGTGCTTCTTTAGGTCGTTCCACTTTCCACGATTGGGTATTGTGTGTTGTGTTGTACACGCGTGATTGTACATCATTCTCAGATGTCACAGAACCAATCAGTTGAATATGATTAACTGTCCGATGTCAGAGAAAATGCAATTGCATTTCGTTGTGCATTGCTGTCAGAGTTAGAGGTGGTAGAGAGGGAGGTAGGAACTAGAGCAGAATGTGCTTATGTACGGAAATACATTTTTCTGACATGCTAGATCATTTGTCAACGAACTGTTGAGTGGTACTTAATTCTGGGATATTTAGGAACTACATTATGACAAACGACCAAACGATTTGTTTCTTGCTCAAAGGTCGAACTTGTATTTAAACATATGAGAAGGCTACAATCCGCTGTGCGATTCGTTAAATACCCTATCCCATCCCATCCTTAAAATTAATCAAATTAATCAAAATGTAGGCTTTATGGCGATGAAATACAGAAAATGACTTGTCGCAACAAATTGTCCAGACAGTTTATCAAAACCTTTTGTGGTTCGACCAAAAACAACGAATTTCTATTGCTAATGCCTTGGGATGGGGTATACAAATGGTTTTTGTAAGAAAACGCCCCCAAAAGTGGGTGTAGGTGAAAATGATCTATGGACAAAATGTTTATATTACCAAAACGGAAGTATTTGCATCAAAAGTTTTTTCGAAAGTGTTTTTGTTTGGACAAAAAGCGTTTTTTTTACTAAAAACGCCCCCAAAAAGTGGGCGTGGCAAAAAACTTTGTATAGACGAATTATAGATATTAGGATTGTCTAAATATGCTGCTCAGACACATTTTATTTTTTTAATTCCTTACGGTTTGGCTTAAAACTACGTTTTTCTAAAAAGGGGGCGTGGCAGTATGCGGATTTCAAAAATGTTTACACTTGTTCTGCTTCGTCGGTCAAATTTCAACACTCTAGCTCAAAATTTAAGGCACAAATATCGGTGACACACAGACGGACGGACGGACAGACAGACAGACATGGCTTAATCGACTCAGCTAGCGGTTCTGAATCGATCCATATACTTTGAGGTATATGTATCGAAATTATTTCTCCATGTTACAAACTTAATGTCAAAACTAATATACCCCTATGGGATAGGGTATAAAAAGTCATTTCACTTCACGAGCTCCAGGACAATAATGTGAACTTTGGAAATAACGATACAAGTTTCTTTTAAAAATGTAATAAAATTAACAAAATTTTGTCCATGTATTATGGCTTTATTAGTAAGAGCGAACATTCCCATTAATTATGGAACACAACGTCGTTCAAGTGGCTGCATCGGCTGGCTTCGCAGTAGCGCATTTTGTCACTAAAATTTTCCAAGTCCTAGTTGAAGGTTTAGCGCTGTAGCTCACGGATTGCTTGGATGATATTGGCCTTACGTGCTTGAATCGTTTCCAGATTGTTGGCATAATAAAGATCTTTCACGGTTCCCCCCAAAAAAGGCCAAAGGGGTCAAATCGCAGGTCCAAATGACACCGCCAAGACGGCTGAAAACGAGATTTAGGAATTTGGTGCGCAAAAGATCGATTGTGGCACTGCCTGTGTGGCATGGCGCGCCATCCTGCATGAACCAGAGGTCGTCCAAATGCATGTCTTCAATTTCAGTAACAACGACCACCGTTAATCGAAACGATGTTAGAGCCTCATTTTCGAAGAAAAATGGTCCAATGATGCCATTACTCCACAATCCGCACCAAACTGTCAGTCTCAGTGGATGCATCGGCTTGTCGATGTGCGGGTTTTCTGAGCCCCAGATACGACAATTTTGTCGGCCCAGACGAAAATGCGCCTCGTCAGAAAAGATGATCGCCCAAAATCATTGTCCAATTCAACCATCAATAGGGTCCAAACTGCGAAGCGATAACGAAGCGGATGGTCGTACGCCTTGAATTGGAACTTGTAAACGAATAATCCGAGGTCTTTGTGCAGAATCCTCCTCAATCTAGTGCGCGGAATTTTGAGCTGTTGCGATCGATGGCGTGTTGATGTTCACACTTTGTAAAAGCCTTATGTCACGGCACCGACTGGACATATCCTAAGCGGAACAACAAAATTGAGAGAGCAGGACTGACTAGTTAAACGTAAAATCTATATAAAAATCCCATATCTATATATATAAAAATGAAACCCGTTTTCCGTTGTCACGACATAACATGAAAACGGCTTGACCGATTTGGCTGATTTTTTTTTGTAGTTTTCTAATACTCTGTACAAGGTTCTTACGGAAAAAAATATTGAGAAAATCTCTCAGGTCAGCTTTGAGAAAATAAATACTACTAACACTAAAATACTATTACGGACCCTAAAACGAAACAGTACCCGGGCGAAGCCGGGCCGGGCAGCTAGTCCTTATATAATTCTACTGTACGTGTGTATGTCACTGAACTTCTCCTAAACGGTTTGACCGATTTGAATGGATTTATTTGGTATGCGTTTAAGTGGCGCCATGGATGGTTTAGATTCACAAATCAGCCCCGCCGGTGACGCTGCAGTCGGTATATTATTTATCTATACTGCAAATAAACGGCTGGATAAATTTGAATGTGTATGCAGACTACGTCTTATGTATACATTGTACATACATTGAGGAAACCCTCAATAGCTGGATTTTAATATCGATAACTATTTAAAAGAGCTACTTAGCAATACCAACCTAGATGAAGGCACATTTAAGGAATGCATCTCCTATGCTCTAGACTTAGTCAAAATGTCATCTAAATTGATGCGAGATAAAGCAGCAGCTGGAGCACCACCCACAACTCTAGGGCAGGCAGTTGGTAAAGCTTCTACAACTGCCGCAGCTGGTGGTGCCACGCATGCGGAGATGCTGCGCCTGAAGATGCTTCAACTGGAGAACTAGGGAGGTGTTATGGCTCTACTTGACTGTTAAGATGGTACAAATGGTGATCTTCCCCTTGTGGGTGATCTACTTCATTTTGATATTTGCAATTTTATTGAATGAAAAAAAATCACAACAGCAGCGGAACAGATTGGCACTTCCAAAAGGAAGGAAGCCTTCAATGTTGAAAGTGTAATAGTTCCGCCGTTACTATTTTTTTTTGTTAAATTAGTTAGGCTTGTGAACATTTTGAGATTTTTAAAGCTCATTTTTACCAAAATTATGTAAACGAGATAGCTAATGCGAGAGGAAAAAACTACCCCTCCATAAAAATCTGCAAAATAATTTGCTGCAGAAACTGGTAAGAATCAGTAAACTGTCAGTAGAAAGAGACAAATCGTTTTTTTTTTGACACGAAACAAAAGATTTTAATATAATTTACTTAAACATGTTCCCGTACCTTTTAGTAAATTTGTCTATTTCTGAGAGGAATTTACTAATTTTGACTGCAAAAGTACGGGAACAGACCTAATATGTTCGCCTGTTTTGTGGAAGTTTGTGGGTTCTACAATAATTTGTGTATGCGAAGTTATATTTTTGTCAAGAATCAAGAATGGGATCTGTAGTTTAACGACGATTTCAAAAGGTAATTTTATTTACGGAGCGGATTTAGAAAATCTTACTTGGCTTTGTACCTAGTACTATGTACCTACTAAAGATCATTGTATAAAAGCTTGAAAGCCAAATCCTATCACTGTTTCTTCAAGCTAAGAATGTAAGTGAGTAGTCAAATCCTAACTCAGATGATACATCGTGGAGTTGAAGCTTGAACCTTATTAACAAATTATCCAGAACCAATCCAAGTGCAAATTTATTCAGAAAATCGGCGACCTATGCGATATATTTGTGGTGTAGTTCGGGGTTGTATGACAATGTCCCAAGACTGGACTTTGACACAATGACAGTAAGTCTTGTATTGTAATTGTGGGTTCACATCAATTGTGATTATCCATGTGACAACCACGGTCACCTAAAAGTTGTCAACATCAACAGTGACATTTTGCCTAAGGTTGTGAGGCCTTGATTTAGCTATGTACTTTGCCTTTACCTCGCTTTTTCATCAATTGCCTTAAATACTTTTACAATGGCACGATATCAGCGATTTCTGATTTCCATATTGTCAGCATATCCCAGTATCTGGACAAATTTGTTAAAGATATTGCCGTCCGTACTTAAACTGCGTAAAGCAGGTGCAACCTCCTTTTAAGATGAGCGGCTTCAAAACTGAACGTTATATTGCTTGTCCCTGATAGTTAGGCGACACAGCTGTATCAATCGCTTTATAAAGCCCCAGGCGGTGTATGGTATTATATGCGACCTTAAAGTGGAGCAAATATGAAAGGTTTCAACTTGAAAAAAAAGGTGTGATTTGGTCTATGGTCGATCTGCCGGGCAGAAAGCCAGAAATGCTTCATACTTTCACACAGTACATTGGATATGATTTTTTATGCAAATTCACTAGCGAAATGCCCCGGTATAGTTAGAGCAAGACATAGGATCTCCTTTCATGTAGATGGGTCATATGAAGCATGAATAGAGGAGTCCATCTTTATACCCTATCCCATAGGGGTATACATAGTTTGTAATATGGAGAAATAATTAAGGTAGATATATACCTCACAATCTGGATCGACTCACAATCGCTAGCCGAGGCGCTGTAGCCATGTATGTCTGTCTGTCTGTTCGTCCGTCCGTTTGTCTGTCACCGAAAGAGTGTTGAAATTTGGTATACAGACTCAATGGCTGGCAAAGCAGAACAAGTGTCAACATTTTCAAAATCCACCCACTTCCACGTCCACTTTTTTAAAAAACGTCTTTTCTGATCAAATCATAGGAAATTTTAAAAAGTGTTTCTACAAGATATTTAGACTATGCCATTGTCTACATGTTCACGCCGACTTTTTGTTGGCGTTTAATTTAAAAATGGTTGGGTGCTGTAGAACGAGGGTAGACTCTGATTGGCGTTAACTTGGCAATGCCCAGTGTTGCAACTCTGACTACACATCAAATGTGCTTATCTCTACCTCCAAGTGGTAACCATCGGGTACTGGTCTCATCCAACCGGATTTGACTTGCTAAACGATAAGTGCGAGTGTTGATAACACGACGAAAAACAGCAACACTATAAACACCCTGGTGAGAATGGCACGGATGAATACCCGGCCTGCTGTCCCAGGCGAACCTAGATGAGCTGCTCTGACATATTCGGACAACAGGTTGTCTAGGAATTTCAAGGGTTAGTCAGGTCCCTTGAACAGAGATGGTGGCGGATGAACCGAAAGGCCAACGGCAGCGCTCAATCCCGTAGTGGATACTGATGGCCCCGTGTCCTAGGGGTATCTAATAAATTGGAACTGGCCCTCCAGGTTGGGGGTTGTGCTTTGGGCTAACTACCCACCCACAGAAAAAAAACATGGTTACGAAGCAACCAATAGCCTCGGAAAGGACGGATTTTATTGTTGACGAACCTGCTAAACGAAAAAAGGACAACGACGTTCGTATCTGCACCTGGAATGTGAGAACATTAAACAGGAGAGGTGCAGGCGAACAACTAGCGGAAGCCCTAAACTGCTACAAAGCAGACATTACTGCCATCCAGGAAATACGATGGGATGGGCCGGGCAAAAAGAGGATGAAAAACTGTGACATATACTACGGACCGTGTTATAGTGAGCGGAAACAGCGTCTATTCGGATGCGGATTTGTTATAAGTGCCAGACTTAGGCAAGAAGTCTTATGTTTCCAAGACATTAGCGAACGCATAGTAACAATCCGCATCAAGGCCAAATTCGCCAACATAAGCCTTATACGCGCTCACGCTCCGACGGAAGAAAAAGATGATATAGCTATGGATTGCTTCTACGAGCTCCTCGACAAAACCTATGAGCGACTACCGAAGTACGATGTTAAAATCGTGCTGGGAGATTTTAACGCAAAGGTAGGAAGAGAAGACATCTTTAGAAGTATTGTCGGAAAACAAAGCCTACACGACAACACGTCTGGTAACGGACTTAGGCTAATTGATTTCGCTACGGAACGAAATGCCACTATAGCCAGCACACGGTTTCCTCACCTCGATATCCATAAGGGGACATGGCGGTCTCCAGATCAACGAACGGTCAACCAAATTGATCACATTGCGATAGATAAGAGGCACGCATCCAGTATTTTGGATGTCCGAACATTCCGAGGAGCTAACATCGACTCGGATCACTACCTTGTAGCAGCCAAGGTAAGAATGCGGATATCCACCACGCCACAACAATCCAGAAATACTGTGAAAAAATTTAATGTCGGAAGACTGCAATCGCAAGAGACCGCCAAGACCTTCGCACAACGCGTATCCCTTAACCTCTCGATTAACACCATACCACCAGCATCGAATGTCGAAGAGCAATGGCAACGATGCCAACAGGCCATTAGATCAGCCGCAACTGATGTGCTAGGTTTCTCGCGCCCACCAGCAAGAAACCCCTGGTTTGATGAGGAATGCCGACAGATGCTCGCAGCCAAGAACGAGGCCTACAAGGCTAAGCTGCAGGTGAAGACGAGAGCTGCCATTGAGCTCTATAGGCAAAGAAGAAGGGAAGAACATCGGCTTTTCAGCAAGAAGAAAAAAGAGCAAGAAAAGCGCGCGATCGAGGATATAGAGAGGTGCCACTCCAGGAACGATGTTCGCAAGTTTTACCAAAGTGTAAAACGTCAAAGCCAAGGATACAAGGCTCGAACAGAATCCTGTCGAGATGAACAAGGAAATATTGTAGTTGAGACACAGTCGATGCTGAGGATATGGAAGAACCACTTCTGCAGACTGTTAAACGGCGATGACGAACAACATTCCGCTGTCAGGCAGAACGAACCATTCAATATTGGCAACGACAGCGAAAACTGCCAACCACCCGACCTGAGTGAAGTGAGGATAGCAATATCTAAACTCAAGCTTAATAAGGCTGCCGGAAATGACGGCCTTCCCGCTGAGCTCTATAAGGCCGGCGGAGATGACTTGGTAAGTAACATCCACCAACTCATAAGCCAAATCTGGTCGGATGAAAATATGCCTGAAGAATGGAACCTCAGCATCGTTTGCCCGATCCACAAAAAAGGAGACCCTCTGAACTGCGCCAACTACAGAGGCATAAGTCTCCTCAACATCGCCTACAAGATCCTATCTGCCGTAATATGTGAACGCCTGAAACCGTTTACCAACAACCTGATTGGCCCTTATCAGTGTGGTTTTAGGCCAGGAAAGTCCACAACCGATCAAATTTTCACACTTCGGCAGATCCTGGAAAAAACTCAAGAAGTCCAAATCGATACCCACCACCTATTCATCGATTTCAAAGCCGCATATGACAGCATTTATAGAGACGAACTGTACAGAGCCATGTCTAGTTTTGGTATACCGCCCAAACTCGTCCGTTTGTGTAGGATGACGATGGAGAATTCTCGCTGCTCCATCAGGGTCGGAAACGACCTCACCGACACATTCGATACCAAAAAAGGATTTAGGCAAGGCGATGCGCTGTCATGTGACTTCTTTAATCTGATTCTTGAGAGAATTGTGCAAAACTCCAAAGCCAACACCAGAGGCACAATTTTCCAAAAGTCGGTGCAACTACTAGCATACGCTGACGATATTGACATCATTGGTAGGACTCAACGTGATGTCATAGCCACGTTTGCTAGTATAGAGAAGGAAGCGGCGAAAATGGGTTTAGCAGTAAATGAGGGTAAGACTAAGTATATGCTGTCAACACGAAAGGACACACAACATCGACGAATTGGACAGAACGTCACCATTGACAGATATAGCTTTGAGGTAGTACGGGACTTTGTCTACCTCGGCTCCGCTATTAACTCTGACAACAACATCTCGTCAGAAATTAAACGAAGAATTACTCTTGCCAACCGCTGTTTCTTCGGGCTAAGAAGGCAATTTAGTAGTAAAGCCCTCACTCGAACTACTAAGGAGATCCTATATAAGACCCTGATCATCCCAGTCCTGCTCTACGGCGCTGAAGCATGGACCGTATCAAAAGCGGATGAAGAAATCCTTGGTAGATTCGAGAGGAAAATTCTTCGAAAAATCTTCGGTCCCGTTTGCGTTGACGGGCTATGGAGACGAAGATTCAACCAAGAACTATACAAGCTGTACAGCGACATGCCCCTGGTAAAAAAACTCCGCATTGGACGTTTAAGATGGCTAGGACATGTAGAACGAATGGACACCAATACTCCGGCTCGCAGAGTCTTCGATTCCCAGCCAGACGTCGGACGCAGTAGAGGAAGACCTCGCCTTAAGTGGCGCGCACAAGTGGAAACCGACCTCAACCAACTTGGAGTGCGCAACTGGAGGCAGTTAGCTAAGGACCGGGCTAATTAAAGAGGCATGTTGGTTGAGGCCCAGGTTCATTCCGGACTGTAGCGCCACTTAAGAAGAAGAGAGATTAATTTAAAAAACGATTTTCGGCAAAAATTTAGTCAAATTCGAAAAAAAAATTTGCTGCAACTTCGAAAATAAAGTAAGATGCATTTCGTCCATATATCATTTTGACTCACGCCCACTTTTTGGGGGCGTTTTCTTACAAAAACCATTTGTATACTGTACCCCATAGCATATGGAATAGAAAAACATTTTTTTGACGAACCATAAAATATTTTGATTAACTATCGGGGGATGTTAAATTTAAGAATATAATGGGATGAATACCCTATCCCATTCCATTGAATGAATGATTCGCAAAGCGGATTGTAGCCTTCTCATATGTTTTTTGTAACGTACGATTTTCTTATCTTCCATTTTCCTCGTTACAGAGTTCCTGCGCCATTAGGGATTTGCGTAATAATGTCCTGATTGGTGCCCATCTGTCATCTCCTTTTGGTGATTAGAAACTTCATCATACCACGATCATCTTTTCGGAGGTGCCAATAGCCTATGGTGACCTAGCCGAACGTATCTAATAATTGGTAGTGGATGAGGGCACATCTCTAAAGGCTGAACTATAATAGAAGATGGTTGCGGACGACCACTTCCGTAACTGTGCGAACACATGCAATTTGTATTGTACAACAACAACAGCTTTTCGCTTCGATTCGTTCAGTTTTCGTTCACTTGCGAAAAAGCGAATTCATTCGATCTTTCTCTTTCTTTTGTTCTTTAATACAAAAATTTAACATTTCACTTCAACAGTTAATGTACGCAGTTAAATTTGTAAGTTCATAAGCAACGAAATTTTGTTTTTATTGTTTGTAAGGTAAGTGCGTTACAAAAGTCTATTATGGGCAACTTGAGTAATTGACAGTACTGAGTTACCTTCAGTACTGTCAATTACTCAAGTTGCCCATAATAGACATTTTGACATTAGCTACCGATTGCTTCCGACTATTATATTTCAGCCTGAAAGCAACTAACGTAAAGTATCTTTTTTTGGCCCATTCGATTTATTTTTTCGTCAAGTTCTGAATTTATCTGCGAGCAAATGGTTGATGCTTGCCCCTTTCAATGTGTGTATACATCCAGGACGTTGGATCTGTGTCTCGCATCTATGAGCAGATTGGTTGGCTGATGCTTTGTGAATTCGAAGTCGAGGAAACCTAGTGTTGCTTATCACAGTATTACACGATGGTAAGGCAATGAAGTTCCCGTTCAGTCAGTCAGAAGTCCCAGAGTGGTTTACCCTTGAACTTGAAAGAGCCAAAGCATTTAAAATTGACTTATACAAAAAAGCTTTGATATCAAATAACGCAAGTTATTGGGAAACTTATCGTTGGTATAGAAACGATTATAAGAATAGGTTAAGATACGCTAAAGCCTTATATATAAAAAGAAAAATAGATAACACAAAAACACAAAAGGACATGTGGAGACAACTAAAAAAGTACGTATTACACGCAAATAAAGATAGTATAGTGGAAGTCGAATTTGAAAATGGAGTAAAAATAAATAATAGTGCAATATTATCGGAAAAGTTTAATAACTTTTTTGTGCAAAGCATAATAGAACTTAACCAATCTGTGATACCTTTACATTATGAAAATTTAATCGAAGAGTGCAATATAGATTTTAAGTTTAGTGTCATTGAAGTCCCCCAAATACTGAGTGCAATAAACAATATCAACAAAAAAAAAACGACTATAATCTGTGCAATGTTAAAATGTTCAAAGACGCTATAGATATAATTGGTCCAGTCCTCGCCCATGTTATAAATGCTTCGTTAACTGCAAGTATTTTTCCTAACTCCTGGAAAGAGTCATTAATAGTTCCGATTAAAAAAATCAATGACGCAAAATATTGTAATGAGTATCGTCCAATAAACATGATGCCAGTACATGAAAAAATTATAGAAAAAATTGTGCAAATACAACTCCTGGAACACATCGAAAATCAAAATATATTAAATAAATATCAATCTGGATTTAGATGGAAACATTCTTGTGAAACTTGTTTGAATTATGTGTTAAGTGATTGGAAACACGAAATCGAAAATAAAAAAATTGTCATCGCTGTTTTCTTAGACCTTAAACGAGCCTTTGAAACAGTAAGTCATTATATCTTGCTTAAAAAACTTTATAAATATGGCGTTAAAGCAACAGAGCGTTTAACTTCTAAATGGCTTGACAAGAATTCATGTTTATTTTTTCATTTTTATATATAACCAATACAAACTTAAAAATAGGCAAACAAATATTTTTTCATAGAAGTCAAAAAAGATATAAATTAATTTGTTATTTCGTGTGTTGGCATAAGTATTTTGACAAGTATATAACTCTAAGAAAAAACATTTTCAACTTAACAAAAGTAAATAAATAAAGAAGAATTTAGTAAAATATATAACCTCCTTTGGCTTCAATAACTTTTTGAAGGCGTCTCGGTACTGAATCTACTAAATTTTGAAGAATCTCTGGAGATATCTCTTCCCAAAGGGAAGTGACCTCAGATATCGTCTCCTCTCTGGTTTTATTTAAAGAAACTGTTCTTTTGCGTTTCAAAAGAGACCAGACGTTTTCTATTATATTTAAATCTGGACTTTGAGGTGGCCAGTCCAAAGTGGCAACACCAACATCCTTCAAAAATTTAGTTATCATCCGGGCTTTGTGGCATGGGGCATTGTCCTGTTGCAGGATAAATGATTCACCAATAAGCCTACCTCCGGAAGGAAAGGCATTATCATTTAGGGTTCTTAAATATTGACCTTGGTTCATCGAGCCGGTGATAGGAACCAATTCACCCAGGCCATTATACGCAACACATCCCCAGAACATGACAGAGCCTCCACCATGGATCACTTTTTGACAAACGGGGCGTCTTTTTGTCTTTTTTGCCTTTCTACCTTTGGCAATCTAACGTAAAATTTGTTTTTTGATGAGTTATACTCAAAGGAGCTTTCATCTGTCCATAGAACGCTTCTCCAGTACTCCTTTGGCTTGTGCAGATGTTCCTTTGCGAAAGACAGTCTTTTAAGCTTGTTTACCTTTGATATGTACGGCACGTCCTTAGCTTTAAATGTTTTAAAATCTCCTTCCATTAAACGTCGTCGGACAGTGCGCTCACTGATTGGATTCGTTGCCGTCAAATTCCATTGATTTGCAGCAGTTTGAGGCTTCAGGAATATATTTCTTTTAAATTCCCGTAGAAGGGTTCGGTCTTCAGTGGGCGTTGTTTTGCGCTTAGCACCTGATCTCATTAGGTTTGTGATGTCATTATGCTTTTTAAACTTATTGATTTGATAGTGCACAGTTTGACGCGACACATTAAACTCACTTGCTATGTCTTTTACTGCCGTTCCAGCGTTAAACTTCGCTACCATTGAAGATCTGACAACCAAACTCAACTCAGCCGTTTTACCCATGGTTTTTAATAAATTTTAATAAATTTTTATTTTGTTATCAACGTTTAATGTAAATTAAAGTTAACTACACAAGTTTTTTGGTTATCACGTGCTCAAAACTGTTAAAATATTTACACAAAGTTTCCGTCAAAATATTTCCACGTAAAAATTCTTTGTCTGCATGCGTTCTTATCAGCAGAAAGAGAATGCAAAAGGTAAACAATACAAAACTTGGCATGCATACAGCTAAAAATAGATTCTTTGTTTCGCGCATCATTTTTGCACCGTTGTTTTAACGATACCAAGCAAAGTTAGTCTCAATAGTCACAAAAAGGTTTCGTCAAAATACTTATGCCGACTAGTGTATATATAAATGACGTTCCAAAAACCGTGCAATATTCAAAACTTGTCCTTTTCGCTGACGATCTTCTTCTCTATATAAGTGGTACTAACATCAATACATGTGAAAATTATATAAATATGGATTTAAGTGCAATAAATAAATGGCTCAAAATGAACCAACTAATATTAAATACACAAAAAACAAAGTGCATGTTAATAAGTAATGTCCCCACTCAAACACCCCTTAATATAACCGTTGAAAATACAAATATATATGAAACGAAGCAATTCAAATATCTCGGTCTTGTAATAGATAATAAAGTATCACTTAACGAACATATTGACTATATATGTAAAAAAATATCAAACAAAATCGGCGTCCTAAGGAAAATTAGACAGAACATTTCTATGTGCAGTGCAGTCAAAGTATACAACGTAATAATAAAACCTCATTTTGAGTACTGTGGTAGTGTATTGTTTTGTACTCGGAAGTGTCACAAAAACAGATTACAAATATTGCAAAACAAAGCAATGCGAATAGTGCTAAAATGTGATCGATACACACACATAAACTTTATGTTAAACGCGTTAAATTGGTTAAATATTAACCAAAGACTTTCTTGACCGCAATGCTACAAATACATAAAATAAAAACTGATAATTGTCCTAACTAACGGGTGATTTTTTAAGAGGTTAAGAACTTTTTTTTAAAAAAAAAACACAAAAAATTCAAAAAAATGAATGAAATATTTATTTGAATCGATAGTTTGAACCTTACAATTTAATGTTTAAAGATAATTTCATGCAAATGTTGACCACGGCTGCGTCTCAGGTAGCCCATCCGCTGAGTCCAATTTCGGCATACTCTTTCACACATATCGGCCGGTATCTCACGAATGAATGCATGGATGTTGGCTTCCAGTGCGTCAATCGAAGCAGGCTTGTCCCTATAGACATTAGCCTTGACATACCCCCACAAAAAATAATCTAATGGTGTCAAATCGCACGATCTAGGCGGCCAATTGACCGGCCCGAAACGTGAAATTAACTGTTCACCAAACTCGCCTCGCAATTGCGCCATTGTTTCGCGTGCTGTGTGGCATGTGGCACCGTCTTGTTGAAACCACATATCATGCAAGTCAAGAACTTCCATTTCGGGCAAAAAAAAGTTTGTTATCATCGCTCGGTAGCGTTCACCATTGACAGTAACGCTGCGATTCGCATCATCTTTGAAGAAATATGGCCCAATAATGCCGCCGGCCCATAAACCGCACCAAACAGTGGCTTTTTCGGGATGCATTGGTAGCTGTTGCAATGCTTCTGGCTGATCTTCACTCCAAATGCGGCAATTTTGCTTATTTACGTACCCATTCAACCAAAAATGAGCCTCATCGCTGAACACAATTTTTCGATAAAAAAGCGGATCCTCGGCCAGCTTTCCAAGAGCCCATTCACCAAAAATTCGGCGTTGTGGTAGGTCGGCTGGCTTTAGTTCTTGCACCAGCTGTATCTTAAAAGGCTTTACGCCCAAATCCTTCCGCAAAATTTTCCACGTAGTGCTGTAACAAAGGCCTAACTGCTGGGAACGGCGCCGAATCGACATTTCGCGGTCTTCTGTCACACTAGCTGATACGGCCGCAATATTTTCTTCACTACGCACAGTACGTAAACGTGTTGGTGGTTTAATGTCCAACAAAGTAAATTTGGTGCGAAATTTGGTCACAATCTTCCGAATAGACTGCTCAGAAGGTCGAGAATGCCGATCATAAAATGGAAGCAGCGCGCGATGAACATTTCGAACCGAGCACGAATTTTGATAGTAAAATTCAATAATTTGCAAGCGTTGTTCATTTGTAAGACGATCCATGGTTAAATTGCAAACCAAACTGAAGCTGTTTGACAGTGACACAAGGTACTAAACACACGTCAGCTGTCAAAACCAGTGTTGCCAAAACCAAACCAGCTAAAAAGTCACCCGTTACATGCAAGAGAATACTACAATAAATGATGTATCTTCCTATAACCTGAGGAATGAAGGTGACTTCGTGCTGCAGAGAGTGAGAACCGTAAGAGGACAGCGAACACTTGACTACATAGGCTTTCAAGCATTCAATAATTTGCCAAATGACATCAAAAATACATTTAACATAAACATTTTTAAGAGAAAACTTTTAGCTTATATAAAAATTAACATAGCATAAAACTTTAAAAAAGTACATTATAGAAATTTGCAAACGTTTATAAAGATAATGTAAAAAGAATATATAATTGTTAAAATTTGATATAAATGGCATTAATGCCAAATAAAGATTCAACTAACTAACTAACACAACCCTCAACCTAAAGGGCAAATTCCAATTTATAAAATACCTAAACGAAGCAGGGCAATCATTATTCACAATGGCATGATTTTGGCCACCCTATCTAGGATTATAGACAGCGTTGCCAAAAGCGCGGAATAATAACCACTTAAAAATGAGTCGGCCAAATTCAGAAAGTCATGTAGTTCCTCTTATTAATATTGGGGTACATGGGAAGAGAATAGCACTGAAGACACATCTCGTCTCTAAGTCAATTGAACTTAGTCTACTACATTTCTAAGGTTATGTCAGCAAGAAAAATCGTAAGCTTGTAGGTATTTACAACGCCATATTGTTATAAGACATTCCACGTTTAATTTGCGCAAAGATCACATCTGTGTAGCCAAAATTTTAGTTAAGAAAATAAAACCGTTGATCCTAATGTGCATGGCACCTCAGCAAAGGCGTCTGTTTTTTTTTGCATTTTGCCTCCTTGCATTCCCTTTGCTTGTCATCTCTTGTTTTATAGATTAAATATTTTAATCCTTCTTTCAAACATCATTCCATAAATCACATTCGCATTCATGTCCCCCGCCTTCAAGTTCAATTCTCCGGTTCACACTCAAGGTCAGTTTACTTTAGCAAAATTGTATAGCCGCTGTACGTCTCTTCTTCTTTGAGAAGATCCGAATGACAATCCGAATCGCACAATCTCCCCCCCAAACGCGTATAAACAAAACAAAATTCGTTGTCGCGTCACTGAAATGTTTATTTATGAACTTTTTGCATGACCGGTCGATCTGATGATAGGATGTACGAGTTTGCTACATGTGCATCAGCCTGAAAATAGGACGCACAAAATTCCTTATTGTAGATACGGAGTCAATGGTATACGCTTGAGTGATGACCACGATCTGACTGGCTGGCCAATAAATTAAATAGGATTTTAATTAAAAGAGATTCCCAAGCGAAACCACCCCCGGGGAGGAAGAACTTGGATCCAATTCGACGACTGCAGAAGAGAACTTGTTGTGTATAAGGAAAACGCATTCATTCCTTAGAGAAATGTAGAGGGCTCTATTAGAGCTGGGAAGCAGAGACACTCTAGTGTTGGCTCTCTGATGAAATGAGTGAATTGCTGTTAAACTGATTCGGCTATTAAATTGATTTCGACTTGATTGGATCTTTCGAAATTGGGAACGTCTTTGTTGTTGTTTTTACCAAACAATCGAGTATCTGTTTGTCGGGCGCGATACTAATGGTGATGAGAATTGGACATGTAAGTTTCCATAAGCTTAAGTGAGAATGATGAGAATTCATAACAAACAAACAATCAAATCGATGATTTTGTGGCCATTAACATCAATAGAGGCTTTAGTAGTAAAATGATTCGATTGTGTTGTGTCGTCAATTTCAAATTTTTCGTGGTGCCCACAGTTTCGGTAAACCACTTGATTAACCTCATATTCGGGCTACTTTGATATTTTCAAACAACATATTAATTAATAGCAGATCGGCTGTGTTCGCCCTTAAATTGTTTCTTAAAAATCCCAGCCGTGCAGGTAGGGTATTTATATCCTGTAAAAAGACCGATTTTATTGAGGACGACCATACAAGATAACAGCGCTCATATGCACACCTAAATTCTATTTCCCTATATATAGGAAGGATGCAAAAGAACAAGTAGCGAAGGTACTATAGTCCATACCAAATCAGTTGGCCAACGGTCGATTGCGCAGAGAGAGGATTTAAGAGAAATTTATGATATTTTTAAATAAATTTAAAGAGACCTGCGCAGTAGAATGGCCAACTGGTTTGGTTTGCACTCGTTTTCCAACGGTCAACTGCGCAGAGAGAGGATTTAAGAGCAATTTGAGATATTTTTAAATAAATTTTAAGAGACCTGCGCCGTAGAATGGCCAACTGATTTGGTACGGACTATACTTGTTGGCTACAAGCAAAGATTATGAATTCTATACAGATGACGCACTCCATATAAGAAAAATTGTTCTATGGCGGGTCGTGCTGGCACAGCCCGCCATATGTTTTTGTTCTTGTTTTTCATGTGTTTTCATGCACACCGCCCGCCCGTACCATGAAGCTACTGAGCAAATGTTTCTGTTTTTTTGTTCTCAATGCGTCATATGTATAGAATTCATAATCTTTGCTACAAGGCAGACAGCACTGTTTTTTGAAAAATGGTATACATATGATGAAAGGAAAAAAATATGTAAATTTTAGATTCTAAAACCGTTCACGCACAACAATAACTGCGACTATCCGTTTGTTGGTTTGCCATGTGCAACAGAAGTCTTAGACTCTAACCTTCTCTGATAAATCTCCACTATTCCAAATTAAGCAACATCAGCCTTAAATTCGTTAATAATGACTTTTTACTGAAGAATTACAACCCAATGCTGTAGGCGAATGGATCTGCGCAAATAAAGGGTAAAGGTTTGTTGGCGTAGACGAGAAGCTTCACATATCCCCAAAGAAAATAATCCAATGGTGTCAAATCACACGATCTTGGTGGCCAATTAGCCGGTCCATATTGTGGATGAAATGACGTCTCAAGGGTCTCATGTGGATTCTCTTCACTCCAAATGCGGCAATTTTTTATTGACGTACACATTCAACCAAAAATGAGCCTCATCACTGAACAAAATTTTGCAATGAAAATAAGCATCGAGATCAATCTCATTTTCGGCCCAAACACCAAAATCACGACGCATTCCATGGTCTCGCGGCTTTAATTCTTGCACAAGGTGGATCTTGTAGGGTCGTTAGCCAAGTTATTTGCGCAAAATCTTCCATAAAGTTGATGGACAAAGCTCGGTGGCAAATGGATTCATTCGGGTCCACTTTGCTCTACAGCGGCGATTGTTTCTTCGGTTCGCACTGTTCGACGTCTCTGCGGATGCGTATTATCACATAGAGTAAACGTAGTTCGAAACGATCCATGGTTAACCGAATTAATTGGTCTAATGGACGATTATGTCGACCATAAAATGGACGGAGCTTGCGGTAAACTTCGCGAACTGAACTATTATTTTCGAAATAAATTTGCACGATTTGCAAGCGTTGTTCATTTGTCAACCTGTTCATGATGAAATGGCAAACCAAACTGAACATAAATAACATTAGAGTTGGCCGATTTGACCACAAAATGTCAGTTTTATCTCTATTCGAAAAACCAACCTCTAAAAAAAAACATATGAGAAGCCCCCAAAAAGTGGGCGTGGCAAAAAACTTTGTATGCACGAAATATAGATATTAGGATTGTCTAAATATGTTGCTAACACACTTTTTTGAAATTCCTTACGGTTTGGCTTAAAACTACGTTTTTACTAAAAGGGGGCGTGGCAGTGGGCGGATTTTAAAAATTTTTACACTTGTTCTGGTGACTCGGCCAAGGATCCTATATACCAAATATCATTAGCCTAGCTCAAAATTTAAGGCCCAAAAATCGGTGACGAACAGACAGACGGACGGACGGACGGACGGACAGACAGACATGGCTAATTCGACTCAGCTAGCGATTCTGAGTCGATCCATATACTTTGAGGTATATGTAGCAAAATTATTTCTCTATGTTACAAACTAAGTATCAAAACTAATATACCCCCCTATGGGATAGGGTATAAACACCCATTATGTGCGCATATAAGAACGGACAAACAATAAAAAAAAAATTGTAAAACTAAGTATAATATAGAGAGGTCAAAGGCAAAGATACAAGACTTGAACAAAATCTATTACTTGAACTGATAATATTTGGAAAAACCAGTACTTCTCTAAATTGTCAAACGGCAATGACAGCAAAATATGTCATTCAGGCAGAACAAATCACCCAAAATAGGAGTTGGCATGGCACAAACCAAACAAAAGGCTGCTGAACACAATTGGTTTCATTCGAACTTTATAGCTACTAGTAATAACTACGATCCAAAACAAAGGTTACCTTCTGAACTGAGACATCAAGTGTATGCCAAAACTTCTCACTTCGTTGTCAGACACCTACAAAATCAAAATTCTAGTACAAAGGTTCGGACCACACAATAATAAAATCGATCTGTACGTAATCAATTTCGCTGGGATAATTTGCGAGCATTTAACAGTTCTTTCTATTCGCCTGATCCAGATTTCGGCATAGAGATGTCAATATGTACCTAGATACTCAGAAGCAATAACCGAGATCATTCTACAAGGTATGGAATCATTCTTTTCTCACTCTATTAAGAATAAAGAATTTAAGAAGCCATGGCTCAATAAACGATGCGAACAAGTATTTCCAACGAAAAATAAAGCGTTTAGGCAATGTCTCGCAGATCCAACTAAAGGGACAAGATTAGTTCCCATCAATCAAAGAATCATATCTTACCAAACAATAGACGTCACAAAAAATATCTACAATCGTATGCTAAGTCTGGAAGGTACATTTTGGCCAATATCGATGAAATAACTATATCGACGGAAATGAATCGATATCTGTTGCATTGAATATTTCAAATGCTTTTGAACCAGTTTGGCACAGAACTTTGCTGGGCAAATTTACAGCATACGGACTACATCAAATAGTGTGCGGGTAGAGAGAA
Source organism: Rhingia campestris (assembly GCA_932526625.1). Taxonomy (NCBI): domain Eukaryota; kingdom Metazoa; phylum Arthropoda; class Insecta; order Diptera; family Syrphidae; genus Rhingia; species Rhingia campestris. Next base: position 100,443,383 of record OW052182.1, read on the forward strand.
AGTTTTCTCATGGCTATACATTTACAAGTGGTTGTGAATGGCGTTTATTCAGTGCCTCAAGGATGAATTCTCTCACCCACTCTATTTCTGATCTACTATTTTATATTCAACAGATAGTAATATTAATAGCTACAAACGTCTTATTAGTGCTATTGTTGCACACCAATAATATTACGAACAATTTAGTTCTGTAAAGGAAGACCTACAAGATAATACAATGGAGTAAAGAAAAAGTTTCTCAGGAAAGATAGACTTATGTCCATAGTTCCGCAAATCAAAATGGAGAACTCAATCATTAAATCAGGAAAATCCAATAAGCCAGACGTCTTCTAGGCTCATAATTGGTTCAAATGTAGCATGGCAACAACATATAGCTTTTATAACCACATAAGACAAATTTTACTAGCTTAGCTCCTTCTCTTCTATGAAACATAATAAGTCTAGGCCTTGAATACTGTTCTAATGTTTGGTGTTTAGAAATTAGAACTAAAACTTGCACTCAACTTTCTGGCCTCTTTTTTTGAGTAAAATCATATCAAGGTATTTGAAATTTTAACGACCGATGAGAATGACAGTTTTGGCACATAGGCACACAATACTACAGTAATTGTGGTCTTTCTCAGTTATTAATGGTGCATTGTGGATCACTCTTTAAAGACTCAGTTGTTACATGACTTGTCAGAGAAACTGCAGCACAGAATTCAATTCCCAGTCGCTGCAAGACCAAACTTTTTGGTTTTCAACTGGCTCTACTTTTGCGATGATCTGATGATCCGATGATATGAAATCTCATGAAAGACTTATAACACGAATAACGTTTTCGATTGGGATTTTCAGATTTGCATTCAGATTTCAGATTTTACCCGTCCCAATCGAACATAACAGAGGTTGATCTGGTTTTGTGTGACAGCTAATTGTTTATCTTTAGGCCGCAGTTATATTTATCATTAAAAACAATCATTTGAAAGTTTTTTTTACTCACTGCGGCTTTTTTTTATAAAATTCAACCATTGGCGAGTTGGTGTCAAATCATTGCTTATGAATTTTTGAACATGATTATCCAAAAATATTTTTTATTTTAAACAAAATTTATCGCAGAAAATGACTTTAGTTTTCACTGATCACAAAAAACACAAATTAAACTGCGAAATGCAAACTACAAACTGACATAAGTCAGATGTCAAATGTTTTTGTGTTGGTGCATGTAGGTGTAAATCTCACTTGGAATCGAGATTCTTTAAAAGTGCTCTAGAGTAAAAAAAAAATTGCTTTTTGTAAATATCCCAATCGAAAACGAAATACATACTTTATATAAAGCAAAAAAAAGAGTGCTTTTTGTATCCCAATCGAAAACGCTATAAGCTTTTTCGGCATAACACTGTTAATACGCACCCACACATGAATACGAGTAAATGTTACAAAGCTGTCCCGCATTATTCATAAGCTTAAAAAGTGTACATAAATATTTACAATGTATAACAAAAGTAGTTATAAAAGTGTAGAATAAGAAGGGTGACTGAACATATTTATTTAAAAATTATAAAAAATCTGTACGGGTGAAGAAAAATTAAAACTTTGAGATCTCCAATATCGAAAAGTAACCGTACGCTTCGGCAAAGAATAATTTATAACATAAAAGTATGAAGTATTGTAAAGGATTTTGAGACCGTGGATCGTGAAATTCTTCTAAAAAAGCTGAAGCTTTTAATTTACAAAATAGTGAGTTGAAGTGGTTCAAGTCATATTTAAGTGATCGAACACAACGTACAATTATAAACAACAAAATAGCCGACGCGAGTGGAGTACCTCAAGGTTCTGTCCTAGGGGTATTTTTATTTTTAATATATATAAACGATATACATTCTGTAGTGAAGCATAGTAAATTGTGTATGTTCGCGGATGATGCACTTTTATTTATTAGTGGTAATTCCATAACTGAGTGTACTAATAAAATAAATGATGATCTCAAATCATTGAACAGCTGGCTCAAAATGAATAAACTAAAATTAAATATTAAAAAAAAAAAAAACAAATATATGAATATAAATACTAGTGAAGTTAATAACGTAAATGTTGATGGGGAAAAGGTTGAATTAGTTAATGAATTTAAATATCTTGGTGTTGTTATTGATCAAAAACTTAATTTAAAATCAAATATTGACTATCCCCCTTATTCATTAGATTTCACTAAAACACATCTCAACGGTTGTATAGTTATACAGTGTATAAGTATTTATACAGCCTCTATTCAGGGTCGCACAATTTCTTATTCATAACATATTTCCCCATCCGTAATAGTTATACAGGGTTTGTGTCAAATAAAATATTAAAAAGCTCGTCAGAGTTACCAAGGGATAATTTTTATGGTTGCGAAACTCATGGTGACAATTTTAGTTTCTACATTTTTATAACATGTTGATAACTCATGTTAATTCAATAACATCATTTACAATATTGAGTGTGTAGGTAAAGAAGAATTACCATTTGAACAAATTAAACAGTGAAACACAACTGCTAAAATACATTTGATTTTTTTCAACTTGCAATTGAACCTTTGGTAACCCTGATGCTCAGCCGTCTGTGTATACAGCAATAAAAAAAAATTATATACCCTTATATAGGCACTATTCAACCATCAGGCGCGTTTAGGATATGCAGCCTCTATTCAACGTCGTATAAGTTTTATGAATAAGGTTTTTGTGTTTAGAGGCATTTCAAGGAGTGCATAACTTTATACACACCTTATAATGAGTTTATGAATAAGGCTGTATGTGTGTAAAAAAGTTTCAAAAAAGATATATTTTCTTAGTAGAATTCGGGAAAAACTTTCAATAAAAACAGCAATTAATATGTACAACGCTTTAATAAGACCACATTTTCAGTATTGCTCGACAATTTTGTATTTATCAACAGAATCTGACATATTAAGATTACAGAGACTGCAAAATAAGGCGATGAGAGTGATTTTAAAATGCCGAAGATTAACACACATAAATGACATGCTAAACAAACTCGGATGGTTAAACATACGGCAACAATTTAACTTTAATGTACTAGTGTTCATATATAAAATGAAAAATGAAATACTTCCTAAATATTTATCAAACAATTTAAACTATATTAGTGATGTTCAGCCATATGAACTAAGATGTGGTCAACACTTTAGACTACAATTTAGGTGATCGGTGCGCTCGCAAAATACTGTAAATTTTAAAGGACCAAAACTTTTTAATGCACTTCCTAATCAATTAAAAACACTAACAAATTTAAACAAATTTAAAAAAGAATTAAAAGATATTATAAATTCAGACATTCAATTTTAAATAAATCTAAAAATAAAAAATCAATTTTTAAAATGGCTTTTCTAAGCCAAATAATAACTCTGCACTCTCTACCCCAAAACAACCTAACCTAAAGAATCTAAATAATAATAATTTCTAATACAATAATGAATTTAAAATTGTGTATATAAATAAATAATATAAAAGGTCCGTCCCACGCGTGGTTTGGACGGGGAAGGGGGAGTGGGCATAATAATAATAATAATAATTTAGACGACAAGCAAAACATATCTCTCCACTTACGTATTTGCCTATAAAACTTTTAAAGATTTTCTTTATGAACTCAAATATAAAAAACATATGAGAAGGCTACAATCCGCTGTGCGGATAGTTGAATACCCTATCCCATCCTATCCATAAAACTAAAATCCCCAAAAAAGGGGGCATGGCTAAAAACACGATGTGGATAAAATAGAAAAAATGATATAGTGACAACAAATTCTTCAGACTGCTTACAAAACAATTTTACGGTTCTACAAAAGACAAGGTTTTCTCCTGCATATGTTATGGGGTAGTGGATAAAAATGGTTTTTATATAAAAACGCCCCCAAAAAGTGGGCGTGGGTTAAAATGGTATATAGACGAAACGTTCATATTAATAATGTTAATAATTCTGCATCAAAATTTTGTTTGAAAAATTTAAAATTTGACCGAAAACAGTTTTTAATTGTAAACGCCCCCAAAAAGTGGGCGTGGCAAAAAACTTTATTTGAACGAAATATAGATATACGGTTTGGTCAAAAACTGAGTTTTTCTTAAAAGGGGGCGTGGCAGTGGGCGGATTTCAAAAATTTTTACACTTGTTCTGTAGGCAGAGACGAGGATCCTATATACCAAATTTCATTATCCTAGCTCAAAATTTAAGGCCTAAAAATCGGTGACGTACAGACGGACGGACGGACGGACAGACAGACATGGCTTAATCGACTCAGCTAGCGATTCTGAGTCGATCCATATACTTTGAGGTATATGTAGCAAAATTATTTCTCTATGTTACAAACTAAGTATCAAAACTAATATACCCCTATGGGATAGGGTATAATAAGGCAGTGTGCCAATTGCGTTAAAATTTAAGCCAGTGGATAATTTTTGACATAAGTGTGGTGAATAGAGACTTCAAAATTTTAACCTGCTTAACAGCTCGCTAAAATGTATCCAGTGGCTAATTTTTGACATTTGGTATACCTACTGAGGAGTGAGAGTGATGGAACGCATACTAGTGTTCACATGTGTGGGAAAATAGCACAGCATTCAGATTTTAATAAAAAGCAAAGAATGTGTATTTCATATCAGAAAATGTAAAAAAAGTTTTAACATAAACTAAAATTGGGGTTTTAAAAAAAATGTTATGATATTTGTTTCGGTATATTTTGTATGCGAAATGTGTGTTATTTGAACGAAATAAAATGGATATCCTTAATAATGATCACAAAATAATTGCACAACAATTATGTTTTAATGTCAATAATAAATAATTAAGGTTTTTTATATGATATCTCTAGAGTCTTTTCGGTATTTTTTGATTACAAGAATATATAGAGAGAGGAATTTTGTTCCAATTCTTTTGGGAAATTATTAAAAATAGTATTTAAATAATATCCCATTTACAGCCCGATTCTCCCCCTTGTGAGGAATCAAAAGTCACAAGCTCTTGTGACTATTCTTTGTGAGGATTATTGTGACTCGATAACATTTGTCGGATTCTCCGATAATCCTCACAAGAAAAGTCACAACGAAACTTACCACAGCAAAGGTGAGTATATATAAGTAACGTTTCTGCAAATTTTGGCTTGGCTGAGAGGGATTGTATAGTTATTTCCTGTACACTTCTGATAACAGCCATGTGCAAAGCAATATAGCACTGAAAGATACTATTCAAAACAAATTTAATAAAACTGCAATGAGAAGACCAAAATGTAATACATACTCGAAGTACAAAAGGTAAGGAAGTTGGTTGATTGTCATGAGGCTTCAACCTCTGCATGAGATCCCAGCACAATGTTGTTGGAAATCGAAAAAAAAACTTTACAAACGTGCTGTTCTGTATAGCTATTGGGTCGTTGGTACCTCTCAAGGTTCTTAAAAGCCGCCTTCGCTGCAATCTTATCAATATTATTAGGTTGTTACGAATGATGTGCTTTTGTAAAATTCTTACTTTTCATTTACGGAGGAAACTTCGTCAATAATATGCGCATGAATATGGCGCACTTCCATTTTTTTTACACTACTCAACAATCAAAATATCAAATCTCAAATAATTTGCTAGTTGTGACCTGCTCTGAAGGAGATCACAATTTCGATTGTTTTTGTGACTCTCGCAAGTTGTGACTGTGGGGGAGAATACGAAAAAGTCACAAAATCAATTTCACCTCTTCGTGTGACTTGTGAGGTATCAGTGATGATGGGGAGAATCGGGCTATAAATCTCAAACAGAGCTAAAATGTTCACTTGCTTTTTGGAAGTGAAGAGAAGGGAACACACAATTATAATGTAAGTTACACATTTAATTATGGCGAAAAGGAAATTTATTATTATTCTTATTATTTATTATTTTTCCTTTTCGGCTATAGAAAAGGTGTTTATTTGAAGATGGCGATATAATGTTGACGTGCGTGTCATCAATACTGCCTATAGCACCTGGAATCTTATGTCTTGAATAAAAGTCTTGAAAAATTTTCTCTTGTTCGTCTGTCGTTGGCCGCGTTATCCATTGTGGACTAAGTTTTTCTTGAAAAATATCTAATACTTCGGAAAGTATGACACTGAATGAGGATTGTGCCAGACCAACGTCATGATCCTTTCCTACTCCTTTCTGGTACCCACCTTATGCAAAAAAAACGTAAACAAGCGGCGTTCCACTATTGTTGGAACAGCTAAATTTTTTTTTTGCTGGGACCGAAACGTTGACAAGTACATCCAGCAAGTACTTAAAAGCTGATATGTTTAGCCTATAGTATTGTTGATATCTGGTAAAATATAAATGTATTAATTTATTTTAACAAAGGCTAACATTTTAGATAACATACAAGGGCTCACGCAATTCTTAAGGATTAAAACTATCTCTTAAATGCCTTCGAATCAATTTCAATTGGTTAATTTCTTCTTCATTTGATAAAATCCTCATGGCTATACTGTGCATTTTAAATTAAATACAAAATTATAAAATATGTTTACTCTATTTAAAAATGCCAATTTTGTTTATTTTTCAACTGTTATTTCCCACTACTTGTGAAGATCTGAAGATCAAAATTGTTCGAAATGTCACAGCTGATTCGAAGTGAAATTTCGTTCGGGTGGAATTCACAATAACCTTTTTGTATTTCGGGCGAACAAAAATATTTCGGGTGAAATGCTGTTCGAGCGAAATTCATGATAAGTGTGATTGTGTGGGAAAATAGCACAGCATTCAGATTTTATTAAAAAGAAAAGAATGTGTATTTCATATCAGAAAATGTAAACAAAGTTTTAACATAAACTAAAATTGGGGTTTTAAAAAAAATGTTATGATATTTGTTTCGGTATATTTTGTAGCGAAATGTGTATTATTTGAACGAAATAAAATGGATATCCTTAATAATGATCACAAAATAATTGCACAACAATTATGTTTTAATGTCAATAATAAATAATTAAGGTTTTTTATATGATATCTCTAGAGTCTTTTCGGTATTTTTTGATTACAAGAAAATATAGAGAGAGGAATTTTGTTCCAATTCTTTTGGGAAATTATTGAAAATAGTATTTAAATAATATCCCATTTAATCCAATTGACACAGCAAAAAGGCCAATTTTGTTTACCACAGCAGAAATGTCAAAAAATTAGCCAGTGGATAAAATTTAACCCCATTTTTAAAGCAATTGACACACGGCCTAAATCTAAAAAAAAACATACATATTTCCGCATATATTGTGAATACTACAAATAATAATTTTGTTAATATCTGTCAAACTCCTGGACTATCATTATTTGACAGTTTCCTTTTTTTACTCATCAGCGGAAAGAAAATTGCGAAGTTATTAACGAAACTATACCCGTGTGCTTATTGCGTTAACATTTTAACCAGTGGATAATTTTTGACATTAGTGCGGTGAATATAGGCTTCGAAATTTAAATTGGCACTGAAGCTCGCTAAAAATTTTTCCAGTGACTAATTTTTGACGTTCGGTATACCTATCTAATATATATCCCTCGTATAAACTTGAATTTTCTTTTAAATATAAACCCCCTAACAAATATTTAAATACCTACCACAATATGCCATTTCAGAATGTATACATAGTTAAAGGACCTACCTTAACAGGAAAGTTCTGCTTCTGCTCAAGAAAACCGTTTAAATCGCCACAACCACTTGTTGTTCCGCATATAAGTACCTAACCCACAAGCGCACTCTACCAGTTATATGAATAAATAAGTAACCTTTTTGAAAGGTACTTACATCATCAAGTGTATGGTATTCTTCCGCGTGGAAGGCAGCAGGAACCCGACACCCTACCATGACTCCCAAAATTAAAGCAAAACCCCATTAGTGTAGAAAACAGAAAAGCAAAATTGAGTTTCAAATTTTCGTTAGCGGTTACAAAGATTTACTTCACGAGTCCCTTTCACATTTTGCATCGTTTCATTTTTTGTTTCCTGTACATTTTCCCCGTGGTTGTGATAGGTACACCAAAATGGTATTGGAACAACAAAAGCAGGACAGTTGACCTATGGACAGGCTCCATTCAAAGAAACCAGTTTGAAAACACACGCTCTTTACAGAATACCAAAAAAACCAAAGACTCCAGCACAAATCAAAGAAACGTGAGAATAAACAAAGCATCGAAGAAGGAGAGAACGTTACGAAGGAAAACAACAAAAACAAACATAAAAACTCACCATCATGATTGTAACATATGAGTACTCGGTACCGCTGGAAAGAAGATGCAAACCGAAGCCAACTAATACAGATGAATCAGGAATCACGGATAATTCGCAAGTCCTTCACATTGGTGTATACACTTTTTCTATCTCTTAGTACTTATTCAGAATTCCACGTAGAGACCTTCTTTTTGGTCTACTTGTAGTCCGGGAACACTTGAAGAATATTTAGACTAGGTACCTACTTCACTTCTCTGTATGCACTTAACACTCGCAATATTTTCCCCTTTTTTTTACTGGCCCTGATATGGCCTTTTCCGCGATGATCTTTCACTGAAACGTAACGGTTTTTTCTTGTGATCGTCCCGTTTGAAAACTTTGTTTAGTGGTTAACCCTTTCTAAAAATAGATTAATGATTCATTAATATAGGTAAATTGGGTCAAAGTTGGTTTTAATGCACCTATGTCATTCGTTTACTTGACAGTTGGCCATATTCTTTTGTTTAAGAAATGACATATTCTAGTTTACCTGGGAATAACAAAGGTATATCAAATAACTTTGTTGGCAATTAATATATGTATCACGTAAAGATGGACAAGATATTTTACTATTAAAATTATTTTTATTGCCAATTTAAATTATATATTAACAAATATAATTTGTTAATGTTTTGCAGGAGTTGATTGAAATTTAACGTACATTTTGACGTTTAATAGAAATGTAGAATAAAACCAAATGAAAATCTTTGTATACTTTTTAAAATTTTATTTTGTTAAGTTGACGTAAAGTCATGAAAGTAACTGATCTGTAATATTATGGCAAATTTAATAGGTTTGAAATTTCGGTTCAACATTGTGCAACATATGGAAATGACCCGGTTAACTGGATCGAAATATATACGAATAGATCCGTAGAGTTTTTTTTTTTTAAACAAGAATTGCATTTTAACTTTATTTTATAGGACTTATTGTGAGCCCTTCTCCCCTACTCATTATTTACCTAAACACAAATTTCTTGATTAGGTACCACCCTGCAAAACACGATTCACGAATAAATCAGGGATGTCATTAGTCGACACTTTTCCGACCGAACTTCTTTTGTTTTCACACCCGCTAAAACAATAAACGCGTCAAACGCGTGGGTATAAACTCGTTTTCATTACTTAAAAAATGTTACGCGTGATAAAAATCTTCACATTTTATATCAAAAACAAAAATAGGTAAACACACTTTGTACCTAGAGTTTGATTGTGTTTGCTTTATTCTTATTTCACAACCCGCGACATTAATTGACGAAATGTCAATCTGTTGATTGAATTCTATTAATTCGAAACGCCATTATTGATACAATTTCATCCGATTTAACACTTCATCGATATTATTTCCGAACGACGACATTTCGAGAACTCCGCGCTTCTTATAACGGGTTATCTTTATTTTCAAAACAAACAAAAACAAAACACGAAACGAAGAAAAAAAAGAAAATCACTCGGATAAGGCAGAATCAAAACCACGATCGCTCTCAATCGCGGCGCTGTGGTAACTAAACATTTCGGTGCCGTGTCGTCGTCATCTTCGCAATCGCCTTCACGCCACCAATGTATCCACCAATTCGCTGTGGTTCCCTATCACGTTTTGTTCTTTCTAACCCTACCCTATCCCTATACAGCTATACCTACTGCTCGGCATCGGCATTCGGCACTCTACGACAGTGCAATGCAATGAAGAAAAAAAAACAAAAACAGAGAGCCACTAGCTCACACACACACCCACATTCCAAAGCTCCAACTCCAATCTGCCGGTGTTCGTGTTACTCCAATCGATGTGTGTTCGTGTTGTGTTGGTGGCTGCTGTACTTCATCTTGTGTGTTCCGTTTGGGTCTCGTGTTGTGCTTGTGCATCGTGCAATAGCCGCCATCAGCATATCGTCTGCGATTTCTGAACTCCTCGTACATTAGCTCCAAACAGAGTGTCACCGCCACCTACGAAATCACGAGTTTTCGCTAGCGTTCGATTCATGTTCATTCACATTGTCAGCTGAAAGTAGTGGGGCTTGTGATTGTGGGTATGATATAGCGACGAACAATTTTTGTGACGGGATGGATAAAATCATATTGTCGTGCTTCGTCGTTGTCGGCAGCATGTATCCACGTTTATTTATAACGTTTACTTTTGCAGGGTAAATTAATTTCGACACGTGTTTTAAGCGTAAAGAAGTAACGAATATATTCGCTTGGGGATCCTTTTTTTCTGTTTAGATATGGATGGACGTATGGAGTGTCTGCTCCATGAATAAATAATTAAATTTAATATTACTATAAAATGTTTTTTATTTCCTTACGAATGTTCAATGATCCAATTTCCGTAAATTCACATCAAACATACGTTCCAAACGACATTTTCCAAATTTCTCATGCAGTTGCTTTCACTAGTACCTGCATTTGTTAATACTTAATACAAGGTGGCGCAAAAATAACCTTCCGATGTTTTTTGGCTGTAATTTAAAAAAAAAAATGAAAAACTTTGATTCTTCTTGTGGATTATTTTTATTTGGTCTTTTAATTTTTTTTACATCAAGTCGAGAATATGATGTCATGTAAATGGCCCCGCCACAGTTGATTGTCATTTGAGCCCTTTTTATGGCATTTTCCATCACTATGGCCAAAACTTCCGGCGATAGGTCCTCACATTCTTGACGGATATTGTCTTTAAGAGCTGCAAGAGTCTGAGGCTTGTTGACATAAACCCGCGACTTCAAAAAGCCCCACAAAAAGAAGTCTGGAGCGGTCAAATCAGGCGATCTTGCTAGCCAGTGCAAATCGCCAAAACGGGAGATTAGGCGCCCGGGAAATGCATCCTTCAGCATATCCGTTGTGGCACGTGCAGTGTGTGCCGTTGCACCGTCCTGTTGGAACCACATGTTTTCCAATCCCAATTCATCAAGTGCGGCAAAAAGAACTCGTTGATCATTGCTCTGTAGCGCTCACCATTCACAGTAACCGTTTGGCCCGCGACGTCTTCGAAGAAAAAAGGTCCGATGACTCCTCCAGCGAAAACAGCACAGCATACAGTGACTTTGAGCGGGTGTAATGGCTCTTCGTGGGTTACACGCGGATTTTCAGTGCCCCAGAAGCGTAAATTTTGCTTATTTACGTACCCGCTAAGATGGAAATGGGCCTCATCACTCATGATTATTTTTGATGAAAAATCATCTTCCTCTTGGTGGTGATTAAGGATGGCTTGAGCGTATGTTAGACGCGATTGGCGGTCAGCAGCTAACAGCTGATGCACCGTCTGGACTTTGTACGGAAACATTTTCAAATCTCGTACCAAAATTCGCTGTAAAGACCGTCGACTGATACCCATTGCGTGCGTCGTCTGGTCGATGTCGACGGCGCTTCCATGACATCTTCGGCTACAGCAGCAATATTCTCTGCAGAACGGCTACTCCGGGGTCTCGTGTTGTGCCAGTCTCTTCGAGTCGAGCGGCTAAACGTCGCAGTGTTTCACCAGTAGGCGTTGGACGGCTAGGAAATCTGCGACGAAATTCACGTTGTGCCAAAGTCACCGACCGATTATTGCTCAAATAAATAGTCACCAATATTCCGCGTTCTGGAGCAATGTAGCGTAACATTGTTTATTAACGTGTATTTCGCATGTGTTTACTACACAAATGTCAAAAAAGAACTGACATTAGGGGCCAACCGCAAAATTTATAGCATTTTCTGATAGGAGGATTACTTTTGCGCCACCTTGTATAATGTTTGAATGTAATTGTGATGGGCGTGAGGATGAACCCAAAAAAAAGTGGTTCCTTCAATTCCATCCTTCGGTTCGTGTGTATATATTGGATAGTATAACATAGTACCTATTGACAGTTTTTTTGGCTACAATTCTGGACCGTTTTTTTTACTCCTTGTCATTTTATTATTACCTCCCCGATAACAATTACACATAGAGTTAACTTTCTCGAAAACGGCTCTAACGATGTTAACTATGCATAATAAGGCAGTTGCAACTTCCAGTTTTTGAATATAATGTTATAAAATCTGATTTCAGTTTGAACGCACTCCTATGCGTTAATATTTTCGGACATTAGTGTCTAATGGTACTGGATGCGCCCACCACTTCTCAAACAATCAAGAAACCGCGGGAGCCGGGACGAAGCCCGACTTCATACCACAATAGTTTAAGAGATTACGTTTTTCCTGGTATTTTCCAGGATTTTGACAGATAAATTGCGATCATCACGGTCCAACCAGATACTTGTTTGCAACCCAGCTAATTTATGTGTCAAAACGATACGTAAGAAATCGAGTGATAAAGGGGAAGACGGAAAGTTTCCTATCCCTTCCTAACTCGATCTCTGGTTTAATATCTTTGCTTGCAACAATTTGTTCTGGCCCTACTATTCCTTAACGGAATTTTCAGTTTTGACCAATCCGATATTTTTAAAAAAGTTAAAAAGTTGTTTAAAATTGACGATGTACCCCCTATTTGGTATGACACAGCATGATTAATTTTCTTTTACTTTTTGCGGGTTGAAACATTGGCGAGTTGGTGTTTAAACAAAGCTCATGCATTTTAAGACATGATTATCGAATAATTTTTCTCTTTTTGCCCTCATTCCGTAAAGTGATTATCGTTTAACGATAACATTTCGACTTTAAATCTTACATAACGTAAGATCAATAGTCGT